>CM062526.1:52487235-54887235 GCA_031439595.1 Pterocarpus santalinus
AATCAAATAGCTGTGGCGGCACGGCACATCTGGGAAAATTTCTCGAAAGACACCTCCAATGTTGTTGTAATAAGCCTGCAAAAATGTTATTGTTTGATGGCAATTGGAAGCTTATGTTGTTCATGCTAGCTGCAAGACAGTTGCCATGGGGGCCTTGGCATGTTGAACCATTTGCACATGGTAATGTATTAACTGAGGCTGTGAAGAATAGGTTAGTTTTTATGTCTAAGGGCACATCAATTGGGTGTTCATCATCCGCCAAGCTTCTAAGTTGACTTATGAGGTTGACAGAGGCATTGGTGTCATTGGAAGCTGGAAGTAAAGGTAAGGAAGGGGTACTTGAAGATGGAATGTGCTTCCCCCTATACTCTACAATAACCATGGTGGTTGTGGTATCAAATTTAACTCCAGTAGCACTGGAATACACTTTAGCGGCCATGTAATAGCGATCTAGTGGTTGATTTGCTTCCAATAATACATCCATAGTTTGTTCAAGAGATATTGTGATGTAATCTACCTTGAATGGCTTTACATAACTACCATCAGTTCCTACCACTGTGAGTTGATGTTTGGCAACGGCAAAGAAGAGAATGTCCTGGACTGCGGCATTTACCATCCTGAGAAGATAGGTTTTACCATGATCAACTCTAAGCTTGAAGGTTTCTGCAATTATATTAACCAATGAATTCAAACATGCAATAATGAACTAGTAACCAATTACAAAAATTATGTGTGAATGAAATTATCCCGGGAATGATATCATCAAATTTTATAGAGTTTTATACCTCTCTTTGAGCATGGATGTAGATCACTAGGTTGACCATTGAGAGTATAAGCATCAGAAATAAAACGTCTCCTGCAGTTCTACGAATATCATTGTAAATCTGGGCTATATCTTTCTTCCACCATTCACCTAAATTTTGAAGTCAAAGAATTAAAACTAACCCCAAATGATCGATTTTTCCAATTAATAGTTGGTCAAAATTAACCCATGTAATTTTTTATTATACACACGTAGCATGATGGGGACCTCTTTGTGTGGTTTTGGAAATGGATAAGTTTTTCTAGACTTGGGTTTAATGACAATAGCTCCATGAACAGTGGCACGAGACCAGTCCCTGTGAGCATGCCACCAAAATGTGCCTTCTTCTTCAGAAAATATGACCTTCTGACTGAACTTTCCACCTGGTCGAATTGGACATTGTGTAACATATTCAGGGCCATCTGACCATGGATATCTTGGTTGGTTCACTCCATGCCTGAATGCAGTTTAAAGTATTCACATTTAGACTCTTATGAAAATATGCATAATAATATATCAATGAGACAATGAGCACGTGGACAATTAATTAGTGCTATAACAGTGAATGGCGATGTTATAGTTGGCTCGGTTATACACATCAACAATGATGGTTTCTCCTTTAGTAACGTCTAGGGTTGGCCCAGGAAATTGGCCATTTACGGTTAAGATGTTCTTTGTGCTGCAAAGCTTTGTGTAAGGAGCATCTCTAAGCTGCAATTTACTGAAAAAGGTCGATGCCTTA
The DNA here is from genome assembly GCA_031439595.1 of Pterocarpus santalinus. Lineage (NCBI taxonomy): Eukaryota > Viridiplantae > Streptophyta > Magnoliopsida > Fabales > Fabaceae > Pterocarpus > Pterocarpus santalinus. The sequence goes on from CM062526.1 coordinate 52,488,780, forward strand.
ATTTATTTAGACGTTAAGGAAAATAGACATACAGCTTAACTTGTCATATGAAGTTTGTGTCTTAATTAGCTACGTGTTAACACCGAAAAACGTACCACAAACTTATGATGCCTGAGCGCCTGGCAAGTGAGGAGGACATTGAGGAACAAAATTCCTAAAATTTGTAGGCTTCTTGTGATTTTCATCCAGAATCTCTGAACTATGAAGTGCTTGATCTGACTTTATCAGGGGAAAAAAAATGAATGTTGATCTGCTAATGGTTAGTAATTTTTCCTCGTTGATACTTTGATATGAATATTGGAGTAGTTCGTTATGCACGTATTTATAGCCTAGCATGGGTTTGACAAGGCTATGATTACGCGCAAGAATATTATTTAATTGGATAGCATTTGGGGGCTAGCTGCCTTGCCAAGTCGTAATTACGAGGTCATGATCAGACAAAAGATTGCGGCAGGTGAATAAAAAGGGAGAGAGAGAAGCATTATAGAAAATGATCTTGGCATAATTTAGTCAATGATATAATCTAGTGTTAACAACTGAAAAGGTCAAGTTTGACAATGCGAATTGTGGAGATGGACAAGTTTCCTGGGATGAAGGGTCATAGGATTGTTTAATCTGCAAAAGAGGCCGCGGCCGTGGAATTATTATTAATTTAGTAGTTTCTCAAATTGATTTTCAAGAAGAGAATCGCAAAAGAATTATATAAGATTTCAGGTTTATAGTAACAGATTCAAATGTTTTTTGGTATTTTAATTGTATATATGTAGTCAAATGTACTTCGTTACTTATTGCAAGTGAATTTCATGTGTTGTTTTTTCAACTTATATAAACAAATTATCTCTTACATTTTTGTCATTTTTAGTATCACTTCCACTTTATTTTTCAGTTTTCCACATTAGTTAACAATTATAACCAAAATGACAACTATATAAAACTCGGAATGGTTTGAATTTATTAAAAAGAAACTAAAGAAAAACTAAGTTGATGCATAAGATTTTAAAAATTAAATTGAATTATTTTTTATTTTATAGACAAATAATTGAAATAAAATATAAAGTCTACAAAGGTATTTTCCAATACTTTTTTTTGAGATCATTAAAGAACACTCTTAACTTTTCTTTTTTTTCCAGAAAAACACACACACACACACACACACACACACACACACACACAGAGTTCAATTATTAGTTTTCTTCAATCAATTATAAAGCATGTATGACCACTTGTTTCCAATGAGTTAGCAAATAAGTTACAATCAAAATTACTTTCGTTCATTTGCTATAAAAACTAAAGTAATTTAACTCAAAATATATATCTCTTGCTTTGTAACCCACCCGTGATTTTGTTTATCCCTTTCTTGTGAAAATCCTAATGCATAATTTGTCATTTTTATATCATGAATAGAGATTTTAAGTCTATTTGTTTCAAAGCATACAGATAAAGCAAGTTTCATCTACGTCCATGTTCAAAACCTAGTCAAAATCTTTTAGACGTAACAATCTAATTAAAGGACTTTTTTTTAATTACATTTGAAAATAATAGTTTTCACGTTAATATTTCAATCATGACAGAAATTAAGTTATGTATTTTTCTTTTATATATTATATATTATATTAGATTGTGAACAAATTCTTATAATTAAAGTTTTGGTTATGATATTCACGAGATTTCATTGCAATTCTTGTCATCCAATGAGAATGAAGAATGTGAGAGGTTACGAAAACAAAATGAGCATTGAGGTGAAGTGAAGGAAGGGAGCAGAAACCTCAATATCAATGAGTCAGCCGATTAATACTAAAATCCCAACAACCTATTAGAGGCAATCAATACTCAGGAGTTGCCGAAGATCATCACCTGATTGTCGAACTTGTAACAATACACAACTATTCTTATGTTTCTCCAAAACTTGAATCTCTTAGGCACCACCGATGTTTCTAGGAAAATTATGGAGAAACTCAATACATATTAGAAAAAAAAAATAGAATACACACCTAGTTTATATATGCAGTTGATATATTTTCAAAATTAAAGAAAAAATTATGACATTAATTATTCATTGGATAATAATTGATTGACGATCAAGTAATAATAATTCACCTGTCAAATTTTAAAATATTAAAATGTGAACAATTGCCAAATATTTTCCTTTAATGCATCATCATATTCGATTAGATTTCATTTTTCATATCTTTTCTATTGTCTAGATTCATTTATAATATTCTTCTTTAATTTTAATTCGAAACATTTGTTAAAGTTATATTAAACTTGGAGTGGGTTAGTAGTTTATCAAAAAAATAGTGAGTTAATAGTGAGGGATTTGGATATATATTTTGTATAACATTATAGGTTTAAACTTTATTATCGCCGATATAAAAGAAAAGCTGTTCTCACTTGAAATTATTTAAAAATTTGTAAGTGTCATATTCATTATTAAATTACATCAAATCTGTCAGGATATGTCTTGCATTTGCCACCAAAGTCAAAGCTATTGGTGTAATTGTTAAAATTAAAAATTTGTAATTGATTGATATCCCTAACAAGTGGTATCAGAGCTATTGGTTCAGTAGGATATTAAATTATTAGTATGCTCTGTGGTTGCAGCATTGTCTGATCCTCCACATCAAAAAAGAATTGTTCTTTATCATTTAGACAATTATCCTTGGTTGCTGGAAAGAAGTGTGATACTGTAAGAGTGCTATTTTGGAAAGGTTCTAGCTAGGAGAGATTTGGTACTTAAACGTGTCCATTGTGATCCATCTTTCTTTCTTGGGAACTTACCTGGTGCACGATTTACAATGCTTCTTAATTTTGGATCCAAGATGCCAGTGCCAAAATTTGAAGTGGAGAAGTTTGATGGGTTCAACAACTTTAGTTTATGGAAGTTGAAATTGCAAGCATTGTTGGATCAGCAAGGTCTAGCAACGGCATTGGAGGCCAAGGAGAAATTGCCACAATCATTATCTATTAAGAAAAAGGAGGAGATAATAGTTAAAGCACATAGTATAATACAACTGAGTTTGGTAGACAATGTGCTACGAACGGTTATGGAGGAGAAAACCGCTGATTCACTATGGAAAGCTTTGGAAGAAAAATATTCCATAAAGACTCTATCAAAAAAACTTTATCAAAGGAAGTGACTGTACACATTCAAATTTTCAGGAGAGAAATCAATTCGAGACACATAGTTGACTTCAATCGGATGATCTCTGATGTTGGAGCGGCTGGAATAAAAGTAGAAGATATTGATCAAGCTATAATCTTGTTGGCTTCACTACCTTCGTCCTATGATAATTTGTGTGATACTATATTATATGGTAGATCTAACGTCACAGTCAAAAATGTCAAAGAGGCTTTGATGATGAAGGAGCATCAAAAGTTAGTATTCGGACCCAGTGTTGATAATCCTATAGATGTTTGTCCGTGATGAGAGGGTGTAGTTAAGAAAAAGGATCAAGAAGCAAAAGCAAGAGAAGGTCAAAGTCCAAAAAGCATAAATCAGTGACGTGGTATCATTGTCACCAGATAGGGCATATAAGAAGAAATTGCCTAGAGAGAAAGGAGAAATCAGGAAATTCTGCCAACGTAATAGTTGCACATTCTGATGATAGTGATGCTAGTTCCACCTTAACAATATCCACTAGTGACTCAAGAAATGAGTGGATCTTGGACTATGGTGCATCTTTTCACATGACACCTAATAGAGGCTTCCTATCAAAAATGTTCTTCATGCTTGTTACATAACACACAAAAAATGTCACCGTTGTTAATGATGTTAAGCCTAGCAAGCTGATCCTTGGTATTTAGTTTTCCAAGTAACAAAAGCCAAGCAAAGAGTTCAGCTTTAGGTGGGGCAACCTTACACCAAACTCCTGCTGCATAGGTATGAGTAGATATATAGCTCATCATTCCTTAAACCAACCACTACAGCAGCAAAAGATTTAGTACTGAACGCCCCCAGAAGTATGATGTGTCCATAACCATTTGTCCAAGCTTGTCCTAGACATGGTTTCCTCTTCCAGCAGTGAGAGTAGTTCAAGAATAAAATTAGCCTCCCACGCAAATAGCTCCCTCCTTTAAATTAAATTCCACTGCCATCTAGCTCCATCCCAAAAGCCACACTTATCAATTAATGTGCTATTGAACTAATATACTACTCTCTTCGTTTCAAAATATCTATCCAATTTTGATATTTTAGGATTTCAGAATATTTGTCCATTTCTAATATCAAGATAATATTAATTTTTTTTTTCAATTATATCCTTAATTTAATTATCATCCATTATTATTGTAATTAGAGTTAAAGAATATGCTAGACCAACCCACTATCTTTAGATAAGGATAATTTCGTCCATTTATACAATTTTATGTCATTGCCAAGGTTAGTATTTTTTTCTTTAATCTGTGTGTTTTTTGATTTTGGATAGATATTCTGAAACGGATGGAGTATATAATCTAGGAAACTACACCTTAAATGGAGTCGTGTGTTTTTACTAATGCCCATTTTCACCCAAATTCCATTATTAGCCACTGTTTCAATTTCTTTATCCAGACTTTGCAAACTGAGCCCAAAACTCCACTGCCATGACATTCCGCTACTCCCAAAATGATTTTTCTGAAGACATTTTGTTGCAAGTACACACTACCGTTTTACAAAGTGAGTTATTTTCATTGGAGAATTGCCACCACCACTTAAAGAGCATCGCAGCATTCTTGATGACCATATCACCTATACCTAGCCCACCTTACTTCTTTGGAAGTTGGATGAGCTCCCCAGTTAACCAATAGTTGAAATTTGTCCCCCTCTTTCTTTAGTCAAAGAACTTTCTCTGAATAGATATTATCTACTTAGCAACTGATTTCGGCATTTTGAACAACCCGAATAGTAGATTGGGAGGTTATTCAAAACTGACTTGATTAGCATAGATCTCCTAGCCTTGGATAGCATACCCATCTTCCACCTACAAATTCATTTCCTGATCCTATCAATGATTGGCTGCCATGTCTCAATCTGATTTGCATTTGCCCCTAATGGTATGCCTAGATATTTTATAAGTAGTGAGACCACCAAAAACTTCAGAATTCTCTTAATTTATACCACCTAGTCCCAATCGCAGTTAATTGGCACTAGTGTAGATTTTTCATGATTAATTCTATTCCTAACATCACATCAAAAGCAATCCAAAATACGTCTATAATTCATTAGAGTTTTATATACCTTATCGGATAGAAGAAGATTATGTCGTTTGCAAATTGAAGATGTGACAACCTCACTTATCCCTCCCAATCAATATGCCTTTTATCAGACCTATCTTTTCCGCTTTGGAGATAAGCCTATTCAGCACCTCTGCAACAAGAACAAAAAGAAAAGGAGAGAGAACGTCACCCTTACATAACCCACTCTCCATATGGAAAGGTTTGGTCGGGGAACCATTGATAATAATGGACATCTCTACTATTATGATGCACTTTTTAATCCATGCTCTCCACTTGCAAAACCCATCCTATCAAGCACGTGGTCCAGAAACACCCACTTCACTGAGTCATATGCTTTCCTGAAAGCAAGCTTCAAAATTGTTGCACTTTTCTTTTTTTATTTCAGCCATTGGACAAACTCATATGCAATAAGGGCACCATCTAAAATCTGCCTCCCTTGTGCTAATGTATTCTGCTCCTGCCCTACCAATCCTCCCATCACATTTCGAAGTCTATTTGCCAACACTTTCAATACTACCTTATACACACACTCGACTATATTAATAGGTCTGAAATCCTTTACTTCCCTAGCACCTTCAAACTTTAGGATCAAAGTGACCCACGTCATATTTATCTATGTTAGAAGCATTGCTGTTTGGAAAAATTGCAAAACATAGTCACAGGATTCACCTCCAATAATACCCTAGCATTTCCTCACAAAATTCAAGTTAAATTCATTTGAGCCTAGGGCTTTAGACAAATCACATTACCAAACAACCAATTTAATCTCCTCCACTGACTATAGCACTTCCAAAGATGAAGCCTCCTCTATTGAAATTTTATTAACTAAGCTTTCTTCAAACTTAATGACTGGTGATTCCTGTTGTGAGTATAGCTCCTTATAAAAATGTCTCACCTCCCTTTTTATGCTTCTTAGGTCTCTAAGCATCTTTCTCCTTTGTTTAATATCCACCATAAGCTGCTTCTTCTTTTTGATCGAGGTCACTGTTTGAAAATATCTGGTATTTCTATCAACATCTTTCACCACATAGTCTCTAGACATTTGTTTCTAATTGCTTTTCTTCTGTGAGTACCACAAGCTGAGTTGCCCTTTCAATTTATTCAATCGAACCACCACTACTTCATTACTTGCTGGCCCTTGTAATTTTCCTTTAGCAATTACAATCTCATTTTCTAGAATGGTAATTTTCTAGTTAATGATACCAAACACTTGGATTCCTAATTCGTGCCATCTTCTCAACAACTCCAATGCCTTCCATATTTCTCCATTCATCTGCTACCAATTGAGTAAACCCTAGATTTGAGAACCATGCATCTAAGCTCCAAAATGGCCTCAATCCCTACTTAATTGACTAAGATTCCAACAATAATGGAACATGGTTTGAAATTGAGCAATTTAAACCCCACAACTTTAGTGCATCAAATTTTTGTAGCCATACGGGGCTAACTAAAATTCTATCCAACTTGCTTAAACACTTCTCTCTTCTCCATGTGAACTTGCGGCTATTGAGAGGCATATCTATTAATCCCATGTCATTGATCTACTCTACAAATTCGCCTATACTCCCAGAGATAGACAAACACCCAACCCTTTCCTTGGGGCATTTAATTTCATTAACATCACCCATGACAATGAGTGGTACATCCTAATTATTCTTCACATTTAGTAATTCTTCCCAGAAAACTCTTTTTTTAGCTACGGTATGAGGTCCATGCACCGGAATAATAGCAATGCTACCACCAAGTTGTTGTTTGAGACCTCTGACACATAACCATCTATCGCCCTTCACAATTGCTTCCAAGCTCATAAACTCCTCCCCCATGTACACAACAATCCCCCTTTCATATCAATAGCATCAACAATAGCCTACTTAAATTCATCATCAATTCCTAATCTACTGACCATACTTTCTCTAATATTTGAGCATTTCATCTCTACGATGCCCATAAAAGCTACTTTCTTTTCTGTGGCCAATTTCTTTATCACCCCTGATTTGCTATCTCCTCCAAAGCCCCTTCCATTCCATGAGAGAATATTTGTTCTGAAAATAAATCCTCACCTAGCAAGTTGTTTACATCTTTCATCTTCCCTTTCTTCTTGTTGTTCGTCTTCTTTTTGCGACCTACTTTCCTCTCCAACATTTCCTTCATAATAGCTTGAATAGCAATAGCATCCACCCTAGTTGTAAGCCTCGGGTCTTTCTCGAGCCTCCAAGATGAATCTACCTCATGTGCCATGTCTTCCGCATTCTAGTATTCCTGCTGATCCTCTGAATAAATCTCCTCCTTGTGCTCCATCCTACGTTGAGGGATACCATTCTCAGCATCAAGAGCAAAACCCATATCGTTCTGCTCAAAGCCAAGGGGACTACTGGATCATCACCATTTTTGCTGAGGATCATCATTGTTTCGGACAAATAGAGCCTTGGCTTTTTGGGCATTTGTTGGCCTACTCCTACATGGGATCGTCTCTTCACTTTGGTCAATAATGAGCTTACCATTTTCAATTAGTCTATAGCTCCAAGGCCTACTTGAAATATCCTGATATAGCTCTTTAGCTAGCCTACCCTTTAGAAGGCCTAAGTCATTAAGGACCTCCAAGGTGAGTTGATCGTCATTAAGGCTCTTTATGGGACATATGGTCAGTTCAACCACCTTTATCGTGTGCCCATTTGTTTCGGAATGCTCTCTCATTTTCTTACAATAATTATTATCATTAAAAGTTGTGAGCTCCCATGCAACATCTTGCGACTTTTCAACTACCCCTGCATTATGCAGCACATGGCTACTAAACGTCGTTGGAAGACTCCTAGTTAGAAGCAACTCTAGCTAGTTCTGTGAGGCGTGTACCTCAAAAAGAATTAGATTTATCCATCTCTGTAGACTTGTTCTGCAAATGATTAACCTCTTTTCTAGTTGCCACCTTTGCAACCTCCCTCATGGATATCATAACCCATGCCATCTATGGAGAAGTGTACCCACCCCTGAAGGTAGTAGAAATGACAAGAATCCAAAAGAATTCTAGGAGCATCAAAACCCTAAACCTTGTAGAAATGTTATTTATGCACAATTTTTAATCATAGTTGTGAGGATACTATAAATTGAGATTAGTCGTAAATGGATATTATTGAAGTCTCAAATTTTCACTTATTTTTGCCATTTTCTTTAAATGTTCCTTTAAAATGTTTATCTTGATGTTCAAATACGAGCACTCTTTTTACATTGGCCCAAATAATTCTGTGCCCATTTGGTTACCCTTTTGGGAGGCCTAGAAGGCCTTTTATTGGAATGAGAATGAAAATGCACAGTAACTAATGTGTTTGGTATGTAAAAGCCTTTTTTTAGAAGGCCTTTTGAAATTCCAAAAGGCCTTTTGAGAGAAATATCCTTGAGATTGCTTTTTATTCTAAAAAAAGATATTTTGAAAAGGAATCTTATTACTACTCTCATATCAACAACTAAAAGTAATTTTACTTTATCCTATCCAAACAAAACCCATTCTCCCAAACTTACTTTTAACATATTCAAACCAAACAAAAATCATTCTTTTAAAAGTAATTCCTCTAAAAGATCTTCTTTTAAAAGATCTTATCTCAAAAGTTAAACTAAATAGACCCTATCAATATGTATGGCTTATTGAGCTTAGTTAGCTTGGATTTTTTTTTTTTTTTGATAGGATAGTCAGCTTGGATTTTTAATTTATTTAAAAATTATTTTATGTATTTTTGAGTTAATTCATTTAACTTGAGAATTTTTTTTTCGCTTTAAAGTGTATTCGTTTTATTTTCAATGTATTTGCTTAAAAAATTTTTTTATTTCACTATGTAATAAAACTTTTACGAGCGTTCTTTGCATTGATTTTACTATGTTGCATTGGCTTAAAATGTTAAATTAGTATTCCTAAAATATGACAACTAAATTCATGAATTTTATTAAAAATTTAAAATACAAACAACTTTTAACGTAATATGTTCATTTAAAAATTGTTCTTTTGTTCATATTGTTCTTTCGGGGGGCGGAAAAGTAAAATACATAGATAATGGATAGAATAATAAAAAATTTACGCGGCTTAATTAAGTTAACAATTTCTATTATAGCTAGATATGAGAAGCAATGCACTTTATTTTGTTGAAATTTCCAAGATAACAATGATTTAATTTGAACATCCTCAACTAGGAAATAGTAATATCTACACAGCATTCGAGACTTATAACAACACAACTTACATATTGAAATTAAAAAAATAAAAGAATAATAAATAAAAATTGATCAAAGAATGAAAATTTTATATGAATGAATATTTTGACTAGTGGAAATTTGCTGCTGCTCGAATTAACATTGTGGCATGTCTTGTGGTGGCGGCAACATCTGCTCCTCTGGGTTTTCACCATTTTTGACAATGAAGGTCATAGCCATCCCCCAACTGACATGACGCTCCAAATGGCAATGCATGAACCATACACCTGACAAAACAAAACTTCTCAGAAAACTAAAACTAGGATAACAAAATGAACAAAAATCAAATTAATAATCAGTAAGTAATATATATACCTGGGTTTCTAGCCCTGAATCTTATGGTTACCCAACCATTTTTAGGTATAGCAACAGTATTCTGATAAGGAGGATCAACAAGATTATACTTCAAAGGGTCCTTGTCCTTGTCAAAGTTTCCAAATCCCCATCCGACCACATAGAAGCTGTGACCATGCAGGTGCATTGGATGCTCTGTACCAGCAAGCAAGTTAGTCCCCTGAAGAACAAGCTCCACAGTTGAGCCGTACTCAAGTACCTTCACCTCTGTATCTACTGAAGGAGTATTGAGGACTATAGGCAAATTGTTTGCTGTGAAGTCAAATAGGTGTGGTGGCACATCCGGGAAATTTTCTCGAAAGACACCCCTAATGTTGTTGTAATAAGCCTGCAAAATGTTATTGCCAGATGGCAATTGGAAGCTTATGTTGTTCATGCTAGCTGCAAGGCGAATCCCACCAAGGGCTTGACATGCTGATGCATTTGCACATGGTAATGTATTAACTGATGCTGTGAAGAATAGGTTAGTGTTTATGTCTAAGGGCACATCAATCGGGTGTTCATCATCAGCCAAGCTTCGAAGTTTACTTATGAGGTTAACAGAGGCAGCGGTGTCATTAAAAGCTGGAAGTGGAGGCAAGCAAGGGGTAGTTGAAGATGGAATATACTTTCCCCTATATTGTACAATAGCAGTGGTGGTTGTGTTATCAAATGGAACCCTTGGAACCCTAGCAGCACTGGAATATACTTTAGCAGCCATGTAATAGCGATCCAATGGTTGGTTTGCTTCTAGTAACACATCCATAGTTTGTCCAGGAGATATTGTGAGGTAATCTACCTTGAATGGCTTTACATAGCTTCCATCAGTTCCTACCACTGTAAGTTGATGTTTGGCAATGGCAAAGAAGAGAATGTCCTGAACTGCGGCATTCACCATTCTAAGAAGATAGGTATTGCCATAATCAACCCTCAGCTTGAAGGTTTCTGCAATTATAGCAACCAATGAATTAAAACATGCAACGAGTAACCAATCACAAAAAGCATGTGTCAATGTAATTATTTGGGGAATGGCATCATCAAATTTTATGTAGTTTTATACCTTTCTTTGAGCATGGGTGTAGATCACCAGGTTGACCATTGATAGTATAGGCATCAGAAACAACTGCGTCTGCACCAGTTTTACGAAAATCATTGTAAACTTGGACTATATCTTTCTTCCACCATTCACCTGGATTTTGAAGTCAAAAAATTAAAACTAACCCCAAATGACTGATCTTTTCTAATTAATAGTTAGTCAAAGTTAACCATGTAAGTTTTTTTTCATACAGACCTAGTATGATGGGGACCTCTTTGTGTGGTTTTGGAAATGGATACGTCTTTCCAGCCTTGGGTTTAATCACAATAGCCCCATGAACAGTGGCCCGAGACCAGTCACTGTGAGCATGCCACCATAGTGTGCCTTCTTCTTCTGAAAATATGACCTTCTGACTGAATTTTCCACCAGGTCGAATTGGGCACTGTGTGACATACTCAGGACCGTCTGACCATGGATATCTTGGTTGGTTCACTCCATGCCTAAATGCAATTTAAAAGTATTCACGGTTAGATTCTTATAAAAATAAGCATAATATATCAATGAGCACATAGACAATTAATTAGTGTTATACCAGTGGATGGTGATGTTGTAGTTGGCTCGGTTATACACATCAACAATGATGGTTTCTCCTTTGGTAACATACAGGGTTGGGCCAGGAAATTGGCCATTTACGGTTAGGATGCTCTTCGTGCTGCAAAGTTTTGTGTAAGGAGCATCTCTGACCTGCAAACATATATATAGCTTAATTCATTTAGACATGCATGGAAATATACATATAGCTTAATTAATTAGCATGCTATATGAACTCCTATGCCTTAAGCCACGTGTTAAAACCATAAAACATACCACAAACTTATGATGCCTCAGTGCGTGGCAAGTGAGAAGGACATTGAGGAATAATATTCCTAAAATTTGTAGGCTTCTTGTGATTTTCATGGAGAATCTCTGAACTACGAAATGCTTGATCTGAGTTTATAAAAAATATGAACGTTTATCTAAAAATGGAGATGCTTGATCTGTTAATGATTAGTACTTTTTCTGTTTGTAACTTTGATATGGATATCGGAGGTGTTCGTTATGCATGTATTTATAGTCTAGCATGGCTTTGACAAAGGCTACGATTACGCGTAAGAATATTATTGAATTGGATAGCATTTGAGGGCTAGCTGCCTTGCCAAGTCGTAATTACGATGTCTTGATTATCAAACATAAAATTGCGGCAAGTGAACAGAAAAGGAAAGAGAGGAATTATAGAATGATCTTGGCATAGTTTGGTCAATCAAATAATCCAGTACTGACAGCTGAAAAGGTCAAACTTGTTTGAATGAAGGGTGAAGGTTAAATCCGAGGACAGGATTGCTTCAGTTGCAAGAGAGGTAGCGCCGGCCCATAGAATTATTTTTAGTTTAGTAGTTTCTCAAGTTGATTTTCAAGAAAGAGAACTGCAAAAGTGTAATACAATTAGATTTCGGGTTTATAGTTACAAATTCAAACATTTTTTGGTATTCTAATTGTATAAATTCAATTATTATAAAATATCACATTATATGCATGTCAGAATTTCATTATTATTGCAAATGGATTTCATGTGTTGCTTTTACCCAAATGAAATTCTACAATGCCTCGAAATGTAATGACATAAGCCTGGTTCACATCTACATTAATTATATCTCTAGATTCGTGTTTCGTTGACGAAGTAAAACTGGATCAATCACCATTTTTGGTGACAAGATTAATTTCTATATACTGCTTGTCGGTTAATAGAATTGCAAAAGAAAAAAAAATGATAAATTATGGTAGATAATTCCAACATATTGTTAGTTATCATGATTTATCAATCTGCATGTTTGTATTTCATGATGACCACTTTTCCTAACAACGAAAGGCTTGCCCTGGTAATTGCTATAAATATTAAAGGTTAGTTGAGAATAACATCCAAACACCATCACTTGTAAAAGTTTACCATTAAATTCTCATTCAATAAACAATATGTAAGTATCAATATAACTACTTCGTAAGGCTTGAGGCGTTTTCTCAGTATGAAACGGCAAGAAGATGCTATTGCCGCGCAAGAAATTTTAAACACGCCCCTAACGCAATTAATTCGTCGGTTATATAATTCAAATTAGTACATATAAGAAAGGAGGCTGTATTAATGTCTTCGAATATCCATATAATGCTTAGTTTGATCAATCAATTCTCAGGTACTAACAAGTAACAGCTGGAAAGGTGAAATTGACTTTGGCTTGATCGCTGTCTCGTCGAAACAGAATTGAAGATGTATATGTTGAAAGTTTCTTAGAATAGAACAATTGTTTGGGGTTTGAAATTTGAACGAAGGAAGAAAGTCAACTCCCAGATTCATACAGTTCATCATTGGGCTGCTTGGCCACATCAACTGAATTAATTGTTATCATGGTTTCTCAAGTACAAGGAGAACTGCAATTTCGTTCAGTTTAATATTCTGAAAATAAAATTGTCTTGAAGTAATTAATGATATTATTTAATTATTATAATTAATTTATATTATTATCAAAGGGTGAATCATTTAATATAAAATTAAATCTTACAGAATAATATTTTTCTGTTAATAATATTATGAATTCATTTTTATAATAAAATGGTAAAATAGTAAAAAGAAGAGTGTATGTTTATCATCGAAAAGTGGCATAACATATTGCATTAATTAAAAGAACATATTTAATTTTTATTTTATTTATACAACAGATATTACTATACTAAATATAATCGAATTAGAGTTTAATTTGTATATACTAATAGACTGTGTAAAACAACTTTACACTGTAAACTAATAGAAATAAAAGAAATTACCAAATTATACTAAATAACTATCGACTATGATAAGGGACCCACCACAATTTTGTAATTTCTTATATTTCTATTAGCTAACAGTTATTTTATATTGTCAATACTTACAAATTAATCTCATAAAATTAAGTCATACAAGTATTGAATTAATTTAATATAAAATCTCTATATTTTACTTTATAAGATTGGTAGGAGAGTATGTTTAAGTTATTTAATTTTACATTAAAAGATATTTATTTATTTAATCATAAGTTTAATTTAAAATATTTTAATTATACACACCTTAAAATTTAGCTCAAACACACATTAAGTATTTATATATGAGCTTATTTTCTATGTACTGTTAATCAATAGAATTATAAGAAGGTATCAAATTATAATGGGCATTAAATTAAAAACTTAAATTAAAATAATTAGTCGCAAGAGTAAAATGCCTAACTATTTATGTAAGGAAAATTGCTTGCTTTAGACATCTAATTAATGTTAGATTAAATTGAACCGAAGAGAACTGCCAAAAATAAACATAGAATATTTAACACATACCAATCCAGTACACTTTTATCCATGGCATTTAATACGCTTCAATATAGCATGTAAATTACCACTTCAGGACATGATATTTCAATAATTTATAAAATTTTTAAACATGAATTAATAGTAACAATTTAAAAAGAATGAAGTGCTGAGAAGCTAATTTAAAAAATGATAATTGAAAAATGATAATCATTGTATTTTGATATTAATAATTATTAATAGATAGATATAATCAATTAGTAAGTTGTATAATATGAACGAAGATCGAGATACATTGTCCAATTTTTTTATTTGCATCAAAATATAAATAATATGATCAAATACTAACGCAGACAATACCTACTTAAGAATTTCTCTTAAAGTGTAACTTATACGTATAAATGATATTCACCATTATTTTATTTTTACAAAAATTTAATTTCTTTGCACCGATATAATGTCAGCCAATAGATATTTAAGAAAGTAACAAATTATGTGGTAGGTAGTTATATATGGAGGATAGTTATTCACTATGATTTAGTATTTTTTGAATTTCTATTAACTAATAGTGCAAAATTATTTTATACTATCAATATATAGAAATTATTCTTTCTTATAATAACTCATGTTTGCACCGATGTGTGAGAGCTCCTATATTGTTTAACCATATAAATTGCTTTGATTTAGTTGTCTAGTTATTTCCAAAATTATTGCAAACATAGTTCTTGGTAAAAATATTTGATTATTAATCAAAAGATTATTTAAAAAGAATAACTTTATTCATATATGTATACACTATACATAAAAAAATTGACAAAAAAATAAAGGTGATAAATTCAGAGATTAGTTCTTTATACAATTTTGCTCAAAAATTTAATCAATAAAATTTTTTTCTTCCATTTTCACGCATTTATCAAAACCATCCTGCGAGTAAACATCATGAAGAGAAAAAGACAAAAAACTTCGTCTTTATCACCATTACCAAATGTTTTTGTTTTCTCTTCATTAATAACTATTTTACATGTACAAATAATAATATTACTCATTTAAAAAGTAGAGGATAGTTGGTAAGTAATCACTAAACAGGTACTTCAATATTCACAAAGTAGAACTTCTTTTTTTCAAATGAGATATTCACAAAGTAGATTAATATGGAGAGAACCTATCCTTACGTGCCCCTTTTTAAGAATTAATTAAGATCTCGCTGTAATGAAGCTAAAATAGACACATAATTCTCCAAAAAAACCTGAACATAATACCAATGATATATTACTCTCTGATTTTGAATTTTCTTGTCCCGTTTGAACACAATTTATTGCAAAATAATTCCTCCGATTCAAATTAAATGTTACTTTGAATAAAATTTTTTGATTCATTTTATTTGTCCTTCTCATATTACAATAAAGCATTTGTTACAAAATTTTCAATTTTATGCTCTACACAATTTTAAGCACAATAAACAATGAGGCGGGGCTCTTGATACCCTCATTTGTCTATCCACACTCCCCACTAATAATTTATAACTATAATTCTCTAAACTACCCTCACCTAATAACTTTACTCAAATTAAACTTAATTAATTACATTATTATCAATTTATTCATGTACATTTTCAATAAAATGTCACTCATTCTCTATTCTTTATGTACTAAAACTCTTTACACTTCTTTTTTTTTTCTCTATTTTTTTTGGGGGGACATTTCTTTCTCTAGTTTTCTCATTATCATCATTTTATTTTTTTCATCACAAGATAAATAGCTAGTCATAAATTGTTACAAACTAAACTTTAATAAGATTTTTGATTCAAATGATAAAAATAATTTGTAGGAGTTGAGTTCTTATTTTATTATGCTTTCTTATGAATCATTTTCTCATGTTATTATCTTATTTTTGTTTTATTCATGTTTTATATATAGTGCTTTTATAATGTAATGTTATTGAAGCCACAATGAATATTGTAATTTTGTAAACATTTAATAGTTAAGAATATAATTTTTACTGTTAGTAAAATGTTTTTTTAAAATATATTAGAGAAATATTCTATTGTGATACAAGTATATGTTAATTTTGGTGAGAAGCAATACAAAGTTAGATAAATTGGAAAAATAAAAAGATATTTTAGATGCACTTTTTTTATTCCTTAAAAATATATAGTCTTATAATAACTTTATTGTGTAAAAGATAATTCAAATATTAATATAATATATTTCATATTTTAAGAAAACTGAAATGTAATTTAACACATTATTATATCAACTATGTTTTAAATCATAATAATCAAGGTTGAATATTTGAGCTTTGTTTTCAAGAAAAGGTATTTTTATTAAAAGAAATGTATGAAAAATTTAAGAGAAATTGATGAATTATTTTTGGAGAAAAAATAAAACTAAAAAATTGTTTTAGTAGTTTTTCATGAGCTGAATAGATTAACTTTAAAAAGTCACTTTACAAAATATTACACCATAAATTTTTTTTTCAAACTTGAACAAATATGTCTTTAATAGGGCGCCTTTTGCCATACTCCTTGCAAAGTAGGAGTGCCATACACCTTAATATCTCAATAATTTATTCAGATAACAGCGGTTGAGATTATAGTAGGAACACCTCTACACCTTTTATTGATGATGCACAGTAAGAAGCACCAGTCCTCTCTCTTTCTCTATCTTTCCTTTCATCGCTGCACCTCTTTCTCCATGCCTCGGCCCCGTAAGGAGATGAATTTGGGCTGATAATTTGACCTCAGTGAAGCAAACTCTTTAACATTAATTCTTTCCTCCTGGAGTTGTAGGGAAGAGTTAAACCAAAATTTCAGCTCCGGAAATAGTCTTACTGAAATCTAGAACCACATAGAGCAGCAGCAAGCGCCGATATTCATACGTTTCAGAATATCCGTCCAAAACTAAAAGATACATAAATTAAGGAAAAAAATTAATTTTGATAGTAGTATAAAGTTATATAAATAAAAAAAATATCTTTGTCTAAAGATAGTGGATTAGTTTATCATATTCTTTAATTCTAATTATGATGATAGTGAATGACAATTAAATTAAAGTTATAATTAGAAAAAATTTAATATTATTTTGATATTAAAAATAGATAGATATTTTGAAATTCTAAAATATTAAAATTGGACAGATATTTTAAAATGAAGAAAATACATTGTAATAGTTTACATTGATAATGTCATAAACGAAATGAATAAATAATTATAATAATTCAAATTATAACATAAATAAAAATATAAAATAATTAATTATGTGATGTGTAAATAGATAAAAATTAATATATTTAATTAAAGTTTGAAAATAATAAAATAAAGAAATAAAGGATAATTTAGAATTTTTTTAAAAAAAGATAATTTAAAAATTTAGATTTATAAATAGTTAATAAAGATTGTGGATAGATATTTAAGAATATCAATAATCACATCTCAAATAACGAAATATTAAAATAATTATTTAATTATTAAATAAGAATATATTAATAAAAATTTATTATAATTAATTTTTAATTTTTAATCAATATATATTATTTTCAGGTATTTTGAATTGAATGGAATCCTTACTCCTTTATTTTATTTTATTTTATTTTTTGTTGGATAGAGATCTGAGTCCTAAATTGCTTTGATCGATATGATGTCATATTGTAACAACTGCAAAACTTGATATTAATCATCAAATTGAATGAGACAACATATCTGAAATTATACCTGACTTTGTTCATAATAATAAATTAATAATAACTGAACTGATTCTTCAATCACACTGCTTGTACTTAGTCACAGGTTGAATGGTGAGAAAAACACCTTGTTTAATCACCAAAGATAATACCTTGTTTGAAGTAGTAGTTTTGTGAAAAAAAAAAGAAAGTGATGCTTAATTTATTCACACCAGGAGGATGACATAAAGAAAAGTTGACTGGATCAATGCCTGTTAGACATAGAAACATTGACGAAAATTTGGGAGAAATTGTATTTAAAAATTTTTTCTTTTTTTTTTTTTTTGGTGGGAGAAGGGTTCTTTACCTACGTCGAGCCTTTGACTCGATTCGAACCCTAGGAGTGCACTGGATGCAAGCCAACAGAATGGCCACTAAGCTCAAGCCTTGCATGCAAGAATTTTGTTTTAAAATTTTGACAAAATAAAAGAATTGGTCCGTTTAGGTTTGTTTAATGGGCTCATTTAATTAAAATTTTAAGAAAAATATTTTTTAAAAAATAGAAGTAAAATTTTATTTTAAATATAATTATATAAGTATTTTTTATTAAAATTAGAAGTTATTAGACTATTTAAATATGATAAATGTAAAAATATTTTTTTGATAAAATTACAATTAAAAATATAGAGAGAATGTACAAGAATGAAAGTGGAAATAGAATAATATTTTTTAAAAAGTTAAGAATAAAATCGTAATTAAATAGGAAAAAAGTGATTGCTAATTTTGAAAAATAATATTCTCTTTTTTTTACTGCTTCTATTTCTAGAAAAAAAAAATTTATCTACTGCTAAAAAATATAAAAAAATAATTATTTTATACTTCTGCTTTTTTTGAAAAATACAACTAAGTAGCATTAAAATTTTTATATGTACTATTTTTTTTGAAAAATTTTGGGGAAAAAAAAATGCTGTCGTTAATACTAGTTACGGGATTGGCCTAATTCAGTTTAATCCATGAGTTTAAACGGGCTCGATCTTAAAGGGTCAAGCTGGCTCATTTTCCTGTTTTCATTTTTTTCTCCAATTAAAAAAAAGATAAAAATAAAGTTTTTATGTTTTAACATTTTCACTTATTTTTATCATGAGTTTTCTGAAAGCATTTTAATTAAAGTTTAATTAAACACATTTTTACTTTTATTTTCTATTTTCATTAAAAATAAAAATAGAAAACTCTCAAACCCCTTCTTTAAGATTCTTTTTAACGTCTGCATAAAGGATAGGAACATTTAATAAATGAGCTAGATCAAGACTTTTGAAAAAGCGTTTTTTTACCAAAAATGCCAGGTTGCAAAGTTATGAAAAGAAATCACTAGGCCTAATAGGTTAGCCTATTTATATTAATTATTATTATTATTATTATTTCAAAAATACCCATGATAATAGAAGTTTTTTTGGTTTATTTAAAAATAGGCTTTTGGCCTATTTAAAAATATATTTTTGGCATCTTTAAAAGTCTATTGACTTATTTAAAAGTAATTTTTTAAATTTATTTAAAAGTTTTATTATCAAATAAAGTTCTAAATAGGATTTTAGATCATATCATACTTTTAAAAATGTCATATTAGGCCTTAAAAAAAGTCTATATTAAGTAATAGGCCAAAACTCAAATTATATAGTTAAAATACAGGTCAAACTCATTTAGATCAAAGCCTAC
This sequence comes from Pterocarpus santalinus, assembly GCA_031439595.1. Taxonomy (NCBI): domain Eukaryota; kingdom Viridiplantae; phylum Streptophyta; class Magnoliopsida; order Fabales; family Fabaceae; genus Pterocarpus; species Pterocarpus santalinus. Next base: position 52,508,332 of record CM062526.1, read on the forward strand.
TATATTTTTACCCCTAGTTTTTTCTTTTTTTTGGGGGGGGGAGACTATTTTTACCTCTAGTTTTAAGTATACCACTTAACAAGTTTCAACTTTTAATTAATTTATCACAACATTCGGAAGTTAAGCTATAGATAATTAATGTTAAGTTTCATTGACACACAAAGATTACATTAAATGCGAAGTTGGAAAACAATTTTCATGCAAATTTTGCCGCACAAATGTAGGTTATGAAAGGGACAATGTTAAGTTATTAGGAGTTATCTAATGGTGATGATAGGCTTAGATAGCATGCATAAAGTCAGGAGTTTAAACTTTATTACCGTTGATATACCAAAAAAAAAAAAAGAAAGAAAGGGATAACATTTAAAAAATTGGTTGACAGAATTGATTGAACCAGTTTAACAACTGATCTGTCTTCATTTCAACTTAGTTGAAGATTGAAATCACTTAATGGATCAACCTTCCAAAATCCTTTTTTTTTTTTTCCAATTTATAGTGACAGCACGAAAATTCAAATACATTACCTCATTTAAAGTAGCATATATATATATATATATATATATATATATATATATATATATATATATATATATATATATATATATCCATGTTTTCAGATTAGCTTAAGAAGGGTGCCAGCAATTTAAAATGCACTTGAGTAAACTATCTTCTTATGGCAACTTTACCCTATTATGACCACTTCTTTTAGGTTACTCCACACAATGTCTTTTGTTGCAATGGAATTATTACGACTATATTTTCAAAGTTATTGGAGACACAATTGTATCATTTTAACATATTAGATATTAAAGATTCGAAGATAGTTACTATTTCTTTGCTCTCTATCTATGCAGTTGTTGGAGTTCAATGAGCCAAAGACTGCCAATTCATCCAATGGACTGATGCCAAAGCTAACAAGAAAATTGAATAAGTTGAAGGGAGTCCTCTTGATATTTCTTCCCAAATGCTGATTGGCGTCCACGTTTAGTCACATTTAGTTTGGTGTTTTTATCTCATGGTGTCAGTATTGATGTAATAAGCTGAGTTACTTTTGTTGTTTTGATCCAGGATGTAAATTCTACTCCTCACTATTATTAGTGGGTTGAGTTATTTATCTTTATATCAAAAAAATCTCTGAATTAGTTCCTTTGCTCTCTATCTATGCAGTTGTTGGAGTTCAATGAGTCAAAGACTGCCAATTCATCCAATGGACTGATGCCAAAGCTAACAAGAAGGTTGAATAAGTTAAAGGGAGTCCTCTTGATATTTCTTCCCAAATGCTGATTAGTGTCCATGTTTAGTTACATTTAGTTTGGTGTTTTTGTCTCATGGTGTCAGTATTGATGTAATAAGCTGAGTTACTTTTTTCCAGGTTGTAAATTCTACTCCTCACTATTATTGGTGGGTTGAGTTATTTATCTATATATCAAAAAAATCTCTGAATTAGTTCAGGGAGTATGTACGAATAATTTTTACGTTGACATGAACAATTCTACTAATGGACGACTTATTTAAATTGGTCAAGTCACAAATTTTTTTATATTATGCTTGATTTAATTTATTTCACTTAAATTTTTTTAATTTATATAGTGTATTCCTTTTTTTTCTATATTTACCTCAAAAATTATTTTTATATGATTATTTAAATGCAGGAGCTTTCTTAATTTATTAAGTTGTATTCGGTTTGATGTATTTGGTTTCTTAATTTTTCTATAAGGCCCCAATGCATTTTAAAAGGTTGACAAGAAGAGCCATTCACTAAACTAACATGGAGGCAGAGGATAAGCAACTAGACAACCATTTTCTCCATTTAAATAGAGGTGTGCAAGGGTCAGGTTGGGCCGGTTTTATAGGCAAAAAATACCCAAATCAATCAAATATAGTCTAGTCGGGTCAGGTCAGGTCGGGTTTTTAGTATTTTTTGCCCTCAACTTGAACCAACCAAATCCGAACAATTTTGAATTGAATTGAGTTGGGATTTGGGTAGACAGCCAACTTTTTTTTTTTGATAAAAAATATATTGAAACACCCTATTTTACGACATTTTGAAACCTGTAAATTGTGTTTTTAAAATTTGAATATAATCAAATATATTTTTAAAAAAATTACATACATAATTGATAATTTCATAATCATAACCATGAAATATATTATATATCATACATTATATAATATTAATCATCAATAAATTTAATTATACACTAATATATTAACAGAGGCTAAGAGTCAATATTTATAATTATATTTTTGTATATTAATATATAAGTGAATGAGTTATTATTTAAAAAAAAAAGAGATTGGGGTTTCGGGTCGGGTCGCGAATTTAATTTTTAAACCCGTTACTTGAACCGATTATTGGACGAGTCAATCAGGTTTTAACTAATTAGACCCGATTACTTAACTCGAACCGATTTTTTTTTTACACACGGGTCGGGTCGAGTCTTTGGGTTCGCGGGTTGACCCGTATCTATATACATCCCTACATTTAGATTTGAAACCCATAGCTTCAAGGATAGCACCAACAAAGTTCCACCTAACCATGCCATAGGCTTTTTGAAAATTCAATTTTAGGAGAATGGATTTTTGCTTTCTCTTTTTTGTCCAAAACAAGTTATACCAAGGCTTTTTTCCATTTTTGGCCGGAGCTAGACCAAGACTTTTGAAAAAGTTTTTTTTACTTGAAAGACCAAATTATAAGTTATAAAAAAATTTTATTGGATCTAATAGGCTAGTCTATTTATATTATTATTATTATTATTATTATTATTATTATTGTTTCAAAAATATTAATGATATTAGAAGTCTTTTTAATCTATTTAGAAATAGACTTTTTGACCTATTTAAAAATATATTTTTTAGTATATTTAGAAATTTTTTAATCTATTTAAAAGTAAATTTTTAATCTATTTGTAAACCTTATTATCAAATAAGATTTTAAGTAGGTTTTCAGACTGGATTATATTCATAAAAAGGTCATATTAGACCTTAAAAATAGTCTATATCAAATAATAGACTCAAGCTCAAACTACAAATTTAAAATATAGGTAAGGTAAAGCCTAACATATTTTTACCACTATTTTTTTTTTTTTTTGGGAGACTATTTTCACCTCTAGTTTTAAGTATACCGGTTGACAAGTTTCAAGTTTTAATTGATTTATCACAGCATTCGCAAGTTAAGCAGTCGATAATTAATTTTAAGTTTCATTGACACACGAAGATTACATTAAATGTCAAGTTGAAAAACAATTTTCTCACAAATTTTGCCACACAAAAGAAGGTTATGAAAGGGACAATATTAAACCATTAGGAGTGATTTAATAGTGAGGAGATGCATGAAATTAGGAGTTCAAACTTCATTGTAGCTGATATATATATATATATATATATAAAAGAAAGGGACAATGTTTAAAAAATTGGCTGACAGAATTGATTGAACCAGTTTAACAACTGATCCGTCTTCATTTCAACTTAGTTGATGAAGATTGAAATCACTTAATGGATCAACCTTCCAAAATCCTTTTTTTTTTTTTATTGATAGTGACAGTATATTCAAATTCATTACCTCATCTAAAGTAGTATTTTAGTGTCTTACCACTAGCCTTGTCTTACTTGCTAAAAACCGAGCATCAATATATATATATATATATAATCAAGTCGCAAATTGTTTTATATCATGTTTGAGTTAATTTATTTCACTTAAAATTGTTTAATTTACACAGTGTAGTCCTTTTTTTTCTATATTTACCTCAAAAATTATTTTTATTTGATTATTTAGTAAAACTTGTAGGAGCTTTCTTTATTTATTAAGTTGTATTCAGTTTGATGTAGTATCCGGTCTTTATTTTGATACAGCGGAAAGAATTTGATGTAGTATCCTTTAAATTTACAACTAAAGTCATGTATTTTATTAACAAACTAAAGTATAACTGCTTCACGTAATATGTTCTTTTAACTTAAAACTTGTTTCTTATTCAGATTTTCAAGTTTATACACCTAATCTGCGTTGCTGATCCAATAAGATAACACTGTCTGAGTAATAAAATTTAATACGAAAAAAAAAAACCGTCTCACCCACTGAGAAATACATAAATAATACAGATAGAATGATAAGAAAATAAAAAGAAATTCCATCCATGGTATAATTTTTCCGCTGTTTAATTAAGTTAACAATTTGTATTATAGTTAGATATGGAAATACAATTCAGTTTATTGCAATTTCCAAGATAACAATGATTTAACCTTGGGCGACATCCTCAATTTAGGAAGTAATATCGACACAACTTTCAAATTTTAAAACAACACAACTTACATATTGAAAAAATAAAAGAACGACAACAAACCAAAGAATGAAATTTTATATGAATGAATATTTTGACTGGTGTAAGTTTGCCACTGTTTAAACTAACATTGCGGCATGTGGCGCGGTGGTGGCAACATCTGCTCTTCAGGGTTGTCACCATTTTTGACAATGAAAGTCATAGCCATCCCCCAACTGACATGTCGCTCTAAATGGCAGTGCATGAACCATACACCTGATAAAACAAAACTTCTCAGAAAACTAAAACTAGGACAACAACATGAACATAAATCAAAATAACAACCAGGAAGTAATATACATACCTGGGTTTTTTGCCCTGAATCTTATGGTTACCCAACCATTTTTGGGTATAGCCACAGTATTCTGATAAGGAGGATCAACAAGATTATACTTCAAAGGGTCCTTGTCCTTGTCAAAGTTTCCAAATCCCCATCCGACCACATAGAAACTGTGACCATGCAGGTGCATAGGATGTTCAGTACCAGCCAGCAGGTTAGTCCCTTGAAGAACAAGCTCCACCGTTGAGCCATACTCAAGTACCTTCACCTCTGTATCGACCGAAGGAGTATTAAGGACTATAGGCAAATTGCTAGCTGTGAAATCAAATAGCTGTGGCGGCACATCTGGGAAATTTTCTCGAAAGACACCTCCAATGTTGTTGTAATAAGCCTGCAAAATGTTATTGTTTGATGGCAATTGGAAGCTTATGTTGTTCATGCTAGCTGCAAGGCGGTTGCCACGGGGGCCTTGGCATGTTGAACCATTTGCACATGGTAATGTATTAACTGAGGCTGTGAAGAATAGGTTAGTTTTTATGTCTAAGGGCACATCAATTGGGTGTTCATCATCAGCCAAGCTTCTGAGTTGACTTATGAGGTTGGCAGAGGCATTGGTGTCATTGGAAGCTGGAAGTAAAGGTAAGGAAGGGGTACTTGAAGATGGAATGTGCTTCCCCCTATACTCTACAATAGCCGTGGTGGTTGTGGTATCAAATTTAACTCCAGCAGCACTGGAATATACTTTAGCGGCCATGTAATAGCGATCTAGTGGTTGGTTTGCTTCCAATAATACATCCATAGATTGTCCAGGTGATATTGTGATGTAATCTACCTTGAATGGCTTTACATAGCTACCATCAGTTCCTACCACTGTCAGTTGATGTTTGGCAATGGCAAAGAAGAGAATGTCCTGAACTGCGGCATTCACCATCCTGAGAAGATAGGTTTTACCATGATCAACTCTCAGCTTGAAGGTTTCTGCAATTATATTAACCAATGAATTCAAACATGCAATAATGAACTAGTAACCGATCACAAAAATTATGTGTGAATGTAATTATCTAGGGAATTTTAGAAAGTTTTATACCTTTCTTTGAGCATGGATGTAGATCACCAGGTTGACCATTGATAGTATAAGCATCAGAAACAACAGCGTCTCCTCCAGTTCTACGAAAATCATTGTAAACCTGGGCTATATCTTTCTTCCACCATTCGCCTAAATTTTGAAGTCAAAGAATTAAAACTAACCCCAAATGATCGATTTTTTCAATTAATAGTTAGTCAAAATTAACCCATATAATTTTTTATTATACATACCTAGTATGATGGGAACCTCTTTATGCGGTTTTGGAAATGGATAAGTCCTTCCAGGCTTGGGTTTAATCACAATAGCTCCATGGACAGTGGCACGAGACCAGTCACTGTGAGCATGCCACCACAATGTGCCTTCTTCTTCAGAAAATATGACCTTCTGACTGAACTTTCCACCTGGTCGAATTGGACATTGTGTAACATATTCGGGGCCATCTGACCATGGATATCTTGGTTGGTTTACTCCATGCCTGAGTGCAGTTTCGAAGTATTCACAGTTAGACTCTCATGAAAATATGCATAATATATCAATGAGACAATGAGCACGTGGACAATTATAATTAGTGCTATACCAGTGGATGGTGATGTTATAGTTGGCTCGGTTATACACATCAACAATGATGGTTTCTCCTTTAGTAACGTATAGGGTCGGCCCAGGAAATTGGCCATTTACGGTTAAGATGTTTTTTGTGCTGCAAAGCTTTGTGTAAGGAGCATCTCTAACCTGCAATTTATTGAAAAAGGTCGGTGCCTTAATTTATTTGGACGTGAATGAAAATAAACATAAAGCTTAACTTGTCATGTGAACTTTGTGTCTTAATTGGCTACGTGTTAACACAGCAAAACATACCACAAACTTGTGATGCCTGAGTGCCTGGCAAGTGAGGAGGACATTGAGGAACAAAATTCCTAAAATTTGTAGGCTTCTTGTGATTTTCATCGAGAATCTCTGAACTATGAAATGCTTGATCTGAGTTTTTCAGGGAAAAACAAAATGAATGTTGATCTGGTAATGTTTAGTACTTTTTCTGTTTGATACTTTGATATGAATATTGGAGGAGTTCGTTATGCATGTATTTATAGCCTGGCATGGGTTTGACAAGGCTATGATTACGCGTAAGAATATTATTTAATTATATTGGATAAAATTTGGGGGCTAGCTGCCTTGCCAAGTCGTAATTACGATGTCTTGATCAGACAAGATTGCGGCAGGTGAATAAAAAGGGAGAGAGAGAAGCATTATAGAAAATGATCTTGGCATAATTTAGTCAATGATATAATCTGGTGTTAACAACTGAAAAGGTCAAGTTTGACAATGCTAATTGCGAAGATGGACAAGTTCCCTGGGATGAAGGGCCATAGGATTGTTTAATCTGCAAAAGAGGCCGCGGCCGCGGAATTATTATTAATTTAGTAGTTTCTCAAATTGATTTTCAAGAAGAGAATCGCAAAAGAATTATATAAGATTTCAGGTTTATAGTAACAAATTCAAATATTTTTTGGTATTTTAATTGTATATATATAGTCAAATATAGTTTGTTACTTATTGCAAGTGAACTTCATGTGTTGTTTTTTCAACTTATATAAACAAATTATCTCTTACACTTTTGTCATTTTTAGTATCACTTCCAATTTATTTTTCAGTTTTCCACATTAGTTAACAATTATAACCAAAATGACAACTATATAAAACTCAGAATGGTTTGAATTTATTAAAAAAAACATAATGGAAAACTAAGTTGATGCATAAGATTTTAAAAATTAAATTGAATTATTTTTTATTTCATAGAAAAATAATTGAAATAAAATATAAAGTAAAGCTCTCACTAGAAAAGTATTTTCCAATACTTTTTTTTTTTTTTGAGATCATTAAAGAACACTCTAACATTTTTTTATTGCAAGAACACACACACACACACACACACACACAGAGTTCAATTATTAGTTTTCTTCAATCAATCAGAAAGCATGTATGACCATTTGTTTCCAATGAGTTAGTAAATAAGTTACAATCAAAGTTTCGTTCATTAATTTGCTATAAAAAGTAATTTAAGTCAAAATATATATCTCTTGCTTTGTAACCCACCCTTGATTTTGTTTGTCCCTTTTCTTGTGAAAATCCGAATGCATAATTTGTCATTTTTATATCATGAATAGAGATTTTAAGTCCATTTGTTTCAAAAGCATAAAGATATAGCAAGTTTCATCTACGTCCATGTTCAAAACCTTGTCAAAATCTTTTAGATGTTACAATCTAATTAAAGGACATATTTTTTTAATTACATTTCAAAATAATAGTTTCCACTCTAATACTTCAATCATGACAGAAATTTAAGTTATGTATTTTTCTTTTATATATTATATATTATATATTAGATTGTGAATAAATTCTTATAATTAAAGTTTTAGTTATGATATTCTTGAGATTTCATAGCAATTCTTGTCATCCAAAGAGAATGAAGAAGGTAAGAGGTTACAAAAACAAAATGAGCATTGAGATAGAGTGAAGGAAAGGAGCAGGAACCTCAATATTCTATGAGTCAGCCGATTAATACTAAAATCCCAACAACCTATTAGAGGCAACCAATACTCAAGAGTTGTCTAAGATCATCACCTGATTGTCGAACCTGTAACAATACACAACTATTCTTATTTTTCTCCAAAACTTGAATCTCTTATGCACCACTGATGTTTCTAGGAAAATTATGGAGAAACTCAATACATATTAAAAAAAAAAAAAGAAAGAAAACACACCTAGTTCATATATATAGTTGATATATTTTCAAAATTAAAGAAAAAAATATGACATTAATTATTGTAAACACCATATTTTGTCCTTCTTTTTAATAAAAATAAGAAAATAATAAAACAAATTTTTGTTCCTATTAGCCTCTAGAATCTCATCCTAATCTTAAGTTTTCAACTACTTTTCAAATTTTTTTCTCATTCTATTTCAAACTTTCAACTACTTTTCAAATTTTTATCTCATATTATCTCTAATTTTTTAACTATTTTTCAAATTTCTGGTTAATCTATTATCATAGATCTCTCTCATTTTTCTCTATATAAAGCCAACTCCCTTACTTCAAAAAAGAGGAATTCGACCAGAGACCACTTTTACTATTTTTTATTTCCATTCTCTCATTAAGTTTTAGATCTCATCACCATTTTTATATTATTCCTAACACCATAATCTTCTATCAAAATCAATCATATTCTTATTTTAATCTCACAGTTGAGCTAAATCATAATCCATCTTCATCTTTCGGCCCATTACCATTGTCGCATTGCTGTGAAGTCACACAATCACTTTCAAGCCAAATCCACCCTCCGCCACCACCATTAAAATCTCATCACTAAAGCCACCTTGACTCTTCCCCTTTGCACTGCATCATCATCACTATTGCACCATGTCGTAACCACGTGATACAACATGGCCTCGCCTAGTCACAAAACATTGATCGTGTTCCTATCCATCTCGTTCGTGACCATAGCAATCCTGGAGTTTACAAATTTGTTCTGTGTTGTTAAGGGCATCACCTAGGGTGCATCAACATCTTTATAGCATTCTTGTGTTCCTTTTTTATTTTACATTCTTTTCTTTTTCTAGATTTATTCTGTTGCTGTTTTTTTTAAAATTTGAGGCCTTTTTTTTTTTTTTGGCGTATATCTTTTTCTTCATTTTGATTTTTTTTTTGTAAATATACAAAAAATTTAAATATTTCTTTTTTTCACTTAAACAACAAATTAAATTTTTTAAAAAATTCACACAACAATATCTAATATTGATGTATGGCTTGACCATCCTCAAGGGTTATGAGAATTGTAAGGATTTATTGTATAGTTTATGCTATCTTGAATTCTGTGCAAGAGTAGATTAGGTTTTTTTCTCTTCCTTTTTTAAAAATTCTTTTTGTAAATAAAATCAATCCAACCCACAATTAATTTCTATGAGAACAACGAGGGTTTTGAGTTCCTCATTGCACTTAAGGGTACGAAGAAGCGGATAAATCCTGTCAAGTCAAAAAATAAATTTTCTTAAATTTTGTTTTTTTTTTTAATTTAATTTTATTTTTTTTGTAAACAACTGTCATTTTTTGTGGAAAAATAAACATTATTAAAGTTATTATTAATTTGCATAATAAACTCTAGGGTAACTGTTATAAAACGAATGTATTAGGGATGCAGTGGGATTAAATTTCCACCTTTCCTTAGGCATAATTAGACTGTCGAACCCAATCTCTTTAAAAGGCCAATTTTTTCAAATAAAATTTTTTTTCTGATTTTTTCCTTAAATAAAAATTAGTGGCAGTTCCATTGAATATTTTTTTAAATATTTTTTGTTGCCTCTTATCGTGACGCCCTCCAAACACGTCATGACTATTTGGCAACTCTACTAGGGATGGTAGAGAGTCAAACCTATTAGAGTTAATTATACAAATTATATAATTAAAATAATATTTATTTTTTCCTTTTTATTGCTTTTCAACTTTTTGTATTTTGTTTTAAATTGTAAATAATATTTTTTGTAAATAATCTTTTATTTATTTGTAAATAATTATTTTATTTTATTTGTCACTTAAACCTTAGTGTAGTAGACTTTTTTTTTCTCTCTTTTTGTATATATCTCAAATCTTAGGATAATCAACTTTTTGTATATAATTGTTGGGTCTTTATTGTGTAGTTTTTAGGGCTTTAAGATTTTTTTATGCTCCTTACACACACTTTACTTTCACTTACTTCACACAATATTTGGGCTATATACCTGAGCCTTGGAAATCCACAGGAATAGAAAGGGCTTTGACGAGATTATTGTGAGGCTTATGCTTCCCTGACAGTCATTGATTCTTCTGCTCGGATTGTTACTAGAATTGTGAACTACTATATTATGACTTCTATGTCTCTGTGGCCAAGCTCACAAAGATGGGTCCTTATCTTTTAGATAGGGGCAATCTGGGGACCTTTATTTATAAGGATATAGATTCATCCCAAAACCATGTACTATTAGATTGAGCTTAGTGGCTATCCAGATTAGGATCTTAACATTAGAAATTCCCAACCATTAGGTCCCTCTTTGCTAAGGCACAAAGGAGCATTTCTTTTCTTCTTATTTTGTAATATGAATTTCAAATCATGCATCTAAATAATATACCATGCATATTCTATTTTTTTGCTCTCACGAGTCTCCCTCCTCCACATCACTCATTGTAACATGCATAGCATTTGCTTCTGTGATACATGATAGCATACATAAGCCAAAAAAAAAAAAAAAAAAAACTCTTCAAACATGCATTTCTCTTCCTTTTCTCGCTATCCTTTCATACATTCATGAAATGCATAGAAAAGCCACAAAAAAAAAAAAGAATTAATTCATGACATTGCATCCTTCTTTTCTCCCTTATCCTTTCCATTAATTCATAACATGCATAAAAAAAACTCTTCAAACATACATTTCTCTTCCTTTTCCCGTTATCCCTTCTATACATTCATTAGGTTGTAACATGCATTTTTCTTACACTCATAACATGCATCAATAAGCATTAAAAAAAATTCCATGCAACATGCATTTTTTCATCACATATCAGAACCCACATTAACATGTGTTGAAAGAAACAGATTTCTCAAACATACATTTTTTTCTTCTATTCCCAAACATTCATGTCATGCACTACCTTTTTTTTACATAATAGAGCACATCAATAAGCATTTAAGGTAGAGTTCATCTAACATGCATTTCTTTCTTTTCTCTATTCATCCATCATTATTCACGCATTTAAACATTATCACATGCATTCTTAGTTTTTTGTTTTTTGTTTTGTTCAACAAAGTAGCATTATAACATGCATGCATTAATAAGCATTTAGGAAGAACTCATCTAACGTGAGTTTCTTTCTCTTTCTTCCCTTTACATATTTTCCATATCATTTCCACATCATTATGCATATCATACATCTTCTTTCATTCCTAACATGCATTTTTTTTAATAACCTCAAAAAGAGGATGCACTATGTTGTCTCTAAACATCGCTTATCCAAAAAAACTTTGTTTGATCTAAGTAGCTATGTTTAAAAGCCATGACCAAAAAAAAAAAAAAAAAGAGGAGAAAAAGAAAGAAAAAGAAGAAAAGAAAGAAGAAAAGTTAAGTTTGAAGGAAGAGATCTAGAACGAAAGAGTATGACTTAAGGAACTATTGAGAAGAGGATCCTACATGTTTGGAAGCTGCTCTTAGACTTTACATAAACTGGGCCTTTGATCTTGATGAGATCAGCCGAGCTTTGGAAGATGGGAAAAGGTGTCTTCATTGCAATGAATAGGCATTAATTAAGGATGTGAATCTTGATTTGACTTATTGTATCTTGAGTAGTGAATAAGAGGTTTTTATTGCCTTTGCTTGTGTTTGAGATCTATTGAAATAATGAAATGAGTATGCATGATTTTTTTCTTTTTTCTGAAATCAACACATTATCTTTCATATCCATATACTCTTCCTTTTTTCTGCGTCCTTTACACAGTCATTCCTTCCTTTCGAAATTCCTCTTCCATGTAGATAATCATGAAAAACCCATTAATTGATTCTTGTGTTACAAAGGGCATGAATGATCAAGAACATGATGAAATTCCCAAACTATGCGGGCAATTTGCTTAGATGTTAAACCAAGTGGAAATTAGTAAAGTAGTTGGCATCCCAAAAGTGAATCATAGCCCCATGTACTGCCATTGAATCATCAACTAAGGCAATTTTGTATTTGTTGGTATGATAGCAGCAACACCCAAGAGTTGAAGGTGATCCAAAAGAAGCAATTAGCATCAATCTGCTATAGGCAACCATACTGAAAGAAGGATGTCAAGAGCATTTAACAAAAGTCTTCAACATCTTTGGCCAAATGTCATAGTTTTGAAGAAGATCTTGCCAAATCAAGAAGACAACCAAGGCAAATAGGAACCAATAACTTGGCAAGTTGGTTGATTCTTATGCAACTAAAAAAGCACCTTGAACCAAAAAAAAAAAAAAAGGGCATGCTAAATTTGATTGAGGCATAAGTTAGAGCCCGAAAATATATTCAAAAGAAAAAAAAGAGTTCGCTAGACTGAAAACCTAAAAGGGCAATCTAGACAAAAGTTAGAGTAACAAAATATTTGTTAGGTCGAAAACCTAAAAGAGCAACCTAAGCAAAGGTGTATCACTTGGAAAGTCAAGCACACGGGTTTATCAACAAAGATTCCAGAAAAATGCTAAACTAGAGTGATTTGATGGCAGAGGATTAATACACAGAAGATAAGAAGTCAACAGACAAAAGTAGATTAATTTGTTGCATAGCAAGGGAGTATAGCCTTGGTTATGAATTCAGGTTTGATGTAACTAAAGAATCAATGAACTAGGTAAATATTGTCCAATTTTATATTTATCCATGTCTTGTAAACATTGTCCAATTTTAAGTGCAATAAATTTGTCTTGTTCCTTTACTTTTTCTCTCACCCCTCATTCTTCACTTTCTTTCGTCTCTTTCGCTCTCTCCTTCATCATCAAAAGCAGTGTTTTGTTTTGTTCATCTGTCCTCTCTCAAAATATACATCAGGACATATTTGAATAAAGTAAGGAGACATTATCCAACAAGGCTCATTTACAACAAGTCAAGATAAGATTTATTGCAATTGGTTCCAAAAAAAAAAAGAAAGAAAGCTCGTTAGATTGAAAACCCAAAAGGGCGATTTAGGCAAAAATTAGAGAGTAAAAGAAAAATTTTAAATTAAAAAAAGGTTTGCTAGTTTGAAAACTCGAAAGGACAGTTTAAGCAAAACTTAAAGCAAAGCAAAAAAAAAAAGCTCACTAAATTGAAAATCCGAAAAGGGAGTCTAGGCAAAAATTAGAGTATAAAAGAAAAATAAAAAAATCTTGTTAGACCGAAAATCAGAAATGGCAGTCTAGGCAAAAGTTAGAGCAAAATATTAAAAAAAAAATTCAAAGCATGACAAAATCGAGAATCAATTGAAAATGAAGGTCAAGGCAGAAATTCAAAAAGCAAGCAGCTCATAAAAGATGCTCTTTAGCATACAAGACCAAGAATCAGTTGAAAATAAAGGTCAAGATAGAAATTCAAGAAGCAAGTAGTTCATTGAGAGGTTCTTCAGCATGTAAAGCCACAGGTCAAAAGCTAAAGCAAGGTTTAGGACAAACAGTTCAAAAGAGTGGTTAAATGTAATGACTCTTCAAATAGAACAATTAACTTGGATATAACAACGAGTTTCCAAAGAGTGTGATGTTTAGAAACTGTAAACTAGGGTAAATTTTTTCATTTCACCTTGTCATCATTCATCTTTTTGCATCATTATATCATCGAGATCAATGTACATCATCATCACCATATCATATCATTCATCGTCCTATGAGAGCAATGTTTGGAAACTACAAATTAGGACTAATTTTTTTTTTCACTTTCTCATCATATTAATGAAATCACCTAGGTCTTGTAGTTAATACACATGTCATTCTTAGTCTTCATATTATCTTCACCATATCATTCACTTTTCATATCATTTCGTAAACTGTGGCAATTTTCTTTGTAATTTCTCATCATCATTAATCATTCAATTTTTATACATTGTCATGACATCATTTATCACTTCATCATCCTTAGCCATTTTTTTCATCACAAATCATTTTCTTTCTTGTAAATATCGCATATCATGGACCATTCATTTTTGATAGATACTACAAATCATTTCCTTTTTTGTAAATATCCTATATCATGAATCATTTACTTTTCAACCATTATCACCATCACTTTATTTTTCAGCTATTATCACCATCACTTTACTTTTCAATAACTATCACTTTACTTTTCTATAAATATCGTCATCACTTTACTTTTATGCAATTATCACCATCATTTTAATTTTCTTCAATTATCACAATCACTTTACTTTTCTGCAACAATCATTATCACTTTACTTTTATACTATTATCACCATCATTTTATTTTTTTGCAATTATCACAATCACTTACTTTTCTGCAACTACGTCGTCACTTTTACAATTATCACCATTACTTTACTTTTTTGCAACTATCGTCATCACTTTATTTTTCTACAACTATCATCATCACTTTACTTTTATGCAAGTGCCACCATCATTTTACTTTTCTGCAATTATCACCACCACTTTACTTTTTTGCAGCTATTATCATCACTTTACTTTTTTGCAACTATCATCATTATTTTATTTCTCATATTTTTCGCATTGCAAGGCATTTACTCTTTCGCATTTCATTGGCAAGACTACATTTTCAATTTTAATTTCAAATCTATTTTAATTCTGCAAAATGTAATTTTAAATCTATTTCAATTTTGGAAAGCTGTATTTTTAAATTCAATTTCAAATTTATTTCAATTCTACAAAGCTGCATTTTCAATTTCAATTTTAAATCTATTCCAATTATATAAAATTGAATTTCAAATTTATTTCAATTATGCAAAACTGTATTTTCAAATTTAATTTTAAATCTATTTCAATTATGCAAAATTTAATTTCAAATATATTTCAATTCTGCAAAACTGCATTTTCAAATTCAATTTCAAATTTATTTCAATTCTGCAAAGTTGCATATTCAAATTCAATTTCAAATCTATTTTAATTCTACAAAATTCAATTTCAATTCTACAAAGCTGCATTTTCAATTTCAAATTCAATTTTAAATCTTTTTCAATTCTATAAAGCTGCATTTTATTTCAACTTTGCAAAGCTACAATTTTAATTTCAATTTCAAATCTATTTCAATTCTGCAAAGTTATATTTTTAAATTCAATTTCAATTCTGCAAAGCTACATTTTCAATTTTAATTTCAAATCTATTTCAATTATTCAAAATTCAATTTCAAATCTATTTTAATTATGTAAAAACTGCATTTTCAAATTCAATTTCAAATTTGTTTCAATTCTGTAAAGCTGCATTTTCGATTTCAAATCTATTTCAATTTTGCAAAGCTGCATTTTCAATTTTTTAAAGCTGCATCATCAAATTCAATTTCAAATCTATGTTTAATTTCAATTTTTCAAAGATGTATTGTATTTGCCTGGTTGCATTTCATTTTCGCAAGGTATCTACTCCCATCACTTTCCTTGTTCAGATAAAAATATGTATTCATATCTTTACTAGTTCTATATCATGGAAATATCAAAACCTACAGTTTTATATTTTCTAGTAAGAAACAAGTAAAGAGGGGCAACTGTGAACACCATATTTTGTTCTTCTTTTTAATAAAAATAAAAAAATAATAAAATAAATTTTCTTTCCAATTAGCCTCTAGAATCTTATCCTAATCTTAAGTTTTCAACTATTTTTCAAATTTTTATCTCATCCTATTTCAAACTTTTAACTGTTTTTCAAATTTTTATCTCATTTTATCTCCAATTTTTCAACTATTTTTCAAATTTCTGGTTAATCTGTTACCAAAGATCTCTCTCATTCTTTTCTATATAAAGTCAACTCTTTTACTTCAAAAAAAGGAGAAATTCAGTTGGCTAAAGACCACTTTTACTATTTTTATTCACATTCTCACATCAAATTTTGGATCCATCACCATTACACTGCTCCTAACACCACCATCTTCCACCAAAATCATCATGTTGTTATTCTAATCTCACAGTTGAGCCAAATCATAGCTCATCTTTATCTTTTCACCTATCACTATTGTTGCATTGCTGTGAAGTTGCACACCCACTTTCAAGCCAAATCCGCCCTCCGACACCACCATTAAAATCTCATTACTAAAGCCACCTTGACTCTCCCCTTTGCACTGCATCATCATCACTATTGCACCATATCCTAACTACATGGTACAACATGACCTCGCCAAGTCACGAAACATTGATCGCATTCCTGTCCATCTCGTTCATGACCATAGCAATCCTGGAGTTTGCAAATTTGTTGTGTTGTTAAGGGCATTGCCTACGGTGCATCACCATCTTTATAGCATTCTTGTGTTCCTTTTTTATCTTACATTCTTTTCTTTTTCTGGATTTATTCTGTTGCTGTTTTTTTTTTTTAATTTTGAGGCCTTTCTTTTTTTTTTTTGGCGTATATCTATTTCTTCATTTTGATTTTTTTTTTTTGTAATAACTCTTTCTTTTTTTCACTTAAACAACAAATTAAATTTTTTTAAAAATCTACGCAACAATATCTAACAATGATGTATGACTTGACCATCCTCAAGGGTTATGAGGATTGTGAGGGTTTATTGTATAGCTTATACTATCCTGAATCTTGTGTAAGAGTGAATTAGGTTTTTTCTCTCCCTTTTTAAAACATTCTTTTTGTAAATAAAATCGATCCAACCCATAATTATTTTCTATGAGAATGACAATAGCTTTGAGTTTCTCATTGCACCTGAGGATATGTAGGAGCGGGTAAATCCTGTCAAGGCAAAATTTAAATTTTCTTAAATTTTGTTTCTTTTTTAATTTAATTTAATTTTTTTTGTAAATAACTGTCATTTGTTGGGGAAAAATAAACATTATTAAAGTTATTATTAATTTGCATAACAAACTCTAGGGTAACTATTATAAAACGGATGTATTAAGGTGCAGTAAGAGTAAGTTTCTACCATTCTCTAAGCATAATTAGACTTCCGAACCCAATCTCTTTAAAAGACCAATTTTTTGAAATCAAAAAGTTTTTTTTGATTTTTTCCTTAAATAAAAATTAGTGGTGGCTATATTGAATATTTTTTAAAATATTTTTTGTTGCCTCTCGTTGCCACGACCTCCGGGCACGTTGTGACAATTAGTCATTGGATAATAATTGATTGACAATCAAGTAATAATAATTCGCCGCTCAAATTTTAAAATGTTAAAATGTCGACAATTGCCAAATATTCTCCTTTAATGCATCATCATATTAGCTTAGATTTCACTTTTTATATTTTTTTATTGTCTAGATTCAATTATAATATTCTTCTTTAATTTTAATTCGAAACTTGTGTTAAAGTTATATTAACCTTGGACTGGGTTAGTAGTTTATCAAAAAAATAGTGGATTGGTAATGAGGGATTTGGATATATAATTTGTATAAAATTATAGGTTTAAACCTTATTATTACTTATATAAAAGAAAAACTATTCTCACTTGACATTATTTAAAAATTTGTAAGTGTCATATTCATTATTAAATTACATCAAATCATTATATATTTTGTAAATAATAATTAATTCTATATTAACATATTAAAAATCGGGTAACTAGTATGGTCAGCAACATGGTGATTGATCAAATTTTATTTCCATGTCATCGAAACATGAATCCAGAGGGATAATTAATGTGAATGGGATCACAGCTTCATGCCATGACATTTCGAGGCATTGTAGAATTTCATTTGGGTAAAAGCGCACATCAATAACTAACGAAGTAGATTTTACATTATATAATTAAAATACCAAAAACTATTTGAATCTGCAACTACAATCACGAAACCTTATATTAGCGGTTCTCGGAAATCAATTCAGGTACCGCTAAACTAATAAAAATAATTCGATGGGCGCAGCCTATCTTGCAAATAAAACAACCCTATCCTGGGATTTGACCTTCACTCTTCATTCCAGGGAACTTGTCCATCTTCGCAATTCGCATTGTCAAACTTGACCTTTTCAGTTCTCAATACCACATTTTTTGATTGACTAAACTATGCCAAGATCTTTTTGGATAATGCTTCTCTCTCTCCCTTTTTATTCACCTGCCGCAATCTGGTCTGATCAAGACATCGTAATTACGACTTGGCAAGGCAGCTAGCCCCCAAATTTTATCCAATATAATTAAATAATATTCTTACGCGTAATCATAGCCTTGTCAAACCCATGCTAGGCTATAAATACATGCATGACGAACTCCTCCAATATTCATATCAAAGTATCAAACAGAAAAAGTACTAACCATTAGCAGATCAACATTCATTTTGTTTTTCCCTGAAAAACTCAGATCAAGCATTTCATAGTTCAGAGATTCTCGATGAAAATCACAAGAAGCCTACAAATTTTAGGAATTTTGTTCCTCAATGTCCTCCTCACTTGCCAGGCACTCAGGCATCACAAGTTTGTGGTATGTTTTGCTGTGTTAACACGTAGCCAATTAAGACACAAAGTTCACATGACAAGTTAAGCTTTATGTTTATTTTCATTCACGTCCAAATAAATTAAGGCGCCGGCCTTTTTCAATAAATTGCAGGTTAGAGATGCTCCTTACACAAAGCTTTGCAGCACAAAAAACATCTTAACCGTAAATGGCCAATTTCCTGGGCCGACCCTATACGTGACTAAAGGAGAAACCATCATTGTTGATGTGTATAACCGAGCCAACTATAACATCACCATCCACTGGTATAGCACTAATTATAATTGTCCACGTGCTCATTGTCTCATTGATATATTACGCATATTTTCATGAGAGTCTAACTGTGAATACTTCTAAACTGCATTCAGGCATGGAGTAAACCAACCAAGATATCCATGGTCAGATGGCCCTGAATATGTTACACAATGTCCAATTCGACCAGGTGGAAAGTTCAGTCAGAAGGTCATATTTTCTGAAGAAGAAGGCACATTGTGGTGGCATGCTCACAGTGACTGGTCTCGTGCCACTGTCCATGGAGCTATTGTGATTAAACCCAAGCCTGGAAGGACTTATCCATTTCCAAAACCGCATAAAGAGGTCCCCATCATACTAGGTATGTATAATAAAAAATTACATGGGTTAATTTTGACTAACTATTAATTGAAAAAATCGATCATTTGGGGTTAGTTTTAATTCTTTGACTTCAAAATTTAGGTGAATGGTGGAAGAAAGATATAGCCCAGGTTTACAATGATTTTCGTAGAACTGGAGGAGACGCTGTTGTTTCTGATGCTTATACTATCAATGGTCAACCTGGTGATCTACATCCATGCTCAAAGAAAGGTGTAAAACTTTATAAAATTCCCCAGATAATTACATTCACACATAATTTTTGTGATCGGTTACTAGTTCATTATTGCATGTTTGAATTCATTGGTTAATATAATTGCAGAAACCTTCAAGCTGAGAGTGGATCATGGTAAAACCTATCTTCTCAGGATGGTGAACGCCGCAGTTCAGGATATTCTCTTCTTTGCCATTGCCAAACATCAACTGACAGTGGTAGGAACTGATGGTAGCTATGTAAAGCCATTCAAGGTAGATTACATCACAATATCACCTGGACAATCTATGGATGTATTATTGGAAGCAAACCAACCACTAGATCGCTATTACATGGCCGCTAAAGTATATTCCAGTGCTGCTGGAGTTAAATTTGATACCACAACCACCACGGCTATTGTAGAGTATAGGGGCAAGCACATTCCATCTTCAAGTACCCCTTCCTTACCTTTACTTCCAGCTTCCAATGACACCAATGCCTCTGTCAACCTCATAAGTCAACTCAGAAGCTTGGCGGATGATGAACACCCAATTGATGTGCCCTTAGACATAAAAACTAACCTATTCTTCACAACCTCAGTTAATACATTACCATGTGCAAATGGTTCAACATGCCAAGGCCCCCGTGGCAACCGCCTTGCAGCTAGCATGAACAACATAAGCTTCCAATTGCCATCAAACAATAACATTTTGCAGGCTTATTACAACAACATTGGAGGTGTCTTTCGAGAAAATTTCCCAGATGTTCCGCCACAGCTATTTGATTTCACAGCTAGCAATTTGCCTACAGTCCTTAATACTCCTTCAGTAGATACAGAGGTGAAGGTACTTGAGTATGGCTCAACGGTGGAGCTTGTTCTTCAAGGTACTAACCTGCTGGCTGGTACCGAACATCCTATGCACCTGCATGGTCACAGTTTCTACGTGGTCGGATGGGGATTTGGAAACTTTGACAAGGACAAGGATCCTTCGAAGTATAATCTTGTTGATCCTCCTTACCAGAATACTTTGGCTATACCCAAAAATGGTTGGGTAACCATAAGATTCAGGGCAAAAAACCCAGGTATGTATATTACTTCCCGGTTGTTATTTTGATTTCTGTTCATGTCGTTGTCCTAGTTTTGGTTTTTTGAGAAGTTTTGTTTTTTCAGGTGTATGGTTCATGCATTGCCATTTAGAGCGACATGTCATTTGGGGGATGGCTATGACTTTCATTGTCAAAAATGGTGACAACCCTGAAGAGCAGATGTTGCCACCACCGCGCCACATGCCGCAATGTTAGTTTAAACAGTGGCAAACTTACACCAGTCAAGATATTCATTCATATAAAATTTCATTCTTTGGTTTGTTGTCGTTCTTTTATTTTTTCAATATGTAAGTTGTGTTGTTTTAAAATTTGAAAGTTGTGTCGATATTGCTTCCTAAATTGAGGATGTCGCCCAAGGTTAAATCATTGTTATCTTGGAAATTTCAATAAACTGAATTGTATTTCCATATCTAACTATAATACAAATTGTTAACTTAATTAAACGGCGGAAAAATTATACCATGGATGGAATTTCTTTTTATTTTCTTATCATTCTATGTATATTATTTATTTATTTCTCAGAGGGTGAGACGGTTTTTTTTTTTCGTATTAAATTTTATTACTCAGACAGTGTTAACTTATTGGATCAGCAACGCAGATTAGGTGTATAAACTTGAAAATCTGAATAAGAAACAAGTTTTAAGTTAAAAGAACATATTACGTGAAAAAGTTATACTTTAGTTTGTTAATAAAATACATGACTTTAGTTGTGAATTTAAAGGATACTACATCAAATTCTTTCCGCTGTATCAAAATAAAGACCGGATACTACATCAAACTGAATACAACTTAATAAATTAAGAAAGCTCCTGCAAGTTTTACTAAATAATCAAATAAAAATAATTTTTGAGGTAAATATAGAAAAAAAGGACTACACTGTATAAATTAAACAATTTTAAGTGAAATAAATTAACTCATACATGATATAAAACAATTTGCGACTTGATTACATACATACATATATATATATATATAATTAACTCATACATGATATAAAACAATTTGCGACTTGATTACATACATACATACATACATATATATATATATATATATATATATATATATATATATATATATATATATATATATATATATATATATGTTCGGTTTTTAGCAAGTAAGACAAGGCTAGTGGTAAGACACTAAAATACTACTTTAGATGAGGTAATGAATTTGAATATACTGTCACTATAAATAAAAAAAAAAAAAACGGATTTTGGAAGGTTGATCCATTAAGTGATTTCAATCTTCATCAACTAAGTTGAAATGAAGGCGGATCAGTTGTTAAACTGGTTCAGTCAATTCTGTCAGCCAATTTTTTAAACATTGTCCCTTTCTTTTTCTTTATATATATATATATATATATATATATATATATATATATATATATATATATATATATATATATATCAGCTACAATGAAGTTTGAACTCCCAATTTCATGCATCTCCTCACTATTAAATCACTCCTAATGGTTTAATATTGTCCCTTTGATAACCTTCTTTTGTGTGGCAAAATTTGTGAGAAAATTGTTTTTCAACTTGACATTTAATGTTATCTCCGTGTGTCAATGAAACTTAAAATTAATTATCGACTGCTTAACTTGCGAATGCTGTGATAAATCAATTAAAACTTGAAACTTGTCAACCGGTATACTTAAAACTAGAGGTGAAAATAGTCTCCCAAAAAAAAAAAAATAGTGGTAAAAATATGTTAGGCTTTACCTTACCTATATTTTAAATATATAGTTTGAGCTTGAGTCTATTATTTGATATAGACTATTTTTAAGGCCTAATATGACCTTTTTATGAATATATTCCAGTCTGAAAACCTATTTAAAATCTTATTTGATAATAAAGTTTACAAATAGATTAAAAATTTACTTTTAAATAGATTAAAAAATTTCTAAATATACTAAAAAATATATTTTTAAATAGGTCAAAAAGTCTATTTCTAAATAGACTAAAAAGACTTCTAATATCATTAATATTTTTGAAACAATAATAATAATAATATAAATAGACTAACCTATTAGATCCAATAAACTTTTTTTATAACTTATAATTTGGTCTTTTAGGTAAAAAAAACTTTTTCAAAAGTCTTGGTCTACCTCCAACCAAAAAAGGAAAAAAGCCTTCGTATAACTTGTTTTGGACAAAAAAGAGAAAGCAAAAATCCATTCTCCTAAAATTGAATTTTCAAAAAGCCTATGGCATGGTTAGGTGGAACTTTGTTGATGCTATCCTTGAAGCTATGGGGTTCGGATCTAAGTGTAGGGGTGTGCACGGATATAGGTTGACCTGCGAACCCAAAGATCCGACCCAACCCGTGTGCAAAAAAAATCGGTTTGGATCTGGTAATCAGGTCTAATCGATTAAAACCTGATTGACCCGTCTAATAATCGGTTCGGGTAACGAGTTTGAAAACTAAACCTGCGACCCGACCTGGAACCCCAATCTCTTTTTTTTTTTTTAAATAATAACTCATTCACTTATATATTAATATACAAAAATATAATCATAAATATTGACTCTTAGCCTCCGTTAATATATTAATGTATAATTAAATTTATTGATGATTAATATTGTATAATATATGATATATAATATATTTTATGGTTATGATTATGGAATTATCAATTATGTATGTAATTTTTTTAAAATGTATTTGATTATATTCAAATTTTAAAAACACAATTTATAGGTTTCAAAATATCACAAAATAGGGTGTTTCAGTATATTTTTCACCAAAAAAAAAGTTGGCTATCTACCCGAATACCCGACCCGATCCAATTCGAAGGTGTTTGGGTTGGGTTGATTCAGGTTAGGGGCAAAAAAAACTAAAAACCCAACCCGACTTCACCCGACTATATTTGATTGGTTTGGATATTTTTTTCCCATGAAATCAGACCAACCCAAACCATGCACACCCCTATCTAAATGGAGAAAATGGTTGTCTAGTTGCTTATCCTCTGCCTCCATGTCAGTTTAGTGAATGGCCCTTCTTGTCAACCTTTTAAAATGCATCGGGTCCTTATAGAAAAATAAGAGACCGAATACATCAAACCGAATACCATTTAATAAATTAAGAAAGCTCCTGCATTTAAATAATCAAATAAAAATAATTTTTGAGGTAAATATAGAAAAAAAAAGGAATACACTGGATAAAATAAAAAAAATTTAAGTGAAATAAATTAAATCAAACATAATATAAAAAAATTTGCGACTTGACCAATTTAACTAAGTCGTCCATCGGTAGAATTGTTCATGTCAACTTAAAAATTATTCGTAAATACTCCCTGAACTAATTTAGAGATTTTTTTGATATATAGATAAATAACTCAACCCACCAATAATAGTGAGGAGTAGAATTTACAACTTGGATTAAAACAAGAAAAGTAACTCAGTTTATTACATCAATACTGACACCATGAGACAAAAACACCAAACGAAATGTGACTAAACATGGACGCCAATCAGCATTTGGGAAAAAATATTAAAAGGACTCCCTTCAATTTATTCAACCTTCTTGTTAGCTTTGGCATCAATCCATTGGATGAATTAGCAGTCTTTGACTCATTGAACTCCAACAACTTCATAGATAGAGAGCAAAGAAATAGTAACTATCTTCGAATCTTTAATATCTAATATGTTAAAATGACACAATTGTGTCTCCAATAACTTTGAAAATATAGTCGTAATAATTCCATTGCAACAAAAGCCATTGTGTGGAATAACCTAAAAGAAGTGGTCATAATAGGGTAAAGTTGCCATAAGAAGATAGTTTACTCAAGTGCATTTTAAATTGCTAGCACCCTTCTTAAGCTAATCTGAAAACATGGACGATATATATATATATATATATATATATATATATATATATATATATATATATATATATATATATATATATATATATATATCAAACTAGTTTTTATTAACATAAAATTTTGTAGAAATGATGTATAAAATATAAATTTCTAATCCTATGGTGGGTTTGGTAAAAAATTACACCAATAAAAAATTATTCAATAATGTAATAATTGTTTAAAGTTATACCGATATAACTTGATCCTTATATATATATAAGACTAAGCTAGTGGTAAGACACTAAAATGCTACTTTAGATGAGGTAATGTATTTGAATTTTTGTGCTGTCACTATAAATTGGAAAAAAAAAAAAAGAAAGGATTTTGGAAGGTTTATCCATTAAGTGATTTCAATCTTCAACTAAATTGAAATGAAGACAGATCAGTTGCTAAACTGGTTCAATCAATTCTGTGAACCAATTTTTTAAACATTATCCCTTTCTTTCTTTTTTTTGGTATATCAATGGTAATAAAGTTTAAACTCCTGATTTTATGCATGCTACCTAAGCCTATCACCATTAGATAACTCCTAATAACTTAACATTGTCCCTTTCATAACCTACATTTGTGTGGCAAATTTTGCATGAAAATTGTTTTCCAACTTCACATTGAATGTAATCTTTGTGTGTCGATGAAACTTAACATTAATTATCTATAGCTTAACTTCCGAATGTTGTGATAAATTAATTAAAACTTGAAACTTGTTAAGTGGTATACTTAAAGCTAGAGGTAAAAATAGTCTCCCCCCAAAAAAAGAAAAAACTAGAGGTAAAAATAGATTAGGCTTTGATCTAAATGAATTTGACCTGTATTTTAACTATATAATTTGAGTTTTGGCCTATTACTTGATATAGACATTTTTTAAGGCCTAATATGACATTTTTAAAAATATGATATGATCTAAAATCCTATTTAGAACATTATTTGATAATAAAATTTTTAAATAAATTTAAAAAATTACTTTTAAATAAGCCAACAGACTTTTAAAGATGCCAAAAATATATTTTTAAATAGGCCAAAAGCCTATTTTTAAATAAACCAAAAAAGCTTCTATTATCATTGGTGTTTTTGAAATAATAATAATAATCATAATTAGTATAAATAGGCTAACCTGTTAGGCCTAGTGATTTCTTTTAATAACTTGCAACCTGGCATTTTTGGTAAAAAAAAGCTTTTTCAAAAGTCTTGATCTAGCTCATTTATTAAATGTTCCTATCCTTTATACAGACGTTAAAAAGAATCCAAAAGAAGTGGGTTTGAGAGTTTTCTATTTTTATTTTTAATGAAAATAGGAAATAAAAGTAAAATTGTGTTTAATTAAACTTTAATTAAAATGCTTTCAGAAAACTCCTGATAAAAATAAGTGAAAATGTTAAAACATAAAAACTTTATTTTTATCTTTTTTTTAATTAGAGGAAAAAAATGAAAACAGAAAAATTAGCCAGCTTAACCCTTTAAGATCGAACCCGTTTAAACTCATGGATTAAACTGAATTAGGCCAATCCTGTAACTAGTATTAACGACAGCATTTTTTTTTCCAAAATTTTTCAAAAAAATAGTACATATAAAATTTTTAATGCCACTTAGTTGTATTTTTCAAGAAAAGTAGAAGTAAAAAATAATCATTTTTTTTATAAGTAGATAAAAATTTTTCTTCTAAAACTAGAAGCAGTAAAAAAAAGAGAATATTGCTCTTCAAAATTAGCAATCACTTTTTTCCTATTTAATTACGATTTTATTCTAAACTTTTTAAAAAATATCACTCTATTTCCACATTCATTCTTGTACATTCTCTCTATATTTAAATATTTTTTTATTAAAATTAGAAGTTGTTAGACTATTTAAATATTTAAATATTTTATATTTAAATAAAATTTTACTTCTATTTTTAAACAAACATTTTTCTTAAAATTTTAATTAAATGAGCCCATTAAACAAACCTAAACAGACCAATTCTTTTATTTTGTCAAAATTTTAAAACAAAATTCTTGCACCCAAGGCTTGAGCTTAGTGGCCATTCTGTTGGCCTTGCATCCAGTGCACTCCTGGGTTCGAATCGAGTCAAAGGCTCGATACAGGTAAAGAACCCTTCTCCCACCAAAAAAAAAAAAAGAAACAAAATTCTTAAATACAATTTCTCCCAAATTTTTGTCAATGTTTCTATGTCTATTTCTGAAACAGACATTAATCCAGTCAGCTTTTCTTTATGTCATCCTCCTGGTGTGAATAAATTAAGCATCACTTTCTTTTTTTTCACAAAACTACTACTTCAAACAAGATATTATCTTTGGTGATTAAACAAGGTGTTTTTCTCACCATTCAACCTGTGACAGAGTACAAGCAGTGTGATTGAAGAATCAGTTCGATTGTTATTAATTATTATCATGAACAAAGTCAGGTATAGTTTCAGATATGCTGTCTCATTCAGTTTGATGATTAATATCAAGTTTTGCGGTTGTTACGATATGACATCATGTCGATCGAAGCAATTTAGGACTCAGAGCTCTAACCAAAAAATAAAACAAAATAAAATAAAGGAGTAAGGATTCCATTCAATTCAACATACCTGAAAATAATTTATATATTAATTAAAAATTAAAAATTAATTATAATAAATTTTTATTAATATATTCTTATTTAATAATTAAATAATTATTTTAATATTTCGTTATTTAAGATGTGATTATTGATATTTTTAAATATCTATCCATACTCTATATTAATTATTTATAAATTTAAATTTTTAAATTATCTTTTTTTTAAAAATCCTAAATTATCCTTTATTTCTTTATTTTATTATTTTCAAACTTTAATTAAATATATTAATTTTTATCTATTTACACATCACATAATTAATTATTTTATATTTTTATTTTTGTTATAATTTAAATTATTATAATTATTTATTAATTTCGTTTATGACATTATCAACAACACTATTACAATGTATTTCCTCTGTTTTAAAATATTTATCCAATTTTGATATTTTAGAATTTGAAAATATCTATCTATTTTTAATATCAAAATAATATTAATTTTTTTTTCTAATTATAACCTTAATTTAATCTTCATCCACTATCACCATCATAATTAAAATTAAAAAATGTGATAGACTAACTCACTATCTTTAGATAAAGATATTTTTTTATTTATATAATTTTATACCACTATCAAAGTTAATATTTTTCTTTAATCAATATATCTTTTAGTTTTGGACGGATATTATGAAACCAATGAATATTGGAGCCTGCTGCTGCATCGCTTTATGATAACTTCTCTTCAAGACCATCGATACACCACTCCACTCGAACATTGTTTTTCCTCCCCCAGCCCCCATCATCTACGGTGATCCCATTCCGGTAATGGTGGAAAACGATCAAGCCACCATCCTCGCCGACCATCGCTGCGTCAACCACCCACGAACCTCGACTTGAGTCTTCCCCTCCGCAATACAGCAACCGTGAAAGCTCAGCCCCTGCTCGTCCCCTTCACCGCGCCGTCTAGCGCCGCTGCCGCACTGCTTCGCATGGGCGCTGTCATCTCGCTCAAAGTTCCACCGCAACTTGGCGCATTGATCTTTTGCCATTTCCACGTTATCTTCATATGGTCCAATTATGCGAGGTCACTAGAATTGATTGTCTGCTGTGTGTGTTGACAACGTCTTTCAGTTGAAACCTCAGATTCATTTAGCAGAAATTCCAAAATGCACAAGGTGCACCTAAAATTCCGATATTGTTAGCTACTTAGCAAAAGGCGAGAGTCGGATTTGAAGAAGTTTTGAACTTCAGTGTGCCTCGGTTGGCAAAGCTGCATATTAACGTAAGTTGATTCTTGCACCTTGTTTTCATTTTCGAGCTTCACGCACTCTAACTTGTTTCCATGTTTGAGCTTCATTGTTTGAGCATTTTCTTTGTTTTGCTCCACGTGTTTCTAGATTTCAGTCAGACTATTTGCGGAGCTGAAATTTTGGTTTAACTCTTCCTACTGTGAACACCATATTTTGTCTGAGACAAAAATAATAATAATAATAAAAAAAATAAAAAAATAAAATAAAAAATAAAGAGAAAGGAAAAAGGAGAGAAAATTGGTCCGTTTACCTTTTGGAATAAGAGAATAGCCCAATTATGAAACGTTTTAACAAAAAAAAAAAAACAAAAACAAAAAAATAATAATAAATAATAATTAAAAAAAAATCAAAAAATCAAATCAGAATAAATAAAGTTAAATTTGGGCGAATCTCTTAATTTTGGCATTTGTATCCAAATCAGATCAAATCGCCAATCATCATTAAGGCCGAATTTTCAATTAGGATCAATCAAATTTAATGGTAATTGATGCCTCCAACACTTATAAATAGAGCCAATATTGAGAGGTAAAGGGGCTCCTTTTTTTTGAGAGGAAACGGCCGTAGAACTCAGGAGGAAGATTGTGAAGTCCATTTTGAATTTGATATTTCTCATCCATTGAAGTATTTGTGGTAAATCTCTTTCTCGTTTTGCATGAACTAGTTTCATTCTTGACAATTAAATTAAGGATATAATTGGAAAAAAGAAATTTAATACTATCTTGATATTAGAAATGGATAGATATTCTAAAACCCTAAAATATCAAAATTAGACAGATATTTTAGAACGAAGAGAGTAGTATATTAGTTCAACAGCACATTAATTGATAAGTGTGGCTTTTGGGATGGAGCTAGATGGCAGTGGAATTTAATGTAAAGGAGGGAGCAATTTGCGTGGGAGGCTAATTTGATTCCTGAACTACTCTCACTGCCAGAGGAGGAAACCATGTCTAGGACAAGCTTGGACAAATGGTTATGGACACATCATACTTCTGGGGCATTCAGTACTAAATCTTTTGCTGCTGCAATGGTTGATTTAAGGAATGATGAGCTATATATCCACTCATACCTATGTAGCAAGAGTTTGGTGTAAGGTTGCCACACCTAAAGTTGAACTCTTTGCTTGGTTTTTGTTACTTGGAAAACTGAATACCAAGGATCAGCTTGCTAGCCTTAACATCATTAACAACAGTGACATTTTTTGTGTATTATGTAACAAGCATGAAGAACATTTTTGATAGGAAGCCTTTATTAGGTGTCATGTGAAAAGATGCACTAGAGTCCAAGATCCACTCATTTCCTGAGTCACTAGTGGATATTGTTAAGGTGGAACCAGCATCACTATCATCAGAACGTGCAACTGTTATGTTGGCAAAATTTCCTGATTTCTCCTTTCTCTCTAGGTAATTTCTTCTTATATGGCCTATCTGGTGACAATGATGCCACGTTACTGATTTGTGCTTTTTGGACTTTGACCTTCTCTTGCTTTTGCTTCTTGATCCTTTTTTTTGACTACACCCTCTCATCACGGACAGCCCATCTGCAGGATTATCAACATTGAGTCCGAATACTAACTTCTGATGCTCCTTCATCATCAAAGCCTCTTCGACGTTTTTAACTGTGATGTTAGATCTACCATATAATATAGTATCACAAAAATTATCATAGGACGAAGGTAGTGAAATCAACAAGATCATAGCTTGATCAACATCTTCTACTTTTATTCTAGCTGTCCAACATCAAAGATCATCCGATTGAAGTCATTTATGTGGTCTTGAATTGATTTCTCTCCTGAAAATTTGAATGTGTATAGTTGCTTCCTTTGATAAAGTTTTTTGGATAGAGTCTTCATAGAATATTTTTCTTCCAAAGCTTTCCATAGTGAATCAGCGGTTTTCTCCTCCATAACCTCTCGCAGCACATTGTCTTCCAGACTCAGTTGTATTATACTACGTGCTTTAACCATTATCTCTTCCTTTTTCTTAATGGATAATGATTCTAGCAATTTTTCCTTGCCCTCCAATGTTATTGCTAGACCTTGCTGATCTAGCAATGCCTGCAGTTTCAACTTCCATAAACTAAAGTTGTTGGACCCATCAAACTTCTCCACTTCAAATTTTGGCACTAACATCTTGGATCTGAAGTTAAGAGGCATTGTAAATCGTGCACCAGGTAAGTTCTCAAGAAAGAAAGGTGGGTCACAATGGACACGTTTAAGTACCAAATCTCTCCTAGCTAGAACCTTTCCAAAATAGCACTCTTATAGTATCACACTTATTTTTAGCAACCAAGAATAATTGTCAAAACAATAAAGAACAATTCTTTTTTAATGTGGAGGATCAGACAATGCTGCAACCACAGAGCATACTAAGAATTTAATATCCTACTGAACCAATAGTTCTAATACCACTTGTTAGGGATATCAATCAATTACAAATTTTTAATTTTAACAATTACACCAATAGCTCTGACTTTGGTGGCAAATGCAAGACATATCCTGACAGATTTGATGTAATTTAATAATGAATATGACACTTACAAAATTTTAAATAATTTCAAGTGAGAACAGCTTTTCTTTTATATTGGTGAAAATAAAGTTTAAACCTATAATGTTATACAAAATATATATCCAAATCCCTCACTATTAACTCACTATTTTTTTTTTTTTTTGATAAACTACTAAATCACTCCAAGTTTAATATAACTTTAACAAATGTTTCGAATTAAAATTAAAGAAGAATATTATAAATGAATCTAGACAATAAACAAAATATGAAAAATGAAATCTAATCTAATATGATGATGCATTAAAGGAAAATATTTGGCAATTGTTCACATTTTAATATTTTAAAATTTGATAGGTGAATTATTATTACTTGATTGTCAATCAATTATTATCCAATGAATAATTAATTTCATAATTTTTTCTTTAATTTTGAAAATATATCAACTGCATATACAAACTAGGTGTGTATTCTATTTTTTTTTTTTAATATGTATTGAGTTTCTCCATAATTTTCCTAGAAACATCAGTGGCGCATAAGAAATTCAAGTTTTGGAGAAACATAAGAATAGTTGTGTATTGTTACAAGTTCGACAATCAGGTGATGATCTTAGACAACTCTTGAGTATTGGTTGCCTCTAATAGGTTGTTGGGATTTTAGTATTAATCGGCTGACTCATTGAATATTGAGGTTTCTGCTCCCTTCCTTCACTTTATCTCAATGCTCATTTTGTTTTCGTAACCACTCACATTCTTCATTCTCATTGGATGACAAGAATTGCAATGAAATCTCGAGAATATCATAACTAAAACTTTAATTATAAGAATTTGTTCACAATCTAATATAATATATAATATATAAAAGAAAAATACATAACTCAATTTCTGTCATAATTGAAGTATTAACGTGAAAACTATTATTTTCAAATGTAATTAAAAAAATATGTCCCTCAATTAGATTGTTACGTCTAAAAGATTTTGACTAGGTTTTGAACATGGACGTAGATGAAACTTGCTATATCTGTATGCTTTGAAACAAATAGACTTAAAATCTCTATTCATGATATAAAAATGACAAATTATGCATTAGGATTTTCACAAGAAAAGGGATAAACAAAATCACGGGTGGGTTACAAAGCAAGAGATATATATTTTGAGTTAAATTACTTTAGTTTTTATAGCAAATGAACGAAAGTAATTTTGACTGTAACTTATTTGCTAACTCACTGGAAACAAGTGGTCATACATGCTTTATAATTGATTGAAGAAAACTAATAATTGAACTCTGTGTGTGTGTGTGTGTGTACGTGTGTTTTTCTGGAAAAAAAAAAGTTAGAGTGTTCTTTAATGATCTTAAAAAAAAAAAAAGTATTGGAAAATACCTTTGTAGTGAGAGCTTTACTTTATATTTTATTTCAATTATTTGTCTATAAAATAAAAAATAATTCAATTTAATTTTTAAAATCTTATTCATCAACTTAGTTTTTCTTTAGTTTCTTTTTAATAAATTCAATCCATTCTGAGTTTTATACAGTTGTCATTTTGGTTATAATTGTTAACTAATGTGGAAAACTGAAAAATAAAGTGGAAGTGATGCTAAAAATGACAAAAATGTAAGAGATAATTTGTTCATATAAGTTGAAAAAACAACACATGAAATTCACTTGCAATAAGCAACGAAGTATATTTGACTATATATATACAATTAAAATACCAAAAAACATTTGAATTTGTTAATCTTATATAATTCTTTAGCGATTCTCTTCTTGAAAATCAATTTGAGAAACTACTAAATTAATAATAATTCCACGGCCGCGGCCTCTTTTGCAGATTAAACAATCCTATGACCCTTCATCCCAGGAAACTTGTCCATCTTCACAATTCGCATTGTCAAACTTGACCTTTTCAGTTGTTAACACTAGATTATATCATTGACTAAATTATGCCAAGATCATTTTCTCTAATGCTTCTCTCTCTCCCTTTTTATTCACCTGCCGCAATCTTTTGTCTGATCATGACCTCGTAATTACGACTTGGCAAGGCAGCTAGCCCCCAAATGCTATCCAATTAAATAATATTCTTACGCGTAATCATAAGCTTGTCAAACCCATGCTAGGCTATAAATACGTGCATAACGAACTCCTCCAATATTCATGTCAAAGTATCAACGAGGAAAAATTACTAACCATTAGCAGATCAACATTCATTTCTTTTCCCCTGATAAACTCAGATCAAGCACTTCATAGTTCAGAGATTCTGGATGAAAATCACAAAAAGCCTACAAATTTTAGGAATTTTGTTCCTCAATGTCCTCCTCACTTGCCAGGCACTCAGGCATCATAAGTTTGTGGTATGTTTTTCGGCGTTAACACGTAGCTAATTAAGACACAAACTTCATATGACAAATTAAGCTGTATGTCTATTTTCCTTAACGTCTAAATAAATTAAGGTATCGGCCTTTTTCAATAAATTGCAGCTTAGAGATGCTCCTTACACAAAGCTTTGCAGCACAAAGAACATCTTAACCGTAAATGGCCAATTTCCTGGGCCAACCCTATACGTTACTAAAGGAGAAACCATCATTGTTGATGTGTATAACCGAGCCAACTATAACATCACCATCCACTGGTATAGCACTAATTAATTGTCCACGTGCTCATTGTCTCATTGATATATTATTATGCATATTTTCATAAGAGTCTAATTGTGAATACTTTAAACTGCATTCAGGCATGGAGTGAACCAACCAAGATATCCATGGTCAGATGGCCCTGAATATGTTACACAATGTCCAATTCGACCAGGTGGAAAGTTCAGTCAGAAGGTCATATTTTCTGAAGAAGAAGGCACATTGTGGTGGCATGCTCACAGTGACTGGTCTCGTGCCACCGTTCATAGAGCTATTGTCATTAAACCCAAGTGTAGAAAAACTTATCCATTTCCAAAACCACACAAAGAGGTCCCCATCATACTACGTGTGTATAATAAAAAATTACATGGGTTAATTTTGACTAACTATTAATTGGAAAAATCGATCATTTGGGGTTAGTTTTAATTCTTTGACTTCAAAATTTAGGTGAATGGTGGAAGAAAGATATAGCGCAGGTTTACAATGATTTTCGTAGAACTGGAGGAGACGTTTTGTTTCTGATGCTTATACTATCAATGATCAACCTAGTAATCTACATCCATGCTCAAAGAGAGGCACAAAACTCTATAAAATTTGATGATATCATTCCCCCGATAATTTCATTCACACATAATTTTTGTAATTGGTTACTAGTTCATTATTGCATGTTTGAATTCATTGGT
Source organism: Pterocarpus santalinus (assembly GCA_031439595.1). Classification (NCBI taxonomy): domain Eukaryota; kingdom Viridiplantae; phylum Streptophyta; class Magnoliopsida; order Fabales; family Fabaceae; genus Pterocarpus; species Pterocarpus santalinus. Next base: position 52,542,575 of record CM062526.1, read on the forward strand.
TAATATAATTGCAGAAACCTTCAAGCTTAGGGTTGATCATGGTAAAACCTGTCCCAAATTGCAGAATTCTTAAATACAATTTCTCCCAAATTTTCGTCTATGTTTCTATGTCTATTTCTGGAACAGGCAGTGATCCAGTCAACGTTTCTTTATGTCATCCTCCTTGTGAGAATAAATTAAGCATCACTTTCTTTTTCTTCACAAAACTACTACTTCAAACAGGCTAATGCGATTCTTGCTTTCTGTGGACGCAGAAATGGCACCCGGACAAGCAGAAGGACCAAAATGCTACAACCCCACGATTCCAAGAGATAAACGAGGCCTATCAGGGTTAGTCCTTTCACCTACTCACCGTTCAACCCGTGACAGAGTACAAGCAGTGTGATTGAAGAATCAGTTTGGTTATTATTAATTATTATTATGAACAAAGTCAGGTATAGTTTCAGATATGCTGTCTCATTCAGTTGGATGATTAATACCAAGTTTTGCGGCTGTTACGATATAACATCATGTCGATCGAAGCAATTTAGGACTCAGATCTCTATCCAACAAAGAATAAAATAAAACAAAATAAAGGAATAAGGATTCCATTCAATTTAAAATACCTGAAAATAATTTATATATTAATTAAAAATTAATTATAATAAATTTTTATTAATATATTCTTATTTAATAATTAAATAATTATTTTAATATTTCGTTATTTGAGATGTGATTATTGATATTTTTAAATATCTATCCACACTCTTTACTAATTATTTATAAATTTAAATTTTTAAATTATCTTTTTTTTTTAAATCCTAAATTATCCTTTATTTCTTTATTTTATTATTTTCAAACTTTAATTAAATATATTAATTTTCATCTATTTACACATAACATAATTAATTATTTTTTATTTATATTTATGTTATAATTTGAATTATTATAATTATTTATTAATTTCGTTTATGACATTATCAACGTAAACTATTACAATGTCTTTCCTCCGTTTTATAATATCTATCCAATTTTAATATTTTAGGATTTCAAAATATCTGTTTACTTTTAATATCAAAAAAATATTAAATTTTTTTTTAATTATAATCTTAATTTAATTGTTATCCACTATCATCATCGTAATTAGAGTGGAATAATGTGATAAACCAATCCACTATCTTTAAACAAACATAATTTTTTTCTATTTACATAATTTTATACCACTATGAAAATTAATTTTGTTTAATTTATATATTTTTTAATTTTGGACAATTATTCTGAAACGAATGAATATCGGCGCTTGCTGCTGCATCGCTTTATGATAACTTCCCTTCAAGACCACCAAAACACCACTCCACTCGGGCATTGTTTTTCCTCCCCCAGCCCCCATCATCCACGGTGATCCCATTCCGGTAATGGTGTGAAACGATCAAGCCACCATCCTCGCCGACCACCGCTGCGTCAACCACCCACAAACCTCGACTTGAGTCTTCCCCTCCGCAATACAGCAACCGTGAAAGCTCAGCCTCTGCTCGTCCCCTTCACCGCGCCCTCTAGCGCCGCAGCCGCACTGCTTCGCATGGGCGCCGTCACCTCGCTCAAAGTTCCACCGCATCTTGGCGCATTGATCTTTTGCCATTTCCACGTTATCTTCATATGGTCCAATTATGCGAGGTCACTAGAATTGATTGTCCGCTGTGTGTGTTGACAACGTCTTTCAGTTGAAGCCTCAGATTCATTTAGCAGAAATTCCAAGGTGCACCTAAAATTCCGATATTGTTAGCTACTTAGCAAAAGGCGACAGTCGGATTTGAAGAAGTTTTGAACTTCAGTGTGCCTCGTTTGGCAAAGCTGCATATTAACGTAAGTTGATTCTTGCACCTTGTTTCCATTTTCGAGCTTCACGCAATCTAACTTGTTTCCATGTTTGAGCATTTTCTTTGTTTTGCTCCACGTGTTTCTAGATTTCAGTCAGACTATTTGCGGAGCTGAAATTTTGGTTTAACTCTTCCCTACAACTCCAGGAGGAAAGAATTAATGTTAAACAGTTTGCTTCACTGAGGTCAAATTATAAGCACAAATTCATCTCCTTACGGGGCCGAGGCATGGAGAAAGAGGTGCAGCGATGAAAGGAAAGATAGAGAGAGAGAGAGGACTGGTGCTTCTTACTGTGCATCATCAATAAAAGGTGTAGAGGTGTTCCTACTATAATCTCAACCGCTGTTGTCTGAATAAATTATTGAAATATTAAGGTGTGTGGCACTCCTACCTTGCACGGACTATAGCAAAAGGCACCCTATTAAGGACATATTTGTTCAAGTTTGAAAAAAAAAATAATTTTATGGTGTAATATTTTGTAAAGTGATTTTTTAAAGTTAATCTATTCAGCTTATGAAAAACTACTAGAACAACTTTTTAGTTTTATTTTTTCTCCAAAAATAATTCGTCTATTTCTCTTAAATTTTTCATACATTTCTTTTAATAAAAATACCTTTTCCCGAAAACGAAGCTCAAATATTCAACCTTGATTATTATGATTTAAAACATCGTTGATATAATAATGTGTTAAATTACATTTCAGTTTTCTTAAAATATGAAATATATTATATTAATATTTGAATTATCTTTTACAAAATAAAGTTATTATAAGATTATATATTTTTAAGGAATAAAAAAAGTGCATCTTAAATATCTTTTTATTTTTCCAATTTATCTAACTTTGTATTGCTTCTCACTAAAATTAACATATACGTGTACCACAATAGAATATTTCTCTAATATATTTAAAAAAAAAACATTTTACTAGCAATAAAAATTATATTCTTAACTATTAAATGTTTATAAAATTACAATATTCATTGTGGCTTCAATAACATTACATTATAAAAGCACTATAAAACATGAATAAAATAAAAATAAGATAATAAGATGAGGAAATGATTCATCAGGAAGCATAATGAAATAAGAACTCAACTCCTACAAATTATTTTTATCATTTGAATCAGAAACCTTATTAAAGTTTAGTTTGTAACAATTTATGACTAGTTATTTATCTTGTGATGAAAAAATAAAATGATGATAATGAGAAAACTAGAGAAAGAAATGTCCCCCCAAAAAAAAATAGAGAAAAAAGAAAAGAAGAGTAAAGAATTTTAGTGCATAAAGATTAGAGAATGCGTGACATTTTTATTGAAAATTTACATGAATAAGTTGATAGTAATGTAATTAATTAAGTTTGATTGGAGTAAAGTTATTAGATGAGGGTAGTTTAGAGAATTATAGTTATAAATTATTAGTGGGGAGTGTGGATAGACAAATGAGGGTATCAATAGCTCCGCCTCATTGTTTATTGTGCTTAAAATTGTGTAGAGCATAAAATTGAAAATTTTGTAACAAATGCTTTATTGTAATATGAGAAGGACAAATAAAATGAATCAAAAAATTTTATTCAAAGTAACATTTAATTTGAATCGGAGGAATTATTTTGCATTAAATTGTGTTCAAACGGGACAAGAAAATTCAAAATCAGAGAGTAATATAAAATTGGTATTATGTTCAGGTTTTTTTGGAGAATTATGTGTCTATTTTAACTTCATTTATTTTTTCTTACAGCGAGATCTTAATTAATTCTTAAAAAGGGGCACGTAAGAATAGGTTCTCTCCATATTAATCTACTTTGTGAATATCTCATTTGAAAAAAAAAAGTTCTACTTTGTGAACGTTGAAAGACCTGTTTAGTGACTACTTACCAACTATCCTCTACTTTTTAAATGAGTAATATTATTATTTGTGCATGTAAAATAGTTATTAATGAAGAGAAAACAGAAACATTTGGTAATGGTGATAAAGACGAAGTTTTTTTGTCTTTTTCTCTTCATGATGTTTACTCTTAGGATGGTTTTGATAAATGAGTGAAAATGGAAGAAAAAAACTTTATTGATTAAATTTTTGAGCAAAATTGTATAAAGAACTAATCTCTGAATTTATCACCTTTATTTTTTTGTCAATTTTTTTTATGTATAGTGTGTACATATATGAATAAAGTTATTCTTCTTAAATAATTTTTTGATTAATAATCAAATATTTTTACCACGAACTATGTTTGCAATAATTTTGGAAATAACTAGACAACTAAATCAAAGCAATTTATATGGTTAAACAATATAGGAGCTCTCACAAATAGGTGCAAACTTGAGTTATTATAAGAAAGAATAATTTCTGTGCATTGATAGTATAAAATAATTTTATACTATTAGCTAATAGAAATTTAGAAAAATACTAAATCATAGTGAATAACTATCCTCAATACATAACTACCTACCATATAATTTGTTACTTTCTTGAATATCTATTGGCTGACACTATATCGGTGGATAGAAATTAAATTCTTATAAAAATGAAATAATGGTGAATATCATTTATACGTATATGTTACACTTTAAGAGAAATTCTTAAGTAGGCATTGCTTGCGTTAGTATTTGATCATATCATTTATATTTTGACACATATAAAAATAGTGGGCAATGTATCTGGATCTTCGTTAACATTATACAACTTACTAATTGATTATATCTATCTATTAATAATTATTAACATCAAAATACAATGATTATCATTTTTAAATTATCATTTTTTAAATTAGCTTCTCAGCACTTCATTCTTTTTAAATTGTTACTATTAATTCATGTTTAAAAATTTAATAAATTATTGAAATATCATATCCTGAAGTGGTAATTTACATGCCATATTGAAGCGTATTAAATGCCATAGATAAAAGTGTACTGGATTGGTATGTGTTAAATATTCTATATTTATTTTTGACAGTTCTCTTCGGTTCAATTTGATCTAACATTAATTTGATGTCTAAAGCAAGCAATTTTCCTTACATAAATAGTTAGTCATTTTACTCTTGCGACTAATTATTTTAATTTAAGTTTTTAATTTAATGCCCATTATAATTTGATACCTTCTTATAATTCTATTGATTAACAGTACATAGAAAATAAACTCATATATAAATACTTAATGTGTGTTTGAGCTAAATTTTAAGGTGTGTATAATTAAAATATTTTAAATTAAACATATGATTAAATAAATAAATCTCTTTTAATGTAAAATTAAATAACTTAAACATACTCTCCGACCCAACCTTATAAAGTAAAATATAGAGATTTTATATTAAATTAATTCAATACTTGTACGACTTAATTTTGTGAGATTAATTTGTAAGTATTGACAATATAAAATAACTGCTAGCTAATAGAAATATAAGAAATTGTCATATTATAGTGAGTCCCTCATCATAATCGATAGTTATTTAGTATAATTTGGCAATTTCTTTTATTTTTATTAGTTGACAGTGTAAAGAGTCTATCAATGTATGTAAATTAAACTCTAAGTTTATTATATTTAATATAGTAATATTTGTTGTATAAATATAAATATAATAAAAATTAAAGATGTCATTTTAATTAATGCAATATGTTATGCCACTTTTCGATGATAAACATACACTCTTCTTTTTACTATTTTACCATTTTATTATAAAAATTAATTCATAATATTATTAACAGCAAAAATATTATTCTGTAAGATTTAATTTTATATTAAATGATTGACCCTTGATTATAATATAAATTAATTATAATAATTAAATAATATCATTAATTACTTCAAGACAATTTTATTTTCATAATATTAAACTCAACGAAATTGCAGTTCTTCTTGTACTTGAGAAACCATGATAACAATTAATTCAGTTGATGTGGCCAAGCAGCCCAATGACGAACTCTATGAATCTGGGATTTGACTTTCTTCCTTCGTTCAAATTTCAAACCTCAAACAATTGTTCTATTCTAAGAAACTTTCAACATATACATCTTAAATTCTGTTTAGACGAGACAGCGATCAAGCCAAAGTCAATTTCACCTTTCCAGCTGTTACTTGTTAGTACCTGAGAATTGATTGATCAAACTAAGCATTACATGGATATTCGAAGACATGAATACAGTCTCCTTTCTTATATGTACTAATTTGAATTATATAACCGACGAATTAATTGCGTTAGGGGCGTGTTTAAAATTTCTTGCGCGGCAATAGCATCTTCTTGCCGTTTCATACTGAGAAAATGCCTCAAGCCTTACGAAGTAGTTATATTGATACTTACATATTGTTTATTGAATGAGAATTTAATGGTAAACTTTTACAAGTGATGGTGTTTGGATGTTATTCTCAACTAACCTTTAATATTTATAGCAATTACCAGGGCAAGCCTTTCGTTGTTAGGAAAAGTGGTCATCATGAAATACAAACATGCAGATTGATAAATCATGATAGCTAACAATATGTTGGAATTATCTACCATAATTTATCATTTTTTTTTTTTTTTTGCAATTCTATTAACGGACAAGCAGTATATAGAAATTAATCTTGTCACCAAAAATGGTGATTGATCCAGTTTTACTTCGTCAACGAAACACGAATCTAGAGATATAATTAATGTAGATGTGAACCAGGCTTATGTCATTACATTTCGAGGCATTGTAGAATTTCATTTGGGTAAAAGCAACACATGAAATCCATTTGCAATAATAATGAAATTCTGACATGCATATAATGTGATATTTTATAATAATTGAATTTATACAATTAGAATACCAAAAAATGTTTGAATTTGTAACTATAAACCCGAAATCTAATTGTATTACACTTTTGCAGTTCTCTTTCTTGAAGATCAACTTGAGAAACTACTAAACTAAAAATAATTCTATGGGCCGGCGCTACCTCTCTCACAACTGAAGCAATCCTGTCCTCGGATTTAACCTTCACCCTTCATTCAAACAAGTTTGACCTTTTCAGCTGTCAGTGCTTGATTATTTGATTGACCAAACTATGCCAAGATCTTTCTATAATTCCTCTCTTTCCTTTTCTGTTCACTTGCCGCAATTTTATGTTTGATAATCAAGACATCGTAATTACGACTTGGCAAGGCAGCTAGCCCTCAAATGTTATCCAATTCAATAATATTCTTACGCGTAATCGTAGCCTTTGTCAAAGCCATGCTAGACTATAAATACATGCATAACGAACACCTCCGATATCCATATCAAAGTTACAGACAGAAAAAGTACTAATCATTAGCAGATCAAGCATCTCCATTTTTAGATAAACGTTCATATTTTTTATAAACTCAGATCAAGCATTTCGTAGTTCAGAGATTCTCCATGAAAATCACAAGAAGCCTACAAATTTTAGGAATATTATTCCTCAATGTCCTTCTCACTTGCCACGCACTGAGGCATCATAAGTTTGTGGTATGTTTTATGGTTTTAACACGTAGCTTAAGGCATAGGAGTTCATATAGCATGCTAATCAATTAAGCTATATGTATATTTCCATGCATGTCTAAATGAATTAAGCTATATATATGTTTGCAGGTCAGAGATGCTCCTTACACAAAACTTTGCAGCACGAAGAACATCCTAACCGTAAATGGCCAATTTCCTGGCCCAACCCTGTATGTTACAAAAGGAGAAACCATCATTGTTGATGTGTATAACCGAGCCAACTACAACATCACCATCCACTGGTATAACACTAATTAATTGTCTATGTGCTCATTGATATATTATGCTTATTTTTATAAGAATCTAACCGTGAATACTTTTAAATTGCATTTAGGCATGGAGTGAACCAACCAAGATATCCATGGTCAGACGGTCCTGAGTATGTCACACAGTGCCCAATTCGACCTGGTGGAAAATTCAGTCAGAAGGTCATATTTTCAGAAGAAGAAGGCACACTATGGTGGCATGCTCACAGTGACTGGTCTCGGGCCACTGTTCATGGGGCTATTGTGATTAAACCCAAGGCTGGAAAGACGTATCCATTTCCAAAACCACACAAAGAGGTCCCCATCATACTAGGTCGGTAGGAAAAAAAACTAACATGGTTAACTTTGACTAATTATTAATTAGAAAAGATCAGTCATTTGGGGTTAGTTTTAATTTTTTGACTTCAAAATCCAGGTGAATGGTGGAAGAAAGATATAGTCCAAGTTTACAATGATTTTCGTAAAACTGGTGCAGACGCAGTTGTTTCTGATGCCTATACTATCAATGGTCAACCTGGTGATCTACACCCATGCTCAAAGAAAGGTATAAAACTACATAAAATTTGATGATACCATTCCCCAAATAATTACATTGACACATGCTTTTTGTGATTGGTTACTCATTGCATGTTTTAATTCATTGGTTGCTATAATTGCAGAAACCTTCAAGCTGAGGGTTGATTATGGCAAAACCTATCTTCTTAGAATGGTGAATGCCGCAGTTCAGGACATTCTCTTCTTTGCCATTGCCAAACATCAACTTACAGTGGTAGGAACTGATGGTAGCTATGTAAAGCCATTCAAGGTAGATTACCTCACAATATCTCCTGGACAAACTATGGATGTGTTACTAGAAGCAAACCAACCATTGGATCGCTATTACATGGCTGCTAAAGTATATTCCAGTGCTGCTAGGGTTCCAAGGGTTCCATTTGATAACACAACCACCACTGCTATTGTACAATATAGGGGAAAGTATATTCCATCTTCAACTACCCCTTGCTTGCCTCCACTTCCAGCTTTTAATGACACCGTTGCCTCTGTTAACCTCATAAGTAAACTTCGAAGCTTGGCTGATGATGAACACCCGATTGATGTGCCCTTAGACATAAACACTAACCTATTCTTCACAGCATCAGTTAATACATTACCATGTGCAAATGCATCAGAATGTCAAGCCCTTGGTGGGATTCGCCTTGCAGCTAGCATGAACAACATAAGCTTCCAATTGCCATCTGGCAATAACATTTTGCAGGCTTATTACAACAACATTAGGGGTGTCTTTCGAGAAAATTTCCCAGATGTGCCACCACATCTATTTGATTTCACAGCTGACAATTTGCCTATAGTCCTTAATACTCCTTCAGTAGATACAGAGGTGAAGGTACTTGAGTACGGCTCAACTGTGGAGCTTGTTCTTCAGGGGACTAACTTGCTTGCTGGTACAGAGCATCCAATGCACCTGCATGGTCACAGCTTCTATGTGGTCGGATGGGGATTTGGAAACTTTGACAAGGACAAGGACCCTTTGAAGTATAATCTTGTTGATCCTCCTTATCAGAATACTGTTGCTATACCTAAAAATGGTTGGGTAACCATAAGATTCAGGGCTAGAAACCCAGGTATATATATTACTTACTGATTATTAATTTGATTTTTGTTCATTTTGTTATCCCTGTTTTAGTTTTCTGAGAAGTTTTGTTTTGTCAGGTGTATGGTTCATGCATTGCCATTTGGAGCGTCATGTCAGTTGGGGGATGGCTATGACCTTCATTGTCAAAAATGGTAAAAACCCAGAGGAGCAGATGTTGCCGCCACCACAAGACATGCCACAATGTTAATTCGAGCAGCAGCAAATTTCCACTAGTCAAAATATTCATTCATATAAAATTTTCATTCTTTGATCAATTTTTATTTATTATTCTTTTATTTTTTTAATTTCAATATGTAAGTTGTGTTGTTATAAGTCTCGAATGCTGTGTAGATATTACTATTTCCTAGTTGAGGATGTTCAAATTAAATCATTGTTATCTTGGAAATTTCAATAAAATAAAGTGCATTGCTTCTCATATCTAGCCATAATAGAAATTGTTAACTTAATTAAGCCGCAGAAATTTTTTATTATTCTATCCATTATCTATGTATTTTACTTTTCCGCCCCCCGAAAGAACAATATGAACAAAAGAACAATTTTTAAATGAACATATTACGTTAAAAGTTGTTTATATTTTAAATTTTTAATAAAATACATGAATTTAGTCGTCATATTTTAAGAATACTAATTTAACATTTTAAGCCAATGCAACATAGTAAAATCAATGCAAAGAACGCTCGTAAAAGTTTTATTACATAGTGAAATAAAAATAATTTTTAAGCAAATACATTGGATATAAATCGAATACACTTTAAAGCGAAAAAAAAAATCTCAAGTTAAATGAATTAACTCAAAAATACATAAAATAATTTTTAAATAAATTAAAAATCCAAGGTGACTATCCTATCAAAAAAAAAAAAAATCCAAGCTGACTAAGCTCCATAAGCCATACATATCGATAGGGTCTGTTTAGTTTAACTTTTGAGATAAGATCTTTTAAAAGAAAATCTTTTTGAGGAATTACTTTTAAAAGAATGGTTTTTGTTTGGTTTGAATATGTTAAAAGTAAGTTTAGGAGAATGAGTTTTGTTTGAATAGGATAAAGAAAAATTACTTTTGGTTGTTGATGTGAGAGTAACAATAAGATTCCTTTTCAAAATGTCTTTTTCTAGAATGAAAAGTAATCTCAAAGATATTTCTCTCAAAAGGCCTATTGGAATTTCAAAAAACCTTCTAAGAAAATGCTTTTACATACCAAACACATTAGTTATTATGCATTTTCATTCTCATTCCAATAAAAAGCCTTCTGGACCTCCCAGAATGGTAACCAAATGGGCACAGAATTATTTGGGCCAATGTAAAAAGAGTGCTCGTATTTGAACATCAAGATAAACATTTTAAAGGAACATTTAAAGAAAAACGCAAATATAAGTGAAAATTTGAGACTTCAATAATATCCATTTACAACTAATCTCAATTTATAGTATCCTCACAGCTATGATTAAAAATTGTGTATAAATAACATTTCTACAAGGTTTAGGGCTTTGGTACTCCTGGAATTCTTTTGGATTCTTGTCACTTCTACTACCTTCAGGGGTGGGTACACTTCTCCATAGATGGCATGGGTTATGATATCCATGAGGGAGGTTGTGAAGGTGGCAACTAGAAAAAAGGTTAATCATTTGGAGAACAAGTCTATAGAGATGGATAAATCTGATTCTTTTTGAGGTACACGCCTCACAGAACTAGTTGGAGTTGATTCTAACTAGGAGTATTCCAACGACGTTTGGTAGCCATGTGCTGCATAATGCGGGGGCAGTCGAAAGGTCGCAAGATGTTGCATGGGAGCTCGCAACTCTTAATGATAATAATTATTGTAAGAAAATAAGAGAGCATTCCGAAACAAATGGGCACACGATAGAGGTGGTTGAACCGACCATATGTCCCACAAAGAGCCTTGATGACGATCAACTCACCTTGGAGGTCCTTAATGACTTAGGCCTTCTAAAGGGTAGGCCAGCTAAAGAGCTATATCAGGATATTTCAAGTAGGCCTTGGAGCTATGGACTAATTGAAAATGGTAAGCTCATTATTGACCAATGTGAAGAGACGATCCCATGTAGGAGTAGGCCAACAAATGCCCAAAAAGCCATGGCTTTGTTTGTTCGAAACGATGATGATCCTCAGCAAAAATGGTGATGATCCAATAGTCCCCTTGGCTTTGAACAGAACGATATGGGTTTTGCTCTTGATGCTGAGAATGATATCCCTCAACGTAGGATGGAGCACGAGGAGGAGATACATTTAGAGGATGAGCAGGAGTACTAGAATGCGGAAGGCATGGCACATGCGGCAGATTCATCCTGGGGGCTCGAGAAAGACCCGAGGCTTACAAATAGGGTGGATGCTATTGCTATTCAGGCTATTATGGAGGAAATGTTGGAGAGGAAAGTAGGTCGGAAAAAGAAGATGAACAACAAGAAGAAAGGGAAGATGAAAGCTATAAACAACTTGCTAGGTGAGGATTTATTTTCAGAACGAATATTCTCTCATGGAATGTAAGGGGCTTAGGAGGAGATAGCAAATCAGGGGTGATTAAGAAATTGGTCACAGAAAAGAAAGTAGCTTTTATGGGCATCGTAGAGGTGAAATACTCAAATATTAGAGAAAGTATGATTAGTAGATTATGGAGTGATGATGAATTTAAGTGGGCTGTTGTTGATGCTATTGATACGAAAGGGGGATTGTTGTGTATATTGGGGGAGGAGTTTATGAGCTTGGAAGCAATTGTGAAGGGGGATAGATGGTTATGTGTCAGAGGTCTCAAACAACAACTTGGTGGTAGCATTGCTATTATTCCGGTGCATGGACCTCATACCGTAGCTAAAAAAAGAGTTTTCTGGGAAGAATTACTAAATGTGAAGAATAATTAGGATGTACCACTCATTGTCATGGGTGATGTTAATGAAATTAAATGCCCTGAGGAAAGGGTGGGGTGTTCGACTATCTCTGGGAGTATAGGTGAGTTTGTAGAGTGGATCAATGACATGGGATTAATAGATATGCCTCTCAATAGTCGCAAGTTCACATGGAGAAAAGGGAAGTCTCTAAGCAAGTTGGATAGAATTTTAGTTAGCCTTGTATAACTACAAAAATTTGATGCACTGAAGTTGTGGGATTTAAACTACTCAATTTCAAACCATGTTCCATTGTTGTTGGAATCTCAGTCAATTAAGTGGTGATTGAGGCCATTTTGGAGTTTAGATGCATGGTTCTCAAATCTAGGGTTTACTAAATTGGTAGTAGATGAATGGAGAAATATGGAAGGCATTGGAGTTGTTGAGAAGATGGCACGAATTAGGAATCCAATTAAAATATGGAATACTACAGTGTTTGGTATCATTGACTAGAAAATTACCATCCTAGAAAATGAGATTGAAATTGCTAAAGGAAAATTACAAGGGCTTGCAAGTAATGAAGTAGTGGTGGTTGAATGCATTGAAAGGGCAACTTGGCTTGTGGTACTCATAGAAGAAAAGCTATTGGAAACAAATGTCTAGGGACCATTTGGTGAAAGATGTTGATAGAAATACCAAATATTTTCAAACAGTGGCCTCAATCAAAAAGAAGAGGAAGCTTATGGTCGATATTAAAAAAGGGAGAAGGATGCTTAAAGACCTAAGAAGCATAAAATGGGAGGTGAGATGCTTTTATAAGGAGCTATAATCGTAGTAGGAGTCACCGGTCAATGAGTTTGAAGAAAGCTTAGTTAATAAGCAAACTTAGTTAATAAAATTTCAACAAAGGAGGCTTCATCTTTGGAAGTGCTATCATCAGTAGAGGAGATTAAATCGGTTGTTTAGTAATATGATTCGTCTAAAGCCCCAAGCTCAAATGAATTTAACATGAATTTTGTGAGGAAATACTGGGATATTATTGGACGTGAATTTTGTGACTATGTTTTGCAATTTTCCCAATCAGCAATGCTTCTAAGGAAGATAAATATGATGTGGGTCACTCTGATCCTAAAGTTTGAAGGTGTTAGGGAAGTAAAGGATTTCAAACCTATTAGTATGGTCGAGTGTGTGTATAAGGTAGTATCGAAAGTGTTGGCAAATAGACTTCGAAATGTGATGGGAGGATTGGTAAGGGAGACTATGTTAGTACAAGGGAGGCAAATTTTAGATGGTGCCCTTATTGCATATGAGTCTGTCCAATGGTTGAAATCAAAAAAGAAAAGTGCAACACTTTTGAAGCTTGATTTCAGGAAAGCATATGACTCAACGAAGTGGGTGTTTATGGACCACGTGCTTGATAGGATGGGTTTTGGAAGTGGAGAGCATGGATTACAAAGTGCATCATGATAGCAGAGATGCCTATTCTTATCAATGGTTCCATGACCATACCTTTCCATATGGAGAGGGGGTTACATGAAGGTGACATTCTTTCTCCTTTTCTTTTTGCTCTTGTTGCAGAGGTGAAGAACAAGCTTATCTCCAAAGTGAAAGAGATGGGTCTGATAGAAGGCTTATCAATTGGGAGGGATAATTGAGGCTATCACATCTTCAATTTGCAAACGACACAATCTTCTTTTGTCCGGCAAGGTATGAAACTCTAATGAATTGTAGATGTATTTTGGATTGCTTTTGATGTGATGTCAAGAATACAAATTAATTATGAAAAATCTACATCGGTGCCAATTAACTGTGATGAGGACTAGGTGGCATAAGTTAAGAGAATTCTGAATTGTTTGGTGGTCTCACTACCTATAAAATATCTAGGCATACCACTAGGGGAAAATCCAAATCAAATTGAGACATGGCAGTCAATCATTGCTAGGATCAAGAAACGGTTGTTTGGGTGGAAGATAGGTATGCTATCCAAGGCTGGGAGAATTATGCTAATCAAGTCAGTTTTGAATAACATCCCAATCTACTATTAGGGGTTGTTCAAATGCCAAAATCAGTTGCTAAGGAGATAAAATTTATTGGTCCAGTGTGATGCGATTGAAGCGCTGCTTCCGTTTGATGATGAACTAGTGGAAGAACAAAATTCTTGGAACATTGAAAAAGCCTTGGGTTTTAAGATGAGTAATGAACTGGCTATGGTTGACGCTTTATCTAAAGTTAGTGAGTGTCAAGACTTCTCCCTAACAGCGAAAAGAAGACATCCAAGGAGGAACAAAGGTGAGTCCAAAGATTAATAGTGTCATGTCCCTGCTTTGATTGGGTTTGGTTTTGTTGATGCTTGTTGTTGTGGTTTTTTGGTAGGTGTCATTGGGTGTGTGTTGGCTGGGTTGTTTTCTATCAGGTGGGTGGATCTTTGGCTTGTCTTTCCTCTATCCCCGAGGTGTTTCTGGTGGGCCTTTCATTTTGGGGCTGGGGTCTTTATGCTGTTGCGGGTGTTTCTTCTGCTTTGTTTTGTTAGTGGAGGGTGGATTCCCTGACTTGGTTGTGAGTGTGTAAGTGCTCTTTTTTGTGTTTTCATTTTGTCTTTTTTTACTATGCTACTGCTTTTGACTCTTCACTTATAGTGAGTTGGAGCCCTTTTAACTATTGAAAAAAAAGGAGATAATATGCATTCAGAGAAGGTTCTTTTGACTAAAGAAAGAGGGGGATAGATTTCAACCATCGATCAAGTGGGGAGTTCATCCAACTTCCAAAGAAGCAAGGTGGGCTAGGTATAGGTGATATGGTCATCAAGAATGCTGCGATGCTCTTCAAGTGGTGGCGGCGAGTCTCTAATGAAAATAACTCACTTTGTAAAGGGGTAGTGTGTACTTGCAACAAACTGTCTTCAGAGAAATCAATTTCGGAGCAGCGGAATGTCGCGGCAGTGGAGTTTGGGGCTCAGTTTGCAATGTCTCGATAAAGAAATTGAAACGGTGGCTGGTAACAGAATTCGGGTGAAAGTGGGCATTGGTGAAAACACACGGCTCCATTGAAGGTGCAGTTTCCCAGATTATATAGTATATTAGTGTTAGCCAATTTAGAAAACTAGCTCCGGCAAATATACCGGGTCACAAGTAATAAGAAAATGAGTACAGGATTGTCGTTCCTACGAGGACCAAAACCAATTACCAGTTCACTTGGGCACGTCACTATTTAGGCAAACACAAATTGAGAGAAAATTGGAATTTAAATAAATGTAGAAATTGTAATTAAACAAGCTATAGAAAATAGAAATAAGTAAGGGATGGAAAACAGGTGTTAGGGATTGATTTCATCAAAGTTTCCTAATTTTTGTATTACCCAATTATTAAATTAATTCCTTGACAATATCATTACCAGTCGAATTACTCTTAATTATAGTCAAAGCTTAATGGCTTGATACTAGGACCCTCTTAGAAGAAGTTGAATAGTTTAATTTCTTAGACTATTCTAAACCTATTCTAAGGATGAAAAACAAGAATTCAATTGGCCGCACAAATGAGTACTTCCACTCCTGGCTACTCTAACTTGTGTTAATTTCTAGTTTGGCTTATTTTATAAAGTGAAATGGCTTTCTACATCACAAAACCATACATCAATTAATGGGTGATCAGGCCAAAAACAGCATTAAGAACACTAGAAATTAAGTAATGTATTGAAAAGATAATTAAAATAACAAAACGGAATACAAAATCAGTTCCCTAAGACTACATCTCCCTAACACCTATAAGAAATTTAGCAAGTCATGAAAAAAGAAAAGAAAACAGTACTCTGATAGCTCTCTAGAATCTCCAGCCCTTAGCCTATGTTTCTCGCCCTCTCTATAGATTCCCCCTACCTTCTAATGGATAAAAGAATTTTAAATCCAAACCGAAAGAAACTGATTTTCTTGATTTTCTCCTTTTTCAAATCTTCATCTCCATTCTCTTATCTTTATCTTTTTTAAAAAATTATGATTCAAATCTTCAAGTAATCTCTTCTATCTTTTTCCTTCTTTGACTCAAATCAAATCTTTCAAAAATTATCTTTTTGCTCTTCCAAATCTTCAAATCTTTATCCAATTGTTCCCCTCTAATCTTCAAATCCTTGATGCTAAAAATCAATTCTGCAATCAAATAAATTTAGTGAGAATAATTGCCAATTAAATTCAAAATAATTAATTTCTCATTAAAAGCATCAACAATAAAGATTTATTAAATTAATTCAAGAAAATCATCATTATGAGAATAAATTTGGAAAAATTCAATACAAAAATACGGGGAAAATAGTATATTTTCACCAGTTATCAATCATCCCCACACTTGAATTTTTGCTTGTCCTCAAGCAAAATAAGAGGTAAAAAGGATAAAAAAATAAAAAAAAAAGGAACATCTCACAATCTCTCAATTACCAGACATCAACTGAAATTATATGCAGTATAGACAATAGTGGATTCATAAATGTCAACTTTAACACAAGCTTGCAAAAACACCAAAGTTCTAATCTTGATGAAATACTAAAAAGCTCTAATCAATTTAAGCAAGGGTAAGATGGCTCAAATCAAGTTCTTTCTTTTATGGACTCTCTAAGACCAATGGGGGAAAAATAAAATACAGACCACATATTCAGCACATTGAATTTGAATTTAATTTTCTTTTTGGGCTTAACTGACTCTAAATGCTCTGTCCCATGGTGACTCTTTAGAAGAGTGTTCGATCAATGACTCCCGTTCCAATTGGCCCAAGGCATTAGGTGATAAAGCACCCCTCGGATCTATTTACTCAAGTCATCCAATGGCATAGACGCACCACAAGTACATATACAGGATTAATGTTATGCATTATGCATAGCCTGAACATTGGTACTCAGAGCCTTAAGATTTTTATAGCCTTTGGCATTTCCCCGATTTTTATTTTCTTTGATTTTTCTATCTTCTCTTTTTTTTTTTTTGGGTCTGTAAAAAAATTCCAACCACCACATGGACAATATTAGAACACAGATTAATCCAATTAGAAAGCCACTAAGAATAATGGAATGAGCCAAAAAGTTGCACAAAGCTTAAAGAGATTCTAGCAAATTAGTAAATCAAAAGATAGAAGTATTGATGAATTAAAACAATTTTGGGAAAACTTTGACATTTACCGCCATAAACAATCAACTGCCAATTTATGCCATTGACCCAGTAAAAGAAAAGGAAATGAGATCGCATATGGCTAAGAAGACGCGGCTCAAAAACTAAACTAGAAAGACTACAATCCTAAGCTAATAATGAGAATAAGCTAAATAAGAGATAACTTGAAATAAAGAAAATTATCAAATTGACTGAAAAAAATAGAAAAGAAAGAAAAAGAATAGCAGATACTCCCCAAATTTTTGTTTGGCAGCCCCTACGTCTCTTGTTGGATCTGGTGATTGCATCTGTTTTGGCTCTAGAGCTCTTCAATTTTCCAACTGATCAAGCTTCAAATTGAGGCTAAGCGGAGTACCTTTGAATTCTGGCTCCAGCAACTGCCTTGCACCATACCTAGATACCCAACAATGAAATTAACATGAAAATTAAACTAAACATGAACAATAACTAGTAGAAATTAAAAATAAACCAAAAAGAAAAAAATGAAAGAAAGGTAATAGAAACTTGGGTTGCCTCCCAAGAAGCGCTTATTTATAGTCCTAGCTAGACTATGCTAGTTTCCTCAGATGAAATCAGCTTAAGGGAGAATTTGTTATTATCAATCTCCTTTCCAAAATAATGCTTTAGCCTTGCTCCATTGACAGTGCTAGACCTTTTTGATTCAGGGTGCTGAATTTCTACTGCTCCAAAGGGATGTACTTGCTTTACAATGAATGGTCCAGACCACCTTGATTTTAGTTTGCCTGGAAACAACTGTAACCGGGAATTAAATAGAAGTACTTGTTGTCCAGGTTCGAACTTTCTATCCCGAATTTTGCTGTCATGATAGAGCTTGGTCTTTTCCTTATATAACTTGTTATTCTCATAAGCATGCAACCTAAACTCTTCAAGTTCATCTAATTGTAGCAACCTTTTCTCACCAGCTTCCTTCAAGTCAAAGTTGAGGGTTTTTATAGCCCAAAATGCCTTATGTTCGAGCTCCACTGGTAAATGGCATGCTTTTCCATAAACCAATTTAAAAGGAGACATTCCTATGGGTGTCTTGAAGGCTGTTCTGTATGCCCACAGAGCATCATCTAACTTTCTGGCCCAGTCCTTCCTTGAGGCTCCAACAGTTTTCTCTAGAATTCTCTTTAATTCTCTGTTGGAAACTTCTACTTGCCCACTAGTTTGTGGGTGGTAGGGAGTTGTCACTTTATGTCTTACACCATATTTAACCAATAGGCTGTCAAATTGTTTGTTGCAGAAATGGCTTCCTCCATCACTAATAATTACTCTTGGTACTCCAAATCTGGAAAAAATATTTTTCTTGAGAAAATTGGTCTCTACTCTAGCATCATTGGTTGGAAGTGCTGCAGCTTCAACCCACTTGGAGACGTAATCTACTGCCACTAGGATATACTTGTTTGAAAACAAGGATGGGAATGGTCCCATGAAATCAATTCCCCAAACATCAAACACTTCCACTTCCAAAATATTGTTTAGGGGCATCTCATTTTTTCTGGAGAGATTCCCAGCCCTCTGGCAATGATCACAGGTTTCTACAAATTTTCTGGCATCCTTAAATATAGTTGGCCAAAAGAAACCACTTTGAAGGACTTTATGGGCTGTTCTTTCTCCGCTGAAGTGTCCACCATAGTCTGACCCATGGCAATGCCATAATATATTTCTAATTTCTTCATGTGGCACACATTTCCTCAAGATTCCATCTGCACACCTTTTGAACAAGAATGGGTCATCCCAAACATAAAACTTGGCGTCTTGAAAGAGTTTCTTCTTCTGCTGCCAAGTGAGATCTTTGGGTGTGACATTCATCGCCTTGTAGTTGGCTATATCAGCAAACCATGGCTCAGAATCTTT
The DNA here is from genome assembly GCA_031439595.1 of Pterocarpus santalinus. Classification (NCBI taxonomy): domain Eukaryota; kingdom Viridiplantae; phylum Streptophyta; class Magnoliopsida; order Fabales; family Fabaceae; genus Pterocarpus; species Pterocarpus santalinus. The sequence continues at coordinate 52,561,660 of CM062526.1, forward strand.
GTCAGAGTACAGGAATTCATCTGGAAACTCTTCCTTGATAGGTGCTTGATTTATCTCCACATATTTCTCAGGCATAATCCTAGATAAATGGTCTGCCACCAGATTTTCCATGCCCTTCTTGTCTCTAATTTCCAAATCAAATTCCTGCAACAAAAGAATCCAACGGATCAACCTAGGCTTAGCATCAGATTTATTCAAAAGATATTTAAGAGCAGCATGGTCAGTATAAACAATTACTTTAGACCCAACCAAATAAGATCTAAATTTATCAAAGGCAAATACTACAGCAAGCATCTCCTTTTCAGTGGTGGTGTAATTCATTTGGGCATTATTAAGCACATGACTAACATAATAAATCACACATAACACTTTATCCTTTCGCTGTCCTAAAACAGCTCCAACAGCCATATCACTAGCATCACACATCAACTCAAAAGGTAATGACCAATAGGGAGCAGAAATAATAGGAGCAGAAATTAATTTTTCTTTTAAAATTTTAAAGGCATGCATGCACTCATCAGTAAAATCAAAAGGCATATTATTAACCAATAGATTACTCAAAGGTTTAGCAATTTTAGAAAAATTCTTAATAAATCTATGGTAAAACCCGGCATGGCCTAGAAAACTCCGAATTCCCTTGACATTTGTTGGTGGAGGTAGTTTCTCTATCACATCGACCTTGGCACGATCCACCTCAATGCCTTTGCTTGAAATTCGATGCCCAAGCACTATTCCTTCCTGCACCATAAAATGACATTTCTCCCAATTTAAAACAAGGTTAGTATCTTGACATCTCTTAAGAACCAAAGATAAATTATTCAAACAAGAATCAAATGAGGAACCAAAAACAGAGAAATCATCCATAAAAATCTCAATAATTTTTTCTACCATATCAGAAAAAATAGAAAGCATACACCTTTGGAATGTGGCAGGAGCATTACAAAGTCCAAATGGCATTCTTCTATAAGCAAATACTCCATATGGGCAGGTGAATCTTTGTCTTCTCTGATCTCTTTGGGTCCACTGCAATTTGGTTGTACCCGGAATATCCATCCAAGAAACAATAATATGCATGTCCAGCCAACCTTTCCAGCATCTGGTCAATAAATGGCAAAGGAAAATGATCTTTGCGGGTGGCATTGTTCAGTCTACGGTAGTCAATACACATTCTCCAACCAAAGGATGGTTCTTGTAGGAATTAGCTCATTGTTTTCATTGGCTACTACTGTCACGCCACCTTTCTTGGGGACCACTTGAACTGGGCTAACCCATGGGCTATCAGAGATGGGATAAATGATACCTGCATCCCACAACTTAATAACTTCTTTACGAACCACCTCTTTCATAGTTGGGTTGAGCCTTCTTTGTGGCTACACTACAGGCTTGCAGTTGTCCTCCATTAAAATTTTATGCATACAAATGGCAGGACTAATCCCCTTTGTGTCCCCAATTGTCCACCCAATGGCAGATCTGTATTCTCTCAAGACTCTAAACAACCTTTCCTCCTCTAATTTACTCAATGAAGAGTTCAAAATAACTGGAAAGGATTTGTCTTCACCAAGAAAACCATATTTGAGAGTATGGGGTAATGGCTTCAATTCTAGCTTGGGAACTTCTTCCACCTTACTTACTTTTTTCTCTAGATCTTGAATCTTTAGTTTTATAGGTAAGATTGGTTGAGCCTCCAATGCCATCACACAGTCTATCAGCTCAGAATCTTCTTCCTTATCTACACAAGTTACAGAATTTACCAAGGCAGCTTCCAATGGAGTGTCTATTGTGGCCTTTTGAAAAATCTCCTTAACACAGGAATCAATGACATCGATTCTGAAGCATTGGCCACTATCTTCAGGGTGCTTCATGGCCTCAAAGACATTAAAAGTAACCTTCTCATCTTGTACTCTGAGCATGAGTTTTCCTTGTTGGACATCTATTAGAGCTCTGCCAGTTGCCAAAAATGGTCTCCCAAGTATAAGTGGCATCTCATCATCTTCTTCCATATCTAGGATTAAGAAATCTGCTGGAAATATAAAGCGATCTACCTTCACAAGAACATTTTCCACAATGCCATATGGAAACTTAACAGACCTATCTGCTAGTTGAAGAGATACCATGGTGGGCTTCACTTCACTAATGCCTAACTTCTTCATAATGGATAGAGGCATAAGGTTGATGCTTGCCCCCAAGTCACAAAGTGCCTTGCCAATAACCATATTGCCAATGGTGCATGGTATGGAAAAACTTCCAGGATCTTTCAGCTTTGGTGGCAACTTTCTTTGAATAATTGCTGAGCATTCCTCAGTAAGTGGTACAGTTTCATCCTCCTTTAGCTTTCTTTTCTTTGAGAGTAGCTCCTTCATGAATTTGGCATAAGATGGCATTTGTTCTAATGCCTCAGCAAATGGAATATTAATTTGGAGCTTCTTGAACACCTCTAGAAAGCGGGAAAATTGTTTTTCCTTTTCTTGCTTCACCAGCCTGCCAGGATATGGGACTCTAGCATATGGATTGTCTTTCAACTTCTCCCATTTACTCTTTTCCCCCTCTTTATTTTTTTTTCTTCAATTTTTTTTCTTTCTCATTTTTTTCTTCTTCCTTTTTACTTTCCTCCTCTAATTTCTCATCTTGTTGTACTACCCTTCCACTTCTCAAGGTAATTGCTTTACATTGCTCCTTGGGATTGGGTATGGTATCACCTGGCAAACTACCGTGTGGCTTCTCTAGGTTGAATATCTGCTTAGACAACTGACCCATTTGCACTTCCAAATTACGAATGCTTGCTCCATGATTCTTTGAAATTGTTCTTGACTCTTCCATGAATGTACTCGTCTGTTGAGCAAGCTTTTCTATAGCTAGCTCCCAATCAGCCTTCTGTTGTTGTGGAGGAGCATTTGGTTGGGACCCCATATTCCCTTGATTACTCCAGGAGAAGTTTTGATGATTTCTCCATCCTGGGTTATATGTATTTGAATAAGGGTTATTATGGGATCGCTGTGGCTGTCCCATATAATTGGCTTGCTCTGGTGGGGCTTGAAAATCCGGAGTACAGTCTCCAACACCAAATGGTGGAGTTTGTATCGCTGCTAACTGCACCTGACTCATTTGCTTGCTTATGTCAATCATCTGTTGAGTCATGGTGGTCACCGCCTGGGTCAAGAGCTTGCTCTGAGCTAGAAAGGCATCTGTGGTATCAACTTGGAGGACCCCTCTCTGTCTTTGAGATAGCATCTGATACTCATTAGTTGCCATGGTCTCAATTAGCTCTTTTGCTTGCTCAGGAGTCTTCATATTCAATGAGCCACCAGCAGATGCATCTACCATAGCCTTTGTAGTGGGATTCATTCCACTATAGAAAATTTTCATCTGCTGCCAATCCGCAAATGCATGATTTGGGCATTTTCTTAAAAGTTCCTTGAAACGCTCCCAAGCTTCATATAATGACTCGCCTTCTTTCTGCATAAAACAAGAAATGTCAGATCGTAATTTAACCATCTTAGAAGGAGGGAAATATCTACCTAAAAATTTTGAAACTAAATCATCCCAAGTAGAAATACTCCCTAATGGCTGTGAAGACAACCAATGAGCAGCCTTATCTCTTAGAGAAAAAGAGAACAATCTCAATCTAATAGCATCATCGCTAGCTCCGTTAATCTTGAAAGTATCACAAATTTGAATGAAACCAGTGATGTGCGCATGTGGGTCTTCCAAAGGACTTCCTCCAAATTGATTTTGTTGCACCAGTTGCACAATAGCCGGCTTGATTTCAAAATTGTTTGCTTGTACTGGTGGCCTTGCTATGCTGGATCCACAACCATTAGTAGTTGGAATAGCATAGTCCCCTAAAGTTCGTGGAAGAAGAGGATTTTCATCAGCCATCTCTATTTCTTGATAACTTGATGAACTTTCCTCTTGTCTTCTTTCTTTTGCGAGTCTCCGATTCCTTTTTGCAGTTTTCTCTATCTCAGGGTCGAAGAGAAGTTGCTCTGGTAGAATAGTACCTCGCATACACAAAAGCTAATAACACAGAAGAACTCCACCAAGGTGAGCTATAAATAGAAGCAATGAATTTTTTTTTTTTTAAACACTAGAATAAAATAAATAACTGAAAAGAAATAAATGAAAAATTTAAGAATAAAGAAAAAAATAAATACGAAAATGAAAAATAAAAATAAAAAGAGAAATAAACAACCTAAATTAGTAACACCCAAATTACTAATGATATTGATCTTTAGTCCCCGGCAACGGCGCCAAAAACTTGTTAGCCAATTTAGAAAACTAGCTCCGGCAAGTATACCGGGTCACAAGTAATAAGAAAACGAGTACAGGATTGTCGTTCCTACGAGGACCAAAACCAATTACCAGTTCACTTGGGCACGTCACTATTCAGGCAAACACAAATTGAGAGAAAATTGGAATTTAAATAAATGTAGAAATTGTAATTAAACAAGCTATAGAAAATAGAAATAAGTAAGGGATGGAAAACAGGTGTTAGGGATTGATTTCATCAAAGTTTCCTAATTTTTGTATTACCCAATTATTAAATTAATTCCTTGACAATATCATTACCAGTCGAATTACTCTTAATTATAGTCAAAGCTCAATGGCTTGATACTAGGACCCTCTTAGAAGAAGTTGAATAGTTTAATTTCTTAGACTATTCTAAACCTATTCTAAGGATGAAAAACAAGAATTCAATTGGCCGCACAAATGAGTACTTCCACTCCTGGCTACTCTAACCTGTGTTAATTTCTAGTTTGGCTTATTTTATAAAGTGAAATGGCTTTCTACATCACAAAACCATACATCAATTAATGGGTGATCAGGCCAAAAACAGCATTAAGAACACTAGAAATTAAGTAATGTATTGAAAAGATAATTAAAATAACAAAACGGAATACAAAATCAGTTCCCTAAGACTACATCTCCCTAACACCTATAAGAAATTTAGCAAGTCATGGAAAAAGAAAAGAAAACAGTACTCTGATAGCTCTCTAGAGTCTCCAGCCCTTAGCCTATGTTTCTCACCCTCTCTATAGATTCCCCCTACCTTCTAATGGATAAAATAATTTTAAATCCAAACCGAAAGAAACTGATTTTCTTGATTTTCTCCTTTTTCAAATCTTCATCTCTATTCTCTTATCTTTATCTTTTTTAAAAAATTATGATTCAAATCTTCAAGTAATCTCTTCTATCTTTTTCCTTCTTTGACTCAAATCAAATCTTTCAAAAATTATCTTTTTGCTCTTCCAAATCTTCAAATCTTTATCCAATTATTCCCCTCTAATCTTCAAATCCTTGATGCTAAAAATCAATTCTGCAATCAAATAAATTTAGTGAGAATAATTGCCAATTAAATTCAAAATAATTAATTTCTCATTAAAAGCATCAACAATAAAGATTTATTAAATTAATTCAAGAAAATCATCATTATGAGAATAAATTTGGAAAAATTCAATACACAAATACGGGGGAAAATAGTATATTTTCCCCAGTTATCAATTAGTTCAGCAGCACATTAATTGATGAGTGCGGCTTTTGGGATGGAGCTAGATGGCAGTGGAATTTAATGTGGAGGAGGGAGCTATTTGCGTGGGAGGCTGATTTGATTCCTGAACTACCCTCACTGCTGGAGGAGGAAACCATGTCTAGGACAAGCTTGGACAAATGGTTATGGACACATCATACTTCCGGGCATTCAGTACTAATTCTTTTGCTGCTGCAGTGGCTGATTTGAGGAATGATGAGCTATATATCTACTCATACATATGCAGCAACAGTTTGGTTTAAGGTTGCCCCCACCTAAAGTTGAACTCTTTGCTTGGTTTGTGTTATTGGAAAACTGAATACCAAGCATCGGCTTGCTAGTCTTAACATCATTAACAACGGTGACATTTTCTGTGTGTTATGTAACAAGCATGAAGAAAGTATAGAACACCTGCTTTTTTTCGTGTAGCCATGCTTGGAGCCTGTGGTGCTCATGTTTGAACTGGTGGAATATGATTCTGACTCTAGGCGCTCCTCCTTTATCTGTGGGTTGCGCCTATATCTTCATCAGAAAAAAAAAATATTATAATATAAAAATTAGTCTAAAATACTACCTGAACTCACTCAAACAAAGATTGGATCATAAATTTTTCAGCTGGTCCAGACGCGACAATTATGCATGTAGGATTCAAAACGCACCTTACTACCCTATTTCTCTTAATGGATCAATAGTATATTTATATAGTGCCATTGGTTCTTAATTAAGCCAGTAAAACTAAGTTAGTCGTAATACACTTAATAAAATACTTTAGATGAGGTAATATATTTGAATTTTTGTGGCCACCGTAAAGGAAGACAAGATTTTGGAAGGTTGATCCATTTAGGACCAACCCATTATATATTAAATTTAATGTATAAATATGTAATATGTGTTTGACTTAAATTTTTACATGTGTATAATTAAAATATATTAAATAAAACTTATGATTAAATAAACCTTTTTAATATAAAATTAAGTGATTTAAACATACTCCCAATCTTATAATGTAAAATATAAGATTTTATTTAAACTTTAATATTTGTATGACTTAATTTTATTATATTTAGTTATAGTAATAGCTGGTGTATAATATAATAAAAAATGAAACCTGCAGCCATTTTATTTAATGTGATAAGTTATTTTTTATTTCACTTTTCTTTTTTTAACAAGCTTGGTTCACCTAACTGGCTTTCTGTTCATTTATCGTCGACTTATGTTTATTATTGTATTCACATGTTAGTGGGTCAACTGCAAATATTTCTATGAGCGTTCCATAAGTTCGGAAACATGACTTTAAATTGAGGCAAATTTTTCTTTTAACTTAAAATTTTTTTAATCAAAACAAAATATTTTTTTATTTTACCATTTTATTACTAATGAATTCATAATATTATTATAAACCAAAATATTATTTTATAAAATTTATGTTTTATGTTCACCCTTATAAATATTAACATTAATTACTTCAAGACAATTTTGTTACATTATAATATGAAATGGAACGAAAGTGCACTTCTTCTTTCTTCTTTTTTATTCAAAGACATCCTTAAGAACTAACATTTCATTAGTTCAAGTTAATTAACACTTGTTCTCCTTAATTTTAGTTATGAGTTTTATTGATGGAAAAAAATATTAGTATTAAGAGAGTTTTTATCCCTATAATAGGATTGATTTAACTCGAAATAAATTAGTTAAAATTTAATAAATTTTAGTTATATGTGATTTAGACCGAAAAAAAGAAAAACATAATTGAGAAACCATGATGCAAATTAATTCCAGTGAAGTGCTTAAGAAGCTCAGTAACGAAACTCTATACAAATATATATGGGAACCGACCTTCTTCCTTCGTTAAAAGTTCAAACCTTAAAAAATTATTCTATTGTAAGAACCTTAAAAAATTATTCTATTCTAAGAAACTTTCAACATACACATATTTAATGTTGCTTTGAAATGAGAAGAAACAGCGTTCGGGTCAAGGCAACTTCACCTTTTCATTTGTTATATATATAATATATGGAACTGACCTTCTTCCTTCGTTAAAAGTTCAAACCTTAAAAAATTATTGTATTGTAAGAAACTTTCAGCATACACTCCTCTCACTTGATCATCTTCCCATATATAACTAATGAATTAAATACTACATTAGGTTGTTTAACCCTAACATTTTGAAGTTGGGAAAAATTAAATTGATATTAAAATTTAAAGTATTAGAATTAAATTAATATAAAAAAAATTTCAACAATAAAATGATGTCTGATTTCAAAATATTATGACTAAAAAATATATTTACTGTTAAAATTTGCCCGGCTAAAGCCCAATCCTGCCATTTCATACTGAGGAAATGCCTCAAGCCTCACTAATTAAATAGTTAGATTGAGCCTCACTAATTAAATAGTTAGATTGCTACTTGCGTACATGTGGTTCATTAAATGAGATTTACTGGTAGACTTTTACCAAGGGAATGTTTTCATAGTTATTATCTCAAGTAACCATTAATATTTATAGTAAATTAAAGGGCAAGCCTTTCATAAATGGGAAAAGCGGTCATCATGAAAATATAAACATGCAAAGTTTGGACTTTTGGTTATGCTTTTGTGTTATGTTTCTTAAGTAACTGAATTTAATTACAAAAAATATTCTAGGAAGGCAAAATTTTATTTTTTAAAATTGTATTAGAATAATATGACAATTATTTTAACAAAATGCGTTTGGTGCGAATGAAATTCGTAAAATGGCATACCAAAGTAAAATTTCGTTGTGTTTCGCACACCTACCCACCCCATGTATGATAATGCGAGACCCATATAAGCTTTTCTCTATTTTGATTTGACCATGTAATTCGTATCTCACTTCTATCAAATTCCCTTCGTAACATATAGCACTTGTCTTATTTAAAGAACAATATTTCACCGGATTTAACCTTTTCGTGGGCAAGTTACCGTTACTTATTATAAAGAAAACTGTAACTACATATATAATGACATTAATTTGTATGCACTGATTGTGTAAAAAAATTTTATGCTATTAACTAATAAAAATATAAGTGTCAAATTATGGTGGCTCCCTTATCATAGTAGGTGGTTACCTAGTATAATTTAACACTTTCTTATATTTCTATTAGTTGATAGTGTAAAGTTCTTTTACACTGTCACTATATATAAATTAAACTTATATAAAATAGGGTTAGATATGCAAATAAGTGAAGAATAAAACCCTAAATTGGTTCTTAAAAAAATTGTAAGACATCAATTTAGTCTTTAAAATATTTGTGACATTAATTTAATTCTCGAAAGAAAAAGACATCAATTTTCTCAAAAGATTAAAATTTATTTTAAACTAATCCAAAATTTTGATTAATTTGAAATAAATTTTAATCTTTCGAGGACTCAATTGATATCCCACAACTCTTTCAATGATCAATTTAAAGTTTTATGCAATAAGTGAATAACACTACTAATGTTCTCAGATTATATACGTTTATATACTTTTTCTATAAAGCTGCGCATGTTATTCTTAAGTTTTATTTTTACAGAATGTGAACTAGTAGTTTTACGGCTTTGAATTTCGTTTAGAATATTTTACTAAATACATTAGTGGGGTTTCGCCTTATTCTAATAAATAAGTTTTAATTTGACATATACGTTATGGTGATCAACATTCCAACAATGGTGAATGTGAACAAGGCTTCATGTCACGACATTTCGAGGCATTGTAGAATTTCATTTGGGTAAACGCAGCCCATGAAATCCACTTGCAGTAAGTAATGAAATTCTCAATCCATTTACTACATTTGAATTTGTAACAATAAAAACCTGAAATCTTATGTATTACACCTTGCAACTCTCTCTCTCTCTTGAGAATAAACTTGAGAAACTACTAAATTAAAAATAATTCCGGGGCGGCCTCTCCCGCAATTGAACCAATCCCATGTATGCTGGGATAAGGACAACACCCAAGTCCAAACTTCTCCATCTTCGCGTATATATAAGAGATCGACAAGGACAACATCCATGTCAAACATGACATTTTCAATTATTAGCAATTGAAAATTATTTGATTGACCAAACTGTGCCAAGATCTTATTGATAATGCCTCTCTCCCTTTTCAGTTCACTTAATTTGCCGCTATTTTTATTTATGTTTGATCAAGACCCCGCAATTACGACTTGGCAAGAAAGCTAGCCAACAAATGCTCTCCAATTCAATCATATTCACACGCGTATTAATCATTACCTTGTCAAAGCCGTGCTAGGCTATAAATACATACTTAACGAACTCCGATATTCACAACAAAAGATCAAACACAAAAAGTGCTAACCATTAGCAGATCAAGCATTTCTTTTCTTTTTTTTTTCCCCTTTTTATAAACATTCAATTTTTTTTTTATAAACTCAGATCAAGCATTCCATAGTTCAGAGATTCCCCATGACAATCACAACATGCCTACAAATTTTGGGAATTTTGTTCCTCAGTGTCCTCCTCAGTTGCCAGGCACTAAGGCATCATAAGTTTGTCGTATGTTTTATAGCTTTAACACGTAGCTTAAGACATAAGAGTTCATATAATATGCTAATTAAGCTATATGTTTGTTTCCATTCATGTCTAAATAAATTGAGATACCTTTTCCATAAAATTGCAGGTCAGAGATGCTCCCTACACAAAGCTTTGCAGCACAAAGAACATCTTAACCGTAAATGGCCAATTTCCTGGGCCAACACTGTATGTTACCAAAGGAGAAACCATCATAGTTGATGTGTATAACCGAGCTAACTACAATATCACCATCCACTGGTAACCACTAATTAACTGTCTATGCTCATTGATATATTTTGCAAATTTATATAAGAGTTTAAATGATTCCTTTTAACTTGCTTTAAGGCATGGAGTAAACCAACCAAGATATCCATGGTCAGATGGCCCTGAATATGTCACACAGTGCCCAATTCGACCTGGTAAAAAGTTTAGTCAGAAGGTCATATTTTCAGAAGAGGAAGGCACACTGTGGTGGCATGCACACAGTGACTGGTCTCGGGCCACTGTTCATGGGGCAATTGTAATTAAACCCAAACCTGGAAAAACCTATCCATTTCCAAAACCACACAAAGAGGTCCCCATTATACTAGGTATGTATGAAAAAAAAAAAAAAAACATGGGTTAATTTTAATTAATTATTAATTAGAAAATATCAATCATTCGGGGTTGGTTTTAATTCTTTGACTTCAAAATTTAGGTGAATGGTGGAAGAAAGATATAGTCCAAGTCTACAATGATTTTCGTAGAACTGGAGGAGACGCGGTTGTTTCTGATGCTTATACTATCAATGGTCAACCTAGTGATCTACATCCATGCTCAAAGAAAGGTATACAACTATATAATTACATTCACGCATGCTTTTTATGATCGGTTACTCGTTACATATTTGAATTCATTTGTTAAAATAATTGCGGAAACCTTCAAGCTTAGGGTTGATTATGGCAAAACCTATCTTCTCAGAATGGTCAATGCCGCAGTTCAGGACATTCTCTTCTTTGCCGTTGCCAAACATCAACTTACAGTGGTAGGAACTGATGGTAGCTATGTAAAGCCATTCAAGGTAGATTACCTCACAATATCTCCCGGACAAACAATGGATGTGTTACTAGAAGCAAACCAACCATTGGATCGCTATTACATGGCTGCTAAAGTATATTCCAGTGCTGCTAGGGTTCAATTTGATAACACAACCACCACTGCTATTGTACAATACAGGGGAAAGTATATTCCATCTTCAGCTATCCCTTGCTTGCCTCCACTTCCAGCTTTTAAAGACACCGTTGCCTCTGTTAACCTCATAAGTAAACTTCGAAGCTTGGCTGATGATGAACACCCAATTGATATGCCCCTAGACATAAACACTAACCTATTCTTCACAGCCTCAGTTAATTCATTTCCATGTGCAAATGCTTCAGCATGCCAAGCCGTTGGTGGGATTCGCCTATCAGCTAGCATGAATAACATAAGCTTCCAATTGCCATCAGGCAATAACATTTTGCAAGCTTACTACAACAACATTAGAGGTGTCTTTAGAGAGAATTTCCCCGATATGCCACCAGGGCTATTTGATTTCACAGCTAGCAATTTGCCTACATTTCTTAATACCCCTTCATTAGATACAGGGGTGAAGGTACTTGAGTATGGCTCAACAGTAGAGATTGTTCTTCAAGGGACTAACTTGCTATCTGGTACAGAACATCCTATTCACTTGCATGGTCATAGTTTCTATGTGGTTGGATGGGGATTTGGAAACTTTGACAAGGACAAGGACCCTTTGAAGTATAATCTTGTTGATCCTCCTTATCAGAATACTGTGTCTATACCTAAAAATGGTTGGGTTACTATAAGATTTAGGGCCAAAAACCCAGGTATAGATATTACTTGCTTATTATTAATTTGATTTTTGTTCATTTTTGTTGTCTTAGTTTTGGTTTTTTTTACAAGTGTTGTTTTATCAGGTGTATGGTTCATGCACTGCCATTTAGAGCGACATGTCAGTTGGGGAATGGCTATGACTTTCATTGTCAAAAATGGTAAAAAACCTAAAGAGCAGATGTTGCCACCACCACGAGACATGCCACAATGTTAATTCAAGCAGCAGCATATTTGCACTAGTCAAAATATGCATTCATATAAAATTTCATTCTCTGATTAATTATTTCTATTTCTTTGTCTTTTATTTTTTTTCAATAAGTAAGTTGTGTTGTTATAAAATTCGAAAGTTTTGTACATATTACTTCCTAATTGAGGATGTCCATAATTAAATCACTGTTGTCTTGTAATTTCAATAAAATGAAGTGCATTGGTTTTCATATCTAGCTGTCATACAAATTTTAGCAGGGGGAAAATTACAACATGGATGTAGTTCCTTTTTATTTTCTTATCATGCTATCTTTTATTTCTTTATCGCTCGGAGGGCGACAGGTTTTTCACTTTAGATTTTATTTTGCATGTGTAGTCATGTTGGCATAAGTGCATAACTATATAACTCTGGTCAAAAGTTGAATCAGACAGAACATCAAATTATTAGATCAGCAGCTTGACGTGATCAAAATGAAAATTTTCTGCAATAAAGAACAAATTTTAAAATACAATATCTATTATGTTAAAAGAGCACTTTAGATCTTTAATAAAATATATGAATTTGGTTGTAATATTTACAGGATACTAATATAACAACCCAACACAACTTAGTAAAATAAATCCAAATAAAGCTCCTAAAGTTTTATTAAATATTCTAGTAAAAATAATTTATGAGCTAATACATAGAAAAAAAGCACACCGTGTAAAGTATAAAATATTTTCTCAAGTGAAACAAATTAACTCAAAAAATAATATATAATTATTTTAGTATAAATAAGAGAATCCGAGTTGGACAAGTTATTCGATCATATCAATGGCATTGTTCAGGTCAATGTGAAAATTAGTCTAATTAAAGTACTGCCTGAACTGATTCAGAGATTGGATCATTAATTTTTCAGCTTGTCTAGGTGATAACTGATAAAATTATATAAATGTTTTTTTGTGCATCATTATTATATAACATCTTGGACATCATGTGAGTAGAGTGAGATATAAATAAAATAAAAACTTCAAAAAAATTGTTAATATTTTTTAATATTCAAGCCCTATAGTGTCACATATTAATATACATATCTAAAATTAATTATCCATGTAGGATTCAAAACGCACCTCAGTATTATATTTCTTCTAATTTATTTAATTTCGGCCGTAGAGTCTTAAGCCAGGAAAAATAAGATAGAGGTAAGACACTTAATAAAATAGTTTAGCTGATGTATTTGAATTTTCGTGCTCTAACTGTAAAGAGAAAAAAAGGATTTTGCAAAGGTTGATATATTAAGTGATTTTAATATTCAACTTAGTCGAAGTGAAGATGGGTCAGTTGTTACACTGGTTTGATCAATTCGGTCATCCCATTTTTTAAACAATGTCCCTTTCATAACTATTCGTGATTTGATGCTTCTTATCCAGCTTTGCGTGGCAAAATTTGCAAGAAAATCATTTTTCAACTTCGCATTTAATCATTGAATGTAATATTTCTGTGTAAATGAAACTTAAAATTAATGATCTATTGAAAGTACTAATTAAAGGATAATATTATTACTACAACATTTTAAAAAACATTAATTACTTTTCGTTTAAGTAATTATGAGTTTTATTAAAAACTATTCTTCTAAATTTAAATTTTGACATTTTAATAACAAATTATCAAATTTTATTTTAATATATTTTTAAAATAATATTACAATATAAAAGTATAAAAAATTTTATATCTTAAAAAATATGTGTGTAAAATTGTAATTATATTCCTCTAAACTATTTTTATTATTATGATAATAAATATAGGTGACATTTAAATTATTTTATTTAATTTTTTTTGTTACTTAAAAATTTAATTGAATGTATTTTATAAAAAAATTATGAAATTGAACATTTTTGTTAATTTAACTATGAAAGAGAAAGATAATGAAGAGTATTTTAGAAAAATTAGTAAATAGATTTGTTGAGTGAAAGTAGCAAAAGACAAAACTTACTGTTGGAAAAAAAATAGTATTACCTTGATAATCTAAATTAACAAATGTTTTAAAACCCTAAAATACCAATAACTTGAAAAGTTATGATGAAATGGAAGGAGGAAATCTATTTTTTTAAAAAAATAAATTTAAAAGTTATAACTTAGAGAAATGTTAGATGAACTAATTTCACCTGCAATATTATATTAACTCATCCATCATTCACTATTGATAATGATAAAAAATTTTAAAACAACAAACTCATCATTTTCAAGAATAAATACTTCCCCCATTTCAGAGTATTTATCTAATTTTGATATTTTAGAGTTTTAGAATATTTATTTATTTCTAATATTAAAATAGTATTAAATTTTTTTCAATTATATGATTAATTTAATTGTCATCCACTGTTATCATAATCAGAGTTAAGAATATACTATATCAACTCATTATCATCTATGTAAAGAGAATAATTATAGTATTAATTATATTAATAAAAGTATGTTTCTTTAAATATGGTTAATTTTGTCAATTTATACAATTTTATTCTATTATCAAGGTTTTGTTTTTTTTTTAATATGTGTATTTTTGGATTTTGGACAAATATACTAAAAGGGAGTAATTGATAAGCTTGCATGGTGTCAGGTGAAATTACTTAACCTAACATTTCTCTATAACTAAACGAATACAAGATGCATGCACACGATGCATCATCTACTTCCCTAGCTGTTCGTGAAAGCTCGGTTTTGAAAAGGAAACAAAGGTGCTGAATTAGATGCATGAAATCGGCAAAGAAATGTGGTTAATCATAACATGTTCAGGACAGATCATTCTCACAACAAAGTTGACTTGGAATTCGAAATGAAGTCAGCCTCTAGTCTCACATAAACAAAGTGCCCTCCTGCTGGTCGTTATCATTTTTCGGCACCGACTATGTTGAAATTATTACAACCCAATAGTCGAAGAAACAGTTAGCTACGACGATTCCTTTTTCTATGTGTCACTGTTTGGCACCTTTTAAGGAAACATATATGTAAAGGCTAATTCAAGCACCATAGTAGAGATCTCTCACCCATGGGGAGAAAATGGCTAGCCAACATGAACTATAATTGCTATGCCCCAACATCATTTTTTTTTTATTCGCTGAATTTGTTCCCTACTTTTGCCTTCCTAATATTTTAGTACTTTGATTTATGGAAGTGAGGGAGAATGTCAGGCTATTCACTTTCCGGCAGGACTTGGCAGATTCACTAGTAACCGACCTAGCTAGCATGGCTAGAAAAATCTTGCAAATCGAAAAAGCTCATGCTTCAAATAGCTCACCAAATCTTGACGCGTCGCTCCACTCTCATTTCAATGCGTAAATTTCATTAATATATGGTGGTAGTAACTTCGTGAATTCTATGGTGTCGGTTAGCTATTAAACTTTAAACATTAAAATGCACATTATCCAACGACGACCTCTATCTGTGCAATTAGTTGTACATTTTAAACCGAAGAAGGTATTGGTCAATCAATTTTTTTTTTTAATGTTATTATACACATGAGGTTTAGTTGGGGAAAAAAAAATGAACTTTTTATATTATAGATTTAATTTAACTCTTCGTTAATTTTGCTTTATTTTTTATCTTCTCAAAAAATATCTTTTAATATTTTCCACTTTATCATCAGCTGCATGCACATGCTATTAAGTTTACTTAATTCAAATGCCAATATGCACGGCCACGCATCTTACAGGGTACATTTGACCACGTTGTATTCGAATCTTTTTGTTTTTTTTTTTTTGGGTTATGGAAACTGTAAGGATTAAAAGATTAATTGTTTTATTTCAAGGTCCGACATTAGATTAGAGAAATGTCTACATATATTGCTTATCTAACACAAACTGCTAAGTACACAAGAGCTATTACAATACAACAAAGGACATCTATCTCACATTGATCAATTAACATTGGAGGCAATGCCAACTTATTTAGCAGGACATCACGTTCGTGTAGTTTACACAACACGTACTAATTAAAACTTGATCTATATAATCATCTAACTTGTACGACCTTAGGAAAATTTGTGATCTTCCTAAAAACACCAGTTTCTATATATTTATTATATAGCCAACCTTCACATAAGATATCTCACATGCCAAGCCTTAATTAGAATAATTCTTGGACGATGTTAAGCAACCGTAGGAATAGCCACAGCTTTGAGAGGGTTCTTCATCTCACAAGATAGTTTTAGCACTTCGGTGAGGTCAACCGGGTTAGCCATGTCTTGGAGCCATTGAAACTGGTGAACCAACTTAGCCACCCAAAGGGTCACGGTCACAAGGCCAAGGTTCCTTCCAGGGCAAACCCTGCGTCCAGCTCCAAATGGTGCAAGCCTGAGGTCAACGCCTCGCACATCCAAGTCAACGCCTCCTTCACTCTTCACAAACCTCTCTGGCTTGAACACCAATGGGTCCTCCCACACGTTTGGGTCGTGGGTTATGGCCCACATGTTCACCATTGTTGTGGTGTTGGCTGGGACCACCATGCCGTTGCTGAGCTGGACATCTGACGTGGACAATCGGGCCCACGAAAGGAGGGGCCCAATCGGATGCAACCGCAGTGTCTCCTTCACGATGGCTTCAAGGTATGGCAGTTTGGCCACGTCAGCATCCGTAACATCATTTTTGTCTCCTACAGCCTTGTCAAGCTCAGCGCGAAGCCTTGTCTGCACGTCTTGGTTCAAAACAAGCTCGGCCATTACCCACTCAGTTAGAAGTGCTGTTGTGTCTGTGCCACGAAATATCATCTCCTGCACGTAACCGAAACCCCAAAACTCATTACTATATGATGCTTATTCTGACAAAGTGTATAGAGTTAGTTTTGCTATGAACCGCTATTAACCGAATGATAATGCAACAAATAGACGGTGATACGAGTTTTGAGTTTCAAGATTCTTTTTTATGTGAGTTACGAATTCAATTTTAAGTTCCTGAACTTGGAACTCATATCAAATTGTAACTTGAAATTTGTACCAAATTTATACAAGGCTTTCTCGTCTTTTAAACTAATATCAAAGGAAATTTGAAACTTACATTAAATTAAATTCAAAACTCGCAATTCGCATAATCTTCTATCAACTCAGCTTTTAATGGTGAAACTAATTCTATGTGCTTCACCAAATAATTGGCCTTATTATAGAAGAAATACTTTGACACGATGATTACTTGAACACAACTAATTATAATGCAATGCTAGAAAAAGAAGTTCCTATATTGTATATTTAGCCTTAGTCGTAATTAAGAAGACTGTTTTTGCTTTTAAAGATATAGTAAAATAAAAAATTACATATGGCCACAAAATTGAAATATTAGTAATAACACTTTTTTTTTTGTAAGCAACAGTACAAAAAACCTATAGCTATCATGCATTAGACAGCAAAATTAGCCATGTGTCAATACTCAATATTAATGCAGTGTTAATTCACTCTTGCACACAACTAATAACAATTAATTTTTCAATATTTAGGCTTGGTAACTGGGGGAGGGGATCGAACTAATTACAAAAATCATTTAATAAGGGATTGTTAATGTTTTGAGTGTTTTAAGTAATAGTGATCATTTGCCTAAGACACACGTGTGAAGATATCCATGGTCAACAAACTTTCCTACGTTAAGATAGTGTAAGAAGTAAGAACACAAACCCATAAAACAGCAATCATGTCGTCATCTTCGAGCTTCTCATCCCCCTCAAGAGAAAGCAGCACATCCACAAAATCCGAGCCATCACAAAGCTCCTTGTACGGACCCATTCGGTGCTCATCCAAAACGTTCTTCACAAATCTCCTAACTCGAGGAGTGAGAGCCGAGCATCGTTCTTGAACGCGAAAAGGGTCATAGAAGAACCTCATCCAAGACACATAATCACACAAGTTGAACGCTCCCAAGAGCTCAAACCCTTCCCTCACCATCTCACGAAGCTCCTTAACCTCACGGCTATTCTGGAACTCTTCATTATTGTACCTTCTTCCAAAAACGGTGCCCATAACGTTGTTAAGAGCTGCATCTTGGAGGTGTTTCCTTAAGGAAACAACCCCATATTGGGATTGTTCACGAGCCACGGCGCGCAGCATGGCGGCGCAATCGTGCCGGCGACCGGTCTCATGCGCGGCGATGCGCCGCTGAGAGAAGAGGTGAGTGGAGGCAACCCTCCGAAGCAAACGCCAATACGCGCCATTCGGTGCAAACCCAATGGCACGGTTGAACATGAGGCTCTTTGCGGATTCCTTAATGGGACGGTCAGCGAAATAAGGTGAGTTCAGGATTTCACGCGCCATGTGAGGGTTTGAGGTGATGACTGTGGGTGTTGAGCCCAAGCTGAAGGCCATGAGTTGTGTGGCGGAGAGGGTGGAAGCCATGGAAGCAAGGGTTCGGTGTGGGAGGCCATGGCTCAAGCTGAATAAGGTGCCAAAGATAGGGAAGCCTTTTGGGCCTGGTATTGAGACACGGCCCATTTGGTTCCGGCCGTGTCTCCAAGCTACACCTCCTATTGGGAAAGCCCATGCTAACAGCCCAATCGAGAGAAGTGCAATGAGGACCACAAAGATTAGGTTGTCAAGTGTGTTGTGTGTTCCTACTATGGCTGGGAGGGTAAACACCCACCAGTTTATGTCTAAAGATGTTGAACGGAGCCCCATTGTACTTGACAATGAAATTGGAAAAAGAGAGGATGAGGGAGAGAATGAGAGAGTAAGAGAGTGAGAGAGTGAGGGACGGTTATGGGGTGTAGAGGAAGCCCATGACGAGCTTGGTATAAATAGTTGTGCATGCATGGATTGATTGGAGTTTTTGATGGTAGGGTTAGTTTGAAGATACTAATTCTTGCATTTTTTAGTGGGAAAAAGAGTGTTGCGTGTAAACGAGGCTAGGGATACGTGGTATAATTTGCTGGGAAAACAATGCCCCATGCTTGTTCTTTGTTTATTTGTTTGCTACACGTACTCCTTTAATTAGTATTGCAATGGCCAAATACTACACGACATGTGGCATTTCTTATTTAAAAATGGCATGTTTAACAACTTTTAAGATTTATAAGCATTGGTCCAATTTTTTTTAAAAAAAGCATCTATCAAGTGCGTAATGTGAAAATATCAATTCTGTGTATTAAAAGAAAATTTTGATTACTGTGTATGTCCTTATAGTTTTATCTAAAATTTAAATACATCCTTATAGTTTAAAAATTTATAATTAGATCCTAGTAGTGATGATAATTAACTTTATAATTGGGTTCATGGACCATGATATACCAATTTTTCATCTAATGTGTAGATCTAATAACTATAGGACTGTATAACTGCACCTAAAATTCAAATAAGTCCTTAGAGCTAATAATTTTGTAATTGGGTCCTGGACCACCTACACACATCATTAAATGTAATGATCGGTTAGCAGTAGGCTGATCTAGACTAATTATAAATTATTATTAGTATAAGAACTGTATTAAAAAAATTTAAATTATAGAGATTTATTTAAATTTTGAATAAAACTTAAGAGACCTACGGAATAATTAAAAAATGATAAGTAAAAAGTCTAGAACTATTTTACATTGTAATCAAATAATCTTTTGCTTTGTATTATTTAAAAACTATTTTTTCTGTTTTAGTTACTGTGACAACATAAAAGCTAAACCTATAATAGCTTAAAAACTATCTGAATTCTTAACCATATAGCCCAAAGAAAACTACTTATATTGTAAATATGCATATGTGTTTGTTTAGTCTACGTAATTTATATTAATTTGCATACCACATAAGCTCTCTGTTCAAACAAACAAGAATCAGTGTCTTAAATAAATTTTTAAAAATATAAATGGTTCTATCTATGTGTTGATTCCTACCGACAGTAATATTTCTCCCAATAATTAATTGAAGCTTGAGAGTTTCTCGTAACTTATGTAGTGAATATTCTATACGTATATACTTTTCTCTGTTATTGACTTACTGCCAGATTATTGCATAGATAATTTTTTGTTTAATAAATATAATATGAACTTGTAGCATATATCTTTGCTTAAAGAAATCCGCTTTTAAATAATGTAGCATCTCTTCTTTCGATTAACCTCGTCTTTCTATGTTCTCCAATATATGTATATACTTACATGAAAATAGGTGTCAACTTGGTCATCCGCCGATTTGGCGCGTTTATATAAAAGGTTTTTTTTTTTTTTCTTTCATTAACTTTGGCGTCCTTTTATGCACTTGAAGTTGCACAGTACTGATTCTTGATCGAATAGATTATAGGTCTGATTTGTGTTAAAAAGAGAGCCACACAACTAGAAATAAATAAAAAGAGAGACTAAGCCTACACATACAATAAAACTTTTATGATAATTAGCATGAAATAAAAACATCTTTAAAACTAATAGTCAAGAGTCCGACACAATAACATGGTAAAAGTAGGTGTGATCTTAATGAGGGTTCTCTCTCTCCATATGCTTAAACAAAAGAGTCTGATTTGTTTCTTGCTCAATCATCTCTCTGCCTGTTGCTTCACTGAGTGACACCAGCAACCCCTCCAAATATTGTTTTCTGTTTCTTATTTGCGTATTCGTCCAAGATGCTGTTAGCATCGTACCCATTTACTTAGAATAATAAAGAGATTTGTATGAACACAAGTTTATTATTTTATATTTAAACATATTTATAATAAGTTTGGGTCTCTTTAATTTTGGTCAATATATACTCATTATTTATAGGCTTTGTTAACTTTATTTAATATATCTAAATATGAGGCGTTATATTTGTATTTATGAAAAAAAAATTCTTGTATAATATTAACATGATTGCGAAGTTGTTTTCTACAAACCTAAATATATACTAGACAATTTCATGGAGAATGAGTTATGCCTTTTTAAATTTTTCACATCATTATTAGTCCTCAAAAAATACATGTGCATGTCACCACACTAGTTTTTCAAATAAAAAATGTCATTATATTCATCTAAAGTAATGATACAACAGGACCATTATTTTAAATTTTTGAGAGACTACTTTGATTACAATTATCCTTGGAGGACTAATATAATAATACCTATATCTATCAAGGATTAAAATAGAGTTTTACTCTACTTTTTTAATAAATGATTGACTAAAATTTAGTTATGAACTGATTAACTTACAATATTTTTTATACTTTTATTTTGAAAAAAAAAAACATGTGACTAAATCTTGATCATTAAGTTTTAGGAGTTTATCAGATTGTCTTAATTCGATGAACCCAAAAATTTAAACCGAATCAATATAATTGGTTTGTAATGATTCAAGTAATCAATTCACTTTAAATTAAAATCAAACCAAATCACTTAATATTAGTTTAGTTTTCAAACCTACGACTTTTCAACCCGAAACTCAAACCATTCAACCAAATCACTCAATCATTTATGTTTTAATAATTAAGTGACCTTTTCATCTTCTTTATTTGTATTTATTTAATGTATATATTTACTTATCCATACTAAGTATCTTATGTCAAGTTTTACCTATTATATTGATTTTTATAAGAATACAAGTTTTAAAAAATATAAATTCTTATATTTTACTTTAACCCAATGATTCAAATCAACATGTTAAAAAAAAATAATTCAAATCAAGCCAACCTAATTGGTAAGATTAGTTCATTTGCATTTACGAGAAAAAACTTCAAAAGTCAAAGCAAACCATCACAATTAAATTTAATTGTATTGATTGATCGAGACCGAGTATCGAGTATATCCATATAGAGGGCAATATATGTGCTAACTTGTCGGCGAAAGATGGTTCCATGCATCGTGAGAAATTCATGTTCTGGACTAAGCCATCTCCTGCTTTTGCTGCTTTGCTCTTGGCATATTGAACTGGCGTGGGCTATTCTAGAGTTTAGCTCTGTGTGTCGTCTTTCTATAATTTCTCTTGCACCAAAAAAAAAAAAAAAAAGGTAAACGGCATAATTAAATTTGATTTGTTTCGATTTTTTTTGTTTTTGTTTCATATTCTAACCAATTCGAACCGAACGTACTGAATTATTTACGCCCTATCAATCGCTTAAGAATGTTGTTACCCTTTTAAAAAAATAATATTACACTATCAAAAAAATTGTTAAAATTTTTGACCAAAAAATAAGAGTGTTTGTTAGATAAAATAAAATAAAATAATTTATTTATCATTTTTAATTTACTATAATTTACAATTCAACACACTTTTAAGAGTCAATAACTCATCATTTCATTTATGAAAAAAATTATAACTCAATCATTTTTCAAATAAAAAAATATATGGTTTGATTTAATAATAAGTTAATCCACTACAACATAATAAACAACAGTTTGAATCTCGGTTGAGAGAATAATACAATTTAAATACTATACACTACTTAGACAAAATTATTGTTGATAAAAATATATTTTGTTGGAAAAAACAAAACAAAACAAAACCTCCCAAAATTTCAATATCCGCCAGTGCAGTGCGCACATAAACGTTGGATCCCGGGGCTCTGAATGTAGTTACGAGGCGCGCGTGTGTTAGGGCGGGAAGCGAGGGTGTACATGCGCGTCGTTTCCCCACCACACGCTGCTCGATGCCTCACGTGCCTACGCGCCATTCAATACACACAGCACAATTGTATAGATATTAGGAACTAGGAAGCACCCGTCACTAGTACAACTGGACATAGCTTTTTCACTTTCTTACGCATCATGCAAATTGCAAAATGCTTCGCATTGGAAGAATATTATTTGTCTTTATCTCACTGGAGATGTCGCGGTGAGATATTAAATCATCTATCATTAGAAATAATTAAAAAAAATTAAAATAAAAAATTTATCATTTTTAATGGTGAATAATATAGATAAATTGGCACAATATTTTAAATAAAATGAATATAAATAATATTATTTTTCACGTTGTAGTCCATCCCTTTTTTTCACATGAAAGTTAATTGACATAGGAAGATGTTTTGTTTTAAAGTTAATTATATCATAAATTTTAATAAGGCCTTATATATACTAGGAAAAATTATTAAGTACTACCTAAATTATATTTACAGCTAATAATAGAATGACATTTTAAATATTTTTCTTATACTACTGCATATATAACAATATTAAAGTTCAACAAGACGAATTCACTTCAATACATTTGTGTTGATATTCTCAAATCTTACCAATTGAGTCAAACGCTATCCTCATACGTGTATTGGTCATGGTATGAAAGAGTTTGAATACTATTCTTTTACTTGATATAAGAGAATCATGATATGAGAGAGAGAGAGAGAGAGAGAGATTTTAATAATAATCCGTTATTACTTGTGTTGACATTAATTAATTTTATATATGATAAAACAAACAACACCTTATGTATATATGTTTGATAATAACATCCTCTTTTCACTGAAAAAAAAAAAATCAGAGATCTAAATCCCATGTCCCTATATTTAATTATTTTAACTTTTAGAAGGTAAGAACTACAGAATTTAATAACGTTTTTAGATTTTATAATTTGTCCTTTTTTCTTTCACGCAAGAAAAAATTTTATATAGGCATTGTATTTCATCATGAACACTCTTCTGTACGAACCTTTGACATTATAGCTAAAACTCGTTTTGAATTACAATACATTTTTGTTGGGCGATCAATCATTTTTTAATATATATATATATACACTCCAAGTTTAGCATTAAGTATGTTTAATGCTAAAAAGAATATACCTAACTAAGATATGTAGTCTTTTACGTTGACATTATTAACCGATCTTTTGACACAATGCAGATTAGCTTATTTGAATAATGATAGTATTATTAGCAGTTTAGCCACTTAAATTTTCAATTGGTGATAAATAATTTCACGAAAATTAATCTATTTAAACTTTCATCTTGGATGAAAAAAATTAATATTGGGAAAGTTTATTCATAATAGGTTAAACTTGAATCCAATAAGATTTATTCGGTAAATTGTAGATGCTGATGATTTAGACCCAAATTTTTTTTTTTCAAAAGAAATCTGTTTAAACTCTCACAAATAGCATTGTGATTAATTTTTAAAATGGAAACCGCAAGAAATTATTTGCTGCGTGTTGAAAGTTTAGGCAGATTAATTATCGAAATCAAAATCACATGAGATTATTTGTTACATTTTAAATACAAGGGGTTTAGTGATCAAAATAAAAATTATTGAAAGGGTTAAAGTTGACAGAAATTATTTACGTTTTAATATTATATTTTCTATAGTACATATCATTAGAAGTAGACCATTTTTGAGTAAACTTAATCACTACAAAATTGATACTTTAATTTAATATTCAAATATATTTTTTAAATTAATGACGTGGTTTATAAGATAGAGAAGCAATCTTCTGTTATCTACCTTTTAATGAAAAATAAAAGAAATCATTAAAATCAATTATAACGTAATATAAATTTTAATTCAATGTATTTTTAATAAAAATTTAGTGAACTATGTTCGCAAATAAGTCCATACTGTATATTTTTTAAAGAATAAGATAAATGTCAACGAGTTATAGTCCAGTTCCATCTCTTCTGATTTTTTGACCAAAAGGTTGATATGGTTTAAGCCAAGAGTTTGATTTCCCATTTACTTATCCATTATCTTCTCTTCTAGTAGCCTCTCAAAGAGTGTTTTAGCCCAAAAAAAAAAAAAAGAAGAGAGGGAGAGAAAAGTGTTCGAGCGCCCGCTTGTTTCTAGAAGTGCAAATTAAAAATGTCCGAAATCCAATACATGGCTGACAAACATACACGTTAGTGTTCTTAAAATTGGGAATAACAATGTGCTCTTACAATTTATTGTATGTTTGATGTTTGATTTGCTTCATCTCGCATAATTCATTACGTACGTATGAAGATTCAAAAGCCAACGTATTTCCTTGCGAAGTGTGTTCTTGATTTACGTGTTTAAAGAGCTGATTTGCACATAGGTTAACGCTGAAAGAAAGGTTCGCCACTTGCGTTTCTAGGAGAATGCCATTTTACGCACGACTAGCTCGTTTTCCTATGAAAATCAGTGATCTCTTTATCCATTTGACCATACTTGTGAATTGTGATTAAGTTTGTTATATTGGATTTATTTAATTGGACCGATCCATTCAATAAAATACTGCTACAGTAGTTGATTAAAAACTTTCTGTCTTCATGTAGCTGGTTGTCCATTAAATGGTCGAATGATACATTTAAGAAGGACTAAATTCATATAAGATATGTTTGTTTCGGATTATTTTAGCCAAAAAAATTATTTTTTTATAAAAAATTAATTTTTGTATGTTTAGATAATTTTTTAAAAATATTTAAATTTTCAAAAAAATCGTTTTCAACTTTTTTGTAAAAGCGAAAACAAGTAGCTTTTGCAAAAAATTAATTTTCAACTTTTTTAGTTATATATAAAATTTATATTTCAAAATCACTTTTTTTAAAAGTTGAAACAAATATACCCATAATTTGCTTATATAAATGATGAGCTACCTACTTAAATTGTTTGGTCATTATGCACCCTATAAATCATCCTAATTTGAATAGAAATAGGCTTGTTCTAACTTAATCCTTAGCACTTATAACAGTAAATACTCTTAGCCTATCATCCACTTAACCTATCCTTTTTAGTGACTGATCGAACTCCATAAACTTGGTAGAAATATTTGGCACTATCTATGTAAAAAGATATAACCTTTTCCAATACCGCTCAGCAACTAATTTTTCCAATCCTCCTTCACTAGGAGCGTGCTGTGATGTTTGCCCGATCCCTTGATGTTGTAAAGCAATATTCATTTTTCAACTATGTATAATATTTATACTTGTACAAAATATGTACACGATAATATAAATATAAAACTTTGATTTGCTCAAATTTTTGGGTTGAAATTAACATAGTTTAATTAAATGAGTAGTGCTCTACCAAACATAAATAAATAATTAAATGAGTGATCTAAACTAGTTTCTTAGCTGATGTCTTTTGGACACTAAACTAAGATTAGAAGAGATCCAGGAAACATAAGCTTGTGAGAAGATATTGCAATGGCCAAACCAGAAGAAACTGCCTCCTTGAAGAGGTTCTCAATAATAAATGGGCATAACCATCACAAGGATTTGAAAAGGGATGATAGGGTCTATATTCTTGACTCACCCCGTGGGACGCTCTGTTCATGAAATCACTTTCTAGGTCACTTGGGTTCAAAAAGAATGAGTATCATCGAAGGGTTCTCTTTGGTGTCTATAATCTTAGACCATTAGTCCTCTTCTCTTAGTTTTTGTTGAGATCTGCTATGTGGGCTCCAAGTTTTTTGGGGTTCCCTAAGCATCTTAATATAAGACAAAGGTGCTGAAAGGATGACAGTGATAGATCCTGGGTTCTTGGGCAAGGTGTCGTATCTTTTTACTAACTTTTGGCCATTGGTATTGAGGCAACAACATTTTAGGCATGACAAAAGGGGTATAGATAACTCAAAGCATCAAGGAATTATTGTCATTTTAGTATAAATCTCGGACTTAGCTTTGGTACATATATGGGAAGGATGATTCGATGTTGACAGAGTGTCCTAGAGCAAAGTAGAACCTTTGACCCTATGGAGATCTAAGTGGTATCCTTTGTGGGAATATACTTCCCTAAGGCCACATTATATCCAAAATCCTATCAATCCACATTAAGAAGGATAGTTCCTAGGGGATGTTTGGCTATTCTTGAGATACTCCTGAGCCCAGCATCATCCCAATACTGGGTTCCTCAAGAAAGTCCAAATATCCTCTTTTCTGATCATTACCTCACTAAATCACCTCTTAATTATTGTGTTAATATTCAATCTGAACTTAAGTCACCATCAATGAGTGATGTTATATAACCAAAAAGAATTTTCGGAATTTTTAATAAAAAATTTGAATAATTATTGAAAAGAATAAAGTGATATAATCTATTTATTTATCCAATAGTCAATATGCATTATCATAATGACAAATAAATTCAGATAAAATTTTCAAAATCTTCAACATTTTCTCTAGTTGAATTCAATTTAACAAGGCTTATAAATGTTCTCACTTTCCTTATTCAAATCTATACTATCGCCTTTGCCTTTGGTTAAAAAATTGGGGTTTATTTTTGTAAAATCCAACTAATATAGAGTGCATTTGGCTAAGATTTTTTTGACAAAAAATTACTTTTTTTAATAAAAAAATATATTTTGATATATTTGAATAAATTTTTAAAAATAATCAGAATATCAAAAAAACGGTTTTAAGCTTTTTAGCAAAAAAGTTTAAAAGAGTAACTTTTCAAAAAAACATTATTTTTAATTTTTTTAATTATATAAAAGATTTTAATTTTAAAATCAATTTTTTCAAAAGATGAAACAAACGTATAATTCCCTGCCTAATATGCTCTTACTTTAGCATGTTCATGATTCTCTTCATCGTATTACGAAAGGAGTAACTTATGTTTTTTTCGCAGGTACAAACGAATGAGTAGCTTTACATACCCCGAAACAAGTGCAGCACTTGTAGCCCAATTTTCCCCCAGTTTGGATGGGCCCATTATTAGCAATGCAAATGTTTCAGATGTTTATATACTCCAGGCCCAAAAAATAGATGTTTATCTACTGACCCAAAAAAGGGGAAAACAAAATGTTTATCTTAAAAAGGTTATTAGCACTTTAAACTGTCTATTTAGATTCCCTATCAATTACTTATGATTTTCATTTCTTAAATTATATAAACTTAAACACTTTTTTTATTAAATTTCATAAATATATTAATCTTTGTCCATTTATTACACTTTATATTATTAAATATTTTACAACTGTGCGCCAAAAACAAGTATGTTTACAATTTCACATATGTAATTAAATTATTACAGTTTTTTGAGTTTCTTTATTAGTTGTCTTTTTCATGACACATCATTGACATAAAGCAATGATAACGTGTCTCTTAAGGCTATACCTGTTTATTTTTTCTAAAAAAAAAAATGTTAATTTTTACGGCTATTTTTTGTTTTGAAAAAAATCATTTTCAGTTTAAAGAAGTTCGTGGCATGAATTGAGATGGTGTAAAAGGAAACGTCTGCCCTTAAAATAAATGCCATCAGCCGTATTTTTTAACCTCATTGTATAAATATCGTTTAGATATTATATACTAATAAAAGTATGGGTGAACATTAAAATACAGTATATTAAGATGAGCTAAATATAAACGTTTATATGAGAGAATTATTATATTTAGTATCCAAACTTGAGTAGAAATAACATAACCCATGCTAGACTAGAATTGAAAAGCAAAAGCCAACTATATATTGATAATTAGGTATTTACAGGCCAGATTTCCGATGTATAGATGCATAGCTAGCTAGTTAATTCCTGCGCATACAAACTATATCTCCAAATGGAGAAGAAGAAAGAAAATATAGGGAAGCATGGTTGAACTAACTAGACAAAGCAAAGCTACGAAAACTAAAATAACTAGACAAAGCAAGCTGCAACGAGTATCCTATGTTTAGACTACTCTAAAACAACTATGAGCCTATCGATTCTAAGAGCCTACTCCTTCAGTAAATCTTGACCTCCGAGTTCCACGTACACCAAACCATCATATTCTTTTGCATCAACTTCCTGCAAATAATAATAATAATAATAATAATTTCATCGTTACACTTGATTTCAACTTCAGAAATACAATTAATCAAAGAAGTACCGTGAAATACAAAAATCTTAATATCAAGAAAGAAATTTAATGGGGTTTAATTAAGATATGAGAAGAGGAAGAAACTTACAAAAATTTGAGACGTCGAACTACTGTAAAAGTTATGCTATATATCAATGATTATGCTGGGGGCCAGACCCTTGGCTAAGATCAGGAGGACCACCTCTTGCAACAAGACTTGCATTCTGCACAAAATGAAAAATCATTATAGAAATATTAAAGATTATGTCTCCAAGAAAGGCTTATATATTTTGGAGATCAGCAAAGAGAATACACATCATATACATTAATGTTTTGAGTAGTTGCTGATGGTGGATTAGCTTCGTGGTTGCTTTTCTTGATGTTGGTAGTAGAGGTTTCTGGGGTTGTAAGAGGATCAAGATCTGCATCTGAATGAGGTTTCGGATGTGAGGTTTTCTCTTGTTTCTTGGTTGCGGTCTCAAAACCAAGACACTTCAAGAGAGCCCTGAGTGCTTCTTCAAGAGAATAGCATAAATGATGGCAAGGAGTTGTCTTCCTCTCAGAAACCTTCTCATCTTTCTTCGCTGATGACCTCTCCATTATTCTTCTTCTGCCTTCTTCTTCGACTTCTGCCTTCTTTAACTGCGCTTCGATGCTTGTTTCGGTGCCCTGCAAGACTTATATATAATGAATTGGGTTTGACCAAGTTTCTTTAACTTGAAATTAATTATCATACTTTCCTGATTTAGATTTTGCAATTAATATTGAGTTATATGAAAGATACTTGAAAATTCATATAAAAAAAGAAAGATATATAAAAATCTAAAAGATACGTTAGAGATTCAACGATATTTATTTTTTCAATGCAAAGATAGAAAAGTTCGGATTTCTGAATATATACATAGTGTTAAAGATTTGATATGTAAATTCTTTTTTTTTTTTTTGGGTGCATTTTTAATTCTTTTTCCTTGCCGCACCCAACTTTTGTCATACTAATTAATTGATGGAATGATGGAATCCATTAAATAAAATTGGACTTACCCAATTTCTCTCATTATCAGTCAGAAACATTTTATACTTTTTTTTTTTTTTAAGATAGGATGAATGCTTTTAAACTTCCCCTGCTTTCACTATTTGCAAACATGTATCAATGGAATTAGATATAAAAAAAAATTAAATATATATATACTCACATAACACTTACTACACAATATCTGTTTGAAAATCAACAGGCAATATGCATAATAAATTCTCGAGAAATACTTATTGTACATATCAAATCTCTGACACACACCTCTATAACCATGTGATGGGATGGAATAATGTTTTCAAAAAATTTTAAAATAAACATAAAAGCCTCTTAACGGTGGGATTGCATTATGTCGAGCCCAAGTATGCTCACATAATATAGTGCTAATGCCATGAAAGTATTTTTCTTTTTTTTTTTAGGATTTCTATGGTATCCATTCAATTTAAAGAAATTTAAAATCCTTTTTATATGATCTAATTGTTTTGTGACATATATTCAAACTTAATCAAATAAGCTAATGACATCGCTTTAGATCCGAAAAAAAAAAGAGCTAATAACATGACGAAGTTTATAGTATTGTTAATTAATGAGTGCTATATAAATTCTTATTTACTTTTTAATCCTTTAAAATCATTTTAGTAATTAGTAATTAAATATGCTTTAAATAATTAAAAATTGTTTAATTCTTTTTTTTTTAGTTTCAATAATTTGGGAAAGATCTATATCAACCAAAAAAGAAACATTGGAAAAGACATGATGAACCTAAATTTCTTAATTTTCCAATCTCAAAAATCCTACCTCAAAAATTTCTCCCCCAAATTCTCCTTGTCTTCCTGAAAACACTATAGATTTTTTATCGTAAAATTTCTACGCCAAATTCTTCTTGTCTTCTTTGTCCATTTTATCAATACTTATGTAACATAGTTAGCTTTCTGAAAGCACTGCAAAAATTGTAGCCTGACATGGACTACTTGCTTAATAGGCCTTTTCAATAAGCCTTGATATTGCAATAATGAGAACACTCAAACCTCAATTAAATAACTTTTGCAGTAAATGAAAAACTACAATAAGGCAAAATTGGTGGCAGCTTCGAAAATGAGTTAAGGCACACATTCGGAGTTGAGCACTGCATGAGGAAGATGGAGAAGAACATCATGAGGATGTATTCGAAAGAAAAGGATTTGGGAGCAAAAACTTGTAAGTTTAAAAAAATATGAAAATTAGGGTTTGTTATTTTTTCCAAATCAATTAGAAATATTCGACACAAGGGAGTTTCTAATTTTTTTATATTTAATTGCAAACTGCTAAAATAATTTTTAAGAGTTAAGAAACAAAACAAAAAGTTTATATTGTCATTATTAATAATACTATAAATTTTGCCACGTCATTAACTTATTTAAATAAGTTTGAACATGTAACGGTGAATTAAATCCGTATTTAACAGTGAATATCATTTTATAAGTACAAGTTACGTTCCAAAATAAATTCTTCAGTAGGCATTTCTTACATTAATACTTAATCATGTCATTTATATTTTGACACAAATAAAAACAGTGGCTCATGTATTTTCATCTTCATTAATACTATACAACTTACTAATTGATATTAATTTATTATATCTATCTATTAATGATTATTAATATGAAAATACAATAATTATCATTTTTTAAATTGGCTTCTCAGCACTTCATTCTTTTTAAAATTATTACTATTAATTCATGTTTAAAAATTTAATATAAAATTATAGAAATATCATATCCTGGAGTGGTAATTTAAATACCTGCTATATTGAAGCGTATTAAATGCCACAGATAAAAATGTACTGGATTGGTATGTGTTAAATATTGTATATTTATTTTTGACAGTTCTCTTCGGTTTGTAAGATTTAATTTTATATTAAATAATTCACCCTTTGATAATAATATAATTTAATAATAATAATTAAATAATATCATTAATTACTTCAAGACAATTTTATTATCATAATATTAAACTGAACAAAATTGCAGATCTCGTTGTACTTGAGAAACCATGATAACAATTAAGTTGATGTGGCCAAGCAGCTCTACAACGTAACATTATCAATCTGGGAGTTGACCTTCTTCCTTCGTTCAAATTTCAAAGCTCAAAAGGTTGATATAGTTTAAGTCAGGACTTGATTTCCCATTTACTTGTCCGTTATCCTCTCAGCTAATAGCCTCTCGAGAGTTTTTTAAGCAGAAAAAAAAAAAAGGACAGAAAAGTATTCGAGCACCCGGCTTGTTTCCAGAAGTGAAATTGAAAATGTTCGAAATCCAATGCATGGCTGACAAACATACACGTTACTGTTCTTAAAATTGGAAATAACAACGTGCTCTTACAATTTATTGTATGTTTAATATGCTTCATCTCCCATAAGTCATTACGTACGTATGAAGATTCAAAAGCCAACGTATTTCCTTGCGAAGCTGTTCTTGATTTACGTGTTTAAACTTTAAAGAGTTGATTCGCATATAGGTTAGTGCTGAAAGAAAGGTTCACCACTTGCTTTTCTAGGAGAATGCCATTTTACACACAACTAACTCGTTTTCATGACCATACTTGTGAATTGTGATTTAGGTGTGTTATACTGGATTCATATTTAAAATACATCTTGGTTATAGCTGATTAGAAATTTCCTATCTTTCCGTAACTGTTTAACCATTAAATGATCGAATGATATATTTAGGGAGTATTAGAGTCCCACATTACTTTTTGTAGTTAGGGAGGAAATCATGCTTCTTGAAGCATGTGTCAACTGTGCGGCCATTTTTGCCGCAAAAGGAGCACACTTTCCTAGAGTTGGGTTGATTCCTATTGTTCTTACCTTTGTGAACTTCTTGTTACCACTAGAGGACACTTGGGCAACTCTCTCCCTATGAGCTAGTTTCGGAGTTTAGTTAAGCCTATTTAATTCTAAAATGGTATCAGAGCCTATCTTGTGATTGTTATTAGGCCATCTGCTGATGTCTAGTCCTGCAAATTTCATGATCCGGATGTCCAGTTTTGGGCGTAAGGGGGTGTATTAGAGTCTCACATCGCTTAAGGATATGGCATAGATAGCTTTTATAAACAGTTGGGTAACTCTCTTCCCATGAACTAACTTTTAGAGTTGAGTTAGGCCTACTCAATTCTAAGAAAGAGCACTAAATTCATAGAATGTGTGCTCGTATAATTGTAAGTGCTACCTAATGAAATTTTCTGGTCATTATGCAACCTATAAATCACCCTAATTTGAATAGAGATGGACATATTCTAATTTAGTCTTTAGCATTAATACTAGTTAATACTCTTAGCCTATCATCTATTTAGCTGGTTCTTTTCAGATCGAACTCCATAAACTTAATTAATAGAAATATTCGGCACTTGACTGTGGAAAAAGATAAAACTTTCAATACCGCTCATCAACTAATTTTTCTAATCGCCCTTCATTGGGAGTGTGCTGCAATGTATTGCCCAACCCTTTAATGCCGTAAAACAATAATCATTTTTCAACTATGTATAATATTTATATTTGTACAAAATATGTATATGATAATATAAATATAAAACTTTGATTTGGTCATTTTTTTTTCAATAGATCACAAAGACACTCATAACTCTCCACAAGAAAGAAGAGCAAGGAGAAAAAAAAAGAAAGAGAAACACAGCACAATGACAAATGCAGGGAAAGAAAACCAAACAATCACCCCAGCCAATCAAGCAACCCACAACAAAACAACCAAGCCAACCCGACAAACAAGGACAAAAGACCATCAACCAACATCTCCAACAAAGTCAAAACTATGCATAGCCAAGTGAATCACCAATAACGACATCCACCAAAGCAGATAGCAACACACCACAACACCACCAAGACTAAGACAACAGCAAAACCAACACTACTTCACTTTCACCATAGGCCAACGGATCCACGAGCAAGAACCACACAAATCTACTTCTGGTCTATGTTCTTTCTGGGCCGACCCTTTTTCTAAGTAGTATGAAATCTTGAGACTCTTTAACTTTGACTGAAACATTCTGATTTGATCAAAATTTTGAGTTCAAATTAAGATAGGTTAATTAAATGAGTAATGCTTCAACCAAAAAAAAAAAAAAAGAGTGATATTATAAAACCAAAAACAATTGCCAGAATTTTTTTAAAAGAAATTTAAATAATTGTTGAAAAGAATAAAGTGGTATAATCTATTTATCCATCCAATAGTTAATATGTCTAGCACATTATAATGACAAAAATTCAGGTAAAATTTTCTAAATCTTCAACATTTTTTCTCGTTGAATTCAACTCAACATGGCTTATAAATGTTCTTACTTTTCTTATTCAAACCTAAACTATCGCCTCTGCAATTGGTCGAAGAATTGGCCTTAATTTTCGTAAAATCCGACTCTGATATGTGTTGTACTAGTGTTCAACATACATCAATATCCCACTTATATCGAACATGGGGTACCATCAAATTGGGGTGTCTAAGCTTCACATGCTCTTACTTTAGCGGATACCTGATTCTCTTCCTTGGCTACAACAGAGAAACTTTTTTTTAAGGTATTAATAATGGAGAAACCTTGTTTTTTGGGGTATTAATATCCCACTTAACTTTATCTACCCGAAAATGAATGCAACAGTTTTAGCCCAATTATCCCCTACTTTGGAGTTTAAGATGTTTATCTACTCTAGGCCCAAAATAAGGGGAAAACAAAATGTTTATCTTGAAAAGATTATTAGCCTCGGACCGAAAAAAAAACATAAAAAAAGATTATTAGCCCTCCAAATTGTCAATTTACATTCCCTATCAATTACTTATGATTTTCATTTCTTAAAATATATAAGGTTAAACACATTTTTTTATTGAATTTCTTAAATACATTAATCTTTGTCCATTTATATTATTAAATATTTTACAATTTCACGTATCTAATAATTTAAATTATTACAGTTATTTGAGTTTTTTATTAGTTGTCTTTTTCATGACACATTATTGACATAAAGCAATGATAACGTGTGTCTTAAAGCTATATCTGTTTATTTTTTCAAAAACAAATCATTTTCAGTTTAAAGAAGTTCGTGGCATGAATTCAGATGCTGCAAAAGGAAACGCTGCCCTTAAAAATAAATGTCATCATCGAAGTATATTTAACCTCATATTGTATAAATATCGTATAAATATTATATACTAATAAATGTATGGATGAACATTAAAATACAGTATTTTTTTGGTGCAAAAAATATACAGTATATTAAGGTGAGATAAATATATCATACCCTTATGTGAGAAAATTATTATATTTGGTGTCCAATTAAACTTGATTAAAAATAACATAACTCATGTTAGACTACAATTGAAAAGCAAAAGCTAACTGTATTTAATTAGGTATTTACAGGCCAGATTTCCGATATATGCATGCATAACTGGCTAGTTATTTCCTACGCATACGAACTATATATCTCGAAACGGAGAAGAAGAAGAAGAAAATATAGGGAAGTATGATTGAAGTAACTAGACAAAGCAAAGCGATGAAAACTAAAATAACTAGATAAAGCAAAGCTATGAAAACTATTCTATGTTTAGACTATTCTAAAACAACTATCTTTAGAGTACTCTAAAACAATTATCTATTCTAAGGGGCCAGCTCCTTCAGTAAGTCTTGACTTCCGAGTTCCACGTATACCAAACCATCATATTCTTTTGCATTAATTTCCTGCCAAAAAAAGAGAAAGATTAAACTTGATTAATAGTTCAGAAATATAGTCAATTAAAAAAACAAAAAAAGTTTAATGGGGTTTAATTAAGATTTGAGAAGAGGAAGAAACTTACAAAGAGATTTGAGACGTTGAACTACTATTAATTAAGTCATGCTATATATTAATGATTATGCTGGGGGCCAGACCCTTGGCTAAGATCAGGAGGACCACCTCTTGCAACAAAACTTGCATTCTGCTCAAAATAAAATCTCATTATTGAAATATTAAAGATTTTATCTCCAAGAAAAGAAATTAAATGGTGTTTATATTTTGGAGATGACTAAAGAAAGAAGATATCATACATTAATGTTTTGAGTAGTTGAGGATGGTAGATTTGCAGCTTCTTGGTGGCTTTTCTTGATGTTGGTAGCAGAGGTTTCTGGGGTTGTAACAGGATCAAGATCTGCATCTGATTGAGGTGTCAGATGAGAGCTTTTCTTTTGTTTCTTGATTGCAGTCTCAACACCAAGATACTTCAAGAGAGCACTGAGTGCTTCTTCAAGAAAATAGCGTAAATGATGGCAAAGAGTTGTTTTCCTCCCAGAAACCTTCTCTTCTTTCTTCACTGATGGCCTCTCCATATTCTTAATTCTTCTGCCTTCTTCGACTTCTCTCGGTTAACCTTATTGTGCTTTAACCTTATTAACCGCTCTTTGATGCTTGAATTTCTGTGCACTGCAAGGCTTATATATAATGAATTTAGTTTGACCCTGTTTCTTTAACTTGAAGAGTAATTATCATGCTTTCCCGATTTAGATTTTGTAATTAACATTGAGTTATACGAAAGATACGTAAGAACTCATATCAAAAAAGGAAAGATATGTAAAAATCTAGAAGATACGTAACGATATTTATTTCTTCAATGTAAAAATAGGAAATTTCGGATTTCTAAATTCTTGTAAATAACAGAATGAATACATGTGTTAAAGATTTGATATGTAAATTCTTGTTTTTTCACATGTTTTAATTTCCCCCTTGCCGCACCCAACTTCTGTTATCCTAATTAATTGTTGGAATCGATTAAATAAAATTAGATTTACCCTATTTCTCTTATTGTCAGTTAGACACATTTTATAGTTATTTTCAGATAGGATCAATGCTTTTAAACTTCCCCTGCCTTCACTATTTGCAAACATATATCAATGGAATTATATATAAAAAAATGTAAATATACATGTACTCACACAACACTTACTACATAATATCTGTTTGAGAATCAATAGGCAATACGCATAATAAATTCTAGAGAAATCTTCACTCTACACATCACGTCCCAGACACACACCTCTATAACCATGTGATGGGATGCAAGAATGCTTTTAAAAAATTTAAAAATAAACACAAATGCCTTTCAACGATGGGATTGCATTATGTCGAGCCCAGGCATGTCGACTGCTATGTTTACATAACATAGTCCTAATGCCATGAAAGTAAATTCTTTATTTACGTAACATCAAGCCCCTTGCATGCAACTTCTTCAGATAATTCTCCATGCATAGTTTCATACTGAAATTGGAATGGCACAAAGAGGAGCAAGCTTCTTCAATGTTATTCCAAATTGCTCACTCATGTCAAGCCTTTCAGGGGTGACACCTTCAGGGAGGTCCCACTCAAAAGAATGTACCAATGCAGCCAACATCAAACTAATCATCCTATTAGCGAGTGGCAAACCAGGGCAAATTCTCCTCCCAGCACCAAAAGACAAGTACTCGAAATCCCTACCTTTGAAATCTATGTTTGACTTTGACCCAAGAAACCTTTCAGGCTGAAACGACATTGGATCATCCCAAAACTCAGGGTTTCTTCCTATAGACCATACATTTATGAGAACTTGGTTTCCTTTGTGAATTGTGTAGCCACTTACTTCAACATCATTTCCCGCAATATAAGGCAAGAGAAGAGGCACAGGTGGATGAAGCCGAAGGGTTTCTTTCACTATTGCTTGGATGTATGGAAGCCTAGGGATGTCTGATTCTTTGACTTCATTGTTGGTGGTGCCAATTACTTGGTTCAATTCCTCTCTTGCTTTGTGCATCACTTGTGGGTTGCGTAGAAGCTCAGCCATTGCCCATTCTGTTGTTGATCCTGATGTGTCACTCCCCGCAATAAACAAATCCTGTTTGAAATCAAGATGAAAAACTCAATTGTGATTTTGTGGTTGTAGGAAGAGACCAACAAGACTATCTTGCATGCAGGACCAGGCGATGACATTAGACAATATTTTTTTTTTTTGGCCAACCATCTAAAGTTTATTATTAAATCAGTCTCAATTAATCTTATTCAAAATTCAATTTGTAACTTGTATTTTTTATTTTTTTTAAGATAAAAAAAATAGAGCAATTGGAGCTAGTGAGAAATATTTAAAATTTATATATTTTTTATATATTTATACATTTTTGAATGAATAATTAAAATATTAATTTGAAAAAATTAAGTACAAAAGTGAATAATCGATCCCTTTATTTATAATAATACAAATAGACTGTCCTCTCCTCCCCCCTCCTTTTGAAGACCCTAATTTAATTAATAATATTTTCTATTTAATTAAAAGTTAGCTTTCAATTGTTGATCTATTAATCAAATAATATACATTATAATAATTTATTTATCGGTGTAACTCTTATACAAGTAAAATGATCTGAGGACATGGATTTTTTCTTCACCATAACAATGATAATGAAAACGAATACAGGGGACTACGTACTGTTTATCGTTGTATTACAAAAACTCATAATCCCATCAGAATGTATTCTCTCATACAATAACGTACTCACATGAGGAAGAGAACTTCTTTAAACTCAACTCATCCAATCAATACTGATTGATTTCACTTTCTACATTTTACTTGCATTACAATATTACATGTGGTAACTTATTTATAAGCAAAATTATACTATGTTAAATATGCAAATTTAATAAAGAAAAAAAATCTTATTTGACAGCAATTATTAGAATACAAATCAGACTTGAATTTTGGAACTTATAGAGCAGGCAAATTTTGTCAAACATGCTTTAATGGTATATCTTTTTGGTACAAAGAAACAAAAATTAAAAAAAAAGCAACATGAAATAAAATGGAACATATCCCTTGAATATGAGAAATTCTTGGGCATCCTAGAGTATCACTTGGATGTGCCCTACAACCAATAATAGAATGAGATTTTAGGATAAGACCCACCACTAACTTATAATTTTATTTAAAATATTATTCTATTATTGATTGTAAGCATAATTTACATAACATATTAAAAGCACCCAAAAATTTCTCATATTTATCGGATTAATTCCGTTCTTTCTCAAGAATTCCTTTGAATATACAGTGCCTACTGCATCATCAACTAGCAAAATAGGACCTAAGGCTGAGGAAGCAGCGTACCAAGCACGCAAATTATGCATACCAGTTCTCTCGGCAAGCTAATCAACAAAAGAATTTGCCTCACAAAAATTAAGCATATATTGCATAGGAATAACATGCCTTATTGATTTAATGATATGATCCTTCCTTTAGAGACTCGTAAGTAAGAGCTCACTAGCATTGTGAGTTGAGGACATTGTAAGCTCTGATAATCTAATGCTATATACAATGCACGATCCATAGAAAATCAATAGCATTGAGCAATAGTCAAGTTTTATGTCATAAATGGAGTTAGTCAAGTTCATCTTATCCATATGTCGATCATATATCCTATTTCATTATATATAATTTACGTTTGATTCTAAAAGTTTTTTTGTAGATAAGTTATTTAAAAATATTATGTGAGTGTTTGATTAATCTAAGAATATCTCGCGACCTTGAATTGAAACAAACGTTTTTTTAATTTGATTTTTCAAATAAAAAAAGTTAAGTTTATGCATTTGTTAAATTTTGGTTATTTTGTATTCATGTATGTCAAAAATGATCTCATGTATAAGTTTATGTCATTCACAACATGTGGTATAAGATATGTTGAAAAAATTAATGAAACTTTACAAAAATAATATCAATATAAAAAATGAAAACTAGATCTCCCAAAAAGAAGAGGGGGTTGTTCCTACAAATAATCTATCAAAAAATTTAAGCCACTTACTAACGAATAAATAAACTTAAGACTATCAAATTTAAGCCATAACAATATATGACCAAAAGATCGATAAATTGACCCAAATCCAATTTCTAGGTGATATAGTATGTTAACTGTGTTAAGTAACGACTTTTTGTTGTAAAGCATTTTCATAATTAGGTATTTCCTTACTATGTAACTACGACCATAAATAAATCAAGGGATTTCTTTAGATATCCTTATTTATACAAGAGTATTGGTACTTTTTTATATTTAACAGTTATGATTTAATTATAAGTTTTATAAATTCTAAATATAATCAAAATAAAATTTTAAAATTTTAAGTAATTTAAATTAGTGAAGCACGTGATAAATTTTTAGTTACAAATAATTAAAGGGTAACTAGACAAATTTCCATAAATTAAAAATCAAAACAAAACAACACGTTGCAATGAGGTTACCAGAATCAAAGGCTTGATGCTCTCAACACTGAGAAAATCCGAACCCTCCTGTTGTTGCTGGCAATGATCAAGCCACACATCCAAGAAATCACCATTCCCGGCAACACCCGAACTCTCCCTCTCCGTCAACCGCTTCCCAATCATTTCATCAAACACCTCATGCATCCTCACGTAAGAAACCCTCACGTGCCTCTTCACGCCTTGCAAGTCCAAAGCCTTCAGCACGGGAAAATAATCCGACACGTTCACCTTCCCGGCGTCCTCCATGATCCGCCACACCACCTCCTTGAACTCCCCGGCGCTCTTGAACTCGGGGTCCACCACGTCCTCGGAGAATATTGTGTTGGAAACGAGGTTCAGCATGGTGGCGAACGCAAGGTCGCCAATGTTAACTAGAGTTTTTGTGGCGGCTTT
The DNA here is from genome assembly GCA_031439595.1 of Pterocarpus santalinus. NCBI lineage: Eukaryota > Viridiplantae > Streptophyta > Magnoliopsida > Fabales > Fabaceae > Pterocarpus > Pterocarpus santalinus. The sequence continues at coordinate 52,602,112 of CM062526.1, forward strand.
GTCGTGGAGGTGGTGCACGAGCTGGTGCACCTTGCGGTGGCGGAGATGCTGGAGGATGTCGAGGCGCTGGTTGGTGAAGATCTTCGTGGTGCAGAGGCGGCGGCGGCTGCGCCACCGTTGGTCGCCGGGGGCCCAGGCGAGGGTGTCGAAGACGTTGGGCTGGGCGGTGACGGAGGCGGGGATGGGGCGGTCGGAGAAGGACTGGTCGTGCTTTTGGAGGATTTCTTGGGCAGCGGAGGGGGAGGAGGCGACGTCAACGGTAACGGAGCCGAAGCGGAGGGACATGAGTGGGCCGTAGGTTTTGGCCAGGTCGGAGAGGGTGGCGTGGGGATTTGGGCCGAGTTGGTGGAGGTTTCCGATGATCGGGAGGCCGGGTGGACCGGGCGGCTGGTTATTGCTGTTGCGGCGGTTTAGGGAGGACCGGATGATGATGGTGGCTAGGGAGAGTGTGATAATTAAGAGCAAGATGTGGAACTCCATGATCACTTCTATGTTGTAAGCTTTTTGGTAGGAGATGGAAATTATGTATGATCGGAGAATGGAAGGGGTGATTCTTGAATATAAATAGAGACCTTTTTTAAAGTTTTTGACGCATCACTCTGGGAAATAAAATATGTAGTCTTTATGAGATTTTTTTTAAAAAAAGAAATTACAAAGAAAGAGGTGTATTTTAAAAAAGAGGGTGTTAATGTTTAAAAAAGGGTGCTTTCTCAGGTGAAGTGTAATTTGGAAGGCCTATATTCTCGTGGAGATGGGATAAAAATCTTCATATGAAAATGTGACTAGGTTTATGTAAGGAGATAACATATATTGTGGGTGGTCCACTTTGTTGACTTTGCTGTATGAGTAAAATGTTATTAATTAGTTGATTTAGACTTAAATAGAGTGGGGCTAATTGCATGTGAATCATCTCTTCTTTTCGCTTCCCTCCATTTGCTGTCGATCTCCACCGCCGGTATCAATAGAGTCACGCTCGTCCTCTTCCTCTTCCTCTTCTCTTTGCCGGCTTCGCCATTGATCTCTACCGCCACTGTCACTGCCAACAAATTCGCACTCTTCTTCTTCCTTTTCTCTCACTCTTCCTCTTCCTCTTCTCTCCGCTGCCTTCGCCATCTATCTCTGTCGCTGCTGCTGCTGTTGCCAACAAATTCACACTCCCTAAAATTGCAGCGAATAATAACCAAATGTAGTGTCTCGTCCCCAAAATCGCAGTAAAAGAACACAAGATTGACTCACCACAGCAAAATATAGTTAACCGCCATAGATCCCTCACTTCGCGGTTAGGCCCCCTTCACCGACGACTATACATATCAATGCCAGAGACTCCAAAGCTCGCCAAATTATTCAAGGTAGCGAGGAACCGAGAAGTGGTTCTTGTTCACTAAATCTACTTCATTGTGTTGGGTGTGAGGAAGCAAGAGGGGGAGGTGGGTCGTCTGGTTCACCGCGTCCTCAACGGACAACAGCTTGATTCCCACATTTCTTGTTTTTTTTTTTCTTTTTTAGATGTTTCAAATTGTTTACATCATTGATTATTAATGTGGGCCCACATATTAAAATTTAGATGTATGTTATTTGTACATACCAAAATTTCTAACACCCCAACACCCTCTCTCAGCTTTTTTTCTCTCCATCAATCATTTCACTCTTTTCATTTTCTTTTACAATTTTTTTTCTCCTTTCTGTCTCTGGGTGTCCAAGATGTCTACCTACTCCAATGGTAGAAAAAACATTTCTCTAAAGTTTAACTCTAAACCACTCAATTAATCCAATTATATCATCCAACAAACTAAATAAGTGTAGGCCTTCAAAGAACAAATGTCATCTCCTCATAGCCACCGGCTAACATCTTCATGTGAAGATGATTTTTACGGTCTTCACTAGAGCAGCTTCCAATTTGGGAACTCATGGTGAAGCTATGAGTTGTGTCAAATGAAAAAATGACATATGGACATGTGGTTTGAACGTTAGTGCAAGTAGACGTAGGTTAGAAGATTCTAAAGTAGGATATACTGATTTAGTGACCATGGAAGTCACTAAATCACAACCTTTTGGTTTTTTTTTTTTTTAATCAGAAATTTAGAACAACCTTCTTCCTCCGTTTTCCCTCTTCCCTCCCCTTCTTCCTCTCAGTTGTTCACCGATCACTACACCAGCACCAATCGCTGCATTGTTGTGGCCTCCAATCCAAGGATGCATATAATCCACAAACAATAACTACATCTACTTCCCTCTCTAGCAGGTGATGAAAATATCAGATTCAAGAACTTCAACAAAACAATGAAGGAAAGAAAAAACACAACATTACAAAATATATCAGACTCAAGGAAAAAAATGATATTATAATAGGTGATGAATCTAATAACAAATAGTACCAAGTAGTAAATATAATATCTAAAATGTAGCATTATAATCCCAACAAATCCTAAAATGTTCACAACAAAATAAAAAATCAGAACTTTCTTCCTCCAACAATAAAACTAGATCAAGATCAGATATTCTCCTTGAGCACCGTCACCTTCTTCGATTGCAAGCAATCCATAGCGACAACATTGGAGTTCATCATTGTTGCGGAGTTTGCCAAGAATGGAGGCTTTGGGGCTAATGGCATCAACGTGACAGCCCTCTCTGTTGATGACGCGAGCCATGTCTCTGTCGGCGATGCGCACCCCCTTGGCACCAAGCCTGGTGATGCAATTGAAGTAAGTTAGATCTCACTTTTGGAGTAGAGGAAAGAGTCCCCAGGCTGGACTGTGATGAAATGATGAGGTGATTCTCATGCCAAGTGAGAAGAAGCTGATGACTAATCAGGAAGGGGATGGCCGGGGAAGAGAGCTGAAGAAAAAAAATGGTGGGTGAAAAAAGGTTGTAAGCCTATGATAATCCTTAAGTTGCATGGACCATTTTAAAATCTTCTTTGTTATTAACTACGAACACGTGTAATCTTTTTGTTCATCCACCTCATAGCTTCACAATGAGTTTCCACAATTACACTTCACCAGATAAAACACCTTAAAACAGATAGTGGCTTTGGGACACATTAGAAGAAAGAATAATGCTTTTAAGTATGAAAATCACTTTCGCATTATTATTGCCGGATTCGCTTGGCTACCCATGCGAGAACTTCCACCCACTTCTGCTTTATTTTCTCTTTCTTCCACTTCTTCTTGTCTTTGACTAGTTATTAAGGCCTTCGTATGTATTTTCACGAAATTCCTTCTAGCCAAATACCGCCGCGGATTATAATTTCAACTTCTCCCTACATATTAAATTCCTTCTTTTCTTGTCCGTCCGTTTTCACGTTAAAACTGTCAGTTTCAATCTTATTGACTTTATTTATAGTTGCGTATTTCACTTTCTATAACTTTAATGCCTCGCAGACTTTTGCGTATGAAAGTTTGGTTACATTTTCGTCTTTGTTATTATGTGCAAGTTTGGGTACCGCATAAAACAGTTTTTATTTTTTTTTGAAAAAAAGCTATTTTGTAAAATTAATTATATTTGATTAAATTTTAGAAATAGATTATAATCTAAAATTAATAATTTTAAGGTAAAAATTAATTTATAAGTGTAAGTAAAATTTTGAAACTTATTATTATAAGTGGAAGTTAATTATTTTAGAATTATTATATTTTTATCAAATTGATCCTAAAATTCAAACAAAATAGATTATTTTAAAACTTCTTTTCAATTAAAATATTTAAATATAATTTGATTCTTATATAGTCAGTTTTACAAAAAAAATGATTATACAAATAAATAATTATTAAAATAATTTTAATCTTATAACTCTTTCAAATATACACACTATAACCTTTCAAGTGTGCATAAAAATTAATATTATTAATACATTATAATTTGATAGCATATTATATAATTCATTTTACTTTAGTTAGACTAAGGATGTATTTATTTGAGATTTTTTTGGATAAAAAATCACTTTTTTCGTCAAAAAAATTAGTTTTCATATATTTAAATATTTTTTTAAAATAATTTGAATTTAAAAAAATTGTTTTCAATTTTTTTAACAGAAATTGAAAAGAATAACTTTTAAAAAAAAAAATTAATTTTAAATTTTTTCAACTATATATAAAATTTACATTTCAAAATTACTTTTTATAAAAGATGAAATAATCACACCCTAATATAGTTGTTATAACATTATCCATTCTTAGATTAATATATTGCATTGTATGTAAATTTTACCAAACAATAGAAAGGTGAATAACTTATCACTTTCTCCCTTTGTAAAACGTCTCACCAAAGGATCCAAACCAAATCTAATTATTTGTATTCATTAGTTTATGATTAAGTCGGAGACAATTTTCAATTCTAATTGAAAGTGATATGTTCCGAATTTCTCGCATATAATTCTAAAAATCTGCAGGGAAATGTTACTTTATTGTATCCTACAGGGAGTACAGATAATCTGCTGCATCTGCCCTTTCTCTGAGGTTTCTCAAATGTGGGCCAAGTGGTTAGTTGAAGTGGTGAGCCTAAGATGCTCACTTTCGAGGGAAGCAGTTGAAGACCTTAAAAAAAGGGAAGCAGTTAGCCTTGTTCCAAATGATCCATCTAGTATCCACTTTTGGCTTGTATAATGTATTGTATCATTCGCATCCCACTCTCATTCTGTCAAGATACCACTTGGAACAACCTGATCGTATGAGTTATGACAATTAAGATTAATTGTTCACAACATACGATTGCAAATTTGAATTTGGACAATCTTATCTAGTAAAAAGAAAATGCATAATGAACTGAGCACCATAGAACAAGTTATTCCTGTCATTATTAATGGTGTTCTCATTCGTAAAGCAGTTAACAAAACCACTTATTATTTTCATTCACCATCCTTGAAGGACATAATCAATGTGAAATGGTTGTGTTATACAGACCCTGCTGGTTTTCCACCACATGGCAGAAATGAATAGCACACAAATACAAAAAATCCTTGAATAAACACAAGTTTAACAACCTATATTTAGGCACACTCGCAAGAAATTTAGTGGAACTTAGAAACAAGTGTGTCACAAAAAATGTTGGCGAGATTTACTTTTATTATGAGTGTACCTAAATATAAGTTGTTAAATTTGTGTTTATGCGAGAATCTCTCCACAAGAACATGCAATGCAAATACAATGCAGAATGAATTCTTACTTGGAATGTACTTACAGAAAAGAAAGATCTCACTTCAGCAGGGTACAGAAATCAAACACAATTCAGACTCCTCTCACTCCTGAATCTGAACAGGCTCAAAGCCCCTCTCAATTGAAGCCTTCACAGCATCCAACACCAGTTGTGTCTTCCTACTAATCATTGGCCACTTCTTCTCAGGTTTTGAGTTCTTGTACTTAATTTCTCCAACCAAACGGGCGAATTCTCTGATCAAAAGAGCCTCCTGAGGGAGATTTGTCTTTACTGTATGCTTGCTTGGCTGTATATCCCACCCTGTGACTAGATCATTGAAGCTGGCTTCTGTACCTGCCGAAAATGATGCCTCCTTCTCTTGATGAGGGACAACAAAGTCATGAACATGTAGAGTTCCTTTAGTCCCAATTGCTGTGATATCCATTGTCAAGTTTGCCAAGAAGGAGCACTGGAAGGTTGCAACTCTCCCATCATCCCAATATAGAGAAGCCCCACAGTCCAATATCACCCCATCTTGATTGAGCACAGGCTCACGTGAGGCTACTACTGTTTTCGGCAGTTCATAGTTTGCAGCCAATAGGATTGCCCTGATACAATACCACCCTTGATCACCGAGAGAACCAAGAGCATCAAGATCTGGCTTCACGCGAATGTCGTTCTTAAGGTAATAAGGATCAGCAGCAAATGTGAAACAGGTGCGAACCTGTAGTGTACATCCCAAAAGAAACAATGTATCAGTACAACATGAAAACAATGTACAACATTATCTATCTGTTAACACACACTCTTGCCTGAAAGTAGGGAAAAAAGCAAAGGGAAATTACTCAATATTTTAACATGGCCAAGAGCCAGCCTAGGAGGAGTAACACTTCTTAGGACTCAATTTTACCAAACAAAATTCTGATGACCTTTTGAAAAGTCACAGCATTACCCAACAAGGCCTTATTAATAAAGATTAATACTTCTTAGGACTCCATTATTCACTTTTTAACTCACTCTCTGAACCACAAAAGTTTCCTTCTTAACAAATCAATTTGGCAATCCAAGAATCCTTTAAGGTCATGTCTTTTGGTTGAGTGGCAACATTCAGTAGGATTAATATGAATGAATTTATGCAAATATCTAGGCCTGTTGCCAGTCTCTATCCACTGACTTCACCCAAATTGTTATGACTAGATCAAGTCTAAATACAACAGGCAACTCACTTTTGCACTCGAACGCAGCTTACTATGGAACTGTTAGAGTCCCACATCGCTTAAGGATATGGCATAGATAGTCTTTATAAACACTTGGGCAACCCTTCCCCCAAGAGCTAGCTTTTGGGGTCGAGTTAGGCCCACTCAATTCTAATATGGTATCAAAACTCATCGTGTGATTATTATTGGGCCATCCGCAGATGTCCAGTCTTGGGTGTGCGGAGGTGTGTTAGAGTCCCATATCGTTTAAAGATATGGCATAGATAGCATTTATAAACACTTGGGCAACCCTTCTCCCATGAGCTAACTTTTGAGGTTGAGTTAGACCCACTCAATTCTAATAGGAACAATATGTTTAGAGTTCTTAGTTATAGTTAAGAACTGAGTTATGAGTATGTCTTTCTACTTTTGCGCTGTTTTTTATGATTTGCTGTAGGGTTTTGTGGAAGCAGTTTGCAGCTTGGGCAGCTGTTTGGCCTATCTGAAATAGAGCAAAATACTTGCATCATTAAGGAGGATTCACTCTTTGCCTTTATTCTACCCATGGGTCAGATAGGATTACATCTATTGCTTATCTTTGTATTATGCTCGTAGTTTGCTCAAGAATGCGTATTATTATTATTATTATTATTACACAAAGAGTTGTAATTTCTGATATAACAGACTAACAGAGAGACTGTTTAGAGTTGCAGCAGTAGCATTCTTCATTCTTTTCTATAAAATAAATAAACAAACAGCAATTCATGTGATTCTGGATTCAGTACTATGAGATAATTCACAGATAATTTATGAGATAATTCAGCTATTAATCTTCCAATCATTAACCAACTCAAGCAAACCTACTCCAAAAACAGATTGTTTATTGAACCTATATGTTACACCATCTGGACAGTTGTATAAATTATTGGAGATTCAGTTACATTGTTGGTAAACATTATGGAAGTGATAAAGTAACTAATAATAGATGTGAAATCTTTTTACCGGATTCACCAATAAAATAACTAAAATAACTAGTTATTAGCACATGATTCCTTTTATTTTTTAGGTAAAATTTATGAGTAATGCAACTGAAATACCCAAATATTTATAAGTGATTTCCTAAACATATGGACCAATGACAATACTAAAAGAGCACATAAAACAGAAAAACATTGCAACTTTGACCTCCATGCAAAAAGAGAAATTTTTACATGGTCCGGGAGCACCACATGGCTGTACTCCCAGCCAATCATATAAGTGCATTTTATGGGATTGTGTGTTAGTGATGGGTTCCATATAAAATATACTTACATGATTGGTCTGAGAGCACAATCATGTGGTGCTTCCAGAATATGTAAATATTCCTCACGCAAAAATGGGGTCTCAAAAAAGTCAACCCCATCTCACCATCAAAACTCTCAAACCAAATTCACACAAACAAACAACCATAAACACATTTTTCTCATTTTCCCAACACAACACCACCACCACCACCTGCACCAGCATTGAACAACAACACGATTACCGATTTGACCTGTCCAAAACAGTTCGCATCGTTAAGGAACTCAGCCATGGCATTAGTCCTTGGGTTATGTACCCACATGGTGTTATCCATGAACTGCATCCCATTGGATTCGCACGCCTCAACGATCTCTTCGAACTGCTTCACGTCAAGCGCCACAGGCTTCTCGAGGAGCAGGTGCTTCTTGTTTTGGGCGGCGAGGAGAGCCCACCGGAGGTGCAGGGAGGTCGGGAGGGGCATGTACACGGCGTCGACGGCAGGGTCCTCCAAAACGGCGTTGTAGGAGCCGTACAGCTTTGCAGTGGGAGGGATACCGTTGGCGGCGGCGAAGGCGGAGGCCTTGTCGACAGAGCGGCTCCCGACGGTGCACACGGTGGCGTTGGGAGCCAGAGAGATGGCGCGTGAGACCTTTCGGGCTATGTCGGCGCAACCGGCCACCCCGATTTGGATCAGCGCTTCCGACATTGTTGGTTGAGTTCGGTTTTGAGTTGAGAGTGGTGAAGTGAAGTGAAGTGAGGACGGTGGTCAATGATGTTGGAAAAGATACAGTGAGTGGTGGTTGGTTATATTCAAATCTTCATTGTTATTGTTAATATGATTTTTGTTTTTGTTTTTTTTTTTTTGAGAAATTATTTTTGTTTTTTGATTCACTGTAAAGCGCTAAGTTGGCGAAATAATAACGCAACAAATAGATAGTAAAGTTACAAGACAATTAAACTAGATTAAGAAATGTAAGATGATTATTAGTAGAAAAGTACATAAATTTGATGCGAATTTTTTGAAACTCATAATTTCCATCAAAGAGAAAATCGAAACTTGCATAAAGTTTATATGCTCTCTTAATCTAAATACTGTATTCCAATAATCTTATAATACTTCTTAATCAAGTTTGATTGTCTTGCAGCCCTATATTCATTTGTTGCATTATTATTTAGCCAGTTCAATGCTTCATACTGAAGCAAACTCTTTGTGTTTCACCAAAAAAAAATAGGAAATTTCAAATTTCTAAATTCTTGTAAATAATAGAATGAATACATGTGTTAAAGATTTGATATGTAAATTCTTGTTTTTTCACATGTTTTAATTTCCCCCTTGCCGCACCCAACTTCTGTTATCTTAATTAATTGTTGGAATCGACTAAATAAAATTAGATTTATCCTATTTCTCTTATTGTCAGTCAGACACATTTTATAGTTATTTTCAGATAGGATCAATGCTTTTAAACTTCCCCCGCCTTCACTCTTTGCAAACATGTATCAATGGAATTAGATATAAAAAAATGTAAATATATATGTACTCACGTAACACTTACTACACAATATCTGTTTGAAAATCAATAGGCAATACGCATAATAAATTCTAGAGAAATCTTCACTCTACACATCACGTCCCAGACACACACCTCTATAACCATGTGATGGGATGCAAGAATGCTTTTAAAAAATTTAAAAATAAACACAAATGCCTTTCAACGATGGGATTGCATTATGTTGAGCCCAAGTATGTCGACTGCTATGTTTACATAACATAGTCCTAATTCCATGAAAGTAAATTCTTTATTTACGTAACATCAAGCCCCTTGCATGCAACTTCTTCATATAATTCTCCATGCATAGTTTCATACTGAAATTGGAATGGCACAAAGAGGAGCAAGCTTCTTCAATGTTATTCCAAATTGCTCACTCATGTCAAGCCTTTCAGGGGTGACACCTTCAGGGAGGTCCCATTCAAAAGAATGTACCAATGCAGCCAACATCAAACTAATCATCCTATTAGCGAGTGGCAAACCAGGGCAAATTCTCCTCCCAGCACCAAAAGGCAAGTACTCGAAGTCCCTACCTTTGAAATCTATGTTTGACTTTGACCCAAGAAACCTTTCAGGCTGAAACGACATTGGATCATCCCAAAACTGAGGGTTTCTTCCTATAGACCATACATTTATGAGAACTTGGTTTCCTTTGTGAATTGTGTAGCCACTTACTTCAACATCATTTCCCGCAATATAAGGCAAGAGAAGAGGCACAGGTGGATGAAGCCGAAGGGTTTCTTTCACTATTGCTTGGATGTATGGAAGCCTAGGGATGTCTGATTCTTTGACTTCATTGTTGGTGGTGCCAATTACTTGGTTCAATTCCTCTCTTGCTTTGTGCATCACTTGTGGGTTGCGTAGAAGCTCAGCCATTGCCCATTCTGTTGTTGATCCTGATGTGTCACTCCCCGCAATAAACAAATCCTGTTTGAAATCAAGATGAAAAACTCAATTGTGATTTTGTGGTTGTAGGAAGAGACCAACAAGACTATCTTGCATGCAGGACCAGGCGATGACATTAGACAATATTTTTTCTTTTTTTGGTCAACCATCTAAAGTTTATTATTAAATCAGTCTCAATTAATCTTATTCAAAATTCAATTTGTAACTTGTATTTTTCATTTTTTTAAGATAAAAAAAATAGAGCAATTGGAGCTAGTGAGAAATATTTAAAATTTATATATTTTTTATATATTTATACATTTTTGAATGAATAATTAAAATATTAATTTGAAAAAATTAAGTACAAAAGTGAATAATCGATCCCTTTATTTATAATAATACAAATAGACTGTCTTCTCCTCCCCCCTCCTTTTGAAGACCCTAATTTAATTAATAATATTTTCTATTTAATTAAAAGTTAGCTTTCAATTGTTGATCTATTAATCAAATAATATACATTATAATAATTTATTTATCGGTGTAACTCTTATACAAGTAAAATGATCTGAGGACATGGTTTTTTTCTTCACCATAACAATGATAATGAAAACGAATACAGGGGACTGCGTACTGTTTATCGTTGTATTACAAAAACTCATAATCCCATCAGAATCTATTCTCTCATACAATAACGTACTCACATGAGGAAGAGAACTTCTTTAAACTCAACTCATCCAATCAATACTGATTGATTTCACTTTCGACATTTTACTTGCATTACAATATTACATGTGGTAACTTATTTATAAGCAAAATTATACTATATTAAATATGCAAATTTAATAAAGAAAAAAAATCTTATTTAACAACAATTATTAGAATACAAATCAAACTTGAATTTTGGAACTTATAGAGCAGGCAAATTTTGTCAAACATGCTTTAATGGTATATCTTTTTGGTACAAAGAAACAAAAATTAAAAAGAAGCAACATGAAATAAAACGGAACAAATCCCTTGAATATGAGAAATTCTTGGGCATCCTAGAATATCACTTGGATGTGCCCTACAACCAATAATAGAATGAGATTTTAGGATAAGACCCACCACTAACTTATAATCTTATTTAAAATATTATTCTATTATTGATTGTAAGCATAATTTATATGATGTATTAAAAGCACCCAAAAATTTCTCATATTTATGGGATTAGTTCCGTTCTTTCTCAAGAATTCCTTTGAATATACAGTGCCTACTGCATCATCAGCTAGCAAAATAGGACCTAAGGCTGAGGAAGCAGCGTACCAAACACGCAAATTATGCATACCAGTTCTCATGGCAAGCTAATCAACAAAAGAATTTGCCTCACAAAAATTAAGCATATATTGCATAGGAATAACATGCCTTATTGATTTAATGATATGATCCTTCCTTTAGAGACTCGTAAGTAAGAGCTCACTAGCACTGTGAGTTGAGGACATTGTAAGCTCTGATAATCTAATGCTATATACAATGCACGATCCATAGAAAATCAATAGCATTGAGCAATAGTCAAGTTTTATGTCATAAATGGAGTTAGTCAAGTTCATCTTATCCATATGTCGATCATATATCCTATTTCATTATATATAATTTACGTTTGATTCTAAAAGTTTTTTTGTAGATAAGTTATTTAAAAATATTATGTGAGTTTTTGATTAATCTAAGAATATCTCGCAACCTTGAATTGAAACAAACGTTTTTTTTAATTTGATTTTTCAAATAAAAAATTTAAAGTTTATGCATTTGTTAAATTTTGGTTATTTTGTATTCATGTATGTCAAAAATAATCTCATGTATAAGTTTATGTCATTCACAACATGTGGTATAAGATATGTTGAAAAAATTAATGAAACTTTACGAAAATAATATCAATATAAAAAATGAAAACTAGATCTCCCAAAAAGAAGAGGAGGGTGTTCCTACAAATAATCTATCAAAAAATTTAAGCCACTTACTAACGAGTAAATAAACTTAAGATTATCAAATTTAAGCCATAATAATATATGACCAAAAGATCGATAAATTGACCCAAATCCAATTTCTGGGTGATATAGCATGATAACTGTGTTAAGTAATGACTTTTTGTTGTAAAGTATTTTCATAATTAGGTATTTCCTTATGATGTAACTACGACCATAAATAAATCAAGGGATTTCTTTAAATATCTTTATTTATACAAGAGTATTGGTACTTTTTTATATTTAACAGTTATAATTTAATCATAAGTTTCATAAATTCTAAATATAATCAAAATAAAATTTTAAGTAATTTAAATTAGTGAAGCACGCGATAAATTTTTAGTTACAAACAATTAAATGGTAACTAGAGAAATTTCCATAAATTAAAAATCAAAACAAAACAAAACGTTGCAATGAGGTTACCAGAATCAAAGGCTTGATGCTCTCAACACTGAGAAAATCCGAACCCTCCTGTTGTTGCTGGCAATGATCAAGCCACACATCCAAGAAATCACCATTCCCGGCAACACCCGAACTCTCCCTCTCCTTCAACCGCTTCCCAATCATTTCATCAAACACCTCATGCATCCTCACGTAAGAAACCCTCACGTGCCTCTTCACGCCTTGCAAGTCCAAAGCCTTCAGCACGGGAAAATAATCCGACACGTTCACCTTCCCGGCGTCCTCCATGATCCGCCACACCACCTCCTTGAACTCCCCGGCGCTCTTGAACTCGGGGTCCACCACGTCCTCGGAGAATATTGTGTTGGAAACGAGGTTCAGCATGGTGGCGAACGCAAGGTCGCCGATGTTAACTAGAGTTTTTGTGGCGGCTTTGTCGTGGAGGTGGTGCACGAGCTGGTGCACCTTGCGGTGGCGGAGATGCTGGAGGATGTCGAGGCGCTGGTTGGTGAAGATCTTCGTGGTGCAGAGGCGGCGGCGGCTGCGCCACCGTTGGTCGCCGGGGGCCCAGGCGAGGGTGTCGAAGACGTTGGGCTGGGCGGTGACGGAGGCGGGGATGGGGCGGTCGGAGAAGGACTGGTCGTGCTTTTGGAGGATTTCTTGGGCAGCGGAGGGGGAGGAGGCGACGTCGACGGTAACGGAGCCGAAGCGGAGGGACATGAGGGGGCCGTAGGTTTTGGCCAGGTCGGAGAGGGTGGCGTGGGGATTTGGGCCGAGTTGGTGGAGGTTTCCGATGATCGGGAGGCCGGGTGGACCGGGCGGATGGTTTTTGCTGTGGCGGCGGTTTAGGGAGGACCGGATGATGATGGTGGCTAGGGAGAGTGTGATAATTAAGAGCAAGATGTGGAACTCCATGATCACTTCTATGTTGTAAGCCTTTTGGTAGGAGATGGAAATTATGTGTGATCGGAGAATGGAGGGGGTGATTCTTGAATATAAATAGAGATCTTTTTTACAGTTTTTGGCACATCACTCTGGGAAATAAAATATGTAGTCGCTATGAGATTTTTTTTTTTAAAAAAAAAAAAAAAGTTTACAAAGAAAGAGGTGTATTTTAAAAAAGAGGGTGTTAATGTTTGAAAATGGGTGCTTTCTAAACTGAAGTGTAATTTCGAAAGTCATGGTGAAGCTATGAGTTGTCTCAAATGAAAAAATGACATATGCACATGTGGTTTGGACGTTAGTGCAAGTTGACATAGGCTAGAAGATTCTAGAGTAGGATTTCGTCGTTGTCGCGGAGTTTGCCAAGAATGGAGGCTTTGGGGCTAATGGCATCAACGTGACAGCCCTCTCTATTGATGACGCGAGCCATGTCTGTGTCGACGATGCGCACCCCCTTGGCACCAAACCTGGTGATGCAATTGAAGTAAGTTAGATCTCACTTTTGGAGTAGAGGAAAGAGTCCCCAGGCTGGACTGTGATGAAATGATGAGGTGATTCTCATGACAAGTGAGAAGAAGCTTATGACTAATGAGGAAGGGGATGGCTGGAGAAGAGAGCGGAAAAAAAAAGAAAAAGATGGTGGGTGGAAAAAGGTTGCAAGCCTATGATAGTCCTTAAGTTATATGGACCATTTTAAAATCTTCTTTGTTCTTAATTACAAACACGTGTAATCTTTTTGTTCGTGCACCTCGTAGCTTTACAATGAGTTTCTACAGTTACACTTAACCGGCGAAAACACATTAAAAAAGATAGTGGTTTTGGTACATAATAGAAGAAAGAATAATGCTTTTTTAAGTATGAAAATCACTTTCACATCATTGTTACCGGATTTGACTGGCTATCCAGGCGAGAACATCCATCCACTTCTGCTTTATTTTCTCTTTCTTCCACTTCTTCTTGTCTTTAATTAGTTATTGAGGCTTTCGTATGTATTTTCACGAAATTCCTTCTAGCTGAATACTGCGGATTATAATTTCATCTTCTACCCAGACATTAAATTCCTTCTTATCTTGTCCATCCGTTTTCACGTTAAAACTGTCAGTTTCAATCTTATTGACTTTATTTATAGTTGCGTATTTCACTTTCTATAAATTTAATGCCTCGCAGATTTTTGCGTCTGAAAGTTTGGTTACATTTTCGTCTTTGTTATTATGTGTAAGTTTGGGTACCGCATAAAACAGTTTCTTTTTTTTTTTGATAAAAAACTATTTTGTAAAATTAATTATGTTTAGTTAAATTTTAGAAATAGATTATTATCTAAAATTAATAATTTTAAGTTGAAAATTAATTTATAAATGTAAGTAATATTTTGAAATTTATAATTATAAGTAAAAGCTGATTATTTTAGAATTATTACATTTTTATCAAATTGATCATAAGTATTAAATATTATATAATATAAATAATTATTATATATCTTTTTTAGTAATTTTATTATATAAAAATAATTTTTTTATATAATTTAAATAAAATAGATTATCTTAAAATTCTTTTCAACTAAAGTATTTAAATATAAATTGATTCTCATATAATTAATTATACAAAAAAGTAATTATACAAATAAGTAATTATTGAAATAATTTGAATCTTATAGCTTTCTCAAATACACACACTATAACCTTTCAAGTGTGTATAAAAATTAATATTATTAATACATTATAATTTCATAACATATTATATAATTCGTTTTACTTTAGTTAGATTAAGGGTGTATTTATTTGAGATTTTTTTGGATAAAAAATTTTTTTTTTGTCAAAAAAATTAGTTTTTATATATTTAAATAATTTTTTTAAAAAATAATATGAATTTAAAAAAGATTGTTTTCAATTTTTTTTGCAAAAATTGAAATGACTAACTTTTAAAAAAAATCAATTTTAATTCAGCTATATATAAAATTTAAATTTCAAAATTATTTTTTATAAAAGATGAAATAAATACACCCTAATATAGTTGTTATAACATTATCCTTCTTAGATTAATATATTGCATTGTATGTAAATTTCACCAAATAATATAAGGGTGAATAACTTATCACTTTCTCCCTTTGTAAAAGATCTCACCAAAAGATCCAAATCAAATCTAATTATTTGTATTCATTAGTTTATGATTAAGTCGGAGACAATTTTCAATTCTAATTGAAAGTGATGTGTTCCGAATTTCTCGCATATAATTCTAAAAATCTGCAGGGAAATGTTACTTTATTGTATCCTATAGGGGGTACAGATGATCTGTTGCATCTGCCCTCTCTCTGAGGTTTCTCAAATGTGGCCAAGTGGTTAGTTGAAGTGGTGAGCCTAAGATGCTCACTTTCGAGGGAAGCAGTTGAAGACCTTAAAAAAAGGGAAGCAGTTAACTTTGTTCCAAATGATCTATTTTGGCTTATATAATGTATTGTATCATTCGCATCCCAGTCTCATTCTGTCAAGATACCACTTGGAACAACCTGATCGTGATTAATTGTTCACAAAATACGATTGTAAATTTGAATTTGGACAATCTTATCTAGTAAAAAGAAAATGCATAATGAACTGAACTCCATAGAACAAGTTATTCCTGTCATTATTAATGGTGTTCTCATTCGTAAAGCAGTTAACAAAACCACTTATTATTTTCATTCACCATCCTTGAAGGACATAATCAATGTGAAATGGTTGAGTTGTACAGAACCTGCTGGTTTTCCACCACATGGCAGAAATGAATAGCACACAAATACAAAAAATCCTTGAATAAACACAAGTTTAACAACCTATATTTAGGCACACTCACAAGAAATTTAGTGGAACTTAGAAACAGGTGTGTCACAAAAAATGTTGGCGAAACCTACTTTTATTATGAGTGTGCCTGAATATAAGTTGTTAAATTTGTGTTTATGCAAGAATCTCTCCACAAGTACATGCAATGCAAATACAATGCAGAATGAATTCTTACTTGGAATGTACTTACAGAAAAGAAAGATCTCACTTCAGCAGGGTACAGAAATCAAACACAATTCAGACTCCTCTCACTCCAGAATCTGAACAGGCTCAAAGCCCCTCTCAATTGAAGCCTTCACAGCATCCAACACCAATTGTGTTTTCCTACTAATCATTGGCCACTTCTTCTCAGGTTTTGAGTTCTTGTACTTAATTTCTCCGACCAAACGGGCGAATTCTCTGATCAGAAGAGCCTCCTGAGGGAGATCTGTCTTTACTGTATGCTTGCTTGGCTGTATATCCCACCCTGTGACTAGATCATTGAAGCTGGTTTCTGTACCTGCTGAAAATGATGCCTCCTTCTCTTGATGAGGGACAACAAAGTCATGAACATGTAGAGTTCCTTTAGTCCCAATTGCTGTGATATCCATCGTCAAGTTTGCCAAGAAGGAGCACTGGAAGGTTGCAACTCTCCCATCATCCCAATATAGAGAAGCCCCACAGTCCAATATCACCCCATCTTGATTGAGCACAGGCTCACGTGAGGCTACTACTGTTTTCGGCAGTTCATAGTTTGCAGCCAATAGGATTGCCCTGATACAATACCACCCTTGATCACCGAGAGAACCAAGAGCATCAAGATCTGGCTTCACGCGAATGTCATTCTTAAGGTAAAAAGGATCAGCAGCAAATGTGAAACAGGTGCGAACCTGTAGTGTACATCCCAAAAGAAACAATGTATCAGTACAACATGAACACAATGTACAGCATTATCTATCTGTTAACACACACTCTTGCCTGAAAGTAGGGAAAAAAAGCAAAGGGAAATTACTCAATATTTTAACATGGCCGAGAGCCAGCCTATGAGGAGTAACACTTCTTAGGACTCAATTTTACCAAACAAAATTCTGATGACCTTTTGAAAAGTCACAGCATTACCCAACAAGGCCTTATTAATAAAGATTAATACTTCTTAGGACTCCATTATTCAGTTTTTAACTCTCTCAAAACCACAAAAGTTTCCTTCTTAACAAATCAATTTGGCAATCCAAGAATCCTTTAAGGTCAAGTCTTTTGGTTGAGCGGCAACATTCAGTAGGATTAATATGAATGAATTTATGCAAATACCTAGGCCTCTTGCCAGTCTCTATCCCCTAACTTCACCCAAATTGTTATGACTAGATCAAGTTTAAATACAACAGGCAACTCACTTTTGCACTCGAACACAGCTTACTATGGAACAATATGTTTAGAGTTCTTAGTTATAGTTAAGAACTGAGTTATGAGTATGTCTTTCTACTTTTGTGCAGTTTTTTATGATTTGCTGCAGGGTTTTGTGGAAGCAGTTTGCAGCTTGTGCAGCTGTTTGGTCTATCTGAAATAGAGCAAAATACTTGCATCATTAAGGAGGATTCACTCTTTGCCTTTAATCTAGCCATGGGTCAGATAGGATTAGATCTATTGCTTATCTTTGTATTCTGCTCATAGTTTGTTCAAGAATGTGTATTATTATTATTATTATTATTATTATTATTATATAAAGAATTGTAATTTCTGATATAACAGACTAACAGAGAGACTGTTTAGAGTTGCAGCAGTAACATTCTTCATTCTTTTCTATAAAATAAATAAACAAGCAGCAATTCATGTGATTCTGGATTCAGTATTATGAGATCATTCACAGCAAATAGTATACAGTATACACAATCACCAAAAGCTATTAATCTTCCAATCATTAACCAACTCAAGCAAACCTACTCCAAAAACAGAAAAAAAAATGTTTATTGAAGCTATATGTTACACCATTCTGGACAGTTGTATAAATAATTGGAGATTCAGTTATATTGTTGGTAAACATTATGGAAGTGATAAAGTAACTAATAATAGATGTGAAATCCTTTTACCAGATTCATCAATAAAATAACTGAAATAACTAGTTATTAACACATGATTACTTTTATTTTTTAGGTAAAATTTATGAGCAATGCAACTGAAATACCCAGATATTTATAAATGATTTCCTAAACATATGGACCAATGACAATACTAAAAGAGCACATAAAACAAAAAAAACATTGCAACTTTGACCTCCACGCAAAAAAGGGGTCTCAAAAAAGTCAACCCCATCTCACCATCAAAACTTTCAAACCAAATTCACACAAACAAACAAGCATAAACACACTTTTCCCATTTTCCCAACACAACACCACCACCACCACCACCACCACCACCACCTGCACCAGCATTGAACAACAACACGATTACCGATTTGAGCTGTCCAAAACGGTTCACATCGTTAAGGAACTCAGCCATGGCATTAGTCCTCGGGTTATGTACCCACATGGTGTTATCCATGAACTGCACCCCATTGGATTCGCACGCCTCAACGATCTCTTCGAACTGCTTCACGTCAAGCGCCACGGGCTTCTCGAGGAGCAGGTGCTTCTTGTTTTGGGCGGCGAGGAGAGCCCACCGGAGGTGCAGGGAGGTCGGGAGGGGCATGTACACGGCGTCGACGGCGGGGTCCTCCAAAACGGCGTCGTAGGAGCCGTACAGCTTTGCAGTGGGAGGGATACCGTTGGCGGCGGCGAAGGCGGAGGCCTTGTCGACGGAGCGACTCCCGACGGCGCACACGGCGGCGTTGGGAGCCAGAGAGATGGCGCGTGAGACCTTTCGGGCTATGTCGGCGCAACCGACCACCCCGATTTGGATCAGCGCTTCCGACATTGTTGGTTGAGTTCGGTTTTGCGTTGAGAGTGGTGAAGGGAAGTGAAGTGAGGACAGTGGTCAATAATGTTGGAAAAGATACAGGTGGTTGGTTATATTCAAATCTTCATTGTTATTGTTAATATGATTTTTGTTTTTGTTTTTTGATTCAATGTGAGGCGCTAATTTCACCAAATAATAACGCAACAAATGGACGGTGAAATCACAAGAGAATTAAACTTGATTAAGAAATATAGGATGATTATTGGTAGAGAAGCACATAAATTCGATGCGAGTTTTCCAAAACTCGGAATTGCCATAAAAGAAGAAGTTAGAACCCATATCAAGTTCATGTGCTCTCTTAATCTAAACAATCTGTTTCAATAATCTTCTTATATTTTTTAATCAAGTTTGATTGTCTTGTGGCCCCGTATTCATTTATTGCATTATTATTTGGGCAGTTTAATGTTTTGTAATGAAGTAAACTCTACGTGTTTTATAAAAAAAACATCATAAAATAAAAGTGTCCCTTCAATTATGAAGTGGTACTAATATGAAAATGTTGATAATAATATTAGAGAAATTGGATTTGTATATAATAAGTTAAATAGTAATGACATATTTGATGAGAAAAAAAAAATAGGAAGAGAGAAAATACAATGAATCTCATTATCTTTGTACAAACAAAAACAAAGTAATAAATAGTAGAGTACCTCATTATGAAAAATTGGCGCGTGTTACGTTACTCCCAGTTAACATTGGAAAAAATTGGCGCGTGTTACGTTACTCCCAGTTAACATTGGAAGTAACTTAATATCTCTAAAAATTTTTAAAAAGTAGCTTAAAATAATATTGCTAAATGGGTGTTTTATATTTTTCCTTTATAAATAGAGTCATCTCCCAACTTTTTCTTTTAAAAGACTAGAATCCACACGTTGAAGTTCAAGATCCAACAAGAGCTTTAACCATCAAAATTAATGCTGCTGGGCTTGATATGACTGAACACCATCATACCCACCACCAGAACCAACTTGCCCACCACGAGGACCATTTCCTTGAGGAATCCCATGATTGCCAAATGCTTGACTTGTTCAGATCTCCAACCAGCATTTCCATAACCTAAATTTCCATTTGAAGAGATCTCGATGAAAGTGGGGAATTCTGCAGGCTCCTTGCCCTTATTTAGTCCTTCACGACCATCTCCAAACCCCAAAGAAAAAGGGGCGAAACACATAAAAATTGATAAAATCAAAACTATAAAATAAAAATAAAAAATAGAAACAAGAAGCAAACCCAAATCCATCGCCGCATCGCTTGCTCGAGCTATGGATGTTTTGGATGGTAGTTCGCGACTGGCTTTAGCTTAGGGACGCAATGGTTTGCGATGGTGGCGAGATGAAGTTGAGACGGTGGTTCTCAGGGTTTCTTAGTTGGGTCGTTGGGACTGGTTTGATGGTGGTGAGGAAAGGTAGGCAAGAGGCTGTGATAACGCTGCATAGCCAAGATGGTGAATTCGCAGTGACCGTGCGAGTCTGGTCAGTCGAGCATGGCAGTGTTGGGTTGATTGGGTCTCGAGTGCATCAACCATCACTACACGTGACTCTGTTTGCAAACGAAAAATATAAAACATCTATTTAGTAATATTACTTTAAGTTATTTTTTAAGACTTTTAGAGGGACTAAATTACTCCCAATGTCCCAATGTTAAATGGGAGTAACGTAACACATACCCGATCAGTTTTGATGGGAGCAAGAAGTTGAGGCGAAGGATAATTTGGTCTGATATACGTTCTGAAGTTTCTGATGCTTCAGCTTTAAAATTGCAAAATGACCCCCTTTTTTTAACCAACTTGAAATAGTATTGCACATTAAGTCCTCACGTTTTTAATTTGCAAAAGTAGATCACCTGACTATCTTTACTCTCCGACAACATGTGCTTTCAATTTGGTCAGCATCAGACAGCTACGAATTCTGATGCCACCATTTCACCTTTCCTCTTTCCACATTTTGTAAAATTCATACATTGACTATTAATGTCTACCCGATAGAGTTTTGCTCCAACAATTACATTAGCAAATCGGAAACCACATCTTCATCAAACAAGATTAGGCAGCATCCGCCATGCATCTTGTATATTTGGTGCATCATGCACTTAGTTGATCTGGCTGTGAAATATTAGTTGGGAGTATCTATACTTCAAGAAGCAGTGATGCACTCCAGTAGAAGCCTCCTTTCTCTTTTCGCCTTCGAATTTGCAGCTGCCGCTCTCCATTGCTTTGTTGACGGCATGACTCGGCAGATTCTTTTGCCTCCGTTTCCTTTCTTTTTTTTGCCGCCACCACACTCCCATGTTGCTTGATTCGTCCTCGAGAGAGCGAGTTGATCGACGATGCCAGCAGTCGATTGTCCTTGTCACCGAGCAACTCGGACTTAGTGATGACGTGCACGGATCTAGCACCTTTGCGGTGGTCCTGTAGGTTGGCCGCGAGGCTTCAACATCAGTCGACCAATACCCACCACAGCCAGACATCCATGAATAGTCTAATCCGCTGACACTAGTCTTCCCCGAACAAGGCCCTGAAAATTGCGACAAAATAGACCTCCGTCGTTGCCACCGGTGACCCCAATGGAAAAAGGAAGAGGGATTAGTTTGTAAATCTAAAAAATGTTCATTCTCGTTTTCAAAAACATAAGGCAAAAACA
Source organism: Pterocarpus santalinus (assembly GCA_031439595.1). Classification (NCBI taxonomy): domain Eukaryota; kingdom Viridiplantae; phylum Streptophyta; class Magnoliopsida; order Fabales; family Fabaceae; genus Pterocarpus; species Pterocarpus santalinus. The sequence goes on from CM062526.1 coordinate 52,623,872, forward strand.
GGAGAGCAATGAGAGCAATTCGATCTTACTTAAAGCCAATCCAAGGGTCTGGAGCATCAGAAACTCCGGAACATGTACTGGACTAAATTATCCTTCACCAGAAGTTGAATGCAGAAATGAAGACAAAAAGAGCAATAAATTCAGTTCTGGCAAGGACGAGGAGAAAGAGGGCAATGAGAATCATATGGGTGTCTTGTTGGGCATGAGAAATTAATATGAGAATTTTTATTCTTTTTTTTTTCTGAAGGCAACAAGATTATAAATTATTTCTAGAAGATATTTTTGAGATAAGGAAGATGAAAGTCAATCACAGGACATCCTAAACTTAAATAAGACGTACAAGAGACAATCACTAGATTGTGGGTTCAACCACAATTATTACAAGTATGTTACTAGTACATATTATATTTATTTACAATTTTTACGATTTTTATCACTACAATAGTGTGATGTGATTATTAATTCTTAATATCCTTGTTAATTCTCGAATGAATAATTGGTCATATTATTTTACTCTAATCAGGTAGTAATCCTATTTTGTGTCAAAAATTTTAGCTGTCGCACTGTTATTTTATTAAAAATTGAGTTTTTTTTTTTTTTTAACAGGAAATTGTTACAAATATTCTCATGACTAACTTGTCGCGTATTATCACAATTCACAGCGATACAGTCCTCCTATCTTTGAACTTTATCAATTAGCCTCCGATCACCTAAACAAAATAATATATACTAATATTTTTCAATATACCATGTTTACATTTCACCTACACCAGGAAGATAAGGAAGCACTGTTGATTTCAAGAAACCAGACCAGAGAAAAGATAAGCAGATGACAGGAAAACGATAACAGTGAAAATAAAAAAAAAAAATCATTTCCTTATGAAGTTAAAAAGAATTAAGGAAATGAAAACAGATATGGTGATAATTGACTATAGATCTTGGCTAAATCCAGTTTGTTGACCAAGTGATTTAACCAATAGCACGAAGTCGGTGTAAAAAACAGATATGCTTAGCTCAGATGATGCAAAAAATGATGTTCAGCCCACATCTCGGAAGATTATGGCAAAAATTTCAACTGCTTAATTATTATTGTACAGGATATCTCTTCATATGATACGCTCATGTAGAGCTGCTCACAGTTATATCAAACGTTTAGGCAAGGAATTAGAAAATAAAATACAAAAAATGCAATAGTGCTCAAAAAGAATTTCCATATTTCTGAACCTAATCTACAGCAAATGATAATATACAAGAGACCAGACTTGATTTCCATATTCTGAACCTAATCTACAGCAAATGATAACGTTGCTGCGTATTTGAACTGTTCTGCTATGAGGGCTGCATCTGATCTCGCCGTAGAGCCTGCTGCAGCTGAATGACCTGCTGTTGCTGCTCCGGCGGCAGTGAACTCAATTGCTCCGGTGTTAGATTCAACACTTGTTGCAGTAAAGTAGACTCCACATCTGGTGGAAGCTGGGACTGAGCCAAAAAAAAAAAAAAAAAAAGAAAGAAGAATGATATCATATATCTGGAATCACAAGCTAAGTTGCTCAAATAATTATACTGGTCCATTCCATTGTGGTCAAAAGAATCAAAAATGCGTTTGAGACGGTAGTAGTAGAAAAGTTGTAAATCTGACACATTTTATACTACCTTTGCACAAAATCTCCTCTCCTAATGTGGAAATCATTTACCGTCATTTGTCATTTATGAATTACCAAGTTACACATACCTGAGAAGATTGTTGCTCGGAGTATCGCACTTCTGCTTTAGGAGCTGCATGTACAGGCAATGAGCTACTTCCAAGAACATGGGATGATCCATTGGTCACAGGCACATCAGCAATCCCAGATGTGCTCCTTCCTTCATCCAATTTCATGACCTTTGAAGGGCGAGTAAAAGATTCGGAAGAATAATGAACCATATTTGTTTTCTCTACTTTAGTAGATCTATCACCATCCTTACTAATTAAGTGAGAAATACCAGATGATATGGAGGGGCCAGGCTGTTTTAATAAATGAAGTTAAGATACTTTTGTTTGTAAAATGAGTACATCAAGAAAATAGAAGCTGTAGCCAGCTAAGCAGAAGTAAAGAGAAAATTAGCTTCTAAACATGATCTGCTCCACAGCACACAAATTGAAAGCGCATAGCCAATTATACTCAAGCAAGAACTTTATTCAAATTTCTATTTAAGGTAAATTAAATTGTCAGACATCGCAAAGAGTAGACAGTAGGTCCTTTGGTGATTTTCTTCTTCATTAACCACTTAATTTTCATAAAAACAAAACATAAAGAGGGATATGGAACTTAGACTCTTAACTCTATCAGATTTTTTCACTTTTTAATCCACAACAATTCCATTTGTAATACTTTCAAGAGGGTTAAAGCTCTCTCCTTAACCATTTCATTTGAATAGTGATACTTCAACAAGATTGATGCTAAAGACCAGCTGCATGTAGGGCAAAACAGGCATTGTTTCCAGATGTTTGTTGTGTTGCAATATTTCAGAAATTGCCAATTATTCACTTTCTACAATTTATGTAGGTCACATAAGGCCTTGGCAGGGTACATTGTCCCACAAATTTCATACCCATAAGTAGAATTATTTCAGGATTTTAGGATAAATATTCTCCTCTGCAACTTTAATGGGATAAAGTGACATATTGGGCATCCTTATGGTGCTCAGCTATTGTACTAAATAGACAATTTCTTCTCTGGCAGATAATGCAGAGGGAATGGAAAGCTTTACTAAGTTGATATGCTTTTCTCCTATTGCCTGGTTTTTGTATTCTCTCTTATGCCATGCTATAGGCATTTAATTTCTTTCTCTAATACAAATTCCCATGTCAAAATAAAAATAACAAAGTGCATAGAGCAGGAATAATCTTCCAATGGAAAGAAAACAGAGCCAATTAGCCAAACCGGTAAAAATATTCACATCTTTCTGCCTATACAAGACACAGACACAAAATCACAAACAAAATTTGGCACCTGAAAGCTTGCATCTGGACGAACCATCTGAATATTATGTCCTACGGTTGAGCTTCCAACAAGTGCTGAATGCTGTAGCAAAGAAGCATGCATTTGCTGGTTCAGGGGCATTGATGTTGAAGGTTGAATTGGAGGCCTCACAGACAAACTACCCAAAGACTGAGGTCGCACTGATGGAAGCATTAAATTTGACTGCCCTGACAATGTTCCCAGCTGTCCAACATGGTTGATTGAATGTTGTTGAAGTGGCATTCGAGGCTGCACCGGAGGCCTTGGATGTGTAGTTAATGGACTAGGAACCAAAGGATTATGAGGTATGATGCTAACTTGACCTTCTTGAACATAAGGTGGCAAGCCAGACTGCAACGTGCTCTGTCCATGATGGGGTAGGGCAGACAGAGTCTGAAGCACTGGTGGCTGACCTAGCTGGCCTTCATTTACTGAAGATTGTGAGGCCTGATCTGAAACCATCCTAAGGTTTGGCATTTGTAACTGCAATTTACAGAAAAAGAAAGGTAAAGTTGATGGAGAAAGCTGTGAAATCTAGAAGGAATATGCATAAAGAACAAAAGATCTCCGTAGTCTGATATAAAATTGATAGTAACTTCACAGTAGATATACATTGATAGATCATAATAGTTTAGGGTTATTAGCTCCGTAAGTTGTCACTTCAGCTAATGTTAAGATGTTATGTTTTCAGTCCGAGGGGTATATTACTATTTTTATAATTTGGTATTTAAGCATCTACATGAATGGGCTTTTGTGCCCTTTTCCTTAAGTTGTTCCACTTATTTAAGCTTAATTTACTTTATTGCAGCTGGGTAGTTATTAAACTCGGTCCTCAAGGGCTAATGTTCCCCAAGTTTTGTTTGACTGATACCATACAAGTGATTAATACAGCTATCAAAGAAATGAAGAGCGAAAAGCCTAACTGTCAAGGAATGCAAGGTGTGTCTTAGATGTAATGGCTTACGAACCATCGTGTGAACTGTGAAGCTAAGTTAATCTTCTTCCCAACCTCTATTCCTTTCTGTCTCTCTCTCCTTTTTTACCCGCCCAGACTCACTTTTCTTCCCAGACGATATGAAAATATATAATAACAAAATATTAGTTGATTGTTTCTTCAAACTGTCCTAGAACATGCAAACCCTAATACGCAAATTCACCAGTTCTGTTCACATCCTTGGAAGTTGAAACAGCAGACTAAATCAAATCTTAAGTCTGGATGACAGATTTCGCATATAAAATAAATGGAAATAACATCAAGTAAAAAGGTATGAAACAAACCACTTGGGAGGTCACCATTCCTAGCATTATCTGAGCCTGCAAATACAGCAAATTAAGAATACAATGATAAAGAAAGTATACAATCATTAATTTCTCTCGAGGTATACATCAAATAACATTAGACCATAAATTTGGAAGCAAGGAAAAGCACGAACTCTCCAAAGGTTATAATTCCAAGAAATATTGTTCATCTAGAACATATCAACAAAATGTAACTTTGAACGAAAGAGAGATCAGCTATGCTTTAATTTGTCAAGCTGAACACCCACACCAAATCGAAAGATTAAAAAAGACATCCCATACAATGAATACACCCCCCCCCCCCCAAAAAAAAAAACAACCAAAAAAAAAAACCTTCTTTTGACCAGAAATTTTATGTAAAGAGAGTTGCAAGAATAAAGGGTAAGGAATACTCCTAAAGAAAACAGAAAATACAAAGAAGAGAAAGAAAGAAAAATGCTCTTAGGCCATAAAAGGCTTCCAATCCCTCCGCATATGAGCCAAAATGCAATAGAAAGCTTCCAATACATAGAAACAGTTCACAGAAAAGGGAACAAAACAACCCATATCTCATAAAAAGTAGGGGGGGCAAAGGATCTTTGGAAAATTCTCACAATGCAGGACATCTATATTGTACAAGCACACAAGGATAGAGACAAGTTCGTTATCAAGGAATGCTCAAAGGAATAGATAAGGGAGAAAAGTTCATACCTGGAAAAGAGCCTTAGGCAACTGTGGTCTTGAAAGCAACAGCTGCCGAGCCATGTCCTTGTTCAGTGTAGCCATTGCCTGCCATCATCACAAGAACAAATAAATAAAGAAAAGAGTAAGTTATCCAAGGATGTGAAAGTAGCTTTAGCCAATAATTACCTTGACCTCAGAGATAATCTCATTCAGCTGATTCCTTGACATTTTAGCCAGATGCAGAGTTAAAGGATCATGTGCCAATGCTGACTGACTTTGCAAACCATTTTGACCTGACTGTATGCCAAACTGAGAACCACCTAGGGCTTTTGTCATGACAGATGCAGCAGTTATGGCAATATGAAGACCAATAGGTTGATGGTGAACAGCATCCCCATGGACAGCTGAGGTGCCTACTTGTTTCTGAGGGTCTGTAATATGTAAAAGAGACAATGAAAACACAGAACAAAACAACAATGCAGAGATTATATGTGTAAGTATTTATCACAAGTAAGAATAGAGAGCATAGAGAACCCACCAACATTTGCTGTCAGTCCAGGCCCCCCACGACCCTGCAGCAAAAAGAACAAGAATCATTTCACTCCATGCAACCATAAAAAAAAATTTATTTTTTACTATTATTATTATTATTATTATTATTTTGTGTGTGTGTGTTTTTTTTTTTGTTTTGGGGAAGAAGAGGAGAGGAGGGTGGGGGGACAACACATACAGGCAATCTTCACATTGTGCTAAATGCCTTTAACATCAGTTTTGAAATTAATGATGGATTTTATCACATTTTATGTTAAACTTTTCACATCACTTTAGTATTTCGATTAGATTAAAGGCTTGACAACTTTAAGTAATTGTAGGCAGCCTAATTTATGTTGTCAAAAATGTAAACACAAATATCTAGTTTATGCAAGCGAAAAAATATCCATCATAATTTCTAAATATGGTTTGATTTCTTCTCTATGGTCAAATAGACCATATCCCAATAAAAGGATGTCTTGATGTGCAAATTTAGATAAAAGTTATCTGTTAGGACCCCAAACATAAATATTACTACCCCTACCCCCATCACTGGTAATGTTACCCCAAGTAATTTTGTTTCACCGTATGCTAAGGTCTATAGTAGAAAGCATAGAAAGAGAGAGATTGACACGGGCAAGGCATGTGGCCAAGAAGGGTTGGGAGAGACTTGTAACTAACTTTGCCTAGCTAGCAAGGTTAGTGGGGGAGGGGGACTGCTTTGTTAATTCTGTTATGGGAGGAGGAGGGAAATATATGGGGTGAGGGAGAGTGCTGTGGGGGATAGCTCAGAAAGTTGGAATAGAATAGAATTTAGGAGGGTGCTAGGTCTCTCGAACACCTAGCTGGTTCTCATACACTTTTATTTTCTTCTTGTGAATAATACATACAGCAGAGGGAGGGAGGGAGCTAATACTACACTGGTATTGCTCTTCTTCCTGGAATTTCATCCAGCTTCTCCTCTTTAATTTACTTACCTGATACCAGTTCTTACATTATCATTCTTGTTGCAGCAGGGATTGAGCACTTATTAACAAGACCATTCCTAAATTATTATATGTACCTAACCAGATATCTCATTTGAAAACTGAAACCTATAAGAATCTTTGTATTAAGAAATCATAAACAAAACACTTAGCAGAAATCAGGCTGCTTCTGCATCAATATTGAGCATGAATCAAATAACAATAGCCACACATATAATTGAAATCTTTTTGAGATTTCAGTTACTAAATCTCCAGTGGAGTAACATGAGTCTGCTCATTAGTAGACAGGAGACAATCCAAAGTATTAAATCCTCGTAGACATAAATAGAGATAAACAACAGCAAAGAAGATTTTTAGAGGGAGTAAGAGAGAGATGAAGAGAGAATGACTAGTTATCTTCAACTCAAGCAACTTATAGAAAGACTTGTTTACCCTTTTGGTCTCACACTGATCAATCATTGTGGTTTGAAAAAAGAAACAAGTTTTTATGAAACACAAAGTTGATTGAAGAAAAAAATTAATGAGATGAAGAGAAATAATTACAAAGAGTGAGGAGGCTTAGGAATTCTCCTATAGACCAAAAAGCAGGACCAAAAACAGACATGAAAAAAGAAAAAATCAATGTAACAAAGCTTTCCAATCCCTCAATATATCTAGAGAAATCCCTGAATAAAGTCTGTGAGAAGAATATGGACTTAAGCTTCTTTTCTTGCTATCCATTTGCATTGCACTTGCTTTAAAGTAATCGCAGCAAAGATTTGGGCAAACTAGGCCTCTAACATTTCAAGAAGCTCTGACAACATACCTGTTCTCTATTTCTATCATTCCCTTTATCATTTTCAGCAAAGTCAACACGTAACTGCCGCCCATTAATTTCATAACCCTGAAGATTCCGACGAGCACTTAAAGCTGTCTCTTCATCCTTATACTCACAGAACCCATAACCCTTTGGTTTCCCTGTTTCTCTGTCAATAACTAATCTGCAGATAAAAGAAAAAGGCAATACTTCAAACAAGTAAACCACCACTAACAAAAGAAGCAAAAAGGGGATTTCAAGAATTTCACAATTATTCCTAAAATAAAACTTATCCCCAAGTATAGACAAATAAAACTATTGAATAACCACAAGTAAATATTGTCTAGAACGAATTCCCCTAATTGCAGAGTGGTAAGAAAACATGAATTGCAGAAACAGAGAAAATGTAAAAGAATCTCTATATAATAACAAGAGGTGCAGGTACCTGAATGAGACTACAGGGCCAACCTCCTGGCAGATTTCAATAAGCTGTTCCTCTGTGGCATCATAAGGTATATTGCCAACTACAACAGAATCACACACCAGTTGTCAAATTTCACAAATTTCGTATCTGATTGAAATCAAGGACATCCAACATTGCAACAAACATGGAGACAGAGAAAATGGGGGGCAAACAAAAATTTCGTATTTTTTCACAAAAATTTGGAATTTTCATCACTACCCATCATTTCTCAGCTTCCAAACAATACTCTACAACCGAAAGAATACGGAAAATCAATCAAAGAGTACAAAGCGAGAGAGAGAGAGATACCGAAAACGCAGCGATGCTGGGAGGAGGCCATGGAATCAACAGCAGAAGAAGAAGGTGAAGCGCCGCTCCATCTTCTTCCTCTTCAGCACCATCCTTTGTTCACCGAGAGAGAGAGAGAGAGAGAGAGAGAGACTCTGCGTTGCGTTGTTTGGATCTTCTTGTCGAGTAATAATAACACGGACACAGTTAACGCCGCGTTGCCCTTTCCTACGCATATTAATGGAAATCCAAGTGTAATGCTCATCTTGGATTTTTCATTTTTCATTTATATCATATGTATCTGTAATGATACCTCATAGTTAGTACGAAGTGATGAAGTACAAAATGTCATGGGAAAAAAAATTCACAAAATGTTGGTTATAAAAGTAGGGGGAAAATTCAATTAAAAAAAATAGAAAAAAACGAAGCCTCATTTTGGTCTTTTGAAGCTATATTTGTGCTTTAATTTTCGTGACTAATAATTTAGTTGATAAAATTGCAAAATGTAATTCAACTTATTTCTTGAAGTGACATGTAAAGGGGTTAAATTGAATCATTACACTGATTTGAATCAGATTTTATAATTTTAGGAAATCAATCATTAATGTCTTAATTTTAGACACTAAATTAACGCATATATACTATTTTAGGGTCTCATTTGTTTTATTTACTTTTCCTGCATCACTTTTATGAAAGATTTAATTTTAACATACTATTTGAATAAAAAAATTTTGTATAATCATTTAATTATATTTAATTTAAAGGGATTGTTTATGCAATTTCATCATGTTAGAAGTAATGGTTAGATAAAACCTTTTCTAAAATAATAATTTTAGAATTTAAACTCCTTGATATTAAGATTTAAACTCCTTAATATTGCAAATAAAGTCTATTTGATGCTACAATTTATTCCATTATGTCTAATCACTTTTTTATAATTTCTCTTATCATTGATTTTCTAATGTACCAAAACAAAATAATTTAATGTCATTGTACTTTGATAATAATAAAATTATCTTTTTTGGGGGTTAATCTAGATATCCTAACATCTTAAACACGATTAAAACTATAAAGTTATGTTTACATATTAAAAAATATTTGTACGGTATAAAGAAAATTTTAATTTTGATAATTTAAAAATTTTTATATAATCATTTAATTATGTATTATTATATCAATAAAAAATTTGTTATCTTTAATATTATATAATTAAATAATAATATAATTTTTTTTCATTTACCTTATATTAAAATTAATCTCATATAAAAGAATGTTGTCGAAATTAATATTCCATCACTACCCAAAAAAATAATAATAATAAAATAAAGATTCTATACGTTTTAACTATCATTTTCTTGTAGACAATTTTTAACTATCTTTTGAATATATGGTCCTGTGTCATATCAAAATTAAAATCATATAATATATCTGCACGAAAAATAAATAAATAAATAACGTATCATATATAACTATCATCGCGACAAATGTTCTACTTGTCCTCCCAAACAAAATCCGCCTTTTTCTTTTTTTTTTTGTTTTTTTTAACTTACTAACATGAACCATTTTGAGGTCGGTCACAAGGTTTAAAACTTGAAAATAATTTCAATATACAGCAGACATAAAGTATTTTACATTGTTAATTTAATTATATCTTATTTTCTGAGACATTTGAAGTGATAATATAATAAGAATTATATATTTTTAATTAGGTGAATATATATAACTAAATAAATGTATAAAAATATTTTATTTTAACAATATATCAAAAATTATATTTCTTACTCTTCATCTCTCTTTTTTTCTTTTTTTTTTTCTTACTTATCATTTTAGCTAATCTTCGTCATTACAGATATTGGAAAAAATATTTGAGTATGTCTCTCGTAGAACAAAGGAATATAAATATGTATTTGACAATGATTAATTTTTTTCTATAACAGTTTTTTCTTTTCCCCTTCTTTTTCGTTTTATAAATGCTAGTTTAGGTAAACGATGATATGTTTGATATTAGCGGAACTAATTACCATATACTATTTTCTTTTTTTAAAAAATTACCTTAATATTGATAATTACCATATTCAGAACCTGATTTGATTGATAATCTTTTTCTTTTTTTTTTTTTGGGTTGAAAGTCTAATTGATAATTTGACTTGACCCAAAATTTTTTGGGTTGAATTTTTTTTTTTTTTTTGTGGGGTTGACGGGATGGAGCTCAAACCCGGGTGCATTTTTTTAGATGCGGACATATCTTTGACTAAACCAACACCTCAAATTTATTGTTTGAGGGTGTATTTTTTTGGGATTTTTTGAACAAAAATTATTTTTTTATTGAAAAGATCAATTTTCATATATTTAGATGGTTTTTTAAAAATAATAAAAATATAAAAAAATCTATTTTTAATTTTTTTAGAAGTTGAAAAAAGTAATTTTTAAAAAAAATTAATTTTTAATTTTTTAACTATATATAAAATTTAAATTCTAAAATCACTTTTTTCAACATCTGAAATGAACGTATTCTAACAGTTATTTTTGACCTGTACATTTTTGGATTTGGTTCAAGTCATATTTTGGGCTCGATGTGGCCCAATTTTCTTTTAGTTTATATGCCTTTCTTAGTTTCTTTTGTCATTTTCACTTTAAATGTCTGTTTTCTTATAATTGACATTATCACTAGCAATTCCAGTTATATAATAATAATAATATAATATAGATTCTGTAACCAAACAAATACAGCTATGCTAATTGTTGATTCGATTCTTTTTCTCGACTTTTAGTTTTAGGGAGACTAACATATTTACCGATTGGCCCTTTCAAGGTATGTTTCAGTTGGCTGTCCTTTCCAAAGATTCAGTTATGTATGCTTTTGATGATTAATAAATATTAAGTACTCATTTATACGACGAAGTTAAATTAATATTCCTTGAAGCAAATTTGCTTTTAATTCATAACTTTTTTTTTGGATAAAATTCATAACATTATTTTTACATCCAACACATAAAAATAATTTTTAACTTAGAAAAGACAATGTTATACGGACTCAGTTACAAGAAGGGGGTTTGTTTCCGCTGTATCAAAAAAAAATTGCAAGAAGGGTTTCTCAATGAGATAATTTTTTACGTAATCCAAGAGCAACATACGAATTCAATAATAATATTTATGTCACAACATATGAATGCTCGCCCGTTGGACTATAGTCATAATATTACGTGATAGAAGTTAGCTGGGATTTTTTTTTTTTTTGGACTATTAGATTCTTTTTGCTTTCTTTTTTTGGTATCCCCAATAATGACCGTGAAATTTTAAAACCACCATATCACCTCAAAATGGGGAAGACGAAAGACATGATAAATCTAATAGACTTGTACGCAGCCGTTGAACTCGAAGAGGCGAATCCATCAATAATCCACAACAAGCTAGCATTTGTTGAGCTTCAATCTATCACATGTCTTCATTTGTGAACATGTTTACTCTCTCAACCGGATACAGTGTCATGTATGAAGAATTCTTGCTGCTCTGTTTGAACGAAAACATAAATACGAATTAACTCTATGCTATATTAGTAGAGATTAACTGATTAAGGTATGACAGAATTACTTATATCATCGAACTTTCTTTTTAATAAATAATAAATTTAATCAATCCAGTTTGTTTGTATTAAAATTTTGTATAAGAAATATAATATAAAATGTTATAAATAAAAAAATTAATAGATATTTCATTGAATTATTTATTTTAAAGTATAATATGTTCTAAATAAAAGCTAATAAAAATAATCTAATAGTGAAGAGTTTGAAATAGCTTGTATAATATCCTAAATTCAAATCTCATTGTCATTAATATTACCAAAAAAAATGTTCTAAATATAAATAAATATTAATTACTAAAATACCTTTTCATAAAATCTTAATATCTAATACAAAAATATTATAAGATTCAACGATGATGCGTTAATAAAACTCTACTATTCAATGACTTAAATAGAAAGTAAGTGGATTAAATAGAAAGTAAGTGGATTCTCTAATGCATGTTTGTAGTTCAACTAGATTCCCAGCAGGGAAAACCGTAACCAAAATACTTGATATTACCCTCAAATAACCAAGATTTTATTAGGAAAAATGGTTTACACTCACCAACTAATACACAAAAAATGACAGTACAAAGAATGATAATCCGTAAAATAAAACTTATATGATTCTAGTGTGAGTTTAGTTAAACTTAAAATATTTTTGTGCATGTGCAGCTAACATGTACAAAAAGAACATAACTTCTAGTATTATGTGTCAGTTTCCCATCACCAACACGCAGCTCACAAGATAAAAAGGCAGGAAATTGGAAAATTTTACGGAATGTCAAAGTAAACTCGAACATTTGAAGGAATTGGTAAATGACAACTAGCAACCAAACTAATTAATGATTATCCAGTTATATAAATTATATACTCAACAAAAGAAGGGATAATTGCATAAAAATTTAAAAAGCTATTGAATTATTTTATTTGTAGGAAAATATAAGTATATTTAACTAAATATTTTTTTATTAAATACTCAATATATTATCGCTGAATCAATATTATGTCTTTCATTCTAATTCTAATAAGTAAAAATCGAAGAAATAAATTTAAAATTGAAAACTAAACTTTAATATTCTAAAATAGCAAATTAATTGAAGCAAGAAAGAAGAGAGAAAAAAAGGGGGGATGCTGAACATCGCCATACGCTTCAAAAGAACAAGCATATTTTAACCTACCAAACACTTCTACCTTAAATTTTTTAATATTTATAATTTTATATGTTAAATTAAATTAATGTTTTCAAAATCAAATCAAATTGCTCGGTTACACTAATTAAAATATAAAAACAGGCAATATTTTCAATTCAAGCATTTACTAACTCAATTATGATTTTACTACAACCTCAACGGATTAAACAAATTAAATGATGAATCGAAAATGTACCCCAAAAAAAATCATGAATCGGAAACTTTATTTACACAATCTCTAATTCAATTTATTTTAAAACATTAGATAAAACTCCAATTGAACCTCAATTATATCAACATTGCTTGTTTTAAAATAGTAGCTGTATTTAAAACTAAAAATTATTTTTAATACGCTACTATTGTAAAAAAAATTTACAATCATCCAATTACTTCTATTTATAATATTTTTAAAGTAATTAATAATTAATTAAATATTTATATTAATATAATAATACACAATTAAATATATGTATATATTAACGCATCAAAATTAAATTCTTTAAACTATCCAATTAAATGTAACTCCTCACCTAATGATAACAAGCACTGTACACAGTTTCCTTCAAGGAGTATACAAATACATCAGAAATCAGAGTCGTAGCTCTACAATAATATTCCTTATATGCGCATTACATGTTTTTTCAAGTAAGTTATTTTGACTCCCAGCTTTAAATTTTTAATTCACAACAGTGTAAATTACACTGGAATGATAGTGTAAAGTAAAAGGGAAAAACTTGTATCCAGGTAAAATACCCATATGCAATGTCCTCATTGTCAACAAATACAAATCATCCCCCAGTGCGCTTTGGTCTAACAACCACGTTAAGGGAGTATCCATTCATTACTTACCCATCAGCGATTGAGGACTACACACCTCTATTTACCAATTACTAACAACAAAAAACATAATGCTGAAGGCGTTACTAACAATTAAAGATTATTACAAATGCCTTAAAAGGTATAACTACACTTATGGCGCACCTACACTTATACACACCTCACCAAAAGTGATCTTACTATGTACAATCAACCTCCAAAATGGAGTCTCTCCTAGTTAAAACCAAACAAGACATTTACATTAACTAAAAGAAGAGGAAAATAAACAAAAGAGGTCTTTAGGAATTGACACGTTTGAAAACTAAGTGAAAATTTTGTAATGTAGAATACCAATTCACCCTGCAAATTCCCAAAGAGCCCCTTCCCTTGAATTAAGGCTGATTTAGTCCACTAATCTTACATTGTGTATGATAGTCACAAAGAATGAAAATATGTATTTTTTTTATTCTCTTTTTTATTTTTTTTGGTTTTGAATATGTTAGAACAATACTATTTCAGTCATCCTGGGGACATCCCAGACAAAACATATATATCATAATAGCAGCAAAACTTCGAATTTACATATTCAAGGAGAGATACATCTCCCTAATAATCTAATAGTTCCAACAGAAACCCACAAGAAAGCACATAAAGCAATAAGAATCGGGAAGAAAAGGAATGAAACTCCCTTTCTGCCTTCTCTCTTCTTAGTTGCAGTGTCTTTACCTGCAGCAACATTTGCATGCGCGATCTTCACCCGGCCGAAGCTAGACATGCGATTCAAAGCCCGGTTCACTAAAGCATTCTCAGCAGCTGATGCAGGCGTGGTAGGTATTGACTCAACAAAGGCCCAAAGAGCAGAGGAGAATCCACTTCTGGTAGCAGAATCTTCCACAATGTTACTTTGATTTTCATAGCCTTCAGTAGGAAAGCTAGCAGAATCACACACAGCACCTAAACATGACCAGAAAACTAGCACATATTAGAGATAGCCCTAGGCTATTTTGTAGTTTTTACATAAGAGCAGCTTTAAACTGGCTCAATTTTCATTTTCCCAGCAGGAATATATAGTCAGAAATCTTAATTTTGGTTTGTAAAGCTGTAAAAGATGGAACAAAATTTAGACTCCTAAAAAGGGTTTCTGCCATGCATAAGCTGGCATGTCAACCAGAAGCAGTGAACTTTGAAGAGCTCAGCACAAATGAGATTTGAAGCTTGCATCTCCATCCAAATCAAAGACATTAAAATCATTATTTGGGTGTTGAGCAACACTGCATCTTGCACTGATGAGTATACCTGGGTTTGTTTGAGAGAAAGAACCAGCAAAGCCTTCAGCTGTACTCAGGGTGTTTCGTTCACCATGCATCCACAATTCATTGACATTTTGAGTAGCATCCTCTGGATTGGGCAGCAAGTGATAAGTTTGATTTTCAATGTTGCTGCCAAAAGCATTATCCATGTATGCATGTGGAACGGTCTCCTCATTAATTGGCCCCAAGTCACGAAGAAACATCTCTGCATCTTCGAACATATCAAATTCACTGAACCCATCTTCAAACTGCAGGTTCTCCACAGGCATTTCTGTATGCGACAATGTAGGTTCAGTACCATTGAGATCATTAATTTCCAAGAAGTCATCCTCCTGAAAGTGATAGTCCTCTATTTGAATGGTGGGAGTAGAAGTGACCTCTGCTGCTTCAGGAGTATGCAAGTGAGAAGTAACCGACTGATTGAAGTCAACACTGGGCTGCACATGATAATGCTGACCGCTTGAGTGAAAGATACTATTTGGCTCAGGGAATGTCACAGCCTCAGAGAATTGATCCACCACAGTACTTATTGTTTCTTCAGCAACAACCTATATGATTCATGAAAAACCTGAGTCAAAACAATCACTCTTGGAAATAACATGCAGAAATTAAGCTATCAAAGCTAAATAAATAAGCACATGAAAAAATTTGGGAGGATCACATACCTGAGGAAATTCAAGATGAGCATTCCCATATTGCTGGTCAAGGGCAAGCTCGTCATCCAAAATTCGATTAATCATCTCCTCAATTTCATCATCAACCAAAGGCTGCAGCTGATCATTAACAGGGACAGGATTTGGTACCTCACAATTAGCTGACTTTACATTAAAATCTACAGAGTCATCCTCATCCCACTCGTCTTCTTTAAATGGTGCACCATACTGTTCACCATTTTTAGGACCAGGTCCACTTTTCTTGTACAGCTTGTAAAGTGCAAAATAGTCCTGATAATCAAAACACAAAGTCAGTAAATGATACTCGACATGATCAATGAGTATCTAAAACAATAAAACAAGAAATTTAAATAAAAAATGTTAATTCAAGGAGATACCTTAACACCCTGGCATCTCTTAAGCTCTTCTTCATCCATGGTGTATTCATGCATAACCCAATCAGTCCGCTCCCCATTAGGAGCCCTGCCTCTATAGAAAACCAGTGTCTTTTTCACTCCGACTGCCCGAGAATTGCAGGTCACATTACGATCCTTTCCTGTTGCTTTCCAGTACCCGTGCCTTGTTGCTCGGTTGGACCTTGCACCATTAGGATACTTCCTATCTCTATGGCAAAAAAAGAACCATTGCCTATCTCCAGTTTTCAGTACAGATAACCCTGCAAAATTTTACAAGCTATTAGCAATCAGCAAAAAATAAACTAAACAATAGTAAAAATACTATACAATATTTATTATCCACATAAAGCTATGACATGGGGGCAAGCAATGTACCAGCATCATTGCCTATCTGTATAATTTGTTCGCACTAGAGTAACTGCAACCTTAGAACACCAAAAGCCACAAACTTCCATAAACAGTTACTTTACACTCACAAACATTAATAATGTAATTCCAAAAAGGAAAAAAGATTCCCAGTTTGGAAAACCTCAGAAAGCCATAATTAAACAAAATATACAAACAGATCATCGCACGATGCTGATTTGGGAAACAAGTCCAGCGACAGATCTGCTTTGCACTGACAACATGGAAACTTCAATTTATATGGAATATCAACTATATCAGTCAAGAGAAATCAACATACCAAACAAATATTTAATGCTATGTCAACGATATCCAGCCGGAAAAACTCATGCAATACTAACAACATGAAGATCTAAACATTCGTACCCAAATCAACAAATCAAAAGAACCCAAACAACACACACAACCCCAATTGAAGCAAATCCAAGTCAACGCTTGGCACTCCAACCCGATCACCACATTCAAAGTACCATCCCATGCTGAATTCTTGACAATTCAACCAATATTCACAACATGAAGATCGAAGTCTCCAAACAACCATACCAAATCACCAACTTCTCATCAATCAAACAAAAGAACCAAATCCAAAGAACCCAAATAAAACACAAAACCAAGTCAACGCTATAACAATCACAAACACATGAGCTCTCAGAGCAGAACAAAATACCGGGCAATTCCTCAGGATCCCACTTGTACACATCGGCTTCTCGAATCACGTTGAGCTTCAGCTTCTTCCCACATATCTTCCGCTTCAGATAGTACATCACCAGCTCCTCATCCGTGGGATGGAAACGAAACCCCGGCATCGACGCCATAGCCTTGCTGAAACACTCGGTTGACCCAGCTTCCGCACCCATTCTCGATCAAAAAAAGAGTGACAAGAAACACAAGAACCCTAGACCCAACACCCAAAAAGAAAAAATCGAAACTTTATGAATCGATAGGCAACGAACCAAAAACCCACAGCTACACGATGCGATTCGAACCTTTGGGTATTCGAAATCGGAAAATTGAACCGTGGAATCAAAACTCCCCGAAAATAGAGGATCAAATTTCACAACCCAAAAGGGGAAAAAAAAGTAAGAGTAAAAATCCCAACTTTTTGAATCAAGAGGTTGTAAAAACCAAAAACCTGCGACTACATGACCCGAATCGAATCCCCGGGGTGCGAGAATTCGAAGATCGAATCGTGGAACGAGAAACCTAGAGGGAGAGAGAAGCTTCAAATTGGGGAAATTGGGTTGTGTGTGTGGAATTGTTGTGTGGGGAAAAGAGGGGGGTTTTGGGCGAAGGGTGGGGGTGGATAGTGTTATGGTCAAAGAAGGAAGCTTGTAGCGGGTGGGAACCTTCCTGTGGGGAGTGATTCAGTGCGTTGAGGGAGCAAAGTGAGAGTGTGAGTTCAGTGACAAGATGTGACTGCGTGGGGATCAAGGTTAGACGATGGGAGTTGATAGAGGGTAATTAGAGGGTCTGGATTTGAGGTGGAGCCATGGGTGTTATGTGAGTTTGGGTGTATGTGATTGGGCTGTAGCGTGTGAACATTTGGTTGGGTGCGGTATCTCACACTCCAAATCATACTTTGCTATTGCATGGAATTTCATTTCACTTGCGCAAAAAAAAGTAATTGAAAAAGGGACAAAGATATTTCTACGTAGAAAATCGACTCCCAGTGGATAGACCATGAAATAACACGAAGAATTATTACGCATCCAGAAAGGAGAAATTATAAAACACATAAAGTGACTGGGTACTTGTGAGTGTGTATCCACGATATGTCTAATTTTTTCGGTACAAATAACCTACCTCACAAATAAACTAAGAGCTATTATAGGGTAATATTAATAGCTGAATATTATATTTGGTAATATATTTATCATTGAATTTTATAATATTTATAATCTTACATTAAGTTTTGAGTGGTAGACATTTTATTACATAAAGTTTTCTATGACCATGAGTCTATATCAACATTACATTAATTCTTAAAAAAAAATTAGGATTTAATTTTGATGTATTATTAATATGAAAAAATTTTATATAGTTATTTAATTACATATTATCATATTATTAAAAATATTTAATATTTATTATTAATTGTATTAAAAATCATATATACATATATATATATATATATATATATGATGAGATAAACTAATTTTATTAATAAATCTATTATCTTTAAATAATATAAATTACTTTCCAATTCTTTTAATAAATTTAGCTTGAGAGGATACTTATTTAGTTTGAGATTAGGGTATGCTTCCAAATTTATGAAATGTTAAATCAATTTGCAAGTCTCTATACCTTCATTGTGCTTTGAAATAATTATTTATACTTCGGTGGCTTGCTTAGATTGAGAGAAAATGAGAGTAGATAAAATGAGAGGATTGAAAATTATAGGTTTTTAAATTTTTTCCCTTGTTTGGTTGAAAAGGAAAAATGAAATGAGAGAGGAAGAAAAAAAAATTCTAGGATCCACAAAAAAAAAAAAAAAATTCTTCTCAATAATGGAAAGAAAAAGGTAGGGAGGGTGATGAATCACAAGACTACCCTTTATATTGAATAAGACAAAAGGATAAATAAGTTATTTAAATACGATTACATGAAAAAAAAACTATTTTTTTTGTTTTGCACAAAAATATTTTAGCTAGATGAATGGATTGAGACTCAAGACGTGCTGCCAGAAAATTATTTCAAGTTGACTGAGGGTGTGTTTATTTCGGATTAATTTGCTAAAAAATCACTTTTTTCATCCAAAAAAATCAGTTTTGTATATTTGGATAATTTTTTAAAAATAATCAAATTCTCAAAAAAATCTGTTTTCAGCTTTTTTAGATAAGTTGAAAATAATAGCTTATGAAAAAAAATCAGTTTTCAGTTTTTTCAATTATATATAAAAGAAGTTAGGCTAGTGCAAAACACTATCGATTCCCATAATCAGGCGATTAGTACCAAGAGAGGGACTTTGTCTTTCAGCAAATGGGTTCCCAAACTACTTCAAATAGCGTTTGGTAGGCAGATCAACAAATTAGGTCACCAAAAAGATATTGCGTGAATGAGTGAAGGCTAGTGAAATGGATTGAAACTTAAACAGGTTGAAAGTAAATGAAATACTGTAAACAAAGTATGGTAAAGAAATGTTGTAAAGTATTGGAAAATAAGAGCAAGGACTATAAAGTTCATAAACATAAAGATAAATATAAAAGAAACTTGTGTTTAATCCATTTGATTGGGGGATGCGTTTACAGATTATGCTCAAGACTATTTATACATGTATAAAACTTAACAGTTATCCTAAGGCAACTATTAACTACGTTCTCACACAAACATAGTCAGTAAACTTCGTCCTGGTAACCACCTCGTAACCATCTTCTATGTCATCCTTAAGTGCACTTTCCTTAGGGTAGTGGTAACTACTTAAACCGCTCTCTACCTTTCATCAATCTCTCCCGTTTCTAAACTAGAAAATGTCTTCCTCAACTGCTCCTATTTTCCAAGGAGTGGTCATGAACTTAGTCAAACTCCTACTCTCAGCTGCTGAAGAACGTTCTTTCTCCAACCAAAGCCTAGAACTGATATAGATTACCAGCTATTAGTAAGGCCCAAAATCTAATAGGAAATTCATGTCTTCGATTAATGGCTACTGTCAACTGTTAGCCGATGGCTATTGACTGATAGTTAAACCAGTCATCAACTATCAACTGGAACTCATATCAGTTATCAAACCTCAAAATATGTGAATAAGAGCTCCTATAGGCGACTATATCTAGTTAGAATCCTGATCACAAAAGGTAAAGCAAATCAACTGAGGCAAAATAGAAAAAATGGCCAAAACAATTTCTAAATGGCCAACCCTGATTGCTATGTCAACGCTCTCATCTTGGGTTTTCCATAGATATGTAATAATGATTATTCTGACACTCGGATCTCAGCCAACGGCTAATTGAAGTTTGACCAAATATTTTGGCCTATTTCAATCAATTTAAGCCGAATAACATACTCCGTGTCAGCCGTCAGCCATCGCTCATTCTTCGGCTAACTACTCTTCAACTATCGGCTGAACTTGACCGAATATTACCTTTTTCAGCTATTTCTGTTTGGCTGATATCCATCCTCGACTAGCTGCAATTTTTTTGGTGCCAACAATTTTTTATCTTCTTTTTATTTTTTTCTTCTCATTTTCTCTCCTCATTCAAATAAAGCTTAAAAGTTTTTAATTTAGTCTTTATATTTTAAAAATTTTGTGTTTAGGTCCCTATTATCAATTGATCATCCATTCTTCATTACACCATATATACATAGTCATTAACAATGCTGAGGTGCTAACAATTTGGGAAAGAAAATAAAATAAAGATATAACATGCGTAAAAACTAAATATCATATTTTGAATAAGTATTTTTTTTTCTTTCTATTGTAGCACTCCCTGATTCTGGTTTGGCCACCTCATTGTTGTTATGCTCCATGAGTCCTTTATATGGATCTCTCTTTTGCAGTACTGCTTGTCAAAAAAATGTCTTAGACTCTGTCTCGGAATTAGGAAAAAACAACAGAAAGGGAAGATGTCAAAAAAGAAGAAGAAGAAGAAGGGAATGAGAAAAAAGAAATAGAGAAAGTTTATCTTTTTCTTATTTAAGACTATAAAATCTCCCATTTTAAATAAACTAAAAAAAAAAAGAAGATTATGGAGGATTTTTAAAATCCCTCAAATACCTTGTCATACTTAAATTAGAACTTTTAAATAAGATAATATCTCCCAAAATTCTTCTTTTTTTTTTCTCCTTCTGAACTTAACTCACAAATAAAGCCTTAGATAACATTTATGAGATACGTCACTGTTGTACTGCTGTAAGGCTGTTAATCTAAAGCAATTCGGACAGTTTTTTACTTTGGGTACAGTAATAGGTGATACTGAGTTGTTGATTTAGTGATAGGGGTAATGAGATAATAGGCATTATTCTAATGGCAAGAGGGCTGGCTCGGTCAGAGTGTCAGATGATTTTACATGGCTTAATCACTAAGATTGTATTTAAAATTATTTTCCACGCCAACGGCTTAGAGTGGAATCACATTTCTACTACTTAATCAATTGGTGACGTGTCCTGAATTTATGAATAAGCTGCGTTATTGTTATTATTCTGTTTTTTTTTTTTTCGCAGTACAAATGTGCTGATAAAGTGTTTGTATCATTAATATAATATTAGAAGTTTCAAAGTTCCACAGTTTTGAATAATACGGGTATTACTCATGAATCATGATGTTGTTTTCATTTTCATATAGAATTTACATGGGTGCTTGATTAGAGGAGGCAGCCTGTCCTTCTCCAGTGTACCTGCATATTGCTTTTGACTATGGCATTATTTAAATTTTATGTGAGACTCTATCCCGATCATATTAAGTGCATATAAGTAAAAAAATAAAATAAAATAAAATGTTGCGTACACAGAACGTTGATAATTAAATTTATCTGGAGCATGTGTTCCTAAAATCTTTTTCCCCCTAGTTACCTCCTTGACAAGCTAATATCCCTTTTTTTTTTCCAGTCAAAGACAAACATCTAATCTCTTTAGACTGCAATTATTTTTTATTATCGCATCATGGTGATTTAGGAGGAAAAAAGTAAATGAGACTAGTTCAGAAGTAACACATTTTCTTTCACCTTGCTCCATCCATCAACTAGTGGCTGGGATTCTAAGCCAAGAATATGGTGTTAGGAGGAATAGGTTTAAATTGAAGAAGTAAATTATGTTTGATATTGAACTAAAGGAGTTGTCCTATGTAAGGCTGGCGTGACTCTGTCTATCGTCCATTTCTTTGGAAGGATAGCTTCGTTATAAAAGATTGTTTTAAGCACAGTTACATTAACCTTAATTACGTCAACGGAAAAAGTCTCCCCCCCCCCCCCACCAAAAAAAACAAGAAATCTCTCTCTCTCTCTCTCTCTCTCTCTCACACACACACACACACACACACACACACACACACACAAACTTATAGTTGAGGTCTATTGTTATTCATTAGGACTTAAAATAATAATTTATTTATTTATTTACACTTTAAATTATGTTTGTAAGATCGTATATTGCTTATATTTTTAAAACAATAAAAATCAACTATATGCTCGCTTTAGTTAATTACTGTATGATTATTATATGATTGGACTTTTAGAATGTTAATTTGGTTTAACTTTTTAGGCTCTAAAATTATAATTTGGAGAAAAGTTACAGGATAAATTTTTTGCCCAACCACAGTTTTGGATTTTTCAAAAATTAAACCAAACAAGTTATTTATTATTGAGCTTTGTTATATGGTACAAAACTAAACCTAAAAATTTCAGTTAGTACTTATAAAAGGAAAAAACTTACGAAAAACAAATTGAATAAGCGAGAGGGAGACTAAAAGTGGAAAACAATCCACTAGTAAAAACCTTTCCTGCGAAAACTCACAAGTTGAGATTCATAATTTCATATATACTATTAAGTTTTTCTTTCTTTCAATATAAAGTTGTTTTTTAAATGCAGTTTTTAGGTGAATTGATTTTAAATATACATCTTTAGATTAATTATTTTATACTGAAGTTAATTTATGATAACAATTTTATTGATAAAGTTCTGTAGAAAGCAATTTTCTAATTAAGTAAATATGAACATGTTAACAATATATTCACAATGAAGATTTCTTTATTTTTAACTTAAAACTATGGTTATAAAATGCTTTTCAAGAAGGAATTTGCAAGGTAAAAATTGTGATCATCTATATCTATCTATCTATATATCTAGTAACATTTACTTGATGGTTGCATTAATTGCAATGTATATTAAAAATTTATATTACATGAAAATAAGTGTAATAAGTATTAGTCATATCTCATTTGTATTATAATGGTTAAAACTTATAATAAGTATTTGGCTACTCAAGTTTTCTAACAATAATGATATTTAATTATAAAATTTAAAATAAATTATTTAATAACCTATATTATTAAAATAAATTTTGTAAACACAAAAAATATTACACTCACTGATATTATTTAATGTGAATAAAATCATATATGTTGATTTTAATGAACATAATACAAATAAAAAAAATTTATATTATTATATTTAATTCTATTTTATATTTAATTAAATAATAAATTTTATTAATGTACTTTTTATTAATACAATTCTTTTATTATTCTATTTTTTATTTTTGATATTATTTTAAAATTTTTTGTTTAAATTTTATTTTACTGTATACACTTCTTTATTAATGACCATTATATAAATAAAATTGTATATATATACTAATATATTTGCAATTAGACAATATACAAGAGTAATACATTTCAACGTGGATTAAACTACTGAGACAAGATCTACTTAAATCAATTCGTGATATAGTGAAACAAATTATTGATAGCACATATCCAAAATTTACAATAATATAAGCAGATGGAGAATATCTTAAAAACAGCAATACTCACTCCTTAAATGACATTGTTGAAGAAATCAATTATTATATATTTTATGTGATTAAAAATCCAATAATAGCATAGTTAAACAAAATTTATATATCAAATAGAATTTTTGACACTTTAGATTGAATTCTCAAACCTTTGTTTCCAACAAAAAAAAAGGAATGTCTATATGTTCCTTAGAAACTAAATTTGGCATAAGGAATTTATGCAGCTAGGAAAACAAATAATAAAAGAAAAAAAAATTAAGTGAAGCAATGTTGTTGCAAAAATTTTTAGCACATGAATAGTTTTGTTAAGATAACTCAAAGTGATCATTTGTTTTGATAAAAAAATTCTAATAAAAATGTGTTATACAAAGACAATAAACAAACGTCAACATCAATTATTGAACTATATGAAATTATATTATACAAAAAGAATATTTTATCGTAAAAAAATATATGTTACAATGGTTAAAGTGACTCCAATAAATGAGTTGAAAGTTCTTATAGTTGAGAGGATGAAAAATATAAAAATTATACAAAAATATATTGCCTATAATAAAATATTCAATAAATTCTTACAATATAATTACTTTTAATCTATTTTATTGTTTAGAATAATTAAATTTTTTTAATATTTTCTTACATATCTAACTTTCAGTTGTTATTATAACTTTTTTTTAAAGATATTCTTATTAAAAGAATTTATAAAAAATATTAATAAACCCACTAAACGCACGAAGATCACCTCTAGTTTATATGTATTTTTTCAAGCACATTTAATTAATTTAAAGACTTATACAAGAATGGAAATAAACAAACAAAAGTGCAGCTTTGAAAAACAAATAGACTATCAAATAAATAAGCTGTATCTATCATTGATGTCTCACTTATTTTGGTACGTGAATTCGTGAAAAATAAAGAAAAAAAGACGCAAACTCGCACAAGATATACATGGAAAGAAGACTTTTCATGACATACTTAAGACGCGGAAAATCAGTTATAAAGTGATTAGGATAATTGAGAGGAGGATGTACTTTAAAGTTACATGTGTTTGACCTTAATATCAATACCCAAAAAAAGTTCTACGACAACATGATACCCACCAAAGGACAATGCTATACCCACCCACGAAAAGGGCTGAGAGAATAAATTATGCCTTTTATTTATATACGTTGTGGTGTTTTATATATAGGTTTTTATTTTTATTTTTCAATGCAAGTTCATATAGAAATAATTTTTATGACTATTATTATTATCATTATTATTATTGATCAAATTATTATTATTATTATTATTATTATTATTTATTATCATTTTATTGTTAATATAGTTCCTTTATATTTTCAAATAACCATATGTTACTAATTATCAATTACTAAAATTATTTAATTACACTAATATTATTTGTAATGTTAAACATTTTAAAATTTTAATCGGCGTTTACGAATCCATCATTCCAACTATGTCATTACTTTGTCTTTTGTTTATAACTCTTTTGTTAAAAATAAAAATAATAATAATAACGCAACATTGCTACTGCACATAATGTAGTTGTTACTAAAAAAATTTGACTACCTAAATTATTAAAAATCTTTAACTTGAATAACAATTATTTGACTTATAGC
The DNA here is from genome assembly GCA_031439595.1 of Pterocarpus santalinus. Lineage (NCBI taxonomy): Eukaryota > Viridiplantae > Streptophyta > Magnoliopsida > Fabales > Fabaceae > Pterocarpus > Pterocarpus santalinus. Next base: position 52,649,321 of record CM062526.1, read on the forward strand.
ATATTTGGAAAAAAAAAATTCCATTTTGAAAATAAAATTTTGTTTGGGTAATTTTTACTGAAATGGATTATAATTAATTTTAAAGAATTTAAGCTGTTTTTGGAAGAAAAAAGTTAAAACTAAAATTTGAATTTTTTAAACTAAAAGTTGTTTGTATAATATACATAATATTATATTTTATCAAATTTACCTTAAATATTAAATATTATATAACATAAATAATTATTTTATATATATTTTAATAATTTTATCATACAAAAATAATTTTTATATAATTTAAATAAAATAGATTATTTCACAATTTTTTTAATTGAAGTATCTAAATATAAATTAATTATTAAATAATCAATTATATCAAAAAATAATTATACAAATAAATAATTAATAAAATAATTTTAATCTTACAAATTTTTAAACACATACTAAGTTCATTCTCTTTTAAGTTCATTTTCCGTTTTTGATGAGATTTTTTTTTCTCATGTAAGTAATTGCAAAGATTGTTAACTGGATTTTTTTTTTTATACTAGTACTACAAATATGGTTATAAAATTAATCTACACGGTCATAATTAAGTGGTGTTTAATAACTTCAAAAATTAAATTAATATGGTATAAAATATAATTAGTTTTGTTAACTAGTATAAAAATAAATTAATTTTTTATTAAATATTGTTTAATTTGATAGCTTAAAAATTAGTTTTAACATTATTATTTTTCTTCTTATATACCTATTTCTTTTTGAATACACCATTAAAAAGTCAATCTTGCGAACGGTGGTAGAAAATGGTGGACGATCGTGGCCAGCAGTGTAGACGGCGGTGACAAACAGTGGTGATGACAAGGCGGATGACATAGATAGATGGTGGCAGGTGGTGGCGGTCGATAGTGACAGACAGTGGCTGTCGGTAGTGGGTGGCAGCAAACGGTGGAAAACAATGCAACTAGCGGTAGTAGACGATGGCAAATGGTGGCAGTAATAGACAATAGCCAATAGTAGTCGACAGTGGATGATGGTAGATAGTGGCGGTGAACGGTGGTGGATGGCAACGGAGAGCAGTTGACAAAGTTAATGAAAAAAGAATTAATTGATGCGAAGTAAGAAAATATAAAATTCAAGGAGAAATTTTTGAAATGAAATAAAATTAATTTAAAATTATTTTTTTTAAATTGGTTTTAAATCTAAATTAGTTTAGATAAAAATTAGTTTAAAAATGCTTAGTTAGTTACCAAATAATATTTATTAAAAACTAGGCTATATTATACATAGTTAGCCGATTTTTTTAGTTTGCCAAACATCTCCTAAGAGTTTTTTTTTATTAATTATTTTATCAAGAATTTAAACTTTAATTGTCTTTTTGTGAATGTAGTTAGCTCATTATTATAACCATTAATTTTTAATTAAGCTTTTTTTTTGTTTTTATAGATATCTTTTTATTAGAGATAATTTTATTTGAGTATTGTGATATATTTAAATATAAGTAACTTTTTTAATTGAAATTGAATTTTAGTTACTGATCTCTTTATAATTAGACCAAATCTTAGTTAGGATTTTGTGAACAAGTTTTACTTACTTAGTATTTTTTTTAATAATTTAATTTATATGTGTTATTAATATATAAAATTTTTATATTATTATTTAATTATATATTATTATATCAATAAATATAATTAAATCTTATATATACTATTTAAATGATCATATAAATAGAGGAATATTATCAATTGATTATGTAAAAAAATTTTATATTATTATAAAATTAAATCTTTTATAAATTTATAGAAAATATTATAAAAAAACTCTGAATAATTATTTTTTGACGGCTGTGGTTGAAGGATATTTTGATCATCATCATGGGAATGCAACACGTGTGCCCACAGTTTCTCTCTTTCCAGCAGCAAAAGCAGGTCACTGGGGTGGGCCGAAAACAAAAGAAAAAAATGACTCAATCATTTTCATGTCTCCCTGTCACGTTTGCTTTCTCTTTTGGGGGAGAGAGAAGAAGAAAAATGGTGCCAAACAAAAATACAAAAACTTAATACAAATTTGCATTAAAAAAATTTCAAACTTTTGAAGATTTTTGGAATCTCACAACTGTCACCACTGTTTATCCATACAGTTTAGCCCCCAGATCTGATCGAAGAATGCGCTTTTGAAAAAAGCAGAGAAGGGTTTCATAGGTGAAAAAACCGTTTTGATCATCTGTGGGTTATACTGGTAAGCCGTTATGCCAGATTCTGTTCTGTGTTCGTTCTGCATTGTTGGAAAGTTCCATGCTTTTTTGTGTTCGGTTGCTGAGAATTTGTGGGAAAGTTTCAACATTTTTGAATTTTCAGGTTGTGGGCATTCAACAAACACGGCCTGATGCATGGTTTTGAAGCTGTGTTTCTTTTGTTTTGAATTATTTTCTTTTTTCTTATGTCAGCTAAACAAGTTGAAGTTTTGACTTTTGACTTTTTCCTTTTTCAGGGTGTGAAGGGAACTTGCCCAAGTTAAGATCTTTAGTTGTAATGCAGCTCTTGACTTGCTGAGTTTGTTTCTGGGGTTGTGTTGTTTTTTGCTTAGAGTTGGTTTGTTGGCACTCTTGAACTTCTATAATGGTTTTCTGGGAAGGATATGTGAGTGATGAAGTGATGGGCACGTTTGCCCCTATTGTGGTTTATTGGGTATATGCTGGGTTTTATCAGTTGCTGCCGCCTTTAGATAAATATCGGTTGCATACTAAGAAAGATGAGGAAGAGAAGAATTTGGTGCCATTTTCAGCAGTTGTGAAGGGTGTTCTTCTTCAGCAGCTTGTTCAGGCAATTGTTGCTCTTTTCTTGGTTAGTTATTCTACATTTGAAGTTATTTATGCTGATAATATTTGTTCAGTTCATTTTTTCTAGTGGCTACTAAGTTTCTTGTTGTTGCTTGCGTGCACATTTGTAGTTAATAGCATTTTTGAATGAGACTGTTTTTCCATTTTATAGTTTCTATTGGGTTGGTCTGTCCTTGATTCTGGTTGTTGCTTTTGTGTATGATAACTTTTCTTCTTTAGTATTTATATCTTCTAATTTTTTGGTTTCTAGGATAAGTGATTCCCTTTGTTTCTTATCTTCCATACTATCTTAGGTCTTAGCTTAAGGCCCCGTAGTATGATTTTTGAACTGATATGGCGTTGGTTGTGGAAAGCTAAAATTTCTGTATTAGATAAAAGGAAGTGTTAAAATACTATGAGCACAATTGACAGAATCAATTGATCAAGTACCTTGAATGCCAAAAATTTGAGCAAACAAAGAGTAATCTTAGGAATAATAAAACCAGAAAATAGGTAGGATGCATCCATTCATGGGGATTTCGGTTCACTTTAGTCTAGATCTTGGCCTGGATGTTCCACTTTTTAGCCCTTGATAAAAGAAGAATAATGTTATTAGGAAGAAAGGAGAGAGAGACTACGTCTGTGGGAAGATAAGAAATTGCTACAAAGCTGTCCAATCTCTTTGTATGTTAGAAATAAAAATTTTCCTTGGAACAACCATGAGCAGAGCTCCAAAGGGATGGCACTTCAGTACAATTACCGCATAATAGATACAAGGGTTAAAGAGGCACTCCAACCAGGGATGGCACTGAACTGCAAACAGCACACTGCCATAAAATATGGGCATTTTCAAAATGTTTCTGATTGGCACTCAGATGTTTTTAAGTAAATTAGACAAAGTTGGTTGAGCTTATAACACTTATTTGCTGGCCGTGCAGGATTCTGTGGTTAACTTTGAGTTTTACAGGAAAAGAAAAATAATGTTACCTAATGCACATGATCTGGTCTCTCATTACTTGCATTACCACTTTATCTAGATTGAAGTTGATGTTGAACAGTCTGTTGTAGACTAGCTGACCATTACGAGAAGGGAGGTTATTGATCTGAACTTTGAAGATGTGATCAATTTTTTGAATTTGTAGGCGAATGGAATGTATGCATTTACCAAATATTGTTGGCCAATAAGTTCTCTTTTAATTTCTTCTGTATATCTTGAAGCGTCATTTTTTCAGAAGCGTGTCATAAACAGGATAGCCGTCCAGTCCAGTTGATAAGGCTAATCTTCATATTAAAAATTTAAGTAGTAAAGTAGACCCGGAGACGTGCTACAGCTGTAATTTATAGCACTGAATTTTTGCCTCCTAATGAAAAAATTCTGTGATCTGAATTATACCCTCTCTAGACGCCACCTGGTGGGAGCCTCTTGCACTCAGCCACCCTTTAAGTAATTTGTCATTTGCAGATCTATATCTAGTGTCCCCAACCTAGTGGGACAAAGACTTGACTATTGTTGTTGTAAATGTATATTTAGTGTCAATAGGACAGTACTTCATTTTGATTTTGTTTATAACAAAACAAAAGCAAACTTTGTATAGTACTTGATGTTGTTGTGTTTGGATTGGCAAACTGATGACCCTATCTGCAGGTCTTCAAGTCTTTATTTACCTTGAATATTGAATTGATCAAAGACAGTACTGTTGTTGTTTCTTGATTCTGTACACGTCAGAGGTGCAAGTTAGGGGATTGAATTCTTTATATATAAGGGCAATTAATATTTGTGGACCTGGCTTTCACCTCTTTAATTATGGATTATTTACCTTGAATATTGAATTGAACTCTTTGAAGTTTTCAGATGCTGCAAGAAGATTACAGTTGTCATATACTAATTACAGTTGTTTTATTATCCTCTTCTTCATCTGTTTCTCTCATCCATCATATGGAGTGTTGCTGGGCTAATGCAGTGTTGAAGACAATGATAGAGGCTAGATGTTATTCTGTCTAAGAATTTTAGATCTAATTAACTTGACAAAACTCCAAAATTGGCCAAAATGGATGAAACTCCTAAATATTGTCCATAGTAACAACTAAGAAGTCGGCTCCTTTTCATGATGCATTGCATAGCTATTAATAGGTTTGGCATGCCATGATTGACAAGCATTTATGGATTTATGATGATAAAATTTATTAATCCATGTAGTAGCCTGCTAGGAGTTAAATTTTACTATCTTCTTGTTAAATAAATTATAAATGGGTAAATAAAAAATATGAATACTCTGTGCCAAAAAAAAATTCTGAATATTCTTTTGCAATGTTACTTAAAAATTGATAACAATGTAACATATATGGTTTGACATCTACCATCTTTCTTGTTAGTTCTATAAGAAAAGTTTCATGATAGAGCTTGGATTTTCCTGTAGATATACTCTTTGGCTGTTGTTAAGTACTAATATGCTTGCTACAATTCTGCAGTTGACCACAACCTCAGATGCATCTGAGGTTACAGTGCAGCCTTCTATTCCCCGACAAGTTTGGCAGATCCTTGTAGCGATGTTTGTCATGGATTCGTGGCAGTACTTTGTGCATCGCTACATGCATCAGAGCAAGTTTTTATACCGCCATATCCACTCGCAGCACCATAGATTGATTGTTCCCTATGCAATAGGAGCCCTTTACAATCACCCCATTGAGGGTCTTCTACTTGACACTGTGGGCGGGGCCATCTCCTATCTTGCCTCAGGGATGACCGCAAGAACAGCCGTTGTGTTCTTCTGCTTTGCTGTGGTGAAAACTGTTGACGATCATTGTGGACTCTGGTTGCCTGGCAACATCTTCCATTTATTATTCCAGAATAACACAGCTTATCATGATATTCACCATCAACTACAAGGGCTGAAATACAACTATTCTCAGCCATTCTTTCCCATATGGGATAAACTTCTGGGCACATACATGCCTTTCAATCTTGTAAAGCGGCCAGAAGGGGGTTTCGAGGCAAGGCCGGCAAAGGACTAGTTTTACAGTGTAATTGTCATGTCGGATGGTGCCATTTTTCCCTTAGAGGTGAATCATGTGAAAAGCTTTTGGATGATCTATCAGAGGCTTTACTGTAGGAATTTCTGAAGTTGATTGGAGCTTACTGGTGTTTTGGTCGCTTGGCAATGTTTTCCAGTTCATCTTGTCACAGTAACTTCGTCAACCCTCCTTGTGTAGCATAACTATGATGTGGTTGAGGAACTTTTCATCACCAGGGTTGTTGATTATGATGTACTTAAACATTTTTTTTTTTTAAGGTGTCAGTTGCTAAAAAGAGTACCAAGTGTTTGCGGAGATTTGGTTTTTGGTATACTGGTTTACTTATCTTCTATTAGTAAAGGTGTGGATTAAAGTACCATGTATGATGTATTAGAAATTTTTATCCTCATCCTAAACCATGGGGGTGGAGATATCACTCCAATCGATACCTTCGAATTGTCAAGATACAAGAACCGCAGAGATAAATAAGGCCTTCGATTAAGGATAATTCGTCATTTGTGGATTCTTTCATCTACCGTGGAGAGGCAATACTCACATTTGCAAAACATTTTCTATCCTCTAGGTGTTATGATCTTGAAATAGTTTAAGACAAAACCTTCTTATTAATATTAATCTTTATCTTTGACATGCTCGGGTCTCACCATTATGGTTTTTCTAAAGGATTTTGACATCATTTTAATTTATCAGTTATGAAAATTGATATTAAAACTCTTTCACAAATTATATAATTAAAAACTAAGTTGATATAATTTTTATTACCGAATAATTAAATTAATATCTATTATATTGAAAGTAAATTAATGTCAAATTCAACCCAAAAGAAAAAAAATTTATAGTAATTCTATCTGCATGAAGACTGAAATGGCCCTTCCAAAAGAAAAAGACCAAAAAGGAGTTGCTCTAATGCTTAATATTAGTCCCTTCTTGAAGAAGAGATTAAGAAATTAAAAGGAATATTGTCCTCATGTAAATGAAACTCTTATCCAAAAAATCTGTACAAATCTGATTCATTAAACCTGTTGATTTCTTTAATAAAAATAATTAGGCCTTAGTAAAATGGAATGTGCAAAAAGAAGTAAGTAAGATTAACATGAAAAGAAAGAAAGACCTTAATAAATGAATTTTTTCATTTGTATATTGAAAATAAAAATTCAAGTTCTAAATTACTCTATTTTAAACTTTTAGATATTGTTGCTGCTATAAGAAGGGAAAGCATAACCTTGACAGACTCAGAAGACACTAATCAAGCCGTGCTGCTCTGCTCGCTGAGAAACCACATACTACAGCTCTGCATCATTTTCCTGACAAAATACTAAGATGAGGTTCATTTTCTTACCTTCCTACTGTTTGGTTCCCGAGAAAGTGCTGGAAAACAACATTTATCACTTTATATGTACTGTGTTTTGCTTCCTTCATATTATCTTTTTTTTAAAAATAATTTTTAAAATTTGGATGAATTTATAGTGCTTTAATATTGTGGAACTTCTTTTTTTTTTTTTTTTTGCGGTGTCATCTTCTTCTTCTTCATAGCTTTCTCTTGGATAGCTTTTTTTTTTTTAAAAAAAAATTAATTTGGATTTTAGGATTTTAGTCGAGAAATTTTAGACTCTTGTTGGAGCTATGGTTGCTTAGTTGATTGCAACACTTGATTATTTTTTTTAATCGTTGTACAGTCTTGTTTGCGGTTTTCATCGGTTGATTTTAGGGTTTAGGTTACTTTCACACGCTCTGTTTTCTTGTTTGCTGATTTCATTCGAAAATCAGGATCACTTTGAGTTGTTTATTATTGTTGTTTGGTTCGCGGGAATAAGTGGAAACTTTTTTTTTTTGGGCGCTGTTTTGTTTATTTTGAAGATGTCTGGAGTGGATCATAAACATATAATTTTTCATTTGATTTAAACTTCCAGCTTATATTGATGCAAATGAAATATAGGACAAATAGACGGTGAATTAGAAGCTCGATGGGAAAATTTGAAATAAATGGTGTTTCAGAATCGAATCTCCGACCTAAATATTTCCCAATCAGGCGATTTCTTAAGTATATTTGTAATTAATTTAGGCCAAGAAATTGCGCGGAAGTTGATCAGCATGTTTCTGTCTTCTCTTCTTCTTCTTTTTTTTTTTTTTCAATTATTTTTCCCCTGTTTTTGCACTTTTTTTTCTTAATTTTATTTGTTTGGAGTAGTGCAGTGAGTTCTTTTTGAGGTTTTAGTGCTTCATTGCAGTAGAGGTTTGGATACTTTTGAATTGATAATTTAGATCAAGAAGTATAGAGGAACCTTTCTGAGAATGGTGGTTCTGTTATTTTGTTTTCACACTTAAGAGAGTTCCATGAAGATTTAAAGTTTAGCTTCACTTTTTTATGATTGTATTGAACAATTTCAGTATTGATGCCGTAGTGTATGATTGTGTTTTTGTAGTTACTGTATTGATGCTGTATTAGCTAAGTGCTCTCTAGTCCGTGTTCTGTTAATGGCTGTCTGTAGAGAGTTGTCATTTTGTATATCTATAAAGAAGATTGGGCAGCTTTGCTACATACTTTATTTTTCTTATTCTTTACTATTTTTTTCCGTCCATTTTTCTGTTTTGGAGGATTTGTTTTTCTTTACTTTCCCTATTTATTTCTAACAAATTCGCTGTTGCTAACAAAAATTATCCAAATGGTTGTTATTATGTAATGTATTGGTTCAGTATTCTGTCATTGTGGCCTTGTGACTTGAATACTGTGTTCTTGTGTCAGTTGGGAACACTATATTGAGAAAGATTTTTAGTATGCTTGATCCCTAAATTCCTTTGAATTTTGAAATGCAGCCGCCATCCTCTTGTCAAATGGGCCCAGAGGTTTGATGAGCTCTACATAACTGTCGAGTTGCCTGATGCCCAGGATGTGAAGGTTAAGCTGGAGCCAGAAGGAAAATTTTACTTCTCTGCAACTGCTGGTGCAGAAAAGATTCCTTATGAAATTGACATTGACCTGTTTGACAAGGTTGATGTAAATGTAAGGACTACCATTCCTATGATGGTCTGATAATCGTATCTTTTCCACAGCTGTCTAATAATTTGTGCATTCATCTTTCTTTTTAGAATAGCAAAGCTAGTGTTGGTTCCAGAAATATTTTCTACTTAGTGAAAAAGGCTGAGAGCAAATGGTGGGACAGATTGTTAAAGCAGGCAGGAAGACCTCCTGTCTTTTTGAAAGTTGATTGGGACAAGTGGGTTGATGAAGATGAGGAGGAAGATAATAAACGTAAGTGATTATACTAAAACTTCTCAGAGCTTAAGGTCTTCATTTTCCATCAGTTGTCTCATTTGCATATATTGTCTTTCAGCTGGAGCTGATATGGACTTTGGCGACTTCGATTTTTCTGTATGTATCAAAAGCCGAGATAGCTTAATACTATAATACCTTTTTTTGCTTTGACAAGCTTCTGACAACATTTATTCACTTTTTATCCAGAAGTTGAACATGGGTGGGGGTGAAGGGCTCGATAATGACATGGCAGACAATGCTGATGGTAAGAGTATCTAACCTTTGTTGTTTTTGTTTATGGAATACAGCATGATTTATTCTTCTTCTTGTGATTTAAATTCCTTATGAACGTAATAAAATGTTTTTAGTTGCTGTTCACTGGAGTCTATTGACATGGTTTAATATAAGATTATGACATCGTTTAATCCATATAGTCGATCTCATTTAGCAGGACAAAACTTGGTTGTTGTTATTGTTTTTGACTGGATTCTGCTGGTTTTCTTTTCAGATGATGCGAGTGACACAGAAGATGAGGTAACAGGACAAACATCAGCTGATAATGAACCTGACACAAAAGAGACAGTGGATGGCAGTCATAGTGTTGCACCTGATGCTAAAGCTTAAAAACTTGGAATCGTGAACCTTATCATAGCTTTCACTGTAAAGACAAGCATTTCAAAGCTTGCTTGCCAAAAAGCCTTGGGAGACTATTTACGATCTTAGGTTGCTGACGTGTTTACTTCATTTTCAGCGTTTCGACCTTTCGATTTTTAACAAGAGAAGCCAGGGATATAGGAGTGGGCCATATATAGTATCATCAGACAGTGTTGTGTGTGTTTGTTTGGGTCAGTATGCTCAGTTTTAAAAAAATGCTTCGTTTTTGGATGAAGTGGCTATGAAAACAATTGCTAGTGTGTTTATGCACTATTGACCTCTGATTTTCTTAGGCCAATCACATTGTTTGAAATATCACGAATGTGTACTCGTTACTCGTTTCCTTCTTTTTAATTTCTTGGGTTGGGGACAGGGGAGGGGGATGGGAATCAAACCTCGGTGTGGTTACTTACATGGCAGTGATTCTGCTATCTGAGTTAGGCCTCAGCCACGTTTTGTTTGAAAACGACACAGACGTCTCTGGATACGGTCTTTGCGGGTTTAATATAGAAGTGAAAAATGCATCTGTACGTAATGCCAAAGCTTTCCATAGGTCTGCTTTCTCTTGCAATAGCCATAGGATGACGCGTTAATAGTCCTGCAATGTGTCATCCATGAGACATGAATAGCACCTCATGGGGAGCCAATTGCTCTTTCGTTTTGGGGCTACAAGAGAAAGAAGAGATCCAAGGCCGTAAACGATTGTTCCCCCTTTTTGGTCAATAATCTTGTTTTTACCGTCCCTTTGTTGATACATTTATTTATTTGGGATTTTTTCATATTTGACGGAACTTTAATGATGGAGTCTCAAAGCAGTTTTGACTTTGTGTCTGGTTGGTTTACTTGCTTCACGTTTGAAGATGTTTGGGTTCTTCAGAAATTCGTATCAAATTTTTAAAAAAATTAATTTAAAATTTAAATTTTATATATAATAAAAAATTAAAAATTAATTTTTTTAGAATTTAATTTTTTAAAAAAATTCATTCAAATATATTAAAATTAATTTTTTTCAATAAAAAATAATTTTTGTTGAAAAAAACACAAATAAACATACATTTACGGTCATCAATGATCAAATAAATGATATAATATTACGAATAAAGAATTTGTATAGCATCCAATATAACCTGTGTGTTGGTTCTAAGTTTGCAAAGTTGATTTCTGGTAAATTTAATTTTGTTAAAATTAATTTTAATTAAAAATAATTTTGAAGAGAAGTGATTTGTATTTAATTTCTTTTTAAAAAAATTGATTTTGACAAAGTAAAAGAGATAAAGTGAGAAAATTTTATACCATCTTGCTTTTGATATTATTACTTTTAATCAAAATCAATTTTAGATCTCAAACTGCGGTTTGCGAAAAGAAACAAGTCTAAAATTAAACAAGTGATAAAAATTGCCAAACCATGATTTGGATCCCCAAAACACCATTTGAGAGACTCCGCCCACACAATTCAAATGAAATATCAACACATGCTTGGTTTGAGTAGGTGGGGCACAGGTACTTGATTTGATTTTGTGAAAGAGCGCCTTGATCGCATGAAATCATGTTATTGAAGAAATATTTGGTCTAATTTCTTTTTCAGCGTTATTTCTATTTTTCGTTAATGATAATTAATAAACCACCATGTACACACAAGAAATTTCTACTTAGAGTATGTTTAACTGGGGATAAAAAAAGGATGAAATTTTTCTTGAATAATCTCCATGTATAATTTTATACATAGAACCATCCATAAAGATTTCCATCCAATTTATACCCCCAACCAAACACCCACTTACTGTAAGACTATATGCTTTCTTGTAAGACTTTATACTTCAAATACTAAAATCAATGTCGAAGAAGCTAAAACATTGAGAAAACAAAGAAAAATTGTCCCCTGGCACACCACATCAGCTCTGAGTCATTCCCACAGTCAACAGTTTTGGAATTCCACCGTTTTCTGCCGGATCAATTCCACTATCAACAACAAACACGATAATATCCATTACAGAACACTAAAGTTTACAATAAAACAGCAAACAGAACTGCCTCCGCAAAACTAAGGCTATTCCCCCACTTCCAACACGTCTTGTGAACTGCAAATGCCATGACACAAATTACCACCCAATAAGCTATAACATATCAAGAAAACAAGGTAAATTCTCTCTCCCACATGTAATGGCCATCAGCTCTCAGGCATTCTCATCTGCGCCACTTCAGATGGTGGTCTTAGTGTGCAAACCATTTCTCTTGTTTTCCCAAAGTATACCTGTAACATGCATTAACAAACAGATCATTGACAAGATAAAGTATAATTATGTCGCCTTATACATTTACATGTTAAAGCAAAGAAGGAACTAACTATTAAATTTAATAACTTCCAAAACGACAACCTGGTCTTCAATCCAACCCTCCCCCAACCAAAGAACAAGTAAAAGAAAAGTAAGGAAACTGATCTTGAGCACAGCAAATATGCAGTTGAATTTTATAATCAAGAAGTACCTGATCTAGTGAGTTTCTCAGCTTACTCTCCATTTCTTCAATCATCCTTCCCATGTTACAAAGATGTCCATCAGCAACTGATAGCTTCATACTCATCTAAAATATAAGGAAAAACTACTTTAAGAATACAAATTACTAAATCAAAAGAAAGAGGTATGGCTCAAGCAAAAAGCAAGGAAGCACGCTCATGTGCATGCGTGTACACGTGTGTGCATGTGATGTTAGAGAATTGCCTAAACACAGCAATTAAGTGGTCATCAATCAGATGCAAGAAGCCTTCGGATCTGTCATTAGTAAGCTCCCTGGCTGTTCTTCAGGTACGTTTTTAAATGTCAACAAAGATTTCATTGCTTTAACAACGGATGCTTATTTCACCTCTGGCTAACTTCATCGTACTTGTAACACTAATATTTTTCTCAATAATACAGTGGCATCCCAAATCACTAGCATGAATATTTCTGCCAAATTAAATTTGACAAATAAAATAGCTCAATTAATTTTCACTGGTTTAATTGATGTAGAAAGAGGACAAAGTTCAAACTTTTACATTGTTATTGAATTGGAATTACTACGGAAAATATTTTTTGTAAATATTTATCCAATTTACATTGCTTTGTCAAACAACCATATAGTTCAATGTTCAATCAAAGTACATTTTTCATCATGTGGCTTCTCAAGAAGGAAAGAAAATCTAACTCAGCATGCAGTTCTTAACTAAATGATCTAACTGTTAAACATGAGCAAGTTCCGAAAGAAAGTACCTGACGTCTAATTGATCCAGACAAACTGAAAGTTCCTGATGACTCATTATTTGTAGTCAAAGTCAGCATAACCGTACTGGTTAACCGATAATTTGTGTTTTCTTCTTCCTCTGGTCCCACCTACATTAACCATAAAAATAAAAAAAAAGCATGACTAAGAATTACTAAAATCAACTGGCAAAAAAAAAAAAGGAAAAAAAAAGAAAAAGAAACTAAAATTAGAATTATAGAGAGATGTCTTAGTTTTCCAATAGATTAAAGGTCATTATGTAGCTGCATTGTATCAAAGCTTAGTCTCACACATTTACCTCTATAACATGTATAGCATCCCATGCTCCTTCCTCTAGATAGCCCCGTCGACCTTGCCCTGTCTTTGAGCCATCTTAAATCATGGAAACAACATCACATCAGAAAAGATCAAAAGGATGAGAAGTTTTGTCCATTAAAGCATATTCAAATAACATGCTGACCTTTCTTTATCAAAAAGCAGCCCACAAAACCTTCATTTTCATCTTCCCACATGTAAACTGATGAAATGCCACCTTCATAATATCTATGACATTATCCATTAATGGTGCATATTGTTTTAAAACAAAATAAATAAATAAACAATTACATTCAGATAAATATCATATTCCCCAATTTTCTTTGATATAAAACAGAAATCAGGGAATAAGTTACTAGGCAGAAAATTTTCTTAATAAGACATCTAGAAAAAACATAGACTCAAAAGATGAGGTAAGTAAAGGACCTCACTGGTCACGATATATAGCAAATATGTCATTTGCTTCAGTTTCAAGTTTCCTCAACTCTAAAGAAGGAAGGGAGCCATCTTCTAGCGGCGGATGGTATTTATTTGACCAAGGTGATCTGCAGAAAGGTACAGTAGATAATAAGTTTAACATTGTCCTTAACTAAAAGCTATACACATTAACAGAGGAGAAAAGAAATGGAAACACTCATTAGAAATATATTATGGACATGCAATCTACCTACAGGAAGTGAACTCCTTGGCAATAAATATTTGTACTAGGCTCCATTTCAAGATCAGGTTGTGCATAAATATAATGGTATTTTTTTAATAAACTATCATATTTATCAAAATGCCCAAAAATATTATCTGAGGAAAATAAATAAAACTTCAACGTCATTACTTAGATTAAAAAATATACAAGTAACCATATATTTTCTGTCAGTTTTCCCTCTTTCTCTGATTTTCTCCTTTTATCTCCCAAGCACTGCCAACTTGCTGCATCTTTACCTCATACATAAAAAAAATGTCAGTGTTTTAAACATTGATGCTATATCAAACTTGGTTTGAGGCTTCATTATATGTTTGCTTCAAAACCCCAGGCAAGATTAAGTTACATTCATTCTGTATAAGCTATTCTATGATGATTTCCTTCAAAAAAACTGACCAACAATACTACACAAAGGTCATGTCATATATTGCTTCAAGGAAATGAAACTTATAACCTTAAAAAAAAAAAAAAAAAAAAAGAAACGTGCTTGACAACCAAACACTAAACATATTATCACCACCACAGGGAACATGTATATATATAGATAATTAACCTGTAAGAGTCAGCATCTCTGTTATATTCACACAGTATGAATTCCTTCCCACAGTCCACATCGCACATAACCTGCATTGCCATAAAAAAAATCTTGCAATAAATTAAAAGATAGAATTTTGAAAGCAAAATGGTCACATAATAGCCAAAGAAAAAGGAGGAAAAAGCCTACTACCCTATTTGACACAGAAAAGGATTGAAAAAAAAAAAGAAAAAAGACATTAACATTAACCCCATTTAAAAAAGACACTATTTTTATTTCAGCTAAACCCATTTCTATTTTTTTCCCCTTTCCCCCAAATTCCATTCTGCAAACTGACGAAATTCCCATGTAGTTGCGTTCCAATAAAATTAGCGTTAACCCCATTTTCTGCAATTTTCTACCCCAAATTCTCAAAACCGTAACGGATTCAATAGCAATAGGCGAAACCGAAAAATCTATAGAGAGAGAGAGAGAGAGAGGGACCTGGAGGGGCTGATCGACTTGAGAGAGGAGATCGGAGGAGTGGTGAGGCATTAGGCTGAGAAGCGCCGACAGAGCTGTCTCTGTGTGCTTCGGTGGTATCCTCCTCATCAACCCCATCGCTGCTTCCATTTCACGACACCCAAACACCCCACTCGTTCTTCTTCTTCTTTTTCTCTCTCTTGTAATCGGAGATTGAACAATAACAACAACAACAGCAACAACAACGATGTAGAATTGTAGATAATATATAGCGCCAAATGAGAATTTGAGTTTTTGTGAAGAAATTTTTGTTTGTAGCTTAGCGTTGTTTTTTGATCCGAGTTGCCCTCCACCTCCACCTTCTCTCTCTCTCTCTCTCTCTCTCTTTCTCTCGATCTGTGTCTGCGTCCGTTTCCTTTTGTATTCTGCAAGTCTTGTAGCCAGAAATAATTAATAAAGTTTTAAATTTGATTTCGTTTCTTTTTATATTCTTGTAGATTTTTTTTTTCTAAACTACTAATATTTCTAGAGTTCGCGGACCCTAACTAATATGATATAAATTAGTTCAGCTCACTACAAATAAAATTATTTTGTGAACTTCCATTTGTGAGAGTATTTTTTTTCTTTTCTTTATTTATTATTTTAATCTCAACAGAATTATCAATATGTGTACTTTATTATCAAAAATTTAATTAATTTGACCCAATTCAATGATGTTCCCAAAAAAGGGAGTGAACGTGCACTTGTGAGAATACTTTTTCCTCTCTTTGTTTATTTTGAATTGTTATGAGAATTTTTTTTTTTAAATAAAATTATGTGAGTAAATTATTTATTCAATTTCAAATAACAGAAGTAATATTTAGATAGTCTTTCTTAAGCTTGTGTTTTGTTTTGTTTTGTGTTTTTTTTATTATTATTAATGAAACGGAACGGAAGTAATAGGAATATGTTGGAAATAGAATCGAAAGAATTGAACAAAATCTCTTTCCTTCTTGTCTAAGAGATTAAAATCGAAAGGGAATGGAATTTTGTAGGGATAAGCATGGTCTAGTTTTCATGAAAAATCAAATTGAACCAAACCCAACTGGATTTTCAATCTAGATAACTAAACCAAGCTGGTTTACACACACTCAAATTGGTTTAAAACCGATTTATAATTTGTTCAGAACCGGTTTGAACCAGTCAAGCTTCAAAAACCAGTTTAGCATCGCTATTAATCAACTCCAACATTGTCTCCTTCATGTTCTTGGAGATCTTTGACCCAAACCATCAGCTTAAGGTTAAGCACTGTTGGTAAACCATTGGCCCTCGTCGGAGCGGGATTCCAGTGCCGCTGCGGTGGTCGATCCCCACCGAGAGCGGCTCCCGCTCCATGATGAATGAGATATACAGCGGGTTCCTCGAGAAGGCACGTTCCAAATCTAGTGGCACTGGAACTTTGCAACAAGCTTGGAACAGTGATGGACAAGGCGAAGCATGTTTTCTGCAACTCGAGAAACGTCGTTGTCGAGCACAACGGGAGCGGCGGAGACATGAATGCGTTCATTCCAGCACAACTGGAATTCGCCACACGCAAGATTATCGGGAATGAAAGACGCTAGAATTAGTGAAAGATAAGCGGCACGTGGCGGTGGGCAGCGGTTCAAGCAATAATTGCCGATGAGGACTAAGAAGAGAGGAGGGTGTCACTTGTGAGTTTAAAGCCATCAGATAGGGTTGAGAATGAGGAGCAGACTTGGCTAATAGCGGTGAATCAAACTGGTTTAGGAGTGTGGTTAACTGAACCATGACAACCGGTTCAATTTTTTAACTGTTTTAAAAATCTAGTTTTTTTTTTTTTTTTTGTGGGTTTAATTTGATTTAGTTATAGATGCGATTTGGTTCAAACAGTTTTTATGCCCACCCCGAGAAGCCTGTAATCATGTTTAAAAGTTATGTTGGGAAAAATGAAACATAACATTTATATTGTTTAAATGTTGTAATTTTTAGTTCTCTCAATTTTACTTTATTCCAACTTAGTTTTGAGGAATAACAAGAAATCCTTTGAGGGAAAAGGGGGAAAAAAATTTCTCCCTTGCTCATTTCCTTTGTTACGTGTATTTAAACTCTCAAATAAAGAGACTTATTCCTTTCATCTATTTTTCTTTGAGAAATATTTTTTGAACGTGCGGTCGCAACACATACGCAATGCGTATGTTCAAAAGATATACTTAAGGTGTGCTGACCTATGATGGACTTCGAGAATTTGTGCTGCTTCGCGATATGCGCATTCAAATAGTGCTCTTTTTCTTTTTATTTCCCTTATTACATATTATCCAAACATGTTGTAAAGCAATAATCTTTTCGGTTAAATTAAGGTAACTTGTTATAACGAAATGCAATTGGGGATTTTTTCAGAAAAAAATATTACTAAGTTTTAATTGATTAGATATTATTAAATGCATATCAACAGTATTATATGCTAGAAAAGAAAAAATATATATATTTATGCATAATTTATGAATTTAATTTAAATATATTGATAGTGTAAACTAGTTTTACACTGCCAGCCAATAAAAATAGTGAAAAAGTGCCAACTCACGTAAATAACTATCGATTATAATGAGGGACCCACAATGATGTTTTACTTTCCTCTATTTCTATTGGTTGACAGTGTAAAATAATTTTATACTATCAGTATATACCAATTAAATTCATAACTTATCCACCAACTATTTGATATTGTAGAAAATTTATTGTACATATAAAAGGTATTTCTATAGGTGCAAAAATTATGTAAGCAATGTTATTATCATCTCAAACTTTGGATGGACGTGGGCTCCACTAGCCAATCATTCTTGATGCTAATGGATCGCATTTTCAATTTGAATTGTTGGCGTGACAATGCCTGTCCATACATATGATAACAAGCATAGGGCCATTATTATCCCACCATCATCGAGAAAAAGCTATGGAAGGATTTTAGTTGTTTGGGTGATTCAACTTTTTCCCACATGCTGATTGACAGGTTAGGAGGAGTTAGTTTGAAGGTACCCGAGACTGCAGACATGGATAAGCAAAGCAGTAGGAAGTAGCTTTTGTCTGTTTTACCAAAGTGGTCCTAGCAAGTTTAATTCCAGAAGGATTAAAATGATTTTTTTTTTTAAAAGCTGAAATTATGCAAACTTTGCTATTATTTGGTGATATAAACAGTAAAACTCATCCTTTTTTCGGCGGCCCAAAAGCGATGTTTAGAAAATAAATCTAACAAATAGAGTTTGATTTAGCATATAATTGTAAGTTGCAAGTGTTACAACCACTCATATCATATTCATCTACATTCAGCAGTTTCATGTTTGTCATTTCAATGAATCATCCGACTTCCTTATAAAAGATAAAACAAAGCAAAATGCTAGAATCCTGCAGGTAACTATGAACAGAACAGCAACCATACAGCGAACGTGGTGCCATAGAGAAGCACTACCTCTGATTTTAATGACCCAAAGTTGATCCTGCAGGAAAATGAGAAAAGGATGCAAAGACTTCAAGCCCAAAAACTTCCGAATGACTAATTGCAAGTTCTTGTCAGGCCAATATGATTATGCAATACTTTAAACACACAAAACCATCACAATTCACAGCAAGTTCCATAGGTCTCAGATTGTTCTGCAGCTTAGATTTTATCCTAACCTTATTGAGAATTATATTTTATATTCAAACTTACATCATTTTTCGTTTAGCTATTGTATCCATATAAATTCTTTTGTATATTTTTCCCCTTTTAACTTCTGCCATTTGATTTATATCTAGTCCACACCAGTTCTTGTTTTTTTGTGGGCAATATAAGTGCTGACTAGAAGTCTAGAAGCATTAAATAGATCATCCAAACGGAACCTGGGTGCTGGCCAGTGGCTTTTGGCACCTATCCTTCCATAACGATAAACTAGAATTAGAAATCATAGATTCAAGTATTGTCAAACACAATCACCAAGTATCTTGCCCCAGGGCGCATGCACAAGCACATGAGTGTCAGGAAAATTTTCGACCAATCTTAAACTCACATAACTACGCGATATCTTAAATATTGTCATAAGCTACTACACTACATCAAATGTAAGTAAAATTATTTAATTAGAGTATCAAGAAGATTAAATGAATTGTCATAAAGCAATGAATTCCAATTCAACCATAACATAATAATCAAATATGGAACAACTAGGGGCAGAATTAGGCTAAACGGTTTGTTTGGAGCTTTCTACCTAACCCATATTTAATCTAATTTGACCTAATTTTTTTAGTAAACTAGTTAGGTTCATAATTTTTAAAAAATCTTTTTAGCCAAATAGGTTAGGTTAAAAACTATGAAAAAAAAATTTATTAGACACAATAGATTGATTTATTTATACTATATTATTATTATTATTATTATTATTATTATTATTATTATTATTATTTCACAATTTCTAATAATAATCGAAATCTAATGGTTTATTTTAAATAGATTTTTTGATCTATTTAAGAAATCTTTTGGTCTATTTAAAATATAATTTTTGGCATATTTAAAATTTTTTTAACTTATTTAAAAATAGACATTTTAATTTATTTATCAAATAGGCCTTTAAATAGGCTTTCAAACTAGAACAAACTTTTAAAAAAGTTAGATTAAGACTCAAAAAAACATTATGTCAAATAATAGGCCCAAATTTAACATACATACATACATACATACATATATATATATATATATATATATACATTGACCAAACTTATTTAAATTAAAACCTAACCTATGCTTGGCTATTTTCTCCTCTACCAATAACACGAGATAGTGAGAGTAAGTCTTCACCAAAACAACTCGTCCCACATATTCTATGTTATTCGAGTTAAAGAAGTACCCAAAAGGAAGTAATCTTTATAAGCAATCATGGACTTCGTTTAATCAACTTTCAACCCATATAAGCAACTTCGAAGACCACGTGAAACCAAGCTTTCATAGTAAATATGAAAGTATCTCCTAGCAGAGCTATGACTCATAGGCCAATGTAACATGCCATCACTTGAGCTGTCTGTCAATCATAAGGTGATCTAACCGGCCATCATTTGAGTTATACAGAATTAACTTGGAAAATGGAGGAGGTCTTGCCAGAACAACATCATTTTCTGATGTGTAAAGGGTTCTAAAGAAGGACCGCGAGTACGACGGCGGAGTTCCACCTTGGAGATCATCGCCAATTTTGTCCAAGACTGTTCAACTCCATAGTCCTTCATCAGCCACACATCCCAATGACTTCTATTATGGTCAAAACAAACACAAAGGTAGCTCCTCAATCTGATAGAACCACGTAGAAGAGCATAAGAGCAGAGCAACCCATTGCAGGAACCTAGCACTCGTAGAACAACATCTTCCATCTGTAAGCAAACAACTTTAGTAGGGGCTGATGGGTTATCCAACAGAGATTGTACAGAGAGCAAAATCCGATTCTGCAGTTTTCCAAATGATGATTGGAATAGGCCAATCGTGGGTGGGTCATGGTTGGATACCCGATTGAACGTTGAAGGCGGTCCTCCTTGGCGAATTGGGAGCAGGAGATTCATGACTTGCAGACGCTCCTGAATTGAAGAAGGGACCTCACCGGAAGCCTCACCAGGATATCCACGATGATCTCGTCCGGAAGGATTGGCAGTGTCGAGGGAGAAGACGGTGGTGATGTCGCGGGAGAAGGGAGAGCGGTGGTTCCATAATGCGGCCTCATAGTCATAGTGGAGCTTACTTGCTTCCTTCCTTCAAGTTAAAGTGCTCTCTCTCTCTCTCTCTCTCTCTCTATGTACTGTTAGTTCTCGAATCTCTCTCCAACAACAACCACTGCTTCCACGTTCTCAGCTGAAGCGAGTAAGTCGCGATAAGAGGAAGATGAGTGGCGACGCGATGAGCGGCAGAGTGGAGCGGTGTGTGGCGCGAGCGACGTCGGTCTACTGGTCGTTTACCGGTTAGAGATTTGGGAATTTTTAAATAGTAATCTTAATAGATTAAAATTGGGATTGGTTGTGTTAAAAAAATTAATTTTTTATACTGATAATATATAAAAATTAAATTTTAAATAAAAAAGATGAGAATTAATTTTAGAATTTAATTTTAATATTGTAAAAAATTTTATATATAAATATCTAATTATATATTGTCATTTACCATATTAATAAATATGTTTGACTTAATTATTAATTGTCTAAAAAAATTTATAAATAAAAAGATGTGATTGAATGATAATATAAAATTTATTTATGTTAATAATATATCAAAATTAACTTATTAATTTTATTTGTAAATCTAATTCTATGTTTGAAATTTTTTAAAATATGAAATAATTTGATTTGATAAATTTTATAAGATGTGAATATTTTAATTTTAAAATTTGATTTACTTGGGATTGAGTATTTTTTTTTTAAAGTCGATTCTTATTTTATATAATTAGTTCAATTATTAAAGATTTCAAATATCAATTCAAATATTATTTTATTTATATTTTAAATATAAAATTTAATTCATAAATTAAATCAATTTAAATTTAATTAATCTTTTATTTTAATTTTTTAAACACTATTGAAAGTCTTACTAAAATATTTTGTAATTTTGTTTTTTTAATTTAAATTTAAAAACATTTTTTAAACTGATATGGATAATGGGTTGCGAATCTATTGGATTGGCTACCTTTTTAGGCTGAGGGCTGGGGTGGTTGATATTTTTCTCTTTGGCTTTACTGAAATTTTTTTGTCTTAATATTTGTTCATGCAATTTGGAGTCAATAGCAGTGCTTAGCTACAACCTTCTCTAAAATGACGATTTTGGGATTTAAATCTCTTGTATTGTAACTAGTTATTATTGGGTTTTGTTGAGTTATTTTTTGAAAGAAAATAAACGTATCAAAAATAATTTGATTTAAATGGATTGAGATTTTTTTTTAACTCTAAACCACTTAATTTTAGCTAGTAAATGAATAAGTCTAGTGAATTTGACGCATTTCAACAGTTCTTTATTATGCAAACTCACACTCTATGATTTTGTATAGAAATTGAAAATTATATGAAAAATCATCAAATTATGGATACTAATATGAGAGGGTACTGTATATAATTTAATAAACACAAAAGGATCATATTATAAAAAGCATAAACTTTATAGTATGATGATTTCTCACTATTTGTATTAAATTAATTAATTTAATATTTTATATCTTTCTTCTTACTGATATAATCTTCGCATGTTAATCAATAATGCATAGAATGATGACTTAAATAAAATATGTCAAGTCGGATAATTTGATCGAATGATTGTTAAAGCAAAAATAATTATAAACATTTTAAAAGGGAAAGAAGTACAGAAAATTATATACTACAAACTAGTTATATTATATAACGTTATATGTGTAACTTCCTCTTCTTCCTTTTCCCATCCCCAATTTCCCCTCCCTTGACCAAAAAAAAATTATATTGTAAATTTTAAATTAATTATTATACAAGTTAAATATTTCTAGCAATATAGTAATTTTTATTGGATAACTATAAACTTTTTTTTGGCTAATATTATATTGAAATTACTATATATAGAGAGAGAGAGAGAAAGAGAGAGGATTCCTAACCTCCACATTTTGCTTTGGAGAAAAAAGTCCACACTCCTCTTTTGTTAATCAACTTAACTATGGGTACTTTTGCATATTTGCTTTCATTCATATTAATTATTGCTTTAATTTTTTTCTTACTTAATTAATATTCTCTTTCTATTATTTTTCTCACTTAAATAATTTTTTCTATTTTTTAAATATTATGTTATTGATATTAAAACATAATAAAACTCTTATATTTGCTAAAACTTATGTTATTAAATCAAATTTGAAAAATTAAATTTGAAAAAATAGTTGGTGTGAAAAAACTAATATAAAATCAAATAATTATTTCAAATTCAAGGTTTACTCATTAAAAATCTATTTGATAAAGGTCATTAAAAGGACGTGATAATATTAGTAAAGAAAATGGAAAAACAAAAAGAATAGAACAAAAGAAATGATGAGATAAAATGATTGAATATTAAATACAATATGTTTACTATTTCTTACGTTTCTTTTAACATTCTGATACTTTCATTGCCATATTTTTTTACATTCTCATTACTTGATCATTGGACAAGATTATTCAGAATTTCGAAAATATTATTGATGGATTTTCTAAAAAGTAATTTTATTGAAGTAGTATTGAAATATATTTTTTAAGTATAATAATATAACTTAAATTTTAGTTATTTGTATATTATTTACGTAAGAGGAAATATAAAAGGGAAAAATATTGTTTTAGTATAGAGTGAACATTAATCAAGAGAGGGAAAAATTAAAGCAATTATTAATGTGAATAGAAGTAAATTACAGAATTACCTAACCTTATAAGTTGATCTAAAATAGATGGATTGGATATTTTTGTCCAAAATAAAATATGGTGAAGGTTACCAATGACTTATATATATATATATATATATATATATATATATATATATAGAGAGAGAGAGAGAGAGAGAGAGAGAGAGAGAGAGAGAGGGATCAAGTGAGACAAGTGGATAATTATGAGAATGAGATGATTAAATCAAAATTAAAATATAAAGTCATGATTTTTTTAAGTGAATATGTAATATTTTTATGTGATTATATGATATTTAAATAATTTTAAATATTAACTATCCATGTATAGTTATATAGTCCAGATTTATTTCATTTTCTCGTAATAAATTACTCCTCTATTATGATACGCCTATATATAAAGAAAATTTATCTACCACTCTAAACTTTTATGTATATTATTGAAATTTCTTTTCTACATTTATTATGCTTAACAAAAGTATCAGTACCTCTTTTCTTTTTTGTTTTTTGTTCTTGTCAGCGGTACCTCTTTAAAAGATAATGAGTAATAACTAATATTAAGTTATATATTTAAATTTTTCAAAATTAAAATAAAAAATTCTAAATTAATAGATGTATAACTAAATATTAAATACTCATTTATGAAAAATATTAATACCCTTTAAAAAATAGAGAAAATGTTCATTTTAATCATAATACTTTAAAGTTGATATCGATTTACTCTTAAAAAAATTTAACATCAATTTAATCCTAATATTTTGAATTTTGATATCAATATGGTCCTATATTGATGATTTTATAAAAAATTTGTTAGGACTAAATTGGTGTCAAAGCTCAAGTGTTATAACTAAATTGATATCAAAAAATTTTTTAAGACTAAATTGATATCATATTTAAAATATTAAGACTAGAAAGGTAATTTACTTTAAAAGATATAAAGAGAGCTAACAAAATATTAATACCTCTCTTTTTTTTTGTTTTTTTTTTTTCTGTCAACACGCATATACCTTCGCAGAGAAAACTCAAGTGTTCATATATCATAAATTAAGCTTTATCTAATATTGAACCTGAGTGTATTTAGTGAAAGATGGATAAATTTATCACTAAGCCAATCCCGCAAGTGCATTCTCCACAATTTCAAAATGAAGAATTCGTTGTGTTGGGCTTTATATTACTTTAGATTTAGAGTTCAAAGTTGATTGAGGTTTAACGGCATGAATTTCTGCCAGGAAATAAAAAACAATAGGGCCTCGATCTTTATCTTTGTCACCCTGAATTAGGAGTTGGACGTTGGTAGCACTCCTTTGGTGGCGTTTAATACATTGTGACATAATTGCGATATAATTGATATAATTGAGATTTTTCAAATTTTTTACATTTCAGATTAACTGTTCTTTTTGTATTTTAATAAAATAATAATTAATTTATATCCATTTTCCCCTTATATCCTTGTAAGTTTAGATTTTCAATATCCATGAACATTGTATTTAGTTGACCGAAAATACCTTTATGTAGAGGTTTAAGTGGATTAAATCAATTCGACGAATCCAACAAATCCGAACCGAATCAGTTAACCCGAATTTAATTGATTCGATTTGATTTGAATTTGATCAAAAAAATTTATGAATTCGAATCAAGTCAAACCAATTTAAATTAATTGGTTTAAATTTATTTTCCTTCTAAATCCGATCCGAACCAATCCGTTTTCGATTTTCAATATCCGCGAACATTGTATTTAGTTGACCAAAAGTACCTCTATGAATTCTCTCCGTCTCTTTTCTAACCAATCACATTTTTTTTCTTTTTTTATATTAATTTTTAATTTTATGGAGCGTAACTCTTCAGATATAACACATGCAAACTTACGGTTCATAAGAGAGAACGTGGAACTGGAGAGAATGTCAAAAAATGGGGGTTGTGAGCTACAATGTGTCAATGATAAACTGCAGGTTCGGGTGAGTAATATGCATCAACAGTTAATAATACTCTTGTAATATGCATTCAATCAACAAGACAATCATAACACGAGCATCCACACAAATTTCAATTTCAAAAATGTTCACAATTATCATCTTGTAGTGAGCTTGAATACCTCAGAAACAAGTACAACCACATAAAAAATTTCAATTGGGAAAAAAAAAGTGACCACATGATAATACAGCCTACGTAGAAGGACTATATAATTGAAACGAGGGGTGAGATCTTCATGTTCTTGAGTTGAATTTGGCACGGCGTTCTTCATATGATGCTGGATTTAATTCAATAAGAATAAGAAGTCAGTAAGGGTAAAATAATGGGCGATGCTTGGACAAAGAAGCACATTCAGCGAACAACATTTTGGAGTTTACAAGAACACAATGCATCAACATTCCAGCGACATGCATTCGAGTAGTTTTCACACAAGCTTTAAAATATTGAAGGTGATCGAAACTCACGCTCCGTTGGTCGCGACATAATAGGGACGTGGGAAGGTTTCTTCTTGGTTTCTCGAACAGGCTGCGAGATTTGATCTGGAAAAGGAACGGCTATCAGCACAATAGAACACTGCAAACAAAGGTAAGGCATTGGAAAGTAATTATTCAGGAACGTGTTTGCAGTACCCTCTGATGGAGGCACACAATTAAGGAGAGCTTCATGAAAGATAGCAGCTTGAAGCTGGTAAGTTTGGCATTCATTCACCAAGTGTACGCGCAGTGCCTCTCCAGCGTCTAGATATGTAATCAATTAAACAAATTTAAGAAATCA
This sequence comes from Pterocarpus santalinus, assembly GCA_031439595.1. Lineage (NCBI taxonomy): Eukaryota > Viridiplantae > Streptophyta > Magnoliopsida > Fabales > Fabaceae > Pterocarpus > Pterocarpus santalinus. The sequence goes on from CM062526.1 coordinate 52,675,439, forward strand.
AATTTCTCCAAGTGCACAAATAGGCAACCAAAGAAGAAATTGGAAATATGAGGCAACCAAAATTAATAGCATTGGTATGCTAACTGGTACTGGATTTCTAGAAAGGAATCCAATGAAGCAGTCAGTCACCATATTTAAAGTCTCAAAAATCAGAAATACCTGATGAGCACATAAACTTAATATCTTCAAATTCACAGGACTGAAGAACCAATGGAACCTCTGAAGCCATAGTGTACTGGGGTTTCCTTGGGATCCTATTAGTGTCCAGTAGCATATCAATTACCTACAAATTTAAGCATTAAACTGTTTAGCTCATACTACTGAATAAGATATCCATAAGCAGAGATGAACTGTCCTAGGATCTAATATTACAATGTGATACTAATATTTTAAAAGAGAGAGAGAGAGAGAGAGAGAGAGAACAGACAATATGATGCACTCGTAAGCAAAAAAGGCAATACTATTCATTAACAAACATCTAAAAATGTCTGCTCAGTTTTGATTAAGTTGTACAACAAGGGATATGCTAAAGGCGAACACAGACAGGAATGCAAGATGGAAACACTTTCAACAGAAAAGGTCCCCATGGTTGTTGTGCAATTGTTTTAGCGTTTAACATGTGATTGCAGCCACTTAAGAAGAGTAACAATTCAAACATCCAGATGATGAAAAGCAATTATGTTCTACACTAACATAATTTATTACACAGTGACATTTGTAAATTGCTGCAAAGACAGAACATAGCCATTTGGTGAGTGTTGCTTCTAGCCCACAAAACTCCTTTATTTCACATAAATAGTCTTAACTTCAGATCCTTTCTTGATAAAATTGGCTTTGGGAAGTAAACTTCGAAAACATGTCATATATATGCATGCAGCCTTCAGAGTACACAAGATTGGCTCTGTCGGACACTCTTAAAGCTGAAAGGACCAACAAGGCAACAACTAAACAAATTTCCAAAATGATTTATTTATTAGCATTTTCGGTACCCACATCTGGAGATTCCAGGCCTTTGCCAACCATGAATAGAACAGCAACCATGCAGCGAACCTGGTGCCATAGAAAAGCACTACCTCTGATTTTAATCACCCAAAGTTGATTATCATCATACCTGCAGGTAAATGAGAAAAGGATGCAGAGAGTTCAAGCTCAAAAACTTCCAAATGACAAATTGCAAGTTCTTGTCAGGCCATTATGATGATGCAAAACTTTAAACACACCAAGCCATCACAACTATGAATTCTGAAATGAAACGGGTAATGAGGGTTTCCCTCTCTGGATTACATAGGGCCAAAAAATAAGTCTCAGATTGTTCTGCATCTTAGACTTTTATCCTAAACTTATTGGGAATTATATTTTATATTCGAACTTGCATCATGTTTCTTTTTAGCTATTCTATCCATATAAATTCTTTTGTACTTTTTTCCCCTTTTAACTACAGCCCACTTGATTTATCTCTAGTCCACACCAGTTCTTGTTTCATTGTGGACAATATAAGTGCTAACTAGAAGCATTAAATAGATCATCCAAATAGAACCTGGGTTCAGGTCAGTAGCTTTTCGCACCTTTCCTTCCATAAGGATGAACTAGAATTAGAAATCATAGATTCAAGTATTGGCAAACACAATCACTAAATATCTTGCTCCAAGGCATAATCAGAATCACATACAATCACAAAAATGTGTCACGAAAATTTTCGACCAATCTTAACCTCGCATAATTACACGGTATCTTAAATATCGTCATAAGCCACTGGCACTGGGGCACATTTGCCACATCCAATTTACATAATTTTTCAAGCGCTGGTTCCCTACATACTTCGTGCCAACAAACATGCATTCATACACACACACACACACACACACAAGGGTCAGAAAAATTGTCTACCAATCTTAACCTCACATCTGTAGGAGACATCTCGAGCAATGTGATATGCCTCCTGTAGTTGTGCACATTTGCTGCATCCATTTTACAGAAGTTTCTAAAGTCATGTTCTCCTACTAGTTTCTTTGCAGCACTCTCCATTGCCTAATGGAACATGAACCAAAGAAAAGTGTTAACAATTCACAATTTCACATGCCTACTGGAAACAGAGAAAAACAAAGAGAAAACAAGGTTCAAGAATCTTAAAAAATTGCAAAGAAAAATAGTTTTCCTACCAGGATATTCAAATTTTCGTTCCAAAAGAAATATTTATACTCCCTGCTTAAACAGCTGAACCTGCATCAACACAGCAAACGAGGAACATGATATCAAAATAGAATAATTCAAAATATCAAGCTGGGCTATTTAATTTATTAAAATTTAATTTATTGCAAGACCTTTACAATCTCAAGGTTGGTAAATAACTACATTTCAGCTTGCATCACAAGCCTACATCAAAATTCAATTAACCTTATAATTATACCCTTCACCTACAATAGCATAGTTTACCTTACCAAAATAAAACCTGCTTCCGATCCACTTAAGCATATATAGATACTTTCACATTTGAGCATATATATTCTGGTTAAGTTCTTCCAAATTTATGAAATAAATATGATCGTAAATCTCATAGCAAGGGCCTATTGGAGGCCAAAAAGTATTTTGTTAGATAACTACACCCTTGTCCAGTGTTGCCTCATTGTTTCCATCCCATTATGCAGGATACTGGGTAGCTCCCTTGTCCATTGTTGCTCATTGCTCTCAATCTGTGTATCGTTTGATCATTCATATTAGAAAGCAAAGTTACAAAGAATGCATACAAACCTTGCATGGAAATCAACAGGAACAGGACACCAGCCCATAATTCGAATATCATTCGGAAGGACTCGATTTAGCACCTTCACATAATCAATTTCCCCTTCTGCAGAAAAAACGGTTGGTTTTATGAATGGGGGAAAATAAATCTATATAATTTTCCACACAGATGCAAAAGACATAAAGGATATAATAAATAGTCAAGAGAATGGTTCAATGATTATAAAACTGCCAAAAACCATTAAAAATCTTTATTTACATTTACAAGTGGCTAAAGCCATATGACACCACCATCATATTTGCCTCAGCAATATACTGCTCAATGGGCATGACTCTGAACAATACCCTATAACTTAAGGCCCCAACCTATAGTGACAAATCAACCTAACAGGTAACCCTCTTGATATCTACGTGAGGCACAAAATATCTTAACACAAGGAGGCAAGAGAGACAGCTTAAATCAAACTTGATACAAGAATGCAACAACACTATACATCATTCAAATCAAATATTAGTACTTCAAATATTATGGATTAAATTATTTCACAGTAACATCAGATCCACCAGTAAATCTGTAATTTTGCAAGCATTAAAGGTTGTTCTGCTAACCATATTGCTTTTCTGAAACAATTTCTCCAGGACTTTCATTATTTGCTCCAGATATCTTGAGGTTTGATCTTAGGAAAAGAGCTAGCACCTGCTTCAAAATATTGCCAAATCAAAACCGATTAAATAATAAATTAACAGATTATATGATGCTCCACAAATCAACAGTACAATAGTGGAAACCACGATTAGAAATTTGATGCTGATACAGCTCATAAAATTAAATAAACTTTCCAAGTTTTTTGTCCATTGAGAAAGACTCCAAAAGGTTTGAATTATTAAGGATTGCATGTTGAAATTATCATTGTTTCTAGGGAGAATAAAATATCCTCCAAACCAATACAACAACGAAAAGATATAAGATACAGAAAAAGATATCAAAACAAAGGAGCTCTCCAGTCCGTCTGAACATATGCCAAAGGGCTTCTCCAGAATAAATCACACATAACTCCATAAATATCTGTGTTTCTCATTCCAGCCAAAGGCACCAAAGAATAACATATAAACCACATAATGTATTAGTCATTGCTAATGGAAAGCAGTTTCTCTCCTCTTTCCCCACTTTCCGCATCAACTTACTTGTCCAACAGAGGAAACACCTTTGTCTGTCCTACCACATCTTGAATACTGTGACTCCTTCTTGTCACCAACCAATAGCCTTGTTTTCTCAAGAGCTTTGAAAATTTCAGACTACAAGAAAATGATAGACGATAAATCAAAACAAGGCATTCAAATGCAAAGCTAAGCACTGATTTTAAAAACTATCCACAGAGTGTACATTCAGAACAAATAATAATTTGTGACGAGCATGGAAAATTCTGCTTCTTAGTTCTCATGGCCAATTTTTGCAGATTTTGAGAATTACTGGCTTGTATATCTGCAAAAAAACAAACCTCAACAGTTGGTTCCATTTGTGCCTCTGAAGCAAAACCATAGAACCTGTATGTAGCCGGCAGTCAGAAGGCCTTCATATTGACTTCTAACTCAAAAAATACAGCGAAAAAATGATGAAACAATAGGAAAGGGGGAAAAAAGATTCTACCTTTTTTTTTTTATCTGTCAAAAGGTTCTAATAGTTTAATTAAAGCAAAAATAAGAATATCACGGGAATTTGAGATATTAAAGGATCTTTCAAATGTAACCTCCACAGCAAGCTCTGAGGATGCATAACTTATCAAAATAGATCTTTATAATTGAAAGGTTCGAACATGATCTTGAAATATTAAAATTCTATCATATACTTTTAGTGTGCATTAAAGGAAATAATATATATGAAATACACAAATCTCTCTTTTCAGTATAGATGGGCGTCAGCAGAAATTGTCAGGACAAAAACTTGGCCAGATGTAAATAGTGACGGTATATACCTTTTCCCAAAGTACATGACTTTTAAAGCTACATATCTCTTGCTATGATGACTCATAAACCTCAAGTTACAGCCTGTAGCAAGATACAGAAGTTAATTTAAATATGCCAACCTGTTTCGCTAAATTGACCTCGCTCATGAAATTAAAAACAAATTATGTTCTTTTCTCATTTAAATTCATTTGAACCTACAACATGTGAAAGGGAAAACCATGTACGCTTAACATATGACCCAGAAAAACTGTCCCCTTGGAGCTGAAAAACAAAGATAAAGAAAGCATACAAATAGAGAAATTGCTGAAATCAAGAAGTCCACTAAACACAGCATGGGGCATCATCTACTGAAGAACAGAAAGTGAAGCTTATAGTTTGCAAGTTAATTTTTATATCATTTTAAAAAAATTAATAAAAAAAAAGAGAGAACTTTCAAGCCATCATGTGTTTAAAATAAAAATAGTAGTTTCTCTTAAAATCCACATTAGAGTTCCGACTACTAGTCCCTGAAAGAAAATTTTGAGAAAAAGAAACCTGGCATGTTCTCTAGATTTTCTTCTGATTTCCTGTTGCCTTTCTTTGATTTTGTGTCTTTCTCATCAGAGCCATGCAATTTGTTCTCCATCTGCATCACAGATTTACACAAATTTCCTTGAAGAATGCACCTGAAACCCCCCCCCCCCTTTCTTTTCCTCTCTTCCCTTTCTTCTTTCTTTTTCTTTGGTTAATTTTTCCTAGCTGAAAACTACCACTATGCTGCAATGGCCAAGGATATATAAAACATAAAGCAAAAAATGCTGAGAACTATGACAAAATTTACAAGCTAACCTTATGACTGTGACAATCAGCAAGTCGAGATAACAGCCTCGCATTCTCAGCCTCTAATTCCTGATTGTACGAACCACAAATCAGTAACAAAACCACATAAGAAGTTGTAAAGTGGATATTAGGTCCAGATAAAACCCTCATCCCAATTTCTCTACTTATTAAAATAGCATAAACACAACAACAGGGGAACCTTGAACTCCGTCCATTGAATTCCATATTTAAATGTCAAACTTAATAATAAAAAAATAATAAAGTTTGAGTGTAGCACACATTTAACCCACATCAACCTCCACTCATGCTTTTAAGGGGGAATCTGACACACTAGAAATTTCAAGACGGCATGGAAATACCCCAGTATCTTACATGCCTACATTTGGCATCAAACTAAAACATGAAACCATAGGAAGCTTGAGAAACCAAGACCTCTACATTCTTCAGCATCCTTGTTTTTATTTTATTTTTTGATGACCTATAACTGTAACACCAAATATAGGGATGTTGAACTACCTCAGATTTAACTCCAGTGTAAGAGTACATGCCTACCAATGATATTTTATGGATGCAGGCCAGCCCATACTCCTTGTTCACTTCACAACTCAACCTGAACTTCAACTGGGTCTAAAAAAACTACCAATAGATTCCATCTTTTCAAGGTGATCTCAGTTTCCAGAAGCAAAAGACGCAAGAGGGTATATACCTCCATAAACAATAACCAGATAGAAGAAGCCATAGTCATGCTACTGAGAAACCAATAAAAATTTTCCAGGGTCTATTTTTCTGGGACAAAAAGAAACTGAAAATAGAATCGAAGCTGAGAGCAATACCATGACCCTGGCTTGCAAGCTGGCTATGAGATCACTGTCAACACCACTCAGTTGTGTCGCCATGCTCAAAACAGAACTATGTCATTAGTAGCAAAGAGAAAACAATACCAGAGTGTGCACGAAGCGAGATTAGTGCAGTTTTTGAAGCCCAAATTGTAATGGAAAACAACCTCTGGTTGTTGTTTTTGATTTGTTTTGTTCCCAATTTCTAGAAATCGAAACACAGGCACAGGGTGTTGCTAAGTACCCCTCTAAGTTAGCCCCTGGCATGCTCCGAACCATTTTTTTTCTCTTAAAAATGAAATTTTGGCAAATGAATGTAATTATCGACTAATTTGGATACATTTGGTTTCAGAAAACAATTCTTCATTTCATTTCTTATTTTTAAAATTAACAATTACAAGGCTGTTAATTTATTTTTATTTTATTTCTTACTTTTACAATTTTGTTAAAAAATAATGAAAATAATAAATATTTCACTTGTTTAGTTTTTCAAAAAACTTTTCATGTTTTTATTCTTTTTTTAATTTTAATTATAGAACTGCCACTTTGCTTTTATTTTATTTTTTATTTTTTGGATTTTGTGGAAAAATAAAAAATAAAAATATTACAAATTACAAAAATAAAAATAAAAATAATGTGATAAATTTGTAATTAATATTAAAAATATGAAATATATTTTGAAATAAAATAAATTCTAATTTTTATTATTATCTTCACAAAATTTTATAAGCAAGAATCAAAATAAATATAATATATTAAATGACATTAACTTGATGTAAAAATTCGCTTACCAAACAAAAAATAATAATTTAAAATTTGTGGACATGATCAATGACAAACGAAATTTCGTGAATGCCAAATAATCTTTTGTTCTAAAATATTTATTTATGTTGGTCAATGCTTAAATGATCCTTACAAATTTTAGGAGTTACATGTTCCTTAAATTCAAATCATTTAAATTAAAATTAATGGTTGAGATTAAAAAAATTTAATTTTAAAAAAATAATTTTATAAAAACTTACTTTTATATTTTAATATTTAAATGAATGTTATTTACCAATTTTACCCTCATAGCTCCCATTTCACCCCCACCCTTTGAGAGGTTGTCACCACTCAGTACTGCCACCTTCATCCAATTGGCGTCATCGTCGCCCCTCGCCCCAGAGCTCGACCACCACCCCGTCATAGTTGCCAGCCCCCAAACCCCATCATGCCATCGCCAATCTCTCTACCCCACTGGCATCCTTGCCCCACACCCCCTACCGCTCCTCCATTTCCCCGTGGATTATTTTACCATTGGGACAAGAGATTACAACAACAAAACTTGGATTTGCAAGCAAAATCCTTCAACTTGCTCCTATTGTGGGAACCAACAACCAATTCACCTCCCCTGTGCATCTGCACTCACTTACACTAATATGTGCTTAGAAAGGTTAATTGGATATTCTAGCATCAAAGATAATAGCGATTACAATGCAAGTGATAAGAAACCATAGCACAAGAGATCCAATTGATTGGATTACAAGGATCCAAATTAAAAATATAAGTTGATTTAGAACAATATCATAATATTTTGGCTGATTTGAAAGAAATTATTATCATCATTGATTATGATGATTTGGGATTTGATTTTTTCATTTGGATTTAGTTAGGATTAGTAAAACAAAATTTGTTCAAAATTTGTTTATGATTTATTTAGGATTTATTCCCTAGGATATTTATTTAGGATCAGATCTTTCTAGGATCAATTCTCTAGATAGAATTAAATAACTTTCATTTTTATTAATTTATGATTTACGTATAAATAGGCAAATTGGCTGATAGACAGATTTTTTACTATTAATACAATTGTGAGGTTTTCCTCATTTTGATTCTATGAGATACAGAATCTTCTATCTTTGTGCTTCAAGTGAGGTGAGTGATTTGTTTTACTTCTTGCTTCATGAACCTTAAAGAATGTGATATTCAATTAGTTTTTTGAAATTTTATCTTTGTTACCTAAGTTTTCAAGAATATGTTTCTTGGGGTTTAGTAGAGAGAATTTTAGTTTCTCGAATTTTCATCCATGTTATTTAAGTCTTCAAAAACAAATTTCTTAGGGACTTAGTAGGGAGAGTTTCGATTTCTTAAATCTTTATCTCTATTATCCTAAATCTTATTTTCTATCAAAATTTGTATCTAAAATTTCTGAATCTTTATATTCGTAGGGTTCCGCATCACACACCCTTTGACTACTTGGTATACTTGCTAGTTCTTGTTGAAATCAAAGCCAAGTGCTACATCCCTTTTCACAAGCTCCACTTTTGCATCATAGAACTAATATCGCCATCTCAACAACCATCACAAAAACCACTGAAATCAATAGTAGATCCAAAATCATTCTTTTTTTTTCCAATTTATATGTAATTGGTAATTGTAAGAACAAATGATGATAACAAATGATAATAATGAAATTGAAAGACAGGCGTGGCATGTGTGTAGGAACAAAGATTAAGATGATGAAAAGGAAAGAAGAAAGGCAAGTGGGCGTCAGCCACTATGTTCGTGAAGAAGAAGAGTTAGCAAATGTAGAGAAGTGGAGGGTAGGGGTGCACCAAATAGAAGGGAGTGAGAGTGAGGGAGGAAGGTTCTTTTTTTAAAAAAAGAAAATTATTTTGTGAAGATAAGATGGTAATTTTAAAGTCATTAATGAGGGTAAAATAATACTTTTATCATTCTTTTTTAATTTAATTTTAAGTTTTAATTGGAGTTTATCCCATATATTATAGGTCATATGTATTTTACCCCTAATATTTTAAAAATGTGCAACCTGACTCCCTGTATTTTCATAATATGTACTTTAGCTCCAAATACGTGCATTATACTCCCCTGAATTTTTGGATCATGTGCGAATTGATCCCCTGAACTTTTCAAAATGTGTAATCCGATATCCTGCATTTTTCTTTATAATTGATGAAAAAATCGACAGAAAGAGCCAAAGTACACATTTTGAAAATACAAACTGTCCGATTGTATATTTTTAAAATATTGGGGATAAAATATACATAGTCTATAATATAGAGAGGTAAACTGTAATTAATCCTAATTTTATCTAGGACCATGTAACTCTCAAACTTGAATGGACTATTTAAGCATTGGCATGTATCTTATGGGAAGATTTTCTGCAATTTTGTTAGAGTCAGATCGTAGATTTATTCTCTGCTCCTCAAATGCTTTAGGGGGAAAAAAGGGTTAGTTGAAGACAATGGGTCACCTTACAGTTATGACTATAAAATTCTAAGCCTAAACCTTCATCACATGATAACGGGGGAAAAAAAAGGTCAGTACATTGAGGGTGCTCAAGCCGCCTTTGTTCAAGGGTGCTTAGGTCGTGTTTGTTTAGAGGCGCAGGACCTCCGTGCCCCAATAAACTTTTTTTTTTAAATATATTTTTAGTTCATGTAAGTATAGGTTTTTTAAATTTTAATTTCTCTAAATTTTTTTTGGAACTTTTCATCCTTCTTTTTTTTAATATTATATTTTTAATCTTTATTGTTAATCAATATTATTAAATAATGATACTTATAAAGACCTAAAAAGATTATTAAAATATTTATAATAATAAAATAAAATTTTTAATATCTATAAAAGTTAAATATATATTTTAAAAAAATTTAGACTAGAAATTAGAATGATAAGAATTAAAAATATAATATTAAAAAAAAGAGACTAACATAAAGAAATTTTTTTACGATAATCAAAATCGAAATAACTTATATTTATTAAATTAAAACTATATTTAAGCCTTTTTCTTTTTTTAAATGGAGACCCTGAGCCCATGGAGGCTTGAGGCCGTGATGGTTCCTCATCCGCTAGTTGTGGTGACATTTATAGGTGGAAACTTTGGCCTCGATGCACAAAGATGTCTCACGTGCTCCATAGTGGATTACTCTCGAGACGATGGATTGTCCTATAGCAAGTTAAAAAAGCGATTTAAGAATACTCTTTCTCCTCGACCCAAAAAAAAAAAAAAAGAATACTCCTTCTCATTAGTACTCTCAACACTTGTTGGCTCCTGGGTATTGCCTTATAAGTGGGTTAGATTTCAAGAATCTTGATCTATTTAAGTCATTTTTTTAGCATATTTATTTATTTTTCAGAAAATGACTCAACAAAACCTAAAAATAGTTGGTAGTAGTAGAAGTGGACTATGACCCACACAAATTTTGCTTACAATATTACATATTTGAATCTTGAAATAGTCACTTTAGAGAGGGCTTTACTTAATTACTGCTTCCATCCAAAATTGCACGAACAATTATTAAGACAAAAAATGTTTGATAAAATCCTTCAATAAAATGTATATCAACCAGCCAGGCCCTAATCCAAAAAGGGCAAATTAGACAAGTCAATAACTCATTGTCCATGTCAGTCACTAAAAATAAAGTATATTTTAAAATTTAAATTTAAATTAAAAGATAAACATAAAAATTTAAAAAGTATCACCATTAAGATTTTTAATAATATTTAGAATAATTAAAAGTTGATAATTGATTTGATTTAATTTTTTTATTTATAATCATTTTGCTAAAATGTTTAAATCAATAAATTAAATCTCATGAATAATATATATATATATAAAATAACATTTGACCACAAAAATAATATAAAATAACATTTGAATTTATTTATAAATCGATGGTTATGTTTGTAATATATTAAGAATAAACCCTAAATTTGTCCTTGACAATATCCTTAGTGAACCACATTGGTCATTAACAAAACAATTGATTCAATGGCCTTTCACAATTGCAAGAATTGGACATTTTGATCGTTAACAATTGCAACAATTAGATACTCATGGTCTTTAACTCACTTGTAAAACTAATGAAGAGTTTGATATAGAGGTCAAATAGCAATTAGGACTTCCCTAACCCCATTTCATATAGCACATTCTAAATACATAATTTGCATAATTTTAAAAAATTTTGTAACCACATAATTTTGAAAAGGTTGGGGTTGAACATGATACATTAAAATGGTGCATTTGGGAAGGTCCCAAGTGCTGCATATTGTGCATTTACAATATGCCACATGAAATAGGATTAGAAAAGAAAAGTTCTAGTTATTATTTTGCTTTTATATCATATTCTTTATATGTTGCAACTGAGTTGAAAATCAAATTATTTAATTTTTGTAATTGTCAGAAATTAAGAGACCAAAGTGTCCATTTAGAATATTTTTAAGGATTGATTTAATGGTTCACTCATATATTTTTTGGGGATGGAGGTGGGAGTTAAATATGGGATATCATAAGCTTAAATGATATATACAGAAGATAACTATTAGATTATGGACTTAACCGTAGATTTCACTCATATATTAAATGGTTAGATTTACATTCTATGCATAAATACTTTAAAATATTTTTTTACACTATGAGTTGAGAAAATTTGAAGATTACCATAATTTATTATTTTTCAAATTCTATTAATTAATAATATAAAATAATTTCAAACATTAAAGGAATCAAATTCTATTAAATAAAATTATTTCTTAGTTTTTAAAATTCAAAACATAATATTTGATTTAAAACTCAAATAAATTCTACTTTTAATCTATTAAAAAATTCCCAAATCTCTCTCGTCTTCCTCACGTTTTAATTGTAGTGACTTACTTCATCTGACGATGTAGGAGCACTTTAACTTGAAGCTCGACTACGAGGCCGAGGAAGCTGCTCGTAACCACCGCCACGGGGCTCGATCACCTTTCTTCGACGACAACACCACCATCTCCGCCTCCGCCTCCGCCTCCATCGCCAATCCTTCCTGACGAGCTCATCGTCGAAATCCTGGTGAGGCTTCCGGTGAGGTCCCTTCTTGAATTCAAGAGTGTGTGCAAGTCATGGAAAACCCTAATCTCCAACTCCAAATTTGCCGAGGACCACCTTCAACGTTCAGTCGCGGATCCAACCATGACCCACCCACGATTAGCCTATTCTATTCTTGGCTTAAGTAACTGCAGAATCGAATTTTGCCCTATACAACCTCTGTTCGAGAACCCATCTGCCCCCACTAAGGTCGTTAGCTTCGAGATGGACGTTGTTCTAGACATTGTAGACATTGTAGGTTCCTGCAATGGGTTGCTGTGCTTGCATGATCTTCTCGGTAGATCTGTCAGATTGTGGAACCCTTGTACCGGATTGGCTTCCGAATGGTTGAAACTTGAGCAAAAAAAACATGTCACATATCATGGGTTTGGCTATGATCATGTGCATGACAAGTACAAGCTTCTTGTGGTTGTTGAGAAACGTTTTTGGGAAGCTGTGACCATGGTTTGCACATTTGGTGCAAATTCTTGGACAGCTATTCATGATGTCCGGGATATCCCGTTTTTCCCCGAGGATCGGATAGGGAAATTCGTGAGTGGCACTCTCAATTGGGTAGCAAAGGTGCCTGGTCCTACTTTTCGGTGGGTGATTATTTCCTTTGACTTGGCAAAGGAGACTTTTGGTCGATTATCCTTGCCTGATATGAATAATGATGACAACCTTTGCCGGCCTGTGTTGCAAGTCTTGAGGAACAGCCTTCGTGTTTGTTTTGACCATAAGAAACCTCATTGCGATGTGTGGCTGATGAAGGAGTATGGAGTTGAACAGTCTTGGACTAAATTGGTGATGATTCCACACGGGCCTTATACTCGTGGTCATCCTTTAGAACCCTTGTACATATCGGAAGATGATGTTGTTCTGGCAAGACCTCCTCCATTATCCAATTTAGTTCTATATAACTCAAACAATGGCCGATCAGATTATCCTATAATTGACAGCAGTGATAGCTCACGTGCAAGTTACTCTCATATTTACTATGAAAGCTTGGTTTCACCGTCACATTGTGGTCTTCGAAGTTGTCGCTTGCCCAAGTTGACAGTGATCAAATCAAGTCCATGATTGCTTAGAGATCATGTGCTTTTGGGGTACTCCTTGAACTTGAATAACATAGAATTTGTGGCGTGAGTTCTTTTGGTGAAGGCTTACCTTCGCTATCTTTTGTATTGTGCTATGGTTGAATTGCAATTCATTGCTGTACGAGAATTCATTTGATCTTCTTGCTATTCTAATCAAATAATTTTACTCACACTTGGTGTAGTGCTGCAAGACTAGACTTTCTGTAGATATAATTATTACTCATTGCAAATTCATAATGTCATAGTCATTTTATTGTAAAAACAAAGTCTTGTTTCATACCTGTAATCGTGAGACAAAGGGTGTATGATTTGACGTAAGTATCAAACGGTTCATCAGTCCAGCTCATCATTGTTAAAGGTTTCAACGACATGAGTGCTGAGAATTAATTTGGGAATATGAAGTATTAGTTTTTATTTGGAGCTAGAATTCATTCTAGGAGCTTTCCCAAGGCAGCAGTGTTGATGTTTCTTAGTCATTTCTATATTTTTTTTATCACTTTAATGATCAAGGTATAATTGTGGATACAGGTGCTTCGGATTGGTTACGTTACTGAATTTATTAAGGCATATTACTGAATTTATTAAGGCATATTTTTAGGTGAACAACCTTCTATTATAAAGTGTCTATTCACGATGTGTATCTCATGGGAAGAACTTCTACAATTTTGTTAGAGTTGGATTGAAGATTTATCCATATGCAGTCCGAATGCTTTAAGGATTAAAACTAGCTTGAGGCAGTGGATCATCTTTCTCTTATGGCTATGAAGTCCTAAGTCTTAAACCTTCACAAGATAGTGAAAGAATAAAAAGTCGGTATTTTTATTGTCTTAGATACCAATACTGTTTGTAGTTTGCTGTGTTCTTTTTTATATAAGTTATCTCATTTCAATGACTAAGTAGTTAAATAACTTTTATAAGAGTGTATCTTAGTCTAAAATTGCTAAAATAAAACTGCTAAAATAAAACTGCTAATAAGGACTAACAAAATAAATCCTTGAATCCCTCTGAATCAACTCACAATAATCATATGTTTTTAGTGTGTATTAAAGAAAATAACATACACTGAATATATATAAATTAATCTTTTCAGTAGAGATGGGCGCCTCAGCAGAAATTGTTAGGACACAACAAGGCCAGATGTAATGGTGACAGCATATACCTTTTTCCAAAGTAAATGATTTTTAAAGCTAACATATTTCTTGCTATGATGATTCATAAAGCTCGAGTTATAGCCTGTACCAAGATGCGGAAGTTGCTTTAGTTATGCCAACCTGTTTTGCTAAACTAATCTCCCTTATGAGACTAAAAACAAGTTATGTCCCTTTGTCATTCAAATTTCATTAGAGCCTGCAACATGTGAAAGGGGAAACTGTTGTACATAGAACGGAGGACCCAGAAAAAAAATGCTCTCTTGGAGCTCAAAATTAACAAACAAGGCATGCAAATTGAGAACTCACAGAAATTAAATCCATTAAACACAGCATGGGACATTTACTGAAGAACAGATAGTGAAGCCTATATTTTGCAAGTCAATTTCTATAGCATTTAAAAAAATAGGAAAAGAGAGAATTATCAAGCCATCATGTGTTTAAAATGAAATAGCATTTTCTCTTAAAACCCACATCACAGGTCCCACTAGCAGTCCCCAAAAGAAAATATTGAGAAAAGGAAATCTGGCATTTTCTCTTATCTTTTCTTCTGACTTCTTGTTGCCCTTTTTTCGATTTTGTGTCTTTAGCATGAGGGCCATGTAATTTCTCCATCAGCATCATAGATTACACAAATTTCCTTGAAGAATGCGGCTGAAATCTGTTTTTTCTCCTCCCTCTCTTCTTTCTTTTTCTTTGGTAAATTTTTCCTAGCTGAAAACTACATTATGCTGCAACGGCCAAGAAGATAAAACATAAAGCAAAAAATGCTAAGAACTATGAGACATTTTATAAGCTAACGTGATTAATTTCTTCTGCTTTAAAATTAATCTCTTCTATATACTTAAAGATTCAGGATTTCTTCTTTCCTAACCTTCAGAAATTTTGGTATATTCTGATTTTTTTTTTTTAATTTCCTTTTCAATCTTCTATTGGTTATGATCTTCTCCGATACTGCTGCTATATTTACTTTATATTACTGCTGCATTTACTTTATGTCAGTTTTTGTTTCAATTCTGATGTGTTGAAATAGGTTTTAAAATGCATGATTTAGTTTATGTTTTGGCTTCAGAGTAATTTTGATATGTTTTCACATGCTTGACTGAGTAACTTTTGTTCTACTATTGTTGTTTTCTTTGTCATGGTTTCTTTTTTGTAATTTTATCAATTGAATGATTGCTACATTCAGTTTATTCATTTTGTTTCCCCTTTGTTCATTTAAACTTTTTGTTCGAGTTTTGCTGCATTGGGTTCTTTTAAATCCTCATCCATTAATGTGCTTAAAGGTTTTGTACCTTTGTCTAGCTATATGCATGTTTCTCTTAATTTGAAAATATATGATGGATGGCATCTATCTACACGGAATCACGGATAGAAGAATTGAGCATATGCATGATCATGAACAAGCCAGAGAACCTTTCGTTGGATAAAGATTGGAGTCAAGAGGATGATCTGACTTAGTTTATCTTTTTGTTTTGCTGTCATGCTTTGATGTCATGCGCTTGTTGCCGCAAGATTCTTTTCCTGCTGTTTGTTTTGGTTGATGCTTTGAATGTGATTAAGTTTTTTTATGTAATTTGCCACAAAGGCTACCTGTTGGCTTTGTATTTTGTCAAGTTATTTTAAAAGGCATGTTATGTGCTTTTTAGCTGTGACTCAAATGATACATGTTTGGTTCTAAAATTTATTTACCTTTCATTGCTGTTCAATCCACATGGGATTTATGCATTTATCAATTAAAGAATCCATTTTGAAACTTCCACTATGTATATTAAGCTATTCTTTGCTTAAATTCCCTCCCCCCTCCAAAAAAGAAAAAAAAAGAGTCACATTTCTTCTATTTTCCTCATTGCAGGTTCAAGAAAACTGGATCTCTCAACTTTTTGCAGTTCCTTGCAGGTACACCTATTGATTTTTTTCCAAAAATTAGCCATAATCTTGATAAATAATTTGCTCATTCTGTTTTTAATTTCAGTGGGGGGAGGGAGGGTGGATAGTCTTCACTAGAGGTAAACGTGCTTGAATTTTACATTTCAATTGGTCTCCAGCGTCCTTTTTAATTTTTTTTGTTATTTAATAATTTCAACTTACTTTATTATGATCCTCTTTACAATGGCTATTGTTAAATTATTTTACAATTTTGGTTGTCTAATCCGGATTGAATCCCAATTTGTTACTTTGGATTAGTAAATAGTTGGTCAAATGGAATCATTGTGTTATTTTATTATGCAAAAAATACCAGTTTTTTCATATTTATACATCACACACCTAGATTATATTTCAGTATTAAGCTTAAATTTTGAGGTCATACTTTTTAAATAAGCTTAAAGTCCTATGTTGTGAACCACAAAACAATAATTCCAAAAGGAAACACTCTGCATTCTATTGTCAATTCCTATTTAAATGTAAATGTCATGCACAGGGAGCAGAAAGAAAGGGCTTATCCTTTATGACCTGAAGTTGCTTCCTTTAATCCTATCAAGTGTTTTCATTGGCGAAATTTCAACATAGTTGCCGACTAATTTTGATGAAGGCCTTTCTATTGTTTTTATTATACATTGGTGGTGCAATGTAATTGGTTTAATTATGCCCTTAAGAACTACTGTTCAATCCAGAAATTTTATTGAAGTAAATAACATGCCATGATCAATGGCCTGCACCATTTTACGTTCGAACTGTACTTTCAAAATAATGCCATCTAGTTTAATATCGTGACAACATAGTCTGTTGTGTCTATGCTCATAGTCTGTTGTGTCTATGCTGTTGTATTTCTTCGTGTACCACAGTATATTTTATACCCATTGTTGCAAAAGCTTCAAAATCCTAACTAATTCAATGATAGACTTCCTGAACAAAATCTTAGGATACAATGAGATCTGAAATTTATGTTATGCCAAAATGATATTGAAGAGACCTACGACAAAGGATACATTATTTGCCCTCTTGGTTGTAAACATGTTTGAAAGGTATGATCACAAGAATAGTCAATTTGAAAGAGGTAAGATGTTGGATTTTTCAGAAGTTGCTGACTAAAAATGGTGACAGATTTTGATGACTGAAGTGCTTCATACAGGAAAATGTAATTTTCTGCTATTTAGTGTGTGTCTGATATGCTGGTGTATTAATATGTCTGGTTCTCAAATCTGTGTGGTTCATAGAAGAATGTAAGCAGAGCTGTTTGACTTCAAAATCCAATAGCTTTGAGTCCTGAAAGTTTTGCAGAATTATGCAGTGCTCTCTTGGCCTGGTATGATAATTCAGGGAATGTGAAGAAGGATTATGAAGCTAATCTGCTAATAGCTAACCTATGCAATTGAAAGCTGGATGGGGTTTGGTGATTCCATGTCCTCTTGCTTATTGGAATGTTATATGTTTTCTTTTATTCCTTGATTGATTGTAATGTCTTTGTTAGTCAACGCGGGCACCACTACAATATCCTGAGCCGATGTTGTTTTGTTTTCTTAACTATTGAGGAAACAAAAAATCATATTTCAAAGGTGTAATCACTTCCACATAATAAAGCAGTAAACAAAATAATGGCCTTGAAGAAAAACAGGGACGGCCTTCTATCATTTTCATAGAATATAACACGTATGTCTCCAGTTACCTGTTCAATGATTTAAAGTTTGGTCTGAGAATTTGTAGACAGAAGAAGAAATGCATACTGGATAGAAGAATTCCATTAGCAACAGTTGATGTTGTTTACTTCCGGAGTTTTCTCAATTTCATACATGAGCCAAAAAAATAAAAGGGATTCCAAAAGTTTTCGTAGAAAAATGTTGATTAAATCCGGTGATTTGTCCCAAAAAAAAGACAAAAAGTTTCTTGGCAAGTACAGCATGTTCCTGACTACTTACTTGAAAGTCTTGAATAGGTTAATCGATAAGATGGTCTAACAATGTTTTATACATAATTACCAATAAAACCAGTTTTACGCTTCAATTTTGTTTTAATATTTTTTTATTATGATGCTAAACAAAATCAAATTTCTTCTTTTAATTATGAAATTTCTATTTAAATATTGCAAGTAATATTTTAATTTAAGTTTTACGTTTTTTATAATTAATATAAATTCTCTTCAGTTTGATTTTTTTTTTCCTAATTGCGGTTAGAGGTTGAATCAAAAGGAAGAAAAAGAGAATGGGATGAGTTTTTTTTTTTTCTCCAGTTGTTTAATTATTATTTAAAATTTAAGATATTCTAATGCAATAAGTTAAACTTTTAATAATGAGTTGTTTTATACATTGAACTTCAAGATGTATTACGTAATATTTTATAAGGAGGTATATTTTATCGCATAATATCAAGAATTATGTATATTGTTGTTGTACGGAGACCGGATAGAGGCTACCTGGTCTTCAATGTAGGTTTGGAAACATGAAATTGTTGTGATCCTGGCTCCAAATTTATAGATGGAACTTGTAAGAATTTCGATGCTTAAGTCAAGGAGTGTTTGAGATATAAAAAGCAAATATGGAATAGTATATACCTAAATATAGTAATAGCATGATATCTACATAGGTTAATTGAAGTAAAAAAGATTTCTACTTCTAATAATTAAATCTTTTATCTTAATAAACCTATATTTGATTTATTGTTATGAACTTTAATTTTGATATATTAACAGTATAAGATCATTTTATATTACCATTTTATTATATATTGCCAAAATCAGTAAAGAGGTTTGACTTTCACATTGGCTACTTGAAAAATTATGCATATAAGAGAATTTAATTGAATGATAATATAAAAAGTTTATAACATCAATGTGTGAAAATTAAATCCTATTATTATAAATTCATTTAATTATTTAAATTTTAAAAGTTACATCCGAGTTATTCTTAATACCACTCTTTTTTTTTCATATTATCATTCAGTTTTAACTTTTGTTTTTTTTATAATTTATAATTAGTTAAGTTAATTTTATATTTTTAAATTTAAAAGAACAATGTTACTAAATTAATTTGCTTAGTGATAACAATTGTCATCAACCAAAAAAGTTAATTGTGGAAAAATATATAATTTTTTATTTTATTTCTTGGTCTTCACTTTTTTTTTAATATGCAGCAAGGTCTAGGCCCAGAAATTATATTGCAACAAATCTTGGTCTTCTTCAGTTTGAAATTTAACAAATTGTTAATTAGAGGTTGATTAAAGATATAAGAAGGATGAATAGAATGAATTTTTTAACAAAGGAGAGGAAAAAAAATGAATTAATTTTTGCCTTTACTTATATGACTCTCACTTTAAAATTGGAAAAAAAAATTGTTACAAAATGAATTACACTATCAATAACAATGTGTTATATGAAATAGATTTATACAATTTTTTGAAACTCCCATTAAAAAAATCTTATAATTATTTTGACAATCATTTGATGAAATTTTATTAGACTTGACAAATTAATATCTAAGTCATCTTTATTTCTCTCTCTCTTTTTTTTTTTTTTTGTGTGCGTAAGTCATCTTTCTCTATCATTATTGATTAACATGAGAAGAGTATATTACCAAAAAGAAATATAAAAAACAAATTAACTATTTTTTCTGAAAAAAATTAAATCAATTATATAAAATGAGAATTGAATATATGGGATAAATCGGGACTAGACTAATGAGGCCCCTCAGTCTATCAAAAATGTTTTAGCCTCTGAGGCTCTTTAATTGAATATATGCATAGTTCACATAAAAAAAAAATAAAAAAATTATATAAAATGAGAATTAATTTGACTCAATTTGAATTTAAAATCAAATCAAACCCAATTGAATACAATCAAATTTAATAAAATTTTAAAATTAAAATAATCAAATCTCATAAAATTTATCAAATAAAATTATTTCTTATCTCTAAAAATTCCAAACATTATATATAAATAAAACTTTATATATATATATATATAAGAATAAAATCAATTCCCATCTCTCTCACCTCTTCTATTTTTTTGGGTGTACAAAATAAATTGTAATCCGTTACAGCCTACAGCCTACCAAAAAATCTAATCCGTCACAGCAACTATTAATAAGTCCCCTGATCTCTTGTCCTCCCACCGACGACACAAACAGTGGCGGTCCCGTGCCTCACGTGACTCCACTCCGCTGTGCCTTACCGCCACTTACTCACTTCAACTAAGTACGTTGAGGCAGAGGTCGTTGTCGTTGTTGGTGAAGATTACGGAATAACGACTATGAGGCATGGAGTTGAGAGGAACCTGATCGGAACCACCACCAATGGGCTCAAACAACCACCACCAATGGGCTCAAACAACTCCTTTCTCCGACAACAACACCACCGTTTTCCGCGCCGTCTCCGACACTGCCATGGCCCACCCACGACTGGCCATTTCCTACCTTCAGGATTCCTGCAACATCGGATTTTGCTCTATGCAATCTCTGCTCGAGAATCCGTCAGCCCCTGCTAGAGTGGTTGCTTCCAGATGACAGGCTGCCAACTCATTCTGGGTTCCTGCAATGGATTGCTGTGCTTGCGTGATCATTTCGATGATTATTGTGTCAAACTGTGGGACCCTTGCGCTGGATTGGAATCCCAGTGGCTGAGAATTACATTTCCTCCCGATGATTGGGCGGGGAAATTTGTGAGTGGCACTCTCAATTGGATAGCTTGGGTGCCTGGTGATTATTTCCTTTGACTTGGCAAAGGAGACTCATTGGCCGGTTGTCCCTGACCCTGCCTCATATGAATGATGAAAACCTCTGCAAGCCTGCGTTGCAAGTCTTGAGGGACTGCCTTTGTGTTTGTTTTGAAGACAATAAATCATCTCATTGGGTTGTGTGGTTGATGAAGGAGTGCGGAGTTGAGCAGTCTTGGACTAAATTGGTGATGATCCCCCACGCGGAACTTGTGCCTTATTATACAACTGTTGGTTCTTTACAACCCTTATACATATCGGAAAATGATGTTCTTTTGGCGAGATCTTTATGTTCTAACTTGGCTCTGTATAACTCCAATGACGGCCGGTTAGATTGCCGTATAATTGACTGCTCAAATAACTTTCATATTTACCATGAAAGCTTGGTTTCACCGTCACATTATGGTCTTAGAAGTTGCTTATCTAGATTGACTATTGATCATACCAAGTCCATCAATCCATGACTGCTTTAAAACTATTTGTTTTTGAGTGCTACTTTAACTCGAAGAACATAAATTTGCGGCGTGAGTTTTTTTGGTGTAGGTTTATCCTCACTATCTCTTGTGTTGTTACATATTTCATTATTATGCTATGCTTGAACTGGACTTCATTGCTTCATGAGAATTCATTTGATCTTCTTGCTATTCTAATCAAATAATTTTACTTACGCTTGGTGTGTTGCTGCAAGACTACTTTCTGTCGATATAAGCATTCCTCATTGCAAAATTCAAAATGTCAGTCATTTTATTGTGAAAACAAAGTCTTGTTTCATACCTGTGATCTCAAGACTAAGGGTGTACGATTTGACAGAATCATGAACTGAATCTCGGCTTTACACCTCCATTAACGCTTCATCGGTCCGGCTTATCATTAGTATTGGAGCTAGAATTCATTCTAGGAGCTTTCCTAGGAAGCAGTGTTGACTTTGTTAGTCATTCTAAATTTTCTGATCACTTTAATGATCGAGGTTTGAAATGACTCACAATACTGTTGAGCATTTGGACGGCAGGGTGAAAATTGTGGATACAAGTGCTTCAGCTTAGTTATGATACTGAGTTTATTAAGGCTTAGTTTTAGGTGAACAGCTTTTTATAATGAAGCATCTCTTCATGAAGTGTATCTCATGGGAAGACTTTCTGCAATTTTGTTAGAGTTGGATTGAATATTTATTCATATGCACTCCCAATGTTTTAAAGATTGAAGCTAGCTTGAGGCAGGGGATCATCTTTCTATTGTGGCTCTAAAGTCTTGAGTCGTAAACCTTCACAAGATAGTGAAAGAACAACGGTCAGTATTTTTATTGTCTTGGATAGCAATATTGCTTTTAATTGGTTATCCTTTTCATATAAGTTATCCAATTTCGATAACTAAGTAGTCAACTAAGTTTTATAATACATATCAATTGCATAGCGATATGTTAAGTGTGTACCTTACTCTGAAGATGCTAAGGTAAAGCTGCTAATGAAGACTAACAAAACAAACCTTTGTTTTTTTCAGTAGAGATGGGCTCCTCAGCAGAAATTGTCACGGCAAAAACAAGGTCAGATGTAATAGTGACAGCATATACCTTTTTTTCCAAAGTACATGATGTTAGTGTATGTAAACTGATAGGCAGTTGGAAGTCTGTTGGCTCATGTAAACAACTCTGTGAAGTGTGTAGTATCAGTGTAGCATCAGTATAAATACTGAAGTCCATGACAATACTAGAGATTAACATTCATTCAACACATATACAGTTTTCTCTGTTTTCTTTGTTCTCTCTGTGTCATGGCTTTTCTTCATCACCTCTGAACTCTTTCACATGAATTTTGAAGTTACATATCTCCCGCTATGATGACTCATAAACCTCGACTTATAACCTGTACCAAGGTATTGTACATAAGTTCGCTAGACATGCCGACCTGTTTCGCTAAGCTGCATCTTGGAGCCGCAATGTGTGAAACAAAATTAGTGAATTGTGCGCGTGAAGTTTCCAGCGACAGTTTCCACTCGCAATTTGAACATTCCTTAGAGCTATAATGTGCTATTAAACATAGTTGTTGTAGATAAGCTTGGTTTTTTTTTCATCAAAAACAAAAGAGGGGAAAAAAAAAAAGAAAGAAAAAGATAAGCTTGGTTTTTTTTTTTTTAATAAAAAAAGATTTCTGACAGAAACAAACAAAGCATACTAATTGAGAAATCACGGAAAGCAAGAAGTCCGTTAAACACAGCATGGGGCGTCGACTGAAGAACAGAAAGTGAAGCCTCTAGGTTGCAAGTCAATTTTTATGGCACTTAAAATAAGTAAAAAAAAAAGAAAAAGAAAAGGAAGAGAGAGAATTATGAAGCCATCACATGTTTAAACCCACATCATACGTCCCCAGTAGTCTAGTTGTCCCCAAAAGAAAATGTTTAGGAAAAGAAACCTGGCATGTTCTCTATCCTTTCGTCTGACTTCCTGTGTTGCCTTTTTTCGATTTTGTCTATAGCATCAGGGCCATGACCATGTCATTTCTTCTCCATCTGATTGCAGATTTACACAAATTCCTTTGAAGAATGCAGCTCTAATATTTTGTTTTATTCCCCTCCCTTTATTCCTTCTTCCTCTTTGGTTAATCTTTCCTAGCTGAAAACTACCATTATGCTGCAATGGCCAAGAAAATAAAACATAGAACGAAAAATGTTAAGAACTACGAGACCATTTTATAAGCTAACATGACTGTGACAATCAGCAAGTTGACACAACAGCCTCGCATTCTCAGCTTTTAATTCTTAATTGTGTGAATCACACATCAGTAACATATAACCACGTAAGAAGTTGTCAACTGGATTTTAGGTCCAGATAACACCCCCATCCCAATTTCTCTTATTATTAAAACAGCATAAACACAACAAATAGCAGAACCTTGACCTCAGTTCATTGAATTCCATTTGAATGTCAATAACCAAAAAATAATAAAGTTTAAGTGTAGCACACTGCACACATTTAATCCACATCAACTTCCACTCATGCTTTTAAGGGGAAATTTAAATGCTAAGCAGTTTGAGGACGGCATGTAAATTCCCAGTATCTTACATGCCTCCATATTGTATAATACTAAAACATGAAAGAATAAATGCACCACAAAAAAACACATGAAAGAATAGGATGCTTGAGAAACCAAGACCTCTACATTCTTCTGTTTCCCATGTTCTTTCTCTTTTTTTTTTTTTTCCAATTTTAAAATTTTTTGATGATTTATAACTGTGACACCAAATAAGCGGATCTTGAACTCCCTCGCATTTAACACCGGTGTAAGAATACTGGTCTACCAATTAAGTGGCAAGAGGGTGCAGGGCAACCCATACTCCTTGTTCACTTCACAATTCAACCTGAATTTCAACTGGGTAGAACATAAAAGTTTAGGATTTTTTGCTCCTGCTTCTAATTTTACTTTTGAAAATATTTAAGCCAATATATATATATATATATATATATATATATATATATATATTTCCATTATATATATAGAGTAATTTTAATATACTATAAGCCAAAAAAATCATATAGTAATCTAATAAAAAATTACTATATTATTGAAAATATTTATCTCATTAATTATTTTGAAAGTTACATTTTTGCATAATTTTTTTGAAGTACAGCAGCGACACCTGGTGCAAATTTTTGGACAACCATTCAGGATTTCCCCTTTCCTCCCGATCATGACTTCTCATACCCTATCGGTCATGACGGAGGGAAATATTTGAGTGGCACTCTCAATTGTATAGCAGAGGTGCTTGGTACTACTACTAATCAGTGGGTGATTATTTCCTTTGACTTGGCAAAGGAGACTTATGGTCAAGTTTCCCGGCCTGATATGAATAATAATGACAACCTTTGCAAGCCTGTGTTGCAAGTCTTGAGGAACAACAGCCTTTGTGTTTGTTTTGACCATAAGAAACCTCATTGGGATGTGTGGCTGATGAAGGAGTGTGGTGTTCAACAGTCTTGGACTAAACTGGAACTGGTGATGATCTCCCATGTGCAACTTTGGCCTTCGCAAGCCTGGGTTCGTTCTTTAGAACCCTTGTAGTACATCTCGGAAGATGATGTCGTTCTGGAAATACCTACAACAGATTACAAATTAGTTCTGTATAACTCAAATGATGGCCGGTTAGATTATCCTGCGGTTGACAGCTCAAGTTATTTTCCTGGGATCTTTCATATTTGCCATGAAATTAAAGCTTGGTTTCGCCGTCACACTGTGGTGTTCAAAGTAGCTTATCTGGGCTGAGAAATGATTAAACCAAGTCCACGATTGCTTAAAGTCTAAAGACTAATTCCTTTTGGGCACTCCTTTATCTCGCGAATAATGTGTGGGGTGAGTTCTTTCCGTGAAGACTTACTATCTCTTGTTACATGTTTGATTATTATGTTATGGTTGAATTTGGAATCATTACTTTATGACAATTCATTTAATCTTCTTGCTATTCTAGTTCTAGTCAAATAATTTTAGTTGCACTCGGTGCCCAGCAGACAAAACTTTGAGCGAAAAATGTTCAGAACTATGAGACATTTTATAAGCTAACATGACTGTGACAATCAGCAAGTTAAGATAACAGCCTCGCATTCTCAGCAAGTGGGATTTTAGGTCCAGATAACACCCTCATCCTAATTTCACTCATTATTAAAATAGCATAAAGACAACGGCAGCAGAGCCTTGAGCTTAGTTCATTGGATTCCATTTCAGTGTCAAACTTAATAACCAAAAAATAATGAAGTTTAAGTGTAGCACACATTTAACCCACATCAACTTCCACTCATGCTTTTAAGGGGAAATTTGACATGCTAGCAATTTCAAGACGGCATGTAAATACCCAGTATCTTACATACCTGCGTATGGTATCATGCTAAAACATGAAAGAATAGGATGCTTGAGAAACCAAGACTTCTACATCCTTCTGTCTCCCATGTTCCTTTTTTTTTTTTAATTTTTTGATGATTTATAACTGTAACACCACACATGGGGATCTTGAACTCCCTCGCCTTTAACACCAGGATATGAATACAGGTCTACCAATTAAGTGGAAACTGGGCGTTGGGCAACCCATGCTCCCTGTTCACTTCTCAATTCAACCTGAACATCAACTGGTTAGTAGATAAAAGTTTACAGTAGTAGCTAGATTTCCATTATATATATGTAAATTTCCATTATATATAGAGTAATTTTAATGTACTATTAGCCCAAAAAATTATATACTTATATAATCAAAAATTGCTATATTATTGAAAATATTTAACTCATTTAATAATTATTTTAAAAGTTATATTGTTGTATAATTTTTTTAATAAATAAGTGACTCTGAAATTTGAATATAAAATTTTATGTATATTATCCAAATTCTTTATCATTGATCCACTTCTAATGGCATATGTTGTGGACCAAGTTAGTAATATAAAATATTTTACATTAATAATATACTAAAATTAATCTCATATATATGTAATCTTTTGTACTTCTTTCCTTTTGAAAATTCTTATAATTATTTTGACAAAAGATTGATCAAATTTTATCAAATTTGACAGTTCATATTTAAGTCATCATTCTCTAAATTATTAAGTAACATGAGAAGAATGTATGACTAAAAAGAAAGATATAAAAAAATTATAGTAATTAATTTGATACAAATAAAGACAAATTATATTATAATATATATATATATATATATTTACAAAGTCATCCTTTTGTATTTATTAAAATTATATGCATAACTTTTGCATATTAGCAATTAAAATGAGAATGTCCTTATCCATAATTTAACGATTTTCATATAACTTTTAATTTCTTCACAAAATCTTAGAGTATGATTACATCATTAAAAACTGTTAAAATGAGCCAAATCCACTAAACTTACCCATTTACTTGTTAAAAATTAAGCGGGTTCCTGTATAAATTAATTTATTTTGGATATGTTTATTTTATTTTTTCAAAAATAGTTTAATATAGCTCAAAGTAATTGGTCGCAATAAAAATGGATTGTGACCCCATGCAAAATTTACATACAATATTAGAGATTCGAATCCTTAAATTGCCACAGTAGAAAGAATTTTTACTTAAATACTATACTTAGTTCAAAATTATGTGAATAATTATTAAAATAAAAAATTCAATGAAATTCTTTTGAAGAAAAATAGCCCCAACCCAAAAGGGCCAATCCAACAAGCGAGCAACCCATTATCCATACTAGCCAATAAAAAGGAAATATATTTTCAAATTTAAAAAAATTATAATTACAGAGTATCTCTGTAAAACTTTTAACAGTATTTGGAATAAATAAAACTTGGAATTAATTTTATTCAAATTTATTTTGTTTATGAAAATGACATATTTTAAGATATATATATATATAATTTTAAATAATTGTTACATTATTAAATAATATTTTATTGATATAATTTTTTACAAAATCCACCGTTGATTTGATATCTAAGAATATTATGTTTTCATTAATGAATTTTTAATGAATATTTGTTTCCAAGAATCTACTTGCAAATATTTTATAATTTTAGGGGTCTCAATTATAGACTTTCAAAATATAGTACCTATTTGAATTTTTTCCAAAATTTTCAAAGATTTACAGATTGATTGAGGGGAATTATTTTTAATATGATATTTGAGTATAATATGTTCAAGAATATGGCATTTGGGCAGTATTTATCATAATATAATATGTAGGGAAATCATAATTTTCGTTTTTAGTTTGTTAACGACACTTAACAAGTGATTTTATTTTTTTGTAGGTGTTTGATGAGACAACTGAAATAAAAAATTTCGATTTCAGATAATCTTTACAACAGTAACAAATGGGTGAGTAACCGTGCCTTGCACTGAAGTCGAAAATTTCAACTTCCTCAGGGGTATGCCATGTCCCTGCATGTTGATGTTGGCGTGAAAATTCCGACTTCCTCACATTTTTTTCGGCTGGCGTAGGAATATGTCAGAAGCACGTGTAACATGCACTATTTGGAAGTGAAGTGACTGCGATATTTGTATTGTGAGTGAATATAAACAAGTGAAGTGTTGTGCAAGTGAATATAAAGAGAGGGAGGGTGCCAAGAAGGGTGCTGCGAAGTGTTGTGTGAGGGGTTTGGGTTAAAAGCAAAAAAAGGAGAGTAAAAGAAAAAGTGTTCTATATTGTGATATTAGTATAAAAAAATTGAGTATATGGAGAAAAAAATTGATTATTTATAAAAATGGTTCCGAATATCACAGTGGATCCACACTAACATATTTTTGATCAAATTCTTGAGCATAATGTAAGTTAATTTTTTTTACAAATTAAATTTGTTATGTCTTTATTCATTTTTTGCAAAAGTTTATTAATATGGTCTAAACTAGTTTGTTCTTAGTGGCACTAGCATTGATTTGAAACTTTTTTTTGAGTGGATTATATTTCTTAATTAATTTGCTATTATCATATTATGTTGTTAAAATTTTTAACATGACGTTGATATAATAGAAAAATAAATTGAAAATATATAGTAATTATTTTGTAAAAAAATAATTTAAGAAATTGTTTTAACAAAGAATTGCTTTAGTATGAATGAGATATTTTGAGAGACAGTAATGTTGTTCTCATGGTTATGAGTCCTCCAAAAAAGTGCACTTATTGTTTATTTTGCAGCAATATTATTGATTACACATAGGTTAATAAACAAATGGGAAACAACACGTCATTGAATAATTATATAAATTTGTGCTTGTGACAATTTATTTTACAGTATGTAAAAACTAATTATTTATTCACTTAGTCCACACAATCTATTTAAATCACTAAATCTATATAGCAATATTAGTTTTTAAATTTAAAATATCTACTAAATAGGTTAATTATATTTAGTGTTTACATATTTGTTTATAAACTATATACCAAGTAGCTAGATAAAATATATATTAGTTTGTATTATTAATTCCTGAGTTGATTAGAAAGTTTGTCTAATAATTTTTATTTTTATTTTTTTTGCAAAAAACAGAAGAAGTCAATCAAGAACTAATAGGAGTGATTAGGCTATATTTATTTCTAAGCTTTACGTTTGCATCGCTTTGAAAAAAGAAATTTGATTTATTTTATTAGTAATTCTTACACATTATTAAAAATATACTTATTTTTTAATTTTATCTTTCATAAAAATTCTAAATACTAATTAAGTATTTAAATTAAATAAATATATTTTATAATTAAACTTTAATTTTAATTATTGTCTTTTATTTTTAAAAACGATGGTTCATCAATTATTTACTAAAATGGGTGATTGAAAGTGGATAGTAGTTAATTTTAGTTATTGCCTTTTATTTTTAAAAACGATGTTTTTTAATTAGTTTAGGATAACTAGTGGATAGTAGTTAATTATGTTATTGGCTTTTTAAAAAATAATTTTGATATAATAGAAAAAATAAATTGAAAATATATGCTAATTATTTTTAGTTTTCAAATTGAATAGTCTTTACATATTAGTTCATAAACTCTACATTGATCATAGTTAAGAACATTAGTTTTTAAAACTAACTAAGGTTTTAACTTGTAATAGGCAATGAGACTATTATGAGTCTGTTATTTGAATTTGGATTTTCCAAAATTCGAGATTCACGAGATCTTGCAGCAGGCTCACATACAAACATCACATTCTCATTTGCATTTAGAATATCATCATTAAAATATACAATAACTTTTATACTACTTTCCATTTTCTCTTTTCTTCCTTTTTACTCCCTCTTTTTTTTTTTTTACACACCTATTTTTCCTTTTTTTTTTTTTACACATCGACTCTCCACTCTTAGACGAATTGAAATGAGGAGGGAAGGTGCTTATATAACAATGGGTAGATGAAATCCTATTTTTTTAATATATTTTACTAAATTCAAAAATTATATTTTTTATTCTTTATTAATTTATTCAAATTTTGTCCATTAAAATTCACAAATATGGGAATCTCTTTTTGTTTGTACTGAATTCGAAAATTCTATTTTTTATTTTTTGTTAATTTATTTAAATTATGTCGCTCAGAATTCATGGGCTAAAAATCTTATTTTTGTTTGTACTAAAATAAAAAATACCATTTTTTTATTTTTTATTAATTTATTCAAGTTCTATTTATTAGAGTTCACAAACTTGGAATCTCTTTCTAAATGTAATGAAATCAAAAATTGTATTTTTTATTTTTTACTAATTTATTCAAATTCTATCTATTAGATTTCACAAGTTGGGATATAAAAATAATTAATTTTGCCACTTGAAAATCGAAATTTCCGATTTCCTTCCAATACCATATCGCTGTAAATTGGTCCCAAATACCATATCTTGGTACAATTGTTAACTAAATGCCATATTTTAAAAAAAAAATCCATTAATTTAACTTATATAAAATAATATTTGAATTGATTTATTAAAAAAAACTTTAAATCAAATCAATTAAATTCTCATTTAATATAATTAATTTTAATTTATAAATCAATTCAAATATAATTACCTCAATATTGTTTTGATTTAAATTAAATGTTCACAATACTCGGATATATGGTTGGTTCCAATAAAAAAATACTTGTAGTAAAAAAATTTAAAATCAAATTAAATTACACTAAATCCTATAAAATTTCATAAAATTTTAAAATTAAAAACAATCAAATGTTATAAAACTTATCAAATCAAGTCCATTAAATTCTTCTCATTTAAATCTCAAATTTAAAACCAATAAAGTCAATTCTAATGTAAAACGATTACCAGGACAAGTTAAAATCCCTGGTCTCTTGTGTTCTCGCCGGTGGCGCCTCACCTGACTCCATTCGACTCCACTCCACTGTGCCTCGTCCCAACAGCGCCACCGCCACTCATCGCGCCGCCCTCCTCTTCCTATTCGCGAGTCACGACTCACTTATGGCCACTCACTCACTTCACTTCAACTGAACTGAGCACGTAGAAGCAGAGGTCGTTGTTGTTGAAGATTATAGAATAACGACCATGAGGCCGCATGGAGTTGATCGGAACCACCGCCACGGGGCTCAAACTGCTCCTTCCTCCGACGACAACACCACCCTCTTCGCCGCCGCTGCCGACATCACTGTCAATCCTTCCCGACGAGCTCATCGCCAAAATTCTGGTGAGGCTTCCGGTGAGGTCCCTTCTGCAAGTCAAGAGGGTGTGCAACTCATGGGAAACCCTAATCTCCAGCCCCCAATTCGCCAAGGACCACCTTCAACGTTCATTCGCGGATTCAACCCCGCGATTGGCCTATTCTAATATTCAATTGCAAAACTGAATATTAGATTGCCAAGGACCATCTTGCGTGATCCTTTCCGCGATTCTATCAAATCGTGGGACCTTTGTACAGGATAGGCATGCCCAGGATAGATATGCAGAAACGACGATCTTATCCCCCTCGCTGCTTATTGTATAATCCTTGTGTCAAGTTCTTATGATAGCTGACAACTTTGTTAGGGTAAAAAAAGGGAAAAAATTAGAAACTATAATATCATCCATATCAGTACTGCATAATTTAATGCTTATCCTTTCCTGTATGTTCTTCCATCTGGTTCTCAACGTATTGGATCCAAATCTAGATATTTTTAACAGTTGAAACAAAAGGGCTGAGAACTGGTGCTGCGTGGTTATTTAGAACTGGCCATTAATAGACTAATATCAAAAGTGGAGTTGGCCCAATGGATAAGAGATACGATGGAACAGGCACCATTCATATTCTCCGATCACTCTCATAAAAACGAAGTTGAAACGAAGTAAACAACACAAAGCAATGCATGAATGATCCATAATGTTGGATTTTTAAATCATGACACATGATGATCACTGTTCCTCCACACCTCACGCCTACAATTATTAAATATCAATCAACGGGACAGAATTAACGATCATGCTCACAGAAAACGAACGCCGGAAAGGCAATATGAAAAAGAAAAATCTACATTTGTTTGGAAAAGCATGAAGGATATCAAGAGCAACACTTCTTAACGGTGGTACTTTCAATTGTTCCCTAATTAATAACAACTTCTGTGCTTGTTATGTTCGGAATGATATAATTCTGGCTGGCTTATAAGAGTCCCAATGTAAGCTGCAGACCCAAATACAATCATTTTTCCTCTCTCATCAGATATGCTTTTAAGCATTAAAAAAAAAAGCTCTTTGAAAAAGAGAAATAGTACACAGGTAGACGTTGTATACTCGTTGAACAAGAGCATCTATTATGCACTATCATCAAATAAAGCCAAATCAATCCTATAACATTGATGATGATACAATTCATCGCCAAAAATAGTCAAAACCTGAAAGCATAAATAGAAACGCATGAAACTCTATGACAGAAGCATCCATCCCGTCCATTCACCAACCATACTTCTTCAGAAAATCTTTAGTTCTCTTCCTCATGCGGGTGAAAACAATAACTACACAAGCCAAGATCCATGGAGGGAAGTTCGTGCCCGAGATGTTAAATTTCTTGATCCATTCTGGAGTATCCCTCGAAACTAGTGTTATCATAATTGTTATTAATAACACCCCAACCAAGATCCTGGTCACTGGTTTGAGTAGTGAGTCCTACAGAAGAAAAATATCAGCAAATGAAAATATTACATGAACTATAGTTTTTTAGTTAGGCATGGACATTTCACATATCATAAATATTTAGAAACACGGTAGTGTTCATATTGGTGTTGGAACATGACGACAACAAAAGTTTTCGGTATTTCAACATAAAATGATTTGCAACAATGAATGACCAGCATTACTTATAAAGACCGAAATGCAAAATACTTATGGTGTAAAATCCTTGTTCATTGTCTCAGAGAGATACTGAGATGTCCTTGAAGATTTTGTATTTTGATCATAGATATTTTTGAGAATCTCAGATGCAAAATCTTGTTAATTGTTACACAGAAGAAAAGGCTTTGATGAACTTCAGCTAACAAGAAAAGAAACAAAGTCGCCATCTAAATACCTCAGAGTGCCCTTAACTATATAGATAACATAAGTCCCAGTGCTTGTTTAAGCATTCCTTATTTTCAGAATGTGACTTAGAATCTTATTTCTATCACCACTTCCATAGAACTTCCAGCTATAAAGTATAAAGAATAATATATCTCATAAAGGTTTAGAAATAGAATACTCATTATAACCCCCCCCCCCCAAAAAAAAAAAAACAAAAAAACCACCCCAAATCCTTCTACATATCCAACAAAGAAAAGGTCCAAGAAGGATCATCGCATGAAACACACAAACAATGCAAGAAAGTAACACAATTCCATAACAGTTACAACTTTTATGGACAACATATGCTTATTAAAGGCTCTAATTTGCTCTCAAGCCAGGTACCCAACACATAGGCATAGAAAGCACATTTTTTACAGAAATTAACATAGTGAATACTCCCTGTAACTTAAAACAGGAACAGAAAAGAATTGCTCCAAGATTCTAGAAATAGATGTGCTCAGTTCATATGAATCAATATAGATGCATCTTTAATCCTGTGTCCGCAGGCAGAGCATACAAGAACCCTACATGAAAACGAATGACACTTTTTGTCATCAAAACCTCTGAAAAACGAAACAGTTTTTTGGGCTCTAGGTCTACTAGGGAAACATATACGCTATGGCTACCTATATAAATAGTTGCTTGCTCAATGAAGCTTCTGGTGGAGAATGCTGCCTATATACATTCTTCTTTATGCTCCAATACATAACATAAGCAGAATAATTCAAGAGCCGAATCGAAATTGGATACTCTTATTCATAATAAGATATCCAAAAAACTCTCTGAAATATTCCCCTCCCGAAGGTATAGATGAACATTTTTCAGAGCCTCACTACACCAACACAACTTGCGTTTCTTCTTACTATGGCAACCAATCTAATTCAAACCGTTGGAATTCCCCCTCAAACTATTGCAACATGATTGAGGTTCTATTTACATCCACCTCCTATTTGCAAACTAATTGCACAATCTTATCCATAACAAGTGACGCTAAATCCTTCCCTAGTTTTACAGACTCTAATCCCTTAAGCCCTTATTTGCTACTCGTTTAGGCAATCAATCTAACCTACACACCTAAATTTCCTTTCTTTCCCTAGTTCCCCTCATTTCCGTTGCATTGCACCCAAACAAAAAATCTCAAATTTCCTTCTCAGCCAGATCCCAAACTCCACTCACTCATCTAATCTCTCAGCTACACCCCACCAAACATTATCAAATCCAAAACCAATCAGATAATAATAAAAAAATAAAAAATCCAACCCCATTTAAAAAAGATCCAATTTTTCAACCACCCCATTATTCCTCACCACACGAAACAGGCAACAATCCACAAATCAAGACAAAAAAAGCGCGCGCGCGCACACACACACACACACACACCTTGGGTTCGCCATCAACATAAACAACAGCACCATCGCGGTAAGTGAGGATGGACCTTCCGTTCCTGGGGTGGAAGCGGATGGGGACGCCGCGACCGGACTGAGGGTTGAAGGCGAACATCGATTTGAGGCCGTACTTTTCGAGGATGTCGCGGACCTCCAGCTGGTCCTGGTCCCAACCGCCGAGGCTCGACTTGAACACCGCGATGGGTCCGCGCCCTTGCCGAAACAGGTGGATCTCCACCTCCGGGACCTTCGTCCGCACGTGCCTCTGCGGAGACCCACCACCGTCGGCGTCGGTGGTGGTGGTGGTGGCGGCGGTGGCGTCTACCTCCTCGATTTCTCCGAGCAAGGGTGCTTTTTCTTCCTCCATGCTGTTGTTGTTGTTGCCCTCTTGTTACTGTGGAAAATGGGTCTAGGTTGCTTTGGACAGTATGATGTTTTTGTTTTTGTTTCAAGCGGAATTTATATAGGTTTCCACGTTGGAAAATTTATTGCCCCACTTACTCACGAAGGAGAAATATTTAAATGGTTGAGAAGTATCGTGTAATTGTATTTTTACACTAATTATATAAGCGTATTTTATATAGAACTTATATTTAATATATAATTTTATAAAAATATATTTATATGATTGATTGGAAGTATAATTATATGATATTTCTAAATCATATAAGAATTTATCCGAAGGAGAAGAAAGAGTTATGGGACAAAAATATATGACATGTTGCCGAAAAGCAGACCGTACAAATATTTGAGAGTGAATGTTAGTGATATGTTTGGTTAAGATTTTTGGTGAATTTTTTTTTCAAAGTAGAATAAAAAATAGGATTAAAAGTAAAAATAAAAATTATTTTATATTTAAATATAATTATAAAAATATTTTTTATAAAAATTAGAAATTATTAAATTATTTATATATGATAAAATAAAAGTATTTTTTTATAAAATTATAATATTAATAAATAGAGAGTGATATTTTTTTAAAAAAAGTTAATAATAAAATGGTGAAAATATGAAAAAATAGTGAATTTAAAATTTAAATACTATTTTTCTCTTTCTTCTATTGGTTTTACTTTTAAAAGAAGCAATTTTCTATCTATTTTTGAAAAAAATAATTATTATTTTACACTTTTGCAAATAAAAAAAATTGCTATGCCATGATAGTTATATAAAAATTGACTACATTGATTTTTTTTTTTTTTTCTATTGGATGAAGCATCAAAATTATTTTCTTATTTGTAGATTAAAGAATGAAATGGAAAGATATTAAAAAAAGAATGGAATAGAAAGAGCTTTTTGCTTCATAGAAAGGGATGTAACCATAAAATTATTTTAAAATTATTTCCTTTCATTTTACTTCATTCCTTGACAATTGGATAGTAAGAAATATAAAGGTATTCAATGGAGTGAGAGTGGAATGTGTTGATTGAATACTATTTCATTTTATTATATTTTAAAATATTTGAACAATGAAACTTAACACTATTTAAATCCATTTCAATCCATTTGATCACTTTCCATTAATTCAAACATAGTCTAATACTAATCACATAGCATTATCATTGTTGTTTTGAGTTTAGGGTACACTAGTTAGTTGGACTAATTTTTTTTATCTAAATTATTAGTATTTAAAGTTTATATATTCTCATTAATTTGGTATAAATTGGATTGACCAACTACCAAGATAAAAACTATTTAAGTACTGGTTTTCTTCATCTATAAAACTCAAATTTAATATCTTATTTAAAAAAAAGGAAAAAATTAAACATTAAATTCATATTGACCAAATTTGTGGTATTAAATTTAGGAATATAAATCAATTTTATGACATAAAATTTTTTTAAATCAATATAGGATATGATTATTCCACTTAATCTGTATCATATTTTAATATTCATTTATCTCATATTAATATACTATGGAACTTAACATTATTTGTCTTGGTGGCCAAGACACATGAAAAAACTTAATTGATAAAATCTCCAATATAGTCTTACTAATAAAAGAATCTTAGACCCTATTCCCCTTTTTGTCCTTTCCTTTCTATGATGCACTTCTTCCCTTTCACACACTATATCACTAAGACCACAATTGACACCACTTCTTTTTCCCTCTTTTACTCCTTACTCAGACATGAATTCCAACTATACCAAGTCTAATAAAGCTTCATCCCTTTTACTCAATTATTTTAGTTTCAATTTTGATCCTAACATAAGATCCAATCAACCCAAATCTCTAAACGATTAGAAAAACATCAATTTCAATGTTCTTATTCATATTGTGATTCTTCCTCCACAACTTCTTCTTCATTGTCCTCTTCATAACTAAGAACCACATGGCAACCAAATAAGCCATTATGGACCCATTAGCCTGCTCTAACTCCAACCACCCAAACTAATTGTGAAGTGCACTCGTTTTGAGGCTAGCGTATCTTTGGCAAGAGTTGGGGATTTACTCAACCTTTTGGTTCCAGCTCCAACATTGGTATTGCTAACAAAAATAAATTTTTTTGGTGAGATTTGGTGTGCTTAGCTCTTGGGTAGGATTCAAAAAAAGTTGGCAAGTTTCCTCTTAAGAATGCAACCCTTGCTTTGTGTCTTTGTGAGTTGGAGTGTTTGGGTTTGCTTTTTCCTTAGTCATGGTTGATTTTCTAGGTTATGATTAACTTCGAGTTTCATGGAAGGAAAAAGCGAAAAAAGGTGGCAGAGGAAAAAAGGGAGTGGTGCTGGAGAAAGTCATAGAGGAAAATGGGCTTGTAGGGGAGTGGAGGTGCTAACAAGAGAATATGGTAGTGATGGTGGTAGTGATAAAGGAGGGATTGGTTGTGGGGTTGAAATAAGAGCTCTTAAAGGTGGTGGCAATGAAGGTAAATTTCTAGACAAATGAGGAGGTGAAGCTTAAGGCAATTGTGATGGTGGAGGTGACAATGGCAACGACAATGATGCGAGGGGCTAATAAGGTGGATGAAGATGAGGGTTGAGATGGTGGAGTTAAACTTGAGTATGGGTAAACACTAAAAAGAGTTAACACTCACTTTAGTCCCTGACTTTTTATACATAAGTCACTTTCGTCCTTGACTTTTCGAAATTGTCAAATTAGTCTCTCACTTTGTAAAACGTGAGTTACGTTAGTCCCTTTCCCTAACTCTATTTGTCCTCCGTCATTGTTTTGCTGATGTGTCATGTTAAGTAACATGTAAACTCAGAAGTCGAATTAGGAAATCTGAATTTAATGGTTGATGGGATATTACTCCACCACAGAGGCCAAAAACCACTGGTTATTGTTATACAATACCATGGAGTCCGACTTTCATTATCCAATTTCCAAATTTCTATTTTTCAAAATATTTCTTTGCCTTGACTCAGATTCATCCTAATAGTTGGGCCATGGTATGTAGCTTAAAGTGAGTCTGCAATCTTTTGGAAGCTTCGGTTTTTATGAAGGTTTTCCTCTACGTATTCACCTTAACTCAACTTCACGACAATGGAGCAACTTTAGGCTGGTCATCTTTCTAGGATTATGTGAACTGGAAAATCTTTGAACGTTACGAAGATTCATACATAATTTCAAAGAAATTTACTTCAAAATATGAAGTGTTCCAGGTTCCGTTCACTTTTTCCTTGTCGATGACGAGTTTCCAAGTTTATAAGTTCCAAGTTCCAAGGACTTCTAAGTTCCACATTTTGGTAAAAAGGACTTGGATTCCAATGAACAAGTGTCATGTGTCACTTAACGTGACATGTTAGTAGAACAATGATGGTGGACTAATGAAGTTAGGGAGGGAAGGACTAACGTGATTCACGTTTTATAAAGTGAAAGACTAATTTGACAATTTCATAAGGTAAGAGATGAAAGTGACTCACATATGAAAAGTCAGGGACTAAAGCGAGCATTAACTCCACTAAAAAAAGGCAAATATAACATTTTATTTATTTTTGAATTTTTTTAAATAAATACATTAGAGGTAGGTAGTGTACTTAATATCGTTAACACATCCTTATTCGTACTTTGGGTTGGAAGTAAGTAGAGTCGAGCCCAAGCTTGGCATCACTTCGGCTCCGCTCGGCTCGATAGTATTGAGCTTGGTTTGATAATAAATGACTTTGATTTTAAGGCTTAAGTTTAACTAATTAAAAGCTCACAAGCTGATTCCAGCTTGATGAGTTGGCTCGATTTAGATATAGATTAAGCATTTTTGCTACAAGTATAAATATTATTTTTAATATAATTTATATTTATAAATATATATATAAAGCAAGTTCACGAACTACTGAATCGAACATGACAAAACTCAAGCTCGATTTATTTAATAAATGAGCTCAAATACTTAACTTAATCTCGACTTATAAGCTCAGCTCATATTAAAGAACTAAGTTAGAAATAGGTGTAATTTAAAAAAAATAGAAGGGATCAAATTCAAGTGTATAGGATTATATCAACAAATATTAGGGGAGATTATTGTAATTTTTATTCTTTAATTCATTGGTATTAAGATTTATTTAAATATAAGATCCATGAAAATTATATTTGTTATCTTTTATTTTGTGCTGAATCTATTTTGCAAAATACAAAGTCGCTCTGATTTAAATATATTTTTCATCCCTTAATATATAATTTTTTTTTCTCTATCTCAAAACAATTTGATTTGATTTAAGTTTTATTCAATGTACGTAAATAATAAATAAGAAACTTAAAAAAATTATGTTTTCTTCTTGCTAATAGGGTTATTTGCAATTATTTTATTGAAAAAATAAGAGACTTAAATAATTTTTAAGAGTCAAAGAAAACTATATTTTAATGTACGAAAAAATATATTTATGCTTTTACTCCCCATTTTTTCAGTAACCATCGTTCGCTGTAAAATATTTTGAGAAGTACTTGAACGGAATAGTGCAGAGAGCGATCGAAAATGGCGCCCCTTTTCCCCTTTTCTGCACGAAGTTGACCTTCGAACTAATCACCCCACAAAATATAAAACAACCCAATATACCGCAACAAGAACGAGGGCTTCAACGCAAATCCTCTATTTTTGCGTCCCCACCGTAACCAGCTATGTCATTGCGCAGGCGTACCTTGCTCAAGGTCATCGTCCTCGGCGATAGCGGGTACTTTCTTAGGGTTTTTGTTTTTTTTTTCCCATTGCAACAAAAAATTTTGAGTTTTAAGAACATTTTTTGGTTCATTATTAGGGTAGGAAAGACCTCGTTGATGAATCAGTATCCTCCCGCCACGTGTCGATTCTTCTTCGATTTCCATTGCAGTACGGTAATTTCGTGCGTGATCGTTGGTGGGTTTGTGCCATTTCGCTTCGTCTTCGAACCCCGTGCCCTTAAGTTTTGATTTTGAAAGTGTTACCCACAACATTGATGCACATTTGGCGTGTTGCGTTTATTAGCTTAATGAATGGTTGATTTTGGGATTTTTTTTTTTTTTGGGGGTATTACTTTTTGTTTACGTTATTTTCCTAGTACTTGTTTATTAGGTAAAGTTATTCCAAAAGTGACAACTCTTAGATTTGAATTTTGATATTGCAAGTAAAAGTTTACCTAGAGTCGCCGTAGTACACTTTTAGCACACTCCTATAGTGCCTTATTCCAATTAATGGTTTAGTGAAGTTTATAAGTTTGTGTTTAAGGTCAATTTAATGATATCTTATGGTTATTTCCTTATTGGAAGTAGCATCTATGGACCGGTAACTAGTATAAGAAAAGATGTGTGCACAAGAAGTTTAGTCAGTAATATAAAGCTACAATCTTTTAATTTTCTGTTTGGTCAAAGTTATGGATATTTGTTTATGGTTATTTCCTTTTTTGAATTATCCACTGTGGACCATTAACAACTTATATAGATATGTGCACAAGAAGTTTAGTCAGCAATATAAGGCTACGATTGGAGCTGATTTTGTCACTAAAGAACTCCAGATTGATGACAGATTAGTCACTCTACAGGTGGGTTTGTTTTCTATTTCAATAGTATTTCAGTATTCTCTTGTTGTTATGCTTCTTCATTTTTATTGGTTTTAAGATTATGTGAAAATTGTGTGTATTTATCAATTGTATGTGATTGGTAGATATGGGACACTGCCGGGCAAGAGAGATTCCAAAGTCTTGGAGTTGCATTTTATAGAGGGGCGGATTGCTGTGTTCTAGTTTATGATGTGAATGTGATGAGGTCTTTTGATACCCTTGACAACTGGCACGAGGAGTTTCTCAAGCAGGTCCTTCATGTCTTTTCCTACATGCCAGTTTTGTTGTTTTGTCTTGCATGACAGAGTCGCATGTTTGGTTTTGCTTGTAATATTTTCTTGATATTTCGTACTTTGTGGTTATTAGAAAAAGGTAGGCCTCCATTTTAATTTGCTGATCATGTCCTGGACTTATCTTATTATAATTGTAGTTTGTATTCTAATATGGAGTATCCAGAATCTTGGCATCAACATGTGACAAGAAACACGGAATTTTCAGACCTATTCTAGTTTACTTCCATTCTTCCATCATTTCATAACCTTTATTTGTAGCACTATCTCGCTGGGTAAAACATTGAAGAATGTATCCAATGATTGACCTTCCAATTGATTTGATTTGTTTTACTTTCATATGTATGACCTACCAATATTGGATTTTTCTAAATAAGCTTGTATTAAGATATGTATTCTTGCTGTGACACAGGCAAACCCTCCTGATCCAAGGAGATTTCCATTTATATTGCTTGGAAACAAGATTGATATTGATGGTGGGAATAGTCGAGTGGTAGGCAGGTGTTATTACAAATCTCTATTTCCTTATCTAATGCATAAATGGCTAATTATCTTATACGCAGGTTTCTGAGAAGAAAGCAAAGGATTGGTGTGTTTCAAAAGGGAATATCCCGTACTTTGAGACATCTGCAAAAGAGGATTACAATGTTGATGCTGCATTCCTGTGTATTGCCAAGACTGCTCTAGCCAATGAGCATGAACAGGACATGTAAGTTTTGCTTTGGATTTGTATGGACGTATGAATTATTGTATGAATGTGTATATTATCATATGAATATAAGTCATAGTACTATGTAATTGAATTTAGATGAAGAAACATGCTCGAATACAATATCATAGTACTATTATTATGAATTTATTAAGTTGTATTTATGACCGTACGAACTCCCAATGATAGAAGACATTGAGTGCATTGTGTGAAAATTTTGATCTCTTTCTGAGTTCCATTTTACTGTTGGTATGTTCTGGAAATTCCTGAGCTGCACTAACAGTAGTAGTATGTACAATTCAGTATCTTACTCTTGGTATATTTTGAGCTCCATCTTACTACTGGTATGTGAAAATTTTGATCTCTTCCAAACATTAGTGATTTTTACAATTCAGTATCTTGTATTATATACTGCTGGCTAGTAAAATAGTAAAATATTGGCAGGAGTAACATAGAACCTTAGACTTTCGAAACATATGGTACCTAATAACAGTAAGGAATTTCAATTGTAAATACTAAATAAATGTATAAAAATATACTTAGAAAATTTTATAAAACTATTATTATTGATAAGCTTAGAATAACTATGATAGTCTATTATATTTTGCAAATATAATCGATCAACATTCTTATACAAGTGAAAAGTAATTTGATATATTACCTAGCTTAAATTTTGAAAGACTTCTTTGTAAACTACATTTCTGGTGGTGTGTAAAACATTACATTATCGTCTATGATTAGTAACTTCAAAGCAAAAAGCTAATATTATTTAAAAAAAAAAACTGAAACACGGAGAAAGCCACTTTCTATCTGTAAATGGATCTCTCAGAAGCCAGTTGTCGTGTGGTATACCATTTTTTGTCCATAAAAGCAGATAAATATGATTTTTTTTATTCTATGTAATATTCATTGGTTTTGTGGAATGTTTATGCACTTTTTTTCTTCCTTCTTTTGGACTATTATGTCCATCTGGATTTTCTAATGTTCAGAATTTGAGATATTGGCAGATGGCTGCTTAACCGACTTCTGAATTGTTTCAATTTCAAATGTAGATATTTTCAAGGGATTCCTGAAGCTGTTGTGCCAGACAATGAGCAGAGGGGTGGATGTGCATGCTGAGATGGAAATTCTTAATAATTTTACCGACTCCCCTTAATGTTGTGGCTCAAATTCTTCAAATTCTTTTTGGTCAGATAGTGATTTTCATTCCTTCTTGTAAACTGTATGCTATGATTCTGTGACTGTGAGTAGATTGTGTTTGACCTTGCCATAAGTTGTACTATTGTAGTCCTGTTTTGGGAATGGATGAGCTTGAGAATTGCATGCTTACATAATGATAATTTGCTTTATGTAAAAGATTAATTTTCATATATATTGTTGGTGTAAATTTTTTTATATTGTCAATCAATTATATTTGCTTTTCTTTTATATGACTTTCAAGTAGTTATGTAATAAATAAGTTAGGCTTGTAAAATAAATATAACGGAAGAAAATAAGAAAAATAAAATGGAAGCTAAATAAAATGAATAAAAACAAAAATGTAATTACCAAAAAAGTGACCTTTCATTTTATTTTTGTTAAATATATATTTATTTAGATAAATACAATTTCATCATGAATTTTTAGGCTAAAGAACTGTACCTGTGACATTTAGAAATATTTCACTAGTAGAAGAACTAAATTATATTATAAAGATGGAAAAAGGACGTAGCCATCATCAGGAATGGTGATGATTTTGACTTGTATTAGTTAGGCTTGTAATACCAATCAAGTGGAGAAGGACACGCAAAGTCCAAATTCAAACACAATTTTTTTTGAAATATTATTTGTGAACGAAATTTAATTTGCAAAATGTGGAGTGAGGAAACTATAATCCAAACGAATTATATATAATTCTGCTTGGTAGTCATTCTTAATAGGGACAAAACCAGAAAATTTTTGTCACAGCTTTTGACATACACATTGACAAATTAGACTTATTAACGGATTACATATTTTATTTATTTTAGGGACTTGCTTGAAATTTTACATGTTACTATAGGTGCAAACGCCCTCTACAAGTGATTGTTTCCTTGCAAACTTTCCATAAAGAAATTTATCGAGGGCATATTTGATTGAAGGGTAAAAATTGGAGAATATTTTTTTATAAATGAATTTTATGTATAATTTTACTAATAAAATTCATGTATAAAAATTTTTTCCTCATTTTTACCTCCAACTAAATACACATTGAGTATTTACTATAAAAGTATTTGTAGATGAATTTTTACAGCTTTTTGGACTCCCACATATTACTGATGTTAATATCGATATTATTAAAGTAATCTAATTCCATATATATATATATATATATATATATATATGGGGTGATACAGTAAAAAGTCATGCTCTAAGTTCGCCCATCATATAACTACCTCAACTCCTTTCGGCATGAAATTGTAAATTCCATAAAAAAAAGGGAAATTGCAAAAAAAGGGTAATAATAATATTCTAAGATCTTAGTCTTACTATATCATGATAAGGACAATAATAATATGCACATATGAATGTGGTATGCTTTGTTGGTGCGACGCCCCTTTTGGCCTCATTTTCCACATACACTCACGCAAATGACAACGTGGTTCCTTTGCGTCCCCATGTTTTCATAGTTAAACTTGCCATTCCCATCTTCGTCACTATCTTGTTCTTCTTCTTCTTTCGCGTCCTCTCTGTGACACTGACAACAATGGCAAATACTTCATTGGCAATTGGTCTGAGAACTCTCTTCTCTGTCTTGGGTTCTCTCATGGTCGCCACCCTTCTTTACACTCTCTTCACCGATGGCTCTCCATTTCGCATGGACCTCTTCACACCGTAATCTCTCTCTCT
This sequence comes from Pterocarpus santalinus, assembly GCA_031439595.1. Lineage (NCBI taxonomy): Eukaryota > Viridiplantae > Streptophyta > Magnoliopsida > Fabales > Fabaceae > Pterocarpus > Pterocarpus santalinus. The sequence continues at coordinate 52,719,743 of CM062526.1, forward strand.
CTCTCAATATCTTACTTTTGATTTCGTTGCATGCAATCACAAACTATGACGATTCCTGAAGAATTTACTAAGCATGGCTTCACAGGACTTGTTCACTATGTCTTCTGTGCTAATCCTTGTTTTCTCTATAATGTAAATACAATGATCATATTCAAGAGAATTATAGTGTTGTCTGTTTTTTCAGTTGACCCTTGTTTTCTCTACTTTCAGGTGGATGATAGCAACTTTGGTTGATTTCTACATCAACGTTGTAGCTTTGTCGGTAAGTCAAAGCATTTAGCTAGACTTGGATTGTCAGCACATATCTCGTTTTTTAATTTTAATTGGAATTCAGTGCTCCTTTTTTCAAGGAATAATGATGAATCAATCCATTCATAAGTGATTACTGCATTGACAGAATATTTACTCATATATCTAGTTATCATGGGAATACCAAGTCCAGTAGCGGAGGCCTTTATTTCACAGTTTTTTTTTTTTGGGGGGGGGGGGGGGGATATACTGCTTCACTTTCCTTCTATATTGTGATTTTGGAAAATCTTAACTGATACTTCCTTTTAAATGTGACTAATGCTCAATGAAACATTGTGGAATTAGTAATGTATCAAAATTCACTTCTCAAGTGAAGTTTTGCCAGCTCTGATATATTTGCCTATCATATCAGGTCTGGGTTGCTTACAAAGAATCAAACTGGATCAGCTCAATTCTGTGGATAATTTTACTTATCTGCCTTGGCAGGTGTCATTGCCTGTTATAATTCAATCTTATTTTTAATTGAATGCCAGTGTTTGCGGTATTGCTTAACCAAGTATTAGTATAACGACTATATAATCTGAGCTATCTTAGGAACTTTTCGGCAAGATAGAGTGGTATATATACTTCATCTTGCACTGAATTATCTAATGCATCATCCTTTTTTTTCTTCGGTGATTTGTAAAATTTTTTAGAACTTGGTTATTTTTGTGTGTTATACTGTCAGAAAATTACTTTGTTGTTATTTCCATTTTTCTAACTTAAATTGGTTTCTGATAAGAGAAGCGTTGAATTATGTGCTTTTGTCTCTCTGTTGATAATAGCTCAACTAGATTCAAAGTTTCTATTCTGTTTTCCTGTTACTTGTTGCATTTATGGTGAAAGCTGGCAATGGTACTCTGATTTCATGGTATTATCAAAAATTTAAAATGCAAGATGTTTGTATGGATAATAGCTCAAATTGATCATGAGATTGAAGGTTGTTTCTTATAAGTGCTTGCGATTATTTAAAGGTGTCTCTGAAGTGCTAATTTATTCTCACTATTTTTTTTGTCCATTTAAATGTTTCAGCATTACTACATGTGCCTATATTGTTGTACAATTTTTGAAGCTGTCATCTCAAGAATCTTCACAGGATCCTATGTATTATGTTCTGTTGCGGCATCCAAACAAGTATGTATACAGCGGCACAACTGTAAAGTCAAAACTTTCTCTACATGCGCCTATAAATGCATTACCCAGTTGCCATCTAGCTTCTGCTTCAACATCTTTTCCTCCATTAGTTATGCACTATGGGGATTGACCAATTTGCTTGCTTTTGGTTCTGAATGTATTGATGTATTACTTTATTCACAAAAAAGGATGGTTAGATTTCTTGAGTTTGATTGACAGTTTGTAAAGTCTTTTTCATATCAAAGAAGCAAATAAAATATACAGTCTTTCAAATGTGGATGCTCTATGGTATTTAAAGGTGCTTTTTTTTTTTTTAATAATGAAATCTATGAATTTTTTGGTGTAACTTGATGCATTTGTTCTCTTATTCTCGCTAAATTTTATGATATAACTTACTGCTTATCCATACAGTGTAAACTATTCCTGCCATTCTGAATAGTTATCCAATTTCATGGTCTAGGATGCTGTATGATTGTGTATAATCTCTTGAATTTTATCCTCTGTTCTGATTGACTGAGAAGTCTTTTCATATAGGACTGGCACGGAACTGAAAAGGCAGCATTCTTTTGTTGTGACTCTAAGAGTCCTTTTTGGCATTTTTGGTGTTTTCATGCTTGGAACTTTGGTGTACACTCTTGTCACTGATGGTTCTCCTTTCCGGTTGGAGCTTTTAACTCCGTAAGTGCTTCATATTTGTTATCGTTATCATTATTCTTGGTGTCATTATCCTTGTTGTCAACATGAGGATGGCTGAGCATAAGCATGAGTTACATGAATGGAGCATACATGTTCTTCTTCTTGTGCTTATTGTGAGAAGAAACTTTCCTCTACCACAAGATTACTGTACTTTGCTTTTTCTTGTTCAACGGGATCACTCACATTCCACCTTCTATGTGCTGCCGTCTATATAGTTGACCGAATTGATCTATTTTCAACATGGTGTCTATGTTGTTTTACCTTTTTTGGAGGTTAAGTTTTGCTGCTCATTGTGGTGGGGGTGGCTTTTATTTTTGTGGTAATAAATCATGCACCATGAACTTTCTCAGGCCTTAGAAAAATAATATTTTGAAGCTGAGTACGAATTTGAATGGTGTGTGGATAAATGGATGCATGGTGGCAATTCTTCGTTGTTTGACTTTTGTGCCTAATGGACTGCCATCATAATAAATGGAGTTCAAATATTTGGATTCCATCAGCTTTTGTAGTCAACTCTACACTTTACACTTTCTAGGAAAACAAGCACCTGACTCTACCTCAGTAAGTCAAAAGACAGATAACAAGGCACCAATAAATACTTGCTTCTGTTATATGCAATGTAACTGTTGTTAAACATTTGAAAGTTTGTGCATAAAGTGCAGCATGGACCACATCGATTTTGAAATGATGCAATGTATAGGTTGTTTTTTTATTTTCCTAAATTAGTATTCACAAGGCCAAAGCAAATGCTTTCTGTGCCTGATACAAGTATATTTACAACTTTGCATGCTCATGTGAGTAAATTTTCTCCATAGTCTCTGCCTGTCCTAGTCATTTACCTTATTTGTGAATGTCATGAGCTCCAAAACATTTGCAGGTGGATGGCAGCAACACTAGTTGACTTCTACATCAATGTTGTGGCTATAGCAGTAAGTCTGTATTTCTTCATATTAGGGGCTCTAAATTATGCAAAATCTAAATTTGTTTCATTAACTCGGAGGATTAAGGTTCAAGGAGGCTCTTGAAATTGTTTTCTTTTGTCCTAAAAAAGAGATAATAGAAATTTCTGTTTAATGTATACAGCTTACAATGATACAAGTTGATTCACATTTTTATATGAATAGGAAGTCTAAAATTTTATAATCAGAATTTTATTGGTGAGTTGCTTAGATATGAGACTTGTGAGAAGCATACCATGCACATTCAAACTTAAAGGACCATATTTGAACTGGGGTAAGCTTTGGCCACGGCCTATGGTCGTTACCCTCGCTTGAATGGCAGCAACACTCTCCATATTTTCTACAATCCATGATGAATGTGAATAGGGGGTGACGGTCTGAAGAATATTCAGGCCCTTTCATAGATTGAAATTCTTTCTCCTTTCTAACCAGAGAAATGCACTGCCAATGCTAGACCTCTCCTTCATGGCTAATTCACAGCTTAGAAAAATGAGTTTGACCCTCCACTTTATCTTCTCAGATATCTGAATAAGTGCCGCCATCTTGCATTGAGGTGCCATTCTGAATTGGGAGTTGTTGTATCAGTTTTAAGGGAATAGAACAAAGATTGAAATCCTACTGAGATGCTTCAGTAACCAATGATGCTGCCTAGCCATGGATGCCGACAAGTAGAGAACCCAAGAAAATTTTCCTAGCTGAGCTAGAAACTGGATCTGATTAAAATATTAAACAGTTGACCGTTTAAGCTGGTTAAAGAAGTAAAAAATTTAATTATTAAAGGAATTATGGGTGTGTGGTGTAAGGGTTTTGGGGAGAGATGGGACAGTGGATTGTGAGGGTGTCGTACTGGTGAATTTCTCACTTGACTGTGAATGCAGTATAGGCCTAGAAAATGAACTTCATTCTTTTCCAGGCAAAATGAAAAGATGGTAAATTAAGATAAGAGTACAATCATCATTTGATGGCTTTAGTTTGCACTGAGAAACCAATCATTTATAAGAGTATAAAATTTGCATTTACAAGTGCCTTTGTAGCTCTAGCAGAAAGACTTCAACAATGTCAGAAACAATAGTTTGTCATTGTCAGTAGTTGTGAAAATGTTACTGGCCATTAGATGATCCTGAGATAATCAAAGTCAAAATATTTTAGCACGCGAGCAGATGATCAATATTGAATAAGCATGTAAAAGTTTGATTTTAGCACACTCGTTTTTGTTTCAATGCAAGTCTCCTAATTATTCATACGATATCAGGTTTGGGTTGCCTACAAAGAATCTAGTTGGATTTCTGCAGTTTTGTGGATAATTATATTGATATCTTTTGGCAGGTTAGTTCTCACAATTTTAATTTTGCTTATTGCGTGTTGCTTATTGCATATAGTTTTCTCACTTCTATGTTACCACCTTACCTTCTATTATTGAACCAATAAGAATAATTTGACCCATCATCATCATCATCTAAATTTGGACCATGTCCATGTAAATAATTCGTATAGTTGGGTCTCTTGACTTGTACTTGAGTAATAACTTAGTCCTAATAATTTGCTCAATAGGAAATTTTTTATAACTCAAGATCCTCATTTTGTTTTAGTTTTGGCAATTATTTGATCAGACAATTATGCAATGGAAGTTGAAACTAAATAAACAATTTGTTTGATAAAATTTCAAGATGTTACTAAACTGCATATCCTTTTGATCATTTTCATTAGGTGTATGCTTAAGTAGGTTCTATCAATTCTAACAATCTACTTTTGGTGGATGATGGTAATTTACTGTTCCAAATTTTCAGCATTACTACTTGCACCTACATTGTGTGGCAGCTGTTCCAGATATCTAGCCAAGAGCCCGTTTACCTTATTTTAGTACATCATGGTGACAGGCAAGTACATAGCACTTGCTTATTTTGATGTTTGCACATTAATATTTGGGATTGAAAGAGACAAGAAGTTAGTGTTTATTTGGGATTAATATAGCGCTTGTTTATTTTGATGTTTGATTATTATATTTGGAAGAATACTTATTTTACTGAGACTGTCAATTTGAACACTGGTTACTTCACCCATTACAAGGTTTAACACAGATAACACGAGAGTGAAGGGCATCCAATTCCGACCTTATGTTGTGTTAGCAGTATATTATTCATAGTTTGCTTCGAATTTCAATAATCGCTTATGGTAGGGCAGAAAGCAAATATAACGGGCTTCCTAATGAGGCAGCATAGCAATGGTGGTCATGAGCAAAAAGGCAAGTAAGGCCTATCAAGTTTGTTCTCGGAAATCTGTGGGTTCGCCTGTAAAGCTTTGGAACAACAGAGTAGATGGAGTTTGGATATTGTCTCTTCAAATGCTAGTAGCAGCTGGACAATGTAGTTCTCCAAGACATTAATGAAATGCATTAACATCGTATTTCTTATCATTGTGATCATGTCATTCGAAGAAAAAAAATGATGATAAATACTTAAATTTACACATTTTAATAGGACTATCAGTTTAAAATGATTGTGTCTATTTCTTCTTTCTCATTACATATTTATGTGGATAAGATAGGTAAGAGAACTCATTTTCGATTCATACTTCATTGTGTTACATGTGCTCATTCGTAATTAATGCAAGAAGAATGTTATTTCTCTATGATATACTGTTAACCTATTCTACTCGCTAGCTGTGCACCATGTCTTATCTGGTACAGATTGTGAGTGTGATTGTACACACTTCTGCATACTATGTGAGTAATCTTCATCCAAATAAACGTCGACAGCATATTCACAAGGTTCGAGACTGAGAACAGGTGAAGCAGGGACAGAAAGATTTTTATCAACAAATCCAATTTGAACCAAAGTTTCAATTCTGTTCCGACCCAAACAAAAAGCTCGAGACGCAAAAGCAAATTTTGGTACATCGGACTAATAGCACTCATATACAAAGAATATGTGCCACTGGTACCTTAGTATGCACTAAATAAATCATAATACTAAGATCAGGGTATCGAAAAAGGCTTGAGCAATGAACACCAATGGTGACAGGAAGAAGCAAATATCATTGATAGCCATAATCAACAAAGGTTCTACCAAGATTGATATTACAAAATTTGTCATTTCATCCTTGACAGTGATCATGATGTTCAAGTAGAATTTGGAATATAAATCCCAACCAAGAAAAGCAAATTTGACACAAATAAATAATAAATTGTGTATAATCCTCATTTCTTGTAGGGCAATGCTCTACAAATAAAAAAATATTAGAATTTTTGACAAAGACAAAAGAAAGAAGTACTAAAATAGAATAAAATAATATAATCAACCTATTTATCTAATTCATTGCGTTCATTCAGGACTTTGGTCACATCTCAACATTCATCCATATCAGATTCTCCTAGTGCTGAACTTCAGATTCGTCATAAATTAGCAAAGCTCAGTAGAATAAATGGCTGGTAATAGGTAGTAAAGTATGTTAGCGTCCATTGTACTAAGTGAAAATCAAAAGCACATGAAAAATCCCTTACTTCACCATATTCCCTTGAATATTTGCAAGCCACTAACAATAATCTAAACCAAATCAATTGAAATAAAAAGATAATTTTATGATTGGATAGAAAGATGATGCATTCTCTGGTGAAGCGGGCGTTGACCACTTTGCACTAATTTGTCTTTTATAGAATCTTTAGCGAATATTCTCCCGCGCACTGCAGCAAGCTTGGTTGGCTTGCTTCTGCATACGTCTTTGGCAAGTCTGAAGTCGTGAGTTCGACTCTTAGTCATCGATCTTTTTCTTCTTCTGCTTCTTTTTTTTTTTTTTTTTTCTTGATGATTTTTTAACACAAATTTTATCTTTTAAATTTTATATGATAATTATTAAAATAAAACAAAACACACACACATACAGCACCGAAAAAAAAAAAAATACATATACACACACACACATATATATATATATATATATATATATATATATATATATATATATATATATATATATATATATATTACACACACACACACATTAAAAAAATATTATAGTAATATACAAAATTAATTCTTTTAATTAAATTCGACATCTTACTCTTATTTTATTTTAATTATTAATCACTACTTATCATAATGTATATATAACTAATTAAATATTAATTTTAATGATTAATATATAAATTTTCTTTCATTTGATTTGGTAAATTGTTAGTATTATATAAATCCATTTCTATGATCATTTTTTAAATAATTTCAAATGGTAGTTCACAATCATCAAGCAGAAATATTTAATGTTACAAAAGATTTATACAATAAAAAGTAATGCATTTTAATTTCAATAATGAATTGCTATATGAAATGCATTTATATAAATTTTTTCAAAAGTTATTTTATTTTGTACAATAATGATCTCACAATTATACTTTTTATTTTTATAATTATTTCATCTTAACTTAGTCATGCTAAATATTATGTAATATTTTTTAAGCATGTGTATTATATTAATTTTATTTATCAATATAACAATTAAAAACTCAAAATTCAATTATTTAATTAATTGTATATGCATTATAACAATTGTTCATTAATTGTTAAAATAAGATAAATATAGGATATTAAATTGAGTTTAATTTTGATACATTGATAATACAAAAAAAATCACACTATTAATCAATTAAATTCTTCCATTTATATGACTATTTAATTGCGGGTGTAAGAGTTAATTTTATTTGATGGCATAGAAATATATAATTGAATGATAATATAAAAATATTTTACATTATCAATATATTAAAATTAAATTTTATTAAAATGATATATATAGTTAACAATTATCAAATAACTTGTCAAAAAAAATTATCAAATAAATTTTTTTTAAAAAAGTTGCAAATAGCAAAAGGGCGGTAGCACTTGAATACGGGACTTCAGGCTTTTTCTGAAACTTTGGACAAGCAAACTAACCAAATGTACTAACTTCTGCATGCGAACAAGGTGAGCGTTAAAAGTATATAAAAATTAATATTGTAGTTCACGGTGAAGCTTTGACCAACGGCTTCACCAGAGAATCCACCTAGAAAGATAACTTTCCAATGCACGAAGTGATAATTTTTCAGGCACATATAATTCTCCATTTTGAGAGAGATCCACATGTATCGGTTATCCATTACATAAAATCCGCCAGGGCCTACACTGAGCTGTTGAAATTTCCTTTAATTTAAATTGATTGACCTGAAGGACAGAGAAACTCGTAAGGGGCTGCAGCAAACTATTAACAATGCAAAGCTCAGAAATGAAAGAGAGAAATGGGGAAAAGAAGCCCAACCAAAAAATAGTAAGGGTATTGAAATCTGCATATTAACTGTTCATATTAAACTTCATGCAAGGATATTTTTTTACTTGATAAATAAATTAATAAGGAGATCAATATGTGCTAATGTGTACATTTTAGTTAATTTAAAAGGTCATGCTAATAATGAATTCCCGGAAAATTTTCCATCCGTAACATGCAATTGGACGGAATTTAATGGGCTTGTTTTTTGTCAGAGGATTTAATGGGTTAGTCAAAAAAATTAACTGACCCATTCCGTTCCATTTTGCGGCAAATTGGGGTGGGCCGGCCCAACTTCTCTTATGAAATGTCATGCCCAGTTTTCTGGTTTGTCCCAGACACAGGTTCATCCCATCCATTTCAATTTCTACACTGACCAAAAAAAAAATATTTGCAGTTGAAGTGCTGGTTTAATGGTGGTTTTGTCTGCCTCTCATTAACTACGCAAGGGTTCAGTATCAGGCAGAGTCTAGTCCCTCCCCAAATGTGTGTTTCGACCAAAAATAAAATAAAAATTTCAATTTTCTTTTTCTAACGAAATAAAACATGGTTCCCAAATAAAACGTGACGCCACCTGCGCTTTAAATTTCAAATTCAAAGCTCCTACTGCAAAGAAATGGTCGAAAGCGACGTCCTAACACTTGTCAACCAATACAACCATTCCAAACCCATCAACAAATCAAAAAACATGTCTTTTAGTTTCCAATAAATAAATAACAATAATCGACGACTTTTGGCATCCTTCCTATAATGCAAACCGAACAGCAGTTACAAAAACATTTATTATTACGTATAACTTTTGGTAGATATTATTACGTATCTTTAAAGTATGTTTTGAAAAACACGTTAAAGAAAGAATGTGTTTTTTGATACAGAAAGTACGTGTTAACAAAGACAATATTTATTGGGATGACAAAGACTATATTTATTATTCATTTTAATTATTCCAAAGTTAATTTCTAAAGATAATTTTTTATTTAACCGTTATTATTTTATTTTTTATAAGTACAATTTAAGTTAAAAAAAATACCTATCTGAAGTTCAAAGTTAAAATACATCCCTAAGCTCAACGTACACTTATGAAAGCACTTACAAATAATTTATTAATAAAAAAATTAAGAATTAAATTTAAATTATGCTAATATATCAACAAAAGTTAATTATATGAGCTAATTTAAACTCAAAATGAGGAAGGAGTGAGATGCTGTAAAGATAAATTATTACAATAAAGCTGTTAGTACACAATTAATAAATAATTTTTTTAGATTATTCTTTTTAGTTTTAACCACTTTTATATAATTCTGCAGACAATTTTTCGTAACTTTTGGGTAGAAAAGAATTCATATTAAGTAACATTTTAAAAAAAGGGAGGAAAAAAAAGGAAATCAGGCCAAGAAAACAGAAAAAACCGCGGCCAACGACAACATGCGGGAAGCCTTATGAAAAGGTGTGCGGCGTGCCACGTCATCATTCCCGAAACGCTGCGATTCCCCAAACGCGAAACCTAGAACGAAACGAGGGCGTTTCGGGCGCGCACGTATATAAATCCCCCACTCTTCATCCCTGCCCCGCTTCTCCCCACTCCCTCTGTTGTTCCCTATTTTCAGAGGCACCAGAAGGAAAAAATAAAAAATAAAAAATAAAAAAAATTAATATACGAAAATTGAAAAAATAGGATTTCCTTATTTATTTTTTTCCTTTTAGATTTCCCATTCACAGAGAAAAAAGTTCACAGTTGCTGCTACTCCTTCTTGCTCTCACTTTTGCATTTCTCAATTTCTTTTTCCGGTTTTATTAATTGATTTCGCGGGAACAAAAGGGAATGGCGGCGGCGATTTCTTCACCGTTGGGTCAGTCTCTGGCTGCGGGGGCTCAGGGGCCGGCGGCATTGGGCGGAGCGCCGTTCTCGAACGCGTCGCTGTACGTAGGGGATCTGGAGGGGAACGTGAACGAGGGGCAGCTGTATGATCTGTTCAGCCAGGTGGCTCCGGTGGTGTCGATTAGGGTTTGCAGGGATCAGACCAGGCGATCCTCTCTCGGTTACGCTTACGTCAACTTTTCCAACTCTCAGGACGGTTCGTCTTCTCGTGATTTCTCTGTTTTCGGTGTTTTCATTTTGTTTTTGTTGGTGAAATTGCATGCAGATTGGTTTGAGTTTATTTGATCTTCGTTGATACTTTGATGTTGCTGTCAACCTTGGTGTTTTGTGTGTATATAGTTATTCATCTTTTTTTTTCTTAATTATTATTATTATTATTATTATTATTATTATTATTATTATAAAGAGAGATCAATCACTGAAAAAAGGACTGTAGATAAATCACTGGAAGTGGATCATATGTATTACTGGATTTGGTGATATTGGAATTTATGATATTTTACTGAATTTTGTTTTCATGGTGCAGGGTTGAGTGGTAGGAAGGGGAAGTGGGATGTGTTGGGTGGTTGTTGGATGCTGATTTGTCTGTTTCTAAGTTGTACTTTTGTGCCTATATGATATTGATAATTTCATATTTGTTAACACTAGATGTGTTCTGAAATTCATGTCGTAATCTGCAACTAATATTGAATTCGAAATGAACAATTTTAAGGGTGAAAAGTAATTTGGTTTTTGTTATAGTTAGATCAGTGCAATAAAGTTAGAAAACACTTGTACAGAGTTGTTAATGAAAGAATGCGACAAACTTATGTTTTACTCTTCAATTAAATACTTATGAAAACGTAATGATTGGTAACAAATCATGCCATGTCAATCATAAACGGTTTTTGTAAAATTGCTTTTGATCCTTACTATTATAGTTATATAATTAATTAATTAATTAAAGTCACTATGAGTGACGTAATGGCGTGGGAGATATGGATAGTTTACAAGAGGTCCAATGCTCCTAGGTTTTAAACTTCTATGCTGTCATTGTACAAAGAGAAGATTCTATTTGTTGTTAATATGCACTTTCAATCCTGTAGTTGCTTCCCTGATTTTGGTATTTAAATTGCAGCTGCCAATGCCATGGAGCTTCTGAACTTTACTCATCTAAATGGGAAACCAATTCGAATTATGTTTTCTCAACGGGATCCTAGCATCCGGAAAAGTGGATATGCCAACGTGTTCATCAAGAACTTGGACACGTCAATTGACAACAAGGCATTACATGACACTTTTGCTGCCTTTGGAACTGTTCTTTCTTGTAAGGTTGCTGTTGATAGCAATGGTCATTCAAAAGGGTATGGTTTTGTACAATTTGACAATGAAGAGGCTGCTCAGAATGCCATCAAACAGTTGAATGGCATGTTGATAAATGATAAACAAGTTTTTGTTGGACTCTTTGTTCGGCGTCATGAAAGGGCTCGATCAAATGGATCACCAAAGTTCACTAATGTATATGTGAAAAATTTGTCTGAAACATATACTGATGAGGACCTGAAGCAGCTCTTTGGCCCCTGTGGTACCATAACTAGTGCAACAGTCATGAAAGATGTGAATGGGAAGTCTAGATGTTTTGGTTTTGTGAATTTCCAGAGTCCAGATTCAGCAGCTGCTGCAGTTGAGAGGTTAAATGGAACTACTATCAATGATGACAAGGTTTTATTTGTGGGCAGAGCTCAGAGGAAAGCAGAAAGAGAGGCCGAGTTGAGAGCCAAATTCGAGCAGGAAAGATTAAGTAGATATGAGAAGTTGCAAGGTGCAAACTTATACTTGAAAAATCTTGATGACAGCATCAATGATGAGAAGTTGAAGGATCTATTTTCTGAATTTGGAACAATAACATCATGCAAGGTATATTACAAATCTTCTGTTTATATGTCTCTAGCTGTGCATGGACAAAGTGTGACTACGTCCATGTTTGAGTGTATGTCACACATCCGATTAGCCTTTTTTACTTGTTGATTTTATTATTGTTCTTGTCGTTATTATTATTATTTGAATGAGTGAAAATATAAATTGCATTTAATATGTTTCTTTAGGTGATGCTTGATTCATATGGGCATAGCAGGGGGTCTGGTTTTGTGGCCTTTTCCACTTCTGAGGAAGCAAGTAAAGCTGTATGTCATTAATTTTTTTGTTCAAAAAAGATGTAGCTGAGCTACTCTCTATTTAGTGGATGCTTGAGCTTTTTATCATCTTTTGTTCAGTTGAATGAAATGAATGGAAAGTTGATTGGGCGGAAGCCTCTATATGTTGCTGTGGCCCAACGCAAAGAAGAGAGGAAGGCTCGTCTGCAGGTGATGCTCTTTTTACTTTCCTTGTTATTCATTTTTAGGCTACTTCCTTATTAATTAGTTGTAGCTTATAGTTAAGTGGATGTGGGTTAATTCCATTTATTGAATTATTTTGTGCTTTTTGATTTGCATGATTGATTTTTATGGACTATTAATAAGGTTTTATTATATCTAATCTTCTTTAATTTCTTCTGGTGATTTGATTGTATAAAATTGAATTAGACATGGATTATTTGAATCTGCTATTTTGCTCTTTTAGTCCATATCCTCATCATGGATAGAAGTTTGTCATATTATATCCCCCACTGAGCAGAAAAGCTTCTTTTCTTTTCCTTTTGCGATCATAAAATAGCTTGGTTATTTGAATGTGTTTAGGAGTTTTACTCATACATGTTCATAAATTTAATGGCTAGTGTAACAAATTGACATCTTTTGCAGGCTCATTTTGCTCAAATCCGATCACCTGGTGGAATGGCACCTTTGCCTTCAGGAATTCCTGGATATCATCCAGGGGCACCAAGGGTTGCCCCTCAACAGTTGTATTTTGGTCAAGGAACGCCTGGCTTCCTACCACCACAGCCTGCCGGCTTTGGTTTCCAGCAGCAAATCTTGCCTGGAATGCGGCCTGGTGTTGCTCCAAATTTCATTATGCCATACCAACTTCAGAGACAGGGTCAGCCTGGGCAGAGGATGGGCATTCGACGAGGTGGAAACCTCCAACAGGTGCAGCAGAACCAGGTAATTTTGCAAATCTAAGCTTTGAGTGTTTTTATAAATAATCTTATTAATTAATTTTTAACAGTTGATCACAATTTAATTTTTTAAAGCAGATGCTGCATCATAATTCCAACCAAGGGTTTAGATATATGGGCAACAGCCGAAATGGTATGGATCCATCTGTAGTTCCTCAAGGTCTAGTGGGTCCAATGCTGCCATTGTCCTTTGATGGGTCTGCAGCTGCTATTGATAATCAGCGTCCTGGAACCTTGTCTACCACACTAGCCTCTGCTTTGGCTTCTGCAACCCCAGAAAATCAGCGTATGGTATGTATAAGTTTTTATTTTTACGCGTAGAGCCTGTGTATTTCCCTTGCAGTAAATTAGAATTTTGTCATCCGAATAAGCTTATCCTCCAATTGAGTCCTTCATTTAAATTATATTACAGTTTAGTCCTTAAATTAGGCAAAATTTTGTTATCTTACTCCTTTTGCTATCTTTAGTAGGGATTAACATAAAATGAGTTTGAATAATGCAAGGAGTAAAATACCATTTTACTAATTTTGCATATTTCTGGGATGAAATGGAGTTGCAATAATGTATGCAGATATTTTAATTTGTAATTAGTACTATTGTGAAACTTAACTAGATTTATAAATAACGTTCATTGTATGAGAAATGTAATCTTTGCTATTATGTTGGTTGAAAATAACAGATGCTGGGTGAACATCTGTATCCCCTTGTGGAGCGTCTTACTCCTAATCAACATACAGCAAAGGTGACAGGAATGTTGCTGGAAATGGACCAGTCAGAGGTAATCCATCTCATTGAATCTCCTGAGGACCTAAAGATAAAGGTGTCTGAGGCAATGCAGGTCCTTCGTGAAGCTGCATCAGGTTCTGATGTTGGTGATCAGCTTGGCTCATTGTCATTGAATGAATGAAGTCATCTCAGTCGTAGTCATAGATACATTGCATCCTATCATATGTGAGCCACTTTTTTTGGGCTCAATGAGCTAATATTATTTTTGGGGCCAATCAGGATCTTCCCCCCCCCCCCCTCTCTCTTTTCTTTTTGGGATAGTTGTGAGTTGTTTCAGAGGGATTCAAGGATTTGTTTGTTAGTCGTTTTTAGCAGTTTTATTTAGCATTTTCAGACTATTTTATGATTTTATTTTAGTTAGTATTGAGTTGCAGTAGAGGATCTAAGGATCTAACTTATTAGCTTTTGACAATAATCTTGTTTCTTCAGACCTGTATTATTTGAACTCGGATTTTGGTAGACTTCGTTCTTCGTCTCTTTTAAGTTTTCATCTTATTAACTTCCTGTATTGTGCATCTAATTTTGCTTTGGATGGAGTCTGAAGGCATGTGGTGCACTGCAACCCTCAGTGACGGATTTACTTATAAAGCTTTGGGGGCAGATGCCGCCACAAAAAAATTGGGTATTTGTTTAGAAGGATATAAGTATTTTATATATTTTGCTCCTATTGTCTTATTAAATTTGATTCCTTACTAGAATAAAAATCATATAAAATTTCTAGTTATGTGTATGTGTTATTTTTGCCCCATTACATAAATTTTTTGAATCTGTCACTAACAACCCTGTTTAGTCTGGTCTGCTGTTCAAATTTTATTAGCACAGGTTCATGCGGACATGACATTACTATTATGTCAGGTATAATTATCGTGTTGAATAATAAATCTCTCGTAGTGCTCAGTTGATTGAATTATTTATGCATGAAGCTTTTGCTGCTTTATGGAATTTGTTCTAAATTTGGTTTAATTAAACTTAGGAAAGACACTCATCTTTAAATCTGATTCATTAAGGGTATTTTTGAGTTTTCAATCTTTTTCCTGAGCTTTTTAATTTGGTTGTACAAGTCGACAGGTTACTTATGAAGTAAGTGTGAAAAGTATTTTAGATCGTTCTATGCTTTTCCTAATTTTTTTTTTGACAGAAAAAAAAAACTTAATTTGGTTGTTACATTAATTTATGAATCGACATATAGTCTACGCTTTTCAATGCATAAAAGAGAGCTATGCAAACCTCCCTTCAAATTATGTACTCGTTGTCTTTTAACACTCTACTCGAGTAAAGTCCGCAATACAGCTCTCCTCCTTTGTTTTGCCACTTTGTTAATAAGTATAGTAAGATATTTTAGGTTCAGAATACAAATATGGGCAGGGTGACTTGTGAGAGTTCTATGGTACCTCAAGCTAACTATGGTGTCTGATGCACCTTTTAACATTTTAGGATGCATCATGGATAAGCACTTGAGATTGGAGGTGTAGTATGTTTTAGCCGATGTTATGCATTATTTTAATAGAATATAATGTTTTTCGTTTAAACTATCCGCAACTATATATGCTCTTCATTCAATTGCAACCCCCACTTTCACGGTGCTATCTTAAACACATCCGGTAAATTATAGTGCTTGATACACGTTGTCCATCTAATGGTTAAGAGATGATGTTGCAGTGATATACTGATCATATGTGATCCACTCTCTATCCCTCTTTCTCTAATTCTCGCCATTGTAATCTTACCTCGCGGCACCACCCTCACAGCCCCGGCACCACCACCCCTCCCCCAGCGGCACACCACCGTTGGCGGGGCTGGTGGCAAAGGCATTTTCATTCCCATGCTAACCTCTCTGTTATTCATAGCCTTTTGATTCATTTCCTTGTCCCCTAGATCTCATTCTTTCATCCCATCATTTCCTTGACCTCATTTTTCTTCAAAAAAATTAAAATTAAAAACTTTTTTTTGGAAGTTTGTGACTCCAGATTTGGTCATATTCAAACATTTCCTCAAGTTGCCACAAATATATTCTTAATGTTGCAATTATCATTGAAACTATGCTCAGATCAAATAACCTCAATGATGCATGCTCTTTTTTTTTTTTTTTTTAAAAAATATTGTCCTTTTATTATAGCTACATCTACATATTATTGTTTCACGTTTATAATTACTTTGTTTTTGATGTATATGCCATGGTTTGCCAGCAATAAATCTTGTAGGCATCTTATGCATACAACAAACAAAGGGAAAACCATTGGTGGCCGAGGCATTGGAGGATAGGTGGTGGCACTGCTGGCAGGGGTAGTGGCCATAGCTATGCCGATAAAGAATGGGTGAGCATTGCAAGGGAAGTCGGGAAAAGGGGGAACAGAGGGATTAAAAAATTTATTGCGTAATCCACTGCGGCCATTTACTGTAATCCATGGCCATCGACGGCAATTTTTATGGTCATTCGAGACAGGATTTGAGTTTTTTTTTTTAATCCCCCTTTTCAGAGATCAGGGTTTCAATTTTAAATGAGCAGAAAAAGAAATAAAAAACAAAACGAAAATGGAGCTCATAATTTAAACTAGTCACCGATTTCAAATCCAAGCCATCCATCTCAATGTACCCCGGTTGTAGCTTCGATTGAGTCAATCTCCATCTTGCACCCTGAAATGTTAAATGGTGTACCAGATGCCATAGTTAGTTTGGTGCACCACAGAACTAGCCATGAATGATAGAAAAAATAAGGAGGAAATGTTATGTTTTCACTATAGTTTGGGACAAGGGAGAAGAAAAAGAAAGAAGTAATAGAAGGAGGCGCATTCTGTGGTGCACCGGGCTAATTATGGTGTACCACACACCAAATGATCTAATGGTTGAGATATATAGTATATCGATGCACCAAGCCTCATTAGATGCATGTTAAATCTCCCAAAAAATCGATTCTAGATCTTTTCTCCCACACTCCGGTGCATCACGTCATCACCATTGCCATTGCCATCGTAAACCACAACCACCACCTAAACCCCCAAAACCCACCGCCACCACAACAGCGACGAAATCTCCTTCCTTAGCCCACCAGTCGCAGATCTGGTGTTTCGCATTCACAGAGAAGGGAGCTCCTCGTTCATCCCACTGTCATCGTTGGCCTCGTGCCATAGTCGCCAGTCTCAGTGCCACCATGCTGCACTTGGGTTTGCACCATGGCCACTGCTACATCCGAGGAATTGTCTACAGAACTCTTGAAGGGCCCTTCCATGGCTGCTTCATGAGGGCGATGCAAAAAGTAATCGATTTAAAACATAAATAAAATCAAAACTCAAATCCAAATATAAAACCAAAGTAATTAAAAAAAATGAGCTTCAGATGTCTTTATAGTGAAAGGACTTTTGTTGATGACGATAATGGTGGTGAAGGGAGTTTGGGCAGAGAAGAGAATGAGTTAATGGAAAAATATTAGGGTGCAATGATGATTATTGGTTGTATATATGCACCACCAATTCTTATCATCAAATTCACTTGGTGTGTGACGTACCATAATTAGTCCGGTGCACCACAGAACGCGCCATAGAAGGATTTAGGATTAAGTTTCAAGTTTTTCATTTTGGGATTCAAGGAGTGATGAAGAAAGAAAAGGTAGAAGTTATTGTAAATTTCATTCATCGCGATTTTGATTTGAGAAGGGATAAGGAAATAAAACGATGTTAAAAAAAAAATATTGTGCCACATCACATATTAACGTGCATCATATGCTTTAATTAGAGTAAAAATAATTTATAGATTAACGTATGCCAATATGATAAATGTGTAGATTTCATGTCAAAAATAAATAAATAAATGTGTGCAACCAAAAAAATAGTGTAGATTTCAAGACTCGAGAGTCATTTTTCTTTTCAAGGACAATATTGTTATGCTGTCAAAACGTGACATGCCAGAATGATGCATGGAGGTGATAAAACAAATGAGTGTAAAATAAAAGAAATATGTTAATCAAAAAATAAATAAATAAAAGAAATATGAGCCTGACGAAAAAAAAGAAAGAAATATGAGAGTTGTGCTGCGGGAATCAGGACAGGAAGCATTTCTCTTTCAAGAATAGATTTATCTAACGATATGTTTTCATGGACTAATTAGGAGGGGGGTGGGGTTTGTTCCTAAATTAAAGCTTGTTCTAATATTCTTCAAATTTTGTCTACACCCAAACAAGCAACAATTTTCTAAACAAACACATGATTGTATTCAACATAAATTAATTAAATCATATGCAGTTGCAACTTGCAATTATTTTGTACGCTGCTGCACTTTGCTAAGGCTCTGTCATTCAATAATAAACACACGAATCAAAATCTATAATTAAAAATGATACTTGCAATATAATGGTGGATGTATAACAATATGAATCGTGCATGGTTATTAAAAAAGTGTCTTTAAAACCTATGATGTAGACATTATTTTAGACACATAAAATTGATATGTAGATAATTATAAATTTTACACATCTATAATTATTGTAATAAATGTAATAAAATAACTAATAATAATGTTTTTCATTGGATTCATCAATAAAAAAAAATAAAACTTCTACTTTTCTTTTGGATAATTAAAACTTCTATTTATTAACGCACATTTCTCTTTTTTTTAAAGTAAATTTAATGCATATTTTTCTATATGTTCTTACCGATAAACCCTAATTTTTTTTGTGGCGTGCCAATAAGCCCTAATTATTTGTACATGATTGCGTAAGATTGCCAGTGTCGCCTACAAAATTAACGTGTATTTAATTTTATTTTTATAGAATTGATTTTAGATAGAATTAATTTGATTAAAATTAATTTTGATATAAAATTATTTATACTTGATAATTTTTTTAAAAGTGATTATGATAGAAAATAAAATTTTTTTACTTTTCTTAAAATTAATTCTAGAGACAACAATTAAGATACGTTTGTTTCAACTTTTAAAAAAAATAATTTTAAAATTTAAATTTTATATATAATTAAAAAAATTGAAAATTAAATTTTTCATAAATTATTCTTTTCAATTTTTACAAAAAAGTTAGTAACAGATTTTTTTGATAATATAATTATTTTTAAAAAATTATTTAAATATATAAAAATTAATTTTTTTAGATAAATTTTTTTTTATCAAAATAATCTCAAATAAATATACCTTTAATTTTGAGAATGGAAAATTAAACTAATTTTTTTTTACCGCAAAATCAATTTTGAGACACATTAATGGGAACTAAACACTAGCTCAGTGTCCAAGTAAACAGCATCGAACACAATATCATGCAAAATAAAAGCAAAATATTGTATATAAAAAAATAAAAAATAAAAGCAGAATATTATTATTCAAATTCTAGAATCTAGACCGTGTTGTAGCTGTTAACTGCAAGGCGACTCTTAAACCCTTTTTTTGTGTCTCTCTAGTTTCTATCTCTCTAAGGGCTAATCCATGGCTTTGCATTCCCACATAGAAAGAATCCTGTGGAGCGAGGACCAAATCTCTCGCCGGGTCTCCGAGCTCGCCACCCAAATCGCCGGCGAATTTCGCGGCGTTTCTCCGCCGCCAGTGGTCGTCGGCGTAGCCACTGGCGCGTTCCTCTTCCTGGCCGACCTCGTTCGCAGGTTCGAGCTCCCCGTCGCCGTTGATTTCGTCCGAGCCGAATCCTACGGTTCAGGAACCGAGTCCAATGATGCACCCACCATTTCCTTCGATTTGAAGGTTGACATCAAAGGCTGCCACGTCATCTTGGTATCCTTTTCTCACCTCTTTCTTCTTCTCCTTCTCTTTTTGAGAGATATTTGTTTGACATTCACTTTCCCTTATATAATTTATTACTCTCTTTTCTTTTCTTTTCTCTTTTTTTTTAAATTTTTTTATAATTTTTTTATATATTTTATGAGTAAATATTAAAAAGTCTCCCATTTTAACATAGTATAAATAACACCGCACTCTCTTTCTTATCATATAACTGTACACTTAATATATATATATATATATATATATATATATATATATATATATATATATATATATATATAATAGCATTATCAAGTTGCTGGAATTTTATTGTATTCAATGGGAATAAGTTTTTATCGAAATTAGTTACATTTTGAGACTCAGAATTATTATTATTATTATTTTAGATATTGTTGGTGGACACCTTTTTTTTTTTTTTTGTTTTTGGTGGAGATTATGTGAGTGAGACGTGAAATAAATAAAATAAATAATTTGAAGTGAGAGAAGATTGAAGTACTTTTTACCGTACACAAGTGAACACCTCTCTTAGAATTTAGGTGCGTAAATGTATGCTCTAAATAATGCACGTTGTTAAATCTTCTGACAATTGGCTTCAATTATTAGGTCAAATTGATATTAAAGTTGAGATGTTATCAGTTTCTCTGTCCAAACAATTGTGTAGAGAGGGGGAAAAAATTTATGTCAGTGTAGAGAGGAAAAATCGGTATAGTATAAGTCAAAGACATGTATCTTTTTGTCTGTTAATGCATCTGATTGTTGGGTCAAAACCATGTAATTTCAAATCAAAGGTAATATATTCCCTGTCTGCTAGTGCTCCCTTATAATTAAGAAGAAATGTTACTTCATTAAAAGCTTTGGTTGTCATAAGTGGTTGTAAGTTGTGACACTATTATGAATTATGATCTCTGAAAGTGAAGTTTAAGGAAAACGAAAAATTATCATGCTCTTACTTTTCTTTTTTATTTGCATTTGTATTTTTAGTCTCTGATTTACTTATTTGTTGATATCTAATTTTTGTCTTCTGTTATTAGTTTTTATTCCCTCCACTCTTTCGTAGTCATCATAGGTATATATTTATCTTTGCTTACGTTGTAAACCTTTTAGATCATGAAGTTTTGATTCATGATTAGGTTGAAGACATTGTAGATACAGGACATACTTTATCTAGAGTCATTGCGCACTTGAAATCAAAAGGGGCGTCCTCTGTCTCTGTATGCACTTTCCTTGATAAACCAGCAAGGAGAAAAGTTAATTTTCAGCTAGTGGGTGAAGGGAAATTCTACCGGGGATTTGAGGTACTCTCAATGCTGTTTTCTAACCTTTTAATATGTTTTTGGGTTTGTGGTCTTTCTTTTTTTTTTTTTTTTTTTTCCTGCAGTCAAATGCAATTGAACATAAAGTCTTAGGGACTTCATAAAATATTAAGAATTAAGATGCAACTTTGATTATCTTTTTCATTATTGTTTGACTTCTATTAATTAATATTCCTCTCTTTTGCTTCCTCCTGTACTTGATATTTTCACAATCTAACCACTGAATGGAAAGATGAAAGAAAAGGATTCTCGTTTCTCATATAAATGGTTCTGCTTGTCAGAAGCAGGTACAGAAATATGTGTACATGCTTTTCATTTATGATGATGATGAATGATTAAGTTTGACTTGATCCCATAGTTTTTTTCCCTATAGGTAAACTGAAAATTATATATCCCCAACCACTTGCGTCTGATAGGGATGATTATCTCTTCCCGATTTTATCTTTGTTTTGTCCTTGTATAGTGGTAGTTGTTTTTATTGTGCACATATTGATATAAGAATTACACCTACAACCTACATCATTTGTGTTTAATCTTCGTGTCAATGTATTATTATCAAGGTCCAATTGTCCTTTGGGTGGAAGTTTCTTGTAGATACACTGCAGCTAGGATGATATCATTTTTTTTTTTTTCAAATTTTCTGCTGTAGCTGTTTCTTTCTCTATCTACATAATTGTTAGTATGAATCTAAGTACTATGCAATAATAGGGCCTAGATTGTGGTACTTATTTTGATTCCATACTCCAAGATCTAGGAATTAAGCAATCTTTAATTTGCAGCATATTCAAAATCCCCAGTTGTCCTATTATCTACTGGTGAATGTTAGTTGATGACTGCAGTCTTTACACTCTTTGCATGTGTATGATATGGATTGCACTTTAGTATTGTATCCGGGTTGGCTTTGACCAGCATGAAATGCTTTGATCTGGCTACTAAGCTAGGAGCATGAGTGGAGTTGTAATATACTGATTCTGTTTTCATGTTTCTCTCTTATGCAGTGTCCAGACTATTTTGTTGTTGGTTATGGGATGGATTTTGCCGAATTGTACAGAAACTTGCCTTACATTGGCGTCTTGAAGCCTGAACATTACAAGTGATGCTATACAGTACTTGCAACTAGCCACGCGTAGAGCCACGAAGATTAAGCACGGTTCTCTAAGTTATTCTGGCATTTTTCCGATTACACTTGATTCGCAGAATGAATGGAGGGTAACAGATGGAAACTAGAAGAAATTAGAATAAGATGGATTCGATATGCGTTTTCCATTGCTATCCTGAAATTATATAAATTGTTCTTTTTTGCTGCACAATTTCATTTAGCAATTATCATTATCTTATCTATGCAACGTGACAATGTGTTCTTTGGTGATCTACTAGATGATACCGCGCCTAAACATCGAAGCATTGTGGAGGACTTCGAAGTAATCCAAGATAACTAAGTGCCCCGCAGAATTTTTAGTTTTACTAGAAGTGAAAAAAATAGGTTACTTTTATTTTGAGTTTACATTTATGGCCATAATGGTTAATTTCTGTAGTCAAGTTCATCCAAAATTAATCTGGAGACTCTAAACCAGATAGAGATTTGCTTATCCGAATTGGGGGATGTCAATGTCAATACTAATCGGACAATTAAATGCTGCACTTGATCTAAATATCAATTTCTGCATATTCTAGCTAGAAAAGACAATCCCTCGTGACCTAAACAAACAATTATAACTTCTAGCATAATAAGTCTATAGCATTGCGTTCTACATGCTATGAAAGATTCGTAGCAAATGATGATAACGCCCGCCAATGCGCAAAGTTCAAGTCGTGAAAAATACATGGAAACAAAGAAATAATAATAATAATATAATAATAATAAACAATAACAAGTCACCAATGTATACATTATGGCAAATACGAATATGCTTCACTTAAAAGCGTTAGGTTTGAACCTGGCAGTCAATAAGTCTTCTTCGTACCCATATGTAAATACGATAATCAACCTTGGAATGGAGTAAACTATTCTCGTTGACCAAGATAAAAAGACGAATATGACTTTTCTTTCTTTTAAATGTCAACACTCACTGGATAACATGGTATGATGCAGCCTACTACTCTACAATAGTAGATACAGAGATGATAAACTTCTCCCGTAGCGCACTAAATTTGCAGGGCCTGACGATAGCAAGGACCCAGTGCTAGTTTTATCGCTTACGCATTGGGGTCACCAGAGAGAATGACCCGATGCTTGTGACATTAACATTGCCTAATCCACCCATTCCCAAGATCTTCAACACACTTAATTCTTTCCATCAAAGGCTTCATAGCTTCAAACCAACCGATATGTATTCATGTGAGTTAGCCAACAGTTCAAGCCAACCATCCTTTATATTTGAGTCTCAGAGGGAATATGCTGAGGTAGCCCGAATTTGAGGTGATGTACATCCATACTCTATGCCTTGCCCCAAATCAAAAGTAACTTCAAGATTTGGCAAAGAGGATCAGAAAGCAACTTTATTATTAAATAAAGATTTGATATGCATCACAAATGCCACTCAAGCTAGGTTGGGGATTTGAACATAACACATGATACACGCCCTGTGATTCTAAATTTACAACATTCATACCCACAAAGCATAATAAATATTATATGCAAAAGCTTGCCAACATTAGCGCCTAATACATGAAGTATAGAATAAACAAAACATCACTAGTGTACAGCAATCCTACCACTTGTCAAGGAAAGAATAGAATTTGCTTTAACAAGAACTCTCGATAAGCAAACTGTACAAACTTCACAAAACATGGAGAAACAAGGCTCTCAATGTAAAGAAATTGGTCATACCAATCCTTGTCACTCTGAATGTTAGGATACTCCAATCTGTCTACCTATACACAACTGCTCTAACAAAGGTCGTATACAACAGAGCCTCACCATTCTCTGAACAATGGCTCTAAGTAAGGAACAAACCCAACAATCTGAGGCTCCCCATGGGCGACTGCAATTAACTTAGTCCAGGACTCTTTTAACTCCACACTCCTTCATTAGCCACACAACCAAATGGGTCTCCTCATAGTCATAACAAACACAAAGGCATCCTTTCAGGACCCATAGTATAGAAACCTCAGGATCCTCATCAACAAAATCAGGTAACAACACTTTCCCTAATGCCTCATTTCCCATGTCAAAAGAAAGGATCACCCATTCATTAACAGCTCCATTACAACCAACTAGATCTACACAGTAAAAATAGTGACTTTTGCCTTTTCACCATCAAGTTAAGCTTGAGACAGGATTGTATAACTGTTCCTTAAAGCATTTGGGGTGTATAATTGTTCAATCCCACTCTTAAAAAAATTGCAGAAAAACTTCCCATCAAGTATATATGAGGGATCGATACTCTTCAATGGAAGGTTGTCCACCTAAAAACCTACTTTAATAAGTTCAAAAAACAGGTATTTAAATCCACAATTGTAACTTGTAAGCATTGCTCTATCATCAAATAACACAAATAAACTTTTTAAACAGAATAGGAAGAAGATCCCTACAATTATCAGGTGAATTCTTCTAAAGTAGTTACTTCCTTTTCAAACATCACATAATAATCAAATGTAACCAATACAATAGGGAGTGCGGGTAAGCCTTCACCAAAAGAACTCACACCATATATTCAACGTTATCAGAGTACCCAAAAGCAAAATGTCTTGAAGCAATGATACTTGTTTTAATCAAATTTCAACATTTATAAAACTTAGAAGACACCGCAATGCGATTTTAATGCCATGGGTGAAACCAAGCTTTCTTGGTAAGTATAGCAATCCAAACTAACATGGTTCCAACCCATAGGACAATCTACCCGGCCATCATTCGAGTTATACAGAACTACTCCAGCACCTGAAATCAACAGAACAACAATACCATTTTCCGAAATGTATATGGGGATGATGAAATCACACTGCCGGACATTCGCATAGGGGATCATCACCAATTTCGTCCAAGATTGTTGAACTCCGTATTCCTTCATCAGCCACACAGCCAAATGTGTTCCCTCATGGTCAAAAGAAACACAAAGGCAGTTCCTCAAGACACTCATCACAGGCCGAGAAGGGTGGCAACAGTTGTCATCACCCCTATCAGGCAGCAAAACTTCGCAAAAACTCTCCGTTCCCAAGTCAACGGAAAGAATCACAAACCGACGTGTAGCTCCCCAGCAAGTTACCCAATTGAGAGTGCCACTCACAAACATCCCTGTATACCTAATGCAAGGACATGTGAAATCCTGAATTGTTGTCCAAGAATTTGCACCACAGGTGTAAACTTTGGCCACAATTTTAGGATATTTCCCAACACCCACTAAAAGCTTGTACTTATCATGCACATGATCGTAGCCAAAGCCATGAAACGTGGAGCGATGATACACGGCACTTATATCAATATCATGGGGAACCACATTTTCAAACATTTTACATCTGAATCCGAGAGAAGGGTTCCACAATATGAAATACTTACCGTTAGAAAGATCAGGCAGCAAACACAGCAACCCATTGCATGAACCTAGAATACGGCAGAAACTGGGTGGCCGTGGCATCCTAAAGTCTTCAGGAGGGGTGGATGATGGGTTCTCCAACAGAGATTGCATAGAGCAAGATACGATTCCAAGGGTGGAAGTGACCAATCGCGGGTGGGTCATCGTTGGATCCGCGATTGAACGTTGAAGGTGGTCCTTGACGAATTGGGTGCTGGAGATTAGGGTTTTCCATGACTTGCACACACTCTTGAATTGAAAAAGGGACCTGACCGGAAGCCTCAGCAGGATTTGGAGGATGACCTAGTCAGGAAGGATTGGCAGTGTCGTCGTCGGCGGCGGCGGCGGCGGCGGCGGCAAAGACGGTGGTGTTGTCGTCGGAGAAAGGACTTTGGGCCTATTGGCAGCGCTGGTTCCGGCCACCGGTTGAGCCCAAACGGTGTCGTTCTGGTCGTGGTTACTCTCAACGCCGTCATCACCATGCGGTCTCACCATACTCGAGCTACAATACACTTCCAAGCAAGATTTCGCCTACAAATAGAGATCAACTTACATATCATATCAAAAATTAAATAAAAATGAAAAATCAATCTAAATTAGGTTTTTTTTCCCGAAATTAAAAATTAAATCAAAATAACAAATCAATCTTAA
This sequence comes from Pterocarpus santalinus, assembly GCA_031439595.1. NCBI lineage: Eukaryota > Viridiplantae > Streptophyta > Magnoliopsida > Fabales > Fabaceae > Pterocarpus > Pterocarpus santalinus. The sequence continues at coordinate 52,746,073 of CM062526.1, forward strand.
TTAAAATTGAGAATTTTTCTTTCCCGAAAATTCATTAGATTTGATCGAATTCTATTTTAATTTTTGAAACTAATATAATTCTACCTAAATAATCAATATTATATAAAATAATTTTTTATTATTAAATTTATACTTTTTTACAATAATTTAAACTTAGCACATAGTTTTTTTATTTATATATAATTTTTTATTAAATATATATTTATAAATTAAATAAGTTATTTTTATTTTATTTTATTTTTTCTACTTTTTTTAATAACCTAAGCTGTTTTTACTTAAAATATTTAAAGTCTAATTTTTTTAAATAAAAATCGACTAAACTGATTAAATTCAAATCAATAAAAGTTGGTTAAAATTTGATTAAATTTATGATGAGATTGTAGGATATCAAAAGATACGTTACGTTACTCTAGGAATAATAAACTTTATTCCTCCTTCAGCAAGTTGATTACAAGTTGCAATGGGAGTAAAATACTGCTGCACCTAATTATACTACTGCACCTAACTAGTCCTAATTATCTGGCCGAAGGATAAAGACTAAAACTAATTAACAAGACTAGCAAGAAAGAATCATCACTTAAAGATACTCCGAGGAAGTGTGGATATAGTAATACTTTGCGTGTCAACCCGAGGGGTAATAGAAGGTTTAAGTTTTGAGAAAGATGGTGTGGTTTGGAGGAGGTTAAAAATATAGTGAAAAGTGCTTGGTCAGTGGATATGGTGGGCTCGCCGATGTTTCAGCTATTTAACGAGCTTAAGCATTGCCGACATGAACTGGTGAGATGGCAACATACAGGCTCCATGAATTCAAAGGAGAAAATAAATCAACTGAAAGAACGTCTTGCAAGACTAAAAGAAGGAAGAGAAGAGAAGAAGCGAGTAGTGGACAAATACCAAGACTTGAAGAGGAACTGACTAAAGCATATAAGAGTGAGGAGAGGTACTGAAAGGAGAAATCATGCATTAATTGGCTCAAGTGGGGGATCGAAGTACTAAATTCTTCCATGCGAGTAGTAGACAAAGTAAGGTATGGAAATTGGAAGATGGTGTAGTTGGCTGGTGTTCAAGACCTGAGAACATTGGAGAAAAAGCCAAGGAGATTTTTGAAAATATGTTTAATAACTCCAGTAACCCAGCAGATCCGAATCCTCATTTAGAAGGAATAAGGAGAAAGGCTTATAACACAATGAACAAAAATCTCACAAGGCCTGTAACATATAATGAGATTAGAAGAGCGATTTTCTCTATCAATGCTACTGGTGCTCCTGGAGAAGATGGGTTCACTTCGAGGTTCTATTAGTTTTTATGGGATACTATTAGAATGGATGTTAGCCGAGCTATAAGGAGCTTTTTTACAAGTCGGAGAATGCTTAAAAGTTTTAATCATACTTAGATCTATTTGATTCCTAAATGAGAAATATTTTTTGTACCACTGGATAGGTAGAAATTATGGACACCCAGATATAGAAAGGAGAAAAAAAATTGTAAAAAAAAGTGAAAAGAGTGAAATGATTAATGAAGAAAGAAAAAACTGAGAGAGAGTGTTGAGATGTTAAAATTTTTTGTATATACAAATAATATACCTCATTCCCAAAATCCAAAGTACCTTTTTCATGACTCAGGTGAGACCTATTAGTCTATGCACAATGTTTTATAAGATTATATTGAAGATATTTGTGCATCACTTACATAAATACATGAATAACTTATAAGTGCCAACCAAAGTGCTTTTGTAAAAGGAAGGTTGATCAATGACCATATCCTAGTAGCCTATGAATGTATGCACTTTCTCAAAAACAAAAGACTATTAAGCAATGCTTTTGGCTTGGCCTTAAAGCTTGACATGAATAATGCATACGATAGGGTGGAGTGGAGCTTTGTGTGGTCTATAATGGGAAAAATGGGGTTCTGCAATAAATGGATTAATTGGGGAAAGGAGTGTGTGTCTATGATATCATTCTCTGTTGTGGTGGAAGGTCAACCATTCGGCCAAAGTATGAATCTAAGTACTATGCAATAATAGTGCCTAGACTGTGGTTCTTATTTTGATTTCATACTCCAGGATCTATAGATTGAGCAATTTTTAATTTAAGCATATTCGAAATTCCCAATTCTCCTATTATCTACCGGTGAATGTTAGTTGATGATTGTAGTCTTTACACTCTTTGCATGGATATGATATCGATTGCACTTTGGTATTGTATCCCGGCTGGCTTTTGAGTGGTATGAAATGGTTTGATCTGACTAATAAGCAAGCAGAGCAAGAGTTGGAGTTGTATCTACTGATTCTGTTTACTTATTTCTCCCTTATGCAGTGTCCAGACTAATTTGTTGTCGGTTATGGGATGGAATATTTTGCCACTAGCCACGCGTAGAGCCACGAAGCATTAAACACGGTTTTCTAAGTTTTTCTGGCATCTTCCCATTGCACCTGATTTGCTGAATGAATGAAAGGTAACAGATGGAAACCAGTAGAAATTAGAATAAGATGGATTCGCTATGCGTTTTCCGTTGCTATCATGAAATTATATAAATTGTTCTTTTGAGCTGTACAATTTCATGTCACAATTATCATTGTCTTATATATGCAGCTTAACAACGTGTTCTTTGGTGGCCTACTAGATGACACCTCTAAACATAACATGGAAGCACTGTGTACGACTTTGATGTAACCCAACATAAATGTATATGCTTAACTGAATTTTAATTCTATTAGAAGTGAAAAAAGAAAAGTTACTTTCATTTTTAGTTTACATTTATGGCCATAATGATTAATTTTTATAGTCAAGTTCATCCAAAATTAGTCTGGAGGCTATAACCCAGATGGAGATACTTACGAATCGGGCGATGTCAATGTCAATCCTCAATCAATATCATGTCCTTCTGAGTGATCCAGATACGTCATTTTAGCTCTTAATCATCAATTTCTACAAATTCTACCTTGCAAAGATAATCCTCTTCGAACTAAACAAACATTTATATCTTCTAGCATAATAAGTCTCTAACATTGCGTTCTGCATGCTGTGAAAGATTCGTAGCAAACGATGATAACATGTAAATGGGCACAAAAATGCTCAAAAGCCTTGTTAACTGCGGAAACAACGATAACATTGCGTTCTACATGCTTTGATCCCTGCAATCAATAAGCCTTCATCGCAGCCACATGCAAATACGACTATGATAAGCCTTTGCTAAGATTAGTGGTGTACAATGACCTTGGAATGGAGTAAACTACTCTCTCTGACCAAGATAAAAAGACGAATATGACTTTTCTATCTTTCAAATGTCAATACTCATTGAATAACATGGTTTGCTGCAGCCAAATATTCTACAATAATAGACACAGAGATGTTAAACCTCTCCTGTAGTGCACTAAATTTGCAGGGCCTGATAGGTTTATCTTTTACGCATTGGGGTCACCAGAGAGAATGACCCGGTGCTTGTGATATTGACATTGCCTTATCCACCCATTCCCAAGATCTTCACCAACCTTAATTCTTTGCATCATAGGCTTCATAGCTTCAAACAAACCAATATGTATTCATGTGAGTTAGCTCACAGTTCAAGCCAACCATCCTTTATATGAGTCTCAGAGGGAATATACTAAGGTAGCCCAAATATGAAGTGATGTACATCCATACTCTATGCCTTACCCCAAATCAAAAGTAACTTCAACATTTGGCAAAGAAGATCAAAATGTAACTTTATTATTTAATGCCGCTCATAAAGATTTGATATGCATCACAAATAAAGATTTGTCTGCGATGTCATTTCAAGATAGAAAACTGGAATGCCACCGAAAGCAAATCATGCTGATAATGTAACCAAAACATCCTTGTTTGTCTTGGGTACTATAGGTATGAAATTGGACCTAATCTTCTCGTCCTTTGACGGTGACGTAACAAGGAAGAATTACATAGAAAGTCTAGTTACATAAAAGAGTCACTAAAGATCTTCCTTCACACATAAACAATGAGATGAAGGATAATACACAACGGATCGTGTCAATTACGGTCCAACGAAAGGTTAAGCAAAGCACAACTGAACACTCCACAGTTTAGTTGAATGCTAGAAGCTACCTCTCACATCTAAGTGCAAGGAATTAAGGATTCTTCATCTTCATGAGCCCTTTTCAAATAATGGGGATTTGAGCATAACACATAATGCACACCCTGTGATTCGAAATTTACATCATTCATACCCACAAAGTAAAATATTATATGCAAAAGCTTGCAAACATTAGTGTCCAATACATGTAGTATAGAATAACAAAACATCACTAACAGACAGCAATCCTACCGCTTGTCAAGGAAAAAATAGACTCCGCTTTAACAAGAACCCTCGGTAAGCAAACTGTACAAACTTCACAAGCGTAAATTCAAGTTTTCAAAAACATGGTGAAACCAGGCTCTCAATGCGAAGAAATTGGTCATACCAAACCTTGTCACTCTGAATGTTAGGATACTCCAGTCTGTCTACCTTTGGGTCATACACAACTGCTCTAGCAATGGTCGTATACACCAGAACCTCACCATTCTCTGACATGCACAATGGCTCTATGTAAGGAACAAACCCAAAAATCTGAAGCTCCAAATGAGGGATTGCCATCAATTTAGTCCATGGCTCTTTCAACTCCATATTCCTTCACTAGCCACACAACCAAATGGGTCTCCTCATGGTCATAACAAACACAAGTGCATCCTTTCAAGAACCCTAGTATAGGAACCTAAGGGTCCTTATCACCAAAATCAGGCAACAACGCTTCCCCAAATGCCTCCTTTCCCAATGTCAAAAGAAAGGATCACCCATTCATTAACAGCTCCTACTCCATTTGCCACCCAATGCAGAGTGCCACACACAAACTTCCCTAAATTATATGTGGGACAACCTAGGAAACTCAAGTTCTGAACTTCTGTCCAAGAATCATCACCAAATGCATAAGCATTGGTCAGAGTCCTGTGAACATCATCACACCTAGGATCAGGAAAAACAAGCACAACCTTGTACCTATCACTCACATGATCATAGCCAAAACCATGATAGATCACAATCTCATCATCATCCACGTCCATGAAGGGAGATCTTCTAGAAACCACCCTGGTGGAAGGGTTCCACAGGCGAACGTGGCCACCATTGTTGCAATCAACCAAGCACACCAGCCCATCGCAGGACCCGACAACCTCGTATCTGTGCCTCAACCTGAAGTCAACGTCCTCGGAAAAAGTCAACGGTTAGTTGAACAGCGACCTCACGGAGCAAGACGTGACCTCGCGGTGGTCGGTCCTGGCGGGTAACAGCAGTGGGTGGCTGGTCAAAGTGCGGTCCACGGCGGAACTCGAAAGGTGCAATTTTGCGACGTGGGTGTCGGAGATAATGGGCTTCCATTGCTTGCACACGCACCTGAACCAAAGCAGGGACCTCACGTGGAGCCTCAATAGAATCTCAGTGACGAGCTCCATGGGGAGCGGGGGTTGCGGTGGCGCGTCATTATCACGCGCCGTCGTGGGCCATCGGTGGTGGGTCGTCCTGGTGGGTCTTGGTGGTGGTTGAGTTGGTGCATCGTCATTTCCATGGTGGCTTTCTTCAGATTCAGACATTTATTTTTATATTTTTGAAATTTGATTCCTTTTATTGAAAGGTATACTCTGTAGTATCTTATAAGTTTCTCTTGCAGGGGTTATCACAAATTAGCCACTTAGAACACCACAACGACTTCAAAAATATGATTCTCAATACCAAGCTAAATTCATTTTAGCAAATTGAAAGGAAACAACAAGAACATGAAATTTTCGCTCCTATACTTTCAGCTCACTCTATTTTCCATAAACAATAACTAACACAAAGAAACAAACTAACAGGCAAATCATAACACAAAAAAAACAGAAGGAAAAAGAAGAAGAATAAGAAGATAAAACTGAATCACGAACCAAAAACAATTCAACTTTCAAAGACAAGAACAATCTCACCATATCCGGTTTTCCAAAAAGTTAAAACTACACAACTCAATCATCTCTGTTATTATATTTTAAAAATATTTGTTCAAATACTCTACCTCTTCTTTGATTAACAATTGCTTAATCTACAAAATGTGCAAACTCAATGGAAGAAGAATCAACCGATCGAGAGAGAGAGAATTGTGTAAAGTTAAGGCTAAAGAGTTAAGGTGGTATGTAAACCATTGCAAAATGACAAATAATTTTACGATTCTTGTCTTTTACTAACATTTAGGCCAAATAATTTAACGCTGAATTAAAGTATTGTTTTTTTCCCGCTTTTGTTTTTTTATAGTATTATTGTCGATGTTGGAAGGCAATAGTGCTCAATGACCGCAGTGGTTGCATCACAGAAGTGAATTAAGGTAGCATTGTGATAAAGCAATTGCATGAGGTGATTGATTTTGTTGGAAGCTGTAACTGAAGCTGAGCTTAGATTTATTTGTTTTTCCGATAAATATAAGAGAAGCTCACCCGCAAGCAAGGGGAGCAAAAACAGGTTCTGATATATCATGAGACAAGCATAAAACAAGGCCAGACGCATACAATAGTAAAGCATGAGACTACAGTCACCAATACCCAGACTAAGGAAATAAAATTGGCCCCTAAACACAAAGAAAATACAACTCAATCATGCATAAAACCGCGTTCAGCCAAAAGCAACAGAGAAACTACTGAATGACACCCTCATATCAGCAAAAGAAACATCACGCCAAGGGTCATCATGCCACCATACGAACAGGATATCTGCAGTCACCTGATCTGCATAATTCAACCAGCTCTATTACCATTAATCCATCTCCGTTGCTTCAGACCTGATGGATTGGATTGTAGCTCCACAATCATTCCATTATTACCAGTCATCCACGCCTTATGCCAAAAGGCCCATCTGATCTCATCTTGGCTTGTCTTTTTTCAAACTCCCAAGCTGAGCTTAGATTTGAGGGCCGAAAGATTAAGGATCCATGGGAGAATATGATTTCGTGTAAAAAATCCACCTTAGATCCCAGGTAGTTCCAGAAGTTAAACTTTGCGGTAAATAGTATTTCTTTTAACTAACTCTCACCTCGGTCTAAAATTGCTCTAAGTAATTCTTTAGAGCAAAAGAAATTGAGAATTGGACGTTAACACATTCTTGACATGAAATGTATCGCCATATAAATTGAGATGTATCACAAAAGTTACTTAGTAGTTAAAATTAGGTAACATATATAAAAATTAAGACAAACAACTGAAAACAGTCTTGCCATCTAGGATATTATAGTCATAACTTTAAGATGATCCATTAGCAAAAAATCTGCTTTACTAAAATTAGAAACAGGTATTCCAGTCCACGAGTATAATACTAGCATTGCTCTACCATCAGATAAATAAACTTTCTAAGTAGAACATCAAGAAGATCCCTAGAACTACCAGGTGAATTCTTATAAAATAGTAACTTCCCATTTAAATATCACATAATAATCAAATGCAACAAATACAAGAGAGTGAGGGTAAGCCTTCACCAAATGAAGGCAAGCCTTGAAGCAATGATGGACTTGTTTTAGTCGACATTCAACCCATTCAACCGAGCTAAGCATACTTTGAAGGCTCCGAAATTTGATTTTAATGTCGTGGTGAAATCAAGCTTTCATGGTAAATACGAACATCGAAACCAATATTGCTCTCAGCCATGGAATAATTTAACCGGCCGTTATTTGAGTTATACAGAACTAATTTTGAAGATGAAGTTGCGGCTAGAACTACACCATCTTCCGAAATGTATAAGGGGTTTAAAGAACGACTCAATCTATCAAGCCAGCGTTCCACATGGGGGATTATCGCCAATTTAGTCCAAGACGGTTTAACTCCATACTCCTTCATCATCCACACAACCCAATGAGTTTTTTGATGGTCAATACAAACACAAAGGCAGTTCCTCAAGACACCAAGCACAGGGATGCAATGGTTGTCATCATCCCTACCAGGGAGCAACACTTGACTACGAGTCTCCTTTGCCAAGTCAAAGGAAAGAATCACCCACCGCGCACCCCAGCCAACCAATTGAGCGTGCCACTCACAAATTTCCCCAACTATCACACGAGAAATCCTGAATGGTTGTCCAAGAATTTGCACCAAAGGTATAAACTTTGGTCACAGTTTTGCCAAAATTTTTCTCAAAAACTACCAAAAGTTTGTACTTGTCATGCACATGATCATAGCCAAACACACGATATCCGACATATCCATCACCGGGAGCTACAATTTGCGTCTTTTGGATCTCAATTCCACAATCTGACATAGCCATGGCAAGTAGCATACAAACACACCAACCCATTGCACGAACCTAGAATGTTGTAGCTGCGTCCCGTCCTGATGCTAACGACTTTAGGAGGGGTTGATGAGTTAGCGAACACAGATTGCACTGGGCAAGATACCATTTTGCAGTCACCAATGGAAGACATCAATCGTTGGTGGGTCATGGTTGGATCCGCGGTTGAACGTTGAAGGTGGTCCTTGGCGAATTCGGGGCTGGAGATTAGGGTTTTCCATGACTTGCACACGTTCCTGAATTGCAGAAGGGGCCTCACCGGAAGCCTCACCAAGATTTCCACGATAAGCTCGTCCGGAAGGATTGGCGGCGGCGAAGACGGTGCTGTTGTCGTTGGAGAAAAGAGCGGTGGTTCCGAGCACCGGTTGAGCACAAACGACGTCGTCTTTCTCGTGGTTCCTCTCATCATCGCCGTGCGGTCTCTTACTCGAGCTACACTGCTTCAATAGCTATCTACAGGTTGCAACACCTCGTTTGCAGAGAACTTCTAAATTTGCAATATACAGTTCCATTAGGGTGTTTAAATCTAATTCACATCTAATCATTGTAAAAGATTAATCCAAAACAAATAAAAAAAAATCAATTAAAATTGAGAAAAGTTTGATTTAAATTAGTTTTTTCATGAGATTTGAATTTTTTTTTCCAAAATGGATTAGATTTGCTTAATTTTTAATTTTTAAAATTAATTCATTTCAACCTAAGCAGATTAATATAAGAATTTAATTTAAATACTGATGTAAAAACTTTGTATTGTCGATAGAAATAGTGGAAAGTCCCAACTCACACAAATAACTACCCATTATAATGAGGGATCCACCACGATTTCTCACTTTCTCCTGTTTACATGGTTGTGATGTAAAATAGTTTCTGTTGTCGCATACCAATTAAACTCTTAATATAATATAATATAATATAATATTTTGTTATAAAAATTATACTTTATCATAATTTATACTTAGCTTATAATTTTTTCTATTTATATATAATTTTTAATTACATATTAAATTTTTTTTCATTTTTTGTGTTTAATAACTTAAGTTATTTTCAATTTATACTATTTAAAGTTTAATTTTTTTAATAAAAATTTATTAAACTCGTTCAATACTCGTTCAATTCAAATACATGAGAGTTTGATCGGATTTAAAATCCAAACAAACCTATCCTTTATTATAGGCATAAATAAAATATTCATCCTTTAATTTATTTTTTATTTTTAAATTTCTCCTTTAAATTATAAATGATTCAAATTTATTATCTAATTTTTAAAAATTAAATATATTTATCCTCTTCATAAATGATATTATTTATATTGATTAAAAATTTTCATTCGACATCTAATTTAGTAAAAATAATATATATAACATCTCATATAATAAGTTATATTTTTAAATTTATTCTCTAATGTAATAAATAATATTTACAAAAAGTATACATATGTTTACTTTTTAAAAATTAGAAGTTAAATTTAAAATATTTATTATTATAATACGAATTTCGAACATTTATTATTTAAAGAAAAAATTTAAAAATAAAAAATAAATTAGGGGATGAATTAATTATTTTTATCTTTTTTAATACAACAAACCAATCAAATTTGTTGCTTAACTTTTTAACTCAAAATCAATCCCCATCAAACCAATAATATCCCCGTCTAAAATGTATGTGTGATCCCCGTCTAAAATGTACGTGTGAACTTGTTGGCTCTGATCTAATATCTTATCATAAACAACCTCCTCATTTTAAGGTCTCTTTTTTTTTTTTTTTTGGGCTTTGTGACCAACACAGCATAATTTTGTGCTTTTAATATCAAAATTATCTTTAAATTATGCATGACGATACTCTCACTTCAATTGCTCGAGAAGGTTATGCGTATAATATATATATTTCATTATAGTAAATAATCTTCTCATGTTAATCAATAATGTTAGTACATAATGAATTAAATTAATCTATCAGGTCTAATAAAATTTGATTATTACAAAAATTAAAAAATGATAAAAATAATAAAAATTATAAACATTCCAGACTTAATCAGATATGCAAGAGATAACTATTAGACTGTGAGTTCAACTATAATTTTTCTCTCTCTTAATAATTATTAGGATTCATACTTTTTTTTTCTAATAATTCTTATTACTTAGACAAATTTTATTAACCAAATAATTTTATTTAGTTAGTTTTAATATAGTAATAAAATTATTTATTTTTTTATCTAGTACTAAATTATAAAATTAATAGTATTGTAATTTTTGTTGAGAGATGAAAACTGAAACATAGTTCTTAAGCATTAAAAATATAGATCAAGTTTTCATTAAAAAATATAAATTAAATTACTCTCTTTTTAAGGACAAATTATTCTCTAAAAATAATTTTCAATCGAACATATTAAACTTTAAAAGGGACTAATTTAACTATATATTTAATTCTGACTATGTTGAGTATTTTCAGTTTTTAGGAATAGAAGCCAATTTAAGAATAAATTTAATTTTAATATAATATTAATATAAAAAAATTTACATAAATATTTAATTATATATTATTATATTAATAATTATATTTAATTTAATCATTTACTATATCAAAGTCTTATATATTAATAAAAATATATAATTTAATAAAAATATAAAATTCTTTTATATTAATAATATATCAAAATTAATCTCTTTAAATATTTAATCATAAAATTAAAAAAAAAAACTATGATTATCAAATAACCTCCATATTAGTAAAAGAGCAATGTTATTTGGATTTCTAACCATGAACATCCTATCAATAAAATAAAAAGAGAAAGACACACAAATTTTTTATGCTGATTGATGTTGAAAAAAAAAAATTGTCTTTATCTCTCTCTACTGTGTCTATGGAAGGATAATTATATTTTCAATGTACATGTTAGTGAAATCGAGGATTCCTTGTGTTGGGCTTCATTTCACTGCAGGGTTCGGAATTAAGGGGTTTAAGGGGCCCCCTCTCTGCCTTTCGCCACTGCAACTTCCATTACCTATTGCTTCTGCAATTGTGACACACAGAACACAGAACACAGAACACAGGCGAAGCTGCGCCAACATGAATCGACGCGCGAATCTCTCACTCCTCAACGCGTTCCTCCGAATCAGATACCCTCTTCGCCCATCCCCAGCAGCAACGCCCACTTTTCCCTTCTGCGCTCCCGCTACTATTCCCACCTCAAAGTCGCGCTCTTCCCCCACAATGGTGGCCACCCATTTCGCGGCTCGGCACAATCCTCGCAGCTACAGCGTCGGCGGCGGTGGGGGTTCCAGCGACCTGGATCACAACAAGGAGGTGGACGCCATTAACCTCAAGTTCGCAGAAGCAAGGGAAGAGATCGAGATGGCGTTGGAGTCTAAGGACACCGTGTACTTCGATGAAGAAGCCGAGTGCGCACGTGCCGCCGTCAAAGAAGTCGTGGGCATGTTCGATGGGCTGTTGGCCAGGTTGCCATAGTTAGTTATGTTAGTTATCAGTTAGTTGCTTGAATCAGTTATGCATTGGCGCAGCTACTATGCTGTTGTTGTATGCGAACCCTGTTCTTCGTTCAATGGAAGATAACTCACATTGTTCTTTCGATTTCGACTTGGTGCAGGTTGCCGGAGAGGGAGAGAGGGGCTCTGCAGAGGTCCATGGGTCTCAAGATTGAGCAATTGAAGGCTGAACTTCGACAATTGGATGAGTAAGAGGGTTTTGTTATGTTCTAGAATTGGGAAGATAGGATTCCGCTGCTGGCCCATGTGTTATGTTCGAAATTGTAGCTGAGATTTTTTTTAGGGTGTTTTTCGGTTGGATGTAATTTTTGAATAAATACATTGGAAACCAGCTCTTGATGAGTTGTTTGTGGGGGGCTGAGGGAGGTTCTTTGCATTTAAAGGGCCATTGTTATTCTTTTGAGTTTTGACATTGTATTTGCATCCACACTTGTTTTAGTGTGAAGATATGAGCATCATTTAACGTTAGATAAGGCTCCTCTAAAGTGAATTTGTCTCCAAAGTAAGAAAATGAGAGTTTGTCCGCTGTTAATTAATAAAGTACCTAGAAATCATAACTCACTAATTAATTTAATGGTGGATAGACCCGTATTTCACTTTAGAAATAAGCTCGGTTTAGATGAAATTTTCCATTTACATTATTCAATTGAGTGAATGGGATTTCCCAACTCTGAGTTCTTTGTATAGTGATTGAACAGGTGGAAAAGCTAGTTGATTGAGATGTTAATAATACAATAGGAATGGGCAAAATTGTAGCTAACAATATTAGTATATATTTGAGTGATCATACTGTCACATTCTTTCTCTGTAGACAGCTCCACTTGCAGTTTAGCTCTATAACCCTGTGTAAGACTCTCGTTGTTCTGCTTATTTTAGCCCTAGGATGAAAAATTGGGTAATCTGCTTATAAAATATTAGCATTTAACATTTTGTCCCATCTAAATATAACTTTCAGAACATATTTTAAGAAAGCTGCCCATGTTTACTGTAGTAAATAGCCAATCATCTGTCAAGTCTTCAGTCTTCACATGCGCCACTTGCAGCTGTTCAATTTGTTGCTACTAATGTTATGTAATGTGATGGTTAACATATTGAAATCATCCAAGCTGTGGGAGTGAAAATATTGTGTTATATGCAGAATCTATGTAGCCAGGTGCTATCCTTATCAACCATAACACATTAACATATCTCTACAATCTTTGTAAGCTCTAGTTACATAGTATTATAGCAAAGAAAGAAAAGCACGACTTAGACGAAATCTTAATTAATCTTATTTGAGTTTCCTTTGACTTAAGCCTTTCCTTCCTAAAGCAATAAATTGCCACTGTTGGCCACAAATGGACTTCATGACCGAAGGAATTCATGGATCTGACTTCAGTTGACTTTGGCAGATGCTACTTGAGCTAAGTTTATGGATTAGTGGTCATTGCTAACATTTATATGGCGTATTTTATAGTGTTTGATGGTTGATAATATGAAGAAATCAAGATGTTCTATGAGTGATATTTGTCACCACAGGACTTGCCCTACATTACTCCTATAGTGTTGTGAATTTCATGTAGTGCTGTTATGCAGTATTTGAATTCAACACCCGGCCCTGTAAGTATTCAATCAGAAATTACCCTGAATCCAAACATACAGCCTCCTATGCTTCTCAAACATATAGAGTGGCTCTCTTTGTGAGTTCACCAGCGGCCTGTGAGTTTGCCAGTAACTGTTTTTCTTTACGTTCCGACTCTCTCTTGTTCGCCTTTTCCCTTTTCTTTATCCCTGGGGCCTTTGCATGGTGACTGGCCTTCTATACTAGACTAGTTGGGGGCTGGGGGCTGACTTCTTACTCTGTTATCTGTTTCTATTACAAGACCTATTCCTTATTGCAATTAGGTTCTGTCAGCAGCTCTTATAGACACTCTAAGCATATCCTAATTTGATAACGATGTATCTTTTTATTTTATTTTTTCATGTAAGTTTTTTTTTTTTTTTTTGCATGATAATCATTGGAATTGTAGCAAAATAAATATATGTCACATATATTAGTATACTATATGTATGGTGTGCTCCATTTTTTTAAAATTGCCGTGTCACAATCTGTGTTATGTGCTGTAGCCCCAAGAAGTCAAGGACCCCTTGTTGTTACATGTGCGCCCTTGACTTTTAATGACATTAGAATGAGAGAATCCAAGAAAGACTCAAAAGACATGACAAGTTTGGAGTAAGTTGGGTTTAAGACAAACTCAAATCAGCATTTTGCACCTGAAGTAATTAATGTATCGTAGCAAATGGCAACAACTCAATGAAGGAAGGTGGCAACAAAAAAACAGAGGGTAAGGTTTGGGATACTGATATTTGTTGTATATATATATGGGTTTTAGTGTGTTTCAAATTTAGTTTGTCTATGTATATTTAGCTATGGAAGAAGTCCCACATTGCTCATGAAAATGTTTTAATAAGCATTTATATATGATGATTTAAGCGTAAATACTGTATGGTATTGACAGGAGTGGCGTCATGAACAGTTAATTAAAATACACACCTGTGCGCGCATGCCAGTCCTCGCCCATGTGCGCATACCGCCATTGAGCTATTTGCCATATCTCATTTTCTCTTCTACCCCACCGCTTCGCATTTTCTGCTTCTATTACAAGATGCTGCTCAACGTCATAGGGATCGTCGTGTGGGCGAGTTTCGTGAGCAGTCTGCCTAATCGCGGAGTTCTAATCAGCCTTCATTCCACCGAGCATAGCTTTGGGTAGGCGGAATTAAACCCTTAGGGCGACAGTCTTTCTTGTCAGAATTAACCTTGTTCTACTATTACTTCTTATTGTTGCTGTTGTCATTTTTTATTCTTATTACAAAAAAAGCTAAAATACTAGTGTTCAACATAATTTGTCTACAACATTCTTAAGGGTTTAAAATGGATTCTAGTATTTTAGCTGCTGCTAAGGTCATTCCTGATGCTTCAAGGATTGAATCATTTGATGGAAATAATTTTAAACGATGATAGCAACATAGAATTTTGAAGTTTTAGATTTTCTCAAATCAGTTTTGTTTTGCAAGATCCTAAACCGGAACATGATTCTGAAAATTATCAACAAGCCTTGAAGGATTGGGAATTGGCTGATAAATTATGCAAACATAATATTTTAAGAGCTTTATCAAATGATTTGTATGATATTTACTGTCATTATGTTCATGCAAAAGATATTTGGGATGCATTGGTTCAAAAATATATTTATGAAGAAGAAGGTAGTAAAAAGTTCTTAGTTCATAATTATAATGCATTTCAAATGGATGAAAATAAATCTGTTGCTTCTCAAATTAATGAATTTACTAAGCTTGTAGATGAATTAGCTAAAGAGAGATATTTTGCACTGAAAGGTTTGTATCTCAAACTCTTATTGATAAACTACACAGATCTTGGAAAGATTATAAAATGAATTTCATGCAAAGAAAAGCTATGACATTGCAAGAAACCATTGTGCATATTAAGATTGAGGAGAAAAATAGGCTAATGGCTAGTGAACAAAAAGCTAAGGAAATGCATGCTAGAGCTAACATTACTAAGGATATGCATTTTAAAAATTCATCTTATGGCTCTAAAAATCATAACATTAGAGTTCATAAACCCCATTTTAAGTATGATTCTAACCAACAACAAAAGAAGAAAGGTGCTTGTTTTATTTGTGGCAAAACAGGTCATTTTGCATCCACTTGTAGATTGAGGAGGAACAATCAAGGAGGCGGAAATAAAGGAGGAGGATCATCATCAAAGACAAGAGCAAACGTAGTGGAACATCAAGATGATGTTATAGTGGCAGTGGTGTCTCGAATGCTTTTTAAGTGAAGGAAGCCAAGGGATGGATTGTGGACTCTGGCGCACAAAGCACATCTGTGCTAACAAGGAGATGTTCTACGAGTTTTCTCCCATAGAGGATGGGAAGGATTATGTTTACCTAGGAGATTCAAGCAAAATCTCGAGTTTAGGTAAAAAAGGTGCCATTAAAATTGACATATGGGAAAACCATTTGTCTTTATGCAAGTACTCTTTGTACACCTTGCCATTAAACATTATGTCTGTCGGTCCCATCTCCTTAACAATGCCAATGTGAAGGTAACCTTTGATATTAACATAGTTACCTTATCTAAGAATGACATATATGTTGGTAAAGGTTATCTTAATGATAGTGTATGTTTTGAATGTTGTTACTAATGAAGGAAGTTCTTCTTTGCTTATTTGGTTGATTCTCTTGATGTTTGGCATAGTAGATTAGGGACATCTAAATGTTCCTTATATCTTAAAATTAAAAGAAATGGGACTAATTAATAGATTGGATAATACTAGCTTGGATAAATGTGAAATTTATGTAGAAACTAAAATAACTAAGAAGCCATCCAAACAAGTAACAAGACAAAGTGAATTATTAGAACTAGTACATAGTGATTTAGGAGATTTAAAGTATACAATGACAAGAGGTGGTAAAAGATTTTACATAATCTTTGTTGATGATTATTCTAGATATACTAAATTATATTTGTTGAGAACTAAGGATGAGGCTTGTGAAATATTTATTAAATATAAAAATGAAATAGAAAACCAACTTGGTAAGAAAATTAAAAGATTAAGAACAGATAGAGGAGGTGAATATGAGTCAAACTCCTTTAATGAGTTTTGTGAACAACATGGTATAATACATGAAATAACTCCACCTTATTCACCTGAATCTAATGGTATAGCCGAAAGGAAAAATAGAACTCTTAAAAAAATGATGAATGCCTTGCTTGTTAGTTCAGGTTTACCTAACTATATGTGGGGGGAAGCTATCCTTTCAGCTTGCTATATACAAAATAGGGTACCACATAAGAAACTTAGTAAAACACCTTATGAGCTCTGGTTTGATAAACAACCTAATTTAGGACACCTAAAAGTGTGGGGGTGTTTAGCTAAGGTAATGTTGCTGAGACCCTAAGAAAAGGAAACTTGGTTCTAGAACATGTGATTGTGTGTTTATTGGATATGCTCAAAATAGTAGTTCATATAGATTTCTTGTTGTCAAAAGTGATGTGTTAGAACATAATTCCATAATTGAATCTTGTAATGCATCATTTTTTGAGCATGTGTTTCCTATGAAAACTAAAGAGAAGCATATTAGCAACTCACATGAGAATATATCTGAAGATGTAGTTGATCAAAATGATAATGAATTGAGAACGAGCAAAAGAACTAGGAAAGAAAAGAATTTTGGTGATGACTTTTATTCTTATCTTGTTTCTGATGATCCTTTAACTTATAATGATGCTATTACATCTATTGATGCTCCTTTTTGGAAAGATGCTATACATCCTGAGATTGAATCTATTATGGCCAATCATACTTGGGAATTAGTAGATTTACCACCTAAGACAAAACCTATTGGATGCAAATGGGTATTTAAGAAGAAATTAAAACCAGATGGTAGTGTAGATAAATATAAGGCCAGGTTGGTAGCTAAGGGATTCAAGCAACAAAAGAATCTTGATTACTTTGATACTTATTCTCCTGTTACTAGAATTGCATCTATTAGAGTTTTGTTTGCCATTGCATCTATCTATAAACTTGTTGTGCATCAAATGGATGTAAAGCGCATTTCTCAATGGTGATCTTGAAGAAGAGATCTACATGGAACAACCTATGGGATGTGTGGTTAAGGGCAAGGAGAACAAGATATGCAAACTTGTTAAATCTCTTTATGGTTTAAAGCAAGCTCCAAAACAATGGCATGAAAAATTTGATCAGGTTATGATTTCCAATGGGTATGTGACAAATGAATCCGATAAATGCATATATAGCAAGTTTAATGATGGTGTTGGTGTTATCATCTGCCTATATGTTGATGATTTACTGATCTTTAGTACATGTTTAGATACTATAACTAAAACTAAGAGATTTTTGTCTTCTCAATTTGATATGAAAGATATGGATGTTGCTAATGTTATACTTGGAATAAAATTGATTAAGGAAAATGATAGATTCATTTTATCTCAGTCTCACTATGTTGAAAGCATGCTTAAGAAATTTGGATATTTTGACTATAAACCTGTATCTACTCCTTATGATTCTAGTTTGCATTTAGTTAAAAACAGAGGTGATAGTGTATCACAAATTGAATATGCACGCATAATTGGTAGTTTGATGTATTTAATGAACTGCACTAGACCAGATATTGCATATGCTGTGAATAGACTAAGTAGATATACTCATAATCCTAATGATATCCATTGGAATGCCTTAATTAGACTTTTAAGATAAGGGTCTGAGACAAATGGCTGAAAAAGTAGTCTACCCTTGTAGAAGCATATACTATTGTCATATCGAGTCACTTTCATTTTGATGTTATTTCCTTTGATACAAAATGACAATAATAATTTTATCTGCTTGCATGGTCTTTTATAAATCTTTAATAGGTTTTTTGTTTGAAATGTTGTGCTTGATTATCAATTATCAGAAAAGTTGAATTAAGGCAGCGTTTGGTTAGTGGGATGGGATAGGAAATACAAAGATAGTAGAGACAGAGACATAAAATTGGAAGAAAAGTTATTAAACATTTTTGTCTCCAGCCTTCAAAATTCGTGTCCCCCTTTGTCTCTATTTTTTGAGTGGACATAAATTTGACCCAAATTTATCTCAAGACAAAGACAATTTTCCACTTTTTGTGCCTGTCTTTCCTTCCAAACATTTTTCTGTCTTCATTGTCTCTGTATTTCCTGTCCTGTCCCACTAACCAAACGTTACCTAAGTGCTAAAGTGCTACAGCAAAGGTAGAGGTATCCTCCTAATGGGCTTTTAAATATAATATAGCAGCATCAGAGGGATTCACCCCTTTATGGCATTGTGGAAGTATCGTACTGAAAGAAACAGAAATTTGATGCATGAAATTGTTTTGATGAATTTAAACATTTGCAGTTGCAAGCTTCATTAATTAATGGAAATAATTTCAAAAGAATACATTAGTTGGTGATAATGGTGAATCAATAGATGAAAATGTAGAGTGAATTTATGAATAATGATGATGTTAAGACCTAAGTTATCATTTGTTGTTATATGAGCAATTTAGTTTTGTTTTCTGCTCTTATATTGCGTTTGCTCAATTTGAAATGACAATTGATCATATTTTATTATATGCTTAGTTGGTGTAATGATTGTCTTTTGCTAATTGCAACTTTGGGATATTTATAAGTCACGCAATGTTTTTTATATTCATAAATTAAATTTCTTTTTTTTTATGGTCAGGAAATTAAATTCATTTAAAAAATAAACTTAAATTTAAAATGTCCCTGGCCTCCTCGTGTGAGTCCGCTAAGTTCTATTTCTAGTAAGAGGCCTCCTTTAGGCCTTAGCAAGGGTTAGTATCAAAGAGAGATTAAAATATTTGATTTGAATATATTTCCACCATATTTTATTTTTGAAGCATTCAAGATACTTTTCACGCGCTTACCTTATAATTTCTTCGAGTATGTTTCTCAATTTTATGTAGATTTTTATTCTTGATGGTGAAGATTTCGCAATCTAACACTTAGAATATATCAGTATTATAGCTTTATCTCTCTATCAATATAAAACAACATAATTATTTTTAGATTTGTGACTCAAACAACTCGTTTCAAGTGAAGCGAACAACGGTAAAAGAAAATAAACATGAAAATAGAATTAAATTGTTTTATGTATATAATGATGGAATTGTCTAGTAAACAATCCATGTTTTCAATTAAAATGTCAGATCACATCATAAAAAATTTCTTCGAGATGTTCCCCAGCAATTTGACAGATCGTGGTACCAAATGAAAAACTCTTACTTGGCTAAAGGCCTTTAAACAATCATCGACTAAGGTTTTTTTTTTTTTTTTTTTGTGTGTTGGGGGGGTGATACAGTCATGGACTAAGTTAAGTCAGAAATCAAACTTTGAAGTTCCAAGTTGTAAAGTGCTTCTTCGGATAATGAAAGGAACACAAACTTACTTACATGCCATACTGAGCTATAGTGTTTTGTTTTTTTTTTTTTTTCAGTAATAATAATGACAAGATTCGCTAAGTGTTGGAGATAAGAAAGGAGAGTGGGAGAGCAAACCAGTGAACATGACGATTTTGCCTTTCGACCAACAATGTCTTATAAACCAAAACTTTGGTATGGAGAAGGGTATGAATTATGTGAAATGGGAGACAAATCTAGTGTCTCCTAAGTCCTAAGGCATGTGGGAGAAGGAGAGGGAAGCATGGCTTGTTTCCTTTTGTCTCCTTACAAACTGCAATCTTGGCCCCCACCATTAACCATATGCATAAGATGTATGCTTCAATGATTACTTTTATTTCCCTTATCCGTAGGCATCAATGCCCACATTGTATATTTTAATTATATCATTCTTTAAATTAATTTAACGAAAAAAGATTATATATTAAAAATTTAAGTTTGAATAAATTTAATTTTTTAACAAATAATAGAATGAAACTCAATTTTTGCATGGTGAAAGCATTAATTTTGGGCCTTGGCTCCTCTTTTTTCTACCGAAAGACAATCACTAATTTACTCTACAGAAAAGGGTTTGCTTGTTTGCAGCCAATTATTGTTCAAGGAAGCTTCTGGCCCATAAAAGATTTCTTGCTTTTTCTTGCCAGCCCCACACACCTTTCGGCTCTCTCTCTCTCTCTCGGGAACCCTTTTTCTATGTGAGAAACAAAGTTGTGGACAATTCACAAAGAGAATTATTTGTGCAGAATCTGAAAATATCAGCAGAATTTTAGGCAGAAAAACTGAGACCATTCAACTAGGATAACGACAAATCTAGATGCATTGTCAAGTCCACTCAGCAAATGCATGGTTCAGCAATCCAGTATGACATGGATTTGCAGCTTGAAAATATGACATGAAAAAGCATGGTTATTCTGCAGTAAAAGGTGGCAAAACACAAGAGCCACTGCTACTTCACAGTCACATACTACTGATATCTTTACATCTAAAACTGTACAACAATAGCCGTTTAAATCAAACAATGAACATCAGTTCCTCTAACTTCCTAGTTGCTACTCTCAAGTTCCTTACTACAACATCTTGTTTTCATCTGGTGAGAGATGAAAATCAATCACTATAGCAATTGGAAGTAAAAGAAAGAAAGAAAGAAAGAAAGAAAGAGAGGGAGAAGAATCAGCTTTGATTTGAAGAGTGCTTTATCAGAGGTTGAGAGGTCTTGCCTATCTCCTCAGGCTGGCTCTTCACCTCCATTAGCAGTGCAACCACTTCCTTCATGGTGGGGCGTTCTGCTGGGGAAGAGTTCACACAAAACATGGCAATTCCAAGTGTTTGGAGCATCTCTTGCACCATTTGATCTGGTAGGCCTTGGAGCTTTGTGTCTAGTATTGACACAGCTGGTTCAAAGCTTCCCATCTTCCCCTTCACCCACTCAACTATGTGTTGTCCATCTCCAGCATGGGACTCAACAGCACTGCGCCCACTTAGTATCTCTAGCAGAACCACTCCATAACTGTACACATCACTCTTCTCCGTTATGTTCATGGAGTAGCCATACTCTGCAATTGTGATTAACATCCTTAGAATTCAAACCGGCAGCAACAATAAATTACAAAACATGGACCAATCACGAAATATTCCTGAGGTTGAACTGAATGTGTGTATATTGTCAGTAATTTTAACCTCATATAACTACTCTTAACTAAACTAATCAAAAATAAATATTCTAAGGGCATTGACTTTGTAAATTATGTTTAAGCATTTAAATAAGGTTACAGAAAAGTAAAGGAAGTACAATACACTTGCCTGGGGCAATATAACCATAAGAACCAGCAACTCTAGACATTGCCTGGTGATAACTTGGTGAGTTCATTAGCTTTGCAAGACCAAAATCTGCCAGATATGCTTCATATTTGGAATCTAGAAGTATGTTATTGCACTTAACATCTCTGTGAAGAATGGGAGGGACACAGTCATGATGAAGGTAAGCTAGACCCTGAGCTGACCCAACAGCAATCTTGTATCTAGTTTCCCAGCCTAAGCTCCTGTTCGCTTGCAAAAGCTGTCTTAGATTACCATTTGGGACGTACTTGTAGAGAAGAAGCTTGACACTCCTGTTAGAACAATAACCTAGAAGCCTCACAATGTTCCTATGCCGAATGTAGCCAAGAATCTGAATCTCTGCAGCAAAAGAATCCACTGTTTCATCATCTTTGTTTGCTTTCCAAAGCTTCTTCACTGCTATCAATTCCCCATTAGGCATCTCAGCCTTATACACAGCACCAGAACAACCCTTTCCAATCACATTTTCATCCTTCAAGCAATCCAAAATGTTATCTATGCTGAAGTTTAGCTTTTGAAATGGGATGAAGGTCCAAGGATAAGAGAAATCCTCAGCTCCTGATGTGGAAGCTAATGCCCCCAAAGTTTTCTCAACTGTGTACCTGTTACTACGAGTTACTAGAATCCAGGATGCAATGACAACTATGGCAACCGAAGCTAGAATCACTGTGATCAAAGCTATGGTTTTTGCATATTTTAAACCATTTTTTTGAAACAGGCTTGAAGAACATGTATTCCCATCAATGGACTGACATAGAAAGGGGTTCTGAAGACATGAATTGAAAGACAGAGTTCTGAAGAATGGAGTTACTGGGATAGGACCTGAGAAATTGTTGTAGGAGATATTGAGGGAAGTGAGACTA
The DNA here is from genome assembly GCA_031439595.1 of Pterocarpus santalinus. Classification (NCBI taxonomy): domain Eukaryota; kingdom Viridiplantae; phylum Streptophyta; class Magnoliopsida; order Fabales; family Fabaceae; genus Pterocarpus; species Pterocarpus santalinus. The sequence goes on from CM062526.1 coordinate 52,768,582, forward strand.
GTGAGAGAACCCAGAACCTTAATTCCTCCATAAAACATATTATGAGAAAGATCAAGTGATTGTAACTGTGTCAAAGCTGACATTGACTCTGGGATTTCTCCCGTAAATGCGTTAGAGCTTAAGTCCAAACTAATGGTTAAGCTTGTAACATAGCCAATCTCAGGGGGTATGCCACCAGAGAGGTTGTTGTAACTCAAATCAAGCAGAGTCAGCTTCTGCAAATTTCTAATAGATTTTGGGACTGATCCTGTGAGTAAATTATTGTTGAGGATGAGCTTGTTCAAATAACTGAAGTTTCCAAAGCTCCAAGGAATTTCACCTGTCAAACTGTTTCGACTGAGATCAAGCTGCTCCAAATTTGCAAGTTCCGCAATCTGAGATGGAATTTCCCCAGTTATGTGGTTGTGATGCACGTCTAAAAGCTCAAGAACTGTGATGTTGGCAATCTCTACTGGTAAGCTTCCAGAGAAATGATTCATGTACAAGTCCAGAAACACCAGATTCTGCAATTGGCCTATCTCTTTAGGAATACTTCCTGAAAGCTGGTTTTCTCCAACCCTCAATCTCACTAAAGATTGGCAATCTGCAACACTTGGTGGCAACTCTCCCGTCAATGAATTTCCCAGAAGCAGAAGCTTACTCAGCTTCTTCGAACTAAAAATTTCTTCTGGGATGGAACCTGTCAACTTGTTCCTTGATAGGTCAAGTGCATAGAGTTCCGTGCAGTTCCCAAAAGATGGCGGTATGGTTCCAGACACTGAGTTACCCCACAAGAAAAAACTCTGCAAGAGCTTCAATTTTCCAACCTGCCATGGAATTGTACCTGATAACTGGTTCTTGTCAAGCTGAATAGTGACAAGGCTTGTGCAGTTGCTCAACTGCCATGGTATCTTACCCATGAGTGAATTGTCTGATAGATGAAGCTGTTCCAGAACCAGTAGCTTCCCAAAGTCCTCAGGTATTTCACCCGAGAGGTCATTGGAAGAGGCATCAAATAGAACAAGTGATGAACAGTTGGAAATCTCAGCTGGGATTTGCCCATATAATGCATTGCCCCAAAGAAGCAAGCTAGTGAGCTTTTGCAGCTTACTCAACTGAGGAGGAATAGAGCCAGTGAGCTTATTCATGTGCAAATAAAGATTTCTCAACTCAGAACACAACCCAAGTTCTGGTGGTATTGAACCAGAAATTTCAGTGTCATAAAGTGCTAAAGTTTGGAGATTGATCAAGTTACCAAATGTGGAGGGAATGGCACCAGAAAGTCCAGTGGCAGCTGCACCAAATGTGGTGAGGTTTGTGAGTAAGCCTAACTGTGATGGAATCTCTCCAGTGAGGTATGGATTTCCACCAATCCTAAACTGCTGCAGAGATGTCAAAGAGCCTAACTGTGATGGGATTGACCCGTTAAGGAGATTGTCTTGGAGGCACAGGACTTCAAGAGAGGTAAGATTAGCAAGATGTTGAGGAATGCTACCTGTCAATCCGTTGGAGTTCAAGAAAAGGAACTGAAGGGAAGAGAGCATTCCAAGTTTAGCAGGAATGGAACCTGTGAGAGAGTTTGATGAGAGGTCAAGAAGTTGAAGGTGTGAGAGTTGACCAAAAGAGGGTGGGATAGGGCCAGAGACATTGGTGGAAGAGAGGTTGAGAAGCTGCAGCATTGATAAAGAGGAGAGCTGAGGAGGCAAAGAGGAAAGGTTGAGGAAAGTGTCTGGGATAGATAGGGAAATGACTCTTCCTTGTGGGGAGCAAGTAATGCCCTTCCATGAGCATGGTGTTGAGCTTGATGGATTCCATGAGGAGAGAACAGAGGGTGATGATCTTGTAGCAGGACCAGCTTCAGACAGAAGAGAAAGAAGGGCTTGTCCATCAGGTGAGAGACAAGTACTGACTTCTATCTTTGTCATGGTGAGGCAGAAGAAGAGTAAGGAAAATAACATAGTGGTAACACTGTGGGGAACAATATTTTCCATTTGGATTGTGAAAAATGACTTGGTGGTGAAGAGTGAAGAGTGAGAGCTGGGGTCTAGTGAGGTGTGTTGGCTATAAGGTCACTATGTCACTCTTCGAGCTGTTGAAGATGGTGGTGAAGGTGAAGCTGACAAAAGAAACCAAGGAGACAACATGCATGTGAAGAAGGTTTTCTATTGAGGTAAGACGCTTAAGTTTCACACTAACGTTTTCAATAGTAACATGTGCAACAAAAGAGACCGTGTCATGTATCTTTAAGAAGGAAGACAATGCAGCCTAATAAGATTGGTCAAAAGGAATGGAATGTACAGTGAATAAAGTGCAACCCATTTCTCTGCCTTACCAGAAAGTGCCTTTCCTGTCTTCTGCTAGCAAATGGACCAAAGCCAGGCTTCTGCTGGTGCTGACTACGCTGCTATTCCTGCTATACTTATGGTGCTATGCTAATGGTAGTGGAAATGGTGGCATTGCATAGCCATCTAAGTTCTGGCACTTTTGGAGGATGCACCATTATTGGCTTCCATGATTCACGTGAACCGCTCAGAGGTAATGAGTTTAGCTCAACAGTGGTAGAGTGCAGTGGCTGATCTTTTTTTGAGTTCAAAGTAGTTTGAAAAACTCCCCTTCCAGTTATCTATTTGCCATTTAAATACTATGGTTGGTTTTTTTTTATTACACTGATTTGGCTGCATGAGGGGGTTGCGTACATGTACCAAATTGACCTTTATTATTTAGATGAGCTCGTATGAGTGGGGACAGTTTATAAGTGGGGACAATGTTGACAGTTTGTGAAAATGAAGTGGTCTCTTGTCATTTGCACACTCTCTCTTGCCCTTCATTGTCTAATATCTACTATTTAGAGAGGGTGGGGCTTCCCTGTTTGTTCTTGTATTTGCTTTAAGGACTGAGAAAACAAACCAAAATTTTCATGCCATTGATGAAATTCTCTAAACCACATAACATCTAAAATTAACTAATTTAATTTCATTAATAAAATTCCTTGCCAAAGTTCTGTTGGTATGACTTGAAATTGAATCTGTCCCCTTAATGATAAAGACACTTTAAGTGGGATGGAAGGGAATCATTTTCTAATGTACAATTCGCGCATTATTAACTTTTAAACATATAATTCATTGCCAAAAATGCCCAAATGTCCTTGTAGGAGTGCATGAAATTATCAGCTTCTCATGGAAGGTGAGGATTCGGCTACACTAAAGTGCAAAGGGCACTTTAGAAGCTAAGCATACGATTTCAATTGTTGATATAAAATTGTTGGTTTAAAATTTTATAAGATACAAACATCAATAAAAAAAATCATAAATGTGTGATAATTTAAATTATAATTTTCTCATCAATAATTGAAATGATGTACTTTATCCTCTAAAATGAACTCCACACATTAGGAGTCTAATCTAAAATGTAAAATGGTAATTGCATCGATATGACAAATTTAGGTACTGTGGCCAAGTTCTCACTGTCTTAATATTTCTGGTAAGGGTTCAGACTGGGACAATAGCAAGAGATTCAGAGCTCTGAGTTTATGTGCTAACATTTCCATGGAGTTGGCATGGCACACACAGTAAGGTTGCCTTCTTGGGAACAGAAAAGAGTGCTTTGATGATAATATAAGGAGTGAGGCAGCTTGGGAGATTGTGAAAGGTTAAAGGGCTGGAGTAAGCAAAACAATATGTCAATGTCCTTTTCTTTGCATAAGCTAAGCATTCCTAAACGTGGCATTAGTTTTAAGCAAGTGTTACTTATAAAGGACATGAAGTGTTGTAAGGTAGCGTAGTTATAGAGGAATTCCTATAAGGAGGAGCATGGGGTTAAGAGGGGTGAAATTGGTAGTGTAGATTTTGTAATTTTTGCTTTGTTTGTTTGTACTTTTTATTTTTAACGTCTGATTATTGTTTTGAGGATGGAATTAAGAAAAGTAAGAGTGACTTGGTTACCGAGGAAGAGGAGGTGGGTTTGTTTTGGGAGTGGAGCAAAAGAAAATTGTGTCACATGAGTGAGAGAAGGTTTTGGAATAAATTAGGGCACGGGGAACGATTAGGGTTTATATTAAGGTTTAGGTTTTGACTGTTTTCTTGCAATTCAGCTGCACGAGGCTTATCCCTCATAAATGTCACAAAATTTTAGAGTTGAGAACCTTTAGGGGTGGTACCTATGATTTTCCCATACTTTTTTTTTGTTTTTTTTTTTTTGGTTGGGGGGTACAATTCCCAGACAAATTTTTTTTTGCTTTTATCAATCGAATAAAGCTTAGGCTTTTATGGGAAAATCAAGGTTTTTTTTGGACTTTTATATCGAAAGAAAATATGTAGGGACGGAATATTATTCCATTTTAACGATAAGGGGAGCGTCGAAGTGAGCTCAGTTAAGCCTAATTCAACTAAGCTTGATAAGAATCAGCTTTATTTAGGCTTAACTTATTAAGAAAGTGAGTTCATTATTTATCTTAAGCTAATTAATCTACTTCTAGTTCACAACCTGCTTGAGCTATGCAAAATCATATACTCAATAAAATTTTTATTATAATAATTTAATAATACAAAAATAGAATAAAATAATAAATATGTAACCATATAAAATATTATACTTATATATGAAGTTATTAGAAACTACATATATATTCAGTTTACAATGGCTAGTAATTTGACATATAAAAAAATAAGCTCTACTCATTTAAAAAGTGCGCTAAAAGTTTAGTTCAAAACAAACTCATGAATTCTAGTTTATTGAGGGTCCATTTGGTTTAATTTTTAGAAAAAGATATTTTAAAAGAAGATTTTTTAAAAAAAGTCCTTTTAGAGGAATAATTTTTGTTTGGTTTGAATATGTTAAAAGTAAGTTTAGGAAAATGAATTTTGTTTGAATAGGATAAAGTAAAATTACTTTTGGTTATTGATGTGAGAGTAATAGTAAGATTCTTTTTTAAAAGGTCTTTTTCTAAAATGAAAAATAACATCAAAGATACTTCTTCTAAAAGACTTTTTGAAATTTTAAAAGACCTTCTAAAAAGTAAATGTCTGTTTGGATTGCAGTTTGCATCCATCAAAAGACCTTCTAGGAAAAGGAAAATTATTTTATATAGTAAATGGTAGTATTTGATTTAACTTCTTCTAAAAGGCCTTCTAAGAAGGCCTTTTGGAAGAAGTATCTTTGAGGTTACTTTTCATTTTATAAAAAGATTTTTTTGAAAAGGAATCTTACTATTACTCTCATATCAACAACCAAAAGTAATTTTATTTTATCTTATCCAAATAAAACTCATTCTCCTAAACTTACTTTTGATATATTCAAACAAAATAAAAATTATTATTTTAAAAGTAATTTCGCTCAAAAACCTTCTTTTAAAAGACTTTCTTTCAAAAGATCTTCTCTCAAAAGTTACACCAAACGGACCCTAAGAAGTTAAACCAAACATTATAATTTATTATGCAAAGTCATTTTCCTTCTTCTAGAAGACCTTCTGATAGATGCAAACTGCAATCTAAACAGGTATTGATTTACTTCCAACTTAATAAAAGGTTGTTAAGTCTTAGAATATTTACAATATTATTTAATATTGTCTACCAAGAAAATTATTGGTAACAAAAAGTTAAGCATTAACTTTGCAAGTATTTTGATTTTTACTAGTTAAATCAACTTTCATTAACCATATCCAGTTTGCTCTACATTTAAGAACTATAAATACTAGGAATAATTACACTTAACTTTTCTTAAAGTTAGCGAATATTATACTAAACTCTCCTTACCTTAAAAATTATATTTTTTATTTCATTTATTATTTACCATGACAATTTTTATCGGAACTTTACATAAATGTAAGAGTATGTATAACATATTAAATGGTTTAAATATATTTTTAGTCTCTATAAATATAAATTATTTTGATTTTGGTCTTTCTAAAATTTTTGTTTTAATTTTGATCCCTCTTTTTTGCCATTTTTATTTTTAGTCCCTGTTGCTGTAAATTTTAGTTTTTATAAATATTTTAAAATATGCACTTAGTCTTATAAATATTGAAAAATTTAGTTTTTGTTACTATAATTTTTTTTAGTCTTCTTTTAGTCTATACAAATATCACCACTTAATACTGAGTACAAACAATAGGGATCAAAAACCTAATCATAAGAGCAAAAAAAGATGAAAATTAAAACAAAAATTTTAGAAGATCCAAAATTAAATTGACCTATATATATAGGGACTAAAAATATATTTAAATCTTTACTGAAATAAATAAAAAACTTAGTTTCGATACACTTTAAGTTAAATTTTTCACAAAGTTTGTCATAAAAGGGTTTAACTCTTATAATTATCTCAAAAGTTACACATATACTAATATATAATTGATTAAAAATATAAAATACTTTGTACTGATAATATATCAAAATTAATACATCATAAATACATATATTATTAATTCAATTATTATTGTGATCAGACAAAGTGATCTCACACTGGGTATATGATTCCTCTTCGACAAATTATTGAAAGAGTGATTTCGGCATCGGTAACTTATACCAAAATTGAAGCAGGTGTTCGAAGTTGAAAAGCAACCGCCGCATGACACTAGTAAGATGTAATTATTTTTAATCTCCATTAGACAGCCATAGATGTAATTGAAATAGCCCTGATGCATTTCTTAAGGTACTGGCAAAATATTATTTTATTTATTTATTTAGCTGGTACAAGGTAGTCTCTATATATAGCTGACCTAGCAAAATATAGTTAAATCCGTGAGAAAAGGTTCTAATAATGTGTGTGTCTCGTAACGTATAGTGTAAACCAAGCTCTGTATATTTTACGTATATCATAATTACATCTCATATATAATCAAACCAAATAATACAATCTTCTTTTTCCCCCTTTTTTGGACTATGTCAATTTAAATAGTGACATCAAAGACAATATATAATTTAGGTGAAAAAATAATTTGACCCTGCGCAACTTGGCGGTCCGAGCAAGGAGTCGCTTGAAAATAGTTCGAAAGTTTACTTTAATGCGCCGCTACATATACAGCATTGTAGTATTATCCATATAAAAATAGGTTTCTTAATATTTTTAATTGAATTGCATTATGATTAATAATTAACTTATGTCTATAAAAAATGTGTTGAGTTATGTGGCATATCCTGATTAGACGTGAGTGAATCCATTGAGATAAGACGCTGGACTTTAAAGCAACCAAAGACAAACCTTGGCCCCTGCACCCTGCAGTGAACTACACAGGGAACATATATCTATTATTTTATTAGCTTAGGTTTTAGAGGAAAAAAAAAATGGATTGTTTATTTTAGCATACTAGTTAAATTTTTTTCCCTTTAAGTTCAAGTATATAAGCATCTTTATACTAATCAATGCACATATAAAACGTAGTAGACTAGATAGTATATGAAACCGTAACCAACCAGAGGATGGAGCAGTGGGGCAATAAGTACTACAGTGGGCATTGGGTTCCCTTCTTTTCCGGGGTCCTACTTCATATATTAAGGGTCAAAAGAAAATAAAAGAAATGTATATTGTGTAATCCCTCCTATGATCATGTACCAACATTACATTATGGTGAGGCACTAGAAATGATTTTGAATTATTCATGATCATTACATTATTTTATATATACGCATATATTCTGATCATATTAAGTTTCATAGAGCCCCAAACCCTATATACTGGTAATAGGCGCCAATTTGATCACTTTCAGATTCTTTGTGGATCAGTTCTCTCCTTATCAATAAATTAATATCTTGTTAGCTGTTTAAACAATGAGAGTTGTGCCTGATTTTTAATACTAAAAGTAAGGAAAATCCTAACGAAAAGGACAAAGGAGATCAACTTATATAAGCCGCAGTTCCTGAATATACGTGTAAAAGAAATTAAACCATGAATTATACTATAAGTACATCTTACTGTATATGTGAGGCTTGTGGATTGTTGTGAAGATTTTTCTTAAACCTTGGAATTCCACGATGATATCTTGCATCACGTCTCAACATGTGAAATTGTAAAAATCCATTATTTTCAATAAACCTATGGAAACTTGAAAAATATGTGTATCATCAAGATGAAGGAAGATCGTCCAATTATCCCCCGATCCCAACAAGCAGACAGTTCTCATCCACTTCTCCGCCGATCTCCACCCAACTAAATACTATGAGTTATCATTTTTTTTTTCTTTTTTACATTTAACGCGTGCCCTTTCGTATTTTCTTTGTAATTTTTCTATTTTTATCACTTAATTTTTGTGCCAACAAGAGTTGACTTATTGGATTGGCCTTCTATTCAAATATTGGCATAATTTATATTCAATTTTGTAGATTTTCTTGTTAATGAGTTATTTGTAAATGCTTATATAAATATTTGATAAATCTAAAGGTATGTTTTGCTCTAGAACGAATATTCTCTTCAGTCTAATTTTTTTTTATTAAAACAAAATCACTGAATCTTTGTAAAAGTTTTTTTAAATTAGTCTCCTCAAATTTTTAAAAATATTTCATGAGCATAATTATTTTGTGCATCTTTAGTAAACAGAAAAGCCTAGAAATTTTCGGATTGAAACATCGAGTTAACTAAATGAGTCAATTAATTATTAAATGTGCTACATAGATGCGGATGTCTTTAACATTTAAATGAGTTGTTTATTTGACACTTTGACCCTAATTTATACGATTGGTAAGTTTAAATAATTAGCCACGCTTCGCTAAAACAAATAAATAAAAAAATTAGTGAAAATTTATGGAAAATTAAAATTATGAAAATGTCTTAAGAATTTTTATCTTCTCGAAAAAGGAATTGGAATCCCGGTTAGTACATGAAGTTTATTTTTGGGGCCCCCGGGAACAGTTAGTCCATGACTTAAATGGACACAATTCGATGAGAAGGCGGGTTTTTTAGGCCGGAATCAAAACTTGGTTTAAAGTGAGTTAAGATTCTAGTTTGTATAACAAGGCCTAAATCCGAAGTTCACAGTGGGCCCATATTGTGATCCATTTTGGTGGCTTTTTTCTGGTATCATATTTTCCGCTATTACTGAAAGATCGATTCGTTGACCAGAAAAAAAAAAAACAGGAGATCAATTCACATTGCGTCCCAAAAATAATAAAGATCAATTCACATTTTTCATTCTTCTTTTTGTCCCCAGAAGTCTTAGTCTTGTCTTTATTTTTCACTATATACTGTTAACATAATTTAAAACAATTTGAATCATAAATGTAATTAGATAAGCAAAATAAAAATGGTTCACATAAATATACACTGCATTTTCATTTTTTCTTAAAAAAATTCTCCTATATTTCCTCTCCTCTCACCTTCTCTTTTGTTATCGTTTTTAGGTTTTTTAAATAGTTTTTAATTTTGTACACATGTTGCTCAACTCATTTTGATTCGACAACACTATTTAAAGTGTGGAATTAAGATGCTAACGTAATACAAAACAATATCGTGAAGATTAGGGAAAAAAGAAAAGAAAATTTTTCAATTATGAGCTAGTGTACGTCTTACTCTTGGGGTAAATAGATCCCCCTAACATACTAAAATACTGTTATACCTTATAAAATTTGGATATTTGTAACTGTCTTTTATGATTATATTTATTTTTAAAATTATTGAATTTTTCATTATGTACTTTCATTGTTAATTTGAAATGTGTTATGTTAATAGTGTTATAATGAATAATAAATATTAGTATACTTTATTCAGTTTTAAGAGTGTGTTCTACGATTACATGTTTGTACAAAGACCAATTTGGAGATTTTGTTTAAATGATAATCCTAAAGACAAAACCATTGCTGGTGTTATGTTAAAGTTTATCGATTAGAGCTTACCACTATAAAATATTTATACTTTCCTATTCAAAATCACTAGTGTTTGATAAGGACAAATATTGATGGCGAAATCCCATAGTTTGTTTTTCTTCTTTTGGTTTGGAGGAAAGGGTAAATCAAATGTGAGTTGTCTGCCTCATCCACTTTGTAGCTGACCACTTCTCCCCGGCAAGTAACTCACATCCTCCATGCACGCTATTCGGATCTGACTATCTATCTAGACCCTGGGAAAAGGAAAAATAATAATAACAATAATAATAATAAATTAAAAAAAAGGGGTTGGCAAAACAACTTTCCACTATTCGTCCAAAACATGCATAGCATAAACAATTACAACTCTCCATGATTCGGAATTATGAATATTGATACTTTTCTATCATAAGAATAATAGGGAGGGCCCTGTTGCTGAACCAGCTGCAGCCAACAACATGCCTACAACGAGTATATATGAGTGATGTTATATAAATATGGCAATCGATATTTTTCATCCGACATTCTTTGCAATTTATCGTTAAAAAAATACTTATATCTATTTTTAAATTTTTAAAAATAAATTTTTTTTTTCAAATCACACGGCTCTCAAACTATGTGTCGAGAGACGTAATGTACAATTAGATTTTATGCGTATTAGTGTTTTGGATCCGTCCAATGCAAGGGACAAAAAAATTTAGCAAATATAATAATGATTATAAAATTAATTTGATTCAATAATTAAATTATAAAAATTGTGTAATTTGATATAAGACTAACAAAATGATTAATAATTATAAAATTTAGTATGCAAGTTTATTACAACTTTAATAACCTTATAAATAAATTATAATATGAAAGGCAACAAAAAAGGGAAAAATAAAATAAATTCTTTATGCTTGATGTCTTATTGAAACTTAAAAACTTTTGGTAAGACATTGAATTGAAATAAGTATAAATATTAATAATTATATAATAATAAATTACTAAATAATAATAAATGAAATTATTTACTTCTAATTTTTAAATAAGGATCAAATAACTCGTAACTAAAAAATTCATTTCATTTTTTCCCGTTCCTCATTCTTCATAATTTATTTTGTAAAAATATGTATTTTAAATTTTTAAGTTAGCATTGATCAACTAAAAAGAAATAATTTCTTTTTCCCTTTTTCTCTCTATTCTTTAGAATCTTAACAAAATAATTTTAAACAAAAATTCCACAAAAATATATATTCTATACAATAATTTATTATTGAAAGTATAATTCGTCTTATAAGAATATTTATTGAATAAAATAATTCCCAAAAATCATCCTATTTCACTCACCATTCTATAAAATCATTATTAAAGTGTCAAGTAATTACTTTTCAAATAGTTTTATTATTTAAAATAGGGAGAATCAATGCTCACCAAGCATAATTGCTAGCCACACCGGAGGGAGTTAAACTTGCCAAAAGTTTGGATCTTATGTCAATTATCTTGGAAGGGGATGCTGGACTAGCCTTTGAAGAATTTGAAAGTAGTATAATGGACCTATTCTATAACGCTACCTTGAATCATGAGATTTATGTTTTAGGCTTAAGTTTTGAAAAATTTAAGACCTAATATATCTCTAGGAATTATAATATGGTAGTAGACTCCCTGGTTCATTTTGAAAAATTTCAAATGTCACAAATGTGGTTAAGGAAGATGCTAGATTGTATTGTAGATTTTGTAGCTCGAGATCTTTCATTTGAATAAATTTAGTATTTTCCTCAAAAAAAGATTTTCATTATTTATTGTAAATTTTTGTATATTTATGTTTGTATATATAAATCTTTGGAGGAAAAACTACATGTTTATGTATATCTTTATAGAAACTTTTTTAAATAGTGAGCGAAGATATTATAAAAAATGGTTAATTTAAATAATCTCTAACAGTTAATTTAAATTTTCATAATAATATATATAGAGAGAAAAAAATAAATTTGATTGATTTGTCCAAAATCTTATTATTAATTATACATGAAAAAAAAGGAATTATAAAAAACAAGTAAATATCTCTAATTGGTTAATTCAAATCCAAAGCATTAAGTAGATATTCCACTAATATCCCACTAATTAACTATTTAGTTATACATAGGAAAAAGGGAAGTATAAAAGTAAGTAACTACCTCTGACTAGTTAATTCAAATTGTAAGCATTAATTAGATATCCACTAATATTCCACTACCTAGTATTTGGAACCCGTGCATGAGGATAAAAAACAAACATTAAATTAAAAATAAAATATCTAATATTATGTGAAGTTGTAAACAAATATAATAACTTAAACAATTAATATAATAATAATAATATCTATTGTAAATGAATTTAAGTGCCAAATTTACCTCATGCATAATCATACACAACAAAAATATAATCATTAATTAAACAATCCAGCTACAGGCATTATTTAGCAATAAGTACAATAAAAATACAGAATTTTAGCAAGGTAAAAAGAGAAACAATCCATTTTTTAATATAAAAAAGATACCTTCTTTGTTATTGGTAATCATGTATTCCGATTGTTCTGCTTATAGTCGCAAATTTTATTTTAAGTATGACTTCAACTATAATAAAATGATAGGATACTAGTTGTTGGATTTTTATTTTTTTTTTTACATAATTCAACCCGCCCTTCATTTTGTCGCTTTTGTTTAAAATTTTTATCTATTAATAAAAATATTTGAGTGACATAGTTAGAAATTATTTTCTTAATTAAAATTGTGAATTAGATCCAAATAATAAAGTAATAATCACTTATTATGAATAATATAATTATAACAGTTAACATAAATGTATTGTATTTTTAATTACTAAATTAGAATTTATTTAGATAGAAGAAAAAAGTTTTTATGAGTAGTTTAAATTTATAATTTTTGTACCATAATAATTTACATGATGACTAAAACCATTACTAGTTTGCTTGTTGATTTGTTAAGCTATTTCCACTTAATATTTTAAATTTTTTAAAAATTCAAAATTTGAAAAATTTCCCAAAATTTAAATTTCTTATGTGTATAGGTGACTTTTTTTTTTTTTTCAAATAAATGAATGTATTTATTATTATTTTTCCTTTTTAACTTATTTTTCTTTTTTAATTCTGCAAATATATGCCATTAACGTGGAATTAACCTGATTATGACACACATAAAAGTTTCCTTATTATATTTTCTGTTTTATTAGTAGTATAGATAAGAAACTTTTCAAATATAATAAGTATTTTTTTTAATTTCTTTTTGAATGTCACTTGTCAAAATTTTCTAAAAAATAATTCTAAAATATGCATAGATAGATATATTTAAACAAAAGTTGAAAAAAAAAATGTAAAAGACCGAGATAAAAAATTGGTAATGATGATACAGAAGGATAGTATAAATCACTTCTAATTGTCTATTATCACTCTTTATTTATTACTTTTATTTGTAATTTGTAAAGTACCCTTAATTTAAAACTTATTTTATATTTGGCCTTTTTTTTTTTTTTACAACTAAATTAAATTTTGTGTGGTTTAGTAGTAGATGGATTCGCATGCTAAGCTCTTTTCACAACTATGAGAACTTACAAATTATAGATTATAGCGATTTACTTGAATTTAATTGCTTGAACTAATAAAATAATTTAGCCTATTTCTATATACAATAATCTACTAAGATTTAGAAGGCATATTCCTTATTCTAACCACTTGATTTTATTTTATTTTTTTTTAATGTTTTCCGGTACAAACTACTTGTACCCAGCCGCTAATGAAATTCGCCCTTAAGATTGTTGAGCAAGGTGCATTCCTACTTTAGCTGAAGTTAATTATACTTATTACATACGAAAAAAGACTTAAGTAGTAAATAAAAGAGGATAAGTTTAATATTTTAATCTTACGCTCAAAATGTGTCATAAGGGAAAAGAAAAAAAAAAAAAAAAAAACCTCATGTTACCGTTGTATATTATCTTCACTTATAGCAATCTTTCCCCCTCCCATCTAAAAGAAAAAAAAGAAAAAAGAAGAAAAACCCCAATCTTTCCCCATTATCAAACTCTTTATGACGTTGCTAGGTACTCCCCACGCTTAAATGAATGTCACAAAATTTCTTTCCAGTTTTTATCATCCCATTAAAAAGAGTTAGCTTAAGTCATCATCATGTTTAAGGTTTAGGGTTTTTTTTTTTTTTTTGTCAATTCAAGTTGAATAAATTTAGTTGAATATGGAGCAAAGCAGCCATTGATGATATTAATTAATTGCAATCACACATTAAATTATTAAATATCATATAAAAAATTATTACACAGGAGGGGCCAAGGACCCTAAACTAAAATAGTACGCAAAAGAAAAACTCCAACAAGACCATCAAGCAGAAGCCTTCCACCTCCCGGCGGAGGATCATCAAGCAGATGGATACCAAGATCTAAGGAAACGGCATGATCAGCAAGGAAATCCGCAAATCTGTTGTATTCACGATAGACATTGTTAGAGCAACGGATTGCCATGTATCTATGTGCTTTAGTCTCTCTTAATGTATTAAGCTTGTGTATAAATAGACAAATCTCTGTAATTGTCATAATCGCATTACAATCAGAAATATCATTTTCTCAACTATTCAGATTCTCTCTTCACTCTCTCTCTTCTACTTTACCTTTCTCTTCTCTCTGTTTAGATTGATTCAACAGACATGAGAAAGTTGCACACTCCATTGACGATTAATGCTATGCTTGATTCTTCTGACCAAGCCATGCATGGGATGATGTTCCTGCACTCCATTCGTGACCAAATTCACTGCCAACAACGAATCAGACGCTACTAGATCTGATTATTCTTTTATAATGTCCTAAAAACATTCACAAACAAAACCGTTCTAGAAAAAAAATCGCAAACAAATATTTACCAAGAATAAAAAAATTGATGCTTCCTTGATTCATTTTATCTGGCCATTGAAAACTTTGGTCTCCGCGGACTCTGTTGTCAAGTGTGCTAGGATAGATTTTGACAAGTAAACAGGGTAGAATGTATCCTTCACGTAAACTTATGGTGATTTATTAATTATGGTCCCACCGCAACTTGTTCATTAATTTACCGCCCCATATGCAACGTGGCATCCTCATTTCAATATAAAAGGAGCAACGGCATTGCAACTTTAGCAGGAGAGGAGAACTAAAGCGTTGGAGATCATAGAGTAACACATTATTATCACAATATCATGGCTGCTGAACTCTTATGCTTGTTTAGCCATTTCTCTTCCGCCACACCATCACTCACTACTAGACTTCCATTAATTAGGAACTCCACGCGAAGAACTATTCTCGCCATTCCCAAGCCTTGGCGAGCTGTGAGCACACAGGGTACTCAAATAACAGAAAATAATAGGCGTTCAGCGAATTATCAACCAAATCTCTGGAATTTTGAATTTCTGCAGTCTCTAGAAAATGATCATGAGGTAATTATTATTCGATAAGAAAAATGTTATTTGTATTTATTTTTTAAATTTATTGTGAACACAATGAACAAGAAAAATATAAGGTGATAAATGCTTAAAAAAAATGATAGATCTGTATAATATATTTTTCTCTTTTATTGTATGTTTATAATAAGTTCAAAAATATGAATAATATTACTCTTATGGTAATATTAATTGATGTTAACTTTGCATTTTTCCTTTGCAACTTTATTATTTTCATGTGAGTTCTTCCAGTAGAAAGTAAAAAAGAAGAAGAAGAAGAAAAAAAAGAACACAATAATTAATATTGTCCTCTCTCCCCTTTTAATAGAGGGGCAAATTAAAGCCCTTAGAAACTATTACAACTAATATATCGTTCTTGGTCGAAAGTTTAATTTGGCCTCAATTAATATGTTCTTAGTTATTCTTTTTATTTTAATATATTTATCAGTTTAATTAAAATAATATATTTAAAAATTACTAACAGATATATTAAAATAAATGAAGTATATTATGACCTCACTATAATAGATTAATTTATATTTAAAAGTGAAATTGATAAATATATTAAAATATGGAGTATATTATAATCTCACAATGGCGTATATGCTCCAATTAAGCACAGGTGGAAACACTGCAGGAGAAAGCAATAAAGCTGGAGGAGGGGGAGGAGGAGGTGCGACGCCTAATCAACAGAGTAGACCTGGAGCTAATAAGCTTACTCGAATTGATTGACAGTGTCCAGCGCTTGGGCTTAACCTACAAGTTTGAAAAGGACATAAATGCGGCCCTTGAGAGAATAGTCGCGTTGGATGACACACACAAAAATGGCCTGCATGCTACAGCTCTCAGCTTCCGTTTGCTTAGACAACATGGCTTTGAGGTCTCCCAAGGTATACATACGCTATCCGCCTAGCTAGCTAAACTCATATATATATATGTATGTATACACATTTAACTTGTATATGACGGTGCTATGATTAAATTAATTAACGTGGTAATAAGTGCAGATGTGTTCGAGAGTTTTAAGGACATGGAGGGAAATTTCAAGGCTGAGATTAGCGGGGATGTGCGGGGGTTGCTGAGTCTATATGAAGCATCGTATCTTGGGTTTGAGGGGGAAAACGTGTTGGATGAAGCAAGGGCATTTTCGGAAATACATCTCAAGAACCTAGAAGAAGGAACGGACACCAAATTGGCAGAAAAAGTGAGTCATGCATTGGAGCTTCCCTATCACCGAAGAGTGCATAGACTAGAGGCGCGATGGTTCATTGAAAATTATGAAGAAAAAGAACCCTACGATCGTGTACTACTCGAGCTTGCAACGCTGGATTTCAATATGTCGCAATCATTAATGAAGAAAGAACTGCAAGAACTATTAAGGTCAAAGAGAGAAAGAGAGAAATACTAATTAATAATGGAAGTCCGGATTCTTAAATTACCCTTGATAAGTACGATAAGAAATTCGGCGAGAAATTGAATATTTATATATGTATTTAATTATAGATGGTGGAGGAAGATTGGGTTGACAAGCAAGCTGGACTTTGTGCGCGATAGATTGATGGAGGTATACTCCTGGGCGCTAGGAATGGCTCCTGATCCTCGACTCAGTGATTGTCGTAAAGCCGTGGCTAAATTGTTTGGTCTAGTCACCATCATCGACGATGTCTATGATGTCTACGGCACTCTTGATGAGCTACAACTCTTCACCGATGCTATTGAGAGGTATATATAAATATAGTGTGTATTTAATTTTGTTTTTGTAAATTTAATTTTAGATAGAATTGATTTTGTTAGAATTAATTTAATTAAAATTAATTTAGAGATAAAATAATTTATATTTGATAATTTTTTTAAAAATAATTTTAATAAAAAATAAAATTTTTTTATTTCTCTTAAAATCAATTTTAGAGATAATAATTGATTTTAGGAATATACAACCAAATAATACAAAAATTGGATAGAATCAATTCTCACCCCTTAGAATCGATTTTGGAAGGTTGTAACGTGAAACTAAACACACTAATAATTGTTGGTTGGTTGGGTTGGGCTCTACTACCACCACCACCACTACACGAACTAATTGATTTTACTAATTTCGTTTTAAATGTATTAAATTAATTAAGTTTACAATTGCAGATGGGATGTGAATGCGGTAAATACACTCCCGGACTACATGAAGTTGTGCTTCTTGGCCCTGTACAACAGCGTCAATGACATGGCTTATATCAACCTTAGAGAAAAGGGATATAACAGCCTTCCGTATCTAGCAAAATCGGTAAGTAGGTGGTAACTTAATTTATGAATTCGCATATTAATTTACCTGCCAGTGGCAGTGAATAATTAAAGATTAAAATGAATAACTCTCATCTCATCTTATGTTATGTCATGTGACACGTACACACACAGTGGTGTGACTTATGCAAAGCATTCCTGCAAGAAGCAAAATGGTGCAATAACAAAAACATTCCAGCATTCGATGTGTACCTACAGAATGCATCGGTTTCGTCGTCGGGTGGAGCATTACTTGCTCCTTGCTACTTCTTAGTCAGTGAAGACATCACAAGCCAAGCTATCGATTCTATAACCAACTACCATGGCCTGGTGCGCTCCTCATGCGCCATTTTCAGGCTCTACAATGATCTCGCTACCTCAGCGGTGCGTATATATGCTCACCCCATGATAATGCAACAGTACTTGAGTTTTGCTCATGTACGCATTAAATGCTACTGTAGATTTCCTTTGCCTATGAGTATGACTAATTTTTTGAACTAAGAGATGAGGTAAATGTACATCTTCATTTGACCGATGTTATTATACAATATACATATGAATTTTTTCAGGCTGAGCTAGAGAGGGGTGAAACCACAAATTCAATCATGTCGTACATGACTGAGAATGGGACTTCTGAGGAGCAAGCACGCGAGAGCTTGAGAAAATTGATCGACCAAGAGTGGCAGAAGATGAACCGAGACCGAGTGTTGGACCCTACGTTCCCAACAGCCTTCAAAGAAATAGCTATCAACATGGCCCGAGTTTCCCACTGCATTTACCAATATGGTGATGGACTTGGGAGGCCCGACGACACGGTGCAGAGCAGAATCAAGTTGCTACTGGTGGAGCCCATTTCAATCAATTAATTAACAGCAATGCTATATGTCACGACAATATTTTCGTGCAAACTGCACGAATTCTTGATTCAACCAATAAGAAGACAGGTGAAAATGGAAGCGAGGGAGAAAAACTTAGCAATGGACGAAAATCATGGCGCAGTGACCAATCAAATGCATTCGTTATGGAAACACAAAAATACTATTCATAACAAATAGCATTATTAGTGTTTGCCTAATATTGTATACCATTATTTAGCCATATGAGACCAGATTATTTTAATAACCTATTTGGGTAATCACTCTATTACGCATGTATTTTCTTTTACCCAAGTTGTCTATTCTCCCCCTGAAGTTATATTATCACTCTTTTAAGAAAATGTAAAACTTATTTTATCTATTTAAATGTAAAATTTGATTTTTTTTTGTTTAAATCATTTTTTATTTATTTTAAACTATTTGCATACAAAGCCTGTTAAGTACTATCTAAAGTAACAAATGCCAGATTACTTAAATCAATTCATTAGTTTAGGATAATTAATTAATATAAACATAATAAAATAACAAAAATATAAACAAAAGTTAAGTATGGTAATAAGCGAAAATGATGGTTCAAACCTTAAAAAAAAATAATTATTAAAAAGATTTTTTAATCCCAACAATACTAAAAGGTTTAATTTCATCATAATATAGGTAGAGATTGCAAGAATAATAATATATGAGATTATATAAAATTTAGAACACTAAATTTTGAAGCTACAATTATGTGAGTCTCAAAAGCATCCATAACTATACCAATCTCCTATGAGAGAGTCTTTGAGATTTAAAGACTAACTCTTTCTCTGTGACTCTCATTCTCCCTCATAGTAGCTATTAATAGGACAAGCCCAAAAGTCACCATATACTAAAGTTATGGAGTGTAGAAAGAATATAATCATATATAAATATAATCTAATGAGCCTTCTTATAAAAATCTCTTAGACTAAGGCCTATACTATTACTCATATTAATTAATGTTATAGACGTTCAACTCTAAAACAAATTGATCATTTAAATTAATAATTAGGTTTTAAGATTATATCTCGACATATATAACGTATTAATCTATTTTTATTAAAATAAAAAATCTCAAGGGATTATAATTCATAAAAATTATTATTAGTAGATAATTCTAATAGAGATATCTTAAAAACACAAATAATAATAATAATAATGTGTGTGTGTGTCTATATTATAAAATAAAAAATGTTTTATTATTTAAAAAAAAAAAAAACAGAAACGAGCAGTTCGTCAAGTGAAAAATCTGAACCATCCGTTAACCAAGTGGAGGAAGAGACAACGTGTCAAGGATCTAACGGTTAAGGCGGAGACCTCACCACCACATCATGCATTGGCACTTTTTCGCTGTGCCAGTTAGTTAGAGAGAGAAGCCCAACACACAACCTCTGTTGCTGGATTATCGTTCCCCCCCTCACTCGCACTCGCACTCGCACTCACACTCGCTCACTCCCCACACTTCCCAAACCCTAAGCGGCACCACACGCCTTCTCTCTCTCTCTCTATAGAAGATGTCGAGCGCCGATCCCGAGCACCGGGAAGACGAGGAGGCTCCCGCGGCCGGCGATGACGAGGACACCGGAGCTCACGTCGCTCCCATCGTCAAGCTCGAGGAGGTCGCCGTCAGCACCGGCGAAGAGGACGAAGATCCTATACTCGATCTGTAATGCCACACCACGCCATTTTTTCACTCTCTCAATTTTTTACTCTTCAATTCCTTTTTTGAATTTCACAATAAATCTGATTTTATTTTAATTTTCATCGATTGCAGGAAATCGAAGCTTTACCGATTCGACAAGGAAGGGAACCAGTGGAAGGAGCGAGGCGCTGGCAGCGTGAAGTTCCTGAAGCACAAGGTTACTGGCAAGGTTAGGCTTATCATGAGGCAATCCAAAACCCTCAAGATCTGCGCCAATCATCTCAGTATGTTCTCTCTTCTCATTTGCATCTTCTTTTGCTAGTTTTGATTTGATTTAATTTTTTTCGTTTTTGTTTTTGGTTTTGAGATTTTCGTAATTGTTTGGCTTTTTGATTGTTGCAGTTTTATCTACCATGACTGTGCAAGAGCATGCTGGGAACGAGAAATCCTGCGTCTGGCATGCCAGGGACTTTGCTGATGGTGAACTCAAGGATGAGCTTTTCTGCATTCGATTCCCTACAATTGAAAGTAAGCATGCATTTTTTTTTTCAAGCTTTTCGAATAATTTTGCTTAGGTGTACGTTTCTAATGCATTTGATTTGATATTTTTTTTTTCAGTAGTTGTGGTTTAGATTAAATTTTGTGATTCAGTGTTTGACAAAATTGGTCATTTGAATTTTGCATCTAGTGGTCTTTGGAGTTATGATTTGTCACCACTTGGCTGCTATTCATCGATGTGCGAATTTCTGTTTGATAGTTGATCTGTGAAGTTCATCTAGTGCTTTGGTATATTTAGTCACTTCACTAGATTGCGTCTATGTTCATTTAGTTTGTAGTTTGAACTTTGTACCAACTAAGCACGGTGTTTTTTTGTTCTGCACCTAGTGTTTCGTTGATAGTGTGATACATAAGCATATTTGTGTGTCTCTTCCAAGGTTGCTTGATAAATGTTTGCCAAAACCTCTGATGCATAAATACCTCAGTTTTGCTCATGTATGCATATCGTATGTGAATATGCATCGAATACTGCTGCTTTAGACTTTTATTTGTGACTAATTTTTTTTAATTAAAAGATAAAATTTTTCATTCTATTTATTATTCTATCTATTATTTGGGACAATCTGTCATATCTAAGATAATTATTAGAATAATGATTATAAATATTTGATATTTGATTAAGATTATCATAAATATTTATTATCATATATAAATATATTTTTTTATTTAATATATATTGCCGTATTCCTATTTTACATTTTTATAATATTGTCGTATTTAGGTATTGTATTCAATACTCGTATCTGTACTCGTGCAACATAGGGTAAAACACTTGCATTCAGAAGTTTTCTGATGAGTTTGGAGTGAATTGAACAGTTTGAACTGGAGTCTGTGTTCACATTTCCTGTGATTTTAAGCACTATAGTTAGTTAGGGGACATTTTCCACGTAACTGTATCATGAATTTGTGTTTGTTTGCAATATTTGATGGAGGAAAAAAAACACTTACTGGGATCACAAGCACGCCAGTTTTATTCACATTCTCTTTGTTCATTTTAAATCATTTATATTTATTAACTTGCATAGCTGTGTATTGTCTTGATTTGGTGACGGTATCCACACGTGTTCCCAGTTTCAAAAAGAGTCTTATGAAATTATTAAGTCAATGAAAAAAGATGTTGGTACAGTTTTTGTTTGAATTCGGTCTTTGTAGAATCAGCCTCATGACAGAAAACCTGGACTTAAAAAGTTATTTATTTAAAATGTTTCAAGCATTAAAGATATTACGTGGTTCAGTTCTTAGGAGGAGCAAACAATCATGATATCTTGTATATTTTAAAATGGATATCTGACCTGAATCATACAACTATGTTTATAAGTTGTAGAAAACTATGTAGATGTCTTTGGTGGGCAGTATAGTAAGGTTATGAAATAGCTGCACAAAACATGTTTTTGTTAATATCTCCATCAAAAATTTTGTTAATATCATTAGATAGTGGAATATAAAAAAAATCATATTGACAGTTAAGATCCAGGTCAATAGGTTTCTAACTGGCTTCCATTTATTTGATGACTATAATTCAAATGTGATTAATATTTTACCGGTTTTGAGTTATCTTAAATTTTGGAAGTCTTTTCATCCTTGATATGGCAGGTTAAAATTGCCTACATATGATGTGATAACTCACTTGGATGATTTTTTTGTTGTTTTGAAAAAAATTGTGCCATAACTTGTATTTTGTGGATATTAAGGTACAGGCACCCACACCCTTTCCGATTTCAGCTTTGTATATTTACAATTGGGCAAAAATCTTAATATTTGTCATTCTCACCATAATTTTAATGTGTATATTTACTTTTTCTTTGTCTTTCTGTTAGACTGCAAAAGCTTCATGGAAACATTCCAAGAAGTTGCAGAGTCCCAGAAGAAAGAGGAAAGCAAAGAAGGATCTGCAGCAGCTGGTCTTCTTGAGAAATTGAGTGTTGAAGAGAAGACAGATGCAGAGCAGAAAGATGAGAAGTCTGAGGACAAAACTGGGGAACAAGAATCTACATCAGAAAAGGAAAGTAAGGCTGAGGCAGATGCAGAGAAGAAAGTTGAAGAGCCTGCTTCATCATCTTGAGTATTATTTATTCATATTTCACACTACATGGCAATCTGACAAGGTTAGGTGGTTGTTGTTTTTGCCACCATATCTTGGGATAGTTTCATACTTGGTAGTCATGGGATTGTGTCACTTCCAGCAAGCTAAGTTAGGGTTCGGTTTGAATTTTGAGGCTTGACTGGTTGAGCTTTCTGGTTCTGGGAGTTTTGAGTGTTATTTTCATTCTACATTTGTATTTGTTGCGAGTAATGAGTCATGTTGGTCCTGGTCGGCAGGTTGCAGTCGAGAAACAATGAAAGTTATAAACAAAGGTTTTGGATACGAATTGTTTTGAGTTTCACAATTTTTTAAAGACTCAAACTACGTGTTATTTTCGCCTGCTCCTGCTATTTATTTCCCTTTTCATCCTCTGCAAGCTGGTTTTAAATTTTTGTCATGCTTGGGACTCATAATCTGGGAGGGAGTGAATTATGGGGAAAATAATGGGTGGATTTTGATTTGTGATTTTCTCATTCCTTGTTTGGATGGAGTGACTGACAATGAAAGGAAAGAATGGAATTGGACAAAAATTATCAAACTATATTACAATAATATTAACCATTACTGGGTTCGCTTGTGGTTGGTTTGTATTAGTAAATTTATTTTGAAAGAGCAAAGAGTATTATGTCAAACTATTCGTTAAGTATGTTCCAATTTATTTCAAATATATTTGTTCCTGGACTTCTTCTTCCCCCCCCCCCCTCTTCCTCCTCTTCCCCCCCCCTTTTTGTTGACTCCGTCCCTAAATCTGTCTAGCTTGGAAACGTACTGAATCACTGATCATTTGATCAGACTTGAAAATGGGAGGCCACCTCTAATGACTTGGGAGCGGGGGGCATTTGGTTTGTACATGAGTTCATTTACGTCTGATTTCTTATTAACACAGCATTAAATCATTCTGAGCTAATAACCAGATCACCAGAGCAACCGCAATGTATTTCGCTAACGAACTTCAAATGATTCAATAAGATGGAACATCAATATTGGTAACCAAAGCGGTCCAAACTCTTTGAAAAGGGCAAAAAGAGACGAAAAGATAGGGGAAAATAAGATGAAAAAGAAAGCATCAAAATGAGTGAACGAAGATTTTGATCTATTCTCAATGTAAAACTCTTACATTATCATTAGCACATCATTCAATGAACTTCAACTCTTAACAATGTACCATAACACATAGTTTAGTGATAAAGTAAAAAATTTACCTCATCAAAAATTAAAATTTTATAGTTTACACCAAAATTTACATACAGCAGCATGAATCTACCACTGAAATGAGAGGAATAAAGACAAGGGCAAAACTAAGAAAAAAAATTAAGATAAAAAGTATTTTTTTTTTTTTTTTCCTTTCCTATTTTGCTGAGAAGAGGAGAGAAAATTTAAAAGGCGAAAAAGAATGAAAGTGAATTACGCTATGATCAACTGCACCACATACTTTATGGCTTGTGCTCTGTGTAATGCATGGCGAAAGCAATTCGTCAGAAGCCGCAACAATAGCTTCATCCAAAGCTTTTCCACTCGAGGCTCTTCATGTTTCCTTCCAAAAAAAGCATGCCCGTATTGGAACTGAGTGATCCATGCAATGTCGAGTTCTCTCAATTGAGCTTCTGTCAGTGAATCATTTCATGCTTGTGTCAAACTTGTTACGTTATTATTTTTCAAACTTGAACCACTTCCAGTTCGCATAAAGTGCTTCATTTTCAAAAGGCAGGGGGCTCGCTGGGAGGGGTTCTGACCGTTGTGCGATAACAGCAGGCAGTAGCTTTTGCTTATATTTCTTTGCCATCATATCAGCCTCCTTAAATACTCTCTTTGTATGGCCAAAAAATAAATATATAAAGCATCTATCAAGATCAGTCCAACTTAAAACCATAAACCACCTTTAATAGGAAGAGAAATAAATAAATAAATACCTCTTTATCTGATAGAAAAAGGCCAGGTTCACTTTCAAGTTCTGCAATGCTGCATGGCAAAAAAGGAAAA
This sequence comes from Pterocarpus santalinus, assembly GCA_031439595.1. Classification (NCBI taxonomy): domain Eukaryota; kingdom Viridiplantae; phylum Streptophyta; class Magnoliopsida; order Fabales; family Fabaceae; genus Pterocarpus; species Pterocarpus santalinus. The sequence continues at coordinate 52,793,226 of CM062526.1, forward strand.
TTGTCATCAGCAGCAATTTACAGCACCAACTTAGTATTAAGTTCTCGAATAATTCTTGAACAGATACATGCTTAATAACTCATATTTAGACACACTCACAATAAAGTTAGTCGGACCTAGAAACAAGTGTGTCATAAAAAATGGTGATGGGACCTACTTTTACTGTGAGTGTGCCCATGAATGAGCTGTTAAACTTGTGACCATCTAAGAATCTCTCGAATTTCTTTGTCAGAAAAATTTTAGGGAAAAGGGGTTGAACTAGTGGGTAAAGATCATGAAAGTATAGAGCATTCACTTTAGTTAGCCAAATAAAGACACTCTTCAAGCAAACATCATTTACCTCAGCCGACAAAACTTAGTAAAAATCACGATTCAAAGGATAAAGCAGTATATTTTTGGTTACATAAATATGACTTGTGCCAATGTTGGAACTGCAGAAATGTTGTGATCTTTTGATTCTTTAGATCTCTAGATTCACTTTACTTTTTTGCCATTTTAATTAGTCGAAAAAATTACACCCCATTCTGTATACTGTGACAACCTTACTTTCTCCTTTATATGCTGATGCCTTGTTTTGTATTGTAAGTTGTCGTCTTGTTTGTAGGGAGGGTAGAAAGGGTAGGAATACAAGCCTCTTTCCAGGATCACAAAATGAAGCCAATTACACAGCAACAAACTAAATGCACCCAACAATTACAGAAAGAAGTTGAAGTCAGCAATCCATTACCTCAGAGAAATTTTTTCAGGAAATATTGACTTCACCACTAGAACTTTAACGTTCTCATCAACAGAAAGTATGTCATTGACGGAAGTAATTTCAGCTTGACTGATATTTGAAATATGCAGCAACCCACTGAAAGACACGCAATAAGTGCATTTTGAATGTCAGGTCAATGCATATAGACAGGTTTACCAAATTCAACACTTTTAAACTCATGAAGTAGATATAAAATCTCGAACATGATAAAATGCAGAAGCACGTGATATCACAAGGCCACATTAAAACAAAGCAGCCAAGCCAGAATGTCAGATGATACAGCTATTTTCACAATATGTTAAGGGCAGATATGTGCATGGTAATATTGAAACCAGGATGGGTAGGGAAATTATAAAGAAAATTTTGCAGTAACAAGGAATCGAGGATTGATGCACCTTATATTTTGTTAACTTCATTTAGTAAGAGAATAAAAGTTAAATCTAACATGCCCTTGTAACTGGGAATCAATTTCAGTCATGAATATTCATGGGTTTAAAACAGAAGGGGGGGAAAAAAGAAAAAAAGAAGAAGCTAGAATTGGTCTAGATAAAAGCAATGCATACAATCGAGGAAATATTTACATCTGTCTATCTTATTTTGAAGTTTAATGGGAAACACTTCTTCCAAGGTAGAAATACATGAACCCCAAAACTGCTTACCAGCCATCAACATGATGTTTCCCAAAATTTCAAATGTATCCTTTGGAACTTCTTTTTTTTTAAAAAAAAAATAAAAATAAAGGTTATACCATGCTCTCATCAGATAAAATCTGTTTAGTCAGGTTTTTTTTTTTTAATAATAATAATAATAATAAAGTGCAAGGGTTATTAATTTATTATACTTTGTAAATTTCAATGAAATTTTCAATTTTATAGACTAGGTTGTGATTTACCAAAATGGAAAAAAATGCGCAAAGGGTTTGTTATCCATATCCAATCTTTAACTGACCTTCTGTTAGTTTCTCCTATCCTAATTTGGGCTCCATATGGAAAGATCTTTTTCACAGTCCCATCTAGAAGTGTTCCCTCTCGAAGATATAGCTTTTCCTGAAATATCACATTGTACAGCAGGAATTTCAAAAGATAAAAAGGAGAAAGCAAAACTAAAACACTGCAGCTTTGAAATATTGTAGCAAGAAAAGAAGAATAAGAAAGAGAGATAGATCGGAATACTAACCCAAGCTGCCTTCTCACTAAGTATCAAGCTGTTTTTAGATTCATCTATTCGAGTAATTTGTACATAAAAACGGCACCCCACCTACATCATTATTAATTGAATACTTGTAAGAAGTAAGATAAATTAAAGAATAAGACTGATGGATGATAGTAACACCAAATTTATTCAAACTAACAGGAGTTTCCCAGGTGTAAACTGCAAAAAGACTAGGAAAATAAGAAGGCAAAAGCTTTTACAAATTGCAGATTCTTTTCAGGTAATCTGCTGAACACTTAAAATTGTAACCACACCAATTTACCTACAGGAAGCTGGTAAAGTATTATCAAGACCACCTTAGATCATCACTTTCTGTACTTTGAACTCTATCATGATATATAAGAATTCACATGGAGACTGGTGTACATTTAAGAAATACAGAACAACATAAAATAGTACCAAATAATATGTAAGCATGTGGGGAAACATAGTTATCTTACCGAGGCCATAAGAGAAAATAATATTTTGATTACATGGTCAAAACTTCATTTGATACTTATATACTACATAAGTAGTGTCAAAATCTTTGGCTACTTTCTTAAGGAAATAGTTTCCAATATCAAACAACACTGAACTTGACAGAGTAGATCATATAGCTTCCATAGATTACACTCAAGCTGCAGCTACAGTATTTAAACTTAGCCCAATGACACTATCCACATCTTTGAAGCTATACAAATTTTTATATGCTGATCTATTAAATAACAGATTAAAAGATCACAAAGTATCAGCAGAAGCTTTTTACTTATAAGCTATGAACTGATCCCAAATAAGAACGATGATTATTTTCCTGGCTAAGAAGAAAGTTCCAGAGCTGTAACTCACATTTTCTTTCAATTCAGTAAAGCTATTTACTCTTTTCATAAGCTCAGCTTTGGGTATGAAAGCTCGCAAACCCTGCGCAGCCAAAGTCAAGAAGCAGTAAAAATCTATCCAGGCGCTACATGAACATAACTATTATGGTCAATGGCACGGACCTCAATCCTTGTTAGCAGGCCCCCAGTATTCCACTCTATAATTCTAACCTCTATAGGTTCATTGAGCTGTTTTATCTGCCCAAAACATTAAAAACAGAAGATTTGAATCTCATCAGCAAGAGAAGCTGTAATTAAACTTCACAAGGTTTAAATTTGCTAAATGATAATCTGTCATTCATAAGATCATGTACATCAATTTTGTTATTTACTTCCTTACTGACTATAATTTCAATATAAATGTGATGTATCATTTGCCTCCTTTTCATATGTAATAATCGACTCTACAACCAAAGCAGTCAAGAGAACTATTGAACCCAACTCACAAATTCTACACATGGAGTTTGCAATTCATGCTAAACTAAACATAGGGATGGGGAAAAGAGGAACAAGAGAAAGAGAAAAACCTGCCTCACTCGATGCCAAGCAATTCGGCGAAAGAGCCTTCTGGTAGAAAGCAATGGCCTGCCACTAAGTGTTCTACCTAGAACCTCAGCAAACAAAATGGTTCCAGTCTCTACAACAGGCCTTCCAGGCACAGGTACCCCACTTATTGCATCATCATTCTTTACAATTCCCATCTTCCCATGAACCATAAAACTCTCAGCATCCTTATTCACATCAAATAACAAGTTCTCCATTTCTTTGCCATACAAGGGAAGCACCTCCTTTGTCAACATTGTACCGAGCAAGTCTGCACCAACACTCACATCAAGCTTGTTTTCATTGCCTGAAACTACAACACCAACCACAAAATCCCCAGGTTTAGGCTCATAGTACTCAACATTTACCTTCTTGTCTTCTCCTTCCTTCTCACCACCCGCATCATCTTTTTCCTCAGAAACTTCCAATACCTTATCATAATCTTCATCCTCCTCCGTAGAACCACTTTCTTTGAAAAACTTCAAAAAGGGTGCCAAAGCATCCTCCGTAGAAGGCTCCTCTTGGTCCGTTTCAGCTTCACAAGAAGACCCTTCTGTGACACGCACAGGGGAAGGCTTGTTCAGCAACTCAAGCTTTTCAAGCTCTTGGATTCCATCACCAATAGCCTCTTCAGAAAAATCACTGGAAAAGCCATCAAACCCTTCATTCCTGGAGCAAAATGTGAAGTGGGCAGCACCCAAAATTGAAATTTTCTTGGCAACAACCGAGGCATGAGCATTGGATAGTATAGTGTTGGCAAAAGAACCGAACTTTCGAGGTGTTGGAAATGGTTGCTTTGTGGGATTGGTCTGTGGCTTCCTGCTGAAAACAGTGATATCCTTCAGCGGCATTGAACACTTGGGAAAGCACAGGGACTTACAGGGATGAAGAAACAAGGGCATCTTCGTCTGCCGGACACAGCATCAGCTTTGGTTTTCAGACAGACAGAGCAGAACTGATTTTTTTGTTTTATCCTTTTGAGGTTTCTGTATCTGGCGCTCTGTTTTTGTTCTCTACGATATTTTTACACTTTTAGGGTGGGTTTGGCTAGGGAAAGAAAATGAACGGAAGGAAGATGAGATGAAAAAAAAAAGGGCGAATTTCTGTTTTTGATAAATATGTTTGGATGACAGGAAAGGAAAGGGAATTTATATCCACTTTGTTTATTGTATTCCAATTTCAACTATTAAGCTCCCAGTCAATTTGTTCAAGTTAATCATCGTATTTGAGTTATTATTTTGTTGCTGAATTAGAGGTTTAATTAATAATTAAATAATATTTAATTATTATTTAGTTAATAAAACATATTTTTAAATATGGGCTTGATTTAAAATAATAATTTTATTTTAAATAATTGTGAACAATATATTTTAAAAAATTTTAAAACATATTAATATATGTTAAAATAATTTTATTTTTATTTTTATTAATATAAACTTAATTCAATAGGTTGAAATTTTAAAGCATTGCAACTCATGACTTACTAAGAAATATATGATAATGAGATTATTATTTTACTAGTATTCAAGATATTCCTTTTGGTGTTATAAGGATGAAATTCAAATGCGTCTTAGCATTTTATTAGTATTTATTGGTCCGTTCTGTTTGCATTGCTTTAAAAACCAAAAAAAATGACGTGTGGATTCAAGTGGTTCGTATTTTATATTTCACCACTGTATGGAATGATTCATTATATAGACTTGTAGCTTTCAGGAGTTGTAGATATTAGTGGAAAGAAAGAAGATTGTCCACTTCCCCTATCTTTTCTGCCCAAATTTGAAGAAGGAAAAAATATAAGTTATCGTACAGACTATTTTTTTATTGTTCATTTTTTCTTTTCACATTTTCTTTCACATCCAAATTAAAAAAAAAATAATCTCATGCCTTTCAATTTCTTCTCAACCAAATATACTGTTAGTTAAGTTTTCAAATCTAATGAGATTTTTATTAAGGTGGAAATTAAAAATAAAGTTTAAGTTAAAGAAAAAATTTGTCCTACTTTAGGGTCACAATATATTCATGAAATCATTCAAAATTTATAAAAATATTTATAAATCACCTATTAATGATGAAACTCAAATTTAGATATTAAACTCAATTTATGGTGATGTATGAGAAAAAAGTCAACAAGGTGAGCCGATTCTTGTTGGTAAACAAATACAAATATATATATATATATATATATATATATATATATATATATATATATATATATATATTTAAGAGCTTGAATTTAAAGTATATTTTATTTTATTATTATATTTAATTGAAATTATATAGGCAACATTTGAACAAAAGACTAATATTTTATGAAAAAATAAATAATTTTGATATATGACTTTATGTCAAATAACAGAAATTAATATTATTCATTTTTAACTATTTTTATTGAGTTTAATTGGTATACACTGACAGTATAAAATAATTTTATATTATCAACTAATAGAAATATTGGAAAGTAAAAAATTATAGTGAATTCTTCATTATAATGAGTAGTTATTTGTATGAGTTGATACTTTCTATTATTTTTATTGATTGATAGTATAAAGTTATTTTACATTGTCAATATACTTAAATTAAATTCATTTTTATTAGATTTAAACATTTTTTATTTGCATATAAAGCTTACCTATTTAAAATTTAGAATAAAAAAAAAGGAACAAGATCAGTATAAGAATATGGTTTACTACTTTAACCATATCGATAATTCCTATAGTTTCAGCTATTTAAATCAGGTGGATTTTTAAAACAAAGGTATGAGAAATAACACAGTAATTGAACTTAAAAATTTGTACACAAAAGATAGAAACATAAAAAAATTGTTTATAAAAAAAATGGAAAATAACTTTTGTAAAGTGTCACACTTTTTAATATCCATCTCTTTTTTACATGTGAAAATTACGCGAGACCTTTTTTCAAAAAAATAACGCGCACACATGCGCGCGCATACACAAAGAGCTATATTTTATTAAGAGCGCAAAATTCAATTGGGCATTAGGCAAACAGACTCAAATGTTGAATTTTCAATACTAAGTAAGGGAATAAAATATGATTTTGTTATTTTTTTGAGTCGAATTTTCAATACTAAGTAAGGGAATAAAATATGATTTTATTATTTTTAAAAAATAATATTATACCTGACTCAAACAAAATTATTTACAGAAAAAGAATACCTATAGTTTTGACTTAAAAAAATATTAAGAGAGAGGGAGAGAAATGGTGGTATGATTTTGTGGGTCAGAATTAGATTTTTGGTCAGAATCCTCGAACGATGGTTTTTTTTTTGGGCTCAGAAACTGCAAATGGTGGTTTTGATATCTTTTTTTTTTGGGTCCTGAAATGGTGGTCTGATTGGACGTATGATGGATATTTTTTGGGTCAACATGGATGCCTTGTAAAAGACGCAGTTAAACAATTACCCAAAAACAAGTCAGGATGACGAAGAACTGGCCCAGTTTTAGGCCATCTTGGACCTATAATCCTGTAACTACCGTAAACTTTTATCTAGGAATCTCTCTAACACTAGAAGAAATGAGAAACTAGAGGGATTTAATTTTGATCATCTGTCATCACATCGTAATTTTGGAATGGTAGAAAAGGATTGCCATATTGTAATTAAATTGTGTTAAATGTTGTCTTGTTATATCATATAAAAGTAACTTGAACGGATGAGGCTTTTAGTTAATGTAGTTGATTAAATTTGTAATTAAGTCATAATTAATTATAATTATATTAAAAGTATTCAAATTAAAAATATAATATGTATTCAAATTAATTTATTATAAATTAAAAATATTTTATAATAAAAAGTTTCATACAAATTAAGAAAGGCAGTTATTTTCTTTAAAATAATCAAAATTAAATTTACACTTATAATTGATTTGAGATTCAACTAATTTTGGGTGCATTGGTTTGCCCTTTTTTTGATAAAAAAATAACGTTTTTCATTAAAAAAAATTAATTTTCATATATTTAGATCATTTTTTAAAAATAATTAGAATATTAAAAAAATTATTTTCAACTTTTTTGTAGAAGTTGAAAATGATAACTTCTAAAAAAAAAAAATCAGTTTTTAACTTTTTGAATTATATATAAAATTTTAATTTCTATTTATTTTTTAAAAAAACTGAAATAAATACACCCTTAACTAATCAATTCGAATCAATTTTTAAAATATTAGCTCTTGATCAACAGAACTTCTTTACATATATTGAAGGATTAGCTAGCGGACGAAGATGCTGATTTTATCATAAACTGCTGATATTTACCTTCCTTTCTAATCTATTTTTTTGACATTTCTTGTGTATAATAATTAAGTTAAAACAAAATAAATATGCTCAAACTGATGAAATTTTTTCTTTCAACGATAAATTGATGAAGTTGATATAGCTGTAATGCAACATATATCATTATTATTATGCCACAACCATGCTACACTGTTGACTAACAAAGATGATGGGGCCATTGTTTTAAAATCTAGGACATTGTTCATTTATCCCCAAGAACAAGTGGTTGAATGGTAACAGTATTATTGTCTAAAAAATTACAAACAATTACTATTACATCACATTAATATGATATCATTGAATAAGAAAAGTTATTATACTATTAAACCCATTCACATTAAGAATTGAATCAGCTGATGTACCCTCAATATCAATCATTTTCCTCCACAGTCATCACAAGAACAAATAAGCCTTGATTGGCGCTAAAAACAATTGAAATCATTGACTTTCTCACATGCCATGTTTTATGAACGGTGTGATCTCAAAATTAATTACTACATCTCCTTGTAACACTTGGCACCAATTTACAAGCACTGGATTAATGGATTTATAGAAAGGAAACATAACTAGTTTAACTATAATTTTTAAAACCGATGCTAATGTGGAGTCGTATCCAAATAGCTAATAAACAAACTTTCCCGTAACTTTTTTTCATTCAAATAAATAATTCTTCAATATTTTTTGTATGACTTGTGACATTTGTCAACAAGGAAGCTTAATGCAATTTTTCCCCTTCTTTTCCCCTGTGAAATATTAAATAGACGACAAAATTTGTTGTTATGGCGGGGAATACGCCAACCACCGCTTTATAAGCAAATGATAATAAGCGTGTGTTTGGATTGGCGTTAGGAACCCCAAACGCGCGTTGTGTACGGATCAAACATGATTTTGAAGGAAAAATTCTTGTTTGGTTATATGCTGTCAAAATCAATTGTGCCTTTCAACCCCTGTTGGACTCAAAGCAAGAAATACTTGCTTCTCCGTTCAAAATTTCACGTTGAATGACTCGCAAGAGAGAACTTTCCAACCCTACCCCTAAATAAATGATGACCACTTAATTTTTAATTAATTTTTTGTATTGAATTTTAACACGTACATATTACGTAATACTCAATATCAGATAATACTGATTATTTGATAAGTTTTATTTATATTATAAATATAATTATAAATTTTCTAAACAAGTGTTTATTATATATTTTATGTATAATAATATTAATATAGTTTTATTTAAATATGTTTAATATTTAATATATAATATCTTAAAATAAGATTCATATAATTTTCTTTAAAATAATACTAATATAATCTATTTAAATATCTTAAAAATAAAAATAAAAATAAAGGATAATATTATAAGTATAATATTATACTCATATCTTTTTTAGTAATTACACATCTAAAAGTAATTTTGATTAATATCATCCAAATAATATTTATTATATCATAATTACTTTTGAAATAAAAATATCCAAATATAAATCACGTTGATATTAATCTATTTTTGCTCAAAATCAATTTTGACAAAATCAAGTTAATACAAACCCCAATTTGCAAACGCGAATCCAAACACATACTAAGTAGTAGAAGATTATGGTACAAGGTGACAGATACTAATTAGAAGCATTATAATTCCTATATGCTCCAAAGTGATTTCTTTTTTCTGTATGTTGAATTCTTCGCATGATTTATTGTCTTGATTACTCTTAAATTGTTGCAGTGACATCGTCTTTTTCATTATATTTATCTTCTTTCGCTTTCAGATCAATAAATAACTATAGAAGTGAATTAGAAGTTTTAATTTTTTTTTTTTTAGTTGGTAAACTGAAATTCATAAGTGCTTATTTTACTTAAGTGGAGTTTGACTTTATTGAAAGCACCTTATAGCAAGAGTAATTTTCTCTAAGCACAAATGATGATTAGTTTGACATCCAAAATATTTAAAAACATCTGATAGTATTTGTTTTCTTTTTTAGGAGGGAAAGCTTCAGTCAAAGATTTCAGATATTCTAATTTATACAGCTGCAGTGTTTTGGAAAGAATTGAAATTCTGATTGAAAGGCTTTGAATGTATAATTATTTACCTGGGCTTTCATCTTAAAAACCATGACTTGTTAAGTGATAATTCTGGCAACATTTAATTTGTTCAAAATATGTACAGGTTTCTCTCTGCCATGCTTCACGTTTGCTGTCAACATCGGTAAGACATAAAAAAAGGATGCGCGTGGGTCACATAAAAGAAAAAATGTTATTTGAACCCTTGAAGGATTTAGCCATATAATATCTTAAGACACAACACTGAAAAAGAGAAGATTGATGGAAACAAAAAAAAAAGGAAAAAAAAAGTAAGTGGTGGATTCCATCATTTTTGTGAGTAGTTGTTGTGGTGCTTGGGAGAAAGAGATGGTTCAAATAACATTGTTTTTACATGAGATGCACAAAAGTGATTAGACAAATTAAACTTTGTAAATTGAAAGCAACATCTAGGAAGTGATAAGAAATGTTTGGGTGCTTCTAGGGAGCCAGTTAGGATGATGCTTACTCCATTTATTGTATATAGAGCTGGAGTTAGTCGAGCTGAGCCCGAGCTTGTTATAGCTCAGGCTTGGTTTGTTAATATTAGGCCGAATTTGAGCCTAAAATGAGTCTAATTTTTACGTTCAAGTTTAATTCATCGAGCTCGAACTAACTCACGAGTTATTTAAACTTAATAAAATAGCTCAAGTTAGATATAAATTAAGTTTTTTTAGCTTAATAAGCTATAGGATATCGTAACATGTTTTTGTCTTCACTCAAGAATATTTCTTGAAATTAATGATTTTTTTTAAATCAATCGTAGTGAAAAATTAAAGGAGAATCCTATTCATCGCTCTTGAGCCTATACTCTATCATTTTTTTCATCTTTTGAATCAACAAACTCTGTGTTTATATTGTGTGCATTGTCAATTTTTTTTTTCTTTTTTTGGTCGTTGGGGGAAGGGGAGGGAGGGACCTTAGAGTCAAACACGACTCCTTTGCTTCTGGTGCAGTATCACGAGGCTGCAAATGCCACTATGCGATCACCTCATCTGCATGTGCATTGTTTGTTTGGCACACTTCAGGAATAGTAGGACCTGTTACAAACAAGAAAATCGTCCTAATAGGGGAAGGGTTGATTTGCATTGTTCCCAGGCCAAATTGAAACTCTAAGCCCATCTCTCAAGAACTAGAAATTATTGGAATAGCGATCGATTTTCTGATTTTTTTTTTAAATAATGATAGTTTTGGCATTGTTAGTTGATTATGTTTAAGATTGTGAAATTGATTTTTTGATGTTATTGGTTGAGTGTAAGTTCATGCTGTTGTTCTTTTAAAAAAAAATCAGATTTGTTTTTTATTTAAACAATGAAAGTGTTGGTGAATTAAGACTTAGATTATTTTTTTTTTTTTTGGTTTGGACTGATTTGTTTTTGGCTTAGTTTGTTGTTGGATTTTTTTTATTTTATATTCTGATTTTTTTTTAAAATAAGAATAGCAGATTTATTGGTTGATTATGTTGGTCTTGCAATATTGTTGGTGTTGTAGTTGCTTGAGAACTAGATCTAGTGAAAAGATTTTGTGATTTTATTTTTTGTTTAGTGTTAGTGATTCAAGACATTGATTATATGGTTATATTGTTAGCATTTTGTAATTTTATTTTTGGTTTAGTTTTGGTGAAGTAAAGCTTGGATTAATTTTTTTTACTTAGTTTTGGTGAACCAAGACTTAGATTAGTTTATTTTGTGGCTCAATTTTTGGCTTGGATTGGTTTGTTTTTGGCTTAATTTATTGTTAGGTTTTTAATTATACCTTATTTTTATTTAAATGTCAAGGAAATTGTGGTTGTTGCTACTTGAAAATGTTGGATTTAAGGCACACATTGTATTTTGTTAAGAAATAAGAAATTGAGTTATTATTGGGTCTTCTAGCATATTATTTTTGTTTAGATATTAAGAAGATTATTGTTGTCTGTTTGAGGAATTGGGCATCTTGATTGTTCAATGCTAACTCATTTTTTTTTTCTTCCTTAAAGGTGTTTCTAAATTGTCTTATGAGATATAATTAAATGTGCATGCACTTGTTTATTGTTGGGATTTAGTGGAAATATTTTGTGATTTTATTTTTGGTTTAGTATGAGTGATTCAAGGCATTAATTATGTGGTTATGTTGTTAGCATTTTGTAATTTTGCTCTTATTTAAGGGTACTTTTAAATTGTGTGATATAATATAATTTGTCATGAAGTAGTCTACTAGTTAATGTTATTATTCTTGCATAGTATAGTGTAATTAAGAACAAAAATTTAGATTTATTAAACTACATTTAATTATTGGGCTCTTGAGTTTGTGTAAGATTAATCTATACTAAATGAATTTAAAGTTGATAATTATTGAATATCTCCTTAATTTGTTGAAGATTAAATGGATAAACCTAAAGATAACATAAAGATCGTGGAAAACTCAATTGAGCAAGTTGAAGACTCAATAGAGTTAGTGGGAGACTCAATAGTGGAAGACTCAAGAGATAAAATTGAACACTTAATAGACATTGTTGAAGACTCAATGGAGAAGGTTGAAACATAATAGAAGTTGATGAAGAATCAATAAAAGTTGAAGATTCAATGGAAAGAATTAAAGAAGTATGGAAATAAGAACTAGTTAGAAGTATGCTAAAATTTTATCTTCAAAAATTTTATTAAGAAAAACCTTGTAATTTGGTCAATAATATATGTTGTTGTAATTTTGTATTGTGGTAGTTTATGTATATTGTGTTTTGGATGTATGTAGTTAATAGTAGTATTGATTATATTGGGTATGTTGGATAACCTATTATTATTGAATATTATTTAGATAAAAAGATGCATTGCTTCATTGTTAACTATTGGAAATGTAGATATTGCCTTGTGATTTGTTGTTATTATCAGGTTATGAAATTTGGATTCTATAAATTCATATTTTACTATATTCTTTTGCTATTTTGTGACCGAAAAAGGCACAAGTAACACTGAAGTTACAATAGTTTAAAAAATTGAATTTGCTACTTTATGATTGATTTATCTTATTCTAATTTGTGACCGATAAACAAAATTCCGACATTTGTGACGTAATAAGGCTTAGTGTACAATTGCTCTAAATTAGTTGCAAAATCAGTTGTAGAAAAATTGGTTGCAAATATTTTTATAACCAAGGGATATGCAATAGACAAAATTGGTCATAAAATCAGTCACAAACAATTTTTGCGATCGAATTACCCTATTTTGTGACCGAAAAATTGGTCGTAATCAACTAATTTTCTTGTAGTGTCTGTCTCTCCAGATAAGTAATCAAGAATGAGATTCAAGAGAGACAGCCATGTAGCGGTTTCAATTTCCATGCATAGTTGAAGGAAGTTATACAATCCCCCAAAAGGCGAGTTAAAACTATTTCTATTTGAATTGTGGTTTGCTACATAGTCAATAAAAAGTCAAAATACTATGCATATTTATCACTTACATAGTATCTTTTCTGCATTTTTTGACTTAAGTGTCAGAATTCTTACAAGTATTCCCATCAATGAAGAACTAGGATCTGCCAATATGTTATTTCCATTCCCAAAAGTGAGATTAGGTAATCTCTAATCCAATCTTCTATTTCATTATAGGACCCAATAGTGAAACCTAATTTTAGGGTTGCAATTTATTATACAAGAATTAACGGATTTTTTTCCTAAAAAAATAAATTAATAGGTACGCATGTAAGATTCAGAAATAAGAGAAAATTTTCAATAATTTTTTAGAAATTTAGTAATTAGGTATTATAACTTTATGATACCATGCCTTGGAGAAGTACCATGCACTGACAATACAGCAGCCTAATATACCAAAAACTCCAATATCCCAATATCTTCTCTTAGCTTTTTCTTTCTCTATCAATCATTTCATTCTTTTCACTTTCTTTTATAATTTTTTTATTCTTTCTATCTCTGAGTGTCTAAAATATCTACCTACTCTAATGGTACAAAAAGTATTTCTCTATTGTCAATGCTCAATAAAACGAATCTTTTGTAAATGATCTTCTTGTCTTTTAGTACACTAATATATATTGGTTCTTGTGAGTTAGAAAATAGAAAATCAAGCCCAAAAGATTGCATCACCGATATATGTCTGGATATATACATATAAGGGTGAAGGTGTTAGGTGGTGAGCAATATTGAACCACATTAGTCTCTGGATATTTCCAAGTATTACCATCATCTACTACTTTTTTATCTGAATTACCATCATCAATTTTTTTTTTAATCTGAATTACCATAAACGGACCTTATTTTTGCAATAATTTAAGGATCTGATTCATTTATTTTTAGCCATATACATATTGTTTAATAAAAAATTATGTATAACCCTTAAAAGATAGGATAAACGTAATTAGATATTAATCATATTATATTAATAATGCATCAAAATTAGAAAATTTCACTAATGAATACTCACGCAGATCATGTTAATTTGTGCACGATATCACTTTGGCCTTGTAACCAATATTTCGAATCCACGTGTCATTGACTTTTCTCCATCTAGAATTTGTGCCCAAGTGTCGGACGGTGTTTCCCGTCCCCATGTGATGCGGCATGGAAGGGGAGAATTCAAGGACTCTATATGGTCACAAATTGAAACAATGATTTGTACCTTTTCGGTATGTAGTTATCAACGTATTTAAATTTAATAAATGAAGTTTTAATATAAAATTAAACGATAATATTAACAAAATTATGCGAAGAGTACAGTAAATTAAACAACTTTTCTCATCGAGCTTTAATAAAGTCTTTAATAAACTTGTAATGAATAGCTCAACTATTTATGCATCCTTAGAATATTTTTCTGTCGGTCTATATAGTAAAAGTTATTGTGAGCTTATAGGTTCAAAAGTTGTTGTAGTTGATCAAATTCTTATAAGTCTTACACAGGCTAAGTATACGATGATCAAAGTAGTATTTATAATGGTTTAGTTAATTCTTTTCTCCTAAATTAGTTAATTTTTGGAATTGAGTTAAGTAAATTTAATTAATATTGGGTCATCTGGATATTTTGAGTCCTATAGATTTTCGCTCCAATTGTCCAACTATAGGCATATAGTTAAATACCTTTTTACAATAGTTTAAGCAATCTTCATCAATTTATTATTTAACTAATTTTTAGAGTTAAATGAGGTTCAATTAGATCTAATAAATTCTAATCAATCTCAGAGATATTATATTATAATTCCACGGTGAAAATTAACGTGATGATATATATATATATATATATATATATATATAGAGAGAGAGAGAGAGAGAGAGAGAGAAAGAGAGTATATCATATGAGAGGACTGATTTATTATGAGAGTGAGAGAAATAAATCTGAACTGTATAATTATATATAGATAGTTAAGATTTAAAGTTGTTTAAAGGTCACATGATCATTTAAAAAAATTATGTGACTTTATATTTTAATCTTGACCATTAATATAACATCCAATGATCAAGATTTACTCCTCTCACTCTCATAATTAACCACTCTTCTCATGTGATATGCTTCTATATATATATATATATATATATATGTGATATTTACAAGTCATACTATATAATATTTTGAATAAAATAGTAAAACATACTTTTTTTAAAAAAAAAAAGAAACATAAGAGCGCAATATACCAACTTGATTAGAGAAACAAGTATGATGTTTAACCAAAATTTAATGGAATAATTTAATAGTAAATCTCCAAAAGGCTAAGTATTTAATTAATTCTAAAATTGAATTATAGCAGTGTGCTGTGTCATTCTCTTTCAAGGTTGAAAATAGAAGTCTGAAGATCCAAAATGATAATGATCGATGTACAAAGGAAAAACCTCACAAAACCATTGAAAGCTTAAATGAGCGACTGAGATTCATCTATTTTCTGATTTGTCGCTCCTATAATACAGAAGTAGCAAAATATTTTTCGCGTGAAAAGCTTTGGTAACCTGTCTAAACAGTAAACATATACACATATGAAGAACGACGCATAATTTCTTTGTTGTGTTTTTTTTTTTTGGTTTTACTATTGATATCTATACATGCATAGCATATGACATATGTCAATAAATTAAAGCCACGTGTAGCAATAACGTGAAGTCAGACCAAGATGTTGAAAGAGAAAGAAGCTCCACCCTCTTCCCACCGAGTTATATTTAACAGTCAATAGTGTCAACATCTTCTCACACAAAAAGACACAGAGGGAAAGCTATCTGTCTGTTGCTATGGTGCTTTTCCTTTTCACAAGCTAGCAATTCAAGCTATTTATCTCCTTCATATAATATATGCTTAAATTAAGGATAAGATCATAAACCTTTTTCATAGCTTGTTATTCCTTCTCTTCACCCCCTTAATTACCCTCGAGAAGCCTGAAGGCTGAAGTAGCAGTTGCAGCTGAAGAAGAAGAAATATCAAACACTATTTCTTTGCTAATATTCTCATCTCAAACAAAGGTACGGTTTTCTCCATTCTTCTTCTTGAGAATAATCATCATATTCTGCTTCATTATTTCTTTTATTATCTGATTATTAATTAATTGCATGTTTAAGATCTAAACTTTCTGGTTTCAAGAGTTAACTCTCGGCTTATATAGGATGCATTTTGAAATTGATCGAACATAGACAAGATGACTTTGGTGAGGCCGTGAGGGTGAGAATAACTAATTAAGAAGAGAAGAGAAAATAAATTATTCATAAGAATTTTCAGCTTCCTTATATGTATATATATTTGGTAAAACCTTCTGGTGTGTGTTTTCTGTCAGTTCTGTAAGAAAAAT
This sequence comes from Pterocarpus santalinus, assembly GCA_031439595.1. Classification (NCBI taxonomy): domain Eukaryota; kingdom Viridiplantae; phylum Streptophyta; class Magnoliopsida; order Fabales; family Fabaceae; genus Pterocarpus; species Pterocarpus santalinus. Next base: position 52,809,701 of record CM062526.1, read on the forward strand.
ATGATGATAATTCTCTGTATATAATTTCTACTTCGTTTTCAGAGCCAAGTATAATAATATAACGGAAGGGAAGAACTAGAAAGCTACTTGATGGGGGAAATCGGAAAACTGATTAACACAAATGTTACCTGCCTATGGAAAGAACCCCAACCCAGTGTCCATATTTGTAGTCTTTAATACCAAAATAGATGAAAGATACCTGACTTTCACTTGAGAAAATGTACAAAAGTAATTTATTTTATCAAAACTTTCTTAAACAAGAGGTGAGGAAATCTTGTAATTTTTCTTTAATTTTTAGGGCTTAATTTACAATATCATAATAAATATCAACGCGATAGATATAATTCATTCTATCTGTTTTTACCTTTTTTTTATTACATAACATAAAAAGGATAATCTTGATTCAGTTTATAGCTAGCAGTCAAATTAATTAATAATATTAAAAAAATCTTTTTCCCTCCGTAAATTTTCAGTAAAAAATGATGATATAATTTACTAATCGACAACTTGCATGGCCTTTAATCATTCATTCGTTGTCTGAAAAGAAAAAGGTAACGATCATAATCGGAATAACATAATGCCACATCTTTCCAAATAACTAATAGTAATCCATTTTTCTCCAAAGCCCATCATTAATGCCGGTGGACCCAGCCGGCAACCGTGATTGGTGATAAAATCTTCTGATATTGCTTTCTCTTTTAGTAGTATTTTCCAACTTTCATAAGCTTGCCTATTACAAACGGAAAATCCCCGGGATGGAAAATCAAATTAACAACTTCGTAATTTAATATCAATCTTCATATCAGTTATATTTTATATATTTTTATATCATACGCCGATGACTTTTTAGTTATACCTTCTATTTTTCAGGTGTATCTTTTAACTTCCAAACTAATATAATTTACCCTTTTTCTTAAATTTTCGCTTTAAACCTCAACCAGTACTACACACAGATACATATTTTCTTATAATTTTTATCTAAAAACATAAGCTGAGCACAGCAGACGAAAATCGACCCTATTAATATATGAACAAAAAGAAATCGACCTAATAAAAGCTGGAAAATATTTGGATAGAGATAAATTTAATAACTCATATTTAGACACACTTATAATAAAATTAGTGAGACTCATAAATAAGTGAACGTGCCATTAAAAAAAAGGGTAAGATCTACTTTTATTATGAATGCATCTAAATATTAGTTATTAAACTTATGCTCGTATAAAAATCTCCCATAAAAGTCATACTTATCTTTCTTAATCTCCTGCATGCACCTCAAGTAGAATGTCTTTCATGTGGCAGATACAAAAGAGAAATATTATTCGTACATGTATTTTTTTAACCTCTATGCTGATACACGTCTATCTAATATTGAATAGAGTGTGAGGTATCACTAATTTTGTGTTGAGTTATGTTATTTGTATATGTATTTTTTCGACAGAAGCACCAACGTACTCCCATATATCATTGCATGGGGTTTAGATATTAGTGATACCACTATATTCACATCCCTGCTTGCACACAATCTAACCCATGATACGAAAATGTTATTGCATTAGTTATGTTTTTCTACACTTCTCTAAATAAAATTTTCGGAAGATATATAATCAACCGGTAACTGGTTCCTCTCTAAAATTCTGTTGTTTTCTCAACAAGGCAAAAAGAATAAAAATTAACGAAGATACTCATATCATGAAGACATGTGCATACATCCTAAGTGGGAAGTTGAAAAAAATACATTGAATGTCACTAACGAGGCCATGGTTGAATTGCTGGCTATCTGGAAAAACTACTACCTACTTAGGTTTTAGTAACGTTTTTAAAAATCATTATATTTAAAAATCTTATCAAAAATTTAAAAATATTGTTAAAGCTCTTTAACAATGTTTTCGCTTGTCTATATTATTTTTATTCATATGTAAGAAAAAAAATATTTTTATTTTAGTAACAATTTTTAAATATTATTAAATTTCAAGTATGTTATAGTAAAGCCATGCGAGTTACATTTGACCACAAATGAAGTTGAGGGACGAAGCAGAATGGCTTTTATTTTATGATGGATGTTGGAATTGGAATTATATGTTAATTACAAAAGGCATCAAGGAACAATATGCGTATAAAATACATAGTTTAAATATGTTTTCAATCCTATAAAACAAGTCGTTTGGATTTTGATCTCTTTAAAATTTCTACTTTGTTTTTGGTTCCTCTTCCCCCTTCCTTTTGTTATTGGTCTTCGTCATTTTAAATTTTAACCCTTATAAGTATTTTAAAGTATGCATTTAATTTTTATAAATATTAAAAACTTTTTTTTTGGATTTTATAAATATCTTTTAAATCTTCTTTTGATTTTTATAAATATCACCATTTAACACTAGGTTTAAATGACAGGAACGAAAAATCCAATAATGGCAAAAAAGAAAAAAAAAGGACTAGAACCAAAGCAAAAGTTTTAGAAAAACCAAAATCAAAACAATAAATATTTATAAGGATTAAAAGTATATTTAGACCAAAATATATTTGTAAAGTGCTAAACAAGTGTTCATATGAAATTGAACTAAAAATGACATATTAATTTGAAATCAATATCAATATAATATAAAGAATATTTTTATGCATTAATAGGATAAATTATATGTTATCAACCAATAAAATCTTAAAAAATAATCAAATTATGATAGGTAGTTGTCATGGTAGATAATTACTCACCATGATTTGCCAATTTTTTGAATTTCTATTAATTAACTATGTAAAATTATTTTATACTGTTAGTACGTAAAAACTATTCTCTAAAACATATGATCCATCTCATTTTTATTGATGTTGCGATGTGTTATTGGAGGAAATTAACAAATAAAAATATTTTATGATTAAACGACTAAAAATTAGCTAAGTCTTCCAATAATCAATGAATATCCACTTAACTAAACTAATAATAAGTTAGTTCACGGAATATCAATCAACCTTATTTTTGTTACTGTTGGAATTTTTTAAAGCTAGAAGTTTTGGGAGAACTACAATTAGTTGATTTTGCCTTGGCATTGAACAGCCCCTCCCCCAAAAGTTTGCACGAAGAATGTTTTAAAATTGTTAGCTAGGTTAGTACGCAAAGCATGGGAGCCACATGTTTTCCTCAAGATTTTCCTTCTTCTGTTGCGGAATCACGAAAGATTCTGGGCTGCTTCAATTATCACAATAAACTATCGTTTTTGCCCTGGGTTATTTTACCTTCTACCTTGTAAGAACTTAACTAAATGAAAATCACTGCTTCTTTAAAAGGTACGGCTTTAATTTAATTTTTATTTTTTGCGATTTTGGGATACTAAATCAGGAAGCTTCATTAATGGCCAGCAAGGCACCAGAAACATCAGCAATCAACAAAATTAAAGATTTTTACTCAATTTTGAGAAACATTAACGGCTTTGGCCTTTGTGGCTATGATTGAGTCTAGTCCGAAGTCACTGTCACATGCACATACACATGCATGCATGTCTGGGGCACGTTTAATTGGGCACTGCGTGGCTTCTTAATTATCACTAGCGAATCATATCTATATGATTAGTTTATTTGTTGTGTATACTGTTCTCTAACTTTGTCTAAATCTTTACCAATGAATTTTAAACACGAAGCATGCATGACCCTTATTAATAGTTGCTGAGAGAGAACATCGAACTTTTTCATATTGCAAGATCTTATTATTAGCATTTTTGTTTTATCAAAATTAGTATGTTATGGATGACAAGAAATATAACTAGAAAGAAGAAAAAAAGAAAAACCTTGTTTTAGCCTTTTCACATGTATATATAACTAAGTCTACACCCATTTGAAAAAGGAGAAATGATAACTAAAATTCATGTGAAAGGAAGAACCTCCTTCCTAACTAAAATATAGCTTCGAGAAGATGAGTTTTCACTGCACAGAGACCTTGTTACTTGAAAACTAGCGGTCATTCCAAACTTCAGTAACAAACAAGTGTTTTCTATCTATGCCTTTTGTCACTTTAGTTCTTTTCTGTTTTACTTATCTATGATTTCATTTCTGAAAAATTCACACACCCCCTTTTTTTCAACTCCACGTTGGTCCCTTCACAGAAAGCTGGGGATCCAAGGGTTGTCGTCATGTGCGATAATCAAAATTCAATGTATTCTTGTAGTCGAGGGATTTCTTTATACCCTAATGCCTTCTTTGTCATATCCTTCATAGTCAATTGTCCAACCAATTAGGTTGCAAAGAATGCAACATTAATTTCTTGCCCACATGCCCTTGACGCGTATAGACTTATTAATCGGGCTTTTGCTTTTCATATATATCACCCCTATCTAAGCTTGGTTGGTGAGTGAGACAAAATATTCCATATGTGGTTAGGAATGGGACCAATGATGGGTTTAGCTGCCATATGAATATATATGTGATCACTTTTTATTTTTGTGCTAAATAATATGGTAAAGTAGGATATGATGGAGTAAGCAGTAAAAAGCTCTTGTTTTATTATTTGTGAGATCTTAGTCAAGCTCAGTAGTATCCTAATCCCCGAGATTTGTTTTCAATTCGAGTGGTATATACTAATCGATATGTTAAGTGTGCCCAATAGATGAATGTAGTTTTAGGGAGATGATGCCATATTGAGCTCAAATTTAATGTTTGATTGGTTACTTGTTAAAAGGGGCTTCAATGCACGTTAGTGAAAAGCGGCAGATGCCAAAAGGTGATAACAACAGGAACAGACACCGTACAATAAGTTAACCCTGGAAAAAACAAGACCACAAGTTGCCGTCACAATTGAATGGCTACGGTTTCTCCTTAACATATTAAAAATTAAGTTGTTTGGTGGGATAAAATAAACGGAAAATAGAAACGCGTTTCGCGTGATACCTCCATTATTATATATATGGCACAGTACAGCCTAGCCCAATTATTCTATTTAATTGTATAAAGATGCCTTTTAGGTGCCATTTTTAACACATTATTTAGCAAAATTATTGTTAATTCATATTATCACTCAAAAAAATTATCACTTTTTAAACTATTGATATTATTATAATATAATATTTAATATATATAAATAATTTAACTGATAATTTGTATTATCTTGTTCGATATATAAAAAAGTTATTTGGTAATATATATTTTTTATTAATAATAATAATAATAATAATTGTAATATTATTATTATTATTATTAATTATATTTTATTATAATAATATTAATTAATAGTAATAATAATCATGGTGAGATGATGGTAATCCATGTAGACATTCTCATGGGGTAATCTACATTATTAATTTAAAGATAATATAGATTATTTTAAAAATTTAAATTACTAGTAATATGACTTAATCAAATAAAGTAATATTATGAATTTGAATAATTTAATCAAATATTATCAGTAATCAGATAAATTATTCTATACCAAACATATTCTTAGAGCTTAGAAAGAAGTGTATATATGTAACATAACTTTGCACAATCTTATAATCATTTGATATGTGTTGTAAAATTATTAAAATTTTTAATAATATAATAGCACATAATTTAATAAATTAATAAGCATTTGATAATAAATTGAAAAAAAAGAAAGGCTCTTAGAATTTTTTCTTTTGGCCTAACTAGCAGAAAACTTATACTTCTGCGTTTGTTATGGTATTATCATGTCTATCTAAACTCTAAAAAAGAAAATTTTTTATATGATTTTAGAGTAAGAAATTGGTCTTTTTTTTCAATTATTTAACAAACTATTTTTAATCATTTATTATCTTTTTTATAGTGAAATTTTAGAGCAATATTATTCAATTAAATTTTTTGTCAGAATCTTTAACAAAAAATTGTGGAATGATTAAATTATATGAAATAGTAGAATGCAGCCAGTCATTTAAAAGTCAACAAAAATGTCATAAATTTGACAAATCAATTCTGGAAAAAACTTATCACTCTCTAAAATTTGTCAGTTGACGTATGCAAGCACACTTGTTCTAATTTATGAAGCAACTTTCAATCTAGTCCTCAGTCAATGGCCATGGACCCACTTCTTGCCGTCCTAAAAGTGTGTGCGTGTTTGTCTTTTTTTGGTCAAATTCTCGGTACAAATGTCAAGTGGTGTTAATAATCACGATTTAAGCCTTAAGTAGTGGCGCGGTATTCATGTTTTATGGCATATTATATCGATTTATATCTTATTTATTATTAGATAGGATATAAATTTTATTTAAATAAAATTTATATTTTATTTAATAATAAATAAAATATAAATTAATATAATATTTTATAAAAAATAAATATATTAAATATTTCTCTTAAACTATGGATAATATGTGATATTTTTTGGTTTAATAATTCCCTGTGAGGCCATTATCCTTTATCTGAAGTTTTAAAACTTCAATAAACCCCAAATATAACCTTTAATTTTCTAATTTTCTAGTTTAACGTCCCTTGTTCCACACAACCCAAAAAGAAAAAAAATGTTTTTTTTCTATATTCTTATTTTTGTAAATATATCGATATTTTTTTATATTCAACAACGGTAGCTTAATTACAAATTTGAACAGTTTTAAATATAATTAAAAAATAATTTTTTAAATTTACTAATTTAAATGAATAAAAAACATGACAAATTTTTAATTATAAATAAGAGTTTAATTGGTATCTTGTTTGACGATGTAAAATAGTTTCTTTTGTCAATACAATGTAAAATAAAGGAAAGTGAGAATTAATGGTGGTCACTCATTATAATGGGTAGTTATTTAGATGAGTCAAGACTTTCCAATTATTTACATTGGTTGGCAGAAACTATTTTACACTGTCATAGTATTTAAATTAAATCCTATAAATAATTAAGGATACTAATATTCTTAAATTTTATTGGAATAACAGAGATATCCCCGTAAAAAATTTAATGCCATCTGCAAATCCTCCAAAAATAAAAAAGTTCATAAAAAAAAAAAAAACACTTCTGCAGTTCCAACTGCCATTGTTTCTAGTAAATTGAGAACTTGGTTAACTGCTTGAATGTGTCTTGTTTCCCTCCCTCTTCTTCATCTTCTTCATACTGGCATTACTTCAGTCTCTTTCTTCAGTCTCTCATTCATTTCTAGCCATTTAATTGTAACAGTGATGAAGCAACGATCAACCAACAAGCAACAGGTACTGTTTCTCTCTCTCTCTTACACTGAGCTTGTGCATGGCTTCTTTCTGACATATGTAGATTGTGTTGGTCCTGCCTGCAGGCCTTTTGGGCAAGAGTGGTCATGCGCAAATGGCTTAACATGGGTAGTAACGAGTCTGATTACAGTGCTGACCCTGATGATGACGATGAGAATGACCCTGGAAGTGATTCAGACAATGAAGGTAAGTCTATGGTCTATGCACAGCACAGCAATAGAAGTGCTTTTGTGTGTGTGTGAATCATTTAAGATTGAGAAATTGGGTTGGAAAATTGAGCTTTGAACATTATGGTTTATTGAGGTTGTTTTGGGTACTTATAGACTGCGTTTGAAGACTTCTTTTTCAGTTTGGTAGTTTCTGTCTAGCTTTGACTTGGGTATGTTATGCAGAGTGGGGAAGACAGTCCCGGTTTAACGACAACAGAGGCGACGAAGATGCAACTAAATCAAATGGTAATCATTTTCATACATGGTATTCTAGTTTCTAATTTTCTCATACATACTTTCAAGATTGGCATAAGGCTTTTCAGGGGGTGTAAAGAATAATACATCATTGTAGTTCTGAAACTAGGAATATACTGTTGCTTACTTGTTATTTTGGATAACTACTCATGTATGAGGACATTGGAAAGTACAGGGTCTTCCTAAACTTAAATAAATATATGGAACCTAATCTCCCATCTCGCACGCTTCGGGAAACAAATTAATTCTTAAATAAGTATTGCAGTAGTATAAGCAAGGACTCTAAATTATCAAATTTCTGTTTATGGCATGTAATTCAAAGTAATAACACTATGACAATGTTCACGGCATGGATGGAGACTTTCTTCCTTCCTTATTGACAGAGACTTATCACATAAAACCATAGTATGCTGCAGTTTCAATAGCACCATTTGCATTCAGTTGTAACCTTAGTAATTTCTTATTTTTGTTCTTTTCTGAGAATTGTGATGATATAGTACATCACCTTTCTTTATTTCCCTTTTAGCACCCTAAATTTCTATTGAACTGCAGAATTTCTTCCAAGGTTAAGGAGGCAAAAGTCTTTAACTTTTAGGTCTCAGTATATAAACCAGAAGGAACTGAGGTGAGGCACTGCTTTCAGTGTTTATATTTAAGCATGCAAGAGCAGGCTCTAGTTGCAATGATTTGAAAGTGCAGAACACATAGTTTATTTCTTGGTATTTTTCAAGCCTCTGATATGTGGATTCTGGTGTATATTTGTCTCCTAGATTATGTGTTGGCACATGGAATGTTGGAGGGAAACTTCCGCCCGATGATCTAGACATTGACGATTGGCTAGGCATCAACGACCCAGCTGATATCTATGTCGTTGGGTAAATTGTTCACCACCATGCCTTGTCACACATGTTTATTTTTTTCTCAACTCATGACATTGTATATATAACTCAATATAAAATCATTCTCTAATCACTTTTGATATTCTTCTATTATGATCACTTCTTATCTTTGGTGCATATGGAGTTTTGTCCCATTTGTTTGGCTAAGAAGATGCTTTACAATTTCAGTCTTCAAGAGATTGTACCCTTAAACCCCGGTAACATTTTGGGTGCTGAAGACACTCGCCCTGTACCGAAATGGGAAAACATTATTAGAGCAACACTGAATAGAGTTAGACCAGCAGCACCAAAGATGAAATCCTTCAGTGATCCTCCATCTCCATGGAAATTCAAGCCATCAGATGACATCCCAGACACAGAGGAAGAGATTTTGCTAGAAAGCGATAGTGACATCGGTGAGGAAGTCCATCCTTTGGATGAACATCACAATGTCTATGATGGAGGCACAGATAAGCCGGTCACAGATGAAGCGATCACGAACACAAACTCACAGGCTTCAGATTCTGCCAGTGTTGCCAATTCACAAGTGCCGGTTGAGCTTGATTTGCAAAGACAGTTTTCTTATCCAAAGAGGTTGAATAGGCTAAACTGTTTCCGCAATGAAGACTCATCAGAAAACATGGAAACCTCATTTGCTCCACGGACCAATAAGCTAAACAGAATGCTTAGTGGGACTGAAAGGATTGGTTTGAGTTGGCCAGAGCCACCACTGCATCTAATACCCCAGACAGTGTTGGAGAGACCAACTTCTGTTAAATCTGTCAAATCCTTTACAACATTAAAGACTTTCAGAAAATATGGCTCTTTCAAGCCAACCATGGATGATATAGGTTTGCTTGCTGAAATTGACCTTGAAGCTTTGATGAAGAGGAAGAGAAGATCATCATATGTGAGGATAGTGAGCAAGCAGATGGTTGGGATTTTCATCACCATATGGGTTCGTAGGAGCTTGCGTAAACATATTCAGAATTTGAAGGTGTCAACTGTTGGTGTTGGTGTTATGGGCTATATTGGTAACAAGGTCATTTCCCCTTTGTTTGGAATATTCATTTCATTTTACTGCTTGAGTTTGTAGTTTTTGGCCATTACATTGTCATTATCATATGAGAATGACAAAGAATTTTTTTAAAAACAAATATTTTCAGGGTTCAATATCTATCAGCATGTCCATATATCAGACACATTTTTGTTTCATATGCACCCACCTTACGGCAGGTGAAAAGGAAGGAGATGAACTGAGAAGAAATGCTGATGTGCGTGAAATACATCAAAGAACCCATTTTCATTCACTTTCTAATATTGGACTTCCCTTAGGCATTCTTGATCATGAGTAAGTGCATGTCTTAATATCCCTGGACCTGGTTGAAACTGTTGTACCATTTTTCCACATTGTGTGTTTACCTGGTGCACTATATTACCTGGTTGTTGTTTTTTCATGTTTTAGCTTCATTATTTGTAGTCATATATCTGTTATTTCCTTTTCTTCTTTTTTTTTTTCAATATTCTTGAGTTATATTGTGCCCAAAAAGTTAAACATAGTGGTTTCTGTCCTTTCTTGTTCACTCTTAGAGGATATCTTCTCCTCTTCCTATTTACTTCCCACTCTTCTTTCCAGTCAAATTTCTCTTCTTACTTGATTCAGTCTTCTGAATCTGAAGTTTAATTGAAGACAAGTAATCCCTCATGTGAAAATCCTGAAGGTTTATTCCTTCTGCTAAAATATTTGCCTATTATTATTTGCTTGATACACTGATCATTGAAACGGATCAGTGATCATACATTGAAAATTACTTATATGACCTTATTGTTCAATATTCTTGAAGCATTTTCCATTTTAAAAGGGTAGGAAGAATTGGAGGCCATAATAATTCAGGAAACTTAAGTAATTTGCCCACTCATGTATCATTCACTTAGTTAGAGCATTTTTATTTTCATTCTGTTTCTGTTTGGCCACTGCAATTCTTTATTTACATGTTCTCTATTAAAATAATTATAATCACTTAATCAATTCCAATTTATTTGCAGAAGAATAATTTGGTTGGGTGATCTGAATTACCGTATCAATTTGTCATATGAGAAAACAAGAGATCTTATATCAAAAAAGAAGTGGTCAAAATTGGTTGAGAAAGACCAGGTAATATTAGAAATTCTTACATTAGATGTGTACTGCATCAGAACCTTCCTCTGGAGCACAATCAATATGCTCCAATCTGCTGCTTTGATAAGAAATATGGTATCTAGAGCCTAAACCTGATCTCTACATTTCTGATCATGGCCTTGTAAGCCTAGAAGATTCATAAAGTTATCCATTTACTATATAGCCAACCTTTTTATGTGATCTGATTGAATTCAAGATAACCATTCGGAAGGCCTCTACGATAACCGTTAGGAAGGCCTCTATGTTTTGAACCAGTGAATCTCTCGCTTGTAAAAAGTAAAAACCATTAGGAAACATGTGCCATTACTCAAGAAAATTTCCTGTCACATTTCATCGTAAATTAACAATGTTAATGGGTCCTAACTGGACCAAGTTAGATAGCTATGCTCCACAGTCCATGTCATTGTTTGTTCTGTTTCCATGAATTGTGAAATGTGGAAAGTACCTGCTTCAAAAATGAACTCAAGTTGTGAGGTGACTGATTTGGCTGTTTAGTATATTGACCATCTTATTTTGCCAGCTCATGACAGAACTGGAGAAGGGTGTATTTGGCGGATGGTCAGAAGGCACGTTAAACTTTGCACCAACTTATAAGTATGAGACTAATTCAGAGAAGTACTATGGAGAGGATCCAAAGGTTGGGAGGCGTACACCAGCATGGTATGCTTGAGTTCATTTGACATGAGATTCTGCTTCCATTTTTGCCTATGTGCTAATATATTTATTTTTCCATCTCCTAAAATACCATTGTTTTCACAGATCTCTAAAGCTGAATTATTCTTAGGAATACCAGAGATTAAAAATTTTGTGGTGTCTATGTGTATGCCTGATCCTACCATGTGTCTTGGATACTCTCCAATAGTTGAAATGAGTTGTATCAGGACTCAGGATTATAAATCTGGTGGATTCATTGGAAACATGTTGAGTGACTCGAAAGCTTTCCTTGTAGGGGATAAGATCTTAAACTTCTAAACTCTGGCCAAAATTGCATGAGTTCCTTTTTCCTAATATTTTATTGGATACTTTGAAGAGGTGTAAAGAAGCAAGAATTTTCTTGACTAACATTCGCAACACAAGGCACATGAATTTTGTGTGAATCCTTTGTGATTCTTGCTCCTTGGTTCTACATCATGCTGCTTTTACAGAAGTTTTGATTCATTGAACTTGTGTTTTCGGTCATAATAACTTTGGTGTGAACTATGTCTGATGTTGATTGTGTCTAAGTATCTCTATAAATGCTCAATAAGTCCAGAGGCAGTGCCTTGACCAAGTTTCATCCTAAATTTATGCCTGTGAGGGAAATAGAGATCTGAATTGATACTTATGGAGAGTTGTTTAAAGGGCTTTGAAAAAGATGTTACTGTCAAACTTGGTTATTTAAAATCTCTTACTTTATTATGTCCTTGAATCTTCATGGAGTGAGAACTAGAGCTGTGTACTACTTGAATTTTTTATAAATGAATTTTCTTGATAATGTTTGCAATCACCTTTCAGGTGTGATCGCATTCTTTCATATGGCAAGGGAATGAGATTACATAGTTACAGAAGGGCTGAGCTCAAAATGTCAGACCACAGACCTGTGACTGCCACATATATGGCTGAGGTTGAGGTGTTCTCCCCAAGGAAGCTACAGAAAGCCCTAACTTTCACAGATGCAGAGATTGAAAATGAAGAAGTCATAACAAATTTAGCTAGTTGGAATTTAGCCGCATAATCTGAACAGGTGAATTGCCTCATAAATAATTAAGCATATCTTGCTAGCCTGACATTTGAATGAATACTATTCTCCAGCTATGCTTTCCCTTTGTCCCCTTCTTCAAACCCCACCCATTATCATGTTGGACAAAAAGCAACTCAAGGAGCACTATAATGAACTATCAAGAGTGTTTGTGTTGGCCAACATTAAGTCATATTAGTTCAACTCATAGGATAGCAGTTTTGGCTACTGGTGAATATATTGAACATCTCTAAAATCATACTCCTGATGTTTGTCCATAATCCTTTCTTGCAGGGTCACATTATGAGTTCTAATTGAAGTTTAATTATATGCAGCATTTAAAGGAGCAACAATGATAACAATTATGACTTCTCAAATTCACATTGCCACTACCAGATATATACTAGATTTATTAATTTGATTTAATTTAAATTATGAAACAATATTTTTAGAGAAATAGTTGTATGATTTGTTTGTACTGTATCTTACAAAAAGGATTTAAAGCTAGTTGATATATTGGCTGTATACTGTATATGTATGTACATGTTTGTACTACTGTAGGATGGAATGCATTGTACGTTAGATCTTTCATGGGAAGGAAGCTATCTTTATGCTTATAGAAATAAACAGATTTAGACATGCTTGTCTAAGATGGTTCCCCTTGTTCAAGATGCCGTCTCCTGCTTTGACATACGCCCTGCACTTTCAATTCAATGCAGCACTACAATACATCTTTGCTTGAATATGAGTTCTCCAGCTTTTACATTTATTTGTGCTGTACCTTCCATTTTCCCTGTAAACATTCGTCGCATTGTTATTCATAGTATCACTATCAGATTCAATGATTTAAAACAGATTATGCATTGGATTTGAGTGAGGTTGTATTTGCAGCGTACATTCAGTTGATACACATACTGAATGCACAAGATAAACATTGTTATTTTGCTTTTTCCTTGATTTAAGTTATAAAGAAAAAAATTTTGAACCAAATTATAAAGACTTGATCTTAGTTGAATGAGGGTAATCGGGTATATTATCATTTTGTTGTTATCAAGGACTATATATTTATGAATTATAATGCGATTGTACTCATTCCTAGCTTTTTGCTAAGAGCACTGCAAAAAACTTGACATGATTCAGAATTGTCCAGATATTGTTGGATGAGTCAAAGTGTTGGAAATTATTCATCTATTCAAAGTTCAAAAATAATCTCAACTCATTTTCTAAAAACCCTAGAAAAAATTGTAGCTGTATATTTTTCCTGTTTGCTCAACCTTGAACTAAAAAATAGTTTCTATATTCTGATATATATATCAATATCATTATCATTATCATTATCAAGAGTTTTGATTACACACGGTAACTAATTGACCACTAATTTTCATATAATATAGTCATAGTCAGATGAATTAGCAGCATAAAGTACGGCCACTCTTTTTTCAAACAATTGTCGGTACTACATACATAAGTTTACTTTGTCAACTAATTGTAAGTTCGCTTCCCTCATTTTATGGCCTTGTTCATGGATATTATACTTTGACTTCATTAATATTTCCATTGTTATGACTCTCTATAATTGTGCACATGTATAAAATTAAAGAAATAAAAGAGAAAATAGGATGAGAGAGAAAAATGAAGAAAAAAATGAAATGAGAAAATTGGACATTTTTGTTAAATAATAGTGACATGAAAATTACTAGCGTTAATTACTTCTCCACATTGGTGACGCTGAGAATATAATAATAAATAGGGTTAATTGTACTTTACTCCCTGTATTATAAATTATGTATATTTTATCCCTTATATTTTGAAAACGCGCATTCTGACTCTCTGAACTTTTGTGAATATGCATTTCACCCAAAATACATGTATTATACTCCCTTAAACTTTGGGTCATGTATAAATTGACTCCCTGAACTTTTTTAAATATGCAATTCGACACCCTTAATGTGTGATATTTTGTTTATAATTGATAAAAAATTAACGGAAGGGCCAAAGTGTACATAGATAAAATACAAGAAGTCGGCATGTACATTTTTAAAATGTAAGTGGTAAAATGCACATGACCTATAATATAAAGAAGTAAAGTGCAATTAACTGTAACAAATAATAATGTTCCATGGAGCTTAATATATAAGAAGTCTTTGAAGACTAACAACGGCAACCATGCTTGCCTTTTTTTTTTTTTGGGTTAAAAGTACTTAGAGTACATTTATTTCAACTTTTGAAAAAAGTGATTATAAAACTAAAATTTTTTATATAATTAAAAAAGATGAAAACTAATTTTTTTGATAAGCTACTCGTTAAAAATTTATCCAAATATGTTAAAAGATTTTTTTAATAAAAAAAGTGATTTTTTTGCCAAGATAATTTTATCTAAATGCACCCTTAATTACATTTATGATCAAACTCAATATATAAGTGAGAGATTATAATAAATCAATAACTCAAAACCCATAGTTAGGAAACAGGCACAGGAGCCCAAAATAGCTAATTAGCTACAATGGGGTTAGAATATATATTAAGACCAAGAAGAACAACCCCCCACCTGATTTCAAATAAAATTTCACTAAACTAAACAATCTAATTTCGGAAAAAAGATACATACAAGTAATCCTACTCTCCAAAAACTCTCTAAGTTTTCTCCTATGCTTGATCTTCCATTATATACCTGGATTGTCCCATCATCAACCAACAGAAGCTTCATATATATAGATATATTTTTTTTCTTTTTTCTTTTTTTTTCTAAATAAGACAAGGTATGATAAACATGCAGATGACATAAAATAACAAAATAAAAGTCTCAACAGTCCACCACTAACAAAGAAAGCTAATTTATCACATATCATAAGTGTAGTGCTCCGAAGCTATGAAAGTATGAGCAATCGTAAGAACCACAATGATATTAAAATCTATACTCCATTCTCATGATTTAGACACTGTTACTATTAAGATATGCTCATCAAAAGAAAAATCAAAACAAATCTCAAGTAGTGAAGAGGTGAGACATATACAGACACACTAACTCTTTGCTTGAATAGCATAAAAATGAGAGGAAAGAAGTAGGAGAGAAAGAAAATGAGAGTTTTCTCTTGTTTGGATAGGGAAAAAAATAAAGAAGAAAGAAAAAAAAAGTGTGAACCCCACATAAAAAAGTTTTCTCTCCTCTATTTATGAGAAAATGAGAGAGAGGAGATTTATGGATTAAATTATCTATTTTACCTTTTTAATCTTTTTTTAGTCATATAAAATAAATTGATAAAATTGTCTTTTACATACAATTACATTTTCTTTCTTTTCACTTTTCTTCTTAATCAATCAATAAAAAGAAAATATATTTTTCTCTTCATTTCTTTTCTCTTTATTTTCTTTCTTTTCATTTTCTTTCTTCTTATTTTCTTTTTTCATCCAAGCAAAGGGTAAAAGAAAAATCAAAACAAAAGAAAAAGCTCAAAAAAGATGATCACCAAACCTATCATGGAGGGGATAAACCACCTCCATAGAGTCAGTTCCCTTGAACAACAAAAAGAAGAAAAGGGTGTTATAGAGTACTGGTCGCTATTGCAGGGAGGAAGAGGGAAATTGTGCGGTGCTAGAGTGTTACAGAAGCAGCCATGTTTGATGCAAGTGATTTAATTAATATTTTTCAGAAGGTCTCGGATTTCAATTTAGTAAATTTGAAAAACAATGATACGGTGAGAGTCCAACTTGAACTGGCACGTAAAGGCACATTGTTCATCCTTGCTAGAATCATTCACCCGGAATCCTTCACTCCAAGGAGGGTGATATAGTTGTGAAACTACAAAGTGACACTTTTTGTTTAGCAAAATTAACAAAAATTCAATTACAATAATTTAAAAAGTGACAACACATAACCCACCAACGACAGCAACAACCTTTGGTTGAGTTTGCAGAACCAAATGCACACAGTATTCATATTTTTATCAAAGTGCCTGATCATCGTATCATATCAATACCAAGCTCTATGGTCATGAGAAATTCTGCAACATCTAGCACAGGAACATCTCTCACCTAAGTCAGTCTCAACATGATGAGTTATATATGGGAAAAATCATGTCGGGAAGGTAGGGCGAATTAGTTCTTAAAACTTTATATGCTCCGATAATTAAATGACACAGATTGAGGACTTGATCAGGTAGACAAGGAAAATGTCAAGCATTGACCAAGATCCTTCTTTCCATCTTACTTACGAGCCAACATATATAATTCTTCAAAAGAATCAGCAATATAAAAAGCATGACAATTTCAATATTTTCATGATTCTATATAGTAAGAGTATTCGAAGTTTTTTATGAACTTCCATCTTTGTTGTCGGCCAACCGCTTAATTAAATTGAAATTATGTATTCCATTTTATTCCAGGCAATTCTATGGTATGCGCCATCGATCCTAAAACATTTTTTTTTTGGTATATATAAATTTGACATCAAAACTGACTTCACCAAAGTGCACCACAAACAGGTATACTATTCCCGATTCCCCATAATCATATGAATCACCATATCCATGAATCATCATGTACGGTTATACCATTCATTAAAAGAAGAAGTAGTAGTAGTAAATTAAACTTGTTATTCTAGTAAATAAGGCGTATTTAGTGATAATTGATTTTTTGTTGATAACTTGAACCTGAATCATAAATTCGCTATTGGGTGCACAAATTGCCACTTGCAAATACATTAATTCACCACTTATACTTGTGGTCACAAATATTATCATCTGATGATTATATTCCGATATATTAATTTAAAAATAAATTAAATTATTCAAATAAATAAATAAATTAAAATGAAGGAAGTAATTTATAAAAAAAAAAAAAACTCTATGATAGAGGGTCAGACGCTCACATCCATGTACACCTTGCCAAATAGTATGCCTCAAAATCCGCTTACCTTTTATTTTTGTATGATATGATTTTAATAGACTCGTTGGAAACATGCGAAGATAACGAACCTCATGCCTTAAAAAGCGCACCACATAGTAAGAAAAGACCTATTGTGATCTTATATTTTATTGTTTGTAAGAAACGGGTCTATTTATTAATGAATTTAATTTAAATATACTGACAGTGTAAAATAGTTTTACACTGTCAACCAATAGAAATGGTGGAAAGTGTCAACTCATCCAAATAACCACCCATTATAATGAGGGACCCACCATGAATTCTCACTTTCCCCTATTTTTATTGGTTGACAGTGTAAAACAATTTTACACTGTCAGTGCATACCAATTAAACTCTTTATTAATTTAGTTTGTGTATTTAGTAAGCACTAACTATTTAATTCTATACCCTGTCAAAAAAAAAAAAACTTTAATTCTATACGATTAATGTGTTGTATTTTTAAAGTGCTAAGAAGTTCTTCACCATATAGTATCTGCGATTTTTAATTTAAACATTGTAATGTTGTCAAGCAATCGGGTTTCTAAATGCTAATTGTGTTTATGATTAATTTCTCATAGATTCTCGGATGGGGTCACAAGACAGCTTCGTTAACGTTCACTCACAATGCTTCATCGAATTTTGTGTACCAAATTTCATTACCAGTCACCAATTAACAGAAAGTTGCATGAAAGTAACGGGATTGAATGGGAAGAAAATGAAAAAAGAAATATGCCATTTCTATATGTTTAATCAACAGTGCTAAATGGTACGAAAGAAAATTGAACGAAGACACTACGAGAGATGGTTTAACCAATGAGAATTCAAGTTTTGCGAAAATCATGGGCAACAATGAGAAAAAAAGGAAAAATAGTATCCTTATTTTTCTGTTCGTGTAATTCGTGGATGTTGAAATTCCTACCACAAGGCATTATTGATGTTTAATTGAACAAAAATGATAAAAGGTACGAATTGTTTTTCGTAAAGCGACCGTACGAAAGAATTAATAGAATACTTGTGTTTTTAGTTTCAATGATTTTTTTCTCTCTCCTAATTTAACCATTTTCACCCATTTATATAATTAAAAAGCGACCGCACGAAAGAATTAATAGAATACTTGTGTTTTTAGTTTCAATGATTTTTTTCTCTCTCCTAATTTAACCATTTTCACCCATTTATATGATTATTAAAACCTAATTTAATAGTATTTTTTGAGAGACAACTCTTATTTATGAAAAATATAAGTTAATTTTTTTATTTGATAAATAAAAAAATTATGGGGCTTTTGCTTTTGAATTTTAAAAATTAAGAAATGTTTCTAAGAGCCTCTATGAAGTATTTTTCAGAGTTATACTTTGTGTTCTTCAAAATTTAAATGATTAATATAATCTTATTCTTTTTAATGATAATGAAAGTAGACATTATTTTTTTAATATTTATATCTATTATAGTTATTTTAAATTTTAAAAGTAACTTTATCAAATATTACTTTTATGACTTTTATTTATTGAAAATAATTTTATATTATTTTATCAAATAATATTACTATTATTTTTTATGAGTAATTTTTGAAGAGTTTAGAGAACTTAGTAACTTTAAAAGAGCTACAACAATATCAATCCTAAATCATTCGTAATACCTATAGGAAAATTTTATTTGTGTATATATATATATATATATGGATGTATTTTATTTTATTTAATATAAGCAGATGTTTTAAGTAGGTTCAATTCCATTGGACATACCTATTTGATTTTGAAACTACAGTATGCTAAGTAAACTTCAATCATAATTGTAAGAACCAAACAACCAAGTCTGCCTGATCAGTTAAAAAAAGTACCAATTTAAGTTACAGTGTTCTACCATAGATAATTATTCCACGAGTCTATCAATTAATGATCAATAATGCATATGATACTAAGCCACTATAAATGGATTAGTAGTAAGAGATTTATGTAATTTATATAAGATTATAAATTCAAATTTCATTACCATCAATATTATAATAATAATAATAATAATAATAATAATAATAATAATAATAATGCATATGATGCTAAGTTTACAAAATAAGTAAGCCACCGATGATTTGATCTATAACTATGAGATAGATTTTCTTACAATTAATCCACTCTGGCATCATGTTTATAATTTATTTTAAAGAGTAATTAAATAATTTGAAAATAATTGATTGCAATGGAGGTAGAAGATGACTATAGGCAAATTTTATATGCAACATCAGAGTTTGAATTCTAAAATTATCATTTTAGGGAAGGCCACTCTTGGTTCAAAATTACATAAGTAATTTATAAAAAAAAATGTAATTGAGTAATAGAAGAAAGAGTATTAACATAGACTAAATCTAGTTGAAGGATCTATTTTTTCATATATAATGAATCATAGTTTAAATCTCAATAAAAAGAGGTGTTTATATTTAATATTCGACTCAAATAGAATTGCACATTCAGTGAAAGATACTTGGAGAAAACCCCAAAAGTAATAATAAAAGAAATTCAACTTTAGAGCATTCAAAATTAATCTAACAAACATTTAAAATAAGGGGACTATTTACGTATAACTTTTTTTTAAAGGCTGTACAGTGTTATTTTATTTATAAGTTACGTATAGTGTAAAAAAATTGCTGTCATAGTATCAAAAGATACGACATGGTATTTGTTGCGTTCGTATTACATAATTGTTACATCATGTTATACTGTTCACATCACACTCTCATTTTATCTATTTTTCTCATTTAGGTGCTATTACAAGATGTGAGATAGGATCATATGTGACAGAATGTAACAAAATATAATATGAACGTAACCAATATTTTTAATGTCCTAACTTTTAATATCACAGCTATAACTTTTTTATTATAAATATTGTAACCTTTAAATAAAGTAGTATGGTATCCCAAAATATATATATATATATATACCAAAATAAACTCATTAAAGTAATACGATAAATAATTACCACACAAAAGACCATAATAATTACCTAGAAGCCTTTTTTTCAGGTACACAGGCCTAATAACTTTTGGAGTAATATTATTTTATAATTTTTATGATAATTTTAAAGAGATATATTTTCAATACCAATGTTTATAATTAGCAAGAATGTTGACATAGTGGTAGAAGTATACTAAAACTCCAAAAAAGATCTCGGTTCAATTTTTGAAGAAGCTGCTAGTTGGAGGAGCAAGCTTAACTATGCTCAAAAAATATTAACATCTTTTTTTAGTAATAAAATGGGGATATTCTCGACAAAATTAAAAAAACAAAATTACACTTTATAAAGCCCCTTAAAAAAAATCCTAAAAAAGTGAGTCAAATAACATTTTTCTAACTTTTAACATCTGTTTCGAACAATCTATTTCAATCTTTTCTATCCATCCACTTCGTTGTTCTGACTTTTGCAGTCCAGCAACTCGATCACATCTCAATCAGAAGTACATCCCAGACGATTTTTGGTATGATTATTATGTTGGACCGGCGGGAACGTGCTAACTGCTAAGATGGTGGCAAGTAGCGCATGCTAAGGGAGACCAATGACCGTATAATTTCAAGCAAATTGCTAAAAGATTGGCCTATGGCCGCCGAGAGTCCCACAGCTATTTAATCGAACCATCAACTCACCCAATCTCTTGCCAACAGCTGTAGCCATAGCCAAAATATATACATGAATGATTCTTTGACAATGATGCATCTTTATTTAACTGCATGGTACGCTCGTCCTCCACTGCACGCGCCTACATTCCCTCTTAAACATAACATTAAATAACAATATCTCATTTCTACAGTTCAATGTACATTATTTTGTATTTAAATATGTGATATATAATAGCTTCAAGTTTAATTAAACTAGCCTTGAATAAAAATGCAAATTGTGCGACTCACGAACCAGCTAGATGGGGTGTCTCAAATCCTGATCATACTCGACTCGAGGAGACACACATTCTTTTGTTTGTAATTTGGTCATGTTGCACCTGTTGAGTTCTCTATAAACTTTAATGCAGTTTTCTTCCAAGTAAAAAAGAAAAAACCACGGAAAGAAAAATAGTCTATTATTTGTTTACATCTTAATTTGGACCTCAAAACTTATTTTCTAAAAGCCATGCTTGACGATATATTAAGTGATGTGTATTTATGTATAGTTTGTTAACTAGAGTTAATTACCTTTGGTTAACAGTTAGTCTACTAACTGCACCGATAAATCCCCTGTGAAAATAGTCTTGTAAAGGTGCTGCACCACCACACTGACAAGCAATAACAAGCTTGTAACAACTCAATTCCTCTGAAAGAGACTTAATCTTCACAAAGTATTGAGTGACAGACAGTGTTCCTTGATGAAGATTAACTAATTCACGCTTCAGTTCAAAGATCCTTGGTCCATTACCATGTTGAAAAATATCTTTCAAAGCAGACCAAATAGCTGCAGCAAAATCACAATAGATGATAGTAGCTGCAATATCTTTGGAAATCGAATTAAGAAGCCAAGAACTCACCACATCATTGACGCACTGCCAATTAGTGATCTGATCTGAAGTAGCATTATCACCAGGATGAGGAATCGATCCATCCACAAAGCCAAGTTTCCTTTTGCCGTTCAATGCCATTCGCATCGCGCAACTCCAGGAATTGTAATTTTCTTCGATCAAAGGATGAGAAACAAGAACCAAACCGGGATGATCCGAAGAAGAAAGTGTATAAGGATCGATAGCTGGTTGATTCGCCTCCATGAAAATAGATCAAGGAAAGAATGGCAAAGGATGCAAGAGAAATTGCCACAAGGAAGCAACGCGAAAAAGAATCGCGAAGAAGAAGAGCAAAGAATGCGGAAGCGTCAAGAAATGTGCTCTGATACCATCTTGCGAGTGAAATACTGTAGAGAAAGAGATGAAGAATTGACGAAAGAATGTTTTCTTATTCACTGAATGGGTAAGTACAAGAAGAAGAGTTTATATACATGGTAAGATTTATATACAGGTGATATATGGGTGCAGTTAGTAGACTAATTGTTAACCAGAGGTAATTAACTCTAGTTACCAAACTATACATAAATACACATCACTTAATACGATAGGAATGGAGGAAAGGAGGGAAGCGTTCTCTCTGTCCATTGATGATCTTCCATTGGAGATTACCTGGGATTGGCTTTTGCAAATCTTCAGGGGGGAAGGGGAAGTCGCCAACGTTTATGTGTCTCACAAGAGACGACGACAACATGACTGCAGGTTTGGTTTTGTCCGTTTTAAGAAGTTAGAGGAAGCAAAAAATGCTATTAGGAACCTAGATGGTATTAAGATCAGCGATAAAAACATGAAGGTATCGTTTGTGAAATATGACAAGAAGGGTGTGCCTTGGAATGATCCGAGTTTGAAAGGGGAAAGAACGAGTTCAGAAACGGTGGGGAATGAAGAAAAATCCTCAGCACATACAGTAAATGGAAGGAGTTTTAAGGATGTTGTAAAAGGTTTGCAATATAACATGAAGGGAAGAGAGATGGGATCAAAAGATTCGAGGAGAGTGGCAGACCATGGCATAGAGAAGAACATAAGGAGGTTGGATAAGATGCCTTTTAAGGGGGTGTGCTGGAGATTGCTTGAAGGGATCTTCAGTCCAAATAATACAAAGGAGGTTAGAAGAAGGCTTGATGAAGTGATTGATTGATGAGGTAATATCTAATATTCATCGGGAGGAAGAGATCATGAACTATTTCGATGGAGACAGGGAAGAAGAAGAGATGCAACAGACAGAAGCAAAGAAGGAAATGCCAGGGGCATTTTGGGAAGAAGAAATGATATCTTCAATGTAGCACTAGGTCCAATATGCAGCGGGCTCCCGTGTTGTTAATCTCGAGGAAGGTTTGGCGATGGAAGCTTCTGGGTTGTTATTCCCAACTGTGGGTCCCGACCAGAAAAGTGTGGAGGAAGCCAAATCAAGTGTTAGGTCGGACAAGAAAAATCACCAGTTTACACAGTTCAATTCGTGCTGCAAGGATGTGGACTCTGGAGACCCAACATGCAGTGGCCCAGATATCCCACCTGGGTTAGAACCATTTTTTGTTGATGGTGGGCCTTTGGATCAAGCTCAAAAACAAGAGGTTTCTGTGGGATTTAATGGTCTTAAGAAAATATTGGAGAGGGAGTCTCAAAAGAGAAATAGTTGTGGGGGGCATCAAGGCTACTCATCGAGAGAAAAGGTGCCACAAACTCCACTAATGGATTCAATTTCACTTTGGCGGACCAAGACAAATGAAGTAGTGCTACCGATGGATGAGGATTTAGTCAAAGCATGGATCACATGGGAAGGCTTTGGGGCTTCAGGCAAAAAATGAAAAAGCTGTGGTTGCTGCTTTAGCAAAAGTCCACGAATGTCAGGATTTCCTAGAAGAAGAGGTCGTCCAAGGAAGAAGAAAGGAAGCTCGAAGGATTGAGATGGGCATTTTCAGGTTCTGCTTTGGGGAGTCACATTTCTTTGGTGTGGTGGTTTGGATGGAAGTTTTTTGCTTTATTGGATTTCTCTGTTGGTGTTGTTCGTTGTTGCTAGCTGGTCTTGTCTTTTGCCTTCTGGTGATAGCATTTTTCGAGTTAGCTTCTTTCAGTTCTCAGCGTGGTTTTCGTATTTGTTGGGGTTGGGCATTTTATCCTGTGTTTGGTTCTTTGGTTGTTTATGGGGTAGTTGCCGGGGGACCTTAGGGTTTTTGCTTTGCTTTTTTATTTGATGTTTAGCTTGCAGGCTGGGATTTTTCCTTTTTGTTGGGCTAGCTTGGTGTTGTTGTGTGCCCTCTATTTCCTGGTTTTGTTTTTTGTTGACTTTCTGTGGATTTCTTGAGGCTCCCCTTTTTGAGTGGTCGAGTTATATGCTATTTATCAAAAAAACTCATTTTCGAAAAACCATTATGAAGAAGTTAAAGATGGCTTCTCACTTTTGAGTTTTGGCATTATTTTGAAAACCATTTTTTCTTTAAATATGGAGTATTATTATGGGTTGTTGGTAAAGCTATACGATTCTCAAATTTAATAATAGAGTTGAAAAGAAGAAAACAAAAATCTTATCAAAATTTTTTTTTTTGATTGGTCAAAAAGCGCTCAAAATTCTCTAAAGAAAGGATCAAGACAAAGTAGGTGAGAATCTCACCGCATCAAAAGGCAAAAGCAAACAACAGCAGCCCACCTAGACCCTGATCAAACATTCAAATGAAAGATAACTAGAAAAACTAAGGGTCCATTTAGATATATTTTTGAGACGGTTAAAGAGTTTTTTATTAGCATGAGAATGAAAATGAACAGTAATTAATATGTTTGGATGTGTAAAAATATTTTTTTAAACTCACTTTTGACACTCCAAAAAACTTTTTGGAAGAAATATCCTTGAAGTTATTTTTCATTTTACGAAAAGATAATTTGAAAAATAATCTCACTATTACTTTGATATCAACAAGCAAAAGTAATTTTATTTTATCCTATCCAAACAAAAATCATTCTTTTAGACTTACTTTTGACGTATTCAAACCAAATAAAAATAATTCCTTTAAAAAATATTTTTTCAAAAATAATTCTTTCAAAAATTAAATCAAATATTCTTTTAAAACCAAGCTCTACACACCAGCACACTCTCAAACACTTAAACAAACCTGCTACCCTTAATAGAACTTGTCGTGACACGAAACTTGAAAGCTCTGTTTTACATGATAATATAGATTACCTTATAACTGCTATAATATTTGTTTTCTAATTCATACAAATTTGATGACAGGAATTAGAGTCCCATTGGGATAGAGTGCTTAGGCCTAAATGCCAAGCTGGTATTGAATCTAGCTAGCGTCATCATCCGAAAGCATACAAAAAGCTGTCAAAAGAACGGTTTAAAATAAATTTTATTCCTTATTAGTTAATTTCTATCGATCTAGGTTTTGGTTTTTGTAATGTTTTGGGTTTTAATAATCTATTCTTTCTTATTTAATTTAGCCTCTATTGATGAGTATTTTTTTATATTTCTTGCTTATTTAAAGTTTATGTATTTACAATTTATATTCATTAAAATTAAATAGTTCTGATTTTTTTCCCTGAAAAACTAATCTCTATAATTTTTAAGGAAATAAGATCTTATTGATAAGAAATTATAGGGACTTAATTTCCAAAAAGCAATACAAATATAAACGAGTAAAAACTATAGGGATAAAATTTTTCTTAGACCTAAAAGAATTGTTAACATGTACAAGAACGTTACTTTGATCTCAATAAGTGAAGAATAAGACAAGATCATATATTGTTTGATGTTGATTTATGTATTATAGTTTACTTTGGTGTTTAATATGTGAAGTGATATATATTTTTAAGTCATCTATTAAAAGTAGTTTTACACAACAAAGTGATCATATGAAAAATATGATTATTTCATAATTACTTCATCTAACAATGCATTGTGATTCGCATTAAAAAAATGCATTTTGCATTTTGATAAATTAATTATAGTTTTCTGAAATAATAAATTAGTTATGCTAAAATGGATCATGTTTTTGTTAGTATTATTCAATTATCAAATGCAATTATTGAAATAAACCACTACGAATGATTTAGTGGTAATAATTACGAGATTAAAGACTCAAATTTTATTGCTACTAATATACTAAAAAAAATGCAATTATTGAAATAATAATATTCTTACATATTAATGTTACTTGCAAAGTTAGTTATTTTGATTAAGATCACTGCTTAACTAGGAACATTTTTCGCTACTATTTTAGTGCCGTGGAAACGTAATTCTCTTATTTATTTGTAGCATTAATATTTTATCTCTTGTAGCCTCCAACATCCTAGTGAAGGCCGTTACGTACGGCCGTAGAGAATTAAATATTAGTTTATTGAAATAGCTAAAGTTAACCTGTGTGAATTCATATAAAACTTTTTCAACATAATTATGCACAGTTATTAATTCACAAGTTACATAAATAAGAATATTCATAAAGTTTTGTAGAATTGATTTTAGATAAAATTGATTTTATTGAAATTGATGTTGAAGTAAAATAATCTATATTTGATAGTTTTTTTAAAAGTAATTTTGACAAAAAATAAAAAAAAATTATTTCTATCAAAATTAATTTTAAAGACAAGAATTGATTTTGAAATTTAACAACCAGATATCATTCAACATGCTCAAAATCGATTGTTGGACCATATAATCGATTCTAACATGTCTCAATAGGCTCCCAAACACACTGTTAAGTGATATTAAAACTTAACTAATGGTCACATGCGTCATTACAAAAATGACAGCATGTATAGTGCATCATTTTATAACAATTTTGAAGAATGTCATAACTCGTTTAATAAAAATACAATAATTTTGATGAAAATTAAATACATTTAGAAGCTACTACTATTGTGATTTTAAAATACTTATAACCGTATTCACTTTAAACTCGTCGTAGAATGAAGCACACGGTACTCCAAGCATTCCCCCCTTAAAACTTTGTAAAGAGTACAGGCTACTTGATTGGCACATTTAGGGTCTATTTGGTATATATGATAATATATGATCTGATAGGATAAGAGCTAATTATATAAGACTTGATAAAAATTTAATATTGTGTAGTATTTGATATATCATTATATAAGATATTGTATTATATAAAATATAATCAGAAAAAAAAAATTATAATAAATATAATTTTTAAATAGTTATTATAATTATTTTAGCTATTTTTTATTATATATAAAAAATATGAGAGAGAGAGATAGAGAAAAATAGAGATAAAATTTTTATACATCAAAATCTAAGCAGGCTCAGTATCATATTATTATATTTAGTTATATTTTTTATTATATATAATTAAATTTATATTAAATATTATTATTTATATATTTTAATAATAAATTTTTATACCTATATTTTTATTTTAGTTTGAATAGTTATTTTATAATTATTTTTTAAAAAATATTTATTTATTATTAAATAATATTATTTTTTTGTTTATATATTTATATTATTTATTTAACAATCAAAATTTTTTAATAAAATATATTAAAAAATAAAAAAGTGAAAGAACCCTTATATATTGAAAGTTAATCGGGTCTAATATAGTCTCTCTAGTTTGTATTAAGTTATTTATCATTATAACGTATAAGGGAGGTTTGATGGATAAGTTTATACAATATGTTGACTATACAAAACAACAAATAAATCATAACGTATTATATTACTTTATCCTATCATTCTTAATATAACATACCAAACATCCCCTTAATCAAAGTGGGTTGCCGTATTTTGTCATACACTTCGTTTAAAATGGGGAAAAAAAATTCATAAAAATACAAAAACACGTAACAAACATTATAAACCGCGGAATTATTGCATAAAGAATAAACAATAATGCAAAGGCCTTTGACTTTTCCATTATGATATTATCGCGGTGTGCTGTATTCGTGTATTATGCAAGCAACTCACCGACTCAATATTCACAACCGCTTTCTCAACTCTTTTTAAATAATCCATATATATAAATAGTACATATTAACTACTGCTCCTCTCTTCTTCTCCATCTCCCTCACTCGTTGACCACCCACTTTTACAACCATTTGCTACGCCGCTTTTGGTTCTCCCCTCCACCTTCACCAACGCTTTTTTGCCTTTTCCCTCTAATCTCCAACCTCGAAATTGGATCACAGCCACCATCACAAGTTTTCCATGATTCCATTATTCCAACCTTAACAAGAACAAACTCGTCACACACACCCCCTTATCAAAGCCTACATGTGTTCCATTTCCTAGTCCCACAATTGCATAGGATCATCTCTTTGTAATCCCAACTTTTCCAAACCTGGGTCCCTTCTCTCCTTCCATTCCTTAGCAAAACCTTAATAAAAATCACCCAATTATGTAAGACTACCCCTTTGCACCTTAACAACTCCCAAAAAAACCCAAAAAAAAAAAAATTGTTTCTCCTTACATTTGGAAAATCATGTAGTGTATACCCTTTGGTATATCCACTATTCTATCCAATTATAATTTTTACTTAGTTAAATTTCCTTTATATTTTGTGAATTTTCAAAAAAGGAAAAAAAAAAATGGCAGAATCGGAGACGGGAAGGCCGACGGCGGCGTCGATGCCGGGAACGCCGGATACTCCGGGAGGACCGCTGTTCACGTCGCTGCGAGTTGACTCACTGTCACACGACCCGTCGTTTGCAATGGCGAGGTGCAAGTGTTTGCCCACTAAGGCCCATACCTGCTTCACTGATTTCTCCGTTGGCGTTCCAATTCCATATGTGTCCCTCACTCAAAAGGTAATTAACTCTTCCCTCTCTATATTTAGGTCAACGATTTTGTGCAAGTAGCCATCGTTGTTGAATTTGTTATTTGTCTGAACTTCTTTTCAGTGGGTTTTTTTTTTTTTTATTTTCTGGGGATGAGATGCAATTCCATTTGATTTCAAGGTAGCATTAGCATTGTCGTCATTTTCCTTTAGTTATATATATATATAGAACATTCACAGGAAGTGTTATACATTGTCGTCGTTTGCATAACATATGATTTTATTAAAATTGTTATCATGATTGTTTTCGCTTAAGGATAAGTATGTATCCATTGGGAATATTCAATTATGGTGTTTTTTTATTTTTTGTAATTTTTTATTTTCTAGATGTTTATTATTCTCTTATCTTGTTACACTGTTATCGAAATAAACAATTTTTTACATTAGTTTGTTAGAATTCAATTTCTATATTGTCGATTAATATAATTTGAGAAAAATACCAAATTAGAACTAGCAATTATCCATTATGATAATTGTTAATCATGATTTGTCTTATCTCCAATTTTATTTACTGATAATATAAATTTATTTATATTATTAGTGCATAAAAATTAATTTCAATTTTTTATTTTAAGAATGAATGTAATTTAAATACAATGATAGTATAAAATTTTTTTACACAATCAATGAATCATATTTTTCTAGTTGTATGATTATTCAAGTAGTAAATATTAAATTTTACCATATTTATTGATGTGACAAGATATAATTGGATAATGGTATAAAAAAAATTTACCCTATGCAAATTAAATTCTTTAAGAATATATGATGAATATTATAAATCTTGTTATTACAAGAAATTTCACTAATTTCAAGATCTTCAACTTTTTTCTTCTATAATGAGAATACAAATGTGTGTACATAAACCTAATAAAAGATAATAAAATACTAAAATAATAACTTATAAAAAATCAGTATTTTTCCTTGTTTATATAGAAAAATAATTTATCATTTCGATAACATAACAAACAAGAAAGAAACGAAAACAAAAACAAACTTCTTTATTATTTATTAGTCTTTTATTTATTGGTGTAAATTAAATAAGTTGCTGTACAGAACGTCGAGAGGAAAAAAGTCATGTGTACGTCACATTTTAATTTCAATTAAAAGTAACTACATCAACTTAATTTAAAATGAATTTAAATTTGATAGATTGTCAATATAATTTTTTTTACATTATTATCTAATAATATATTTATGCAGTATTAAATATATAAATTTAATTGGTATATATTGATAGTGTAAAATAATTTTACACTGTCAATCAATAGAAACAAGGAAAATGAAAAATCATGGTGGATCCCTCATTATAATGAATAGTTATTTGTATGAGTTAACATTTTTTACTATTTTTATTGGCTGACAGTATAAAACTATTTTACACTGTCAGTACATTTAAATTAGATTCTAAATATATTTACACAGCATTAAAATAAATAAACTTTGTAAGTAATAATAGGTGATAGTTAAATACTCTCGCTGTTTTAATTTATCTTTTAATTTAGATAACTTAGTATATTTTTAAATCAATGTATCTAAATAAAATATTCAGATACATTAATTTTAAGAATGTACCAAATTATTCAAATTAACAGATAAATTAAAACTGATAGAGTATCTTTTAATTTGATAATAAATAATTAGATAATAATATTAAAATTAAACTAATAATATAATAAAATTAAGATAAATGATTGTGGATGATATTGATAATCGTCATTCATCCAGTCAAAAAAAGAAAAAGTTCTTGCCACCCATATCAATAATTTGGGCATAACTATTAACACACCTATTTGTCTATTCACATTCTCCATTAGTTAGATTATAATTTTAATTTCCTAAACTACCCTCACCTAGATCAATTAATTAAGTGTACCAATACATGACTAATTTTTAATTAATAAATTAGATAAAAAGCATAGAGCGCAACTTCATTGTTATAAAAAACAATATATGAGATTTTATAATAGAAAACATAACATGCCTACTGAAAATATTTTCAGATAAGAATTCAACTCACTTCCCAAGTTATTTTCTTCACCAGGGGAGGAAACTTCATTATAGTTCATGGCGTTATCCATGACTTTTGGCTGTTGATTCATTTAACATTAATGAATTTGTTAAACTAATGAATAAGAAATCAAACAATAAAATAGGAAAAAGACAAAAACTACCGACCACTGTAGAAGAAGGAGCAATGAAGAATATGGTACAATGAGAGTATAGAAGAAGAGTCTTACGGGATCGAGAGAAGAACGAGCTTAAGGGGTAGAGAGGAGAGTAAAATAAAGTAGGAAATAATTAACAATAAATGAGAATGCAAATAGAAAAAAAATAATATAATCAATACAGATTTTATTTTAATAAAACTAATTGATTTATATGAGGGTAATTTAGGGAATTAAAGTTGTAATATACTAATGGAGAGTATGAATAAGTAAATTGGAGCACCAATAACCCCACCCCAATAATTTATATTAATCATGCTTTTATTTCTTGGACTACCTAATTAAAAACAAATTAAGGATCCCAATGAAATACTACTATATATAGAGTATATATAGAGCATACGTATTTAAAAAGTAATAAGTGAGTTAAAGGCCCGTCAAAAAAACAAAAAAAAAAGGAGCTAAGTGGGTTAATTGTTCAAGAAGCCAAAGTAATTTTTGTCCTCTAAAATTTCATAAATTAATCAATAGCAGTTAATTATTAATATAAAAATTAATCAGCAGCTATTTGGTAGAAGTATTGTTGTATGAAAATATTATGAAGGGAAATATAACCAACCATGTGAAGATTAAGCATAAAAGTTGAGACCAAAAAAAAAATGGAAGTTCCTTAAAAAATATAAACTTTTTCCTTTTATTATTTACTTTTATACTTGCTTCTATGAATAACATTTTGCATTATGAAGTACTTTTAAAAAATAATATTATATATAAATATAAATATTATTGGGACTCAAAATTTGGTATTACAGTATCAATGTAAAATAAATTTATAATATTATTAATTATATATTTTTATTTATAAAATTTTTAAGATTATATATAATTAAGTTAAATATTTTTATTAATATAATAATATATAATTAAATATTTATATAAAAATTTTTTACATTAATAATGTACCAAAATTTAATTCTTAAAACATCCATAAAGGCCATTGCAATTACTATTAGGAGATCCGCGCTAATAGTTCATTCCATTTTAACTAGTAGAAGGGGGAAAAAAAATTTCTGGCCACATGCCTATCTTAGGTAGCCGTATCCCCATCATCCTCGACTCCCTCTTCCTTTGTGTGGTTTAAATCAACCTTGAACTCAGGATTTTTAATCTTTGTTGTTAATACTTACATTAATTTTAAAATATATTAAATTATATAAATAAATAAATAAATTGAAACGGAAGTCGTATTTTAACTCCTTAGTTGATATCTTTTGTTATTGACTTATTGACTTCTATGTTCTCTTTATTTCTTCTTCTTCAATTTTTTTTTTTTTTCCGGGTTTTCCTATCTGCGGTTGTCACTTTTCTTTGACCTTTGATGCATTGATGCCGGTACTGACTACTAACACGATTTCTATTCTTTGACTTCAATGCTTGATATCATTATTGAATTTGAGGTATTTTTTTCAATGGTTTCATCAGAGCCCTCTTTATGATTTGCAATTGCCCAACACCAAATATTTACTGTTCTTTGACTTCAGTGCCTGCTATCCTTGCTTGAATTTGATGTCTTTTTTAATGGTTTCATCATAACCCTCTTTATGTATTGCAAATACCCAAAACCCACGAATATTATTTTGAGATTAATTTTAATGTATTGATAATATAAAAATATTTTATATTATTATTTAATTATATATTTTTATTTATAAGATTTTTAAAATAATAAATAATTAAATAAATATTTTTATTAATATAATAATATATAATTAAATATTTATATAAAAATTTTTTATATTAACAATATATCAAAAATAAATTATATTCCCTCTATTTTAATTTATCTATCAATTTGTCCAAATGGATATATCTATCCATTTGTTAGATAAATTAAAAAAAAAAAGAGTACTATTTTTCAAGTTTCAAAAGTTTTGCACTTATGATTGAGGCAATGATAACGAAAATATATACCATCAAATTACGAAACCTCTTCGTTGATGCTATAACAAAATCATTACCTTTGGTGCCGAGTTTTTACTAGTATTTTTATAAGTGTTTGGCTAACCAATTTTTACTAGTATTTTTAAGGACTTATCTAACTAATACCCATAAAGATTCGAAAAAAGGAAAGATTGTATTTTGCACTTATGATTGAGGCAATGATAACGAAAATATATACCATCAAATTACGAAACCTCTTCGTTGATGCTATAACAAAATCATTACCTTTGGTGCCGAGTTTTTACTAGTATTTTTATAAGTGTTTGGCTAACCAATTTTTACTAGTATTTTTAAGGACTTATCTAACTAATACCCATAAAGATTCGAAAAAAGGAAAGATTGTATTAAAGAAGCAAAAAATTTAAATTTTCAATGCATTGAAAACAATAAAAGTTTAAAAGCTTTTGTCTTCTTGAATCTTTAACCAGTATTCTAACGGTACTGATTAGCAGGACCTTATTTTTAACCATCTTAACTTATTCTCTTATTCATGAAGCTCCTTGAATTTTTGCATTCAACTATTTTCATATTTTTGATTTAAGTTATCCTCAACCTGAAGGAAGACGGAAGAGAATTAATGGGCTGAGCGGGGATTTGATGATGACGATCATGGGGACATTTTTTTTTTTTCCTTTTAATTAATGTTAGATTAAAACAATTTAAAAAATAAAATAAAATTCTTTCTATTTTTCAAGGACATAGTACCTTACTCCCAAATGATGTATATGAAGCATTTATGGGAAGGGACCTTCCAGTGTGCAGCGATAAACTTGAAATAGCATGAGGACAATTTGAAATATTTTTCAAAAAATTATCATGGGAGTATCAATTTTATTTTGAGTGAAGGTTTTATTTGTCAAATATAACTTTTTGTAATTTAAAATATTAATCTTTTTCATAAAACTAATTTTATGAGACATTGAGACAAATATAGTTAAATATATTTCTAGCAGTTTTATTTCGAAAAAAAATTCAAACTAAGCTAATATATTTATTTTTTAACTTTTTGGTCGCGAGCTAATATGATTTTTTTAATATGTTTAGTTGGAATTTTTGTTTTTGGTCAATATGTTGAAAGAGACACAGAGATAAGCACTATCCGTTCAGCTAAATAAAAGAGCTGGCCCAACGAGACTAGCATAAGGCCGAGAGCGCTTGCGTAAATGAATCAATTACTGTGTAGAAAAGACTCAAGTAATACAAAATATAGTCTAAAAAAGTTGTGCAATGATCATTATCCGTTATATTATTATCAAATCGTTCAGAAAAATACAATAGTGAGACAAGTTTTCAACTTTGGCAAAGTTTTGACTTTTTCAACAATCCCATCCTTGGTTTTATTTTTAAAATTACATACCGCAGTTGTAAATTCTATTTCATTTAGATCAGGAAAGTCTTGTAATTCAATTCACCCATTACAAAAACATAACGAGAATTATCAAATAAGCATGGAAAATTTTTTATATCATCGTATTATGTTTAGGCACTCCACTCAATAGTTGACATCAATAAATGTATCTTATATAAATTGACGTATTCTTAAAGTAAATTCCATATCCTTATGCATGTTTAATATCAAATAGGCAGTTTATGATAAAAAAATATTAGTCAAATTTTTTTATTTGAATTTATTTATTAGAATAATGTGACATAGATATTGATCCTTTAATAGATAAATGAATCATATCACTTTATTCTATCCAACAAACACCATTGCTCACTGTATTTTTAAAAAAAAAGGTTCAAACATTTTTTTTTTTAACTGTGTAGTGTATTGCATTATTTTTATGATAAACACTATTATTTCAAGAATTACTCACAAGGATGACCCCATTGGCTAATAAACAGTGTTTTGAATGGCCAACAGGTTGGAGCAGAGTTTGTGGGGACATTCATATTGATATTTGCAGCAACTGCAGGACCAATAGTGAACAACAAGTACAATGGGGCAGAGACCCTGATGGGAAATGCAGCTTGTGCTGGATTAACAGTGATGTTCATTATCCTCTCCATTGGCCACATCTCTGGGGCACACCTCAACCCATCCCTCACCATTGCCTTTGCAGCATTTCGCCACTTCCCATGGACTCATGTCCCTGCATACATAGCAGCACAAGTCTCTGCCTCCATATGTGCCTGTTTTGCTCTCAAGGGTGTTTACCACCCTTACCTCTCTGGTGGAGTCACTGTCCCTTCGGTGACTGTAGGCCAAGCCTTTGCAACTGAGTTTATAATCACTTTTATTCTCATGTTTGTGGTCACTGCTGTTGCTACTGATACTCGTGCGGTGGGTTGTTAACTGATTGCAATTCAAGATCTTAAATAAAGCATCGTTGTCTTTTTTTTTTTTTTTTTCCATGTTGATTTGCTTTATTTTTATCATAGAATTGATGGTGGCATGCAGGTTGGAGAATTGGCAGGTATTGCTGTTGGGGCTACAGTTTTACTCAACATTCTCATATCAGGGTGAGGAACCTTCTCTTATCTAGTTATAGTCACACTTTGTGGCATCATTCATTTGTATTTTATTTGTATTGTTATTTTTGTTTTTTAAGGTTAAGGTTTCCAGCACCATCACACCTCCTTAGACCTTAGTCTTTGTGTTGTATCAATGGAATAGATTCTTTCATGTTACTTTTTCGGGTGATCATATATCAAAAAGGAGATAGACATAAAATGAGTAAAACCTTGTTAAAATGTGTGGAGTCATGTTTCTAGTACTTTTGTCTATTTATAAGACATGGTCATATTAATAAGAATCATGAAAGATCCATTATTTTGAATAATTGGAACTGACCAATAATGTTAGGATGGTCATACTATATAAAAAGAACATGATGAACTCCCTTACTCAAAAGATGTTAAATGTACGTTTGGAATTTACAATAAACACTTCAATAGGATTTAAGTTTGTTTGATTAATTTTATATCATTTACAAACCATAGTGTTAAAAATTTAATCACATGTTGTACTTGGTTAGGCCAACAAGCGGTGGTTCCATGAATCCAGTGCGCACCTTGGGTCCAGCTGTTGCAGCAGGCAATTACAAACATATCTGGTTATACTTGGTGGCGCCAACGCTTGGTGCCCTTGCTGGTGCAGCTGTTTACACGCTCGTCAAGCTCCGTGACAGCGAGGCCCAGCCACCACGACAGGTTAGGAGCTTCCGCGACAGGTCAGGCTAGCAACAACAATGCTAGCTTTCGCCCCACTGATCATGTTTCAAGCTTAATTCCTGTTTGATATTATAGAACCATATTAAATAAAATGTGGGGTCTCCTTAATTATGTTCAAGTATGTGAAATTAAGTGTGTATGGTGTGTTTTGTTTTCTTGTGTTATCATGTACGTCATGGAGTGTGGGTAATTTTGTGGATTTAGATCTTCTTAAGGTGCTGACTATTCCATGCTTTGTATTGTGATTTGATCTACTTAAAATTAACCATGTGGTTTGTAGTGTTGAACATTCTCTATTTTTTTTTTCAGCATTTATTTCTTCAAGCTACTTATGTATACTAGTTAACTTTTAGTTCGAGACTATATATGATGAAGCATACATGATCGAAATTGGAAGATAGAATCTACTCCCACCTATTTCCATGTCCATCAAAGTTGTTGAATCAAGAAGCTTTTGAAAATTTCTACCAGATTATTGCATGCCGGTCTAAATGGTTGTTTCTCATGCTAAAAAAGCACTTCATGGAAATCCCCTATGAGGCACCATTCATTTCTTAGAATCAATTTGCACACTTGCCAAGCTGCTCCATAGAAAATGCCTATTATAGTTACGGAATTCGGGATTCCCATACATTAACAAAAGAAAAATTGCAATGCACCAACCCATTCAAAATCCCGTGGTGCATATGGCCCTTGCCACCCCTTCAGCCCAGGGATTAGATCCATCCCAAGCGCATTAGAGCCTGTGCACAAACCACCATCCCAAGCCCAAAGCCACTGTTTGATGCAAATTGTAAACAAGTTTTTCGGGATGAGAAATATTTTTTGTATCATTAAAATAGGTAAACACCTTAGATATTTATAGATAGAAATTAGAAAAAAAATTGTAAGAAAAAGTAAAAAGAGTGAAATGATTGATGGAGAAAGAAAAAACTGAGAGAGGGTGTTAGGATTTTAGGTATGTAAAAATAATATAACCCTTTAGGGATAGAGTTCCCCGTGTGCTCATGAAAAATGGGAAAATAATTCTTATATCTCCTAAATATCTATTTTTAGCTTCATAGTTTTTTTTCAATCAACAGCGAGATTGATGCCCAAAGAAAATTATAAAATAACTATCTGGATAGTACAAGTCCCTAAGAAATTTGCAAAAAATTCCGTGGAGATGAAATCTAGCACCCTATTTTTTTTTTTTTTTGGTCTGAGGCACCGTATTCATATACTACAAATTGTAGTTGAAGGGTATGACCATGCTTAGCTAGCCTATTAGCACAAATGTTCGCTTCCTTGTAAACATGACCAAATTCTAAAATCCAATTCCCCTTTGCCACGACTTCTTGATAGAATTAATCAAAGGGGCATGGGAATAGGAGTTTATAACACCTTAGGAAACAGTGGCAGAGCTTCTTTGGGGCAATGGGGGGCTATGGCTCCCCCAAATTTTTTAAAAATTAACTTTTATATATATATATATATATATATATATATAGTGAGAGAAAGAGAGAGAGAAATATATAGAAAAGTTTTGTTTGATAAATAGGCTAAGTTTAAATATACTACTTTACATAAATGATATTACTTTATATAAATGAGTTTCTTCAACTTAAAAGCCTATCAACTTATTTTTAATTAAAAATAACTAAAAACTAAAAAATCATATAACAATTGAACATCATTTTAGAATGGAAATATTTTTTGTTACAATAGATAAGTAATTATAAGAGTTGAATAGCATGTTCAATGATCAAATAATGAATTTCTTAACTCTAAGCTCTACTTTGATTCTTAAAAATGCTTACAAAACTTTTGACATTGTTAGAGATGTGTGTTTATTTGGGAATGCAAGGAAACATTTTTTTTTTAATAAAAACTATTTTAAAATAATTTCACATGTCTGGGTAAAAAGTTTGAACATATGATAAGCAAAAATTCTAATTTTAAGTGTAAAATTCACTTATAAGTGAAAACATATTTTTGAAGTTTTTGATTATAAGTAAAAGCTGATTATTTTTTTAGTATAATATTTTTATCAAAATAACTCTAAATATTAAATATTATAAAATACAAACAACTCATTTGATACCGTTTTTTAGTAATTTATCATATAAAATAATTATTTTTATACAAAAGCAAAGCACACTACTTTAAAATTACTTTTAAGCTTATACACCTAACACTATAAAATATTAATCTTTTAATCCTTCTCTATAAAATTATTTTATCGTGTTATTTATTTGATTTAAAGTTTATATATGTGATATATTATTAATTTTAATTTGATTGTCATCATTTAATTTATATTTTAAATTATTTGGCTCCCCTAAATTTTTTTTCAAGATCCGCCACTGTTGGGAAATGAATCAAAATACACAATTAGAGTTCACCTCCACCAAGAGGTTTCTAATCTGCAGGTTCTGAGCAATTCGTTGGCCCAACATCACCCCTCTAGAGTTCTGCTAATGTGATTGAGCATTGACCAATATTTGCACTCCAACCTACGATCAAGTTCCTATCATGACCTCTTATAATTCCACCACAAGCAGCTGAATTCTCACCTATGAGAAAAGAGCCATCCGAGTTCACTTTTATCCAATCCATAAGAGGCAGCGACCAAGCAACTTGAAGTTACTAATTGAGGTCTAATAGACTCTATATACTAATATTTTAGATAAAAAAATTATATAGTTTATTTAATTTGTAATCTACTGCAAATCTCTTTTTTTTTTTTTTTTCTTTCAAAAGTTTTTTCTCTTGGTTTCTCTCCTCTTAAATAGTTTTATGTGCAATCTAACTATAAAAACATGCTTAGAGAATTGCATAAACCGTATTGTAATTTCCCAAAATCTCCATTCGTAAAAAAGTGGAACATGACAAATTTTATTCTAGATAAGCTTTCCATGCATTTTGTAACATGCTTCCACTTTTATAATTATAATGCATCAAATACATATTAGCAATAATATGAAAGTTTTTGTTTTGAATAATGATGATGATGATGTTTCTAATGCAAATTGCATTAAGGAAAACAAAAAAGGTACTATTGACATTGAGGCACAATTCTAGGTTGGCAGTGGGTCAGCTAAAAAATTCTCTCAACCTCACTTTGAGGCCTCTCACTTTATCATCAATGTTTATCCAAATCACACAAGGCTCATCTTCTCCTCCTGCAATAACAGTAAGGTTCACCATGTTTTTTCTGTTTTTTAAGAGAATAAGGTGTGATCGAGAGAGTGTGGAAGGAAGAAAATATATAAAAAGTTGCCATGTCCATTATCTACATGCGTGAGTGCGTGAGGTTATTATTGTGCCTGCTATGCCTTTGTGTACACTGGTGCATGAGGTCATGCGCTGTGGTAGAAACACAGAGGGCAATTGTGATTTTTTGGTAAATGAAGTGCCAAAACAAAAAATAACTTTAGGCAAAAAAAAAAGGCTCAAAAGTTAATGTTGATTGGGGTTATTAAAGTAAGTATGTCTTAATAATTAATTTACTATTTGACAAATTAACTCTCAAAATAATTTTATAATGGTAAAAAATATAAGAAAATATATTTGTATAGCTTTTTAAAAATGACTTTTAAAAGTAATAAAACAAAAAAATTTTTTGGCAATGCAGCGACTGTCACTATGTACAAGATGTCATGTACTCATGTATGAGTTCCTCATGTTTGTGTATAGCAGAGATTATGAAACATGTGCTTGAGTTTCGAGTACAAGATTCCATGTACTCAAGTATAGGTTCCCCACATGCGAATACAACATAGATTATGAGATGCGTA
Source organism: Pterocarpus santalinus (assembly GCA_031439595.1). Taxonomy (NCBI): domain Eukaryota; kingdom Viridiplantae; phylum Streptophyta; class Magnoliopsida; order Fabales; family Fabaceae; genus Pterocarpus; species Pterocarpus santalinus. The sequence continues at coordinate 52,849,437 of CM062526.1, forward strand.
TTCGAGTGCAATAGAGACTTTTGAAACTCGTACTTTGCCAACAAAAATGCATAATTTTAAATATTAGATTATGAACTATAAGTAGTTTGCCTTAATTTTAAAAATAAATTAGATGGCTAGTACAATTGAAAATTAAACTAGAAGTATTTTGACATAAATTCCTCCATAAGAGATAGTCTCCTAACTATTCTAAATAACATAAGCTAACATAATAGTAAATTTGATACATAATATTATAAAATCTTGGTAAACAAAGTCTTGATATAACTTGGTGCATTTTTATATTTATAAATCTATTTATGTGTTATGCATTATTTTTCAAGGTGGAGGCCCCATGCACTCGGCTGCCCTTTATAAGTTATGACTAGAATTTCGTCACCTCATGGATTTTAAAGTGAGCAAATGATTCTCCATCAAGTAGGATTCATGGGATATCGCATTAATAGAAAAAAAAAAAAAATCACTAGCACCACCCCTGACAACCTTGCCACCACTGCCATCACCATGACCACTACCCTTACCTCACCATAACCACCGCCACCATTAGTGGCACCAACTTACACTACCACTATCTCCATCAGTTACTAGGTATAACTCATTGATGGCCGCATTCTAAGCTTGTCGACAAATATCACCCATGAGTGCATGAGTAAAGCTATCAAATGGCCCGTGCACCACATTATGGCAGCTTGACCTGCTTAATACCAATATGCGGTCTTAAAAGAACCAACCTTTTTTCTTTTTTGGGTTATTTAGACTTCTAAAAATTTGATTATACATAATACACATTAATTTTGATTAAAAAAAAGACAAAAATTCTCATTCCTTATTAAAAAAGTAAAAAAGTTCTAAATTTGATTACCAAATCATATTTTTATGTCTTAAATTTATGGCCATTTTCTATTAAAAAAAAGAAATGTCGGTAAAAGGGCTGACTGCGTTAACCTACGCGGGCTGGCTCGTTTAAGCCACTAGTTAAATGCGTTGAGGTGAAAACAAGCAATTTTAAATAGATTGTTATTTTTCAAGCCTATCATACCCATTTTTGGTAGGACACGAATTAATCTGACGGATTTAGCTTATTTTGATGGCCCTATACGTGAGGTCATTGTCATGCCTTTGTGTCTGTAAGCGCATGATGATGTGCGCTATGGTAAAGTCAATGAGACAAAAAAATAAAAGTGCATTTTTTGTAGATAAAGCCCCAAAACAAAAACAAGTTTAAGTAAGAAAAAAACAAAAGCTCAAGTGAAAAATGAAAGTTACTCTTAATTGGGGTTACTACAAAGTAAGTATGTTTTGATAATTAATTTAATATCTGACAATTTAACTCTCAAAACAATTTTATAATGGTAAAAAAATAAAAGATCTGTTTGGATAGCTAATTTTAAAAATACGAGTTCCATGTATTGGAGTACAATAGAGATTATGAAACATGTACTCGAGTATGTATAGGATGCTATGTATGCGAATATGGGTTCATTGTATTCAAGTACAATAGAGATTGTGAAATGTATACTTCAGTATGTACTAGAGAACAATATGCCAAGTACTGTTATTCGCGTCTGCATTCCCTATATTGGAGTAAGCATCCAAGTACAATAGAGACTTTTAAAACTTGTACTTTGCCAACAACCTTGCATAATTTTAAAAATAAATTATAATCTAGAAGTACTTTGTGTTGAAAGTGTGCCTACAACAGCTGCATACATGGATGTTTTATCCAATTTCTAGAAGTTTAATTTTCTATTTTTTAAGACCTAGTCTTTAGGAGTTTTTGATTTTGCTTTCATCATATTAGAATCTTGTTAGTCGTGCCTAAAAATAAGGGATATCTTGTTTTGTATGTTTGACTATAGCTCTATTTAAAAGAGCAAATGAATAACAACTAAGTATCCTCTATAAAACATATTTGTTCTTCTACTCTTATTTTACTTTATAAGAACACTTTGTCTTAATTGAGGCAGCTGATCAATCCACATCCTGACTAGCTGTGGTCCTTACCATCATTGTATAAGTCTAAGACCTCTGCTAACCATTATCACCATCCACTACCATTGGTTCGGCCAAAACATTTTTGTGAAGTGCAAAATGTATGTGAAATGAGTGAATATGAAAGGAGAGGGAAATGCAATATTTATAGTGTAGTATGCAAGAAATGATTGGCGGTAAATAAGGGAGTGAAAATGTGCAACCTTGCCAAGCTATCTGCAACCTGATTAGCATCTTGGTAGTTATGCTTCACAACCACACTCTAATTTTTTACGCAATAATTAAACTATGATTCTATTGAGCAATGTGAAAAGTTGTTGTCTATCCTCCTTGCAAATAAGTTTTAGAAACAATAAAATGAAAAACTTGTTTGACAATGCATCAACTGTCATTGAGTACAAGATGCAATATAGTGTAGTACAGGTTGCATGTATTCAAGTATAACAAATATTACAAAACATGTACTCGAGTATGTATTTGAGTATAAGATGCCATGTACTTGAGTATGTGTTCCGTGTATCTGAGTACAATAGAGATTATGAAATGCGTATTCGACTTCAAGATATCATGTATTTTAGTACAATTCCCTATATTGGATTATAGCAGAGCTTATGAATGATGTACTCAAGTACGTATTCAAGTACAATAGTGACTTTTGAAACTCATACCTTGCTAACAACATTGTATAATTTTAAAAATTAGATTATAAATTAGAAATATTTTACCTTAACTTAAAAACACATAACATGGCCAATACAATTGACACTTGAACTAGAAGTACTTTGCCATAAATTCCTCCATGAGGGATAGTCTCCTAGTTATTCTGAACAATAGAAGTTACTTCAGCTTAGCATTATCTTGTATCGATTGGTCTCGTGATTCGTCAAATTGAATCTCCATCAATCGTTGTTCTTGAGCAACAGTTACTCCGGAAGTGACACATTCTACATCTTGACTGGCAACTAGTTTTGTTGCTACTACACAAGCCTAAAACCTCAATTAACCATTAACACCATCCACCGCCTTAGTTTGGCCAAAACATTTTGTGTAAAGTGCAAAGTATATGCGAAGTGAGTGAATAAGGAAGGGAAAAGGGGAATGCGATATTTATAATGCGAAGTATGTAATAAGTAATCGGTGCTGAATAAAAAATAGGGCAAGCATATAATATTTATAGGAAGAAGCCATTATTCTCTATTGTAGTTTTTGTGAGGATGTTCTATGTATGAAGCAAGTGATGTGAAGAATAGGCGCATGCTCGAGTATGTATTCGAGTATAAGATGCTATGTACTGAAATACGTGTTCACTATATCGAAGTACAACAAAGCTTATGAATTACGTACTCTGAAAAGCCCCTCGTTCTTCTAAGCTCATTAGGCCGTCAATGGGTTTACTTAAATTTTATGCCAACCTTATTTTAAGTTTCTTTATATTATCATTAGTGTTCACCCTAATCATGCGAGGTGCATTTTCTTGTTCTATCATAATCTTAAGGTTCACCATGTTAACATATGATAGAGAAAGTAGAAGGGAACTAGAAATATATAAAGGATAGATGTTGTTTGCGTGATGCTCATTATCCGAGAGTGTTACAATGTGATGAAGAGAATGCCTGGAAGGGAATTAATGTAATTGGTGGGTTTCTTTACAGCTCACTGTCTTATTTTTATTCCATCAATGTATTTCTTCCATTTTTACCGCTTTATCTCTATTAATTTGAATTTGTATGAATCGTATCATGCCATTTAGCACTCCTCGAGCGAAAATGACATAGGTTTTTTGGTTAATTCTTTCAACGTGAAAATTTCAATGATTGTACATTACCAAAACTCAACTTACAATTATGAATTATGAAAAGAATAAATACATTTGGATCATGGAAAAGATGACTATTTTGACCTAGACCTATAAGAAAATATCCTTTGGGATCCAAAATAAGAAAATAAATTTAAGGTTGAAATAATTAGAGCTAATGAGGTTTAATTTCAAATAATTGAACACTTTTTCTAGAATTATCTATCTTCGTGTGGTCAGCTTTTGCAAATGCCTTAGCATACCATCACGCTTCTATTTTATTGGTGGGGAGTCAGTGACTCCAACGCTCTTTTCCACTGGGTTTTGATGAGGCATTGCCATACCATATCATTCCAATTGTAGCTATTATCATTCCTAACATTAGGTGGAGATTGAGAGCATCCCTCCCAAAAAAGAATTCCATCACTAATACAAGTATTGTCTTCATATGGCCTAGTACTTGAAATGATACAGTAGTAAATTTCCCAATATAGATAAACTAGCTAAGATTTGTCTCGACTGCAATATTTTTTTGATTAATGTTAATGTCTTGGTAATTAATTTGAGTTTCAATTTTTGCAATCGAGTATAGGATGCCATGTACTTGATTACGGGTTCCCTATATTCTTGTACAATAGATATTGTGAAACGTGTACTTGAGTACAAGATGCCATGTGCTTGAGTACAATTTTCTATATTGGAGTACAATAGAGTTTATGTATTGCCTACTCGAATATGTATTCAAGCACAATAGAGACGTTTGAAACTCGTACCAAAAACGTTGCATAATTTTAAAAATTAGTTTATAAATTAGAAATATTTTGCCTTAATTTTTAAAAATACATTACATGGCCAATGGACACTTAAACTAGAAGTACACTTAATCAATGGTGGATGCGAAAAGGGGTAAAGATGTCATATTTGTAGGAAGAGGCCACTATTCTCTACTATAATTTACGTGAAGATGTGTTGTGTATGAAGTAGGTAAGGTGAAGAATAGGTGTGTGCTTGAGTATGTATTCAAGTAAAGGATGTCATGTACTCAAGTATGCATTCCCTATATCGGAGTACAACAAAACTTGTGTATCGCGTACTCGAATACATGTTGAATACAACAGAGCTTTTTGATATAGTTATACACAATTATTAGTTTAAAAGTTACATAAATAAGAATATTCATAAAAATGTAGTAGGGTCTTTTTTTTTTTCTTAATACTAGAAGCTTTTTTTTTTTAGGTGAGAAATACTAGAATTTTTAAATGATATTAAAATTTTTTCTTTAGACACTAAATGATATTAAAACTTGAGTAAAATGTCGTTGTGTCATCTAAGCCCAATCCATCATCATGAGCCTCAATCCAACTTGCGTTGAGTCCTACTAATTGCTCTTTCATATGTTTCTTCAACATTATTTACTAAGTAAATAGTATTTATTGAAAAAAGAAAGTGAATACTATATTTTTTAAGGGAGCTGATTATGCAATTTTAAATGGAAAAATAATGAAACAATATTTTTTTTTCCTGAAATAGCAATGTTTTTATTAAACTATTAGTATTGTAACTAAGATGCATCTAGAACCACGTCCTACTTTTATCTAAATAGTTAATTTTGTATTTAAATTAAATTTAATTTTAATATATTATTCATATAAAATATTTGTATACAATCATTTAATTATATATTATTGAAATTGATTAAATTTTGTTATAATTATTTCAAAAATTATATAAAAGATGTAATTGTAAAATATTTTATATCAATAATGTATCACAATTAATGTGAATGGATAAATTATGCTTTCCAATAAACTATAGAGTGTTGGTGTAATTTTGTACTAAAAATAAATTAAAATTAATGTCTTTAAATAAATTATATTATTATTATGCTTGGATATTCTTAAATAAACTATAAAATACTCATAATATTCGCCAAAATGATTGAATACCTCGAGCGATTTGTTTTCTTCATTATATCTATAATGATTGAATCCTACTTATTTAACAATTGCTTCATCACCTTTAGGTGACTAACTGGCTAGACTAGGCCTAGCACACATACCACTCATACATATGTACACTAACACTTCAATTCTGTTTTGTTTTGTCATGCTAGGTTCTCCTTTATCCTCTCCGCCCTTGATAATGCTTTTTGCTTTTCATCCACTCGTATGAATACATTCCATCCAATCTCCTTGTTACATTTCCCTTATTTCCATTATTACAAACTTAACAAAGCACACACACACTCTCTTATTTGATCAAAGCCTACATGTTCCATTTCCTAGTCCCACAGTTGCATAGGATTATCTCCTTATAATCCCAACTTTAATTTCCAAACTTGGGTCCTTCTCCCCCCTAATTTTTAGCTATGCATTAAAAATTATTTTGCACCTTACTATTCTATGACTATCCAATTATCACTTTTTTTAGTTAAATTAGTTTATATTTATGAACTTGTTTTATGAAGAAAAAAAAGGAAGGAAATGGTAGAATTGGAGTACTCCATGATGTTAGGATGTTATATGCTATATAAAACAAGAATAAGTTCTTAAAAGATGTCAAATGTTACATCGACATTCACAATTTAAGTATTTTAAAGGGTTTGATTTTGATTGATTAAGTTTATATCATTAACATATCATAGTGTTAAAGAATGGTTTGGTTAAGCCAACAAGTGGTGGTTCCATGAATCCGGTGCACACCTTTGGTCCAGCCGGTGCAGCTACTGCAAGTAATTACATGCATATCTTATTATACTTGGTGCTCTCACTGGTTTTGGCATTTTGTTGTGTTATCATGTATGTCATAGAGTGTGATTTTGTGGATGTAGATCTTCGTAAGGTGCTGACTATGTGTTATAAGTCCCATATTGAGGAGCCATACCATCCAAGTATAATACTTAAGTTTAGGGGCTCTCTCACCCAATAAGCTTGTCTTTTGAGTTGGGCTCTCCCTTCAACTTAAGTCTATAATATTGATGCTTTCATTGAGAGGCCAACACGGGGAAGAGGCGACCTAGGAAAAGAGCAACTTAGGAAAGGGCTACTTGAAAAAGTCAAAGTGAAGTTACTCGGAGTGGGTTGTCGTAGACATGTCATCTAAGTATGGTACTTAAGCCTAGGAGCTTTTCCACCCAATAAGTTAATCTTTGGGGTTGGGCTTTTTCTTGAGTTTAAGTCCATAACACTATATTGTGCTTCGTATTGTGATTCTTTCTACTTAAAATTAACAATGTGTTTTGTAGTGTGAAACATCCTCTCTATTATTTTCTTTTTCTATTTCTTTTTTTTTTGTCAGCGTTTATTTCTTCAAGCTACTATATCATATATATGCTAATTCACTTTTAGTTCAAGACTATATATGATGAAACATATATGATCGAAATTGGAAGATAGAATTTTATAACCTTTAAATAAAACGATCATTGGGTATTTGATTAGTTTGCAATCCTCATAATCAAAAAATTATTAAAAAGTTCGATATTAACTTTGAATATTATTACAAAAATCACTTATCAAGGGGCTTGAAACAGGATCTAAAATGAATTTGGATTGTTAGTAAGGCAACGTATTTTATAAGGATTTCTTTGCTTTCTTTTTCTTTTGAATAAAAAAAGGCAAAAGGAAAAACATGAACCTTCTATACGGTATGTTTTGAAACATAGAAGATCGAAGAAGAATTCGTAAGTGCTCAAAAAAAGTTAGTTCAAGTGACTATAAATTCTTTAACATATCATTTGAACTCTGGAATTGAAAACGAAACTAGAGTTTGAAATTGGAATTAAATTTCTCAATTCTAATTCTTATATATAGAGTAACATATATATAGAATTGAAATTATAATTTCACATACTAATTTTATGGAAATGAAAATTAGAATAACTAAAATCAGTTCTTTTTAATGGAATGAAATGAACATAATAGAATAATGTGAAGTGGAGAAAAGTGAAATAGAATGATGATTCTGCTCCCTTATTTGAATATTTAAGAATGGAATAAAATAAAATTGTCATTCTATTGTTCAAAACTTGGTACAAAAAGTAATGAAATAAAAAAGATTTTATGTCATAAGAGAAGAAAAATGAAGGATTCAATCTCATTTCTCCCAATTTTTTTTGTTTTTTTTTTTCGGGGTGGGGGAAGAAAAATAAGGGATATGATGGGTTGGAATGGAATCCTCTCCCATTCCATTCCTTCCACTTTTCTTATATCCGAACAATAGTACTTTTAATTATTTCACCTCCTTCCTTTTCATTCTATTCTCTTCCATTAATCCGAACATAATTTAAATGCTTATCTCTTCATTAAAGTCTACGGGCTTGTTTGGCATGCTTAATAACAAAAGGATCAATAGTATAAGATCTAATAAAATTTAAATACTGTGCAATATTAACTATGTAATCTGTTGTGTACTTTCAGATCTTATAAATAAGTGATAAGAGTTTATTTACCACTAACCCCATGTTCCCAAATTAGATGGCTAAAATTTTCGGTAAAGGAAGAGAGGGCGAATATTGTTAGATTGGATAAATTTATCAACTTACATTCATTAATTCAACAAATAATTAAAATTTTCATGCTCCATTAAGCAAGTGGATTCAAAGGCTATATCCGATCATAACATCAATCATTGCTAATGTTTTATGCTGATGGCACAAATCTAGCTGCTCTCAATACATGCATATCCCATCGATTTAATTCTTACTATGCTAGTAAAATAGTAGGATATTGCAAATAACATAACTACTCATTCTCAATTTGATTCCCCATCTCAATCCCAAAAGAGAGGGATTGATAAGCAAATATTAGTAAAAACTGTCAAAAACTCATCACACGTTGTGAGTGATTATATTATTTACAGATATGATGCTGCATATCATGCCATTAGAGGTTATTATTAAATAAATACTAAGCTGAACTTCACCAAGAAGAAATAAGCAATCATGTGAAGGATGCCAGGCAACCATTCACAAGTTCATCGTCGGAAGCAATGCTTGCGGAGTCCAGTAAAGTAGGCTTGGTCAACCAGTATTGCTGAAACCTCTGCCTTGCATATTCCTTATAGTCAAAGTCAATTTTATTAAGGTAACTCTGCAATTACATGCAACACATCCATTAATATTCTTATTAAAGGAGTATTAGCATAATTAGCAGACACAAGTAAGCAATTAACTTCTTTAGAATAAAAAGGGAAAGTTAAACTTACAGAAATAAGTCCCCACAAGCCCCAACATATATGGTTTGCAAGAGTGTATTTCTCTGCAGTGTTCATTAACTGGTCCACTTTAGCTTTGCTTGGTTTCTTGCCTGTGTACATGAAGTTGACAAAATAAATTTGAGAAACATGTATGAGATTCAGAGGCGTTTTATTTCGAGATATGATTTTAACTTTCATAACATGATTTTGTCAGGCTCAATTTGACAAAGCTTTATGTGACTAGCATCACATCTATGCTGAAGAATTCATGAGCTAATTGAAGTTGGATAATAAGCTAACAACTTAAGCATAAACTGGACAAATGAATGCAAGCTCTTTATAAGGAACGGCAGACTAATCAATAATGTAAACTTTGTTAAATTAGAATTCTGACTGTCCATGATGACTAGTTTGACACCATGCATATGAAAACGTAAACTGAAGTGAAGAGAAATGGTTTTTTTCTTGTTTCCTTATAACCATGCAATTATCTTAGTTGTTATATGCATTGATTAACAGCAATTATCTACATCCGGATCACTGCCTCTTATATGCATTGATTGAGTAAATAGGTCAGTGGACTAACCTTGAGAACTCAGATAGATTCGGATAAACCTTTGACGCTCCTCTAGTCCTGGTACACCATATCCAAATTGGTGTGTCAGCAATGCAGAGTGATCTCAATAAATCATAAAGTAAGGAAACCCAATAATCATTGTGGAAATGTAATACAGGCCGTGAAAATATTACAAAATCTTACCAGGATATTTGCTGAAGTCTAGAACATGAGGGGTGTCCGTGTGGTAATCAGCCGCCATTTCACAGAAATGATTTGCCAAGTCATAAGCAATAGGATTGTAACTAGCATATTCATAGTCCTATACCATTTTGAGAAAAGAATAAAAGTAGGATAAAAATAAGTTTTCTGTAAAAGACACAAGACTGATGAAAGATGAGAAGAGACTAAAATGTGGTATCTTCCACCTACCATTGATCTGGCATAAAGTTCATAATTCTTAAATTAATGCACAACAAATACCAGAGCCATAGGAATGAGTTGAAAATAGGCTCAAATCCTTTTTAAGTAGACATAGAATTCATGTTCAGCAATATACTGAGAAAATTGTCCATCTCTACCTTGATCTCTGAATAGAAGAAACTAGCAGTTTTTTTTTTTTTTCCCTTAATAATTAGGTGAGACAATCACAGTACTGCTCTTTTGGAGAGATTTATTGAATTGCGATGCAAATTAGAAATAAGCAGCCACCAGGCCAAGTGCAAATGATATAATAAAAGGAAAAAAAGCAAGATAACTTACAATTAGAGTGATTGCCCTTGTCTCTACATCCATCATTATGTTACCATATTGTAGGTCGTTGTGACAAAAACCAATCTCTTGATATCCTTCAGATAACAACTTCTCCAGCGTATTTATTTCCTCATCTAGATTGTCCAAGCCAAAATTTTTGGTATCCTTTGGCGAGCACAAACTTTTGGCTTGACTAAGCCACTTCCTGGTAAATAACATACGGAAATCATTTAAGATTCTGCAATACAATAAAATGGCCAAGATTGACATAATCTATAATTACCTCATTATCTGCCAAAGCTGAACCTTCTTTGGACCAGGCATATGAAGGCTATGGAACTCTCTCATCTTAGAGGCTATCAAAGCAGATATTTCTGGGTCGCGGAGGTCAGCAGCTGAGAGAGTCTAAAAGGGAGGGGAAAAAATGGAAAAGAAAAAAGCATGTTATTCACAAAAATCATACTAGGAATGTGAATAAAATTGCTTGTCAAATTCATCATCTTTGCTTTTCGTAGGACTCCATGAATTGATTTTAATCCATTGGGAATAAAAATTGGCATCAACAGCTGAAGAAAAGGAATTGAGTAAACGGGATAAAATCACTGAGCTGATATCCACAAGGAATATCACAGTTCATAGTTGATATATTGATGAGGAGAACCATCATGTTAAGGGTTTTCTGAAAAATAATTTTAATTTGTTTCTTGTGAAGTCATTTTATTCGCCTTTGGAGCTCAATGATTAGTTTGTCAAGTTGCAATAACAAGTTTTACTCCTTCATAGATGGCACTGCCATCTGCATACAAATAGAGAAGAGAAGTGTCTATTTTTCTCATGTAACTGTATAATCCAAGATCAACAGTGTTTAGTCCAAATCTGGATTGACATAAATAGTGTCTTTCTTTTGTTCAAAGTGCTATGTAATGCTTTTCATTTTTACACAGGATATCATAAGGGTCCAAGCGCCAAATATAAAAGGTGATGCCGGGACATTATGTTTCTGGCAGAAAAATCCTCATCAAGTTCACTTTTAGAAAAGCCATTTGCTTATTTGAAGCGAATATAAATGGAAACTGCAGCACCAAAATTATACAACAATTTAGAAGCTATGCTGCAATTTTATTTCTATAAAAAAGGCAACTACTTAATTGCAGAAATTATACAGTACTATAGCTATTAATGAGCATGTAATTACTGAAATAGACATGTCAAAAGATTTTCAAGTCTGATCTTTCCATGTATACATAAAACTTTCCATATGGCCTTCAAGTAAACATATTGATATAGTAAACATATTGATATAGTAGTATTTCTTTATTACTACAAATAGAAATATCAATCAGCAGCAGCGGAGCTTGAAAAAAAATTTTAGGGGATCAAAAGAGTTTGACTTATAAAATAGATAATAATAATTAAATTAAAATTAACTACATATTATATATATAAACTTTAAAGTAAATAACTAATACAATAAAATAATTTTAAAGAGATGACTAAAAAATATTTTATAGTGTTGGATGTATTATAACTTAGAAATAATTTTAAAGTAACGTATTTTATTTGGATTGTGTGAAAATAACTATTTTTGTATGATAAATTATTAAAAAATATATGAAATAATTTATTTATATTTTATAATATTTGATACTTAAGATTATTTTGGTAAAAATATTATAATTCTAAAATAGTCCGCTTTTACTTATAATAAAAAATTTCAAAAATCTATTTTTACTTTTAAGTGGATTTTACACTTAAAATTAGAAATCTTTTTGGCTTATAATCTATTCAAACTTTTTATCTAAATATGTGAAATTATTCAAAATAAATTTATTAATAATATCAAAAATTTTATAAGCATCCTTAAAAATTAAACCAGAGCTCAGAATTAACAAATCCATTGCTTAATTATTAAACTTGGTATCCAACTATATATTGTAATTGCTTATCAAATGTAACAAAAAATATATTTATTACAAAATAATACTCAATTATGATATGATCTTTTTTATTTATAGTTATTGTTAATTAAAAAAGTAAGTTGATGAGTTTTTAAATTGGAGAAGTCCATTTATATAAAATAATATCATTTATGTAGAATAGAATATCCACACTCAAATCTATTTATCAAACAAAACTTCATATATATATATATATATATATATATATATATGGTGTCTCTATTAAGATCCACCATTGTCAATCAGGGAAGTAATCAAGGGAAAAAAATAGAAAAAGAAGCACCTTGCATATATATATTCTTTAAAAAAATTTGGGGAGGCCGTGACCCCTATTGTCTCTATTAAGATCCACCATTGTCAATTAGGGAAGGAATCAGGGAAAAAAAATGAAAAAGAATCATCTTCCCATCGAAACCCAAAAAAAAAAAAAAAAAAAAAAGAAAAAAAAGAAAAAAAAGAAAGAATCACTATAGAGAACCTGATATCGTTCCATTGACTCAGGACCATTCAATTAAATATCTTATTGCTTCCAAATTATTAATCCCAAAAAACAACTAAGACGCAATGCTAACCCTCCATTGCTCCAAAGGAAAATGGGAATAAAGTAAGAAAAGGGTGAACCAAGAAAGCTATTTGACTAAGGAATAAAGTAAGATGGAGAAGAAATTCCAATTAACTTTCAAATTGAGCATATATTCTTGTAAACTCAAACATTAGTTTATAATCATTGCATCCAACTTCACGAATTTAATTTTATACGAGTATAAAAAAAAATTACATTATTATTCAATGCATTATTAAAAAGGTTAAACATAACTATGGGTGTGTTTGTTTGAGATTATGAGTGCGTTTGTTTGGGATTATTTTAACAAATAATCATATTTTTCGCCCAAAACAATCAATTTTCATATCTTTGGATAATTTTTAAAAATCAACAGAGTTTTCAAAAAAATCTATTTTTAATTTTTTTGGAGAAGTTGAAAAGAGTAATTTTTAAAAATAAAATTAATTTTTAACTAAATATAAAATTTAAATTTTAAAATCACTTTTTCTAAAAATTTAACCAAACGTACCTATATTTATATGTAAAGTCAAACTTTTCTAATAATGTGTGGCCACATGATTTGGTTATAACGTAAGTAAATAGAACTTTACACATTTTTTTTTGCAGAATTTCCCAGCCAGGGATAATTTTCCAACAAACTTTTCACTGATAAAGTAAAAAGAGAAAAATAATAACTCCAATTTTTATAACCAACTTAGCTGTGCATATATATATATATATATATCATACTTTTTATTTAATTAATTCTAACGTGATAGTTATTTATACAAAAAATAGTATGAAAAAACAAAGAGACTAGTTTTCATGAGCTCTCAGCTAATAGAATTTTTTTTAAAAAAAAAAAAAAGAAAAAGTGCGAAATGACACTTTCTTATCATTTTATTGGCCGAATAGAAATCAATCCCAAAAACAAGAAGAAGATAATCACATACCTTGGCATGTATAAACTCCTCAACTCGGCCAGAGGTGAACCGACCAAGAAGGCGTGGACCCTGACCGTGATTTGAGATGCACTCAAAGTTGCGAACTTCTTCCTCCCTATTGAAGAAAGCTTCAACACCTTCACCATACAACCGAACCAGAACCTTTCTGACTCCACCACCATTTTTTGTTGGCCAGTTTATCTGGAAAACCTCATTGGTCATTCCACCATTGAGTGGAATCACCTGCAAGGTGTTCACATCATCGATCACATCCCCCAGATCCGAAGCCACCGCAACAAGAACCTCCATTATCTCTTCCTGGGATGCACACCCTTTCAACAATTCAATTGTCTTTATGGCCATCCTTAATGAGAAAATCGGGTGAAAAAAACCAGAGTGCCCTGCTTGTGATAGAAAACAGATGAACCTGAAACGGAGAGATAAGGTGAGTGGTTCCTGCATGCAGGAATACATAGTAAAAAATGCAAATTTTGAGCGCCCGATTGAGAGAAAAAGTCATAATTCGAAAACCCTTTAATGGATCATTGAAAAATCAAATGTAAAAAAAAGAGTAGAATTGAAAGTTTTGGATAGTCACCTATGAAACAGAGGATTTCAGAGTTGGAAAACAGGGGAAGCTCTGTTACACAAAAGGTTTACACTTTGAAAGCTAACTCCTGCAAGTGAAGATTGGGTGAAAAAGACAACAAAAGTTTTGAGAACCAAGTTGATGAAAAACACCAGGAATCAACAATCCGTGAAGGATGATCGGAACAGAAAAACTAAAGTGAAAAAGCAGAATTTTTGAGAGTTGGGAACCGACCAAAGAAGCAGAGTCAACAGGGTGTGCAATAATTTGGTTCGAGTTTGGTGATGCGATGCGCACACTAATGTTTCTTCAGATTGTGAGGAGGTCAGAAATGGTACCAACAAAACCTTCCACCATATATATAGAGAGAGGGACATCAAATACTTTATTAATAAAGCATTAATCATTTACAGCGCGTAACTGGTGTATGTTGACGGCAGAATCTTTTTTAATTTGAAAAGAAAGCACCGTTATATGCATGTAACTTCTGCCCAAAGAGCGGTTGTAGTTGCATTGGTCAAAATTATGGATAACTATGCAAAATATATAAATTGTAATTGCTAAAAATATTCAGATTTTGTATGATTCGCTCCATATAAGTTTGGTGTGGCAAGAAGACATCCAAGTCAAAAGAAGAGTTTACTTACTACAGCAACAAGTTATCTTATTGTTTAAGTAATAACTTCATGAATTTAGTTTTATTTTTATTTTTTTGACGTGAATTTAGGTGTTGAATGGGTAAAAGAGTTCTAATATCATATGTCATTATATTATCTAATAAGTTTAATATTTTATAAGTTATTTAGTTTATTAAATGATATTGCAATATTATTAAAAGATAATATAATATACTAAAATTAAATTATAGATTTCTATTTGAAAACTTTTATACAATATAAATGCATTCGGTTTGGATGCCTCTGGAAAAGCACCAAAAAAAGGTCTCATTTGGAGTTTATCTTACAGGTGAATCGCATCTTTGTGTTTACTTAATATTCGTTCATATGTAAGTCTCTCATCAGATATGTAATATTCAATAAATTTTCCTTGATTTTAAAACTATTATAAGTTCAGGCTCATAAATTTGAAGAAAAACAAAAAAAACTTCTATTGAAAAGTGCTCAGCTTCCTCATTTTAAGTAAAATGGACTATAAAATTATATAAAAGATAGACTTCGTCATTACGCGAAAAAGAGAAAAGACAAGGAAGAATGATAAATAAACAAGTCAACTTTGTCTCTTGGAACCGCGTCCTTCACGACACGTATAGTTAATTGTGGACAAAAATGACGCCGTTTAGAATCAGCTAACACGGCTGAAAGTGGATAGTTTATACATAAATAAAATAATAAAATGAATACGCAGTCTTTTCTTGGTATGGACATGGATAAGAAAATATTACTTATTTTTCTCCTTATCTAGTATTTTAAATTGAAAATGAGATTTTCTTTTGGCTGTTCGGCAATGAGCGTTGAAACAGAGTGCATGGAGGCATAGCATTATGAATTTATAACAGATATTTTTTCTGTCTTAATTGGGTGAGCTGTCTTTGTATTGGATTAAATAATATCTTGAGATATTTTAACCGACAAAAACTGATCTTTGCACCGCCTGAAAGGAAAATTTTACGACGAAATGTATAACTTTAGTTAAATGGATGTATCATAATGTTTACGTCAATTCAATTATTTAATTGGTTGTTAAAAGGAAAATAATAAACAAAAAACAACCAACTCGTGTTTCATGGGAAGGTACAAAACTCAATTATGTCTGTGGGGCTACCAGCGCTTGCCAAAAACTCATGACCACACGATTTTTATTATGGTCAGTGTCACACTCCTTGGTTTGCTCATCAAGCTCATATTTCTTAAAATATAGTACAGTATGAATATCAACCGTCATTTTTTGTAGACTTTATCACCTTCCTGTATAAAGAATTTCAGAACTTTAAAATCAAGTATTCTAAATAATTGCAATTAGGTGTTTAGGTTTAGAGAGAACAAGATGCACACAATGAAGCGGAGGGAGTGCAGTTAGTTTTTCAGTTGATCTTTATTAAGGACTATAATAAGTGTTTTTTTATTTCTGACATTCTTATTTTTAATTCCGATATGAGATCTTTTGGAAGAGAAATTTAGACAACGGACGTAAAAAGTGTGCAAGAAGTCAAGAAACGGGTGAGAATGTGATCCTGGATTGGATAAGCTCAAACATGCTTGATTTCCAATTTCGTCACCTGAATCACGTGGATCATCTCAGAAAAACATAAAATAAAAGAAAATCACGTTGAGATCTATTTTCTTTTGTTGTTAATATTTAATTGTTAATAACTAGCAAATATACAATTTCAAACCTAATCCCGAACCTAGGTAGCTGGAATTCAATCACTCTCCCACCACATGGGGCTATTGTGAGTGGGAAAACCTATTTGATTGCCGATTAGTTTGGCTTGGCATATTCTTCTGTGCATACATAAATATTGTACTCACAAAGTATTAAGCAGCATACATAATATTGTCCTAACAAAGTATTAAGCATTTAATAAGGCACATATCAAGGGTTCATCGAATGTAGTAACTCATATTGAAAGGATGCAAATCAAAATCTTATTGGAAGATGGAGTGCAATCTGTGAGGACAGAGGGGCCTACTGCTGCTTTTGTTTGGTACCTCGTAACTTGAACCTTTAATTACAATGTGTTTCTTGTTACACGTATCATAGGCTCCTTTGCTCTTATCTACATGTGTCCCCACCATCTTGGATCGTCCTTGATGTGAGCACATCTTATAACTGCTTGCTGAACACTCTGTACATTTTAGCCAAGGTGCATTCTCCGGTAAAGTTTTAAAAAAGACTTCACGGTCAAGTGTGAGTTGTGGCAAATCGATAGATGATTTATGGAGTTATTTGGGCGTGAGGTGGTTGTATTGTTTTGGACGGTAATGGAATTGGAATGTGTTGTGGGGTGAAGGAGTCAACAATACAACTTATTAATTTAGTATTCCATCAAAATCTTTAAACTATTTTATTTTTTGGGTCTAGATTAGCCATTTTTTTTTCTCCCTCTTCTTCTTCCATTTTCTCCTCTTTCCTCCTTTTCTTCGGCCCACATCCAACTGCTCACCATGCCAAGCCAGCACTGAAACGCCGCACTGCCACTACCTCCGTCCACATCTCTGCCACCGCCACCGCCGCCACCTTTGTGATGGTTACTGTTAGTCTGCGACCACATCATACCGCGGTGGCCGCCCCCCATCTCCTCTAGCCACCACAAATCACCGCCGAAAATAATAAAATGATGGCAAAGGACCACCTTGTTTATTTAGAAAACTGTGTCAAACCGATGTCGTTTTTACAATAAAACAAAATCGCGGGGACAACATCAACAACCCATACTCCCATACCAATCCATGTTTCGTTTTCCTTCTTTACCCAAAATTGATACTATTCTTCTCTATCTCCAATAGATGCTATTAGAGCAACCCCATCACAGAATAGTTATGGAGGCATTAATATTTTGTCTTTCTCCAATTACGGAATATATTCAAAGTTCAACCCGTCTTTTTCTTGGACAAGTTTCAAATTTTATCAGATTCCCATTTCTACTTAAAGGATGGCGCTGGGGACGATGACGAGGCTTTGCTATTGCAAAAAACATGTCCAAGTTGCAGCATCTCCGGTTTATAGAAAATCGGGGCGTAAGGGGGGTGATGGTAGAGGGGATATATGTAATTTTTTTTATTGATCCATCTTGCAACTTCACCCAAAATCAAGCTTCACCAGAGGAATTACCTTTAGTCAATTGATGATAACAATGCTTTTGCTATTACAAAAAGATGTAGTTCAAGTGTCAATATCAATTGTCAACTCTCAGCCGTTTGTACATAAGCACGATGCAAATGTTATCAGTGTCCAAAACATCTTTATCAGAAATTCTATTTGTACGCAAATAATATCGCGACACACACCTTAAAAATTAGAGTTTAATTGGTATCGACAAACAGAAAATAGCTTTTACATCACAACCAATAGAAATAAGGAAAAGTGAGAATTCATGGTGGATCCTTCATTATAATGGGTGGTTATTTTGATAAATTGGCATTTTCTACTATTTTTATTGGTTGACAGTGTAAAACTATTTTACACTGTCAGTATATTTAAATTAAATTCTAAAAATTATTGAATGGTTTGAAAGGTGTTTCAAAAGAAAATTAAAAATAGATATTAGTAAACATTAAAAGTAAATGCAAGTGTATCAGTGGAATAAGTCAGGTTGAGAAAGTTCACATATCAGTTCTCTATCTTTATCCATATTGTGATAACCCGATGGCTACAACTTTGTTTTATTTAAACAAAAATACTATTGTTAAAATATTATTTGTATAAATTATGAAACTTATATGAAGGAATCAAGTAATAACAAAAAATTTAATTTTAATGTATAGATAATATAATATTTTTTTATACTGTTATTCAATTATATGTTATAATATGAATAAATGTGTTTGACTTTTATACCTATTATTCTAAAATTCATACAAATAAAAAAATTTGATTGGATCACAATATAAAAAATATTTTACAGTTTGAGTGCATAAAATCAAATCCAATAATAAAATGAATTTAATTTAAATATACTGACAGTGTAAAATAGTTTTACACTGTCAACCAATAAAAATGGTGGAAAGTGCCAATTCATTCAAATAACCACTCATTATAATGAGGGACCCACCATGAATTCTCACTTTCCTATTTTATTGGTTGGCTGACAAACAGAAACTATTTCTGTCGATACCAATTAAACTCTAATAAAATTATTAATCATCTGAAAGTTAGTTGAATTGGTAAACAACCTTTTAAGAAAACGACGTAAGTTTATATTCGATCACATTGCCGCAAAATGTTCACCGGTGATGATTTAAACTTTCGACATAAGTTGTCCCTAAATTAGTTGTTTAGAGTTAGAAGTTTAGAAAATTAGAAACAAAAATAGAATTTTTGCATGTGTAAACATAGTATCTATATGAAATAAAGATGGATATGTTAGAGCCAGGTCGATAATCTTCCTTGATAAAATTGATGACATCAACAAAAGGATAATATTGAAATTTTATCAAAATATTAAGGATGAAATTGAAAAAAAATGATGAAATCGGAATATCACTAAAAAATGAGTGACAAAAATAAGTTTGCCAAAGGTGATAAATTCTTCAAAAATAGCCTTTTTTTCTTTCTATAAAAAAAGCTGCTTTTAGCCATTCGCATACATGTTGTAACACTATCTAACTTTTCTTTGTTAACGATAACTTCAAAAGAACGTTGAAGCGCAGGAGTACCAGAAGTTTGCGCCTATTCATTAAATTTCAATTAGATTTTGTTTTTTGGGTCTTGTCATATCCAAGTTTTGCTAAATGGATGGTAACCAATCCTTCAGATAATTGGTTGCAGGCCTCGTCATCAAAGAGGACTATGCAATGGGGCCGTAACACGAAAGTAACGCGTCTTACAATTTTGCTTTTTTCGGTACATCTGAAAAATAACTGCAAGAAAGTGATGCGTCTTAGATTAAGATACAAAAATATGAATAAAATAAGTTTAAGATATAAAATCACGACAAAAAAGATTAAGATTTAAAATCATACTTAAAAAAAGATTAAGATATAAAAGCGTTGTCCCAAAAATAAAATAAAATTAAAGTGATCCTTGCAAAACAATAAAATAAAAGAAAAAATATAACACTCTGAAAATTTTACTAAATATAAATAATTTATTATCAACTATTAAATCTTTCAATTAAGTTATTAAAATTTTACTTAATTACAAATAATTATTATTAATTATTAAATATTTCAATTAAATAGTAAGTACTTCTCATCATGTAATATGTTTTTTTGGAAATTAAGTTTTTTTAAAGTTATTTTTATATCTAAACTTATTAAGAATGTTAAAATACCTTTTCAAATTTTCATTTGATATAGCTTGTGAAATTGGCATACACAAATTAAGTAACAACTTTCCCATCCAAAAAAAAAAAATTGTAATAACTTGTGCATATTACATCACATTATCTAGAAGAATAGATATCATTTATAAATTTAATTTTAATATATTATTATTATAAAATATTTTTAGATAAGTATTTAATTATACATTACCAAGTTAGTAAAAGTGCTTAATTCTCACACTTATTACTTTAAAAATCTCACCTATAATAATATATATAATTAGATGATAATATGAAATTTATTTACACTAACAATATATTAAGATGAATCTCCTTTTTTTAACCGGTCTATCTCTTTTAGGTTATGTGATGCAATACACCAGCTAACTCGCTCTTTCATGTGATGTGATAGATATATTATTTGTATAACTATTTTATTTTTTTTCTGATTTTTGGTCTCTAAATTTTTGTTTTATCTTCTCTTTGATCTTGTCATGTCATGGACTCATGTTCTTGTCATGGATGCCCAATTTTCAAAGCTGCGGGCTTTGTCACGTGTTAAATCCAGATGGGCAACTAATTATATCAATAAGGGGGCATAACATGACCCAAAAAAATTGCTCGGGGCCCATAAACAATTTGAAAGTGATGTATGTATGGTCTGGGAAAAATTCACTCTGCATATCCACACTCAAAATTCAAATAATAATACAGACCGAAAAAAAAAAAATCCAAATAATTATAATGAACCCCCAAGAAAATCCAAACAATAGTAATAATAATAATAAGATTATTTTGTTTTCCTCAATAGGTATAGAGGTAAGATATTTTTTATAAATGAATAGCTAATTAATTATAAATTCATTAATTTCAAATATATTTTTTTATATTATATTTTTTTTAAAAATAGTATATATGACTTAATATTAAGATACCGATACTTTTATGAAAAACTGGGGGTTATGAGAAAACCTCAACACAATAATTAATTAATTAATTAATTAAACTCTGAAAACTCAGCAAAAGCCCTTTTGCCTGAGCTTCTCTGTCGCAGCTGTCAAATTTTCTTACATGAAGAAACACCAATAATCGTTGTTGGAGAAAAATTGGTTTGTGAGATAAAGATTTGAGCTTTGCACATTGCCAATGAGCTCCAAAGTCCCCAGCACTGATTCACTTGGTGTAGTATCTTCGTTATTCCATGCTCAAGTTTTTCATTTGTTTTTTTTTTTTTTGCTTCAAATTTTGTAGGACTTAATAATTTCCTTGAATTATGACTCATTCTGGCCACTAATGGATCAGGGTTGACATGGGTTTTCCTCAAAATTCAATTTTGATTTGCGAATTTTGATTTTTCATTTTGGTCCCATTGTTAGCCAAATAATTCTTCATAGTGTTTTTTCGTTTCTCATTCCTTCTTCTTCTCTATAATTAATGGCGTTAGTCTCAGGCTCATGAAGGACTTGCTTATCTATTACTTTTAAGAGCAATACTTTTGAAGATTGTAGCGTCAATTTATGGGCAGAAGTTTCTACTTGTGCTTTGCTTTGGTTATATTTGATAAAATGAATTGTCTATACAGATGCATTGAAGTTTAAAATGTCTGCTCAAAAGGATCCAGATAAGTTCTTCATGTCCATCAGGGAAGGAGAGAAAAAGCCATTTGATGCTTTACGAGTTTTATATGGTAAGTATTGCCATTCAAGTTGAAGATTGTGTAGATACATAGATGAAAATTTGTTAACCTCTGTGTTTAAATGATTGGCCTAGTTTGTGGCATCAAACATAACTCATATGCGTTGTTATATTTTTCTAATTTTATGGACAATTGCCTTTTATGATATAGGGCAAGGGCATTGGGACACTGTTCATGGGTTGCAACTAATTATGTATCTCTTTAGTTTTGTACTGTTAATGTTGTGCTGTACTGTGATATACGTATGATATTGCAGATGGTTGCATTGCTGGAGGTGTTG
Source organism: Pterocarpus santalinus (assembly GCA_031439595.1). Taxonomy (NCBI): domain Eukaryota; kingdom Viridiplantae; phylum Streptophyta; class Magnoliopsida; order Fabales; family Fabaceae; genus Pterocarpus; species Pterocarpus santalinus. The sequence continues at coordinate 52,871,684 of CM062526.1, forward strand.
CTGGTGTCATTGTAGAAACAGCTTTGTACCCCATTGATACCATCAAAACTCGACTACAGGTGATTTTAGTATATTGAGTGTAAACTTCTAATTCTACTTCATCTGTGTTTACATCTGTCTGGTGGACTTTTTTTTTTTTTTCCAATCACATTATTTTTTGATTTTATATCTCATTCCATCCTATATCAGGTTGCTCATGGTGGAGGGCAAATTATTTTGAAGGGGCTGTATTCAGGATTGGTCGGAAATCTTGCTGGTGTCTTACCGTGAGTAAACTTTGATTTCATATATACCTTGTCCTTTGCAATTGATAAAGTCATAAAGCAATCATTTTTGTGTTAATATTTTTCATTTTATAATCATTGTTAACAAAATGAAGATGAAAAAGACAACTTGTACCATGAATACATAGACTATGAGATGCAATCTCCTTCAAAGTAACCTAATATGACATTTAAATCATTTGGACTCATATCGCATTAAGGTTTAACTTATTCAATTTTATGCTAACTTTCTTCCCTTGCTGAAAGACTGGGAAGTTAAGTCAATAGATACTTTTCCCTTGGTGGCTAAACTTTGTTCTTTTCTTTTAATATGTCGATACGAGATTATTCCTTGTATCATCAACTTAGTAGGAATGAGCTATTTGGTGTGGCTGACATTTATTTTGGTAGCTTATCCTTTTCATAGAAGACCGTAAGGGGCCATTTTTTTTTCATTTGGACGATAGCCCTGGATCAGTATCCTGACATTTGGCAAATGAAGGGAAAATATTGTCCTTGTAACTAGTGATTATCCTTTATGCAAGAGTGATGAGCGAGCGGTTGAGCACCTTATCGTTCATTTATGTACTTTCTAGTTGGTGCTCAGCAGTGGCTTATGCACTTTCCTCTTTAATGGATTCATCTGGGTTATACCAAGGACAATGTTTCAGTTATTGTCATTATGGCATAGAAAGGACACTGGAGAAGTGTTAGGACTACTGGTGTAGTACAAGTAAGGGAGCATCGGCATGCCTATTGAATACCCCATAATAACAAATGTTTGGATGCCTTCCAATTTAGCATGAACACATGCACTGGAAAAATTTGGCTGCAAACACATTCTATTGTGTGAAGATAATTTTTTAGGACACATTGTCCTTTAACATTCTTTTGGTTTTGGCAGAAGTATTGGTTCTTAATTAATTAAATTGTGTGGTACATGTGCCTGACAGATTATTCTTCTACACTTGACAGAGCTTCTGCGATTTTCATTGGTGTGTATGAACCCACAAAGCAGAAATTGCTAAGGTCCTTCCCTGAGAATTTCAGTGCTGTAGCTCATTTTGTAAGTTGGCTCTCTTCATTATTAAAAGAGAAAACATATTCAAATTACCTTTGTGGTGACAACTGGAACACAACTTTTACCACAGATATTTATGTGATAATGCTTTTCAGCCCCTTTTAGAATTCTTTTAGTCTTTAATTTACTTTTTAGTGTTTGTATACTGATATGCGGATGTACTGAGCATTACTTAGTTGGGATAGATCATTGGGTACAGAAAGTAGGAGTGCCAGCAAGGTCATTACATGACCAAAACGTGAGCTATCTGCAATATAATATTGAAGTGCAAATGTGCTTCCAAAGCATCTACCTAAACATATCTAATTATATATATGATGGAAGGTAGCCCAATAGTTAGATGTGTAATTTTACATGTTTGTGGTATAAATTACATATTTGTTCACTCTAAATGAGTACCAATCAATTTTTATTATATCTTTAGGATAAATTGCGCTATTTTTTAGTGCCTTAGAAACAAAACATATATTAGAGTATGTCTAAACTGATACAGATAAACAAAAATTATAAAACGTATAAATGATTAATTAATTTTTTGCTATTTTGATATCGTAAGCTGAATACAGGCTGCAGGTGCCATTGCAGGACTTGCTTCTTCTGTTGTTCGTGTTCCAACTGAGGTAAGTAGCTTTACTTCTTACATTGCATTTTGTTTCCTTCTTCCTTGAACTTGGAATTGATTCATGTCATTCTAGGTTGTTAAGCAAAGGATGCAAACTAGGCAATTTAGATCAGCCCCAGCCGCTGTGCGTCTTATTGTTGCCAATGAAGGTTTCAAAGGTCTTTATGCGGTATGTTTTACTTAATTGCATATCTTAGGAATGGCCATGTAATTATTTGTTCATTTATTTTGAGGTAGCATATGATTATTTCAGCTTCAAAATCTTTGTTCTTGAAGGTATTCTTTATTCAATTTCCCAGCCAGCAAAGAAATTTTATGTTGGTTTATGTTAGAGAAAGAAGATGTGATGTTTTTTGGGCCTTTTTAATGCTATCTGAATATAAGTACATGCTAATTTTGGTTTTTGTTTTGCCTGCTTTGACCTCTATTTTTGTTTCCGTGAGATTGTAGGGATATGGATCTTTCTTATTGCGAGATCTACCATTTGATGCCATACAATTCTGTATCTATGAGCAGCTTCGGATCGGTTATAAACTAGCAGTAAGCCTAATATTTGAAGCGTCTATTTATTTTTATGAATATTCATAAACGTTCCCATTGGTTTTAAATAATCTATAAAAAGGTAAGCATTTTGTTCATGTAAAATTATATCTCATGTGCATATATGGGCTGAAGAAAAGTACTATGTAAAACTAATTGACTTATACACATTGGAGTTTTCTAGTGATTATGAAATTTCTTATTGGATTTTTTACATCACTTGTCAAATGTTATGGTAATTAGCCTAGGATTAAGGGTTATAGGCCCATTAGCTTCGTTTTCATTATTATATATGTTTACTACAAAGATTCTCTTTTCTTGAATGAGTTGTGTTTGATATAAAAAATCATTTATGTGCTTTTGCCAAAAAGATTAAGCTTTTGGGAGAGATGATTCATAACGAAGTGCTAAAAGAAATCATTTCATGAAATCAAAGGGTTTTCATTCCAGGTGAACAAATTAGGATGTTACTGTTGTAGCGAATGGGGTTGGTGAATGATGCGACAAGGTCAGATCAACAGGGTTTATTCTTTTAATTGGATTTTAAGAAAGCTTAGGATCAAGTGAGTTGGGTTCCTTAGAGGAAGTCCATGAGAGAAAAGGGTTTGGTTCTGCAAGGAATAGGTTGCTTTCAGGTTGCCTCTCTATAGCTACATTTTCTGTAATTGAGAATGGGCAGCCAAAATCCTGGTTTGTGGACAGCAAGGAGCCAAGAACTTAAAGAGAACTTTCTCCTTTTCTGTTCACCATGGTGGTTGATACATAAGTTATTTCCCTGGTTGATTGATAGAGGCCCTATCAAGGGAATGAAAAATTATTTACAAGGAATCATGATTTGTCTATCTTCAGTTTGAAAGTGACTTAACTCCATTTTGGAGGAAGATAGAGATAGTTTTGTGAATGTTTTCTCTCTCTCTATTCTCCAGCTCGAGATTTTTGTCGGCTTGAAGATAAATTCAAAGAGTTGTTGGGCTGGCATAAACGTAGAGTTGTAGACTTTCATGGTCTGTGTGGAGCACAATTCTTTCACCTTTAAGGTTGTTTGAGGTTGTTTCTGTCTTGGTTGGAGCAAAATTATCACAATCTTAAGGATGTCTCATGTCTTTATGTCCCTTATGTTTACGACTTCTCTCTGGTTTTCAGCTCGGGGATGTTTCAAGTGAGTTGCTCATTTTGGTATACAAAGAGATTAAAAAGCTTTGCTACATTCTTTCGTCTTTAAAATGTTCCCTGTTGTATCTTTTTTCCCTTCTATTTTGGAAGATATCTTGTCCTCCCTGTAGCTGTATCCAATTCTCTTTTTATTTTTCAATCCACGAAAGAGGTTCTGTAAAAGTACATAATAGTTGTCGTGTTTTTGTCTTGGCAGGCAAAAAGAGATCTGAACGATCCGGAGAATGCTATGCTTGGGGCATTTGCTGGTAACTTCATATCCATTAGAAGTTTTCTTTGAAGTATTCAAGGATTCTTTGATATTTGTGCTTCCATTGTCTGAACATATCGTTATCTACATTCTGGAATTTATGAGAAACTTGTACTGCTGATTTGCTGTGAACTGTCTGGTCTTTTTCCTTGGGTTTCTGGTAAAAGGGTAGTCCACTCAGTAATGTTGCCTTCTTTAATTTTTTGGTATATATTGGTTGTCACTTGTTAATCTTTATTTGTCTAAATTTTGTAGTCTTTGCCATAATTTTTGCTGCAAAAGCTAGACTATTTCATGATTTGGATGGGCCAGCAAGTTAATATAAAGTCCCATTAAGTGGAAGGTAACATGACAACCTGCAACATGCTGAACTAATAATTAGTTTAATTTAAACCAGTAACCAAATTTAGCTTCAAATCAGTCTTCTACTTTTTAATTTTGATATTCCATTTACTCTGCTGAAATAGTATCTACATCTTCTGTTTGTACTTACCATACCTCGTTATGCTTTAGCTGTACAGTCTTCTCCCTTTTCTATTGTCAATAATACTTAGAAGTAAGGTGCTATGCTGCTATTATGTCCATTCTTAGTGGTAGGGTTTCCTCTGTACCCTTTCATATATTTTGATGTTGCTTCTTTGTAACTTTTGTGCGTAATTTGTCTGAACTGAGAATGGTAAATTTGATACCTCATAGGTGCCATAACCGGAGCAGTCACAACTCCTCTTGATGTAGTAAAAACCAGATTGATGGTTCAGGTACATAGAGTTTTATTCGCCCTTTTGTCATTATTTGAAGGAAATTTTTAGGATAGGTCCAAAACTGAATTCTTTGATAGAAGAAAGTTATCTACTAAATGAACAACAGCAGCTTGGAATGGTTATTTTAGGCATTAGCCAATCTATTATACATGACTACAACTTCAAGTGGTTATCTTTCCATCATGGCAAATATTCTTCATAGGAGTTACTTATTTGGAATTTTCCTTTTCTTTTACATTTTTCTTTTGTTTTATGTCTAATTTCTTTTGGGTATGGGATTGATTTGAAATTTGAAATTTGATATTTGCTCTCTCTAAAACATCAGGGATCACAAAACCATTACAAAGGCATTTATGATTGTGTGAGGACAATAGTTAAAGAGGAAGGAACTCAGGCTCTTTTTAAGGTATGGCCGTTTTCTTGAGAGTCAGTGTAACATTGTAACCATTCTTTGCATTCTTAGTTTTCTTTTAACCAAGTATCTCTGCGGAAGTATAAAACCATGTTACATGTCCACTTTTCTGCAGGGTATTGGGCCGAGAGTTCTGTGGATAGGAATTGGAGGTTCAATATTTTTTGGTGTTCTTGAGAGGACAAAGCAAATTCTTGCTCAGAGGCATCCAAACGCTGAGGCTCAGAAGTGATTTTCTTGGGCTCTTGGAGGCAGGATTTTTCTTTTTTTTGGGTCTTTTTTTGTTTTCTTTTTTTGTTTTTTGGGGGGGGGGGGGGTGGAGATCAAAGGGCCGTAGACCCTTATGTGGGAGTTGAACACGGCCCCTTAACGTCAAATTTATAAGAGGTAATGCCATTTACCAACTGTGAGGTAGGAGTGATATTTTTTTTGGGCGGGAGGCAGGATTGATTTAATTCTATGTTTCCATTCATGGTTGCATTGGGCCATTTTTCAAGCCCAAAAGTTAGCCATTCGGAATTAAAAGAAACTTAGGCCTCCATTGAAGTTTGGGCTGCGATTATAAAGCCTATAAATAAATACTCCAACCAGCCTGTAGTGCTCTCTAAGAGGCCGACAAAGCACAGGTTATAAAACATGTAATAATTTAGTGACCAAAAATTTGTAATTATTTTTTCTCTTTTATTTTTATGGGGAAAATGATTTTTTTCAAGGCGCGTTTCATGGTGCACCATATTTAACATGGTGCATCACATACCAGTTCATTTCAATGGATAGGATGACGTTAGCGTATGGATAGATTAAATCCTTTGATCCATTGAATTTTCACGCTCACTCTCCCCTCATTGCCACTGACACTGTCACCGGCGGCTCCCCCCCCCCCCCAAACACAAAAAAGAAAAGGAGCTCCGCTTCTCTCTGCCAATGCAGTGCATGAGATGGCGGAGCTTTGGTGTTGCTTTCATATCAAGGATAGGAGAAGAAGCTAAAGAATTTGAAGATGGGGAAGGAATAATAATAGTATGCCTTGATGGTGGGTTGGAAAAATATGAAGGCTTTGAGTCTCGCAGCTGCACTGAGGAGGCTAAGGATGTAAAGCTCAACAATGCTTAGCCTGTGACAAACATGCTTGTGGAGAAACAACATTTGGTGGATGTTATCCCTGTTTTTATTTTTTGTTCAATATAAGAAAGGGGAAAAACATAACTTTTTCTTACAACCCATTTCGGGCCTTTTTTTTTTTCTGGGTTCCCTTCACTAAGTGTTCTGTTGATAATAGGTAGTAGGACAAGCTCAAGTTCTTCCCCATCTCTCTAGGCATGCTCCAGTACCATTGCCCTCATGTCATTAAAGTGAGAGAGGTAGAAGGAATAATCACTAGAGATAGGAGCGAGTGGGGGCAAGAGAGAGTGTGAGAATTTATGTGAATCAAATGCTTTAAGTGTATCAATGCACCAATATCATCTTGTCCATAAGAACTGGCATGTGATGCATCATAATTAATTTAGTGTACCATAGGACCAGTCTTGTTCCAAAACGTCAAACATTAGAGCTAAGTATTGTTGTGAGGAGTTGGTAACAAAAATTGTTATATTAAAATATTGACCTTACACTTAATTTCCAAAAGAATAATTATATTAACCAATGAATAAAAGATATAGTTGGTTATCTCTTTTTATTTGTCATATTTATAAATTTTGTAATCAGTAGTCATTGAAATTCTTTGAAACAATAATATTAAAAACTTTAGGGAGTGGATAAGAAAATGGCTATATGTAAACATGAAGCTGTAAATTACCCTGTATGTTCGGATTTTTGTTTGGAATCCCCAAGCCATTGTTTGGGCTAAAGGTACAAAGTTGTGCGCCAAGGCTTCTTGGGGAAAACATCCTGTGCAGTCCAAGCATGATACAGTTTCATGACCAAGAAAAAAAAGTCAGACACGGTTTGTGCACAACTTTCTTTGCACCCGCCAATAAAAAAGAAACAACTCTGTGCGAAGATATATACAGAAACGTAAGGTAGAGCCATTAAAATTTCATTTGACACGCCTTGTACGCTATATTGGGGTAACTTACGATTAATGAAACGGAATAAAATATTATGGAATGGAATAGGGTGGAATGAAGTGTATTTATTATATGGATATTTAATGATAGAGTGAAATAAAGTTGTCATTTCATTATTTGAAAATCATAATAAAAAGGGATGGAATGAAGAGAATTATAACTAAAAAATTATGATTTCATGGCATTCCTCCTAAACTGAGGGAAAGAAAAATAAGATGTGATGGAATAAGATTGAAACTGATTTTATCATTTTTTTTAGTCCATTTCATTTACTTTTAACATATTTAAACAATAGAATCATTATTTATTTTCTTCCTTTCCATTTCATTCGATTACTTTCCACTAATCCAAATATAACCTACAAAAATTTCAAATCATAGAGTCTTGATCAATATTGTTAATTAACCCTAAATAAGATAGACGATGGAATTGAATTGACACCAGCCGCTTTTTATATTCTATACACGTGATAAAATTGTGATGATTTTGAAGTCAAATTTGTACCTCCATCTCATGAACCCATGTAATAATCACCAAATAATACGCGGTTGTTGGTTATTATTTTACTTTTCCATATTATGATCTTGAATTTATGAATTGAAATGTCTTTGTTCTAATCTAAAATCATGACTAGGTAAAATACATAGTTATTCAATTGACATAATAAAAATTGTGAGAACAGTGCTCAGTTAACGGTATTATATCCACAATTGCGTCCATCTTCATTTATCAATTAGTTTTCTTCTTTAACTTCGTAGTTATCGCTTTTTATTTCTTGACGATAATTAGAGTCCTTGCATAAAATACTAATTTTTGTTTCAGCAAACATAACGTGCACTTAAAAAATTTTGACAATTTTTAATCATGGTCAAACAATTCTCCACATATAAATGCATGGCATGAGCCGATATTGTTCTAAATAAGCTCAAAGTGCAACCTAGAAATTTGCACGCATATTCCTATAAACGTAACAAAGACAATGGAGAAGAAGGCAATTCCCATGTATATAGCATTCATTATGACAACAATGATTTTATTATGTGCCTCAAACGTATTTGTTCATGGAGGTGATTGGAAGCCCAGTTGGAGCACCAGAGCCGCAGAAGAAGCTGAGGCTGTGGCAGCCATACCATGCTCAGGACATGGAAGAGCCTACTTGGATGGATTAGTTCTCAATGGGCTTCACCCAATTTGCGAATGCAATTCATGCTATGGTGGATCAGATTGCTCCAAGTTATTATCTAAATGTGATGCAAATGCTGGAAGGTGAGAGATTTTTGTATGGATACAAATTTAACACCTTATATTCAAATACATAGTAAAAATGGACAGCTTTGTTGAACATATATGCACTTGCTTTTGGATCCTACCAACTTTATTGTGTGTGCATAATACAAAAGGTTAGATTTTCTTGAAGCTAATTAAACCCTTCTCACAAACTCCAGCTACTTATGAAAATGGAATCAATGACCACGGTTACTAGCTTCTAACAAACTATAGTAATGTTTTTTGTGATCAAAACATTGAGTAAAAGAAATTGGGATGCAAAGGAACTAATCACAGTGATTCTGCTTTATATGCAGTGGGGATCCATTATTCTTGGAGCCATTTTGGATGAGACACGCAGCAAGCAGTGCCATTCTAGTCTCAGGGTGGCACAGAATGGGGTACTCCTTTAGTGATGGATCATACATCTCAGAACTGCTAGTGAATCACATCCGCGAAGTTCATGACTTTGTTGGAAATGCAGTAACTGAGGGAAGGTACATCATATTTGGAGCTGGTTCAACACAACTCCTCAATGCTGCAGTCCATGCCTTGTCCCCAAACTCCTCTTCAGTGACACCAGCAAAAGTAGTAGCCACAGCCCCATATTACCCGGTACACACGCGCTACACTCCTTTATCAATGAATAGATTTATGTTTACTTTATAAAACTAAGAAAGATGACATAAACTATTATCTTATCCATTAAGTGGGTTTGGTTACATGGATCAGACCACATCATATAGTGTTCTGTCATAAATCATGTTTACATTTAAATGATTAAATTATGATAACATTATGACATAAACTATATATGATAAAATTATGCTACTGCAGGTCTATAGAACACAAACGGAGCTCTTTAATTCAGTGGATTATAGGTACGGAGGTGACACATCCATGTGGAAGAACACCTCAGATAACTCCAACAGATTTATTGAGTTTGTGACTTCACCAAACAATCCAGATGGAAAGTTGACTCAGGGAGTTCTTAATGGCCCTAATGTTAAAACCATCTATGACCATGCCTATTATTGGCCACATTTCACTGCAATTCCTGCTCCAGCTGATGAAGATCTCATGGTTTTTACAATTTCCAAGCTCACAGGACATGCTGGCAGTAGATTTGGGTAAGAGATAATATCATGATGAAACTGTGTCATCAAGCTGAGTTGTGTAGGAACCATTAAGCTACGCATGCAGTTTAGCAATTTATTGATAACCCTTCATTTTTTTCAAATTTCCTACTGCATATATAAAACAAATTTTATGCATTCTTTCACGATATAAATTTTGATACACTACAAATATAAAATGTTTTATACTATTAATTAGTCATATCTTATATTTTTGATGATTTTTAAGATAGATAGAATAAAAATCAACCATTTTCATTGATATATTAATATATAATTAGGTGATTGTGTAGAAATATTTTATACAATAGTATATCAAAATTAAATTCTTATTTGGCATATATATATATATAGAAAACTCAAGTTAAAACCCCTTGCAAATTACCGACTTAATCACTTTTCTAATCCATTCCTATTGCCTTGTTACTCCAAATTTTAATCGAGAGCTTCTCTTTTTTCAAATAGCTTTGAAAAATCATCACTCATGTATTAAATTAAATTTCTAACCAAAAAAATGATGGAGATATTTTACATGATCATAATATATGAAAAGTATATTTCTTTATCAACTAAGTGGTTATATGTTGTTGTCATGTCTTCTTATTAAAGGTGGGCAGTGATAAAGGATGAGGCAGTGTACCAAAAGATGTTGACATTTATAAATTCCAACACCATGGGAGTCTCTCGGGATGCTCAGTTAAGGGCTTTAAAGCTTCTGGACGTGGTTCTTGAAGGAGATGGAAAAGAAATATTCCAATTTGCTTATACAACCATGAGAGAACGTTGGATGAGGCTAAGACACATCATATCCAAGTCCAAACGTTTTTCTCTGCAGAAAATTGCTCCCCAATACTGCTCCTTTTTTAAGAGGGTTAGGGATCCTTCACCAGGTAATTAATTTAATGTGCTCAAATCTCAATTATTTGACCACATATTTTGGTTTTTATAATTTTGTAGTATAATAAAAAGTATTTTGAATAAAGTCATAAAACTACGTAAACCTTGTAAGATTTGACAGAATTATATATGTGGCACCACCTTATACTATTCTGGAAATTAACAATTGTAGAAATAAGGACGGATCAGACTCTATTTTCCCTGAACCTCATTGCACATGTATGTGCACTTGAAAAAAGTTCAATTATAGATGAATTGGTAATTTTATTATTAGTGGGATTATTAAGAATATGAAATGGAATTTGTAGTCACCTTATAAAAAATTTTTGTTTCCAACTATTTGACAGCCTATGCATGGTTGAAGTGTGAAAGACAAGAAGACAAAAATTGCTATGAAATATTGGAAGCAGCTCACATCATTGGCCGTGAAGGAAGTGTGTATAGTGCTGATAATCGCTATATGCGTCTCAGTCTCATTAGAAGCCAAGATGATTTCGAGATATTAATAAACTATCTAAGAAAGCTCGTTGCTGAAGAACAGGGACCCCAGAAAATGTAGACAATTAGAGTGAAGATAAGCATGCATTTATTTACTGTGATTGCTTATAAAGTTGTAATAAATCATTGTTTTGTATATATGCTGTTACTTAAGAAAACAACGCAATAAAGGCAACTTAATTATTAATATTAATGAAGCATTGTATAGCATAAATCCTGCCTTTCAAATATTAGATAAAATTAATTGAAAGAACTCAAAAGGTTTAGTTAAGGTGGTTACTGGCAAGCAACTTCCAGCTCCTAAAATAATAATCTGAGTTTAAATTTTTGGAAAATAAATCTTATAGAACAACCACATAATTACTGTGTAATAGTCATAAATTATATAAACCTTTAGTAAATTTTATTATCATTTCCTAAAAAGAATGTAATAGTAAAAGAAAGATAAATTTAGGAAATAGTAATTTTTTTATCATCTAGAAAATAGTAATCATTAACTATTACTAAGAATAGATCAATTTTATGAGATTAATAGTTTTTAAGAAATAAAAATTTATTGAAGATTTGAATTATAAATATATAAATTATCATTTAAATAAATCAACAAACGACAAGAGCGAACTAACAATAACCATCTGCAGAAACATTTACGAGTTGAACCATTCAGTAATATGAACTTACATTAACAATCTGAAAAAATCTTTACATGGGAGAAGGTTTTTCTTTCTTCACCTACCTTAATATACAACAAAATTTAATACAAACAACTTATCAAGTGGCTCAAACTGCAACAGTTCTCTTTGCCCCGCTGACTGTCTGTGTGTTGAAAATTTTACATCTCCTCTCCTCTGAACTAGTAATCATAAGAATACTAAAATAACAAGCACAGATCAGAATGCTGGGAAAAGAATTTTACAAAATCCTGAGAATTTAATCCTTCCTCTTAATGCTTTTGAATAACATCTTAGATAATTAGCTCGAAGACGTATCAAACAAGACATGCTCATTTGAATAAACACATTATTGAAATAGGTCACTTAACTGTCACTTGCTCAAATTTTGCTGAGAGAGTCCTTTACTAATTTCAGTTTTAACTAACCATAGTAGTGTTAGAAGAACACTTTTTGATAGAACCAGTCCTAACGGTGTAAAAATAAGTTGCTAAATCTTTTTTTTTTTTTTTGGTCCGAGTTGCTAAATCCGTATATCTATTATTTGAACGACTCTGGAGATTTGGGCCTACAAAAGGGTTAAATATAAAAGGGAAAGAAAACAATTTTGCTTGCTAGAAATTCTTTTCTCTTTTTTCACGGTATTTTTTACAATTTGTGTAGTGTATGGAAAGGTATTGCGCTTTCTTATCTTGACAAATTTATATTATGAGTTCTATCACGTGAAACAAAGCACGAGGCTCAGAGGCATATTTTTTTTGTGTTCTTGAGAGGACAAGGCAAATTCTTGCTCAGAGGCATCCAAACGCTGAGCCTCAGAAGTGATTTTCTTGTTCTAGGAGGGATTGATATAATTGCATGTTTGGCATTTATGATTGAGGGTGAATTTGTTTCAGTTTTTTTTCTTGATAAAAAGTGATATTTTAACTAATAAAAAAAATTTGTCTTTTCTTTTACAGAAATTACTCATTTTAGTTTTTATTTAAAAATTAAACTAAATTTTTTACATTTTTTATCTTTTAAATAAAATTTAAAATAAATAGTTTCTATAAAAAATAATTTTTTATTTTTTTTAGTTAGAAATAATTTTTTAATTATGTCTGAAACAAACATAGCCTAAATTAGATTATTTTTCTCTAATGGGTTTAGCCCAAAAGTAGCTATTCGGATAGGCCTCAACTGAAATTTGGGCTGCAATTAAGCCTAAATAAATGTGTGGCGGCGAGCCTGTACTTCTTTCTGAGAGGCCAACAAAGCAAGGTTGATGACAAAAAACACGTGTAATAATTTTTTGTTTCTCTATTACTTTCTGGCAAAAGTATTGTTGTGAGGACTTGGTAACAAAAATTGTTATATTACAATACTACGCTTCAGCATAATTTTCAAAAGAGGTCCGTTATTTGGACCCTCTCAAAAGGATGTTGGGTGACATCTGCTGAGAGAAAAAAGTGAGGTCTGCGGAGAGAGAAGAAAAAAGAGAAAAAATACAGATGTGGGATCCATACCTTTATGTTTGTGGGTGTTGAGGGTGTCGATAGAGTGAGTGGTACAAATCCTTTTTCTCTTTTCAAAAAGATAATTATATTAATGAATAAAATATAGAGTTCGTTAACTCTTTATTTTCCATATTTACAAAGTCATGTAATCACTCGTTATTGGAATTCTTTGAAACAATAATATTAAAAACTTTAGGAAGTGGATAATAAAATAGCTATATATTTACAGGTTCTTGAAAACTACTCAAAACATGTCGGCCAAGGATTCTTGAATCTTTAGTAGTTTAGTACCAAAGCTTTAATTGTTGCTGGCAGATGTAGTACCCACTACCCAGCACGAAGGAAGACTATTCCAAAGGTAAAAGGAGCACCTAGCTGGGCAAAAGACTATGTATATTGACATAGTATAAGCAAATACTAAATAGTAGAATTAGGATTAAAATGTAACAGAAAAGAATACTATTAGTAACTAATAGTAGTTATAGTATATATTTGGAAGTGTGCTTTTAATGGGTGCTTAAGGATAGAGTGATTAAGATAAGGATGAATGTACTAATAGGAATCTCCTCAGCACCTATAAAAGAATCTTCCCCATCTTATTGTAACATTGCTTTTTGGTTATCAATAAAATTTGAGAGCACCGCCTCTCTTTGGAGTCTTGGAGCCTAACTCGAACAAGGTTCAATCAATATATCATGGGCAATCTCGTGGTCCTCACGTCATTGTGACAAGAGTTTATAAGCCTGCAGATCATGAAATGTGCTTCTCTCTCGACCACACTTCATAATTCCAATCTCGTGCACCTCACAGCCCAAACCGACAGAGACCATCAAGGGCTCTTTACCAATCGCTTCTCTACTTCTCATTGGCTGTTGTGTTTAAATATCTAAGCTTTGCAATGACTCTTTCTTGTTTGTTTTTATTTATATTCATATATGCATCACAGCCTTGCATATATAATTAGGCCTATGTTATTTATTATATTATTTTTCAGCACCCACATTTACGTGCATTTTAAAAATTTCGACAATTATTAGTTATGATCAAATCATTATTCTCCATATATATAATATATATGGCATGAGACAATATTGTTTCAGAAAAGCTCAAGGTGCAACCTGGAAATTTGCATGCATACTCCTAGAAACGCAACAAAGACAATCAAGATGGAGGCAAGCCCCATGAATTTAGCATTCATTACGACAACAATGATTTTATTGAGTGCCCCAAAAGTTTTTGTTGATGGAGGAGGCGAATGGAAGCCCAGTTGGAGCACCAGAGCCGCAGAAGAAGCTGAGGCTGTGGTGGATCAGATTGCTCCAAGTTATTATCTGAATGTGATGCAAACTCCGACAGGTGAAACTCATATTTAGACACACTTGTACAGTAAAATTACTACAAATTTTGTTCAAGATATACTTATTTACTTTCAACTCGCTTTAACTTTATTGTTTGTGCATAATCACGAGGTATTAAATATATATCTATGCATTTTTTTTGGAAGATAAACCCTTCTCACAAACTAGCTATTTCTGAAAATGGATCCAATGATCACAGTATTATTATAGTGCTCTTTCTAGATCAAATTATCTATCACTTTTAACAGAAAATTTTGATTTGTTTTATCTGTAATTCTCACATTTTAATAAAATATTTATTAAGAAATATTCAGTTTTACTCTCTATACATAATTTTAACCACAACAAATAAAGAAATATTAATAGTACAGTAAAATAATTATTAAATAAGGATATTTAGGTAAATATATTTATAACCAATTCTTGATTCTTGATTTTAGATTTCTTAATTAATGTATAAACGACTAATTAAAGTGGCAAATTAATAATTTGAATTGCAGGGAGTACTCTCGCACTAATTTTCAACAAACTATAGTTATTTTTTTGATCAAAACATTAAATAAAGGCATTAGAGATACCAAGGAATTAATCATACTGATTCTGTTTTATATTTAGTGGGGATCCATTATTCTTGGAGCCATTTTGGATGAGACACGCAGCGAGCAGTGCCATTCTAGTCTCAGGGTGGCACAGAATGGGGTACTCCTTTAGTGATGGATCATACATCTCAGAACTGCTAGTGAATCACATCCGCAAAGTTCATGACATTGTTGGAAATGCAGTAACTGAGGGAAGGTACATCATATTTGGAGCTGGTTCAACACAACTCCTCAATGCTGCAGTCTATGCCTTGTCCCCAAACTCCTCTTCAGTGACACCAGCAAAAGTAGTAGCCACAGCCCCGCATTACCCGGTACACACTATACACTCATTTACCAATGAATGTAGATTTATGAAAAATGCTCAGTGACCGGAAAATTTGCAGAATCCTATATGCCCGGATTATGTAGCAAAATATAGGGTGGATAACTAATGTGTTTTCCATCCATGATTTTTGTTCTTCTACTCAAAATTTGTCACATGTGTCTGGCAATAGTTTTTCTAGCAAATTATTGACTGTATAGCATCAATGTAGATTAATATACTTTATAAACTCGAAGATAGATGACATAAACTGTATATGATAAAATTATGTCACCGCAGGTCTATAGAACACAAACGGAGCTCTTTGATTCAGTGAATTACAGGTACGGAGGTGACACATCCATGTGGATGAACACCTCAGATAACTCCACCAGATTTATTGAGTTTATGAATTCACCAAACGATCCAGATGGAAGGCTGACTAAGGCAGTTCTTCATGGCCCTAATGTTAAAACCATTTATGACCATGCCTATTATTCGCCACATTTCACTGCAATTCCTGCTCCAGCTGATGAAGATCTCATGGTTTTTACAATTTCCAAGCTCACAGGACATGCTGGCAGTCGATTTGGGTAAGAGATAATACCATGATGAAACTGCCATCAAGCTGAGTTGCGTAGAAAACATTAAGCTGCACATGCAGTTTAGCAATTTATTGATAACCCTTCATTTTCTTTTCTTATATTTTATAAGGTAGTTAAAGTAAGAGTCAACCATTTTCAACGGCATATTAATATATAATTATGTGATTGTGTAAAAATATTTTACATGAGAGTATATGTCAAAATTAAATTATACTTTTATGCGCATAAAGAAAATTAAAGTTAAAACTCTTCGCAAATTACCGAATTGTTTAATCCATTCCTAATGCCTCGTTACTCCCTTCAATTTTCAGTGGATAGCTTCTCTCTCTCTCTCTCTCTCTCTCTTTCCAAGTAGTTTTGGTATATCATCGTTCATATATTAAATTAAATGTTTAACAATAAAAATAGTGAGGGTGATAGTTTACATGATCATAATATATAAAAAATGATCTTTTTACCAACTAAGTGGTTATATGTTGTCGTTATATCTTCTTATCACAGGTTGGCAGTGATAAAGGATGAGGCAGTATACCAAAAGATGTTGACATATATCAGGTACAACACCATGGGAGTCTCCCGAGATGCTCAGTTAAGGGCTTTAAAGCTTCTAGATGTGGTTCTTGAAGATGGAAAAGAAATATTCGAATTTGCGCATACAACCATGAGAGAACGCTGGATGAGACTAGGGGAGATCATATCCCAGTCTAAACGTTTTTCTCTACAAAAATTAACTCCTCAATACTGCTCCTTTTTTAAGAGGGTTAGAGATCCTTCACCAGGTAATCAATTTAATGCGCTTAAATCTCGATTAATGACCACATATTTTGGCTATCATAATTTTTTAACATAAATATTATTCTTGACTTTTCTAATTTTGATAAGTATCATCAACTATTTCTCCCAAAAGTTTTAGTTGTTTGATAAGAGTATCTGAATGATTTTATATCTTAATATCCCCTTTCACGCAAGAACCTCTTTTGGCCTTAAAGCGTAAACTATGCACAAATTCACTTTACCTTTTGCTAAAATTCAACTTTTATTTAGAAGAATAAGATTAAATAAGGATCTAAACTCTAGACCATTTAATCATAGAAGTTTTAATACTATGTCATGAAATATCTCTCTTAAAAGTTTAAATTATTTAGTAGAGATACACCGATGATTTTATGCCTTATAATAAGATCTAAGGTTGTAAACTATTCATTTCAATTCATGAAATTTATGGGGAAGAATTTCATAAAATGTTCCACTAGAAAGTACTCCCTTGTAATATTTTAAAGGACTCATAAAACTACATAAACCCTTGTAAGATTTGACAAAATTATGTATGTGACACTCCCTTATACTTTATATTGGAAATAGAACTTTGCAGTCACTTTATGAAAAATTTGGTCTTCAACTATTTGACAGCCTATGCATGGTTGAAGTGTGAGAGACAAGAAGACAAAAATTGCTATGAAATCTTGAAAGCAGCTCACATCATCGGCCGTCAAGGAAGTAAATTTAGTATTGATGATTGTTTCGTGCGTCTAAGTCTCATCAGGAGCCAAGATGATTTTGAAATATTAATAAACTATTTAAGAAAACTTGTTTCCGAGGAACAGGGATCCCAACAAATATAAAATTAGAGTGAAGATGAGCATATCGTTTGGTTCCCCCTCCCCTATTTTCGGTTTTTCAAAATATTCCTTCACCTTACAATTGAGACACCAGTCTCCTGATAAATGGTTAAGCGGCTACGTAGAAATCATGGCATCAAATCTCGGACTATGTACTTAAAAGACTTCAACTTCTTTCACTCATACCAATACCTTATTAATCATGTCTTGTGACATATATTTATCTAGGTGGTGTTATTAATTGTAAAGCTGTAATAAATCATTGTTATGTATATATACTGCTATTTAATGAAAATGGCGCAGTATAGGCAACTTAATTGATAATATTAATTAATCATTGTTTAGTATAAAGTCTTTCAAGTAGTAAGGCAAGTACTTAAAATTAATTGACACACAACTCAAAAGGATTAGTTAAGGTAGTTACCGTAAGCAACTTCCATCTTCTAAAATATTAATCTGATTTTAAATTTTTAGAAATAAATCTTGTAGGATAACCATATAATTACTGTGTAATAGTCATAAATTATATAAACCTTTAGTAAATTTTATTATGATTTCCTCAAAAGAATGTAACAGTAAAAGAAAGATAAATTTAGGAAATAGTCATTTACTAAGAATAGATCAATTTCTATGAGATTAATAGTTTTTAAGAAATAAAAATTTATTGAAGATTTTAATTATAAATATAGACATTATCATTTGTTATTACGTAAAAAGAATGTAACAGTAAAAGAAAGATAAATTTACGAAATAGTCATTTGCTAAGAACAGATCAACTTTTATGAGATTAACAGTTTATAAGAAATAAAAATTTATTAAAGGTTTTAATGATAAATATAGACATTATCATTTAAATAAATTAACAAACAAGAGCGAACTAATATACAACATTAAGTAATTTGAACTTACATTAACCATCTGAAAAAAATCTTTACATGGGAAAAGGTTTTTCCTTCTTTACCCACCTTAATATACAACAAAATTATTTAATACAAATAACTTATCACTTGCCTCATACTACAACAGTTCTCTTTGCCCCCGCTGACTGTCTCTGTGTTGAAAATTTTACTTTTCCTCTCCTCTGAAATAGTAAGCACAAGAATCCTAAAATAACAATGAAAACAAAGTACATTTCCAAGTGGGATCCCCAAAAAAACTGAACAAATTCTAGTCTGCTTTTACTGTTACAGTTGCAATCAAAGACATTTTGTAGTACACTGCCTTTGACACTGACTTCAGGATCAAGAACAAAATCCAAGGACATAGGTCCTTCATCCAACCAGACAGATGTGTTTTTTGATTTGTAGCCAGGCATGGTTGCCACTACTGCAATTTAGATTAAGAAATTGATTATATAATCTCAGAAATATAAAATTATAAAAATTTAATATGAAAACCAAGAAATTGTCACCTATGTGGTGATGAAATCTATATCCTATACAGGAAATTGTCACCTATAAAGATGTGTAATCTGTCTTGTCTTGTTGAACTTAAGTTTCACGTGAATTCACTTCGTTTGATGTAACTGTTCAACAATTGTTTTATTTTTGCTAACCAATTGTAATTAACATTTCAGATCCATCAAATCATGAGACAACCATTTTATTACTTAATTATTTCAAAACATCATCAGGGGAGGCTTCAATCATTACTATTAACAATATAATCCAAAATATATCATTATACCTTCATATCTCTCTCTTGGGGCAAGTAAGCGATGGTAATCAGCAAAGGTTTTTCCAGCTCCAACCTGTTGGTCCAGAATTAACAGACCCAAAGTACATCATGAAAGTGAAGCTCAAAGTCAAACACTCAGACAAGGATGTCAAGAATATAGCAAAAGGACAAGCCATAGGCTTTAAACTAAAAATTGAAACATATTATTGTCTAATAGATCAATCAATCAAATATTCAGCACAAACACAGATCAGCTTTGTAAGAAAAGGCAATGCCGGAAAAAGAATTTTACAAAATCCTGAAAATGTAACCCTTCCTCTTGCTCCTTTTGGATCACACAGGATAGCTCATTTGAATAAACACATTACTGAAATAGGCACTTAACTGTCAAGTGCTCAAATTTGCTCAGTCTTTTACTGCTTTCATTTTTAACCAACCAAAAAAGTCTCAAAAACAAGTTTAGATAGAACCAATTCTAAAGGTGGAAAAATAAGTTTCTAAACCCTGATATCTATTATCTGAAAGACCCTGAAGACTCGGGCCTACAAAAAGGTTAAATAGAAAGCGCGGGTGCCCCCCCGGGGGGGGGGGGGGGGACAATTTTCTTAGCTAGAAATTCTTTTCTTTTTTAATGGAATTTTATACTATTTGTCTAGTGTATGAAAAGGTATTACCCTTTCATGCCCTGATAAATTTGAATTATGAGCCCTATCATGTACAACGAAGCATGAATGCAAGTGCACTCAGGGATAAGATATGAAGATTGTTTGGTTCCCAAGTCATCATAACCATTTTATTTTCAATAAAAGTCCACTCAAAGGTACTCAAAATAAACTAGGACATAGAACATTTCTAAAGTTCTAAGTAGGATGAACATATTTTACGCTGTAGAATCAGATTGATACTTGCAATCCGTGCAAGCCAGCTTTTATTGATAAAAATGTAGCATTTCCGAGAACTCACTTCAAACTAAGATGGCAGCATCTAATTGAACAAAACTATGCAAATACCTACTTCCTAATATGGAGAAGTAATAGAGAAGGGGGGTAAAGTTTAGAGACCCACAAAAAGTTTGATAGAAAAATAGAGAAAGCCACAATTTACATTCAAACATACCGAGTAATTTATTCCTGTGACAGTTATAGATCCTGGCAATGGCCTTCCATCACCTGAAGAATATATTCTTCCATGCACTCCCGTCTACAGAGTAGATAACAAACAGTTAGTCAATCTAAAACAAGCAATGGGAATAACACTTTAGAAAGAATATTCCAACTAATCTCTTACGTATATGTTTGAAATTGAAATAGTCATTTTTCATATCCCACTAACTATAACAGAATGAATGCGAGGTCCTGGTCAGTTGCATACATTCATTCAATGGGGTTCTCTCCTACAAACTTTCTCTCTAATGTTTTACAGGAAACATTCAAGGGTTTTTTAAATATTCCAGAGTTAAAGGACAGGATAAAGATTTCATGTCATTTCTTTAGGTGTAAAGCATATAAACAGAAACAGCATACCTTCACAAGGCTTGCAACTAGATTAAGCAGGCTCATTTTGTTGTATTTCCAAATAATAGGAAGCTGCATATTAACATACAGTACACAGGAATCATCCCAAGAAACTTTTCACAGTGAAAAGTAACAAATCAACCTATAACATGTAGATGCCACACATGCAACCCAAGTATCGAAATTCAAACTTCTGTTGGTCTAGAGCAGACAAAAGACAGTGTAAAAAGAAGAAACAAAAAATGAACTAAGTCATGATGGTGCTGAACAATGGGATTTGTGGATAAATTGTGTGACTGTAGTCCAAACTCCAAATCATATGGGGCTGTGCAAATGGACGTGGATAAAACCCATGATCATGGAAACTGGATAATTTCTTTAGTGATGGAGCAGATAGGGTCTTGGAAGAAATAGTAAAAGGGAATGGAATGTAGTATACTACATTTTGGCTTTTATTATTTGTCAATGGAAATACATCTGGCTTAGAACAGATCTACAGGAAAATGTCAGACAAAATAATTTCCTCTCATTCCATTTGTTATAATAATGAAAGCTTTAAACAGAATGCTTGCCTAATCTCAGGATGCACCTCAAAGTTTCGTGGGTTCAGGGTAGGATCTCCTATCTTATCTTTTCAGAGTTTGTTGCCAGAAACTCATATACTTCTGCCAACTTTCATTTCTTTAATCATGGTTTATTGGATTTGTCACTCTTTGGTCCAGATCAAGGCTGCAGTTGGCAGATATACTCTCCTTTTTAGCTCAAACGGATGCTTGTCACTTTTTCTAGTACCTATTATTTTTCCTTATACAAGATATGCTTGAAATATAAAAAGACTGGTCAGATTCAGAAGTCAGAACTAACCTCAGCAGCATTAGGCCATTTATTGTCACTAACTTCCAAGGTCAATTCAAAACATCCAGCATGTATATAGTTCCAATCTTGCATTCCTCCATATACAGGGTACCTGCAGTGAGTATCTTCTAAAATAATTTATGGACATACAGAGAAGAGAACATAGAGCAATGAACTTCTAGGTATTATTTTCAGATAACCATACCAAGCTGCTCCATTTGTAATTCCACCAGGAAATTCCTTGCTTGAAGACATGTTGTAGTGAGAGTGACTATATATACTTGCCATGAATCGAAATGTATCATCATCAGGACATCCATAGTAATTCGTACTGTAGTTCATTCATATCAAAAGGCAAGATCACGTAAAAAAATAGTGCACTGCAGATAGATTGAAAGCTATAAGAGACAAACAGTATGTGACATTATATATGTCCTACAGTCATGTTTCCTTTGGTAGTGCTGACGTCAATATAAGGACTTAGTAACACACCCAAAAATAAAAAAATCAATGATATCTATTGAAACAGTTGAAAACATGACAGCTTTTACACCCAACAAGAAAGCTTCAAGAAACAAAGCTTGGTAGCCATTTCCAACTTAACAAGTAATAATAACATTAAAATATGTGAAAGCACGATAATAATTTACTACCTTTTATCTTGAGTACCATCCCAAGGATAATTTGCAACAAGTGCACCCTGAGGTAAAAAGGAACACTTAATGAACAAAATTTTGCATCTAGAATCTAGATATGATAATTGTTGATGACGACAAAATCTGTGGCAAGTTAAAATCAATTCCACAAGACCAACTATTTCAGGGTTAATTCAAACAGGTTAGTCTTTTTCAACCATAGAATGAAAAACAAGAAAATGGATGTCAGTGGAGAAATGAACACAGGTAATGTAACACTGGCAGAAGGCATCCAGTAAAGTTCCTAAAATTGAGTTTTCATTTAAACAATAAATATCAAATGAAATAAACTACCTGAAAAAATAATTTTCCCAGAATTTCAGAAAGCAGGAAGCATGCACTGGAAACCAGTTACCTTCATATTCTAGATTTCTGAAAAGATAAAAAAAATTTCAATAACTTTTACCAACTTTATCTTGTATCCATTAATCAAACCTGTATAATTTGGCTTCTGTATTATGCATCTTTTAATAGAGAAAACAGAAAGAATGTAGAATGAAAGCAAGGATCGAATTCCTTGATCTACAGCAGGATCCCCACAAGCAGAAGAATAACAGGAAATACACATTTCAGCCCAATTTAGACATCACCAAAAATAATGAAAATCAAGAGAACTATTATGTGAAACCCAAAGAAGTAATACCCCATGCAAAGTAGCAGATGCTGTGAATCGTATATCTCTCAGCCAATTCATTACTGCTCTCGTTTCAGGTTGCCGGGAATCCTCCTCATCATTCATAGGAAAGAACTGTTGTTTCATTAGACAGACACAGCAGGTTAATGCTGATATGATCTCCATCAAGAAATAACAGCAAATATAACAAATAACAATGTGATACAGAAAATGTAACTTTAAATTTAAATCAAAAGCAAAATTATGGTAAAAACATATGTATACATCCTCATCCAGAAGGTAAAGCACATGGTCCTAATATTAAAAACATTAATACAAGGTAACATAAGTTTATGCAAAAATAGTAGTAAATGCAAATCAAGTATTATAACAGTATAATAGTAAAATCTCATAGTCATAAGTCCTAACAATGAAATCAACAATAATTCTAATATTAGAATCTGATTTCACAATAACGATGAACTTCAAAATGATTTTTTCTAATATAATGTATAGATTACTATTAAAATGATATACCTGGTCAGGAAAATCCCGGTTTAGATCAACATCATTTGCATTACCACGCCTTCGTAAAGTAAACCCATCAGGATTCATTGACGGAAGTATATGAAGGTGAACATTCTCCACAACCAATGTCGCCTGAAACATTTCACAAAAAGTTAGGCATTTTAAAAGACTCAACCATATAATAAAAAAAAAAAAAAAAAAGAGTGCCACTGACTGAAATTGAATTCCACTATATTGGAGATTTTATAGTTCATATTTATGTATTAAATTGAATGGAGCTTCCCTTCCTCTGGGATTTTTCATGAAATCTTACTTGTCAATATATTGAAAAACTTGTTTTGATGATTTCTTCTCTACTATTTTCTAAATAAAGAAGCTTCAATGCAAAAAAGAAAAGGCTAACAGGGTGTAGGATAATCTTCTTTTCGTCTGTAACCTGAATTTGTGTTCTCATATTTAGATAGTGAAACACCTTGCAAACTTCAATAATTTGTCAACAATATCAGTAATATAATAGGGAAGGCACAATTTGACATGCAACAACAAAAGGGGCAATTGGGCGAAAGAGATCAGAATATATTTACATACTAATAGAGGAAAGGAAAATACCAGAGGATCTTTCAAATGGTTATCACATAACCAATTGGCCAGAAATACAAGAAGCTCACGGCCCACAGGTTCATCTCCATGCACATTTCCAATATACTGCATCAGCATAATCTTTGGTCATAGAATTGCTGAAAATACAAAACTACAGAATATATCTCAAGGAATTAACACAAACGAGAAGTAGAAATATGCTGTGGAGCAGAAAACCCATGGAAAAAACCACTAATCCATAGAGTAAAAAAATCCAATAAAAGAAGAATTTATTGAGAGAAAGTAGTAGAATACAAAGGCATAAGATGGTAAGGAACCCTCCCAATTTAAAACAAAAAGAAGTGAGGGGAAACTAGAAAAAAATATATTAGCGCCAAAGAGCTTCACCCCTCCCCCTTCTTTCTTTCTCCTCTTCTGTACAAAAAGGGTAATGAATGGAAGTTTCTAGGAAAGCTACGAAAACAGTCATATTAAGTCGAAAAGAGTTAAATGTCTTTTACCTGCTCTGTAGTAGCTTATACCTCACCCAAATATGAGTTAGATACTAAAATTTCAGATGTCTTTGTTTAATATTTTCCTGTCTTCTATGTATCTCGAAAACTAGAAAGTCAAAGTAAAACAAGAATCAAAAGCAACTTGCTTAACTGGGAATTGGGTGCAAAACACTCACCTTAAAGGCAGGTTCAGTCTCTTCTTCTCCCGGCTTGTCAGAAATCTCTATCACCCACTACATGTTGGAGAACAAAGGAGATACACACTCACTTAAAAGTTAAAACAAAGCCATTTCAATTCAGACACAAGTTCCAAAAGGACAAAGAAATTACCAGCGGAAATCCATTCACACTCGTCCCAATACTAATAGCCCATTCCAAGAATCCCTCAAAGAGAGAAATAAATTGCAAGTCAGTTTAGCAATCGCAATAAGCACTGCCTTTTTAAGAAGTTCATTTATATATGAAAGGGTGGTATTAATCAGTACTGTCCTTTGTAGAGGCATAATTTGGATATAGACATAGACATCAAGATAGGAGCACAGGCATGAGGAATCACCTATATATCCTAGAAATGTTGCTGCATCTTTCTCCAAATTCCTTGATGGCTCTTTCAAGATCAGCATTGGTCATGTATCCTTGTGCCAAATCAACACTGCAAAAGAACAAATAAAAAAAAATTAACAAATGAAAATGCACTATCTGAAGTTAAGTGCAGAACAGATCATAGGTGTATGTCATAGCTATACAGGGGAAGATCCATTAAGATTACCTTGTCTGAGTCAGAGATACATTGTCCTCAAATAAACGCCTTGCATGACTTGCATAACTACAGTTATTGAAATCTTCTAATACCAACAACAAACAAACGGTTAGAATTTAGAAACTCCAAAAATTCGAGCTACCAAGCTAAACAACAAGCTTAACAAAGCTAATTATTACAACCATGTAAACTCTAACCCCAAAGTTGTGACCTTTCACTTCAAACTTCCAAAGCAAACAAAAATTCAGATGCAAGTTAAGACTTTTTGGTCAAGAAAAGGGTAAAGAAATTTCCCACAATTTTCATCCATTCAGAACATTAAGAAGTTGAAACTATCCATAAGAAATACAATAACAACCTCCAAATCCTAAATATGAGTATAACTGCAATTCCTCATGGAGCTATATTTTGAGTTCCAGATTTGGATTTAGCCAAAGGGTCGCCCTTTTTTCCTGATCAAAGCTGATTCAAAAGCTCAAATTTCCAAGTACCCATTTCTTTCCCCTCCCTAAATAGATCAAATAACTGAACACAAACATGCACAAGGTAGTGATGCATGCATAGCTTAGAGATGCAAAGAAACCAAAGAAAAAACGAAGAAGAAAACAACCTGAAGAAGAAGTAGAGCTGTATAAGGCACCCTTAGCAAGAGAAAGGTGAAGAAGAGAAGAGGAAAGTGTGGAAGCAAAGAGAAGCAGGGAGAAGAGTAGTTTCATCTTCATTCATGGAAGACGATGATGATGTCGGATTCAGGCTTAGGTTGTTTGCTCTTCTGGTTTATTATCGGTAACCATCATGTGACACTCACGTGACATCACAAAATCGAAGTATTCAGCTTCAAGCGATGTGGCCACTTTCTCTTTTTGGTTATTATTATCATTATTATTATTATTATTATCAAATTCAATTTCGTGCTGTATATGGGCTGCGTTGATTAATGATCGTTGGCCCGTTTTGTGAGTTTGGAAGGCCCATTGGGTTTTTCTAATAGAACGATTTTTTTTTGTAATTTTGATAAGAAGTGAAATAGGGTGAAATTCAACCTGTTTGTTGAATTATAAGCCTTGGACAGCATTTTTTGCCATACGTTTTTGGGTTGTCTAGCTTTATCACCGTTAATTTAGCTTATGACTTTTCACCTAAATTTTCATTTATTTTAACTACTGGAGCTGTTTTATGTATGTTCTTCACGAAATAATGGAAATGAACTTAAAAATGTAACTCAAAAGTTTGTAACCCAAAAAAATAAAAGGGAAAATGTTAGTCAATATGAGTTCATAGGAAAATATGAAGAATGATGTGGACTTCAATTTCACCTTTAATTTTATTATTCTTTCAAGAAATTGTGAAATGATAAAACAATCACAGCCAATGCTTATCGTTTCGTAGTCACTTCATTCTGAACGATTTGTGCTAAATAGCACGACTTGAAAAAAAAAAAAAATTTGATAACTTGCTTTACTAATTATTGCATTTCTAGATTGAAGAATTTCTAAGTTCGACAAATTGTTAACATGTTTAGGAAATATTATTTTGAGGCAAATTTTTTTTTTTCAAAATCTATTTCATGATACTTATAATTATAAGCCGTATTAAATTTTAAATTATTTAATTCAATCACACATTGTGTTGTTACTTGTTAGGCTTTCTACTTGCGGAAGTGCTTAAAATGACCACTTAAACATAGCTCATTCACACGATTATGGTAATTAGGATCTTAGATAAAAGTGTAATATCAACTTGTAAGATTTTTTTTTGTAACCAAACTGCCTTAAAAATGTGGATAAGATTGTATTGCAATATGCAACTGCAAAGGATTGGGATATTTTACCAATGGTTGCGGGTCTTGCTTCACAAAAGAAGTCTATTTTTATTTAATAATGTCAACCATCTTCTCTGATATGATATGAATCTGGAATATTTTAAAGTCTACTAATCATGATTTTTATATCTATTTATGTGGAGTGTATCAAGTGAAAGAAGTGTGTTTATATGAGAAATAAGAAGAGTAAATATTAATTGTATAATCATATATGAATGATAAAGTTAAAAGTTATTATTTAAATATTATATAATCACTTAAAAAATTTATATAATTTTATATTTTAATCCTGACAATTTATATAAGATTCAATAATCAAGATTTATTCCTTTTACTCTCATAATTAATCGCTTTGTTCTCTTAATCTTCTCCCTTAGCTATATACAGGTTTACAAAATAACCATTTTTTGGTTTCAAAAATATAAGTATTCTTTTTTCACAAGATAATGTATATATGAGAGAAAACTTGTCATAGTCCAGGGTTAGAATATGCTTCTGAATTTATTGAGCACATAAAAATACTTATAAATCGTATACTAATAAAAAAAATCTAGTAATTGAACCAAAATTATAGCAATTTATGAGCCAATCTCATCGGAAAATAAAAAGGTATTTATTATGTAAAATAAGAGCAAACAAAACCACACAAATTAAATGACCGCATTGCTGCTGACTCATGCGTGACACTAATTCTTAAAAGAAACATCGTGCTAACTCAAGAAAGCATAG
Source organism: Pterocarpus santalinus (assembly GCA_031439595.1). Lineage (NCBI taxonomy): Eukaryota > Viridiplantae > Streptophyta > Magnoliopsida > Fabales > Fabaceae > Pterocarpus > Pterocarpus santalinus. The sequence continues at coordinate 52,899,591 of CM062526.1, forward strand.
AACATTGCTGCTTTTGCAGCTCCTCCCTCTAGTTTGCCAATGAATTAATATTTAGAGAAATGAATGGTAACATGAATGCGGAGACCACCAAACTCCTTCAACTTGTTGTCATGAATACGAAAAAAAATTACTTAAAATGCTGAACCTTCTTTGTGATTATCGATTTATTTGTTTTATTAAATAAGATACAAATACAAGAAACAAGAAGTACGTAGTAGTAAAAGTCATTCACACATCACGCATAAAAGCTTTTAGTATATGCATGTATTTTGAAGAGTTATAATAATTCTAGAAATAATTATCTAGGATCGTTCATTGATAAGAAATTTTCTAAAGCTTTCTAAGCAAACGTCACTTAAAAGATATATATGTCTTCATTCAGATTTGGACTTCAAGAAAAGTAAATAAACACATTCAGGGAAAGGTTTATGATTTAACCTTGTTTAGATCTATTTACAGCTTTAAAATGTAAATAGTAAACACAGTCACAACATGTACCATACCTACAACATAATTTAAAAGAATTTTACATATATGATCACAAGATCATCAACCATAGACGATGTCCCCCACAAAAAACTCCTTTGATGGGGCTCTATGTCTATATATAGTAACAATCCATGACAATTTGCAAATGGGTCACACTTGAGGGTAGAAAAACTAAATAGAGTACTCATAACGAAGCTAATTGAATAAAAAAGGTAACCGAAAACAGGGAAGCCCGAAAGCCTCATGTCATTGGTCCTTGATTGTTAATGGAAACCAAGTCGGCAGTAACATCACGCAAGTAGTTATATCCACGGGAACCGCCCAAAGACTCTTCTTTTTAATAGAATATCATTTGCCGACACCGTGACTGTACATGATGGTACGTGAGCTTTACATAAAGTGCCCAATTACATAATTTTGGACGCGTGTACGGTTTCTGGCAGGACACGATGCCACCATGATTCAAATTTTTTCATTATTATTATATGGTAAGCTCGAATAAACAGCTAGGTAACTGATTTGTTTGGCGGTTGGAATGGACACGCGTACCAATTCTGTTGGGCTTTTGTGATTGCGTAGCCGACCACCTCATTCCCCTAGCCTTGTAGCATATTTGCTTGTCATGGTTCTAGATCGTTCTTCTCAATTGATAAAACTCCGTGGTCAGCAGATATTTAGAATTACTGGGCTAACCCTTTGAGATTTTTTAATTTCCTAAGGGAGGTGTAATTGGTTTCACAAATCCAAGGATCGTGGTAAAGATGGTATTGCCATTAAAATATTGTGATAATAATATTGTTAATCAAATAGGAGCCATTTGGTTGGGAGGTACAGAATGAGATGGAAAAAGGGATGTGAATAAGAATAGTTTTCTCCTTGGGCAAATAATGGGAATAAATTATTTAATTATTTTTTTTTCATGGAAAAACACCATTCTAGGTAAGAGTAATTATTCTACAGTAAGAGTGTAGGAATGGTAGTTTTAAAGTCGTCACTTTCTTTAAAAAAAAAATTATTGAAAAGAAAGTACTATAAAAAAAATAGAGTAATAAATTTATAAATATAGAAAAGGTTATGTTTAAAATACTCACTCAATAAAAGTGAATATTCAATATTCACCTAATTTTTAACTATTAATCAAGTTAAAATGTAAATTAAATGATTAGTATTACATAAAAATTGATTAAGATATTTTACATAATATTTGAAGTATGAATACTCTTTTAATATCAACCGTTAAATTTATTTTTTAACTTATTTAATAATTAAAAATCAGATAAATATTAAATATTTACTCTTATTGAGTAAGCATTTTAAACGCCACCCATAGAAAATTATTCGAATTCTGGACCATCACCACTAGGCCATACTTGGTCAAACTATTTCATACCATTATCAGATACTAGCATAACGTAAATATATACTAATAGTTTAATTTATATATACTGATAATGTTAAATTATTTTACACTATTAACCAATAGAATTATTAAAAAATACCAAATTATGGTGGATAGTTATCATGATAGATAGTTACCTAATATGACTTGATACTTTATTGTAATTCTATTAGTTGGTAGTTTACATTTATTTTACATTGTCAATACATATAAATTAAACTCAATAACTAAATCAAATTTATATCATCCACAAAACAATTTAGATCATTTTAATTTCTCACAAAAACAATGTTGGAGTAAATTAAAATAAACCATATGCACACAAATTAATATACTAATATTACTTTTAAGAGCAAAAGAAAAAGTTCAATCATCCTTTTAACAGAGGCATGGGAAGAGGGAATAAGAATCAAACATAGGATATTTCAGACTTAATAATACACACAGGAGACAACTATCAGATTATGGGCTCAACTACAAGTTCAATTATCTGGTGCAAATTATATTAGAGCTTAATATATTCATTCATGATTAATGATTATTGATTGAATAAGTAGACCTTATTACTATATTTCAACTTATAACTACTATAATTTTTTCTAAAATATTATAAATATGTTATTTTGATTTTGTAGCATTATCAAAACAAATCAAAATGGTAAAGTATAATGAGCAATGGATTTTCGGACACCATGTGGTCTTGGTACTAATTTTTGAAAGACAAAAATCAATGCTCTTCTTACGTTGTCAGTACTATATGTAAGCCTTATTTTAAGGCTTATCAGGGACGTTAATCTAAGGGGGCATTTGGAAAACTAGAAAATCGACTAACTAGATACAATGAGTCTAGTTTTTAATAAATGTTGTTTAATAACTACTTGAATATTTTAAAATTAGTTTTCATCTGAACCAATTTGGACCTAAAATTAGTTTTTAAAAAGACCAATTTTAAATTAATTTTATTTTATTCCAAAATTTTCTATTTCTATTTTATATCTTCTTATTTTACATCAATTATTTTTCCATTAACCTTGTTAATCATTCTCCATTGTCATCCATCACTGTTCAGCTGCTGTCCACCATCATTTGCCGCCATTTGTTGTCGCTAGCTACACCATTTGCCACCACCCGCTGCCATTAGTCACCACCCGCCGCCAGCTGCCACTGTTGGTCATCGCCAGTTAGGGATGCCACTCACATGGGGTGGGGACGGGGAGTGGCTCCCTACTTCCTGTCTTTGCTACACCAAATTCTCCCCGACCTTGTCCTCGATCCCTATTGTAGGGGTTTTTTCCTCCAATCCTCGTTCTCCACATCCCTGTTGGTCCCCGTGGAGTCCCTAAGCTTATTAAACTTTTTTTTTTTGGGTCTACCAACACAACAACAACAACAAATCAATACTATCGGATAATGTAACATAAATTAGGGAAAAAAAATAAGAAACAACAACAATAGATCAACAACACAACAGATTATGCACCCAAAAGAAAAAAAAAGTAACAACAATAGCAGCAGATTAACAACACAACATATTGTGTACCCAAAAAAAGAAGAAGAAAGAAACAGTGGCAGCAAATCAACATTCAACATCCATGTACCCAAAAAGAAAACATAAACAATATGTTAGACTAGCTGCTGGAGATTCACAAAGGTAGGAGATTTGCAAGCAATGCCATTCGCGGAGGAGTTACGACAGGTTGAAAAGGTGCTGAGCTTCGATGGTGTTGCAGTCTTGCGAGTGGCGCTGAGCTATCCTCGTCCCTGGAATGCGTCATTGCCTGCTATAGTCTGCAGAGAGTAGAACATAGAAGCTCAATTGTGAAAGTAAATGACAACTGGTGGGTTTGTGGGTGTTATGTTGGGGACTTAGGTTGGGTGTTTTATTTGATTTGGGCTATTAGGTGTGGGCCACTGGTGGGTAGTGTAAGTTTAGGATTTTTTTTTTTAGTTTTTGAAAATAAAATTAATACTTATAAAATGTCATAAAAGTATAACATATTCATATATTAGTGTATTTAATTGAAGGGTATTTTAGTACTTTCATATATGTCTGGGGGTGGGGGAAGTGATCATCGCCCTTGAACATGTCTTGGGGGGACTTTTCTCCCCGTTCCTATCCCCACAAGAAAAAATATCTGAACTCAAGGCCCCCAGTGGGACAGTCATTGCAGGGATCCCCACATGATGGGGAATTTTGACAATCCTATCGTCAGTCACCACTGGCCGCCACCTTTAGTCGCTGCCCATCACCATTGTCTATCACTGCCAACCCCCATTGCCAACCATTGTTTGCCACTATCATCCAACCCCTGCCGTAACCACCGTCTACCACTATTCACAAGATTGATTTTTAATGGCGTAGTTAAAAAGGGAGAAATATAAAAGAAAAAAAGAATAATGTTTAAATTAATTTTTTAAGTTGTTTAATCAAAACCCATGTTGTCGTGTAGGGTCCAAATAAAAACCATTAAATAGGATTTTTTAAATAAAAAAATAATGCATAAATTATTATTGGTTGAGGAATTTTTATTTTTAAAAGGGCTTGTGAAAATTTTAAAAAAAAGTAAATACCATGAATAAACGCAGTTTACTCTAAAATTATACACTCTCATTTTTAAAATAATGGTCCTTTAATATAATTATATTAAGATTAAATGATAATTTAATAGTATTTGATAATTTAATAGTATTAATTTTTTAAAAATAAAATTACTGTTAAATATCAAATTATCCTTTTGATTAACAAATACCAATATGAAACTTAAACGAGTATTGTTTTAAGGATTTTTTCATTCTTGGGTCAACACAGCATGCTCTATTAACGAATTTTAAAACTCAGCATCCATAATGAAAGGGTGTTTTAGTAATTTCGATCCAAAACACGAGCACGATTTCTGAGAAGGTTAGGGTCCGACGCAACCCCAAACAAAACGCTTTACAGAGCCAATCAAAACACACCACATAACCATAGGGACATTAAAAAATATTTTGAAACCATAACATACTCGCATACAATTAAAATGGATCATGTACCCAAAAAGAAAAAAAAAATGATCACATGATGACCATGATGTCTTAGCCATGACCATGGCTGCATCTCGTGGAACTAACGTGGGACCCACCCGCAAGCGGATCAAAAAATATAAAACTTGAACTGAATCCCCGAAACAACGAAGCAGGGTTCACGCGGTGAGGATTAGATCTATGTATATCTGAAGCTGCACTCTCATTGGGCCACGCACTCCCGAGTCAACTCAGTCGAATCGCCTCCGAGTCGCTAACATAAATATCTTGAGGGGTTCCGCTCCTCCACCACCAGATATTTCTTAGCTGACCGTGAGTGCTGCCCGGTCGCTCCCAGCCACTAGAGTGACACGCTTCGACTCATGGTGGCGCGATGCGCTCTCGGGCACGGGCAGGTTTTGGCCAGTGTGGTTCTCATGACAGCACCAAAATACACACACACACACATAATTTAAATACACTAAAAATCTAAAATAATTTTGTATAATAAGTTAATAAAATAATAAAAAATATCAATTTCATATAAATAATTATTTATTATATTAAAAAAAATTTATCATAATTTTTAATTTTTTAATTTTTTAGAGATCTACCACCTAAAACTATTTAACACTATTAATTTATATCAATTAAACTCTTATATTGTATAAAAAAAGAAATAATATAAATAATTGAATTGAAATTTATAAGTTTTAGTAAAATTTTATTGCACATTCAAAGTATTTTGTATCTATTTCTTTCTTTTTTTTTCCTTTTTTTAGCGTAATAAGACCCACAAGATCATGTGACAAAGAAATGTAAGCGGAAGCATTCTTTTCTGCAGAATGTGATGGAATACGTGTTACTGTTCACGTTCGAGTTCAACGGCGTTGGACTTGTGCCGCCACACTGTACTGTACTGCCTTAAAGCTGAACTAGGAAACTAGACACGTTCCATGTTATCCCTCGTTTTTCTAATTGGAAAAAAATAATTGCTGTCAGTCTATCACTTTAATTTGTTGCACCAAAAAAATGTATACATACTGTATATCTATTGCTTTTTGGTACACTGTGCAGTTATAAATAGTGATTGATTTAATTTAATATACTGATATTGTTAATATAAAATATTTTATATTATAGTTAATTATATATCATTATGTATATGTATATAATTTTTAAAATAATTATTATTAAAATTAAATATTATTAATGATGTAATAATATATAATTAAATAATTAGATATATTTTTTAATATTAATAATATGTCAAAATTAAATTAATATAATATCACTTATGTAACCCAGAGAGGGTATACTTGTTTTTCAGATGTATGCACGTATAAGCGGAAAAGTATTTATATACTGATAGAATACTGTTTCCAATTTCAATTTAGCAATTATTTAATATAATTTACTAAGAACAATGCTATATAACTATAAAAATTAATTACTATTTTAAATGAATATAAGAATAATTATTTGATGGATTAAAATATTAAGCATAAATTATTTACTTAATAATTAAAAAGTGTACCATATTATTTCAATAAAAATATATATTCATAATTTCTTTCATTTACTAATATTTTATTTCTAATCTAACTGTATATATAATTAGGCAATGCAGCATATTATAACTTTAGTGATGTAACATAGTACTCTTAAAAACACATTAGAAGCTCTCCATAATATTAGAACCTGCTATAGCATGCTAACTTAGCTTGATCCAAGGTTTTATGAGTCCAGTCAAACTTGATTTTCATGAAAAAAATATAATTGAGATTGGGCCAAGCGAACTAGTTATTGTTATTATAACTTATATTTTTCAGTACGTACTAGACTGTTGCACAGGTTACTCGACTTGACTCCAAATATGCATTCCTTCTTTCCAAATTATATTGATATTAAATGCTCCATCGGTAATCTTTGCCATTCACCACTCTCATATAATTTTTTATTTGTAAAGAAAATAGTTTTGTGAATAATTAATTAGCAGCAAAGTCTTCTTTTTACCTTTTATTATGTAAAAGAACTTCACCTTTCTCTTTGATTAATCGCAAAACTATAATGTGTTTGCAATGATTAAGCAAACGACCTTATATACAATCAAGAAATGGACAAATCGGTACAATCAACAAGATGTGTATGAGTTGAATCGGCAAATAAGATTTAAAAGCATAACAATAATTATGTCAAAGTTTTGGGTATATGCTTGTTGACGTATGCCTATTAATTATGCCTGGGCATGAAGAAAACCGCAACTGTAAAACCATTTCCTGTAGTTTTGATGCTTGGGCAATTTTTTATTTTTGGGTACAATTGATACCTGGCGTTGACTTAATCAATATATAACTAATATATTAAAGCTGCTTTTGAAAAAGAAGAATTACCCCCATCAAGTTGAACTAGTGGTGGTATTTTCAATTAACACCAACTAATGTGATTAATTAATATTAGGAAAATTTAGGGAATTATAATAATTTTATTGGAATAATGTGATATATTTGTTTATTTTTAAAGGGATTAATAATCCTTATTACTTTGTTCATCCATTAATGGTTTTTACATTTTATTAAGTGAACTGTCATATATGAATGAATGACTAAATACTTTTAGCTCTTAATTAGCGTACTTCATGGAAATCAAGCATATCTCAGTCGTACAAGATTGTGCAAAGCTCTTGGCACCAAGTAGTAAATTTTTTTTTCTCCTAAAAACAATCTATATTTTTAACTTTATTACATTACTTAAAATTTTAAAATATATACCAATAGGTTGAGTTTAGCATAAGGAGCTAATCTCTTATATGTAATAAAATTTCTGTTGAAATGTTTTCATATTTGTTAGTATGTAATAGTATTTCAAGTAAAATTACTTCCAGTAAAATGTGAAAACTTAAACATATAACTTTGCACTAATCATTATTACATGAGTATTTCTGGACCACACAAATAAAGTTTTATGAATAATTCATCATTCATGAATATTAAATGCTTGAAAAAAAAAAAGAAAGAGCAAGAGAACCCAACAAAATTAAATCAACTAAAAATGAGAAAGAAATTCTTAAATACTCTTAAAATAAGATAATTTTCTTGCTTTAAATTCAATGTTAGGCACATCAATTTTATAAACTACCCCTATTACATTTATCCCTTACCATTTTCTTCCTAATGTTGATGTGATAAATAATGGATAAATTATAATAAAAAAAAATCTTATTTTAATAGCACCTATAAATTTATCAAAAGCAAGAATCTAGCTAATAGTCTTTTCCCAAACCTGGCAAGAAGACAAGTTATGACAAAATAAACCAATAGAACCCAGCCATAGAGGCTGAATATGGAGATGAATGTTGAACACCGGTTCCAATACAAGATGGTAAACGGTTGACTTTTTGAGATGGTGCGGTGACTTTACGAAAAACACTCAAAAGCGTGGGGCAAACACGTTTTTGGAAAATGAAATACCAGATTTCGTGCTATCGATTATGACTACCATGAAGTAAAGCGTGAAGTTAATAAATTAGTAAAATATATGAGTCAAAATTGCCACTGACAAAACCTTCTTAAAAAATGTTAGGAAAAGGGGCATATAAGATTTTATCGGTCTATTTGAGCAAAATGCAAATCATAGATTTAATGAATCTAATAAGGCTGTCAAACAGGTCAATCAATAAAATAAATAGGTTAAATGGGTTGGTCTGTTAAGTTTGTGGACCAAATTTTCTCACTCCAATCTATTTATGTTTTTTCTTTCATGTTTTCAAAAATTATTTTTGATTAAAAAAATGAGAATATGCTAAATTTAATTACTAAATAATATTTTTTATATCATAATTTTATACAAATTTACTAAAAAAAAAAACACAGATAAATGGGTTGCCCATTTAACCCACGAATTAAATGAGTCGGACCGAAAATAAATTAATTTAAATTAGTCGTTATTTTTTAAGTCTAATCCACCTATTTTTGATAAGTAAATGAGTTTTATTAAATGAATTTGATCCATTTTGACAATGCTAAATCTAGCCTAGCTATAGACATTATATACTACATGCATATCTTGGAGTGCCAAAGATTCGAATCAAACAAGCATTCAATCACCTGAAGTACAACCAAGATAGCGTAATTTAAGACAGGCAAAATGTAGTAGCTCAAGATGAAAATGTGCTATTTTTAGTTGATTCAAGATGATAAACAAGTTAAAATCCATAGTATTAGTTATAAGACAGTAAAATCTAATGTTATATTCTCTTTTGAGTGTGTAAAACATTATCTTGCAATGTAAAAATAGGAATTATACCGTACGCATTATTTTTTCTTTGGGTATTAATACATATCGTAGCTAAATTTTTATTAATTGTCAGTTAAACACGGAGAAATCTCAAATATTTATAATGAATAATTGATAATAATTCCATAGTTAAAAGTTTATTTTGGAGCAGTGAGCATTTAAGGTGAAAAAGAGAGTGAGCTTTTTCAGATATTTCTACCACTGATTGATTCTTAAAATTTAATATAAGCCATGTATTTATTATGAACATGAAATAATCATGTGAGCGCCTCATGCTTTGCAACTAAAATATTATTATTGAACTACTGAAAACAAGAACTTGTGTTAAGATGCATCCCATCAGCGTGGTCTCTGAATTGTAAGAGGACATCCACTAAATGCGAGCCAGAAGGGTATGTTGAGATGAAGAGATAATTAGGTGTTTATATGTAGTGTGAGGTTGAATTATGCTCTAATTATTTATAAAGCAACATTTTAATTTCAAATAGGGGGAACTAAGTTATATATTTATTTGAAATGTCATTGATAAGTAGTTAGAAGTATTTAATAACTTCTCATTGAGAAGAAAGTAAATCCTTTATATAAAAATTTGACATGGCTTAGTTATATATATGCTTTTGCTATTAATTAGGAAGGTAGGTTTTAACATGAATCCTGCAAAAAAATCTAATTAAAAATAACAATTTACGTATAATCAAATCATACTAAATTTTTACCCGAAAGAATCTACTTCAATGTTAAGAAAAATGATGAAGAGAATAACATAAGAGGACATCACTAATTTTGTTAAAAATGTATATAGAAATAATTTTTAAAAGAAAGTAGAATTACAAGAGAAATGTTACTCTTTTGTCACTAGAAATTCTCGTTTTTTATTCTTCAAATTGAAGGTCCAGAAAAGAATACCATATATTTCTTTTCTTTTCTTCTCTTTCATTAAATTTGTTCGGCATTCAACATAAAAATGACATAATCTATCCCATAATTGTCTATTTTGTTTTATTACGACTCAACCCCTTCTGCATGTCACTATAAGCTCTCAGTACTTTGCCTTGCTAAGTAGAAGCTTGAACATGATGCCATCAGACACAAATATCTAGCACAGTTGACAGCTCAAGACACCAAGCAACCCACCAACGCCCAAAAACCAATATTTTATTGACCGCCGTCTCCCTCCAATTATTCCAACTTTGTAACAACACACCAAATATAAAATTTACCGTCTTTATCACGCTGAGGGCAATTGCGTAACTTCACTTCCACAAGTGTTTATCATACCTCAACCATATTTTAATTTAGTAGAAAACAATGTCATTGAGCAAAGTATGCTATGTACATAGCGAGATTATAAACCATGCATACATGCATGTACATGAATGATGATGATGGTGTGTAGCATAGCATGATGACGTGACACACAGCCTCTGAGGCGAGAGGAAAATATCATTGCCACGTATGCACTCAAACTAAGCTTCTCAGAGCTCCTAAAGATCTTCTCTCTCTCTCTCTCTCTCTCTCTCATTGTTGTGTTGTGTTTTGTGTTGTGCTGTGTCTTATGCTCTCTCTGTCTTTCTGAGCATAAACTACCACCACCTCTTAAATATTTTGTGAATATTTGGATAAAATTTACAAAAATTCCCATCTTTCCCAGTTACAGTTTTTGACCCCTCCCAAATCAGCATAGCTAGTTTCTCGAGAGATCATCGCCTCCCTATATAGAAACTGCTCAGGTACACAGGCTTTTTGTTTTTGGTTGGGAGAGAGACAAGGGGGGGGGGATTCAGCTGATTTTTCTTTTTTTGGATGATGAAATTATTTGTTGTCTGGCTCTGTTCCGGGTGTTTGTGCTATTTTCTTAAGTGGGTTTGATCCTTTTTTTATTTTTTATTTTATTTTTTTTTTCTGTGGTGAATCTGAGTTGTTGCTAGAAATTAAACAGACTATTTTCTTTAAATTTATTTATTTATGTATTTTGCTATTTGTACCAGCTTTTGAATATTTGTTGACTCGTTTGGTCACAAGGAAAATTGGATATTTCTCCTACACAGTCTCATTTTCAGTATTATTTCTGTTTTACGCAGTTTTGTTTTTCTAATTTTTTTTTTTCAATTTGATTTTACTCTGTTTGTTAGGACTCTGTTTCAGATTTATCTCTGCTCTGACTGTCATTATTTGAATAATATAGTTTTGTTTTTTATTTCTCGGTTTATAGTGAAAAAAAAAAAAACTTATAAATCACTTATGAGTGTTAAAACTGTATACATTTAAGCAAATAGTTTCTGTTGTAAATAGCTACAACCAGTTTTCTGTGAGATGCGTTTGGTTACATGGCTTCTGTCAAAAGCAAAACTTTTTTTTTTTTTAATTTTTAATTTCTTTTCTGTGGAACTTACTTTGGTGGATGATGAATTCTTGGTAGTGGATTGGATACTAAGGGTAAAAATATCTGGGCATGCTAAACAGGGAATGCTGAATTACGATATCTTAATTCTTGATTGGTAGCATGTTTTGGCTGGATTTTGGATAATTGGTTTTGGTAATCAGAGGTAGAAGGTAACAACTTCAAAGTAGATGTCTTCTTCTTCTTCCTCTATGGCTGCTTCCAAAGAAAGGTGGATTGACCGTCTTCAGTTCTCCTCATTATTCTGGCCTCCCCCACCGGACGGCCAACAAAGAAAGGTACCATCTTAATGTTAATTTCCTTTTTGTTTTCCTTCTGTGGTATTATTCTCTGAAAAGAAAATTATTTTAATTGTTATGTCTGAAACAAATTTTTTCTCCAGTCCTTGCACTCTTTTTTGGATTTTAGTAATCTATATGTTATCTTGTGGGGAGATTGCTCAACTTTGTGCTCTCTGGTTGAATAAGGATTAAGTTCATAGGCAGTTGAAATGGGTTGAGCCTCCGAAAATGCCTTGTAGTCTCACGGACATGTATGCATTTACTTTCATACACATACACGTATATCAGATTAATTTTGATGTATTATCGACTAATCATATGCTGCTATTCCTACTATATATATATATGACTTTTGAGACATTGATAGCAAAAGTCAAACTCAACGACACGAGAATACATAATTAGATGATTATGTGAAAAGTTAGTATATTAACAGTAAATTGAAATTGTATATACATGTATATGTATGTATGTATATCGTAATAGCTATTATTTTGTTTATGTTCCAATGTATGTTTTATAGCTTATAGAGCTTGAGCAGTTTAGGGAATTAAAATTCTCTGTGAATATTCTTTGAGAGAAGTAGCAGATGTTGTATTGAGAGTTGAAGGATGATGGTGTCAAAGACATGCTTTTCATGTGTAATTTGGTAAAACATTATTGAAGTTAATTTGGTTGCTGACTAAGAATTTTTCCTCATGCACTATCATTTTCGTTTACAGCAAGTGTGCGACTGATAAGTTCACTGATATTAGCTGAAGTGTACATAGTGTTTTACGTGGCACTGATGCGATATTCTTGTGAGAGCATGTAATATAGGGAAGTTTGATATTTCGCATTGCATTAATAAAGAAATTGTGATATACATTTTCTAATATAATCTGTAAAGTTAGACTGCAAACAGAGCGTCAACAGACATATTTAAATTAATTTTTGTTTATGAATACAGAAGCAGAGGTTCAGTAAACCGGTCTATTCTTTTTATTTAAAAGGTAAAAAAAAAAAAAAAAAAAAAAAGCTTGGTAACTCGTAACTGTTACATTAGTGTTCATAAATTTTTATTGTCTATGATCTATCCGGCGTTTGACTTTAAATATATGCCTAATGAGCATTGGATTGCATTTGTATACTTTCATGCTTTAGAAAATACTTGTATCTTAAATGTTAAAATTTTCATATTATTTGATCCATTGTATGAAGTTGAAAAAGCTAAAAAGCATGGGTAATTTTAGTCTAATGAATTTGCTGGAATTTTCCAGAGTACTTTCCAAATTCATCTCTTTTCTGAAAAACATTTTCTGGAATTTTTTTGAAAATTTAGTCTAAACCCTGAGCTATTTCTTTTCCTATGAAAATTTTGAAGTGAAGGCCTTGACACTTGATGTTGTGGGTAAATTTACCATTAACAGTGTGGATGAGCAGTACTACTAAATATAAAGGTTTATAGTTGGATGAGTTTCAAAACAATGAACAATTTCAAGTTCTTAGATTTCATGTCATGTATGAGCTGATTGGAGTATGGGGAACAAAAGAGAAGTGTAAGCTTTAGAGGATTTAATTTTCTCAAGGATTGGCAATGGAAAATGACTCCTAATTGGCAAATTGATAAATACTAGAGGATTTTCAAGAAATTGACCTTGAAATATCAAGTGCCTAAATTCTTTAAGTCCCTGGAAAATCAAAACAGAAGTTACAGAACCATGTGTGTGAGGAGAATAAGCAATACCAAAGTTTGCCAATCAAATAAAAATTTGAAGAGATGTTAGATTCTTCCATCTTGTAGTATTTGACAATGTGGATGTGAAGCATCTCTAATAAATGGAATTATATGGAGGATGCATCTCTATATTTCAATCTTAGTGTGAATCTGCATAGAAGTGTGATGCTCTGGAATTTTTTGGTGACTGTTGAATTAATCATCAGAGTTTGGAGCACTCTCTTACATGTCATTCCAGAGGCTTTGGGAGAGGTAAGCATTAAGTAGGGAAACACTATATGGCGGAATGCAAGATGCAAGTGGTTGGACTGGAGTGCCAGAATTTTTAATGATAATTTTTTTTCCCCAGTTGTGTTACTTATGGTGGTTTATAGTAGGATGCAATGCCTTCTTTGATCATGCTGCTGACCCCTTCTGGTGGGAAAAGACTCAGAGCTTGTTTGTTTTGGTGGTCAAACAATAGAGCTTCTCTCATAAAACTTGCATTGGGAAGCCAAATTTTAGGACTTTGGGGTGAGGAAAATCTAAACCAAATGGGTCATTAGTTGTTGTTGTTGTGTCATTTATGGGTTTAACTTACCTGCTCAAACTCTCTATGGTAGCTCAGCAAATCTATGTTTTAGAGGGGTTACTGTGCTAGACTTGAGGAGATTAGCAGGCTCTGCGCACTAGATGTGCAACTCTTGTTTGCTATGTGTATTTTATTTATTTCTTTTTTTCAAAGAAAAATTTCTTTGTAGGATACCGTATCCTCAGCTCTTGTACTTCATCCTGCCCAATTGTATTGCTTCTAATGAAGAAAAGAGTCCCAGAAATGGGATGATAAGACAATAACACCGATGATTTGAGTTCTTTTTTCAATGTAGTTTCAAGTGAGTTTCCTTTATAGCTGTAATACGTGGGCTATTTTTCAGTGTTATCTCCAAATGCACATATTTTAGCTTGCATGTAAAGAATAGTATAAGTACTGGCTATATTACTAGTAAAAAAGCAGCAGTATTTTGGTAATGCCAAAGATATTTGTTTCTATGTATGTATCATTTTCACATCTGCTGCTAGATTAGAAGCTTATTGTTATTCCGTTTCGGTGGTTTGATGACATTATTTCTCCTTTTCCTTAGGATCAAATTGCTGCATATGTTGAGTACTTCATTCAGTTTACATCAGAGCAATTTCCTGATGATATTGCTGAGGTATGAGAAATGTGCCTATATTTACAGATAGCAGATAAACCTTTTAAACTGAAGTACATGCAAACTATTTTCATATATTCTATTCTAATTTTTAATGTCACTCATTGTTCCTTGTTATTTTGACAGTTGATCCGCAACCGTTATCCATCACAGGAAATACTTCTCTTTGATGATGTTTTGGGTATTTATGCTCTATCCCATGTTAGTTTAAATTATGTTGTCTCGATGAGAATATTCTTACAATGAATTTATTTATACTTTATGTTAACTTCTATATGTATTCACATGAATGTCCAGCAACATTTGTTCTTCACCATCCAGAGCATGGCCATGCAGTTGTGCTTCCAATTATTTCATGCATTATTGATGGAACACTAGTCTATTATAAGACCAATCCTCCATTTGCTTCGTTCATATCTCTAGTCTGCCCAAAGAGTGAGGTATAATCCCTTTTACAATATTCTGATATTCTTTGTATATAATTCAATTCCACAGCAAATAGGTTTCTTGCTCAATTGATTGTGGCTTCATTTTATTTATTTATTTATTTTTGGCTTTAGAGTCTTGTTCTGTCTTCCAGTTTCCGAACTACTAAGTATGGCACTTATTCAGCTTCAATATCTGCAAAGAGGTTCTCTATCATTTTCATTTGTGTTTTACATGATTTTTCAGAACGAATACTCAGAACAATGGGCTTTGGCATGTGGTGAAATTTTGAGAATTTTAACTCATTACAATCGCCCCATATACAAAATGGAAAGACAATATGGTGAAACAGAAAGAAGCAGTAGTGGCAGCCATGCAACGACTAGTGACTCCGTTGATGGGAAATCTGTTCAAAATTCTTTGACACAGCAAGAGAAGAAACCCATAAGGCCCCTGTCCCCCTGGATTACTGATATATTGCTGGCTGCACCAGTAGGGATTAGAAGTGACTACTTCCGGTGGTGAGTTTTTTGTTTTTTAAATCAAAATATACATAGTTTGCTAGCAACATATAGCTTGGTCCTATTAATTTGGTAGATGATATTAATCATGTATGTATGTATGTATGTAGGTATGTTTTAGCTCTGCTTGCAAGTTCTAGGGGTGTTATAGTCCTGTTAGATTCAGTTTGAGGTTTGAGCTCAAAGTATACCATATTTCATGATTCATAAATTTCAGAAACCAAACTAAAACACCAATCATGGTTTGGCTCACTTTCACCATGGTTCATTGGTGTTTCAAGTTCGCGCTAGTTTTTTTTTAAGGCAAGGCAATGGGGTAGGTAGAGGTGGGTTTTGGCCCAACCCTACCTAGTATGTGAGTCCATATCCTTGGGGGCACCTTGGGGCCTGTATAGAATGTGTCATAACTAAGGTCTAGGGTCTGCAATTTCTTATTTTTCTGTCAATAGCATAAATTAGAGCTTCTTACATAGTATGGTTTTAGTCTCTCTTCCTTTTGACTTGATAAAATTAACAGCTTACTTGATTAGTTTGAACTCTTTTCTGTTTATCATAATCTTGTTACACCTAGTGCTGTGAGTATACTTTTGCTTAAGTGAATGAATATTGCCACACATTAACAGGTGCAGTGGTGTTATGGGTAAATATGCTGCAGGAGAGCTCAAGCCTCCAACAACTGGTACATACTTTAAATTCCAATTATCTAATATAGAATGCTGTTCTTCTTTTTTATGTGCAGGATTGTGTGCCCCATAAAATTTATGACGCTTATGCATAATATTTAGTGCTGTTCTTTTTCTTGTGTGGAGAATCTGGTTGAGTAATATGTCTATCTTGTAACACATAAATTTAGTTCAACTACTTCTGTACTCAAAAGGTGTTTGTTCACGTGAACTTGAGCTTATGATTATACTTTATATTAGTTAATGATGTTCACAGAATTAGGCATTGTACTGCACCTCCATAATATTTAGTGCTGTTCTTTTCTTGTGTGGAGAATCTGGTTGAGTAATATGTCCATCTTGTAACACGTAAATTTAGTTCAACTACTTCTATACTCAAAGGGTGTTTGTTCACATGAACTTAAGTTCATGATTGTACTTTATATTAGTTAATGATGTACACAGAATTAGGCATTGCACTGCACCTTCGTGTTCATCTTCCCCATTTTTATTCTCTCATGCCTCTCCTTCATCACTATGTCAATCCACCGTTTTCTCAGTTAATCCAAGTTTGATACCGAGAACCTACTGACCAATTAATTTTCTATAATTATTCCAGTTAGATTTCTTAAAACAGACATATTGATGTCTTTTTATGTTCTTAATATAATATGGAGGTGAATTTGTGTTTTCTCTTAGCTTCTTCCCGTGGTTCTGGGAAGCATCCTCAACTCGTACCATCAACTCCAAGATGGGCTGTTGCCAATGGTGCTGGTGTTATATTAAGCGTTTGTGATGATGAAGTTGCTCGCTATGAGACTGCTATTTTAACAGCAGCTGCTGTCCCTGCACTTTTGCTTCCTCCTCCAACAACAGCTCTGGATGAGCATCTAGTTGCTGGATTGCCAGCTCTAGAGCCATATGCACGTTTATTTCATAGGTTATTCAGAACTCAACACTTTGTGTTACGCAGTTGTTCATAGAGTCATCTGCCTGAGTAAATGTATACACATAACTTTTGCAGATATTATGCCATTGCTACTCCAAGTGCTACACAAAGACTTCTTCTTGGACTTCTAGAAGCACCCCCATCGTGGGCTCCAGATGCGCTTGATGCTGCTGTGCAGCTTGTGGAACTTCTTCGAGCCGCTGAAGATTATGCTTCGGGCATAAGGGTAAGCTATGTAACCTTGATAGACAGAACAACTGTGTTGCCAGTATTAATGCAAACCTGCCCTTTCATTATTAGGGTTTCGTAAAGATCTTCCAAGTGAATGCTGTGAAATAAAATTAGATAACCATCACTACGTGAAAGATATTGTGCAACTTAATGTGAAGTCCAAAATATGCATTCAAGAGTTAATTTGGTGCTTGTCTCAGGTTGTACATTGATTCTTTTTGATAATTGAATGTTTGATCTTTTGTTAGATCTTCTTTCACTTTTCATCTTAGTAGTAGGTGATTCTATTAGTTTTCCTGAATTTTCTTCTTGAATGATTTGTTTCTTTGCTGTCTTGCTATTTCAAGTAATGGACGTTATAGGGAATTAGTGTTTTACTGAATATTTAGGCAAGTATGAATAAGTTACTGGAGTTTTGGATTGAGAAGAAAAATTTAACTACTATCCCTAGAATAATTGTGTGTTTTGATGTTTCATCTGAAGAAACTTTGGGAAGATTTAAAGCTAATTGATGGATGCATTTTCCTTTTCTTTTAATGCAGCTTCCTAGAAATTGGATGCATTTGCATTTCTTGCGTGCAATAGGGACTGCAATGTCCATGAGAGCAGGCATAGCCGCTGATGCTGCTGCAGCTTTGCTTTTCCGTGTACTTTCACAGCCTGCATTACTCTTCCCTCCTCTTAGGCAAGTTGATGGAGTTGAAGTTCAGCATGAACCTTTGGGTGGTTATATTTCTTCCTATAAAAAGCAGGTTGTGTTAATCTTTATCAGTTACATTTTTATTTTTATTTTCATTTTGTAAATTAATGCAGATTGATTCTTTCTGTATGCTGAAATTTATAATATTTGTTGTTGATCAGATAGAAGTTCCTGCAGCTGAAGCCTCTATCGAGGCTACTGCCCAAGGCATTGCATCAATGCTGTGTGCCCATGGTCCTGAGGTTGAATGGAGAATTTGCACCATTTGGGAAGCTGCTTATGGCCTGATTCCTACAAGTTCCTCAGCTGTTGATCTTCCAGAGATTATAGTTGCAACCCCGCTACAGCCTCCCATACTATCATGGAATTTATACATACCCTTGCTTAAGGTCCTTGAATATCTTCCTCGCGGAAGCCCCTCAGAGGCATGTCTAATGAAAATATTTGCTGCTACAGTGGAAGCTATTCTTCAGAGAACATTTCCATCCGAGTCCACTAGGGAGCAAAACAGAAAATCAAAATACCTTTTTGGTGTGGGGTCTGCATCTAAAAACCTTGCCGTGGCAGAACTGCGTACTATGGTTCATTCACTTTTCTTAGAATCATGTGCTTCTGTAGAGCTTGCCTCACGCCTACTATTTGTGGTCTTAACTGTCTGCGTCAGTCATGAAGCACAATTCAGTGGAAGCAAGAGGCCAAGAGGTGAAGATAATTATTCAGCTGACGAAATTATTGAGGACTTACATGCAGTGTCTGAAAGCCAGAAAGAAACAAAAAATAGGAAAATGAAGAAGCAAGGTCCTGTAGCAGCATTTGATTCTTATGTTCTGGCAGCAGTTTGTGCTCTTGCTTGTGAGCTTCAGTTGTTTCCTCTGATTTCACGGGGGAATAATCATTCAGTTTCCAATAATGTAAGAGATATAGCCAAGCCTGTTAGAATAAATGGATCTTCGCATGAGTTGCCGAATGGCATAGATTCAGCAATACGCCATACGCACAGAATTCTAGCGATTTTAGAGGCACTATTTTCATTGAAGCCATCTTCTGTTGGCACCCCATGGAGTTACAGCTCAAATGAGATAGTTGCAGCAGCTATGGTTGCTGCCCATGTTTCTGAACTATTTAGACGGTCAAAAGCTTGCATGCATGCTCTTTCTGTTCTGATTCGGTGCAAATGGGACAATGAAATTCACTCCAGGGCATCATCATTGTATAATCTCATAGATATCCATAGCAAAGTTGTTGCATCTATAGTTAACAAGGCAGAGCCATTAGAAGCTACCTTAATTCATGCACCTACTTGGAAGGACTCGGTTGTTTCTTTTGAGACTAGAAGACGGAATCAGTGTGAAAGCAGGAGCTGTTTTGACTGTGGGCAAACATCTATTGCACCTTCGGAAGATTCAGCGCCCTCGAAACTTAACCATAAAGCTGATAAAACTCCTTGTTCAAATGAAGCATCAGGAGGGTATACCTTAGGTAAAGGTGTCGCGGGTTTCCCATTGGATGCTTCTGATCTAGCCAACTTTCTTACAATGGACAGGCATATAGGATTGAGCTGCAATGCACAAATTTTTCTTAGATCCATGCTGGCAGAGAAACAAGAGTTATGTTTCTCTGTCGTTTCACTACTATGGCACAAGTTGATTGCATCTCCTGAAACTCAACCTTGTGCAGAAAGCACTTCTGCCCAACAGGGCTGGAGGCAGGTACAAATACGAATGTTTTGCTTTAGCCACTATTATCTTTTTTTTCTTTCAGCGCTAGAATCATTCATGTTTTTAATCTGTAACAGAACTTGAGAAGAAAGTTTTATTGATGGAACAGCTAAGCTCTTGTTAATCATTTGAGTTAGGTTCCTAATGCTGCAGATAAGCAACTTCCCTTAAAATGGGCAGTGGGTATATATATATATATATATATATCATCAGAGGTAGATGATTATGCTCAAGCCAAAAAAAGAAACCACATAAAATAGAAAGAAGCAGCATTTCAAATGAAACAAAGATAGTATATCCTAACAGGGGAGCGGTATAAAAATCCACATTTCAGTAATTTTGTTTAAATGCTACAAACTGGTAAAGATTGAGGTGGAATCATTTATGAAGAAAACTGAAACTCTTTTTTTTGTTTTGGGGGGGGGGGGTGGGGGGAATTTTGCTTCAAACGCAATTTCACTGATGGGGAGATAGACATTTAAAAACGCAAAAGATTATTGAAAGGTTAGCCAAATGAAACAAAGAGATAGTCAATTAAGACACGTCAAAAGTTATTTATAGCTATAAATGTGTGTGTGTGTGTGCCTTGTGCTTTTGTGGGTGCAGATATGTCATTTATGTCCCTATGGCCAGCAAAGAGATGGTCAATTAAGACACATCAAAAGCTATTTATAGTTATAAATGTGTGTGTGTGTGCCCCTTTTGCTTTTGTGGATGCAGATATGTCATTTATGTCCCTATGGCCACCACAAAGGATCATTATTACTGAGAATTTTTTGATTTAAATTTTTGTAGGTTGTTGATGCATTATGCAATGTTGTATCAGCCTCACCAACAAAAGCAGCCACAGCAGTTGTTCTTCAGGTCCAAACTTTGTCTTATTATGAATTGGTGGCATTAATAACTCTGGCCACTGAGTTGCACACCTATTCTGTTTACCAAGAAGCCAAGAACTATTACTACTTTTTGTCAAAAACTAGAAAGAACTATCACAATTTCCTAAATATACTGGCAAAATTTAAGAAATACCGTTTCTAATGCATGTGACAATTGGCTTTTGATGTTTATGAAGTTCAAATATCTGATGTTAAAGATCTCATCTAACCTGTGTTTATCGGTTGCTTTTTTAGATTATTATTGTTTCAAACATTTCACCTGTTTAGTCACTTTCTTGGGCTTGTTGCTTGTCAGGCGGAGAGGGAATTGCAGCCCTGGATTGCCAAGGATGATGATCTAGGTCAGAAGATGTGGAGAATCAATCAGCGGATTGTGAAATTGATAGTGGAGTTAATGAGGAATCATGATAGTGCAGAATCATTGGTACTTTTGGCAAGTGCGTCAGATTTGCTACTACGGGCCACAGATGGTATGCTGGTTGATGGAGAAGCTTGTACTTTACCACAGCTGGAGGTAACATTTTACAGCATTAGCTTGTCTTTGAATTTTCAAGTTCTAAGCGTTTACTGGGTTAAATCAGTACTGTTTTACTTACTCATCACCAAAAAAAGGTGCTGTTTTACTTACAAGCAGAAAACTCTATTCATGGCCACATGATAGTAGTTTTTTTTTTTTTTTTTTCTTGAAAGTAATTTTTTTATGAGTGTTTCTAGTTTAGAATTTGCTTACCTAATGGTATTAATTGTCATTTAATCCTAAGATAATTCCTTAAGTTCTGTCACATTATCTACATCAGCAAAAGTATTTGATTTATGTAATTACTACTTTAAAAGTCATACGTATAGTAGCATCTGATTGGATGTCATTGTAAAATTCTTTACACTGGTCATATAATCTTCCTGAGATAAATATTCACCACGGTTGTTCAGTGTGAACACATCCATAAGTCAAGTCAATGCACACATTCTGCCCATGATAGATTAACATTGAACATCAATTTGTGGCAACGTGAAGGGAGGATTTAGTATTTCATATGTTTTACTGACATTCATATTTCAATTTTTGATAATGATGACCAGCTACTGGAAGTAACAGCTAGAGCAGTTCAGCCAGTGCTTGAGTTGGGCGAATCTGGATTGGCGGTAGCAGATGGCCTTTCAAACCTGCTAAAGGTAAACAAACTTCTCTTAATGGAAGTTTTAATTTGGCTGGTCTATGGTGAATGAAATTCGTTAGTTGAACGTTGCGAATCTGATTCTAGATTATGAGACAACTGCATACTTGTTAAAGGGCAATCAAGTGCAAAACTAAAGCAACAGTGTAATTGTATTTTTGTTCTATAGAATTGTTGACTGATATGCTTGTGTATATACCACATGCAGTGCCGCCTATCAGCCACAATGAGATGCCTTTCTCATCCGAGTGCGCATGTCCGTGCGCTGAGCACATCGGTTCTTCGCGACATCTTGCACACTGGTTCAATCAGATCTAGTCCTAGACCGATGCAAATAAACGGCATCCACGGCCCCTCTTATCCATACTTCAATTTGGATGTCATTGACTGGCAAGCTGACATAGAAAAATGCTTGACATGGGAAGCTCACAGCCGACTTTCAAATGGGTTGTCTATAAAGTATCTTGATACCGCCGCAAAAGAATTAGGCTGTACTATTTCCATATGAAAATGAAAATGAAACCATGTAAAACTATCTTAGTCTATGACAATTTTTTGCCTAGACTTTATTATAGAAACAGACGTTATTTATGCTTTTGGAACTAACGGGTTTGCAAATAAGTAACGTCATTATGCTAGTCCTGTTAAAAAAGCCTAAGTCACGATTCCAGTTTGGTTATATAGAAAAGCTCATTTTGTATCATGCTTCTATGTGCTGTACCTGAATGCCGGAGCAGAAGTTCTCACCCTGGACCATGCTAATGGTTGTGCTTGTGCTTTCAGTAGAACAAACTTGTACACTAACACCAGGCTGTAGCCATCTCTTTTTAATCCTTGTTTTATTTTGTGCTGCTTATGTTGATTTGGCTTGTAGGTTGTAATGACATTTAGTTCTAATTGTTGGATGAATCTATGTTCAGGTGGCTTTATTTTTCCTTCTGACTTTATAGAAGTTATGTGGGAGAGCTGGGGGTTTTCATTGTCAAGGTTTTCTGGTGAGGTTTTTAACATTTTAAGGATTTGAATCGGAAATTTCTGATTAAGGAGTCTAAGATATTTACTAGTTTGATCAAATTATGACGTGCAATTTATGAAAAAATTGGTTAATGTGGTAAGTAGTTTCAATAATGCAATTTATGGTGGTCGTCTCCAACTTGTGGCAGTTCCACTTGCTGCTGTGCTGTTTAAGGTCAGGATTCACAAATGCATGCGGCCTTAAAATATTAATAAAAATTCCCTTCGTCTACAATTTTAAGTGAAAAGAGAAAAAGAAAAAATCGTTTCTTGATGACAAAAGGCACCAATCTATTACAGCAACTTCTTATGCAGCATCACTAGGCAATTTGGCATATGCAATGGAACATTAACCAACCAAGGTGCCTAATAATAACAAAATTTGAAACTAATGACACTCCAATAAAACGTGCACATCTTAAGATGGCTAGTGGAGCATACAGCACGTTAACCAATTACTGAGCACAAAACATCTTTCCAGTAATACCGTTTCTGTGATGTTATGTAAGTTGACTTTTGTGTGGAAAATATTCTTTTGGTTAAACGAGTTCAAGTTGATGAAGAAACTTGATCCTAAGTTCCGTTTGGGTATATAGTTTATTTAAAGCATTTATATAAAAATAATTTTTGAAAAATAATTTATAAATAGGTTATTTTATGTTTAGATATGTAGTAATAAAAGTGTTCATTTAGAGTGTTTTAACAAGTACTTCTTGAAAAGTTAGATATATGGACGTGTTTGATTTACCATATTTTGATAGAAAAATGATTTTTTCTAAACCAAAAAAATAATTTTTATAAAAGTTATTTATTTTAGGATGTATTTGTTTCAACTTTTAGAAAAAATGATTATAAAATTTAAATTTTATATATAATTAAAAAAATTAAAAAGTTGATTTTTTTCAAAAATTACTATTTTCAGCTTCGACAAAAAAGTTGAAAACAGATTTATTTTTTAGAATATGATTATTTTTAAAAAAATTATCAAAATATATAAAAACTAAATTTTTTAGTGAAAAAATAATTTTTTACCATAGAAAATCACAGACAAACATACCCTTAATTTCTACTCAAAAGCTTAAGAAAAAGTTATTTTTTAGCTTTTGAGTAAAAATTGAAATAAGTAACTTTTGTGAAAAGTGATTATTTTTAATCGTTAAAAAATCACTTTTGTAAAAAAGAAAAGAACAGCTAAAACAACAGTACACTTTTCAAAAAACATTAAAAATGACTTTTTAAAAAGTAATAAACATTGTAGCCAAACAAGTATATATATATATATACTTGTTTATCCATATATATATATATATATATATATATATATATATATATATATATATATATATATATATGGTGTTTATCCAAATTTAGTCCAGAGCAACTTCAGAGTTGGGAGGCTTTTAAAGTATTTATGTCTAAAAAAAGCATTTTGACATGCTTTAGTTTCACTGCTTTTCTTTTAATTTTAAATTTTATTAGTCAGCTATATATAGATAA
This sequence comes from Pterocarpus santalinus, assembly GCA_031439595.1. Lineage (NCBI taxonomy): Eukaryota > Viridiplantae > Streptophyta > Magnoliopsida > Fabales > Fabaceae > Pterocarpus > Pterocarpus santalinus. Next base: position 52,924,159 of record CM062526.1, read on the forward strand.
AAAAATAGTTCTCCAATCAGAAAATTTTGCACAAATTCAATGAAACAATTTTTGTAAGCATTAGTCTTTAATTAAATTTGACATGCTTTCTTTTATTTGTCGTCAATTAAATCTTCTCTGCTTTTTTTTATTTCTTCTGTTTTACCTCCTGAAAACATCTCGTGGTTGAACCCCCCCCCCCCCAAAAAAGTAAACTTCCCATTCATTTCTTTTTTTTAGGGTATTTTTTTTGGGTCTGAAAACGCCTCATGCTTTAGTTGAAGGAAGACTTCATCAAGCAACCTATCTATACAAAAAGAATTTATGCAAAAAATTCAACAGGCCCAGTAAGACTAGATCACTAGGCTAAAAACTGGCTTGGCCAGTGGGACCGAAAGCGAACCCACAAGTCCGGGAGCTCAAACGACGACGTACTCGGCATTTTGCAGGGGTAAACTCGTCATTCCAACTTACACTTCACTCTCAACAAAACCCTAGTGAGCGCAGCACATTATATAAGATCGGTTCGCTCACAAACCCTAGACTTATAACCAGATCCTCAATCGCCCGAAGAGTTTTGCAGCTTCGGCGGCGATCCCTCACTCCCAAACAACTCTCCTGTTACAGAAATGGTGTGTTCCCATCTTCTTCTTCTTCTTCTTCTCTCTCTCTCTCTCTCTCTCTCTCTCTGTGATGTTGCTATTTGTTAACTGATTTAAAAAAAAAAAGATGCAATTTTTAGCTATTAAAATTTTGTAATTGGTAATTGGGTCGCCGTATTTGAATTCAGCTTGATGTTTTCTGATATTGTATTTTTGTGGGGTGGTTTTTATTGTATATAGTCTCTGGTGGCGAACGAGGATTTCCAGCACATTCTGCGTGTGCTGAACACCAACGTTGATGGGAAGCAGAAGATAATGTTTGCCCTGACCTCCATCAAGGGTATTGGAAGGCGATTCGCTAACATCGTTTGCAAGAAGGCCGATGTCGACATGAACAAGAGGTACCCTTTACTTTGCATAATCTCAACTGTTGACAACGATTTAATATTTTTATAACATATATGGAATAGTTTGACACATGATATATATGTGATAATTTGTGTCTTCAATTTTATTATTAACGGTTGAAGTTATACACTTCATATGGTATAAAGTGCATTCCTTTATATGAGCCTGATTTGATTAATAGGTATGGTTTTGTTGAATTGCTTTGTTGATGTTGATGTTGGGCAGGGCTGGTGAGTTGAGTGCTGCGGAGTTGGATAACCTGATGACTGTGGTTGCGAACCCTAGGCAATTCAAGATCCCAGACTGGTTTTTGAACAGGAAGAAGGACTACAAGGATGGCAAGTACTCTCAGGTGGTCTCTAATGCACTCGATATGAAGCTTAGGGATGACTTGGAGAGACTCAAGAAAATCAGGTCTCACTCTTTTTTTTCTTGCCTACCACTTCTAAATAACTGTGTATAGAACTTTGAATTTGATAGAATTCTGACTGAAATTGCTTTTCTAGAAGGATTACGTTGTATAAGTCGGTTGGATTTTGGGTAGGGAGGGTGGTGCAGTTTGTAAGTAGTCTGATCAAAATAGGCATTTGTTGACAAACTGATATGGTGGCTAGTGTTCTATTCTGAAATATTTAATATGGTGAACTTGCTTGCAGTCTCTGGTTGATGCATGCAAAATGATATTTTTGTTGAATTGTCTCAGGTCCAGATCTGTTGTTGACTTTGATACGGTTTTTATGTTATCACTTGTCAACTTACTCTTTTCATGTCATGATGATGGAACTTTTTCCCTATATTGTTTATATATTATACCATGGAAGGAATTCATCTCATGTACTGGATAGCAATATTTAATTACTTATCTCAAGCTTAATTGAAGTTTATCTCTTAAAATTGGTACCCTGGCTCTTATAAGATACGTGTATTTTGTTTTTATTGAATATCGTGATCTTGGATGGTGTGCTCTAAATCATTATCATTATTATTATCATTATTATTATTATTATTATTTGGTGTGATTAGAATGATAGCTTGACAGTTCATAATATATTCATCTTGGTATGCGCCAAATCTGTCATGAGATGATGTAACACAAGCCATATATATTTCACTTGTTAATTCTTTGAAAAATCCTGATATAATGAGTGAAGTATCTGGAGAATTTATTCTTCCTGATTTTATAGTTGTGGCTGCTGTAGTAATACTTAAGACTCCCATTCATACTATTATGCAGAAACCACCGTGGTTTGAGGCACTACTGGGGTCTTCGAGTCCGTGGACAGCATACCAAGACCACTGGCCGTAGGGGAAAGACTGTTGGTGTCTCCAAGAAGCGTTAAGCTAAGCTCTTATATTTTGTCTTTTGGAGATTAGATATTGTTGAAGAGGCAGACATGTTTTACATACCTTGTATTTTGGTTGTTAAATGCTGTGACAATTTCAATTTTGTTTGTTATTTGCGTTACGGTTCCCTTTAGTTGAATGATGGTATTTTTTTAAGATTTTGAGACATCCAATAGTATTTGTTAAATTAGGTGTTCACTTTTTTCCTTGCCCAAAATTAAACGAAAAAGAATGGTGCAAAAAGTTAACCATTTACCGTGGTTCTGCTTTACTTTGAGGTGTTAAAATAGTTCATTTCTATCCTGCCTCTTGAAAATTTCGGGGGGTTGTCATTGTGCCAGCAGCAAGATTAATGGTGATAATTGAATTAGACTGCTAAAATTATTAGTTTATATTTCTACCACAACACATCTTTGGCGTGCATCTTCCTCTACGCACCTCCGCAATTCGTATATTTTTACTATGCTATTGCACATCTTTGGCATGCATGTTCCCCTGTACGCCTCCGCAATTCGCATATGTATGTACTACGCTATTTTCATCCATAAAAAGTGGGAAGGGTACGCTTTCGAGGATTTATTCTCTTAACATGAAAATTTCGATGGTTGTACTTTATCAAATCTGAGATTATAATCATGGGTAGGGCTCGATGAGTTAAGTTAGATCATGAGTTATTTATGATTTGGTTTGTTAATAGATCGATAATTCATGAGTTATCTCGATATATATATATATGTGTGTGTGTGCGTGTGTGTGTGTGTGTGTGTGTGTGTGTGTGTGTAATATATAAATCATGTTGAAAATAGTAACAAGGTGAGCTTGAACTATGTCAAGTTCGAATTTAGTTCGGCTAATTTCCAACCCTGATGATGAGTGAAGATAAAGACTAAATATATTTTGAACATGAAAAAGATAATAATTTTGCAAGTAATCAAGACGTATGAGAAAATATCCTGTGGAATTCAAAATAAGAAAATAAATTTGAAGAATTACAAAATGAGGTTGAAATAATTAGAACTAATGAGAGTTAATTTCAAATAATCAAAAACTTTCCTAGAATCACCTATCTTCGTGTGTTTCGCTCTGTTACCGTTCCTTAAAACCACGCGGAGATTGAGACCATCCCTCCCAAAGAAAAAGAATTCATCACTAATGTAAGTGTTGTCTTCATATGGCCTGATACTTGAAATGATATAGCAGTAAATCTCCCAATGTAGATAAACTTCCTAAGGCTTGGCCCAATCGCAATAATGCATGACAGAATGAACATCTGCCAAAACCAACAAAAAACATGATATGCTTAGTGAAGACCAACATCAACCAACAACCAACATATAAAACACATCCGACCTGTTAAACAAAATGAGAAAAGAAAAATTATCATACACCGAAAGTAGAGCAACCCAATCCAAGAACCTACAAGTTGTTTAAAAAAACAAAAAAAAGCCCATGCCCCCTTCCCCTAAGCTGTCCCACCTCAACCACCAAAAACCAACCCCCCCCCCCCCCGCCCAAAAAACAAAAAGAGATAACACAAGATTTGTTTCGAAAAAGACAAAGAGAGCAACAACTATAAAGAGGCTCTAAACAAGTAGCGGTTGGGTTTGGGGTTATTGGCTTGTAGTGGCCAAGGGTGAGCCCAGATGGTGAAGTTCGCACGGTGGTTGTCCAATTCCGAAGGTGGCGAGGCAACAATGGATGCGGTGATGGTCATGATATAGAGCTGTGGTGAGGAACGCAGAAGCTTTCTATCTTGCTTTCTCTGGCATATATGGAAGGTTAAAGTTGGTAGAAAAGAATTGAAGTCCAACAATAAATCCTCCAACAGCCAAATGTTAATGCAGAAGCAACAAATATTAGCTTCTGGTGAACAGGGGTTTGAGAAGAAAATACGTTGGAATTGGAGGAACGTGAAAACACCCAAACAATTATGCGCTCAAGGAACTTCAACTCACGTTTGAACTTCAAAACTCCGAAACAAACACATATGTTGGTCGGTATACAAAATATGTTGTTCAATCTGCACCTCGTTCTCATCTTTCGGGTAACAACATTCTCAATTTTATTGTAAAACTTTTTGTTTCATTTTTCTCATTAAATCATCAAATTTGGTTGAATGTTTTCTTTTCCTACAAACTTACAAGTATTTACTGAAATTCAGACAAACCATCTACGAATATATGGAGTGACTATTGTCATTTGTCTATTGCAACTCACTCATCAAATATATTTATTAATTTTACTAAAATACCCATTCTTATTTTTATAGTTAAATTAACAAAAATGTTAAATTTCACAATTTTTATAGAATACATTAAACTAAATTTTTTAAGTAAAAAATTAATAAAATAATTTTGATGTGAGCTATATTTATTATAAAATAAACATATTTTGCAAAATAAAAATATGAGCATCGCGATACAACTTTTTTTTTTTTTCATGGACGCAACAGTAACAAGCTGTTGTTACTTTTTCTTTTGCAACATTTTAAAAACTTAAAACAAAAGATAAACCCATGATAAACAGTTGTGGTCATCGTGAATTGGTTTATCTGAATCATTATTTTGTATAATCAAATTTTTTATAAAAATATAATGTAAAATTAACTGGTGGATCAAACTAATAACAATAATTATATTGAAAAAATTGATAAAATTTCATTAATATGTTAAATTTTGAAATCAGAAGATTAGTTTTCAATAACCTTAAGACATGAATTTGTTAAAATCATTAATATGTTTTCCCGGATACGCACTAACATTTAATGTTCAAAATCATTTTCCTTATTCTATTTTTTTTTCAAATATTTTCCCCTTTTTTTTTGTCAGATTTTTTTTTTTTGGGTTAGATCATTTTCCTTATTCAAAACCATCTATATAGTCTGTTTTTTTATTTTGTCAAGATCTATATAGTCATATTTTTTGGGTCAAAAGTCTATATAGAGCTTGTTTAGATTGGTTTTTTTCTAAGAAAAAAGTACTTTTTTCCAAAAAAAATACTTTTACAAATTTATATAGGTATTTGGATACAATTTTTAAAAAAATGCTTCAATTAAAAAAAAAATCAATTTACAACTTTTTTTAAAAGTTAAGAATACCTGACTTCTAAAAAAGAAGCCTAAGTAATTTTTAATAAAATTATCTTAAAAAATATCCTATATTTTTATTTAAAATTACAGTATATATTTTTCTTTTCTTATACCTTATCAAATCCTAATTCTCTTTTTTTTTTTAATATCTTTTTTTATAAGTTGACTATAAAAGAAGAACTTTTATTTTTTTTGTATATAAACAAATTTATAAGTACTTTTAATAATTAAAAATATCTATTAAATAATTTATCTAAATACAAAATAACTTTTTCTAAAAATTAAAACTCTACTAAAATAAATTTATAAAAAAAAATTTATTAAGGTTTATCCAAACGGACTCATAATTTTTGAATCAAAGAAATTTCTGTCATACGTGAATGAAAGCCCATACAGCCCATCATCAGCTTATTTGTTGTTAGGTTATTTTGGACCTTGCATCATTTATACGGTGACAATGGGGTGAAAAAGAAAACTCCATGATGATATTCGCCAGCATAAATTTGTTTTTGGTGAAGACAGAGAAAAGGGGGGAAAATATCTCCTTAAAGTTAAAAACGAATAATCAAGGAATTAATTTTGTGTATAATATTCTTCGTAAAATCAATTGATGAAGTGCGACACGAATTTTAGAGATTAAAATGTCGGGTTCTTAATCCGTAGATGAAAAAGCAAAAAAACCAATGATCAAAAAAAATTTTTTTTGGGTGCTCCAATGATCAAAATTATAATAAGTTGTAAACTCATAATAATAAAGTATAAAATTTTTACAAAAACTTATTTTCTTGATAAATCCATCAAATCAATATAGCTTTAATATACATATTAAAAAACAAAAGATAAATGAAAAGAATAAGATGGCAAAAAATTAAACCTGATTTGAAGTGGAATAATTAGAAGAAAATAATTAAAAGTTAAAGGATTATTTTTTTTTAACAATTAATTAGATAGTAAAAAGTGAAAACTAATAAACTCACACAAAACATCAATGGAGATTAATGCATGTTTTTATTTACTTAGATCAAGTAAGAGTAATTCCCGATATATAACAAATAAATAGATATTAGATAGATAAATAATAGCTAAAATATAACAATCCGTCATTATTGGCTTGTTGTCCTTATGATAAATTTAATGAAGAAATCTCTCATAATTAATCTCAGTAACCCAAAAAAAAGAAAAAAAGTAAAAATGATAATTTGAAAGATTTGGCGTGAATATTCCATTTTCCACCTTTGCATAGAATCTGTTAGATATATTTCTGAACTCATCAAGCACTTACAAAATAAAACAGGATGACATAGGTAATTGAACCTTAATTATGGTAATTTAGAAGTGAAAAGTTGAATGTATGAGTGAACCCTAGTTAGTTTAATAGACATTATTAAAGCAATGTTGTCACTTATGTAGTGCTGTATTATTTGGACATTAAAAAGAGATATTAAAATACAAGATTCTCTTATATAATGATATTGTATATTTATTTTATCTCAATATGTGTGTATTTTAATATTGAACTATACTTTTTTTTAGAGACAAAATTTAGGATGAAAGAATGATACCTAAGTCCAAGGTAGAAAATAAAGTATTTATACGATAATTTATATTTACCTCACACTAAGGAGATGAATGAGGGCTCACACTTGCAACTTATTAGATGTGAGACCCTGTTTTGCTCCACTCGACCAACCTCTTGGAGTTAACCTATACCTATATCAATATATAATATCTATAAGTCTATTGCCACTCCCACTTATTTAGTTTTTTAGTTAGTTTTATCAAAACACCTTTCTTTTATTTTAATCAAAAGAATAGTTAATATTAATTAGTCATGATAATGTTATCAAATGTTATTATTGTTAATTTATTGTATAAAAATATTTAATATTTATCTCATTTTTTATTTTTATATAATTACTAGATATTGCAAGTATTTAAAATTAACATATTTAATATAATTACTTATATATATTACTAAATTGAAAGAGTTTAACATTTCACTAGAGCCTCTATTTCGTGATTAGAGACTGCCATTGTGTTTTCGGTATATTATTTAACATTTAAATCGGTTTAGTTTTTTAGTTTAGCATTTTTTCTCAATTCCATTTCTTTATTCAAAGTTTTATATTTCTTAGTTAGTTAACTAACTTATTTTGTTATTTTGAAATGCTAAAAATCTCATTTGAAGCACTTTGATCACTTCCATTCTTCTACTTTCGTGTTTATTTGAGCTTCGTGATAGTTTAGGTATATACAATGTATTTTATTTTTTAACTTTATGTTTCTTTGCAGTATTAGAGATTTAAATTTTCTATAATAGAATTGCAAGATGAGATTGCATGACTAGGGAAAGACTTACAGTTTCTTCTCATTATTTGAATTATGTGCTGTAGTATTGTGTGCTTTAGAACAGTTTTTAAAATTAACTTTAGAACACTATAGTTATGCAATTAATTTTTATTGTGTTATGGTGTTGAAATACTAAATTAATTTTTGTGAAAAAATGCCGAATTAATTTTTTGGAGGTTCCTAATATAAGAGGAGACACTACCCAATTTTTTTTGGTCATTTAAAATATTTTTAGAATTAAATAATTATTATTATGCTAAGTGTGTTATGTCTTTATTTAGTTAACACATATCTAATATTTTCAATTTTATATATGTTATACAAATTGCTTATGGCAGAACGAACACATGGTTCTTGACAAGGTAAGGGTAGACGGAGAAAATATGGTCTACCTCTCGCACCCATGCCCCACCTATCATCTCCACTGTGCTTGCGTCCACCATTTCCACTAGTGATGCCTCCTCCATCCCTCTTGGTCCACATACCTTGGCATTTGTTATGATATCCAACCTTGGTATGTGAAGTTAGGGTCTCTGCCTTCATTCCCCCAGTAACCTTCTCCACCTCCACCTGCACCTCATTTATACTTGGTTCTGCACCTTCCCTTACCCCCAGTCAGGTTGGCTCGCAGCGTGCACAGGCCTCCTTGTCCACCTTTTCACAAAGCTCCACGAACCAACGTATGAAACTTAAATATGATGGTAAATTCTAGTAAGTAATTTAAAATTTAAATTTATTGTAAATTTTTAATTGTGATAGAAAAGTTAACTAACAAATACTTGATATAATCTATTGTTTATAACACAACTAGATTCCACCACGGCCGGGCTGCGCAAGATTATTGAGGTATTTGAGAAGAATTTTCACACCCCACATACTAGTTTCTACAGGCATTTAAGGCCACATAGGAGTTGTGATGAAAAAGTGGAAGGTAAAATAATCAGTATTTTTTTTACTTCTTTGTTATTAGTTTTGATTTTTACTTCACTTGTTGACTATTGTGTTACATGTATACAACATGTGTTTATTATTGATCCACGCAAGGAGGCTTCCATCTACAGGGTATGGAGAACTAGGGTCAAGAAGTGCCTCCGCGATATGTTTTATGACATTCGCGAAAATAATGCGAGCACCCATTGGCTCATGAATGAGATCCTCCAAGCATGGAGGGTCCACTAGGACTCACCCGCATTTAATGCGAAGCAAGTGAAGGCCCAGATATACAGAGAATTACCCCGCGGTGGCTCTCTATACACTAGAGGCTCCATTACCATCGAGGGCTTGCGACTGAGGATGGTGAATATCATCCTTTACTCATTTAGTTATTCTATTTTCGTATTAAATGTTATATATATGATCAAGTGAAAATTCTTTGAAATGTAGGAGAAGGCGATAAGTACGCCATCAACTCAGGGAGAGCTATTCCAGGAGCCCTACAACTAGAAGCAAAACAAGTTCCAATGGGTTGATACGCGGTCAGATATCACATACGTACGTATTTATAATTTTAGTTTTCAATATTTTTAATTTATTATAGTTATTATTCTTTAAATTTATTTTATTTTATTTCTTCTAATCGTAACTTGAGTTCACCCAGTAGCTAATTGAAACTCGATCGTAGTGGCCATAGCAGAGGGACAAAAGCACTCCTGCTGGTCCACCTATTAGTTACAATGAGGTATTAGAGCAAACAATCAACAACTGCTACAGGAGGCGGATTTACAGTATGGGGACCTTTTACAACAGGTCATATTCCTCACGATCTATGTCTAAGGCTGGGCTTGTTGGGATCAATCCAGAGTTCATCCGTGATTAGGTCTATGCATTGAATGATTTGGTGTAGAGGCAACTCGAGGAGGCTGACATGAGGTACATGGAGTTGAATGAGCGCCACGAGAGGGATAAGCAACAATGGACGCAATAGATATAGTCCATAGAACAGAGGATGACGACCTTGTACAACTTCTACGGCAAATACAAAGTTGCAGTTCTTTATCCGCTATGCAATCTCCACCACTTTCACCCCTACCTCTACTACCTCAACCTTCTCCACATGGGCACCCATTTGGAGATGGAGATGACGACAACGACATCTTAGATATTGACGATGATCGGTATTCGTAAATTTTAGGTTTTTTTTTTTTTAAGAATTATATTGTAAATATCTTTAGAATGACATTATATATATTTTTATTTAATTAATAATTTTTTTAATTTCTTCTATAATTTAAACCAAAAAGAAATCTTTCTTTAAATAACAAAATATTTATTTATTTACAATAATATTTATTAACAATTAAAAAATAAGTAATCTTATTTTACCAACGGATTTTATGTTGGTAAATTTATAATATAAAATATTAGTTTTACACTTATCACGGATAATCTGTCAGTAATTATTACTAATTCATCAATTTAACATTATCAGTGATGTTTTCTTATGCTATTATTATCGATGTTTTTTTTGTTTTTACTGACGAATATTTTTCTGTTGGTAAATTGTGCATTTCTGGTAGTGATAGTGGTATTTTATCATATAATATTAGGATTTGTTACTTGTTAGTAATCACTTACTTATTACTATAATTTTTTTGTTCATTATCTTTATTATTAAAAATTAAGATAATTTGTTGTGTTAGATTAGTTATATATTTAGTTGGTATGTATTACCATCAACGGTGTATTAAAATGCACATATATGCTTGCCAATCCGCAATTTTTAATTTTTATTTAGAATTATATAAATTAAATAATTTAACGGTGTTTAATGAAAAACTTTTATCTTTTTTAAACTCCTTTTGATGTGGGTAAATAATTAATTTAATATATCAAATTACCTTAATTTTTAATAACATGAATAACCTAATGGTCAATAGCAATAAATTGTGGTATCATATGTTTATTTAATGATTTTTAATTATGTAAATATTAGATGTTACGAAATGAGATATATAGTTGTGTAACATCATTTACTAGTATATTTTTATTGTTATTTATTATTATTTTTTAAAAATACTCAATGTTATATTATTTATATAATTATTGTATTAAAAAATGGAAAAAATTATTTAGATTTAAATAAATACATTAAATAAATTAGCTATCAATACTTACAATATCTAGTGACTTTATAAAAATTAAAAATGAGATAAACATTAAACGTTTTTAAATAATTAAATTAATTTCTAATTGGGTTAACAATAATAACTTTTGATAACATTAGGAGGACTAATTAATAATTAATATTAACTATTCTTTTGATTAAAATAAAAGAAGGACATTTTGATAAAATTAATTACAAAACTAAGTCTCTGAAAATGGCAATAGTTATAGAGAAGTGGCAATAGCCACTCCCTATATGATAATGCAATGTGAAAACACCTTGAAGTTGTTTTCTTTTTTTTTCCCTTCAAAAAGGCTCAAAAACTTTTCAGATCGAAGAGGTACATTACGTAATAAAACCATAAATACATAATACTACCACAAAATTAATGAAAAAGCTATCACCATCTCAGAATAAAATACACCAATAGAATATATTACCGTCTGGATATTTATCATGATTTATGATATCAACTCCATTTCACTGATTTAGCACTTTTGTGTTTTCTTTCGAAGCAACACTACATCTTTTGTAGGATATTATGCTTCGAGCTTCATTTTAGATTGCAGAAACAATCTTTTTATAGATAAAAAGCTGTTCCAGTCAAATATAAGATCCAGACAAATGTCCTTTAAAGACCGACCATAATTCATAGTAGCCCAATTCACCTGCATGCTAAAGTTTGCCACTTTGAACCGCTGAAATTGTATTGAGGCATTGGTTTAGTGACGCATTTATTTGCCTCTCACTAATTGCACCAGTTTGATATTAGGAAATGTTTGAAACTAAGATGATAATGCAGAACCTTAACCACAACAGGAAATTATGTATCAACTGTTGTATCACATGGCATTATTATAATTATAATTATAATAAAAGTATAGTTTCAAACTCAAATCACGTTGCATTAAAATTTTGTATTAGTTTTTTTATATAATTTTTACATTTATATTATAATTTTGTATTATTGTTCTTTTTCTTTAATTTCTATTCACCACGCTGGTGAAAACAAAGCATTACGCAAACAAAAATTAACAAGTTATTCTATATTTTTTTTTAATATGTAATATTATAATTATTAAAAATAAGTTTAATTAATTTAATACATATATAATTATATTTACATATATTATTTTTACATTAATATTAGAAATGTACATTCTTAACAGGATTGAATATTTCAGCAGCAAAAGTTAGATATGTTTACATATTAGCCAAATAAAGAACTACCACTTATAATACTAATTTGCTTTTTTAATATAGATTATATGTAAATATGTAAATTAGAAAAAAAAAGTGGAATTAATATATGCAATTTTTAATTCTAATACTATAAATTCCCTAATTAAACAAAATTTAGGTAACCTAATTTTTATTTGAATCATCTATTTCATTTCAAAACTTTATACAGCCATTTCTTTGTCATTTTAAAATTTTAATAAATTCAAGAAAAGTACATCTCCAAAAATAAATAACTTGATGTTTTTTCAATAAAATAATCTTTTTAAAACTTGGTTTACTATGAATGTAGTTAATTAAGAGCTACAATCTCTCACAGCAACTTACATTTTTCATATGGTGGGATGCTTAAATAATTACTCTAAATTTGCTGAAATTAAGTACACAAATCAAAATTTTGCTTCGCTCTCTTGGAAAAAGTTAGGGTATGATTAGTTTGAAAAAATATTTTCTATTTTTATTTTTTGTTTTCATTTTCTGAAAAGATTTTTATTTTCAGATTTTTTGAATTTAGGAAATGCGTTTAGTTTATAAAAGTTGATTCTATTTTCAAAAAGTAAAAACAATGAAAATATGTTTAATTTGTCTATTTTTAAAATATAATTTTTAAAATCAAATTTGAGATAATAAAATTATATTTATTATTAAATAATAAAAATAATATATATTTGATTTGTATATTTTATTCACCTAATAAAAGTATTTATTAAAATAATAAATAGTTATAAAATATTAAGATTAAGAATAAAATAAATTGTTCACTTTAAAGTTATTTTATTATCATTATCAATTATTATGTTTTGATTTTTATACAAATAAATATTTAAATACTATAGTTAGTATTATTTTATTACTTATTTAAAAAAAATTGCTAGAAGTTCTTGCTTTAAAGTGGTAAATCATAGATATATATTATACGCATGATATATGATAATATATAATTAAATACTATAAAGAAAACTTTAACCACAAAAATTACTTGTAATGACAAAATATATTTAAAATATATTTAATTTGTGAGTAAATTATAGTCACACTAAAAAGAGAATATTAGGATAGAGGTAACATCTAATACCTTTTTTCCCTTTTTTTTTTTTACTTTTGGAAAAAAAATAAAAATGATTGGCAAAAATTAAAAAGAAAAAAGGAGAGAAGGTTCAAACCCCAACATTGGGTTTGTAGGCTCAACATAAGAGCCAAATATGCTGCCAATATTTGTTTTAATTGTTTTGTCTTTTTTTTGCCTTTTGTTTTTTCTTTTGTAATATGGTTGACAAAAATGAAAAGGTTGGGGTAAGGGAGACTAGAATCCGACCATCAAACTTATGAGCTAACCATGCTTGCCAACTGTACTGCCAGACGCAACTATTGTAGGGTGTCATTAATTATATATAAGAAAAAGTGTACAAGAATGCATTTAAAGAAAAAAAAAATAATACTCACCGAGGATCAAACATGACGCATTGCATGAGGAAAAAAAGGAAGTTCTGCATATTTATCATGATGCCGCTGTATTTTTACTGAAAATATTTTCAAGAGAATTAAAAACTTTGAAAATACTGAAAATGTGAAATCATCATTTTCAATTTTATGTGTGTTTCCAAAACTATTTTCAATAAAAATATTTCCTATGAGCATAACATAACATATTTTCAGGTTTATTTTCATTTTCACTAAAAATGAAAATGAAAATGAACAAATCAAACACCATCTTAATATTATCGTTAATGTCATTTTTCAATATACTGTTTTCTCATTTTTTTCATATCTAACTCAAGTACTTCCTCTCTTTTTTTTCTTTTTCTTTTTTTTTTTGTGAACATTTAGGGTATGTTTGGATAGAGGAAAGAAATTGAAAAAAAGGAAGTTGAGAGAAAAGAAATTGAGTAGAAAGAAATAGAGTAGATTTCTATTTTCCATACGTATGTTTGGATGAAAACAATATTAGAGGGAAGGAGAATAATTTTTCCTTATTTATTTGTATGGAAAAGTGAAAGGAAAGAAAAAGTTAATGTTGCCAAATAATAATTTTACCTTTATATTGCTATAAAAAATATTTCAACTATATTAATTAATATCAAATAAAAAGTTTTACTATTTTTAATTTAACAATTAAAAATAATATCAACCTATTAAACTAAACTAATATTAATAAAAATAAGTCATTCAAAATTATTTAAAATAAAACTAATATTTTTAGTTAATCTAATATTTCAAAAATATTATTTAACTATTATTTAATACCTTATTTAAAATAAAATATCTATTTGAAATAAAATATTAGTAACAAAAAAATTTTGAAAATTTGCATAGCTTGTATTTTGAATATTTTTTTGTATTTATTTTTAATAATATAGTAATAAAGAAATTAAAATTATTATAAATAAACTTTTTAAAAGTATTAATTTAAAAATAAATAAATAAAAGATGTGAGAATCCATGCAATACTTTCAATAATATTACACATCCTAAAAACCTCTCCCTCATCATCATCACATCTGCCCCCTCTGTCCTGTCGCAACTCTTGCAAATGAGAGCGAAAAAATGTAAAAAGGGAAGACACATCCCTTCCTCCCTAGTTTTCCCTCCAATAGCAAATGGAAAAAAAAAAAAGTTACTTTATACATGGATCTTACCAAAATTTGTGCACTATTCAATTATTTTATTCTAATTTATTCTTTCAACCAAATAAAAGAAATGCATCCCTTTCCTTCCTATTTCCTTTATCTCTCTTTCTTTTCTTTCTAAATCATTCCAACCAAACACACCCTTAAATTTTTATTTGCTACACATAACATTATCCAGCCCACTTCTAATTGGGGTTTCATTTTTTCATCTTTTTCTATCCATTTTCTCACTAATTTCAAAAAGCATGAAATATGACAACCGCAAAAAAATATTATTTACAACAGAAAACCACAATAACTTGTTGGATACCAAGCATCTTAAAATAATATTATATTTTCCAGATTTCTGTAGAACTCATAACTTGAAGGAGGGTGATACTTGCATTTTTACAATTGTATCTATTTTTTAATTTATTTTATAATAAATTCATGTGTTGAGGTTATTAAGCACTATTCTTTTGAATTTAAAATTTGACATGTTAATAAAAGTTCATGAAATTTTCTTCTTATATATTTTTTAAATAATATTACAATATAAAAGGATTAAAAATATGTAAAGCAAATATTAAATTCATTCTCAAATTATTTTTATTATCATGATAATAAAAATAAGTTACATCTAAATGTAAGGGTTGTACATAAGATAATTCTATGTATATGTGTCACTTAAAAAAAGAAAAAATGTAACTTGATGGTTCAAGTAAATAGGCGCCTGGCTATGGGCATCTTTTTTGGCCAATTGGTCAAATTATTATTGTCATTGGTCCGACCTAGCAACTTTTGATTGGCTTGCAAGTTCTTGGATTGAAGAGATATAAATAAAACACCTTATGACATCTAGTCTAGAGTTATAAAGTTATTGCTTTTGGTTAAATTATTTACTTATTTATTTTTGTCTAAATACGACATCAAGCTCGATATCAGTCATAAGTCATTATATTTCGGTGCATTAACTACAAAGTATAGTCATTTAGACGCACCATTCACTAGAATATTCACAAGTCACTAAATTGAGTACTTAAATTATCACGAATAATTACATTATTTATTATTATTTTCATTCAGTAAGTATAAAAATATTGAATTAAATTTACTATATATATATATATATATATTGATTTGAATATGATATTGGCCAGAATATAATAGGACGCAGATGATTCATCATTTATTTTATTATCACAAATATATTATTGACTCTAAATATTCGAAATAAGGGACCGTTTTACTTTATAGGATAAGATTTAATGATCCCTATATAAAAAAGTCAAGGTGTTCTAGCTCATGAAAATTTAAACTTATAAGCCTCATTATGACGTATCCTTATCAATTGAACTCATTTCGTTGATATATATAATGTAAGGTTTTATATTCTGTTTTTTATTTTTATTTTTAAAACTATCCGTGAATGGATCCTTGCTTATTTATATATTATATTATTTTTCTAAGTTTCCTTTTAATTCTTTTGGGCCTGTACGTGGTAAGACATGCATTTCATGAGGCACATTGAGTATCTTACTAACAATTTGTTTATTCTTTAATTATCATATTCAATTAAATTATGGATGGAAAAGGGAACGTTGACTAAGGCAAAGCACGTTGATAAAATTTGAATTTGAGGTGAAATAGTCTTACGGTCAGTTTGAACCTTAGAATTGGAATTATAACATAAAAATTTGATTTCAATTTCAACTCTTTTAAAATTATAACTAACTTAAAATATTATAATCTACGTTTAAGTTTGCTAAAAAAGTTAGAATATAAATTGTATTATAAGTTTGATTTTAATTTTATTAGAGTAAATTATATTGACTTCTCCTTATATTAGATCATATTACATGTAGCATTCCTTAATTTTTTATGTCTATACTAACCTTCTCTTAGATAGGTGTTTAGTGTCACGTTTTACAAAATATGAGGGTGTTGTATATAATATTATCTACACTTCAAGGGTGATTAGTGTATAATTTACCTATTTTATTATTTTTAAAGTATAATTCAAAATTAAAAATTAATAAAAATACTAATAAACAATAATTTAATTTGTTCTATACTAATTTTGTATTACAATTTTTATGAAAATTAATTATGTATAAAATATTAAATTGTAATTTAGGAAGTTTATATGTTATAATTTTCTATAAAAATAATATGATAGCTAGCAAAAAGAAGAAAAAAAATGAAAGAATTTTATAGATTTTAACGAAGAAAAAATTGATAGAAGAGGATACAATGAAATGGAAGGAGGTGAAAATAATTAAAAGCTATATTTTTTGGATATAAGAAAAGTGGAAAGAATGGAATAAAAGAGGACTCTATCCCATTCCATCATAATCCTTTATTTTTCTTCCCTCCAAATTTGGGGGAAATGGGATGGAATCTCTCAATTTTTTCCTCTTATGACATAAAATTCTTTTCATTTCATTCCTTTTTGCATTATTTTATGAACAATAAAGTGACAATTTTATTCCATTTCATTCTTAAATATCCAAATAATAGAGTACAATCTCCATTACATTTCACTTCTCTCTACTTCACATCATTTCACTATGTTACATTTGACTCTATTGATAATTAATTATCCAAATATAGGCTTAATAAGTTATAGAATTGATAATTCTTATGGTATATATTAGAATTAAGAAGAGCTTATTTTAGTTATTTTAATTTTCAATTCCATAAAATTGATATGTGCAATTATAATTTCAATTCTACATATACGTTACTCCAAATATAAGAATTATAATTGAACAATTCGATTCCAATTTCAAACTGTTAATTCTTTGCCCAATTCCAGAGTCCTAACAAGATGTTAAAGAATTTAGTGTCACTTGATTTAACTTTCTTCTCTTTTTTTTTTTTTTGAACACTTTCGAATTCTTCTTCAATCTTCTATGTTTCAAACATGCCGTTTAGAAGCTTTATGGCTTTCATTTTTTCATTTTAAGAAAGCAAAGAGATCCTTATAAAAGACGTTGCATGCCTAACCATCCAAATTCATTTTAGGTCCTGTTTCAACCTCCATGATAAGTGATTTTTTTAGTAATATTCAAAGTTAATAAGAATATTTTAATAAATTTCTTGACTATGTGGATTACAAAATAATCAAATACCCAATGATTGTTTAATTAAAAAGTTATAAAATTCTATCTTACAATTTCGATCATTTATGCTTTATCATATATAGTCTTGAATTAAAAGTTAATTAACATATATATGATATAGTAGTTTGAAGAAACAAACGCTGAAAAAAAAAAGAAAATAATGGAGAGGATGTTGCACGCTACAAAACACATTGTTGATTTCAAGTTAATCAAATCACAATACAAAGTATGCCATAGTCAAAGATCTACATCCACAAAATTACACACACTCGGTGACATACATGATAACACAAAACCACACCATAAACAGGTAATTTCACATACTTGAACTTGATTAACAAGTCCCCTCAATTTATTTAATATGGTTATATAATAAGCGGCAGGAATTATGCTTGAAACATTGATATGAGCAGTGGAGTGAAGGAGTTAGCAAGCAATGTTGTTGCTAGCGGTCGAAGCTCCTAAACTAACATGACGGCCCAACCTCATTTGTCACGGAACTTGATGAGCATATAAACCCCAACGCCAATGAGAGCACCAAGTGTCGGTGCCACCGAGTATAAGCAGATATGCATGCAATTTCCTGCTGCAACGGCTGGACCCAAGATGCGCACCGGATTCATGGAGCCACCACTTGTTGGCCTAACCAAGTGCAATAGGTAAATTATTCTATAACACTATGATATGTTAATGATATAAATTTAATCAATCAAAATTAAACCCTTTAAATACTTATATTGTGAATTTCGGCTTAATATAACATCTGACATCTTTCAAGTACTTATTCTTGTTTCATATAGCATATAACATCATGACATCATGGGATGTTGCCTCGTCGACGTTGATGCCGTGTCCAATTCTGCCATTTCATAAATATAAACTAATTTAACTAAAAAAAATGATAATTGGATAGTCATAGAGTAGTAGACATACCAATATGTACACACTATATGAATTTTTTTTTTCCAAAGTTGGTAAGGTGCAAAGGATAGTGTTATCTATAATTTGGTGGTTGTTATTAAGGTGCAGCCAAAAAATGGAGAAAGATAAGGACCCAAGTTTGGAAATTAAAGTTGGGATTTCAATAGGAGATGATCATGTGCGACTAGAAAATGGAACATGTAGGCTAGGGCATATGTGTGCGTAGGGAGATTGATGGAATGTCTCTTAAGATTGGAGAAAATGTTAATATAAATTTGGATTTACAATGAATCTTATATATGAAAATATCTCAATTATTTAAAATATAATTTAAAATTATAAATATATAAATATTATATAATTATTAGTTGATATATTATTACATGTAAAATTTATCATAAATTTGAGTTTATATTAATATTTAAAAAAAAAAAAACAAAAAACATTGTCAAGGATGAAGGGATATGGGAGAAGCAAAAGGAGGCATAACAAATAATATAGTTGTAGTGTTAGCGTACATACGTGCGAGTGATATGCTTGCTAGGCCTAGGCTAGCTAGCTAGTCACCTACTCACCTAGGGCTGTGATTTGTTAAGCCGTTGTCAAATGAAAATCACTTAGACTCAAGCAGAGTGAAATGAAGAAAACAAATCGTTGCAGGTAATCAATCATTTTGGGGACAGATTTATAATAGTCCAGGCAAAAATTTGGACCACCGGTGATGCAAACATTTTCAGCCATAGATATTAATAAAAATAATATAACAGTCTAGATCTAATAAAATAAATCTAATTATAGACCATCAATAACGGGTAAATGATATGTGAATTAGAAATTGTTTTGAAATTACGTCACTGGGTGTGCAGGTACCATTCTGTCCTTGGCTTTCACCATGATTTCTTTCTTTAACCTTTTTCTAAATACTAATTTTTGTTTGATATATGTAAAACTAAAATAAATAAAATATATTAAAATAAAAATAAAATTTGAGATTATAAAAATAAATAATTAATTACGTTAAAATAAGATATAATTAAATAAATATATTCTTTTATTTATAGTTCTGTAATTGTAATGTTCTGTCATTTATTGATAAAACAATATTGAGCTATATTTAATTATTATATTCAATATAGTAAAATGTAACTTGAAATTTATTATTATTCGAAAATCATTTATATAATTTTAAAATAAATAAAGATTCATATATCCATAATTAATAATGTAATATTTAAGGTAAAATATACAAAACAAACTTATATTTAATATACAATTTTTTTTTCCCAAAAAAAGGGAAGTCTTGGCCACAAGACAATACTCTTTTTGTCTTTTTTTTCATTTGATTTCTTTTATTACAGGAAAAGTAATTTTTTTTTTTTTTTTTGGTTTCTCAGAATATCTTCTCACCTATAAGGTGAGAGACTAATATCTCGCTTAGGCATTACTAATATTGTTTATTTTTTGAATTATATTAAGATATGTTATGAGTGATTGTTTTGGGTCAAAATGTTATGAGTGAAATTTATCTGCCCCAAGCCCATTACTCCCCGTGAGCTTTGAGACAATTTCAAATCAGCCCAACTCTCAGACCAAAAAAAAAAAAAAATCAGCCCAACTCGAAATGGCCATGAAGACTCTGTCTCATTCAAATAGTAAAGGGGAACTTCCACCAACCCTTATCCAAGCGCCCACGACCTCCGAAAAAGAAAGGCATGTGATTGGACAGAGTAGTTTATACAATAAGCTCCGAGTTTATAGCTAAGGTAAGTCCTTCTAATCTAGTTCAGTTTTGTACCTTCTATTCCACACCTGACTTGAATGTTAGAGTCATTGTAGGTATACAACCTCTCACTTAAGTCAATTCGGGTCATCAAATATACCTTCTTTCTTTTTTTTTTTTTTTTTGATATATTGGTGGTAATAAAATTTAAATTTAAAATCTCATGCAAACTATCCAAATCCCTTACTATTAAGTTTATATACCTTCTTTCCAACTTTTAGTTCCATTACACAAAGACAGCTTCAAGAAAAAAAATCTAATTTTCAAATTGTATAAATTTATAATAATTCAAATAAAAATTTAAAATTGCTCAAAAATAAAAATTTAAAAGAAATTAAAATTCACATCTTTTTTTATGAAAATTAAAATTCATGTCTACCACAACAAAGCTTGAGACCAAAACATTCAAATAAAAAAATAATAAATTAAAAAATTTTCTTTGATACCCCCTTCTTTTTACAAGGATATTGGTATCTTTTTATATTTAATAATTGTGATTTAATCATAGATCTTAAATATAATTAAAAATAATTTAAGAAATTTAGTAATTTTAATTAGTGGGATATGTGATAAATTATTAACCACAAATAACTAATGGATACTAATACTCCTAAATTTTATAGGAGTATTGAAAAAATCCCCATTAATTAAAATCATATATACATTTTTAATGATTTGAGAAAATCTTATTTTAATTTAAAAAAAAAGGTTACAGCGCGTGATGTAACAAACGGCAAAATTAATGACGAGGAAATGTAGGACAACAATACTAGTTAGTTATGGCTCCTAGATGACAGATGCTCAAATCAAGGAAACAAAATCAATAGCAGAAAGAGAGTCGCCAGATTAAAGAGAGAAATACTTGCATAATTTAGGAGTATTATATGGCTGTATTTTTGGATTGATCATATAAATATATTTTATATGAGATCTACTATTAATACATAATTTTATATAAAATATACTTATATAATTGATCAGGAGCATAATTATATAATGCTCCTAGATCATATAAGTATTTATAATAGAAGTATGGAAGGCTACATATCGAATTGCGGTATGAAAAATTCTCTCTCTCCTCTGTGCTGTGCTCTCTCCCTTGTTTCAATTCTTAATTTGGCATAAGGATATTAACTTGGTATGCGCGTGACTTGTCTTCTGTTTTAATATAATTGGCATTTAATTTTTCATTTTTGTCTGACCATTATATCATGGATTACAGCTTTTAATTCTAATATCGATATTGAAAAACATAATACAACCCATGGTAGAATTACATATCATTAAAGGTGTGTACCAACAACACCACCAGGGACACAACAGTAGTATTAACTACATTATTATCATATTTCAGTTAGTTTGACACAATATCCACAAACGAAAAATTAAAATTAGATTTAGGCAGACATGGGAGCAAATCAAGCATTTTATATGACAAGGATTTTAAAAGTTAGTTATACACAAAAATTGACACAAATGAAAATCACGAATAAGACAAGGAGAGAAGTTCGAACAGGATAAAGTGACTAATAGTCAAATTCATGCATGTCGCGTGTAAGTGTCAAATTCATGCATGTTGTGTGTGTTGAATTTGCGGACCTTGTGAGCGAGTACAAGGTACAAATATCACAACTCATCCTCCTTCTCTTCATCTCTCTCGATTGTTCCATTTGCATTTCCTTTATTTTTTCATTGTATATTGGACCTGTTTTGTTATTGTTCCATTTGATATATAGTCCAGACTATATCATGGAACTATATAGTATTTTTGTATGCTATCTCCTTTTTTTAAGTGGAACTATACATTATCTCTTAACATATTTATTACTATTAATTATTGATATTATACAAATATAAGGTAAATAATAATTCATGGGCTTGTGGGTTACTCTTACAACTTTGGCTTTGGATGGTAATTTTCTTTTAACAATATATACAAAATATGTTTAATTATTCTACTTTATGTAAAACAATTTATTTTGATATTTTTATTATTAATAACATTGGTATATGAAATTGTAACCATTTAATTAACTTAATAATATAATAAAATACTATTTTAATATAAATTTAATTTTCATACATCAATAATATAGGACTTTTAGACTTAATTTTTATCTCCTCACAGTATAAAATAACTTCATACTATTAATTAATAAAATTTGAAAGAAGTCAAATTGTGATAAGTAATTACTTGCTATGATATTTGTTATTTTTCTCAAATTATATTTGCTAATAATATAAAATTATTTTATATTATCAATATATAAAAATTATTATCGTTTAATATTTATAATAATTTATTAATATGTTGTACTAGTTATTAAATAATAAATCTTATATGAACTATTAAATTAAAATAAAGGTACAATAATATAAGCTTCACGTAGCAGTATGCCACCTTTATAGAGATAGATATACTCAAAAATTGACACAAATGAGAATCACAAATAAGATAAGGAGAGAAGTTGGAAAAGGATAAACTGAAAGAGTGTTGAATTTGTGCATCTCATGAGTGAGTCCAAGATACAAATATCACAACTCCTTCGCCTCGTTATATATTTGTCTTCCCCTTTCTCTTTGGCAGTGTTTGGATATCCATTTGCAAGGGTTAGAATCAATTCTGACCCCTCAAAATTGATTCTATCAATTTTTTATAATGTTTGGTTGTTAATTTTTGAAACTAATTCTTATCTCTAGAGTTGATTATGAGAGAAATAATTTTTTTTTACTTTATATCTGAATCATTTTTGGAGAAACTACTAAACATAAATCACTTTACCTCAAAATTAATTCTACAAAAGCAGAACCAAACACGCACTTTATCTATCTATCACAAACGTGGCATTGCCCATAGTTAGAGTCATGGTAGAAGAAGAGGTTAAGGCTAGAATATTCAGGTGAGTAAGGATGGTAAAATGAGAGACTCGAAAAATAAGTTAAGCAGAATTTTAGGAAGACCAATTGGGTCCATAAGCTTGTACCATGTCCACAGAAAGCTTGGGAATAACCAGCTACTTTTAAGGTATTCGAAATGCACACGACGAACACCCATTGTAGTTCGAATCCAAAGGGCGCAATGGCGTTGGTTGAGGGCAGTGAGGCTGCCAAGGGGGAGGGCATTACAGTTACTGAGGTTGGTGACAGGAAGGGTAGTGAGGTTGCTGAAGTTGTTGAGTGGAAGGGCATTGAGGTTGTTGAGGGGGAGGGTGTTGAGGTTGTCAAGGGGGAAGGCGTTAAGGTTGTTGAGGGGGATAGTGTTGAGGTTGATGAGGGGGTGGCATTGAGGTTGCTGATAGGGAGGGCATTGTGATTGCTGAGATTATTGAGGGGGAGGCATTGAGGTTGCTGAAGTAGACGACCTTGATGTTGCTGAGGGGGGACAACATTGAGGTTGCTAAGAGGGACAGCATTGAAGTTGTTAAGGGGGACGGTGTTTAGATTGATGAGGTTGGTAAGGGGAGGGCACTGAGGTTGTTGAGTGTTTATTCTTCAATTCTTCCTTCTATTTATTTTTTCAACAAAAATGTGAAATAGAGTACAAAGAAGAAAGAAAAAGGCTAAGTCAGTTAATGTATAATATTAATTAGTCAAGTGAGAAACTAAAGACAAACCAATATCATTAGCCACCAACACTATCTGGTCTCAATGTGAAGAAAACTTATTAGCAAGGTCCCGTGGAACTATTCTTTTAAAGTGTGTTTCTGAGTTGGGGTTTTCAAAGGGAAGGGAGGGAAGAGAAAGGTTTGAATAGTAAATTTTACTCTTCAAGCCTTTCTCTTCCCTCCTTTCTCCTCAAAAACCCTAACTCACAAACACACTCTTAAGCCCCCTTTGAAAACCACATTGCACCGAAATTCTAGTTGAGGGAACCAAGATCACCACTTCACAAAAGCTTGACTTCTTCTTCCTATACACTGAGTAAGTGCACTGCATTCTTTTGTTTGATGAGGAGTCCTTTCAAACATAACATCCTACACAAATCAACTATCCATGTTCACAACTTATGATGACATTGGCATGATGAGCAATGACTGGGAAACAGATTGGACTTAAAATAAGCATAGTTGGCACACTTAACAGCAAAAAAGTGTTGGAATTCAGCTATGATGAAATAAATGAGGAATTACAAACATCATAGCCATAATACGCCATCTTTTCCAGCTCATTGATTATTCATGTATCTACATCAAACATGGCTAGAGGCACAAACAGAACTACTAATGAGAGAAATGATCGAGAAATGTACTAGAACATGGGAATCTGTAGCATTCATCTTAGGATCAATAGCAGGGAACAAAATATATACCAAAACAACGGTCTGAATGATTTCAGCACCCAATCTACTCCTTTTGTTGGACGCCATTGTTGAGGGAATTGGCCCTAACATGATACGTTTATACAACCAGAGTCCTTCTTCAAGTTTTTGAGACCTATTGGAAAAGGTGTGCACACTAAAAAATCGAGAATTTAAAGCTTTGTCATCCTTTGAACTACCAGTACAAACTAACATTGGATCCATCTTTGTTTGTCACCTTCTTTTTGTTCAGTTCCATATACTAGAGCCAATAGCATAGCTTCTTCAATACAAAATTGCAACAATTATTAATTTTTAAGGAAAAATATCACATGTAACCAAAAATGAAAAAAACACACAAATTATCTCATACACCAATAGCACCAAGGCTCCAAATATATCATTCACAAGAAATCAACAGTCTGCCATTCAAATGGGCCCTTCTCATATTGGACGCCATACCTTGCTTTGTAGATTAATTATGGGAATTAATATTGTCATATGAAAGAAATTACCTTGTTTAAGCTTTCCAAAAAGCACTTGTTTAATATACTAAAAAGTATAAAATAGGGTGTTTGCGGTTCGTTTTGATTCTGTTTTGGAAGACAATCCAACCGAACCAAAACATTTGGTTCTTATATAATATCATCCAATTGGTTATAGATATGCTAGGCAACCAAATTGAATTTAATTGATTTGGTTTGATTTTTCATTTCTTAAAGAAATACATTCAAAACAAAAAAGGTACAAAAACAAAGAGGCATTCACTGAAAAAGTATGCGAATCAAGGCCAAATAACATATGTGCATCCATTGAAAAATGTCCATGCTTTCAACTTGCATCGCTCTACTCTTCAACATAACAACAAAGACAACATTCATCCTCGTCAATGCCGAAGAGACGATCAAAATAAACAAAGAGCAGATTACTTAGACTCATTAGATACCAATCTCAAACTTGGCTTCACTACAACCCATAGAAAACTAGATCACCAAAATAATAATAATAATAATAAAATTAAATTACAAGCCACAAAATTAAGACAAATCAATAACTCATGCTCAAATTTTTTCCCATATAAGAAGAAAAACCCAAAAAAAATTATTTATAAAATAGAAAACCCTAAACTCAGAAAAAAAATTACTTTCAATTTGTTTACATAGAGAGACAGTGGACGATTGAGAGAGAAAGAGAGAGCTAGATCGATAGGCTGTTTGGGTGAGATTGAGAGATAGATAGACTGCCATTGCAAATGGAATGGCAAGCGGCGAACGGAAAAAGCATAGTTTTGGTCACAAGGCTTGAAAGGGAGGGTTGTCAATAGTGTCACCGTGAGGTCAGTCATTAGAGAGAGAGGGAGATGGAGTGTGTGAAGTGTGCAGCGCAAGATGGAGAAGAGGATTGTGGGATAGCGAGGAGTGCGCCTTAGGGTTAGGATAGGTGGGCGTGGGTATTTTCGTTTATATAATAAAATATACGGATATAATAGATTTTTTATTACGTATAATTTGGTTTGATTTAAAATTTTCTAGTAGAAAATCTAACAGAACCGATTGGTTTAAAAAAAAAAAGTAAAAATATCAGTTTTTTTTTGTTTTTAGATTTTTTGTTGATTTCTTCGATTTTGTTTGGTTGAGTTCAATTTTGAACACCTCTAACTTCCCGCCCAAAATTAAACGAAAAAGAATCGTGCAAAAAGTTACCAATCATCATGGTTCTGGTTTACTTGAGGTGTTAAAACAGTTCATATCTATCCTACCTCTTGCAAATTTTGGGGGTTATCGTTGTGCTGGCAACAAGATTGATGGTGATAATTGGATTAGACTGCTAAAAATATTAGTTTATATTTCTAGCACTTCCTTAGGACGCTGCACTTCTTTGGCATGCATCTTCCTCTACTCACCTCTGCAATTTGTATATATGTACTACGCTATTTTATCCATAAACAATTGCGAAAGGCACAGTTTAGAGGATTTGTTTTCTTAACATGAAAATTTCAATGATTGTACCTTATCAAATCTCATATTACAATAATGAGTCAAGATAAAGAATAAATATATTTTGATCATGGAAAAGATGATAATTTTGCAGGGAACCTAGACCTATGAGGAAATATCCTGTGGATCCAAAACAAGAAAATAAATTTAAAGAATTACCAAATGAGGTTGAAATAATTAGAGCCAATGAGGTTTAATTTCAAATAATTAAAAACTTTCTTAGAATCACCTATCTTCATGTGCTCAGCTTTAGCAAATGTTATCATATCATACACTATCGGGTTTCTATTTTGTTGGTGGGGAGAGAGTAGCTCCAACGCTCTTTTCCACCAGGCTTTGATGAGGCATTGCCATACCATATCATTCCAAGCACAGCTATTACCATTCCTAAAACCACTTGGAGATTGAGACCATCCCTCCTAAAGAAAAAGAATCCCATCACTAATACAAGTATTGTCTTCATATGGCCTAGTACTTGAAATGATACAGCAGTAAATCTCCCAATGCAAATAAATTGGCTGAGGTTGGTCCCAATTGCAATAGTGCATGACAGAAATATGAACATCTGCCAAACCAACAAAAATGATGAGATGCCTAGTGAAAGTCAATATCAACCAACAACCAACATATAAGACAGCCATAAGTAACAAAAGGTCATGCATGAATCCTTATGATCTATCATGTTTATCTACATTGGCCAGCATACAATACTTAAAATGTCAACTGCCAAAATATATTGTTCAATCTGCACTCCATTCTCAATTATTATTTTTTTCCCCTTTTTTTGGTAACACTCCATTCTCAGTTTTGTTCTACAAATATTTGTTTCATTTTTGTCATTAAATCATTAAATTTGGATGAATGTTTTCTTTTCCTATAAATTTATAAGTATTTACTGAGATTCAGAAAAACGATCTATGAAAATAACCACATATAGTAATCATATTTCTTTGCTTCTACAGACCTATTAATGCTCACAACAATCATGGAACAAAATTTCCAGGAAATCAAAAACTATAGAACAGAGTCAACTCAGCACAAGTCAGATTAGTTAAAGTATAATAGATTTTGGATACTAGTAATTTAGAGAAAAAAAAAGTATAAAAGAAACAGAGCTAAATAAATGTAAAAAGTATTTGAGACCAACCAAACACATTAATAGGCAGATTATATATCTAAAGCAGTGAGGCATGTCTAAATAACAGTCATGTATAAAAACATAGGCATGCAAACAAGACCACTATATTATATAGACAATTATCTGGATACATTTGATGGTCAAATCAATATTGATTTAACACATCAAGCCATTCACTATAATATGCACGTCCATGCAAATCTACAAATGCATGCACACATATGCTCAGAAAAAATAAATTATCCATGGATCTAGACATTGAGTTTAATAGCATTGACATCTTTCTGTGATCCAGCACTTACCAAAGAGCCTACGTTGTAAGCATATCTATCAACTCTGTTGTTCGTCAACCAATAATCTAGCAAAGGGCTAATAACAATAGTGATCTAGCCTGTGCAGGTGCTGTATGTCCCAAAAGGTTGAAAGAATTGAGTGAATACTTCTGTTGAAGAAAATGAACATACTGCACATGAAAGATTTGAAAAACCATTAGTATTGAAGTGGTACACAAATCAAGAAAAATTCAGACTGAAACACCTTATACCAATTAACAGAACAGGAGTGTTGATAGCAAGTTGAAACATCAGTAACTTTTTTATAATACCATAATTTTTATAAGCAGCATCCATGTGGCTATATAAGCATAATAAGTAAGACTATATTAACTATTAAGCAGAAATGATATTGCAAATGTTTCTCAGTTTCCAAACCTCTCCATAATGTTTAGTGTGCAGGTGTTTGTGTGAGCATGAGTCTATTTATAATTGAATTGTGTCATTTAAGTTTGAACAGATGTAGTATGTCACATGTAGAGAAATGTCACACTTACATATTGTTGCAAAGCAGTGCTCCATACTGCTATAAAGGCAGCAATGAATCCTCCTGTGTTAACACTCGCATCAGTAACAGTGCAAACACCAACACCCAAAAGAACGACAGCTATGCTCAGTTTTGTGTCTCTTGAATACCGAATCTTGTCAAAAACAACTTCAAGTAGGCATGATACAGGGATCATACTCAACTTAGCAATCTGCCAATGGTGAAAAGGTAAATTTCACTTCTAAACTCTGAATGCGTTAATGGACCAATAGCTAAAACACAACCCAACTCACTTGATAGAATCCTACTGAGTTCCACATTAGACTGACATTCATTCCAACAATGGAGAAGTTAGCAAAGAGAACAAATTTTAGAAGTTCGGGCACGGGTAAATGAGAAGGCTGGACATAACCCAGCATCCTTAATATGGTTGTCATCAAAGTCGTCGTAGCGAAATGAAGACCTGTTAATGTTGTAGCTGCAAGAAGTATTGGCAAATCATTTTACAATAAGCTAAGAAATTAGTACTAAAGCATGATGACATATCAAATGGGAAAAGATAAAAAGTAGATCAATAGCAGAAATGTCATATAGATATTGGAAAGGGAGTTCACCAAAACTGAAGCCATAAGTTGCCATCAAAGCTTTGTTTACAATGATAACTCCAACGGAGGCGACAACATTGAACACCCATGCAGCTGCATCCACTGCTGCCTTCTTTTCAGCCTTGCTAGCTGGAGCCATGTTCTTTTTTAGTTTTCACAACTTAACACTTATCTTTTCTAGTTACACTCCATAACATTCCATACGTAGTCAAATCCATTTAAACAAACAAGGAAGCCTGGAAAAGTGGAAGGTCATGAAAATTTCAGATTTGAGGGGGGGAAAATAATACATATGGAAGTGTGACCATAAAATCACTATGATTAAAACAATCTATATTTCTATAAAACATTTATAACGTGTAATCAAAAGGGTTAGCAACTGACAAATGAAATTCATCCTTAACAATAAAGTATAGGTAAATCTATCCCATTCCCCCTTCTTCTAGGTCTGAAAAAAAATCTATCTTGGTAGAAAGTTGACAGGTTGACAAATTGAAAATCATAAGCCCTTGAGCTCAGATTATTAGTTCACATTTATAAAATCAAAAAGTGATATGCAGCTGATACAGTCAAGACTGAGAAAACTTTGCATATCCATAAGATTTTAAAGTAAATAACCCACACCATTTCCTTTCAGAACCTTCAGCTAACATCAAACCTCTATTCTCTCACCTAGCAATCACTGCCTATTATCAGAAAATTGCATCCTTCTTTTGCTCAGGGGACATCTATAAAGAAGGCCATTGTGTGTAGATTGACCGCCAATAAACAATTACATTATACCTATGCATTGGCCAACTTAAGACTGTAACAGTATAATGTGAAGTAAGGTTAAGTCTTCCCCAAAATCAAACCATAATTCCTATTAAAAGCCTGTCATGATAATTTACTTCATCGGTCATAAGGAATTACTTCATTCAAATTTAGGATCAGATCAACGAGAAATCAATAGTTTAATACATAACATGAAAAACATCATGACCAAAGCCCAATTACTTACCATACAATAGACCCAATTCAAGGATACTAAAAATGAACTATCACTGTCAATATAACAGATCTTGCAACAAAAGTAACATATGTACATTTCTATGCTAAATTGCTAATCACACATGGAACCAGCCCCATCGTGATTCACAACTTTTCTGGGTGGACACCAAAAAATGGCAATTCCAATTGCAGTTTGGATTTACTAGGTGATTGTTATGTTATACAGATATCAGCTCTATGATAACAATTATCAGCCCTATTGAAAAAAAAAAAAAAAACGACAACAACAATCTCACTCTTGTGTTCAAATCCATCACACACAAACTAACAGATCCAAAAATTGGTCTAAGATCCAGAAGGGTATCATTAAAAATTAATAAATAAGAAAAAAAAAAAGAGATCAAACATGGGTAAGTTATAATTCACAAATTCAGTTTAAAGAAGTCATAAATTTGGAACCTTTTGATGGATTGAGAAGGTGGTGCAAAATGGGTAGCGAGAGGGAGAGAGAGAGAGAGAGAAAAGAAGCTAACCGTGAATGGAGGCGGCATTGGAGCTTAAGAGAGAGGGGCTATGAGATGTTTGAATTTGCAGATTAATTGCAGATAGTAGTAGGAATAGCATGCTTTATGCACCCAACGACACAAACACAAGCATGACATGAATGAATGTAATGTTAAGAAGCCAAGGTTGACATGTTAAGACAGTAGTAAATAGTAACCATGTTGTCTTGTCCAGTGATTTATTCATTCATGAATATCATTGTACTTATTATGGCCCGACATGCACGTTCTTTATCTGCTTTGCTTTCAAACAAGACAAGCATACTCTGTTTCTTGTATTTTTGTTTGCTTTCTCTCAAATATCATTAGGAGAACCCAGTCATATAAACTCTAGCATTTAGACCATGAGATGATGAAATCAAAGAGAATTTTGATTGAGTTTAAATTCATTTATTTTTAATAATATATTAGCACATCATTAAAAAGTTAATCTTTTTATATTGTGCATGGGATAATTAAATTTATCATAATTTGACAATATAAGTAAATGAAATCGAACAATATTTTAGGCTTATAATTGGCTCGCTTACTTGTGATGTGTGTAGATTATTTTATATTATATTTAAAATTATTATGTATATTTATTGTTTTTAATAAGTTAAGTTCATGAATTTTCTATTTAGAAAATAATATATAAAATAATAATAAGGTGTTTAAAATTAGATCCTAAATAATAATAATAATAAATGTTAATTACATATACCATCCTTGAGATTTAGAAAAAAAAAGCACTTAGCCCTATTCTTATAACAAAATAAAACTCCACCCCCATACATGGAAGTCACTAACGACTATAGTGGGAATATTCCATTTCCCACTTAACCTGATTTACACACACTTATTAAATAAATAATAATTCTTTTAAAAAAGACAATAATAATATTGTAGTTTAATTTGTAGGCATTTGTTGGGGTGAGAGTGTGTTGGTGTTGGGGTGTGGTAGAGGAGAAGGTTGGGAAGGTCCATCATTAGCGACGAGCGGCTGGCAATCCACATTTGAAAGTAAGCAATGAGGTGCCTCCAATATGTTGTCCATTTTTCAATGACCAAACGCTGAATTGCAGGTATATTTGTGCTAAATGGACTTTTGGCATGGAGATGAATAGTAATAGCATAAAAAAGGGTGAAGTGGAGAAGCTTGTGAGGGAGTTAATACATATGAAATGGGCAAGGAGTAAAGGGAAAAGCAATTGAGTGGAAGGAGTTGAGTGAGAGCAGTTGGCAGAACAAGCTAGCTACCAACACTAGTGGTAGAACAAATATAAAAATGCTTCAAATTGCCATAGAACTTGGTTTACATCAAATCTGTGTTGATCCAATTATCCTTCACAAACCCCACACTCCACCGGAGACTTCTTGCCTTTGGCTGTGATGACTTTCTTGGCTTCCAAACACATATAATTCTCTTGGGTGACAGCACGATAGATAGGTCCTTGTGGCCAAAGAGGATTGAATCAAATGTCTTTTTAACTAAATACTATGCTTTCGTCAGCTAATTAATTCAAGTGTGGGTGATCTGAAATCAAATTTCTCTTTTGAAGTTATTTGAGATGGAGGTTGGTCCAAGTGAAGTTGATCTAAAATGGGCTTTTGATTATATTGGGGTTCAGGGGTGGTGTGAGTGCAGCAAGGAGGTGAAGTTTTGGGCGCTAAACTTGGGGTTGAGCAGTTGAGTTGAGGAGAGAGGAAAGATGGGATTCTTTTATGGAGTTTGATGTGATTCATGAACTATTGCAGATGATGCACAGTGATGGAAGTTGTTGATGGTGAAGAATGAAACTCAAAATCTGGTGCACTTGTGTTGCTTCAAATGTGATGATTTTCGGCGCCCCATGCTTCCAAAGTACAAGTCCCACACCGCAGGATGCAAATTACAATATCCACTCGCTGGTGTTAACAGAGTTGTTACAAATATCATTGAAATGAGGTGGAGTGTTACTTTACAATATAAAAATAAGCTTGAATGTTATTTCACCAAATTTTAAGGGGGTGAGTGATATTTATCCTAATATTAATTATTGTTGTTGTTGTGTAGTTATATCTTTAGATGTTAAAAAGTGAGTCGAATGCTTGATTTTGATTGCTAGTTTTCGGTAAAATAACTTTTATTTATCCATTCCATGTATTAGAAACTTATGTGTTAGTTTTGTTAATTATTAAAATCTTCGGTAATTAATTTTAGTTTTTGTATGTCTATATGTGAATTGACCCTTGGCGTACAGCTTGTCTCACACAGATAGACAACCATCCTCCACCACAAGCTGCATAGCACAAATTGTACAAAAGTTTAGGGTGGAGTATATTATAATAGTTTAATTTATATGTATTAATAATATAAATAAATTTTATATTATTACCTATTTATATATATTTATATTTATAAAATTTTTATGATAATAAGTGATTAAATCAAATATTTTTATTGATATGCTAATATATGATTGAATGTTTGTATAAATTTTTTTACACTAATAGTGTACATTACATCTATATTGTAATGTTATTATTTTTTCCCTAATATATATTTATAACAATTTACTTTTATTTTTATTACCCAAATTTATATTAATAATAATTTCTTATTGGTTTTTATCCCCCAATTTTATAATAATAATAATAATAATTTCTTTTGCTTGAGGAGTTTGAGGAGTGACTTTAAAATCAACCACAAGTTGCAGCCCAACTTGATACTTGGACTTTAATAATCATCCAATCGAAGTCCTAGTTTTAGCCCAAAACGCAAAACCACTACTTCCCATCACGAAAGGTATTCATTAGTGGCAGAGCTCAAGGCCACCGAGCAACCCTATGATGTTCTCCCAACTCGTCTCCTGCTGCATCTGCCTATATAGCGTGAAACATGACAATTCATCACATGAAAAGAAAAAAAAATGATCAAATTTTTTATATTCATTTTATCTAATTTTTAAATAAAAAATGATAAGTGGATATTTTGTAAGAATTTAATTTAAATATACCAATAATATAAAATATTTTTATATTGTTAGCCAATAAAAATAATGAAAAGTGTTAACTTATACAAATAATAACCTATTATAATGAGAGACCTATAATAATTTTTTATTTTTTATTTTTATTTCTATTGATTGATAGTGTAAAACTATTTTACACTGTCAGTACATGCCAATTAAACTCATCCTTTAAAAACGAATGCATACTTTTAATTTGACATTGATATAAGGAATTTAATAATTAGTTATAATATATATAAAAAACTTTATATAAGTCTTATAATATATCACATAGCAATTAACACAACAGTTTTCATCTGTTCATTTATTTACCAATTAAAGGAGGTGATAAGCAATTTCAATTATTTATCATATAAATATGAGTTTTTCTTAAAAAAATAGAAAATTGTATAACTTGTATTTTTATGATTAAATAAAAACTAATCCTTCATTTAAATAAATAATTTAATTTTAATATATTATTAGTATAAAAATATTTTACACAATCATTTAAGTTGGCAATTTTTTTTTTGTAAAAAAATCAATGATTGGAGTTATTATTATTAACCCTCTATTAATCTGGTTCAAGTCCTTTTAAAGAGTTATTTTTTCCATTCACAAAATTTGAATTTGATATCTAGTTTAGGAATAACAAGTGTTAATTTATACGAGTTAACTAAGTATTAGTGTATTAACAAAAACATTTTACTCTTATTTAAATTTATCAATGCTAAGTTGATTCATATGATTTAACACTTATTCTCATGTAAACAATATTTGAGTTCGAGTATTATAAATTAAAAAATATTATTTAAAAAATTTCACAATATATAAAATTTCTTTACTCAAGTCAGGTTAATTTAGGTCAAATCACATATATATTAATATAGGGGTATATTAAATGAAAAAACCTTATATATATATATATATATATATATATATATATATATATATATATATATATATATATATATATATATATATATATATATATATATATATATATATATATCGATGAGTATTATATGCACTATTTTCTTTGGTAGACATCCAAACATTTAAAGATAAAATTGGAAAAAAATTATAAAAGAAAAAAAAATGAAAAAGCAAAGGAAGAGAGGAGAAAGATAAATACATAACATCAAAGTATATCAAATAATGGGATATACAAAAAATATTTTTCATACAAATTGCATGTATCAAAATTCTCTCAAAATGAACTGGATATGTGCAGATTTTTTTTAAAATAATAACAAAATAAAATAAAATAAAACAAAGATCACGTGCGTGGCATGCGGTGAATACTTGCTCGCATGTGTCCCTTTCTCTTCTTTCTGTGCTCTCCCTATAAAAGCACAAAAGCACCACCAGCTTTGGCCCGCTCCCCTCCTCTCTCTTCTTCTTCCTCCACGCCTTCCTTCACCTCACCGCAGAGAGAGAGAGAGACAGAGAGAGAAACTCCGATCGCCGAAAAACCTCAACTTTGCCACCGTCCGAACAAAAGAGGGGTTGTTGGTGTTGTTGTTGTTGTTGTGGATGGCGAAGAAGAGAAAGTCGATAGCGACGAGCCTCGACGAGGTGGATCGAACGATGTACGCCTCCTTCTGCAGCGCCGCCAATTCCCTGTCGCAGCTGTACACTCAGGCCATGAACCACCAGAAGCTCTCCTTCCAAGCCGGTGAACGCCACGGCCTCGTAATTCCCCCTCCTCTCTTTTCCCTTTTTCTTCAAACACCAAAAAGATCCTAACTTTTTCCGTTTTTGAATTTTGGGTCTTTCGATTTTTCGTCACTTCGGTGTCGATTCGGGTGGTTCTATGCGTTTACTTCACAAAAGTTTGTTTTTTTTTTTTTTAAAAAAAACTTAAAAATAAAAACACTGTTTTTCCCCCCATGTTTTTGATGATTGATTCTAATTTTTTGTTGTTATTTTATTTTTATTTTTATTTTTTTATTAACGGTGCCTGGATAAGAAATCCCTTTGATTGATATGATATGTTGAAGTGTGCTCTTGTGGTGTTTTATTCATGTTTTTAGAGCTGTATTGTCACGGTGGAATGGCTTGTGGACTACAAGTAATCATGTAGAAATGTTGCTTTGCTTTTATTTTCTGAATGATGTTTGGGAGTTAAATTTTCAAAGGCAAGGGTTTACCTCTGCATGCTCCTTCCCAGCAAAGCTGTCAATTCTTAGGCTATTTACTCTTGAGAGCAAAGAGAAAGAATATCAATTTTGCTAGTAGTTCTGAAGTTACGTGAGCAAGTCCTTTGATAATTGTTCAATTAAAGGATTTAGCTCATATTCATGTACAATAAATCACTCAACTTGCGCCTCACGAGTTTCAAATTGGCAGACACAGAGGTGATGATTTTGAAGAGTAAACCAATGAAGAATTGTATTTTTTCTTCTGTTCTGGGTGGTATTAAGCTTTGACAGCATGATACTATTACTGAAATCTAACTTCCATTCATAGTTTGCGGTTTTTGTGTGGTTGCTTGTTTGTTTGTTGTTTTTAGCACAGTGGATTTAACTTTGTAACTCTAGGTTGGTATCTCTGGATCATGTGTTGTTGAATCTATTGTCAGATATCAGATTTATAAATCAGAGACTGATTTCTTCCCCTTTTTTGGGCTGAAAGGATTTGTTGCTAGGTTGCCTTACATTGTTGTGAAATTTTGTTTTCTCCACCTGAACTTGAAGCATGGTTGAGATCATGAGTTTGATATTTTGAAAAACTTGGCCTGCTTTGCAATGTCCAGAAATATAAACTGTTTCCAAAGAACAGTTGCTTACTTTACTGTTTTCCTAATTGTTTTCTTGGAATTGATGCTTGCTTTTGGAGCCTGTTTTCAAATTATTTCTCATACTCTTCTGGAAGTGTGAACATGCTCAATTTTCTGTTGAGACTTGGGATAGATTTGGATGGCAAATATACACCTTGTTGTTATGCCCCATCCCCCATATTGGATCTTTTAATCTTTTACAGCTTGGGTTCTAGTGTTAGAAAATTGAAGATTTGTGAAATTCTTGAGTTCTGAATCTTGTGACTTACTTGAGTCACATATTGTTAGACTGGTTCAGAAGCAAAGCAGTAGAGGGAAAGAAGAACAGGTATAGAAACTGAATAATAGTACGTTATTGGACTGCTCTCTCCTATGATCAATGTGACCTTGAGAGAGAGAATGCGTTTAAAACCCTGGGAGCAATGCGAGACCCTTTTAATAATGGGCCAGCTATCACATATCTACAGAAAGCAATATTCATTTCATAGTTTGAGTGATCAGAACTTGCAAAAGTAGCAGTTGTATCTGGCATGCTTGTCTTTGTGAAATTTTCTGTCATTCTAACATCTTTTTTCCTTATGTTTGGGATTTAAACAATGTCTTGACATTTCATAAACTTGGGATGTTATTATGATTTCAGGAAAAACTCTATCAGTGGATCTGGAGACAACAAGAGGGAGGATCAAGGGTTGCAACAATTGATATACTTAACTACATTCAGGTAGTATTGCTTATAATTTATACATCCTTCTGCTGATTGGGAGTGGCTTAGTAGGGAAATGTGTGTATGGCAAACAAAACCAACACACACTTAGGGTGAGGGAGAGTGAGAGAGAGATATGGACTATAGCAGTGGAAGTTAGTGATACGAATGTACCAAAAGGCAGCTGATTAGCAATAGTACAGTGTTGCCCTGGTCATGACCACTGTTGTCATGATTTATAGAATTTGGCCCAAATCCTGCCCGTGATCAGGGCTGAGTTCTCCACTGCCCATGGAAAAAAGGTCCAAGAAATAGTCTGTCTGAAATATTATACCAGTATTGCTGTCTTCATTCATCAGTTTTCAGTTCAAGTTTTGATCGTTTTAAGTAACCTTCACTGATAATGATGCCTGCTTATTTAAGCAGTTGTGTATTGTCGCTGTATGCACAAGGCATGCTATTGGAGAACCTTTTGTCTGCCATACTGTTTTCTGCAATCCTGTCTTTGCTTCACTTTTGTTTTTCTAGAATTACAGAAGAGATGATATCTATTTGTCTAACTTTGTTATTTTTAATTTTTGTGAAAATGAATATTTTGTACATTGGAGTTGTGGTCTTCGAGAAGTTACAAAATTGTCCCAGGGATTATTGGTTGATAAATGGGGGTAGAAAAGATAATTATATGTTGTTTTTTTATGCCACCTTAAACAACAATTTCCCAGAAATTAAAATGGTGAATATTACTTTTTAACTTGATGTTCTTGTGGCAATTTAGATATTTATCTTGAAATTATCTAACACAGTTGTAAAGAGGGTAGTTGGGTACGATAGAAAAGATTTGACAACTTCCCTGAAATTAAAACAGTGATTATGGATAGGTAATTTGTGTGTGCTTGTGGCTATCTAGATATCTTGAAGTTTTAAAAAAAGTGGGTGATAACATAGTATATGTTGGGCTTCACTGGGATGTCATTATGCTTCAAGATTATTGGTTTATGTTATTCTTGGTCGCAAAGTGCATGTGTGAAAGTTTATTCCTCTTCTTGCAGAATGAGCTAGATTATTGTGGAGAGGAGCCATCCATGTCACCCAGAGCACCACTGCAACACCAACAGTCACAACCAATAATGCATGTGACTAATTCTGGCTTTCCATTAACTTCAGGATCTTCTGGCCAAACAATGGTGGGGCAGGGACTCCGGTCTGAGCACTGTGATAATCAATCAAAGAATTCTGTGTTTTCAAATGCTTTGTCAAGCCCTATCCGTCGAAGTCTTCAGCATTATCAAATTGGTGAGGGAGGGAATTACCCTAGTGGTCTCTCCATGGGGAATGGAAACCGGAACAATGAACCCAGCTTTCTTCACGAGCAAAGCAGGGATTCTACTGCATTCAATTCTAATGATTCTGCCATGGACATGCATGCAGACTAGTCCTGCTCATTGGCTTATCGACTGGATATTCTTGTTTGACCATCCTTCTGCATTGCCTGCAAAAGATGTTAATAACCAAGGGAAGTCCATATCTGGTTTTTGCTCGTCACATCTGACAAGAAATTGCAGCAAGGTGGAACCAGTTCTATTAACCTATTAATATGCTTAATTGCTTATGTTGTCCGAGTGATTAGTTTGGATCTTAAATGTTCTTTGTAAAGTTTATTTTTGGTTGAAATAGTTTAAAAATTAGCATTTAAATGTGCACCTTGATTGCCCCCCCGACACCCTTTTTCTCAAAGACAACATTTTCAGTGTAAGGATTGCTTCTGTCTGAAGTTTCCTATGTAAATCTCCTATATGTGGCTATTTACAGCTTTAGGCATCTTTTGTTCCTTTGCTTTTCATTGCTATGTTGTCATACCCTAGTATCTTTTCACTGTTCTTTTCTTTGTTGGGTTGTCAAGAGAGGGAATAAAGACACCCATTAGGCTGCAATTCATATTTCTCTTTTAGGATTAATTTAAACTTAGTTCCTAGTTGTTGATGATGACGAATCATTAGGATTTAGGATATATGCTTTCCCACCTAGTCAAAGCTTGTTATTTCCAAAATATTGCAAAGAAACAATTGAAAAGTAAAAGCCATGCGCATTTGGAACCACAAGGTTAATACTTGGAATTGGAAAAGGAGGAGCAAGGAAAGTAGGGAAGAAAGTTGTTACTACTATTTGGAGCCTTGGAAGGGATGACATGGAATTGCTTGTGCTGGTGTGCTTATGCGATGGCAGAGATGGTATATGTGCATTGGCATGCTTGAAGTTAAAGGTCAACATTGTGTCCATATGTAGCATTCCTCCATTAAAGATAAAGGCTCTCGTAGCTAGGTGTCCTTGTTATGGATATCAAGCATTACCATATTTCTTGTTAGTGCATTATTTATTCCATATAAAAATCGTTCGGATTTTGAATACCTGCGCTGCACCTTATCCACAAATTTGTTGGTATCATCGGTATAAATAGCTGCACATGTTTCCTTCACCTATGTTACACGGCACTTCTCAATCGGCCGATGTATACGTGTATGTATGAATTTAAGAATGTTTTTGTTTTTTTAGTTTTTATTTTTTATGTTTTGTGTTTTGTATTAAAAAATATTTTTCTTAAAAAAATTGAACAAACGAAAATAACTATTAGTCTAATCACTTTTATCCAATTGTGTGTGATTTTATTAAAAAAATATTTTTTTCCTTAAAAAAAGTTTAAACAAACAAGAACAACTCTTTGTTTAATCACTTTTTTCTAATTCTCTCTCTCTCTCTCTCTCTCTCTCTCTTTTGGCAATATGTTTAAAGAGAAATGCTAAATGCTACAAAAACCGAATTCTAACACGCGAAGAAATTACAACAATGTTACCGTACTTGCATTATGCATAATTAGGCTTTGACTTTAGGGTCCGGGATTTATTTTTAAAGTGTTACATTTTAATAATCAGGGTTTCGTAACAAATAGCATGTTGATATTACATAAGCTTTAATGGCCTGGGGAACTTTTTTAATTATTAATCTTTTAATCTAATTTGGTGCTTGTTTCATAAATTTTTTTTAACATATATTTGGATTTATATTAAAAAATAAGAAGCTTGAGTTCTAACATAATTCAATGTTTTGATTTTACTTAGGCACTTTTTACATATTTTTGTTGATAAACCTTAATGATAATCTGAAGTGCTATTCACTAGATTTTTTTTTTTCAATATTGCAGTTAAGTAATGTTTAGATAATCTTGTGTGTATTTTGATTAATATATCTCTTAATTAGACGAGTCATTATGTTAGGATTAAGGGATTTATAAAGATACTTTTAGAGAACTAATCTAAGTAGCATAATTAAAATTTAAACACATGACCATGTAATTACTCATACATCACGCGTCCTTTTTTTTTTTTTTTTTTTGGGGTCAGGATCAAACATCCATTTATAGCTAACTAAATCAATCCCACGTGGTTAAGTTGGGTAAATAGGTCAATAATTTAAGCGCTATGTGGTTGTGGCTAAATATATCTATAAATCCTGCCAACACTTTTATTTCATTGGGCTTCTTTTTTTTGTTCTTGATACATCTGAATAGGAAAACAAACAAAACAGAAGACCAAGGGCGCTCAAAAGCAGTGCTCATGTAATCTACATGCCGCAATGGGCTAAGAGGCAAAGGAGGGTCCTCCAGGACAACAAGCCTCTCCTCCTCGTCTGCACCTTCCTGAGTTAGATGATCAATGCAAAAGTTTGCCTCACTCAAAATGTGGGACAAAGAAACCTCCCAATCTTTCCGAAGCCACTCCTTAATCTCAACAATGATAGCTTGAAAATGATGTTCCTCAACCGTAGAGCTAGAAATGATAAGGCGAGTCACCTCCAGAGAATCAGTTTCACACAAAACTCTTCGGAAACCACGATTCCACGCCAGTCTAAGACCAGTACACACTGCTAGAAGCTCAGGGAGTAAATTATCGACAAAACAAGTTGAACCACCGAAGCCAAATAACCGCTTTCCATCTTCCCCACAAGCTAAACCACCGAAGCCCGCCCTATTGGGATTCCCTTTAGAACTCCCATTTGCATTAAGCTTGATAAATCCTGTATCAGGCCACCACTAACTCACAAGGCGAGCTGGCCTTAGCACACCATTATTAATCAATAGATCTTCAGATACTAGAGTAGTATCGGTTTATATGTTTCTTAACATGAAACTATACAAGAAAGGGTCTCTAAAAACTTGCGCATTCCAACTCCGCCAAATCCACCAAGTAATAGCATAGAGAAGACCAGTGTCCTCTTTGCGCACCATGCTACGAAGCTAGGAAATATGATCATTACCACTCATGAAAGCCTCACTAGTAGGACCAAATAACGTCCAAAGTCTTTTCGC
Organism: Pterocarpus santalinus; assembly: GCA_031439595.1. Classification (NCBI taxonomy): domain Eukaryota; kingdom Viridiplantae; phylum Streptophyta; class Magnoliopsida; order Fabales; family Fabaceae; genus Pterocarpus; species Pterocarpus santalinus. The sequence continues at coordinate 52,965,929 of CM062526.1, forward strand.
CTTGAAACAATCCCGAAGGAAATGAAGAATGCTCTCGTTGCCTTGTAACTATCTGGGAAAGGAGCTAAATGTCTCCTATGTCTAAACAATTTTGCTGACAAGGAATCATGGCAAGCAAGCCAAAATAAGAATCTACACTTTTTTAGAAGAAGGCATTTTCCAGATCCAAAGCCAATCATCCGATAGGTCATTATTGCCCTCAGAGTTCATCTAATGATAACCCGAAGCCACAGAATAGACCTTTAAAACATTGCTAGCCCAAACCACGCAATGACCAGCATCGGGATGAAGCCAAAGAGAAAGAGAAGGAGCTTTTCAAACAAGTCCTGGGGCATAGGGGTTTGAAGGATATTGAACTTCCAATCACCACCCACACATCGCGAACACGAAGGGTTGTGTGAGAAACATGAATGAATAGGACAAAGTTACGAAGAGGGCTATCTTGAGACTAGTCATCATACCAGAATAAAGAGTCCCTACTGCCCAGCCAAAGCTTAAAGCCATCACATAAGCTCCCATGAGCTTTCAATATAGATTTCCAAGTAACCGAATGTTGAGTACTAGGGCCCATGTCAAAAGGATGATGGCCCGAACCATATTTCTCCAAAAGGACAGTGGACCATAACTTATTTGAATGGTCATGTAACTTACCCACTACCTTGCCCAACATAGCGACATTAGTATCCTTGGCTTGACGAACACCAAACCCCCCATCCTTCTTAGGCCTAGACACACAATTCCAATTCACCAAATGAACCCCTTATTATCACCTTTTTGCCAAATGAATCTTCTAACCAGATGGTCCTTGTCATTGCAAATTGTTTAGGGCACCCAAATTGTTTACGTGGGGTAGACAGGCATAGATGTAAGAACTGCCTTAGCAAGGCTTAAGCACCTAGCTTTGTTTAAAAGTTTGCCTTTCCAACCATTGAGCTTAGCTTGCATCTTCTCCAGGAAGAATTAAAAATCACCTTTTTTAACACACCCTTGCAAGAAAGGGTACCCTAGATACTTCCTTAGGTGCCTCGCAAAAGATATGTTAGACAACGTGGCCAACCTCCCCTTTTTTGCTAAGGAATGCTTGTTGAAAACATAGCTTTGGATTTCTCAAGATTAGCAGCTAAACTAGAAGCTAATTCAAAGTCTTTTAAGACCTTCATAATCAAGTTAATATGCACAACAGAGGCTTCTGAGAATAATAAAATGTCATCAGCAAAAAGCAAATAAGAAATGCCTAGCCCTCCTCGAACAACTCGCATTGACTTCCAAACCCCTTTATCAACCAAATCAATTATCATCATCGAAAGTTTTTCCATTCAAAGAACAAAAAGATAAGGCGATATAGAGTTCCTTTACCTTAAGCCTCTATTAGGAGAGAAACTCTCAAGCCTTACACCATTCCAAACTAGCGAGAGAGCGGAAATTGTAACACAAAACATAATGAGATCAATGATCTTCCTGGAAAAACCAAAATCAAGTAATGTCTACTTCAAGAACCCCTAATCCACACTATCATAAACCCAATGAATATCAATCTTAATAGCCATATAACCTAATTTTAAATTCTTTTGATTCATAAGGTTCATGATCTCTTGAGCAATAACGACATTGTCCGATATACCCCTTCCAGGGAGAAAGCTGCTTTGATAAGGACCAATAAGCTCATCAAAGGTCGCAACTGATTTGCTAACACCTTAGAAATGATCCTATAAGCCACATTGCACAAGTTGATTGGCCTGAATTAGGAAAACCACGTAGGTGAGTCAACCTTGGGAATAAGAACAACCAAAGTTTCCAAAAGTCTAGCATCAAAAGACCAATAGGAAAAGGCTTGTCTTACCAAATGCTAAATCTCATTCCCTACCACACTCCAAAACTTCTTAAAAAAGAAATGTTGAACCTCTTAAAAAAGAAATTTTGGAAGCCATTTGATCCAGGTGATTTAAAAGACTTGATGAAATGAAGAGACACCCAAACTTCCTCTTTTGGTACCTCTAAGAGTAGCACGAAAGCAGCATCATGGGATAAATTTGCCCCTTGACACAAAACCAAATGGGCCAGTTGGGGTCTCTCCTCAGAGATAAGAAGCTTCTTAGAAAACTTCAATGCTTCATTTTTTAGAATCTCCACATTAGTGCACCAAACATTACCTACAATGTGCAAACCATCCACCCTATTCTTAACCATTGTTTGAATATGGAAAAAGGATGTATTGCGATCCCCATACGCCACCCATTTCTCCCGTGATTATTGGAACCAAGGCAATTCCTCTTAAAGAAAAATTTGTTCATAATCTTTTAAAGATCCTCAACCAGGTAGAATAAATTATAAATAGGTCCCAAACCAATATCAAGCTCCCTTTGAATACCTGAAATATAGGCTTTTAGCAAACAATTTCGCCTGAAAATATTGTCAAAAATATCTCTATTAAAAATAATAGAGCAATTACAAACACAAGCCAAACCATCCACCACATCAAAGCCTCCTCTAGCCCAAGCCTTTTGAACAACACCCAAATAATCCTTGTGAGTAGACTTCAAACCGAAAGGGTCTAGTCCTCTTTATAAGAGGAAGACCTTTGTCTCTCACTAATAGCAAATGAGGATCAGAATGGAGATAAGGCAAGAAACGCCAAGAGCAATTTGTAACCACCTTATCTAACCTTTTGAAGACTATAGATCGCCCCTGAATATATCTCTTCCATGTAAAGTTGCCACCCATAGCTCCTATATCTATCAAACCATAATCATCTAAACAATCTTTGAAAGCTTGGACTATATTGCTCACGAAAGCACTACCATGGACTTTGGAAGTTGCTACAACCTCATTGAAGTCACCTAGCACAATCCAAGGACAAAGAAGATGCTCCTAAGATAACACAAATGCTCCCAAAAGGCTGTATGAACATTACGGATCGAGGAAGCATAAACCGCTGTACAAGCCCACTTGAAATCGCCACTCCTAACACAAACTGAAATAGCCTTATGCATGGAATGAATAAGAGAACAACGAATATTATGTTCTCTAGAGAGCACCCAAATACTACCAGCAAAACCTCTAACTTCCTCAATAGCTATTTTGAAGTATCCTAAGGTATCCCAAAAAATACACACTCTTTAAAACTGAACCCATGTTTCAAAGAGAATAACCACTATTGGTTCAAACATGGTAACCACCTCCTTCATACACCTCCTCCCCCTGATGCTAGTAGTCCTCTAATATTCCAAACCATTAAAGACAAATTCATGATCGCAGAATAATAGAGATACAGGCCCCAAAGAGTAATAGGCTATGTTGCTACTTCTTCCAACCCTCCACCATCATATGGTCTTTCTTTCCATCATTAGCAGAAACAATCCTTTCAGGCCCACCAGCTTTGATGATCTCCATTGTTGACTTAGTGCCCTTTGTTAGGGTCATGTCATTCTTGACAGTTATTGTACCTATAGGGGAGTTCTCCAAGCTAGCTATCCGAAGTCGCTTCCTTACACCTTGCGAAGGCATCACCTTGAACTTGGCTATACACCTAGCCTACTGGATCTTCACCATCCAACCTTACTTCACCTTCACATGATCCATGCATGTTGACACGCATACCCTCATATTGAGATTGCACTATATTCTTCCCTTTATTACTCCATGATTTTTCGGCCGTTTTGAACTAAAGTCCATCCCTGATTTGTCACAACTCTATTAACTTTGGGATTTGAATTCAAATTATCACCTAACCGGGCCCCTGCTATCGAACAATCTTACTTCTGATTGGAAATAGTTTTCAGCATTGCCCCAAGATCAGACTTATTCACCCCATTCTTCACATTCCCCAGCTTTGGATAGTCCTTGTAAGGTGTCCATATCCATCATATTTGCCACATTTCAAATGGAGACTCTCGTATTCAACTACATGTCAGTGATCCTTAATCCAAACCTTTCGAATCACTGAAGAAGTCAAATCGACTTCCACACAAACCTATGCAAAGTTTGCTCTACCAACCTCCTTCATCATCAAGTCATACTTCATTGGCTTCCCCACTATTGAAGCAACAGTGCTAGAGCACTTAAATTGTAGTGCATGGCATTCAAGCCAGTGAATCTAATCCACACCTGTGTTTGGTTGAAATAAGGATCACATGGATTAAAACTTGGAGACCATCTTTTTACGATAGGATAGCACCCTTGTATCATCCATGGACCACCAACAATATCCCTCTCCTTCTCCTCCATGTTATTGAACTCAACCATATAATAACCATGGCCAGCCGACATAGCATCGTATCCACCCTTAATCCAACATAAGCCTCGCAGTTTCTCTTTCACCACTGAATAACTAAGAGTTTTCCCCAATAATTTAATCACCAGGGCGTCCTTCTAAGGGAGGGAGATGGCCTTGATCATGCTTTTGTCAAAGGTGACCCTTGGCCATAGCTTATTCCCCTCACGAGGTTCAATCTTTGCAAGATTACTCACCAACAAGTCTTCAGGAAGGTTGCATTAGGATAAGAAGCACCACCCATGACCTTATCATGAAGAGAAAAATTCTTGGCATGGTTGTTGCCCTTCCTCTCCGTCACCTCCTGTTCCTCGCATTCCCCTTGTCCACTCATTCTCTAACTAATAAAAATATTATGAATATTTTATTGGGCTTCTAATATAAAGCAAAATGAGATTTCAGAATGGGGCTTTCTTTGAAAAAAAAAATAATGGGGTTTGCATGACTATTACATATATCTATAACTACATCAAATCCTTTTAAAAATTTTAAAAAAAAATTGATTCATAACCAATAGTTGATAGAGTCAAGTGGTTCAATATTTATTTTTCTTAAATAAAATTTTGGATTCAAGTCTCGTAAATAAAAAAATTATCGTGAAGAGAGTTTTATCATTATATTAAGACAATTCGGCTAAAATTATTAAATTAGATTAATTAGAGTTCAATAAATTTTAAATACCAGTAATTTAGATTATTGGATGACTACTGCTAGTAGATGGTATATAGATTGTGGTTTCGGCTAGGGCATATGGCCACTAAAATTTGTGTGCCCACTAGAGATTCTGAATCGGATTCAAAGGATTTCTTTAAAATGGCCGTCAGATGCTATTCTAAAATATCATCATTGCTTTGCCACATCATAGCAGCTTGGGTGTTCTAACCTGGTCATGAGCGACCTATTATCAATTATAGATTAAAATAATGTTGGGGCGGTATTATGGGGATAGAAAATTAACATTGATGCTAAAATAGTAAGGTGATGATGGTAAGTTGCACCGATCAAAATAATAATAATAATAATAATAATAATAATAATAAAAGGTGATGGTAGGTTGCAGCCTTAACAATAGTGGCTTCTGGCCATGAGTAATGTTCATGTCATAAATGGATATTAAGAGTAAATATGATAAACAGACATAATATTTTTGATGATGGTAAATAAGACCAAAAACTTTGTGTTTCTTTATGTTATCTATTCTTGATTATTGATATCTTTTTAGATGAAGTCCATCAATTCATCAAACTCTATTATCAGAAATTTAACTAATTCAGCTCAGTTTAAGGTCTCCAAGGAGACTTTTAAGTCTCCTATTAAGAATTATTTTCCATTCTGAGGGACTGAAGTGTTTAGTCACTTCGACTAATCTCACGTTAGTTGATTCCTGATATCTTATTTTAATATTAAAATAACATTATTCTTTTGCTATGAATGCTTAAGTCAACCGGCATTAATTTTAGTGTCTAATAATAATTGACTTCAAATTATGTTTCAACAAAAGTTTTTTAATTTTTGTACCTTTTACTCAAACAATAATTTTAGAGGTTCAAATCAAAATTTAAGCACATTAAACCTAACATGTGATTAAGATGTGATCAATTTGATTATTCATTAGGCTATTTATTTCCTTCCTAAGTTCATGCGTTATCAGTCCGAAGACAAAACATTCATGCATAGATCCGAGGTCATGAGAAATATTGAATTATGGATGTCTTCCATTAAATCTGCTTGCAAGTCCATTCATTTATAATTTAGGAGACAAACCCCCTAAGCACTAATTAAGATAGTTTAAAAGAGATATCCAAGATGTTCCTTAAATATTAATTAAGATACAATTTCAACTTTTCTTTTAATCAATATTTAAGGAATATATCTATTTAAAGATACCTCAAAAAGTAGATAAATAATAAAACTCTTCTTTCTCCTTGCATTGGCCTTAAATATTTGATAATGAACCTACCAGCAAGGCTTTCAAAATCAGATTTAAATTGAGTAGTCCAACCAAATCTATGGCCTGGGAATGTGATTGTCTAATACTTCCTTCTTGACGTTGCAATCTGCATCTACTCCTTTCCGATATTGATGGGGGCATTGCATTTAGTTGGCCTCCACAATCACTCGAACAACATAAACTTGACTCGAATATTTAAAATTTGCACTGATTTATTTGAAAAGCAAATGCACGGCACCATATAATATACTTAAAAGTGGCTGATCATAGTATAAATAGATTATGACCACAAGCAAACTTTATTTATAATTACTTCATCTATTTTAATTTATCTGTCAATTTGAATAATTTAATATATTTTTAAATTAATATATTTGAGTACAATTTATATTTTGAAATAACTATTATATTTAATCATAATTCTTGGCCCAAAATTGCATAAATAATTACTTAAAAAAAAAAAACAAAAATAGACGGACACCGCATTAGCTTTTTGACCAATCAATCATTTATGCAACAGAGTTGGCTTCAATTTTGCTCCCACACAATCATTAAAGGGACTTCGCGTTGGAACTTTCATGTCTCGCGCTACCATATTACAAACGTGAATTGAGCAATTATGATAATAAAAGAGCAATTAGCAGGAGATAGCAAAAACTTATTCAGACTGCTAAAAATGTTAACCATAATTAAGAATGTAGATATATATAGATATATAAGATTTTGTTTTTTTTTTTTCCTTTTTTGGGATATATCAGTGATAATAAGGCTTAAACTTATGACTTCGTATATATATATATTATTGAAGTCCGTTGCCAATAATCCATTTTTAATAGTTTAGTTTTTATTTAATTTCAAAAAATTATTTATTGTTTTTATTATTTATTTTTAAAATTAATTATAAAATATTTTTTCAACTTATTTTCTATTTTTAGAAATTTTTTAAGAAAATAATGAACATAACAAGATAGAAAACGTTTTCTCCCATTTTTGTGTTGGCAACTATAAGTTTTCAAATAAACAACTGTGAGTTTAACATATAGAAAATGTCTTTTTGAAATCAAACAAACCTTAAAGTTCTAAACCAGCAATCTAACATTTTCCTAAATTTCCTATAAACTTAGCTGCGCGCAAAGCTTTTCCACTATTTTCCTTCTATATATCAAAATTACTTAAATTTAAAGCCATAATGTATTTAAAACTATTTTTGCCACACCAAACTTATGTAATTTTATATGTGATTTTACATAGTTCAAGTAGGACCACACTAGCCAAATGAAGCGGGAAAATATTGTAATAATCATTCTTATGATTTGTTAAACTTATAGTTGCTAACATCATGTTCTATCTTATTTTAAAATTACAATAATCTCATCTGCTTTAAATTTAATAAAACAAATCTTTTTTTTTTTTTAAGAAAACAAAAACCTATGACACAAATGTTACCTCTCTATAGACGATTTAAAAAAAGAAAAAGAAAAAGGAAAAAGTTGTGTAATTTTTTAAGTAAAAGAAAGCGTGATTATATTTCAAACACGTCTCGATCGAGACAAATAGGTATTTTGTTCTAAAGCCATACATGCATAAATAGTTCGGCACACTTAAATATAGTTATGTGGTTGTAAGTAATACTATAGCAAACAGATCTTGCTACTCACGAATTTGTGAGTTTTGCTTCTATCAATTATCCAAAAATAAAAAAATAAAAAAAAGGTAATGCTATAGCAAACAGATGCATATCCCACGATCATCATGCATCTCAACCCGGTAAAATAAAGTATCTTTATTATGTTGTATAAACCATCACAGTTAGAATTTCACTTCACATTAATAACTACCAACTTAGATATCCACTTTTCTCGACATTTCTCTCTGCAGTCCTGCGAAGCAATCATACATCAATTGTTCTTCGACAAGAATAAATGCAATTTATGCACGTAATTATGTGAACTCAAACGCGCAGGTTTTGTTTGTAAAGTGCTATCAATTTTTTTTTAATAGAAGATAGTGAGACTGAGAATTATTTTTATGAAACATTTTTGGGATAGGGGGTGGGAGTCAAACACATAATATTTTACTTTCAAATGAGACATGCAGGAGATAACCACTAGACTATAGACTCAATCGTAATATTAAAACTTTATGTGTTTAATGCAGTGAGAACAATTCTAAATTCTTCCGCTCTAATCCAATCACCAGCGAGATGTGAAAGACTAACAGCCTGTTTTGTTTAGATTCTCTTCCAATTGATATTTAGAAAAAGGAAATCACGATTTCCCTTGACAAAAGGTACATTAAAAATTGTGCTTTTATTCTTGGGTTAAAAAATATGGGCACTAACTCATCCTTTGTAACTTGCTCCACTTTTTTTTTTTTTGTGTTAAAATCACATATATCCTTCTATTAGAGACAATTCTAAGTAAGTTGGATTAAATTACTTAGGCAATAAAGCTTTTCTTTTTTATTTTTAATATAGCTACATACCTAAGTTAGAATCTGAAACTTTTGATTAAACTAAAATAGTTCCTTATCAACTAATTTATGCACTCGTTGATTGTAACTTGCTTCACTTTGAATCAGGATAGAGCAAGCTGAGGAGTTAACTATTAAACATATATCTTATGCGGATTATGCAAAGGAGAGTTCATAAACACCACACTTTTTTTGAGATTTTCGAAGTATTGTCTTGCTTGATAGATAAAAAATTAATCTCCCAAAATATGATCAAATGCTTAAATAGGGACTCTTCTCAATAGTACTTTTTTTTATACATATGAATCCTGAGATTAAATTGAAAATCATATGCTTAGAGGATCTACACTCCTTCTACTCTGACTAACAATTGATTGGGTAATATGCATCATACTAATGTTTTGATTGTTATGAGCCATTATTAGCACATGAATCACAACACTGAATGAATCTGCGAGTTCGAGAATCAATTGCTAGTAATTAAAGTTGTTAAAAATCGGTGATCGACACCTAATTATGTGCAAGTCCCTTTCTCAGCAGCCCTAAGGATGTTAGGCTCTTTGACGTCTTGGCCTCTATCTATGTGATGCAACTCATGGCTCAAGCCAGGGTCATGTAGCTATGGAGAACCCCTTGTTTTTTAACTAATAAAGTAAGGCACTTGCTATAACTTATGCTTAGTATGAATCCAAATTGAGAAACAGTTTTTTTACATGAAAAATAGACACCAAATAGAAAACATAGAGATAATTAAAGCCTTTTATAAATTTCACACCATTAAATTAGACTCGCACCATTAAATTTAACATTATACCTTTAAGTGTGTCATATGCCTTTAATATCTTAAAATATAATAAGTTGAAATAACGGGACTCATTCAAACTTATACGTATACATCGCACTCAAACATTTCAAGTTGCCACTTGATGACAGGCGCATATTATGTGGCATGTGGGTGTCACATGCATGATGCATGAACCCTGACCCTAAAGATAAAGACGAAGGAAAATATACATGGTGCACAATTGGGAAGTCAATATCATATGATCAGATATCGTACATACATATTGGCTTTTGGGGCATGATAAAGTAAACGTGTCATTAAATTATATGTGGCTAGCGCAGAGGATGCTCAAGTATATTAGCCCTTTGAGGAGAGTATACAGTGCATGAGCAGAACCACATGCACTAATTATGCCTCCCAGTCACCGCAACTTAATAACAAAGCATTTCATACGTTTCTTAGAGTGAGATTTAATATGTTTTTTTCTTTTCCAATTTCCTTCCCTCTTAAATAGACAAAATATGTACTTCCCTTATGCGACTTAGTTTGATCTTAAAATTTGATAGCCTTTTATGATGGCCACCTTCCTGGCTCTTTCATATGTCAATTAAAACGGTACTTGAACTTCTTTTAATTACTTTGAAATCACATGAGAAGAATGAAAAGCAACACACAAAGAATGCCCTCTATTATATATATGCAAGTAAACGCTACTTCTTACTTTGGAGCCTAATCTTTACGCTTATTACTAGCTTGACTTTTTTATTTTAGGGGAAAAAAATGATACTATTAGCCTTTTAAAATCAATTATTGTCCAGTCTTCAATCATATGCTTTTCTAATTAATTGTTCTTATAATTAAGGCCCAAGTGTATCGTGTGGGATCTGGCAAAAGGATCGATCCTTAAGTAATTTTTCAATCAGACATGACAAAGAGAATAAGAGATTAATAAACATTGACATACAAAAATATTTACGAAGATCTTACGTACATATGCGAATTTGCATTTGTTCTGACATAATTAATTGTTATTAATTCTCTAATTACGATTCTCCTCCATTTTTAGCTAGGGTAAGCGACATTGGTCTTGGAGCATTACTGTAGAATAAAAAATAAAAAAAAAATCTAAATCAATTAGAAATCTTGAAAGCCACTCATCCTGCAGCACTAATGGTTTGGTCAGCTTTTGGCTATGATCATGGTGCAGGTCTGAGACACATTTCTTCCATTCATCCATGGCCAAAAAAGTTAGAAGTCTCGAAAATATATATATATATATATATATATATATATATATATATATATATATATATATATATATATATATTTCGCAGTTTGTAACTTAGAATTGATCAAATTTATTAATAGGGTTATGGGCGCGTTTTAACATGAATTCAGTATTTTGTCACATTTTGTATGGCAATCAGCTATATTGGTGTAGTAATTACCAATATTTTTTCATCATTTAACTATACAGGGTCCATTGTAGACCTAAGGTTTTTGGATCCACCGTAAACTTCACCTAGGATTGTGTCAAACAAAACAATGGACTAATTTCTAGCAACATAATGATTTGTGCCCATACATTTAATATCTGACTGTGTTTTGAACAAAAATACCTTTAATAGAAAATACTTGTGAGAAATTAGGAAAAAAAGGAAAAAGAAATGATCAAATTTGGAAAACATATCTATCTATACATATAATACTTTAGGAGTATTACTTGAAAAGTTTTGCCAAGTGGCAATCTTCCATGAATCTATTCAAAAAAATTTTTTGAAAACTTTTTATTTCAGATAAAATAGTTACTGAAATCTGTATTCATTGTTTAGTGGAGTATTTATTATTTAGTGGGGTATGTTTAGTGGATGATAAATGATTGGAGAAACTTCTCTCCTTATCAATTGCTCCATTTCCATATATTTCAATAAAGCACTTTCAATATTTTTTTGGTCCCCGTTAAGTTATTTTTTTATTTTGATTATTTATATATAATATGAATTGTTTATGGATAATTATTGTTTTTGTTTCCTATGGTTAATTATTGTCAACATTTAAATTATAGTTCGAATATCTAAAATGTTTTGAAATAGTATGTATAAATTTACATAACATAACATAAATTTTTTTATAGAAATCTTTATAGAAATATTTATAGAAGGATTATAAAAACTAAGATAAGATATAAAATAAAATTTTGAAAAAACCAATCAAATTTCTATATATACAAACATAACATACAAAAATTGACAATAATCTATATCTACATATAAAATATTTTAGAAGCATCTTTTGAAAAGTTTGGATAAAGGGCACTCAACAAGAAACTTCTATAAAGATAAATTTATAACTTACTAAATTTGAAAAAATAATTTCTTAGTGGGGTATTAGTGGAATATCTAATTGATGCTTATAATTAAATTAACCAATCAAACATAGTTGCTTTTTATACTTTTTATATATAGTTAAATAATTTTTTTGACAAGACGTATAATTAATATTAGTATAATATCTACTTACAGCTTAGCATTTGAATTAACAAGTAATTAGAGATAATTACTTGCTTTTTATAATTCCTTTTTTATGCATAATTAATACCAAGATTTTGAACAAACAAATCCTATTTTTTTTTCTCCATATGTATTTTATTCCAAAAATTTAAATTAACTATTAAAGATTATTTAAATTAACTATTTTTTATAATCCCTTCTCTCACTATTTTAAAAGATTTATATAAAAGATATATAAAACATAAACATAAAGAAATTTACAATAAGTAATAAAATTTTTTAAGGAGTAATTATTTTACATTGTCAATAATGATTCTATAGAATTTCTTTCTTCAAAATTATTTTACTAAGAAATTGAAAAAGGGGAAGGTGGATGAAATGAGATGCTTCATTTTTTAATTATTTGATCCTTACTTAAAAAATGGAAATAAATATTTTTATAAAATGAGTAACACTTTTAACAATGAGTTATTCTAAGAAATATATATCCTTATAAAATAAATTATACTTTTAATAATTAGTTGTTGTATGAAATAATTTTATATAATTTATCTTTCAAATTAATTTACTAGAATGTTGAAGATTGGAGAACGGGAAGAAAATGAAATGTATTTTCTTAATTTAAAAGTCATTTGATTATTATTTAATAATTTATTATTATGTAATTATTAATATTTGTACTTATTTAAATTCAATATCTTACAAGAAGTTTGAATTCTCAATGGACCATCAAATATAATGAATTTATTTTATTATTTCTCTTTTTTTTTTTTATATATTTTGCATTATAATTTATTATATTGTGTTACTAAAGCTGTAAAGGAATTGCACACTAAAAATTATTAATCATTTTTTTAGTTTCATTTCATGTGATTTTTATAATCTAATTATTGAATCAAATTAATTTCTATAATCATTATTATATTTGTTAATAATTTTCCAAAAACACTAGTTTGATAAATTACAGAAAGAACATACGGGTGAATTTACAGGGTTATGAAAGTATAGCAACGGGGAAGACAATTATAGGAGGACATATATGAGAAGAGATCATATATAATTAAAGAAATTTGATATTGAGTCGCTCAATGCAACTGTTAAAGAATAAACAATAAAAATACCTGAATTAAAGATAATAAAACTTTAAAGTATTTACTTTTTACTTAAAACGCTTAAAAAATAACTAATATTATTAAATATTTCCTAATCAATATTCTTAATGCTTTCATTAACAATACATGTATCCAAAATCATAGAGAGAAGTGACATGAACACACATAAAATTGATAAAAACGAATTTTTCAAAGATTGACGCAGTGTACCCGACTCAACTTTGAGGTTTTCAAACACAAAAATAAAAATAAAAATAAAAAACCCTCAACTAAGAGCATGCAAGAAATAAGAATAACAAGAGGAATGGGAGGGTCTGCAGAAGACAACAACTTTTCGTGGCCTGTGAATTGCATGAAAATTGGCAGCCAATTCTGCTTAGATCTCCTCGTGAGGTGAAATCTCTCCCCTATCCCATGTGTGCCTCATACAGAGGATGCTCTTCACGAGGTCAAAGCCTATAAATCCCAACGTCACAGCTCATAATAGTTTCAGAGTTGCAAAATTTGGACCCTTGCTTTTTCATCTGAGAGTAATACCAATTTTGGACCTTTGCTTTTCAGAATATATTCCATGTTCCATACATTGCTTACGTAGTTAAGGACCAGTGTTGCCATGAGGATATATAGCTAGCTTGGAATAAGTGCCAATATATCGGATTGATTTGGAGAAGAATTTATTAGAATTGGAAATGTTCTCAAGGAAGAAAATGTCAGCTCCTTCCACTGCATGTGAAGTGGCACTTGTGTGTGCTTTTCAGAAGATAACCTTTGCCGTGATATTGGGCCGAAAGGAGCGGAATTTAGAAAGAGGCGTGTTACTTCGCCATACTTTTATGTGTGTCAATTAATTTATGATGATACATTTATAAATAAATAAAAAATTTATTTTATAAAATTATATGAATATAATAATAAATAATAATATTATCATTCCATTATATAGTTATATATATAAATTTTTTTACTTATTCATAGATGAATTATTATAAATCAATTAATATGCATAAAAATATGTACAAACAATATTTTTTATTTAGGAATGTTTGGCCGGCTGAAAAACAAAAAAAGGAAGAAATGTTTGGTCGGGTGCCCTGTGCAACTAGGTGATCACAAAAAAGTTAAGATGAATGGCAATGTGATCGCATTGCCAATTTGAGATGTTACACCTTACCATGCAATCCTTTTATTTTTATTTTTGTATGAATAAGAAAATTTAATGGACTTATTACTCATTCTGATAAAAATTTTCACTTTCTTAAGTGATAAATGTTTTTTTTAATAACAGTAGTACAATAATCTTTTACCTATAGTTATTACAATAATTACCTTGTATATTAGATAGAGTAATGATTCTGCATTTTAGCTTCTATCTTTCTGATGACAAAAAAATTAGCTTAAATATTTTTTAAAAGTTTTACTTAACTTTTGTTTAAGATTTAATAATTCCATTTCTTCTGTTGTGAATTTGTGATAGTGGTTGTCTCACACTTCTTTTTAAGATATTCTTAATAAGCGTGGAGGCGTCAATTTTACAAACTCTATTGTGTGGTGTAAATATAAATATGTCAAAGTATTTTGATGTAGTACATCCATTACTTATTTAGTTTCTATTTAGTAAACAGATATTGATTGACTTGTCCAAATAATTAAGGGAGATATCTTCCTTGAAGTGAGATATGTTGTCACAAAGAAGCATGCAACAACTTCAACACATCAATTTCATCATGTCGACCATTTTAGTTGGCGTCTTATCTTCACCCGAAGATTCATCATACATAAGGCAAAAATGACTTAGAAAGACGTGCATATACTATTTGGCTCCTTCTTTTCTAGAATTTTCCAAACACCACATGAAACAGTTTTATTTACCCAAAGTCCCAAACTATTCGTCTAAGTGTTTAAGATATTTTCTTTGTAAATTTGTTGCCATAATAATTTCTCAGGCAAGCAAACAAAACCAATTCTTTCTCCACCCGCATGAAAAACAAATCTTAACACTTCCATATTAACGATGATGAATACCATTTTGTTTTTCACTCTTTTTATTTTAATTTATCTGTCAATTTAAATAATTTAGTATATTTTTAAATTAATATATTTAAAATTAAATATATTAATTTAAAAATATACTAAATTATTTAAATTGACAGATAAATTAAAATGGAGCGAGTATATATTATCATTTTCTTTTGAGTGAATTTTTAAATTTGATTTTAATATATTATTAGTGTATGATTTTTATGTATTAATTTAACTATATAATAACATATTCTTAAAAATATGTATTCAACTATATTCAATAATTACGTTAAATATATTTATTTAATAATATAAAAAAATATGCATAAAAAATTATTTGTTATTCTCTCATGTAATCTTGCATACCTGCCTCATATTAATTTTCATCGGAGCTTGTAATGACATCATTCTAACTATAAACGATTTATATAGTATTTAAAGTCAGACAATACAAATAAAATGGATAATTAATTTTGATATGTTATTTATATAAAGTATTTTACATTATTGTAGAATTATTTTTTTATAATTTTTAAATTAATTATAATAAGAGTAAAATAAATTTTTTTACAATAAAATTTAAGTTAAGAATAAGATTCATTTCAATAAAGAATCAAGATATATCTTTGAATTTAATGAGCATTTATAGAGTTATTTGTAGATTATCTATCAATGAAAGAACACAACAGTAGAGCAAAAGATTTATTAGATAAGACAACCCTATATACTCAAATATTTTTATTAATATGATAATATATAATTAAATATTATTATAAAATATTTTCATACTAAAATATATTAAAATTAAATCTTAAAAATAATGTCTCACAACCTTAGAAATTTACTTAATACTTCACAAGTATTAATGCACATTTAATTAACTGTAACACCAATCAATAAAGTATAGAATCACTAACATCTCATATTCTCATGATTTTATGGAAGCGTAAAAGGAAGAATGAAAACTAAAATAAATAAATAAATAAACATAGAAGGCCATTGCCCACATTGAAAATTGGGGCCACGTCGCTATCATACGCCGTGTGCGTCACTATCCCCATCCTCCTTTTAAATAGTTGGAACCAGAAGAACAAAAT
Organism: Pterocarpus santalinus; assembly: GCA_031439595.1. Classification (NCBI taxonomy): domain Eukaryota; kingdom Viridiplantae; phylum Streptophyta; class Magnoliopsida; order Fabales; family Fabaceae; genus Pterocarpus; species Pterocarpus santalinus. Next base: position 52,982,144 of record CM062526.1, read on the forward strand.
AATAATTAAAAAAAAAAAAAACACTACCAAACCGTTTGTTCTTTCCATTTTTTCCTTTTTATTCGCAGTTTCAATTCCTCGCCGAGTTTTTGGTGTAGCTGGCATCACAGAGGGACAGACATGCTCCTACCCGTCGCCGTTGATCCACGCGCCGGTTTCCTCCGCCGTTGATTCTCCGCAACTCCTTTTGGTACTGCATACTTGCTCCTTTTTTCCTTCGATCTGAGAATTTTCCGTTTGTTTCCCGAGAAAGTGAGAGAAAACCGACACTTTGAAATCTCGCTCTTCTTTCTTGTCCGATTTGAGTGTGCGAGCCATTGAAATAATTATAAACTCAATTCGAGTGCGATTTCAGTGTGTTCAATGTTTGGTGCTTGCGTTTATGATGTTATTTCTCGTGCATTTGCGAGGTGCTGAGTGGCTTTGGCGATTTTTTTTTTCTCTGCAATTTTATTCGTTTTCGTGAAGTTGGATTGTGCGAAGAGAAATCGCTAACATGCGTTTTGGGAGTGTTTGCATTGAATTGAACTAGTGATTTTTTTCTTTAAAAAAACCATTTTCTGTAGTGATTTCTATATGATTTTTTTGCTCTCTTCCGTGAGTGAATCAATAAGAATTTTCTGATTCCTTTTTTTTTTTTTTGTGTGTGTGAGTATTCTGTTTATTTATATATTTATTTAGTTATTTATTGTTGTGCATGTTCATTGGGTTGGTCAAAAAATATCTATGACGGTTTGTATTGATAATTAAGATGGTTGGGAGTATTGATTGAGCTATGCTTTGATGATTTGAACAATTTTGATGGTTTCAGTGAAAACGAAACTCAATTACTTTGAGGCCCTTTTTTTTTTTTACCTATTTGGTCTTTTATACAGCAGATTCACCACGTTTTTGGAGCATCTAGAAGCTTGAGGAAGTCTTAAAGCGGTGTTAGTCCTGTGTTTTTGTCCTTGTCTTAATTCAAAAGGCTTTCCAAATCTGGATGTTCACTGTGAGATGTGCTTTTCGTTACCGTATCAACATTGAATTTGTTCAACTGAGCATATTCTGTCTTTGCATAATTGAAAGGAATAAGTGGAATGGAAAATATTGTTAGAAAAAGCTAAAGTAGATATGAAATGAAAGATTTTGAAACCATGGATAGTCATTCTGATCCCTGATTAGTGATTACTTTTGTTTGGAAAGGCTGTGATTGATTTTGGTTCTTCTGAGGGGAGGGAGCCATAAACAGAAATCATTTTATGGTTTGCCCATGAGCAGAACTGATGTTATTGGCAGTAGAAGGAGGAGGTTTCTTCTCTTCTTCGGCTTCAGGATATAGTAAGGGCCTGAGCCTTCTTCTCTTGGGTCAGAGGAGCGAGGATAAACCCATGAGAGTTGCGCCGTGGAACCAGTACCAGTTGGTAGACCAAGAACCTGACACTGAGCTCCAGCTGGCTTCCACGAAGAACCACCTCTCCCACAGGTGTGCCTCCTTTATTTGTTTTGGTCGCACTTCTGCAGGGCATGACACTCCATCTCCTCTCAAAGTGGGCCCTGCCCACCAGCATGATGTCTCACCAGGGCCACTGGTTTCCAACAAGGGAAAGGATCCTTCTGCTCATGTAGATGACGGTAATGATAATAGAAAGGTTGCACTTAAAAGTAGCATGAAAAGGCCACAAATTAGTAGATCAGTCGATGCTGCTAATGAACATGAAGCATCAGATGGAAAGGGGATTGATGCTCCTGGTGCTCAAACAGAGAAAAGGAAAGTGCAGTGGACAGATGCTTGTGGTAGTGAGCTTGTTGAAATACAAGAATTTGAGCCCAGGTATTTGGATCTTTTATTTTCTATTTAGCTATTACAAAAGGAAAAATCTTTCTCTTTGTTCAATTGCAATATATTAAAGGTGTTGTTTGTACTAAAATGGGGTTGGTCGAAGTAGCTAGGTGCTTCGGTCCGTTAACCAAATGTCTTAGGTTTAAGCCCTGAGAATGGAAAAAATCCCTGCTGGGAGACCTAAAGCCCCCTCTACAGGTCGAGCCGGATTAGTTGCGTTCTTAGTAATAGGACCCAGTGAACTAGTGGGCTTTCTCCCCAAAGTTAATTAGATGTCTTTGGTTCAAGCCTTGGGAATGGAAAAAATCCTTGTTGGGAGACCTAAAGCCCCCTCTACAGGTCAAGCCGGATTAGTCGGGTTCTTAGTAATAGAACCCGGTGAGCTGGTGGGCTTTCACCCCCAAAAAAAAAGGTCTTGTTTGTCAGACTTCATCATTAGGAGCTTCTGATACCTTATTCTGTGTGATTGGCACAAATGAATCAGATGTGAGCACGCTTTGTGGTTAATCTGTAGACATTTTGTATACTATTGGTTTTGGCATGAGATGTAAATAGTTAGCATCTTCAGTTTGTAAGAACAACCTGGAAGAAGCACAAAAATGGAACTTTCTTTAGAATTTTCTTATGTGGTGCTATGATGTTGGAGAAACAATAGACTCCCTCTGGCATTATTTGCTCATCTAAGATCATTTGATTAATCTTGTGATCAGCAATACACTATTTTTGGGTAAAGAAATGCAATTCACTATTGGATATTTGAATCTACTTGTCAGATATAGAGTTTGGTAAGGAGGTTTACTTAGGAATGTTGTGCTGGTCTTTTTTGTTTTTTGACAGTAAAAGATGCAAATTTGTGTTTGATAAATGTTTTGGAGTGGTTTTAAAGTCCAGGTTTAGGATTGATAACCACATTTGGGTTGCTTTTTTGCTGCTGAATGACTGTTGAAAATAAGAAATATTTATAAATAAGTTCTCTATTTTGATAGGTATTTGATATTTTAAATAGGCACATTGGGAATTTTTTTTAATTTGAATCATATGATTCTACTTTTCAAATCTCGGTTTTATTAGGTCTTTGATTGTTTTAGATAATTATAGCTGTTTTACAATATTTTTTGCCGCACATCTTATTAGCCTCTGAAAAATTCAGAGTCACTTTTATGAATTTTTGTAATTTTGGAACATTCTTACACAGAAAACTTTTTTTTGTTTTTCCTCTTTCTTTTTCTGGAGGCTAAATCATGGTGCCTACTGAAGCTTAAACCTGCAGATGTTATTCATCTAGTTTTTTCCTGGCCTTGCATGATTGGCCTACACATGATCATAGTACTCCAGACATTGTTCGTCTAATGTGTTTATATGAGCACATGCATAATATTAATTGCTTTAGATCAGCATTAATCAACGTGATTTCCTCTAACAAACTAGATATCAATTACTCAGCAATGTATGGCTGTTGTTTTGTGTAAATAGTTTTTTGGTACTCATAGCTTCACTTAAATTTTAAATTTTCTTTCTTACACTTTTTCCCTTTAATTTAGTTCATGTAATTTTATTCCAATTTTAATTGGGCCATGCTGTGAGTAGCAGTTGTAACACTGTCAAAATTTGCTGAAGTAGCACTGGCAGACTGAATGTCCAGGTGTTTTCACTTGGCTAAATTTTTTCCATGTCAATTCCACATGTTAGAACTTAATTTTTTTCTTCATTCTCTACTTTCCCTTTAGAGCTCTTCTCTGATTCTCACTACAACTCCATAAAACAATCAAAATTTAAAATTAACAATTGCTTCTAAACGTTGAAGCTTGCAGTGCTGATTTGCTGCCTTCAACACCCCTGTCGTTGGCACTCTAGTGGTGGTGTCTATTGACAGCCCTGAAAATAGTATTGTCTAGATTTGTAATGCTAGCCTGTGGTACACTGATGTACTAATTTTCTTCATTGTCATTCTGGGCCTAGTAGAATCTAGGAAGCACGAACGCTGATACAAACACCTGACACGACACGGACACGAAGACATATCAAATTCATAAAATTATAGAACACGGACATGGCATATATATATATATAATTTAAGAAAAATTCATAATTCATAATATCATATTGCTATATTTTTGGATATTTATAGATGTCAAACTACTAATTTTTATGACTTTCTAAATCTCTCCCAAAAAAATGCAGTACCCTTGATATATATTATGTATACTTCTTATACCCCTTAAAAAAAATATGGGGTACTATTTCTATAGATATCTTTAAAAAAAAAAAAAATCTCAAATGAACTTGGATTTTTGGGCCTTTGAATTCTTTTTTGGTCCATCAAATAATTTGAAAAAAAGTACTAGGTCATGTTCTGGCCATATCCAAGCCGTGTCCAACATATGTTTGAGCTGAAAAATAATATTTTTTAAATGGGACATTTAAGACCGTGTGTCGGACACATGTTGTACTGGTGTCCAACGCGCGTCGGTGTCCTACTTGTATCAGACATGCAGACACACCATCAAATTGGTGTGTACGTGCTTCATAGAGTAGAATGCAATTCCTCTTAAAGAATGTCTTGCCTTTTATTCTTATCATCTTGTGGCTCATTGCCTTCAGTTCAGCAATGAGTAGAGGGGTAGATTTGGAAAGTCCATGCCTCTACAGTGACAAATGGTTCAACCTAATGTGTCTGTTTCTGGCCCTCGTGGTCATTTGTGGAGATCACATTTTTGGTTAGACTGGATATGGTAAAGAACACAGCTATGGTGGATACCCTGACTGACTTGTTCCACTGGCCTGGTGAGACGGTTGCAGGAGATGATATGGAGATAGATTTGTCAGGTACTGATCTGAATTCACAATGAGAGCTGCAAGGAATGGTTGGAGTGGGTGATGCTGAGACATATTCAAGCGACTTTGTTTTGGTTGTTGGTGCTGAGCAGGTTTAGTTAATTCTAATTGAATGATGCAAAAAGTTGAGTTTTCACATCAAATGTGGCGTTGACAGGGAAAAACTTGGCCAATGTCAATACATGGACGTTCTATCTGCCACATCAGCAAATTTTGACAGAGTTATTGCTTCTTATAGCAGGGATTCAATTAAAAGTGGAATAAAATTATAGGAGCTTGGTTAGAGAAAATATAAGTGTAAGGGGCTAGAACTTAATTAAAATTGAATGAAACAATGCGGCAATAACAACAACAACAACCACCACCACGATTAAAGCTTCTTCTCACTGATTGAGATTGGGTACATGGATTAAATGATGCCACTGAATGAAACTATAGAGAACAATAATAATAATAATAATAATTAGTTTGTTTTTTTCCATTGCCGTGTATGCTTGTTGTAGCGACAGGAAACCTTGAGGTTATGTCTTCATTTCGTGCACTATTTTTATTTATGTCTTTCTTAAACAAGCATATCATAAATGAGGCCATACTACAGTTAGTATGTTTGTCAATTTCCTGTCTTGTACACTGCTAGGTTCACAACCATTATTTTCATGTATTCTGTTGCGAGACCCTTCATTATACTTATTTGATGAGTTGGTTGTGATGAAAGTTTCTAACAGCATTCCTTGTCATACTTTTTTATATTTTCATATTTTATTACCTAGTTGAATTGATTCTATAAGATGGAATTTTTCATTCAACTGCAGTGAGGTTGATGGATCAGATGATGAATTTGATAATGGAAATGACAGAACTTGTTCCTGTGCGATTATGTAAATTGGAGTTTCATTAAGATGATAGGATCATTCATCAGGTCATTCACTGTTAACACAATCCATCACTCGGCCTGAGGCAAAAGGAGCAAAGATTTTTCAGTTCTGTGGAGATATATATTATACACCAACATCTTGGTTGAGTGATTATTTGTGTCTATAATTGCTTGCTTGCTGCGGCTTTAAATTTTGCTCCTCCGCTTCTCATCAATTTGTTGTATAATTCTTGTCATGTGTGAATTCTTTGCCTATGATTCATCATTTTTATGCTACTCTATGTTCTTATTTTCATATGGATTAACAAAAGTTTAGTTCTATGCTCTGGCGTTATCTAGAAGAAAGGTAATACAAGTGTAAGACTCTGTAAAGAATTAGTGTTGTCATGATGGGGAAGTGAGCTTTTGGTGGTTGCCTAGTAACAAACTGATCGTCTTGCTCTATTGCTCTGCTTTAGTTTAGAGCAATGGAAGCTGCTTATTCGAGCTAGGCTTCAATGTATTTGGTAAGATTAGAATATGTTGAGGTTTATCCGTTGAAAATACAGGGATCGCTCGTCTTCCTGCAATTTCTTATGAGGCTTCATCCATCGGGTCTTAGGATGAACCCGTTTTATTGCAATTTGGGACTTGGAATGCCAGTTTCTTGGACCCCGTTCATCACTTTTTCATGTGCTAAATAAGCAAACAAAATTTCTAAAGGCGAAAGATTCTTATGTATAGTGAAATATTCCTTGCACTATGTAATTGAGTGTGAATCTGCCTTGATTGATTCTTAGCCTACTTCACGCTCATTCCTCAGGGCTATCTGCTTTATGTAATTTATGCTTTTGCTATGGTTAAATTTTATTAAAAGAAAAAGTTAGTTCATTTTAATCACTTACTGGGAATTATCAGCATAAATAATTAGTGGTTTGATTGAACTGCTAATTGCTTATTCAAAGATAAGTAATTAATAAAATCAATAAGTGATAAACTCTTAAGAAAATAAATTTTAATTGATTTAAATAAAATGTTTAAGTCATAGGTCATGCCACCAATAATCGTCTATACTAGTGAAAACTGGCTGACTGCAAAAAAAATTTAGTATCAGATTTGAGAGTCCATAACTTAGTTATCTTAGTAATTCGTACGGCTAATATCATTCGTCTAAGTTCCCTCTTTTAACGTTTGTTTGTAATCAGTCACTATTGGGTGATAATTCATAAATTTTATTGTTCACATGTAATTCTCTTTCCTATTTTAACAAAATGACCGGAATGGAAATCTAACAAGAGAAATTAGAGGAAAAAAGAAAGCGACGGTTCTCTAAAGTCATACCGTGGCCAAAATCCAATGGTTGATGCCAGTTTGCCGACTTCTCACGAGGTGTACGATTTCATGGTGCAAGTTAAGGCCACTTGCATCTCATTCTCTGCTTAACAGCAGCCAGCCACCTTACAGTGGTAACTTGGCCACACCTTGTCCGCACGCCTATTTTGATAAGATACGTTAACACCCACACCCCCAAACAAAATCAATACACCAAACAAGTTGAAATATCAGAAAAATAAAAATAATAAAAAATAAAATCTGAGGATTGTGGGCATCATCATCAGGCAAAGAAAATATGTCTGTGACATCTTCATTCCCATGCATCAAAATCCCAACCTGTTCCTCCTCTCCATCATCATGCACATCTTCTTCATCAACCTCTTCCTACCCTTTTAGATTCTCTTCTTCCAAGCCTTACTATGCTGTTACTATAAGGAACTCTCAGACTGAAGGGCCTCTCAGAAGACCAGTGGCTCCTCCTGTGAGAGACCCTTCTAGTGGTGTCCCTCAGCCCATCAAGCCCACCCTACCTTCTTCTCAGCCTCCACCACAGTCTAATGTGGTGCCTCCTTCACAGAAGGCATCTTCTGCTGCTGTTGTTGGGGATGATAAGAATGTTGTTACATTAGAGTTTCAGAGGCAAAAGGCCAAGGAGTTGCAGGAATACTTCAAACAGAAGAAGCTAGAAGAAGCAGAACAGGGTCCTTTTTTTGGCTTCATTGGGAAAAATGAGATTAACAATGGAAGGTAAAAGAGCTTCTTTCTATTTGGGCCTATTAAAGTTGGAGTTTTTCTTTATGTGGGTTTGTGTTTATTGCATTTTCTTTTTGCTGTTAGAACTAGTTAGTTTGAGATGCTTTGGTTGAATGTTGCAGTGAAGAACCTTAGAGCTGTCGCAGTGGTAACGTTTCAAATTCAGTTGCGTTTTATGTCCTCCCCCCCCCCCCCTTCTTCTCCTCTTCTCTCTTTAATGTGACAAACATCCAAAGCAATAGCAGCCTTCAATGTGATGATAATCTTGATTCTGTAGTGATGACAGAGAAGGAAAATCTAGACGATTATCAAGAGAACTCACTTAAGGAGGTGTTTGTCAAATATTCTGAAGCTCTGGTCCCTTCTCTTGCCATTCTTCCCCTTAATTGAAGTAGCAAAAGATGTTTGGTGTAGATTTGGAATCAAATTGTACTTTTCATTTATGAAAACCATGTCATTGGACAACTATATCTTCAAACTATGGAATTTCTTAGACAATATGCGTCCCATATAGCCACTAGAGTAATTCAGAAGTTTATATCATAGAATTTCAGTTAGCAGCTCTTGTAATTCTACAAATAATGGTCATTCTGATATAGTAGAATTTGATACTGATATTGTGAACAGTTATGGAAAGGTAAACTTTACAATAATTAAATGGGTTGGGAACAAACTTGTGCAACCAATGGAGGACTACAGTGCAGCGTAAATTAAAAATTAGGAATATTTTCGTTGCAGAAAGTACGGACTACCTAAATCTATTTACATTTCGTTGTTGTGTGCTCCTGCATGAGGGATTTCTTAGCCTAATCAACTTCTGTGAGTTGTGACCCCCATCATTTGTATTCACTGGGGAGGATTAGGATGTTGGTAAAAGGAGGGTCGGGAAGATGAGTGGTGGAGGATGTGTAATATTGAAGACTTGGGCGTGCCAAATTGCAAATAGAGCTACAAGCTTGTTGGCAAAACTGTCTCTTTTCTAGTGAGTCTTTGAGGAACAATTAGTCAAGGTTTAGGAAACACAATATATATGAGAAATACTTACATGGTCCGGGAGCACCACGTGGCTGTGCTCCCGGACCAATTATATAAGTGTATTTTATTTGGGACCTACCATTAACATACAATCTTATAAAAATACACTTACATGATTGGTCAGGAGTACAATCATATGGTGCTCTGAACCATGTAAGAATTTCTCCAATATATATTGTTCTGCAAAAGACTTCACTGTGGTGGCAGTCAAATTTATTTTACTTTGGGGTTTTGCTGCATTTCTTTACTCTTCCAGTGGTGTTACAGCTGTTTATCATCCAACCCTAAGCTCTTATCAAAGAAGCATCTTTTCAGCTACTTGCCAACTTGTGCTTAATCATTTTTTATTCTTTTGAGATATGATGCCTCATGCCCTTTATTTTTTGTATCATATTTATCCAAGTTCTGCCTATTTTTTTTGACTTTTTAATCTGGAACTTTGTTTATACAGATGGGCAATGTTTGGTTTCGCTGTTGGGTTGTTAACAGAATATGCAACGGGCTCAGATTTTGTTGATCAAGTAAAGATCCTTCTCTCGAATTTTGGGATAATAGATTTGGAATGAACACCTTGATATATATTATATATACTGTCAATAGTTTCTTGTTACCTTCCTTAGTGTAAACACCGTTGATCAATTTGTTTCATCTTCATTTGTATAGCAAGCAAGTTTGCTTTCTCTTCATATTGATGAAATAACAAGAACGTGATTTTCCTTTTCTATTATGCTCAACCCTTGCTATATACATGGTGGAATGGTAAGCCATTTGGTGCTTTCCACTTAGCACATCCGATACCATAAGAAAAGTTTAATACTGTCATATGGGGATCCTTGTCACACCACCCGAACCTGCAGCATTGTCTCTTCATATAGTTCATTCAGTAGTAAATGACATTTAAATGCATGACATTTGGTACATTAAACAGGCAAGACATCTTGCAATGGCAACCATGTTGCTTTGAGTTTGAAAATGTTACTATCTTACAAGTTATCTTGAGCTGACTTTGAATAATTTCGAAGTTAACCACACCAAAGTTCCTGGCTTTTCTTTTAATTTATTTATTTGCTTGAGCTTTGTTGACATTGACATCAAACAAAAAAGTATGAAGAGGCAAGAATGACACCTGATTAAAGCTGGTGGTACCAATGGCCAAATTGCTTTTTAAGCCAGAAAGTAAGCACCGCCTTTTCCTTTATATTTTTACAACAATTTTGAGATGCATAAGTGAAGAATGGGTTAAAATAAAATTTGATCAGTTCAGTAGTGGTTGTGAATAGCATCTAGCGCTAGTAACCACTAGAACGCTTCCCATGGTTCTCCTGAAAAGTCATGTATTTTTTGGGTGTTAGTTTTTAAGGTGATGAGGGATTACTAATAGGAAAAATGATTTTTTTTTTTTTTTTCAAACTCCTGACTCGATCATCAAGTGATAATGGTTTGTTTTTAAAATGGGATAAAAAGGTTAAAATATAATTTTGTACTTATTCTCTACAAAGTTTTTAAAGCAATCATTACATATGTAATTATTTGTAAAAAAAGACTTCAGTCAATTGGAATAATAATTTCATAAATGGTCATTTTATGTGGTTAACAAAGTATGGTATGGCTCTCTCATTTGCCTAATTGGTCATTACGTCCCAAATGGCAGATAGTTAGAGCATATATTAAGGCCCAATTACTTCCCTGCAAGGAAAGTATAACCAAGCTTAAAAACTTTTTTCATTCATGCACACGATTCTTCAGTCAACCCACAATCAAATCATCGTCGTGATCGACCCTCTACAGGAATATCATCTTCATTTATTGTATTAGGTAGGGACTTCTTTAATTAGGTCATATTACATTAATCATACAGAATAATTCATTCACTCACTTAATTATAACTCCAATTAATAGTAGGATTTTTTACAAATAATCATATGTATAAAGACTAATTTAAAAACCCGTTTTACATAGAGACCAAATTCAAAATCGATGATATATATAGAGATTAAAATTATATTTTAACCAAAATAAAAATAAGAGAATGAAAGAAGAACTATTTTTTTTTTGTTTGAATATTTATGGAATGAAACTTTAAGAGAAAAATATTAAACAAGAAAATTGGTTGGGGTTGTTATTTTAACCTTTAGGATGAGAATGTGAGATTAAATTTTAAGAAAATAATGATTATGATATATAATTTTTGTGTTTCTGTAATTAAACGAACACTAATTATATGCACAATATAAATAGATTGGACCTATAATGATACATGGTATTTTTCATAAAGAAATTATTCTTAAGTTTTTTTCACTTTTATCTTTATTTTCATATGAAAATGACTCTACACAAATTAATGTTAAACCTATATATATATATATATATATATATATATATATATATATTGATTTGCGATCAATATAGAGTATACTGTAAATCAGTCATTTCTTATATTTTATACAATTTTTATACAAGTTATTTTTTATGATATAATTATACATAATTGAATAATTATATAAAAAAATTTAATTCAACAATAAAATTAATTTGATTAAAAAAATAAGAATTTATTAAATTAGAAACAAACAATAACTCCGATTGATTTACTTGGGATGTTATTTTTATCTAAACTATTAATATTTAAAGTTGATTATGGTAAATTTGTGCTGATAAGGTTTAAATATTTGACTTTAAATATATTATTTAAATTTCTCATTATTAAATCAATTCTAATAGCTTAATATCTAAAATTCATTAAATCTTAATTAATATGACTTAAGGTAAGTCAACCTACTATCAAAATGATATTTTCTTAATACCATTTTTTTATATCCAGGACTCGAACCATATCTTAAAATAATAAATTATAATTTTAAAAATTATTTTATCGAATTATTTTTTTTCTCCTCCACTTTGGAATTATTTAAGTTAAACAGTACACACTAGAAAATCGTGATAGCATCTAGAGAATCTCTTGTCCAAATTCTGACGAGGTTGCCGGCAGTGGGACCCAACATAAGAATATTGGATCCCCTGTCTGCAAATGACAGACACGTGTGCACAACGTGACTGACTTCACACACACTCTCTCTCTCTTTTTTCAGTTCACGGCTCAACTTTCAGCCTTTGCTGACTCTCACTGTCTCTCTCTCTCTCCGCAGTCACATTCTCTCTCCTTCTCTTTCTCTTTCTGCGGAGAAAGCAAAGAAACAAAGAAAAGGGAGTGTCTTGACACTCAACGCTCATAAGTGAATCCTAAGAAAAGGCCCCATTGCTCATTAACACGCAGCAACATTCCAAATGTGCCGGCCATGGGCGGCTTCTTCAATCTGTCGCTCTCACATTCATCATCATCCACTCCTTCTCCTTTTCTTTCTTCTTCTCTCTTTGCACCTCCAACAACAACCATAGAAGAAGCAGGGGTGTCTGTACTGTTACTGTTATGGGGTGTGTTCAGGCCAAGACACTTGAAGGTCCTGAGCCTAAGGGCCTAGACAGGCTCAAACTGGCAAATGAGTATGTTGCAAGTAATGCTGACTTTGTTGCTCACCGGAGATCCACTGGTCAAAGGCATGAAGCTAGGGAGGGTGGTATGATGCATGATCAGAGAGAACCCAGAAAGCATAGAGTTGAGCCTGCTGTTGTTGGCAATGGTGAAAGTGGGGGTGGTAAGGGGAAAGGGGGTAGTAGAGAGAGGAAGAAGAGAGATGGTGATGTAAATGATGCTAAGGAGTACTTGGCAAAGAAGACTATTGAGGATGAGAATGAGATGGTTGATGGGTGGCCCAGATGGCTAGTTGATAATGTTCCTGCTGAAGTCTTGGCTGGCTTGGTACCCAGGAGTGCTGAATCCTACAAAATGATTGATAAGGTCTTTGTTTTATAGTTCTGTTTTAAGTTTTTATAATCTGGATTAGGCAAGGCTAGGAATTAGGATGAAGGGTTATGGAAAACTTTTCAAGTACTGAAGTGCTTTTGCAGAATGATTTGGGCATTCAATGCATAGTGCTGCCATTTATATTTTTTCTCTCTGTTTGAATCATAAAGAAATCCAACGTTGTCTATATTTGCATTTGGATGCAAAGTATAAGGTATAAGCAGACACTTCTATTCATGGTTTAGTGTACATTTTGAAAGCCTTATTTGTTATAATTATGTCCTAAGTTTAATCAAGGATCCGATCAGTTACATTATGAAAACTTTAAGCAATCATGGAATCATGATATTGATTTCTATCTAGAACAAAAATGCAATCATCTGTAATGATATTCGACTTCAACTTTAAGTTTTCTTATTTCCTAACATTGAAATCTAATAGGCAAAGCTTTAAGAAAGTTTATTGATGTGTGTTTATTCACAGACAGCCTAAACTGAAAGGTTATCCTGACTGATAATGGCTGATGGGAGCAAGCTAGTTGACTTAGCCACTGTATATGTTTTTGCAGGTAGGACAAGGAACCTACAGCAATGTCTATAAAGCTCTAGATCGAAACACTAGAGAAATTGTGGCCCTCAAAAAGGTCCGTTTCAATACATCAGAGCCTGAAAGCATTAAATTTATGGCAAGAGAAATTATGATACTACAGAGATTGGATCATCCAAATGTATTAAAACTTAAAGGATTAGCCACTTCAAGAATGCAATACAGTATATATCTAGTTTTTGATTTCATGCAAACAGATTTGGCAAGAACAATTTCCCATTCCGAAGAGAGACTAACTGAACCACAGGTTGGAAGTTTCTCTTTAATGCCCTCGATATTTTAGCATTTGGATCTCTTAATTCTCCTTGATAATCTTAAAAAGTTAAATGTAGGTGAAGTGCTATATGCATCAATTGCTTTCTGGTCTGCAGCATTGCCATGAGAGGGGAATTTTACATCGAGATATAAAGGGATCAAACCTTTTAATTGATAAAAATGGGATGCTTAAGATTGCAGATTTTGGGCTTGCCAATTATTATAGTCCAAACCAAGAGCAGCCCCTCACAAGCCGGGTTGTGACGCTGTGGTACAGAGCTCCTGAGTTGTTGCTAGGTGCCACACATTATGGAGTTGGTATTGATCTATGGAGTGCCGGATGCCTCCTTGCGGAAATGTTTACAGGAATTCCGATCATGCCTGGCAGAACAGAGGTGATAATGCTCATATTATGGCGTCACAATTTTTTAACTTTCAATATCTTTGGCTATCTGTGAATGTCCTTTCTTTTGTTCTCATCTTTGTCTTTTATTTCCATTCTGTAACTTTGTGTTACTTTGTCTGTATATAGTACTTCTATTTTCTAGTTCTGCTAATCATAAAGTTTACCTGCTTCCAGGTTGAGCAACTTCATAGAATATTCAGGCTATGTGGCACACCATCAGAGGAGTACTGGAGAAAATTTAAAATTTCTACAGCTTTTAGACCTCCAAAATCATATAGACCAAGCTTTGTAGAAACTTTCAGCAATCTCCCTCCATCTTCTTTGGGCCTTTTATGTACTCTGCTTGCTTTGGATCCTGCATTCCGTGGAAGTGCATCTAAAGCTCTTAAAAATCAGGTGAGTGAAGGCACCAATGGCTATTCCTGATTTAAGTGGTTCTGACTCTGACCCGTTAAACTATACACCGCACAATACTTTTCCATAACACTGAATTTTTTTTCCAATTGCTTTTTGTAGTCTGATTCATATAGCCGACCTTACCTAGTAGGACAAGGCTTAATTATTGTTGTTGTCTATGAATTTGCAATTTTGCATTCCAAATACGCATGATGATTCGGCATTGGCTCATTGCTGATCGTGTGGCACTTGTGGATTTAGAAAGTCACCCTCACGCATCTGCAATAATATTAAGTTCAGCTTGCAATTCCTAATGACTAGCTAGGAAATAAATCAAACAATTACGTGAGTAAGCTATTCCAATCTTTTCATATACAATTATCTTTTGCCTGCAGTTTTTCTTTACACACCCGTTGGCATGTGACCTGTCTGGTCTGCCTGTAATCCGCAGAGAAGATGATGAGCTTGATCAAGCCAATGAACAGATCAAGTAAGTCATTTTTACGAAAATATGGGTGATTCTGACATATGTTTATACTATGGAATTTTGTTGTTCAAAATGTGGCATTCAACAATCAATCCAATTTTTATTTTCCTAGTTTGATGAGTGTATAAAAACTCAATCCAATTCTTATTTCTGTACTGGCAAAAGATATCTGATTGCTTTGCTACTATTTACAGGTACTTGAACTCTAAAATCAGGCGTTCTCGTACATATCTGGAGCGTCGCAAGAGTTTAGCTCCTGAGAGGCAAATAGAACATACCATGTCTAATAAAAGGGTAAGTGTTAAACCTTGAGCTTTAGAAATCTGCAGTTTTCATGATGTTAATTTACATCCAAGACAAATTGGTGATTAGATATGGATAATGACAAAGTGCCTACTATTATGCTTGATGGGTTTAGATTCAAATTTATGTTTTGATCGCCTAGAACCATGGGCTTAGCTGTGATATGTTGACTTTTTTTGCATTATGCTGGAGGAAGTGTTTGATTGATATACATTTTTTATGTTAATGTATCTGGTCCTCACTTTTCACAGTTGGAAAATTATGCACATCACAGCTCCTTTTTTTTTGATTCCTTAACCGGTGAGGGAATTGGTTAGGAAAACTCAAAATTGAAGCTACAAATTTCATACTGAGTTAAATGTCTTCCTATATATAAAGGGTGATGTTAATTGATGCATTTGATTTTTTTTTTTTTTTTTTGGCTAGTACAACTACTTCGATGATTCAATGTTTGAGTACGGTGGTATTGAATTGACATATTATTTCAGGATTCAAGAAGTAATGCTGAGCCTGAAACTTATGTTCCAAGTGAAGAACCAGGAAGCACAACCACAAGCAGTACCTCATCTAGTGTAAATCCAGCTGGGGCTAAGAACCATTCACCTTTGTTTCCCTCTCCTGTTCTGGCTTCAGATCAAAAGATGGCCCAAAATGTCCATCACCATGCTAATGTTGGTGAAAATACTAAGAACCTTCCTCCATTACCAAAGTCAAAACTAAATGCAACCAAGAAAGATGACAATAACAGATACAGACCAGGCCTGGTTTTCAGGTCTGCTTCTACCAGAGAATTTAGAAACATTAGACAGGAGGAATATTTACTCTTTGACATTGATAATTAGGAAATTTGTACAATTTGTAATGGATGTTGTAAAAGCTTCTTGCAATTAGTTACCATGTTTCAAATATTGACCCTTAAAATCTTGCAACTTGGAAGAATGAAGAAAGGAATGACTGTACCTATAGAGTTAGATACATTCAATTGGTTCAATTAGAACTTGTAATTGATTATTTTCCAATGAACCACCAATAGCTAAAGTAACTACTTGGTTATTCATATCATTATCAAGCCTAGATAAGTTGTCACACATCATACAAGACATGCAGTGAGATGGGGTGTCACCTTCTATGATAGCCTAGTCAAAATCTCTATAATTCTTCTTACTTGTGTGTTTTACTCCTCTGTCGTTTTTTTTTCTTCATAATCTTTTCATGTAGTACATCCATTGAATTTGGTTTCTCGAATTCTATAATTTTTAGAACAAAGCCAATGAGGAGTAAGGAACTATTAGATCACAAGCCTTGGCTGTTGGCACCGTCTGTTGAGCAATAAACTCCAATGGTCACATCCAAGTACAAATTTCCAAATTGTAACAGCAACAGGTTTCCCTTCGTTTAGTATGCAATGTTTGGCTAGGATGAAAAGAAAACTTGTAGATTCTTGAGAGTTTTTTCAGTGGGAGGTATAGTTAAATTGGGCTAGACCTTGCTTCTTGGAAAGAGTCAACAAGAAAAACAGAAGCCCATCTACCGTACTTAGATTGCAGATATTGGAGATTGATATTGACCATAAAGAATATTGGAGATTGACAAAGAAAGAAAAGAAAGAGCTAAAAACTATAGAGAAGGACTTAAAAGTTTTTCTTAGTAAAAGTGAATTAAAAGTGCAAGGAGACCCATATATGAATGTTCTAAGTTACTTTACTAGCTATACTTGATAGGTCGAAAACATCTTGAATAATGTATAAACTATAAAAGGATGGTTCTTTATTGTAAGGGTGGTCCAGTCTCATCTGGTGGGATTTAAGAAGAGTAGATATCAATCTTACCTTTGCAAGTGAAGAGACTATTTCTAGGATTTGAATTGGTGACCTCCAAGTCACAACGAAGCAACTATATGAATGTTCTAAGTTACTTTACTAGCTATACTTGATAGGCCTAAAACATCTTGAATAATGTATAAACTATAAAGGGATGGTTCTTTATTTTAAGGGCGGTTCAGTCTTATCTGGTGGGATTTAAGGAGAGTAGATATCAATCTTATCTCTGCAAGTAAAGAGACTATTTCTAGAATTTAAATTGGTGACTTCCAAGTCACAAAGTAGCAACCCTTTTGTTGTGCTGAGATTTACCCTCTAAAAGAATGGTTCTTTGTTAAAATTCTAAAATAGAAACCCTATTGGATTTCTACCATCTTAGATCTTTTTCGGACAAGTTAAGAGCGTAGAGCATACATCCAAAAGAAAATAACTAAAGAATAAGAGTCTATTACTAATCTCAGTCCTTATGAACATTTTTAACTCTTGCTTGTTTGATACAAAGCATGCTAGATTGCTAGGTTGCTCTTGCTTTTACAATAGACCAGCCAAGAAACCCTTTGATGACATTCTGATTACAGAACATATATTCCAACACATCATGATCCTTCATTCATCATTTTTATATGTAAACTACCTTACCTCACAAATACATCTTTGCTATATTTTCCTTTATTTAGGAAAGCACTTTTGTTTTCTTTAATTTCTTACCTTCAAAGCTGAAATTACTGAACACTTGCTGGCCCACTATAGGCAATTTTAATGGAAGTAATGGCTCACACACCATAGCGAATATCACTGAACTTGTTCTTGATCCACTTTAAGCTGTTTCTCACACTTGTTTTCAGCTTCCCTTCCGCTGTCAGCACGTTATAGGCCTTGATCCTTTTCTTCCTCTTAAGCTCTGGATCATTTGCTGCAGAAAACCCACTTCCCTTCTCAGTTGGCCCATTAAAACTATATGAGTTGGATCTTTCTCTGAACCCAAACTCAGAATAAGAGCAGGAGTATTCAGGTTTCTCCATCACCAAACTCACCAGGTCTCAGAAAGAAACCTTCTCTTTGGTCTCTAACTGCATGAAACAGGAAATATTTGTATTACATGAGCAAAAATGGGACAAGCTGGTCATGGGATTTTAGAGGGCAAGGGCTATTACATTATGATCCAGTGCGGTGGCACCCCATGTGGTGATGTTGGGTGGCTACCCTTTTGGGTTTTGGGAATCATGAGGGTCATTGGTAGTGTGAGAAGTGGGACACACTTGTTGGAAGTAGGAGATGCCATCATCTCTTAGTATTTTTTTTATGATCAAAAGTTTAAGTTAAGTGAATGCTCGTCCAAGTTGAGGGTCAAGTCATGCCTCCTCTAAGCTTATCAATGCTTATCAATCGCTTATAGAAATACTTACAAATTACGCATTAATGGAGAAATCTAGAAATCTAGTCTAAGTTATGGTAATGTATAAACAAAAGGTTAACTAAGTGAGTTAACCATAGTTGATACCATCATACCACTATCTCCCAAGTGATGACACGATATGAATTCGCGTGGTAGGGGTATGGACCACCATATTTAGTGGGGGGACCAAGTTGGTTGCTATGTTTATTTTTTGATACTGAGATAAGGCACTAGGCCTAGCTTTGAACAGATGCCAATTTGCCATTTGCAAGCAATGATGCATTCACATTTATGTTGTTTGGTAATGGGGAACTTCTAGTGTCCCCAACCATTTCCTTTATGAAAAGGAAAATGGAGTCATCTTCCACCTTATGTCAAAATCAGCGGCTTAGTGCTTTGTGGGCCTTGGATTTTCATGCAGATCAAAGATTGAAAAAGATTACCTTGATCCGTTAGCTTTGAGAGAGGTTATCTAATGCAATTATGATATGCTATGTATGATTGACCAGATTCATATCATTATTAGTTGGTGAAATTGGTGATACAACCATTTATGTTTAATATTTTCTAATCAAATGTTTGAAGAGTGAATATCATAAATCCACGTTCCTTCGAAACCACATAATGCATCTTATCAAAAATAATAAATTTTAGCACAATTGCACTTAAAATTGAGCGAGCCTTCATAGTCTGCTATCACATATCTAGATGTTATCGATGGAATGATACATTATGAAAGTATGAAGGGAAAGTCTATGTTGATGTAGATCTACAGTGATTCCAAAGCCAGAAAAACTGAAAATTAAAGACTTGTGAGATGCATGTAGACCCACATGTATGGCAGCAAGAGTACCAATTCAACTGACCAATAAAAGCTTTGGCACTCATATTCCTATAGACTCAATAGCTTCTAAATGATTCAGATGGCGGGTTTGGTCCATTCAGCAATCAACAACTTCGTGAATCTTCGCAGGTTGAAAAAATAAGAAGGATGCGGAAAGAAAAATGCAAATGACCAAAAAAAAAAAAAAAAAAAAAAAGAGTTCTATAAGCTTCAATGGATCATACTCCATTCTCAACATGGTGGGAATTCCGAGGATAAGCATCTTATCAATTTGCTGTCCAGACTCCTAGACAAGGAGCCTATACCAAAAAGAAACTCAAAAGGGACCATGCTGACTCCTGGTTACCATCATGGATTAATTTGGCAACCTAACCAATAACCACCACTATGAATGAAGCTTCATGATCTTTTTTCTCTTTAGCCTTTTTGCTTGTGTGATTCCAAAATCACATTCCAAGCAATCCTGATGAATATTCTAAATGCTCTGATTTAACATTTTATATACTGGGGATAAAGTCCAAAACCTTGCATAGAAGCACTTTGTTCATATATATTGTTGACAAACATTTTATAATTTTTTAAGATAACCAAGTCAATAGTAAATAGTATCTTTTTTCTTTTTTTTAAGGTTTTGACCAAGGTAACTAAAAGGCTTTGGCTTTCTAACAATTGCCATTTTTAGTGTTTGAAATTTTTGAGAGTTAAGGAATCCACTTCGTTTACCATTGCACCTAAATAATAATACTAAGTAATATCTTTACAATTTTAATAAAAAATAATTAATCAAAAGAAAGTATTCACAATTTAATGTGATCATTATTAGCTTCTTTTATGATTTATCTAAAACTACATTACAAGATAAAAATTACATTAAAGTATATGACAGCTTTAATAATATTAATTCATTAATTTTAAATTTAAATATTAAAATGGTTTGTTCTATTTTTTCCATTATTATATCAAACAACAATGACTAAGTCATTTCTTAAAGTTATAGCTATTCATATGATTAGAGGGGTTTCATCTATACATAATATATGGTGTGAGGAAGAAATCATGCCCCAAAACAAAATCAACCAGGAAGTACAGTTAGAGGTCCACAAACTCCATATTTTTGTAAATGAATTTAAAAGTAGAGGGCGCCTACTGTAGATTGTAAAATTAGCATTGTGATTACGATTGTGGACCACAATTTAAGTCAAGACAATGAAAACACTCCCCGGCAGCGTGAATATTTTTCATGCTGAAAGCAACAATGCGTGCAAAAGTTATAACCTGGTGTTGCAATGACTAGAGCTAGATGAATGCTTGAAAAAGGGGTTTGGCCCTCATCCAAAGTTCATTACAGCAAATCAGACATGATAATGCCACATATTACAGCAGAAGCAACCCTTGGCAGTTCAGCATGTACTTGTGATTGAAAAAAAAGAAAAGTTCAGTTGTGACTCATGCTAGTTATAGCATTGCTTCCACATTCCATTACTTAATTACCTTTTCTTTGTTGTTGAGTTGCGATTGCCTAGACTTCCTATTCTGCTCCAATAATGATATGCAATTATTTATATTGTTGTGTTGCATTCGGCTGGACTTTCCCCTTTTTAGCCAGGCATGCAGATGAAGACTTCATGACACAAGCTGGAATTGATATGCTATACAGTAGCTCTGATGCAAACCGCAATCATGTGTTACAGTATGGCTTTCTTCAATACTGCTATCGTCATTATATAAGGGGAAAAACTATCAAACAGTGGGTGAATAATACTTAATATACTATGTGGTGTTTATAGTGAACATTGATCAGTGTTGGTACCAGTAAATTAGCAAGAATAATTGCCTAGGTTGGGTTAACTTTTTGACCCAACCCATCCCACAGAATACTGGTTGAATTAGATTTGTGGATTGTGTTGGGTTGGATTTAAAATCCCTTCAACCTACATAGTATCAATCAGATAATGTGTTTGACAACTTTCAACTCATGCAAATCCAACCTACCCATCTTTTTTTTTTCTCCCCCGCCCTCCTCCTTTTTTTTAAAATAAAAGTCATTTAGCCATGGATTCTAAAAAGACCGTTTTGGATTTCAACAATTTTTCTGGTGACTTTTTTGTAGTTCTAATTATATTTATGTGTAGACATTGTATTGTAGAAAATGACATAAATAAATAGAGATAAAAAGCTAATAAAGCATCTATCACGCCATTACGATAAGAATTTAATAGACTTTTTTTTGATGTAGCAAATATCTTTAAAAAGTTGAGAATGAAATTAACAATTATGTTAATCCATAAGTTATATGCACTAATTGTGTAATTTGTTATACTTTCAAACCTTATATGTATCAAGACTAACAATTCTTGTATTCATTAAGAGACTTAATATTTGTATTAAAACTTACATATGTCCAAATTTATTGCGCTCAACATATATCAAACTTACAACTAATCCAATTCAACCCATCATAAAATTCTCAATCCAAGAACCCAACCCAATTTACTACTTAAGTGAGTGGACAATTGCAAAAACATCTCAACCCATCTAGCACTCATAACTTTTTTTTTTTTTTTTTTGTGGTCAATGCAAGCATACCTTTATGAAAAAGGGGAAAATTCATATACTACAAATTAGACTTTGTTTGACATCAAATTTAAGTGCAGTTAATGGAAGGTAGATAAATCTACTACTAAGTGACCGCCTCAAATATGCCAATAACTTTATGTATGTATACGGATAGCACGGTCTCTTTCTCGTGGTATTCAATAGCAGCGTCCAATTGATCCTATCTACTGGGCCTGTGTGGGGCTCATATAAGAAAGAGATGGAGGGAAGAGGGAGCAGGAGTTTAGCGGTCTGTGTGTATGTAGGCCGGCGGGTAGTGCCAGAGGTTGTCCTAAGCCTGCATTCTCTCGACTCACAGTGCAGGTTATGCTAATAAAATATTCAAGTAAAATGTAAAATTTCTGAAATAAAAAGCACGCCCAGTGGGACTCGAACCCACAATCGCCTGATTAGAAGTCAGGCGCCTTATCCATTAGGCCATGGGCGCCTCATCCAGCGGAAGGGTTCCAAACTTCTTAATTTAACATAATAACTTAATCATTCAAAACATTGATAATTTTCTTACGCAGAAAGAGTTTATTGCTATTATCCTATACACTGGTAATATATTTAAATTAAATCAATGTAAAAAGGTATATTCTAATATTTTATTAATGATAAGCGATTAAAAAAAAGTGTTGCATATACGTCCCTATCAATAGAATCTAAAAGCCTCCTTGATTTAAATATACTATATGGTGATTATATTTTCAGTTTTTTTAACCGTGACTTCAATAAATTTGAATGTTTTAAACTAAATTCTAATATAACAATTTTCACTTTTTCTTTGGTTGAGATAACCATTACGAGATTAATTTTAAATCAACGGTTCACTTAATTATTTAAGAAATTCTCTCAATAAGTGCCTATACCAACATTTAAACATTGGACTCCTCATTAGAATAGGATTTGATTATCACTAAATCTATACTTTTTCTATTTCAATTTATTTATCTATTTAGATAATTTGATACATTCTTAAATCAATGTATCTGGATACAATATAGACAAATAAATTAAAATGGAAGAAGTATTTATTTAGCCTAATATAATTTCTTTATTTAATATTTTTTACAAGTATTATTATAAAACTAGTTCATCAAACATTAAAAAACCTACTTAACAATAATTTTTTTTTCTTTAAATGAATTTTTATTCTCTCCTAAAAATTCTACTCGCTTATAAGTGAGCATCTTACCTATCATTTCTTATTAATTCTATATAATATTTAATTGTAAGTAAAAAATTTCTCTCTTTGCATATATGAGTTACGTTGTTTTGCAGCACTTTTCTTTTATATGTATAATTAATAATTATAAAAGTTATAAATTTAAAAAAAAAAAAAAAGAACTGAGATGCAATTCAAAGGCTGCAACTGATTGATTATGTTTTATTTTTTTTTCATATCAAACAAAGAAGAGTTGCATCCGATTCCGAAGAGAGGAACCAGCTATGTCGAAATGGGAATTTAAGGTGCATGTTGCTTAGAACCCATAGCAGCGAAAAGAAGGCGTCGCTCTCAGTTGAGTGAGTGTGGCCGTGGTGATGAGATGAGGTTAAATAGGATTAGTACTTGCGTGTCGTCTATGGAAGCGCACATTTAGGTTTGTCTCTCTAGTCCCCTAATCTCATTACAGTCTCACTCAACCACCCCACCTTCTTTTTTTTTTTTTTTTTCTATTTATATTACACTGTCTACATCTTTCTTTCCAATCCGTTTCCCTTAATATTTCCTGTGGCAAGTTCGATATTTTATTTGGAAACTTGTTCGTCCCCTTCCAAACATGGAGGCCAGTGGCCATAAGTAGCTTTTTCCTAATTGTGGAAAAGTTTACTCTCTTACGATTGCCTATAATAAATGGAACATTATCCGCTATCGATATAAAAAATGCTAGACAACTTGAATTTTTGTTAGAATGACATGGTATTAT
Source organism: Pterocarpus santalinus (assembly GCA_031439595.1). Classification (NCBI taxonomy): domain Eukaryota; kingdom Viridiplantae; phylum Streptophyta; class Magnoliopsida; order Fabales; family Fabaceae; genus Pterocarpus; species Pterocarpus santalinus. The sequence goes on from CM062526.1 coordinate 53,005,678, forward strand.
TACTTACTCTTATATGAATAAGTTGGGCCTATAATTTCATAATATCCAACTATCATTATGATTTTTATCAAAAATTTTGGTTATATTTTTCTGATAATATAACATTGCTGTTACTGATATATATTAATTTTGGTAGGATAACTCATTACCTTTTTTTTTAAAAAAAATTCATAAATAATTCTCCTCAAAGTACCATCCGATATTAAATATAAATATCTCTCTTAATTAGAATTTGAATTGTGATTAGCATATATGAAGAACTAATTTCTCCTGTTAAATTCAACTCACGTTGGTAGGGTAACTCATATAATTATAAGGTGGTATATTTTGTCAAATCAAATCATTAAATAGCGAGATGTAATGTATCACATGATTCACATTCATTTAGTTGTACAGTTCGTGACCCATGGACTAGGCTTCCATTTGAAAGGGCATGGAAAGAGTACATATACGCAATTTTATCCTCAAAAGTGGGGAGACTGCCAATATTTGGGTCCGTGACTTTTATTTCACAAGAAAATAATTAAGTAAAAGAATTGATTATATAAATAAAATTTAAATAAACTTATAAACTCCTATGTCTGTGTGATATTAAAATAATTTAAAAGATATAAACAATTTCTCTTTGTCCATTAAATATGAAACTAATGATTATTTGGAGTATCGAGTTTGCTTCTTTTCAACAAATTAAATATTTTCTCGCAAATTCGAAATTTTTAATATTGTTAAAGTTCTTCAAGCATTAAACTTAAATTTATTGATGATTTAAGTCACTCCTATAAATAACTACTAGTTATATTTTTAAATAGATTTATAGGATGAGATCACTATCAGTAAGAAAATTAATGCTGATAATAATGAAGCAAAGTGAAGGGAGTGGAGTAAGAGATAATTATACAGTCAATAAATAATGACTTTCTTGATTGTGCTAAACTTTGAGTTTCTTTTTTGGAAAGTGGAAAAATTCTTCCCTTTACTATTACTTGAATTTAAAAAAAAAAAGATTAAAGATGTATAGTGAATTTCTATCTCTGCACATCAACTGAAATTATTTGTTTGGGCTTTTTAACTGCATAATCGACATGATAAATTAAAATGTTTTCAGAATATTTATTTGCTAGACCGGTAAGTAAGCACTAGTCTAAAACTAATGCAGCTTAGACCTTTCTTAATTAACCCTTGAGGAAATAATAAAGATAGGCTTCTTGTCCCCTGCCATCCATTTATCTGGAAAGTAAAGCCAAGCGCCCCGTGGGCCGCGCGGGGGACGGCGGAAAACACAAACACACACACACAAATTCCATTTTATTTGTGGTTTGTGTGTAAGGAGAGAGTACATTGGTTATAGATTCATAAACTTATATAATTTTGATCTAAATATATTTTTAATTTTTATAAATATAGATTATTTTAACTTTAGTCCTTGTAAAAAAAATTATTTATTTTTTATCCCTCTTTTTTATAATATTATATTTTTAGTCTTTATTGTTCTAAATTTAATTTAAAAAAGTATTTTAAAGCATGAATTTAGCCTTTATAAATATTAAAAATTTTGTTTTATTCTTATAAATATGTTAATAATCTTTTTTTGATTCTTATAAGTATCATTACTTAATAGTTCTAATTAACAATAGGAATCAAAAACATAATACCGAAAAAAGAAGGACTAAAAGCCAAAAAAAAAAATTAGAAGAACTAAACCTTTTATTTTTTATTTTTTTGGTCAGAAATTCAAGTTGAATGTGGCTCAAATCACATGTTAAGGATAGAAGAAGCTCGTACGTGAGCCTTATATTCAGTTTTATTTGCCTGTCATTTTTCTTACTATATATGGTATTTGTAACTTTTACTGTAAATTTTCGCTTAGACTTGTTGCATGTAACGTAGAATGGGACAATAGCTTATCCCTAGATTTATAGTTTTTGTTAAATAAGATTTTTCTTTGTATGCTTGCTATACATGCGTACTATTTATTGGTTGCATGTTATCGTGGCCAATTTTCAGCCGTTCAGATGATTCTGTAGACTGGAGGAATTGAGAATTGGGGTACTTGCCTCTAAGTATCATATATAGAGGATATATAGCTGAGTAGTGAAGCATATCGAAAGCATAGTGATACATAGCTTCTGGATACGGAAACGCTATTCTGGAGTAAAGATATGAAGTCTGATCTACCAAGAAAATTGGTCATTCTGCTGATAGCATTCTTATTTATATGCTTCTTTTCATCATTTGTTATTGGAGGTATACGCACGTAGCTAAAAATTTTTCCCTTGTTTTCCTAATTTAAAACTTGACCATAGCTTTATATCAATATTAATTCTTGAGTTATATATCAAAAAATTGTCTTTGATCATTGCTTTTTTTTTCCCCCGTATGTGGTTCTATAGTGATAAAAGCTTCGTTGTCCTAATTTTGTTTATTTTCATATATATCTACCATCTGCAGGTAGTGTCAGGACCAACCAATATGGGTTTCATTCTAGTCCTTTGGGTCGTGATGATCCTGTTAATGCAAAACGAGATGAGAAATTTGAATATGGTGAGGAAGATTTGATCTCAGTAGATTATACCCCAGCCCAACGCAAGCCACCAATCCACAACTAGTGATATCAAATTTAACGAGCAAGTGTCCAAATTGTGAATTTGTGATAGTTAAGCATCTCTTTCATTATTATTAATTCTGTATTGATAATAATGGAAGATAGCAGACCTTTGCTGGCAATGTATTGTCTTATGTTTGAGTTTACATATATATGCTCAAACTTGCCACAATATATTAGAATATATATTGAAGTTAATTTCTTCCTTTTCTTTATTTATTTGTTATTAAGAAATTATTTGTAAATGTTAATGTTAATCATTGCTGACGTCTGTTACTTGCCACGATGTTAGAATAACATAACTTTTCCTCCGGTAAAATTTGTGTCATAATAAATGTAGAGATATCCAATTACTTTCGTAAGCTTGTATTTAAACAATTTTTTAGATTGAAAGTTTTGAATCTTTTGCATTTGTTTTTTCATTTTAAATTACTTAATTACTATATATCATGAATCTTGTCAATACTTTTTCCATTTATCAATTCCTGGATTTGTCACATACGCATTCACTCCCTGGCGTTTGGAGGCGTTAGAAATGGTGTGAACTTCAGGAACTGAATGAAATGCTACTTGTATAACTAAAATAGCAAAATATGCTTCAATTTAAATATGTATAATATAAACCATCTTAAATATATATTTTCATACTCTGGCGTATCATGAATCAGACAATTCCATTGTGAACAAGTGAAAAAGGGCTGTGTAGTCAGCTGGTCTCCATTACTGAACCACAAAATTTTGGATTTTTTTTTTTAAAAGAAAATTTTTTTCCTTCTTCCATTCAATGATTGGCGCTCTCCTTCAAATTTTTGTCCTATCCTGATAAAGATGTTGTCTGCTCAAATCATCGAGCTCAGATTTAACTAGTCCAATTTATATTGCTACACTTCTATACTTTTATATATTGACATATATAATTACTTGTCAAACTTTTAGATGAAATACAGTCTTTATGTGTATTTTCTTTTCGTCAAACTATTTGACGATTACATTTTCCATTTACCAAGGTACAACTTGACACACATTAGAAGTTTTATTGAGCCAATGAAACAAGACAACAACAATATGTTATATTCATGGACCATAACATTACATTTCTATCAATTCTTCCACCACATCATCCACCACAGAAGTCAAGAAGGATTTGTTGTCGTTATTCCTTACAAAGCAATTGGCACGAATCTCCCCTTGACCGTTCCAGTCAACACGCTAAGTTGACCCATCTTGAGCATGGCAGCCACAAACTTCTCAAAGAACAGGCTCTGGTTCACAGCAAAGCTAGTCACAATGTCCTTGGTCCTCTTATCAGTATAAAGGTCTTGGTCCGAGGTGAAGAGACCCTGGCGGCTCATGAGGTCCACATAGTACTTGTCATCGAACCTGTTAGGGCTTCGGATGTCAAGCACCGTGGTGTTGTCTGTGGTTGAGGTGGGGCTAGCGAGCTTGAGGTTTTTACCAACGGTTTTGTCCATGACAGGGTCTTGGCTAGGGTAGAGCCCGTTGGTGAAGGTGGAGCAGTGGCTGATCCCTATGGCGTGGCCACCTGAGAGGGCTACAACATCTGTGGGGTCAAGGTTCTTGGTGGCAAGGGAGGTTAGGATGGTGGTGGTCCTCCTGACTGCAATAGAGGAAAAAAGAAATTTCATAGCATTAGCATAGAGAAAGGAGATGGAATTCTATTTAGGATAACTTTTTCTTAACTAGACATATTATTTGTACATTTCTAAATCTTGGATATCCCAACACTTTTTTTTTTATTTTTTTTTTTCTATTAATTATTTTACTCATTTCACTTTTTTTTTATAATTTTTTTCTCTCCTCTCTCTAAATATCTAAAGATATCTACCTATTAAATGGTACAAAAAATATTTCTCTTTCTTAACCCTTATTGTATAACAGAAATGTTACGTAAACGCAAAAAATCGACCGTTTTGCCCGCGACTCACAACCCGGTGGGTTCATCGACATGTAAAAAGAAAAATTAAAAATGGTGGGCCAATGTGTCTTTGAATTTTACCATTGTGTCAGGCTGTGTGTGTTGATTTTTGGCATTCACCTATCACTACTTATTATACAAACATCATAACACTTACGTGAGTATAAATGATTATTGTGGTATGCTTGTACCAAAGTAAGATAGATATATTATATATTTATTGTTGAATAATAATGCTCAAAAAAGGTCACTGTTCTTACTAAGGCTAAGCATTTGCTAGTTATTTGGGTATACAGACAAGAATTAAGATGAAATTAGTCCAGAAAGAAAGGGTGAAAAGTAACATTTTATTAGATCAAGTATGAAGTACTTTAGCACAAGTTGTGTCACTGATCATTTGTCTTATGTCGTTTGTTTTATGCGTGCACAAAAAACATAAACTTAGTAAATTATCTTTTTCAAAATATATATTAACACGGTTTCATTATTTTGTGTCCTCCAGCCTCGTTCTGTCTTCTCTTCTAGTTTCTTGTATACAAATTATATTTGTGTGCTGTCTAATCTTTATACTTATTAAAAAAAAAAAGAGGTTCTTCCGTTTATTTTTTTCCTTAAATGATTATTTTAATCAATTATAAATCGCACATCTTACATTAACATTGAAAAACTTTAAGTGAAAGACTTGCCAGGCGGGGCAACTGTAGAGCTAGCTAGAATACTGATTTTCTTATAATTAGAGAGAGAGAGAGAGAGAGAATCAAACTTTCATATTGCAGCCAACATCGAATTTTGACCTTGGTAACCCCAGGCTTTTCTTAAACCCAAAAAAAAAAAACAAAACCAAGATTGTAAAATTATTTAGACTTAAATATATTTTTAATCTCTATAAATATAGGTAGTTTTGATTTTAATCTCTCTTAAATTTTTTTTTGGCTTTTAGTTCTTCTTTTTTTTAATATTTTATTTTTAGTCTCGATCGTTAGTCAACACTGTTAAATAATTATACTTATAAAGATCAAAAGAAGATTATTAAAATATATATAAGAATAAAATAAAATTTTTAATATTTATAAAAGCTAAATATATGTTTTAAAATAATTTTTTGGACTTAAATTTAGAATAATGAGAACTAAAAATATAATATTAAAAAAATGAGAAACCAAAAATGAAAAAATTATTTACAAGGACTAAAACTAAAATGACTTATATTTATAAGACTAAGAAACATATTTAAGCCAATTATTTATTGTTGACCATGTTTCTAAAATGCAAGATATACATTATTTTTTAAAGTGTGAATAATAGCTGCTAATAAGAAATGTTTTTTTTATGACAACGCCATAAGCAAATCAAATATGTGTATTCTTACATAAATTCATAGATTATATGATCCCATTTTATGCCAGCAAAAATGCATGATATACTTCAAATTATGTGTCTTATCTAATTAACGAAGATGAAAAATTTTGATCAATTTTTTTGAGAACTACGGTAGAAATTGCTAATTCAATAATTCCTTTTTTATATGAGAAACAACCCAAAACAGGAGAAACGCTTTTGAATAAAAAAAGAAAAAGAATAATCAGAATATTGTAGGCACTTACGAGGTGAACAGCATCGTGCGCGGCAACGGTAGTGATGTCTGCACAGGAGACGACTCTTACACAGCGCTTCTGTAAAATATCACGAAGCTGTTCAATGATCTCAAAGGCCTTTGCCCTCAAAGTCAAGTTGGGCGGTGCATCTTTCTCACTTGGCCCACTAGCTGACCATCCAATAAATCTGACCCGTCACAACCCTGCAATTCAAAAGGTTCAAAAAAAAAAAAAACAATTGTTGACCCCAAAAAAGAAAAAAGAGAAAAAACAAGTATAACAAGATTAATGACTAACCATATTCGTTAAAGCATGATCATATACTTGCTGTACAAATTAAAATGTTTCCAACATATAAATAAAGATATTAATTTCTATATATTAACAGTATAAAATAAACCAATAAAATTTAAGAAAAACAGCAAATTATAATATATGGTTACTTCTCATTATTTGTATTTTCCTCACATTCTAGATATATATATATTCTATTGGCTTAATGATAGGAATAATCCCACTCTGAGGTTGAAGCATAAGTTTATATTCGATATGCATAATCGTCATTGTAGCATTGTAAGATTTATTTTTTTTAAGAAGAATAAAAATTTTAAAAAGAGAGAGAGATAGAGAACAATGAAAGCAGTAAGTCCAGCCAGCTGCTCATGTGAGTTCGCTCCTACACGCGCAATACAAGATTGTACGATTTAATAATTTGATTGATAAAATTCGAATTAAAAAAAGAAGAAGAAGAAGTGTTTTCCTACGGTGTAAATGTACACGGTGCAAAGTGTTACACATGCGGATTGCGGTGTGTCTAATGTGTATTTATCACTACCCGGACTGTGAAATACGTCAGTTAATTATAAGCATCTAATCAAGTTTGGCTAGCGAAATTTATGCTAATTGCATGTTAATAGAACATTATAGATGCTATAGATTTCCATGGTGAAACAGCATTAATAAGTCCAAACAGTGTTTAGACACAAGTGATGAGCTCTTTGCTTGGCTATCAATGATGTGTTTAATTATTACCTGGACAAAGCAGTCGTGGAAGTGAAGGCGAAGCAAGCCAGCAGCTTGACCAATGTGTCCTTCTTGAATATCTTCTTGAGCTCCGTTCTGATGATAGATTCAAGATTAGGGCAGCTCGAATCATAGAAGATAATCCCTTCGCTATAGGAGGCTTGGCTTGTGCCTCTTGCACTTTGATGTGGAAAACCAAAACAAGTGCGGAGATCAGAACAAAGGAGAAAAAAGCACTAGTTCTAAAAGAAGCAGAAGCCATGATGTGCGTCAAGGTATGACTTTAGATGTAGGGGGCATCTCTAGTATTTACAGGTAAGAGATGTCTTTGAGTGCATGAACCAAGGCATGACAATAGACAACTGTGTGAATTTATTCATAAATGTAAACTGACTTTGGCAAATTAATATGCTTACATAATTCTCAGCAGCCATGTGGTTATCAATAAGCACATAGTTTAACCGGTAAAAAGTTGTTTTAGCTTAATTAGAGGTTTTAGGATCGAATGTTAGATATACAGTTGTGTTAAAATTTAGAAGTAAGAACTTTATCGTTCAAACGATCTTACTTGATTTAAGCAGAATTATCTTTAAAAAGAGAATATATGTGAGTTCAGCCAAAAAAGCAGCCATGGGGTTAGCTCAAGGACGTCTCTGCAGCAAACAAATTAGACAACGACATGGTTGAAGGAGCATTTTTTATTTTTCGATCCTACTTGTAAGATTGGTCATTGCTGGAATATTAGAATAGTGTGTAGTGTTAATGACATGCAGAAGGTCACGAGGCGAACATGGTTCCCACTAAGAGTGAGACGGGTAGAGTGCTTTTGTAATGCAAGTGGGTTGCAAAATGTTTGAACTTGAAATTGCCCAACTGCCATTGTTGAATTCAAAACACCAAAAGAGGACAGAAGTATAAGAACAAAATGGCACGTCTACTTCCTTGATCAGGAATAAAATCAATTCAATTTTGATGGCGAGTTAACTTTTATACTCATAATTCTTTTGCAAAGTTATAATATCTTTTTAAGATTTTCTTAAATTAAATAATCGAATTTTACACTCGAGGACTATGAGTGATAGGCTCTATTCGTTTTCCTGTAAGGCAAATATGTAGTAGAACTCTCTTATCCTTGGGTTTGTAACAAAAGAAAGAATATTTGTACTCAAGTTTTTTAGAGGCACACATTGACATCTATAAAAGTAGAAGGACAAAGTAAAATCTTAAATAAATTATTCTTTTTTCAAATTTCAAAAAATTTACTAGTGAGTGTCGATGGGATGTGTCTATAAACCTGATACAAATGACATGCCTCTTGTAACAAATACTTTTTATTGTTTATAATGACAATTCTCTGAAACTTATATAAACATTTTATTATTTTCAGTTATTCAGATTTTGATACTTAATTTGTCTTTGTTAACAAGTGTTATTAAGATACTTAAAAAAATTAAACATAGTAATTATTAATATATCGAAAATTTAAAAGTATTTATTTCATATAAAGATTATGAAATATTTCTTAACTAGTAGTCTTATAACGTTTGTTAATAAAATTCATATTATTTTGTTAGTCTATCAGCCACTATTCATTCAATTTTGGGTCAAAAATATATGAAGACTACTCAAAAGTAGTTATTCACAATACAAGTGAATTGCAACCCTGCTTTTACAAGTAATGTTAGTGATCCGAATTCTAAAATCATTACTTCATGAATGATTTTACCCAACTACCACATCAACTCAAAATTATATAAACAATTCTTAAGACACAAAAATAAAACTCATATTATATTAGTAAAATAAATTTCCTAGTAATTAACCTAAATCATAAAAAAGCCGGTCTACATAATCAAACATAATTATTGAAAGACATATAAAATTAAGAGAAATTGATTATGAAAGTTAAAGTTTGATCATTTGAAATAATATATCATAAGTTTAGGTCCTAGGCAGTATTCTTTAGAATTAAAAAAATCATATGAAATTAAACCATTTTAATTTCCATGTTCTTTGTTTTGAATTATGGAATCCTGGTCAATGATGATTATCAGCTCCTTCTTTGCGTTTTCTTCTTTCGTGAATTTCATCATAACGCATTGAATTGCTGATATTCCAAAGTTGAAAAACTAACCGTGAAAAAACGACAAGCAATCAACTTTTAAATATCATACATGCATGCATATCTTTTTTTCCATGTAAAACAAAAAACCACAATCCAGAAGCCGCCATTGATGGTTTTATGAAGGCTTGGAAATTAAAAAGATGCGCAGCGCAGCCTGTAACAAATTTATTTTTACTTTTTAATCTTTTCTTCCTTTATCCTTATGATATAATTCTATCTTCAGAGTATTTAAGACAGAGTTTACAAATGTTTGAGCTTGATATCCCTACCCACATGCATTTTGACACACTTTTCGACGAACCCTTGGATTGGTTGAAAATGGTGTTAAAAAAAAAAATTAAATAAAAATCTCAGTGATTTTAACATATGAGATGATATTATGTCAAGAGTTGTGTTAGGCATTTATCGTCCATATAACGCAATTCTTGTATCTATGCCACGAATCTCTACCCCATTCTCGAAGGACTCTGCGCACCGGAACATCAAATTATTGTAACAATAACAAAAATTATGTGCACTGTGTCCGCGGTTAAGAAAATGACTGAGATTACATAAGTAGAAAATTTAAAGGATTATGAACCAAAACGATGGGCACTATGCGTCACACTCAGATTCATTGCGTTACGTTCTTATTACACCGTTCATCATACATTAGAAAACATTATTGAGATAACAAACCAGCAGCACAAAGCATAGGACAAACATAGGCGTACTAAACGTGGTTATTTATGGTTCATTTTATTACACGTGACGAATTAACTCCACCACCTCTTCCACTTCCACAACAGAGGCCACCAAAGATTCCTTCCCTCTCTTGTTGGGGACGGAGCATTTGGCACGAACCTGTCCTTGCCTTCCAGTCAACACATCCAACTGGCTCAACTTGACCACAGCATTTTCAAACTTGTCAAAGAACAGTTTCTGGTCGGAGGCAAAAGAGTTCACTATGTCCTTAGTCCTAGGATCTCTGAACAAGTCTTGGTCCGAGATTAACAATCCCTGGTATATTAGAATTAAATGACTATTAGTTAGGTAGTTACGGTAAATAAGCTAGAGAGTAAAAGGTTGTTACAAAGTTAGTTACCACACATATATATATATATATATATATATATATATATATATATATATATATATATATATATATATAAAGTCACCTCTTGTATAAACTCTTCAATCTAAGTTGATGAAATCACTTTTGCCATTTAACAAAGAAAAATGTTATTTGTACATAGCTTTTTAATATGGATCGAAACTAGAGAATATGAAAATAATTACGGAATTTAAGTCCATAATTGAAAAATCAGATGATTATATTGATAAATGATATCACGAATTATCTATCTTAAAAATTTAAGTTGATAGATAAAGAAAAATGTATAAATAATTTTATATTTAATATGCCATCTCACTTATGGGTCTAATAGGCTTGAAGTTAACTTATGTTAAAATTTAATGTTTATTTATAAGAATAAGGTAAGTGAATAAAAGATCAAATTTTAGATTATTGAATCATAGAGGTTCTGATACCCAATCATGAATTATTTTTTAAAAAAACTTAAATTGTTAAGTAGAGACATTAATAGTTTCACATCTAACAAATATTATATCTGATTCTCTAATTATATATATAAATTTTACACTCATTTATATATAAATCTACACTAATTTAAAGTCTAATTACGTAGCTAGACTCTCCACTCATTTCCACATAATTCTAGCTACGTAGCGATCGGCAACCCAAATTCATGTCCAGATAACATCACTGCTCAGCAAATTACACTATTAATACCTGGCGGTTCATAAGGTTCATGTAGTACACGTTATCGAGCACGTTGGGGGTCCACATATCAAGCACCGCAGTGTTGGTGGAGTCCTTGTTGGGGCAGGTGCCCTTGAGAATGTTGGCATAGGACTCGTCGATGGGTGGGTCCGATTGGGTGATCCTGTCAAAGAATGAGGCGCAGTGGGCGCGCCCGAAAGTGTGCGCACCAGAGAATGCGACCACATCGGTGGCATCGAAGTTCCTGGCTGCAAAAGTGTCTATAAGCTCTCCGGTTCTGAAAAATGGTAGTGGGAGATTATTTGTTCCATTGATGCTGAAGGTTAGGGCATCCTTTCTCCCTAGTGGCACGTCAAATTCGGGACCACCTGACTGTCCAAAAGGAAAGCAACCAAAAGTGAAAAAGAGTACTAATAATGAAAAATTCTTATTGGTTCGAAGAATAAGTTATTGTTATTATTATTCTTATTCTTATTCTGATCTATTAATAATATATTATATCAGTCTTAATTTTATCACAACCATTTGTTTTTATAGGTCATTTTTATTTTTTTAACTACCACAAAATTGATATATTATGCAACTAATATATCAAAGTTAGAGACAATTACTTGCTTTCAGTAAACATAAAAATTTCTCACTAATGATTAGTTGATTACTTTCGTGCACTTTATCTTAGGTTATCCTCATCTCTTCATATATCTCCAATAAAAATCCAGAGTAACAATATAAAAACATATTACCAAGTGTTGTAGCTCTAAGATAAATTACTGTTATCTCCACGCAGAAGAAGGGAAAGAAATTATTGAGAAAAGAAAGGGGTGCACTACGAATGTTCAAACACATATTTTCTTTAGAGGTCTCACAATTGTACCAACTTAATTAGCTGTTTCAAAAAAGAATGATAGTTTATATCTTATTTCTTCGTGTATAATGAAACAATCTCATATGATCCAGAAATTAAAATTAGAGGTACACAGATAAGTGAATATATATATATATAGGGAATGGATGGAATTTACTTGGGAAACAGCTTCGCGTGCAGCCAGAACTACGAGGTCAGCGCAGGAGACAACCCTTCCACATTGCCTGTGGACAAGTGCCCGAAGGTCTTCAATGGTCTGCAAGGCCTCTGGCCTTATCCCTATGTTCGCTGGTTGATCCCTTTCACCTGGACTTCCATCCAACAATATCGACCCATCGCAACCCTATATATATATATTCATAAAAATTTCATCAAAGGAATATTATTAGAATCCACATGAATAATCCTTACTTTTGAGGAGATTACTTCAATAACCCTTTTTTCTATTTCTTTTCTTTTCTTTTTTTTTTTTTTTGAAATTGATAAAGGATACCTGATCAGTTATCAAATATATATGAAACATATATATATATATATACACAACTTTACGTATGTTACTAAGTAGCTCAAGAACTTCACAGATATTCATTAGTTTGTTGTTCGTATTTGATGCCCTTTACAACATCATTGTGAGAAATAACAACTAATTACATATCTTTGACAAACCATTCAAGATATTGGTAGAGACTCAGGGTGAAAAGTAGTAAATGTTGGTGTATGATTACTTACTGAGTAGTGTTTACCTGAACGAAGCAGTCATGGAAGAAGATCCTGAGTAAGGCAGGAGCTTGGCCGCTGTCCTGCTGGAACACGTTCTGAAGATGCTTTCTTACAATCCTTTCAAGCCCGGGACAGGTCAACCAATAGTAATTCCATGACAGTCCCTTTGCAATTGGAGGCCTTGCAAGTTCCTCAGAGGAGGCATTGATGTGGGAACCTAAGAGTAACGATGAAGAAATCAAGAGCAAAGAGTATAAAGGAGTGTTACTGCTGCCACTAGCTCTAGCCATATCTTTGTTTTGGTTTAGTGTGACTTTGAGCTCAATTAGCAGCTTCCACAATTATTTATTGAAGGATTCGGAGGCTTATATGGTAGAGTTCCATGCACATGTTAATTTCCCATAAATGTACGTTGCAGAAACATTTTGTGTGTTTGGATCTATGTCTGAAATTGTAAATCATATAATTTAGGCAAAAGTTATAATAATGAAGCTTCTTCCCAAATTATGTTTTGAAAAATTTTCAAACTAGAAATTACGCATGTCTAATATCAAGGATAGAAAAGAAAAAATAATTAATGTGATACGTAATTATATATATAATTTTTTACATTATCGCTTACAAAGTTTGTATAAAATTTGCATTTTTGAGTAACATGATTTGTTTTTGTAGGATTTTAATTTTGAATCTTTGATTTACTATTCGTGTTAAAAAAAATATTGTCATTTAATTATGTATTATTATGTTATTAAGAGTGTTTGATTTGTATAATAAATAATTAAAAAAATCACATATATAATAAAATATAATTAATTGATAGTGTAAAATATTTTACACTAATAATGTATCAAATTTAATCTCTTTTTTATAACCATCATCATCGTTAGCATTAAGGTGAAAAGAATAATAATAATAATAATAATAATAATAATAGGATTTAATATCATCTAATTATTTATTATTATAAAAATATATTTAACTTTTATAATACTTATTTAAAAAATTATGTATCTGACACTATATAATTAATTGATAATATAAAATAATTTATATAAATAATATATTAAAATTAATTTCATAAAGCATGTGAAATATGATAGAAATATTATAAAGTTTTTGCTAAAGTTGAAATTCTTCTTAACCCATTAATTGCATAAAATAATTAACATGAAAATAGTAAAGATAAAGACTCACAAGTCATGATACATCATTCACCTGAAAGTTTCGAAATCGCGCTTGACATTATGAATTATCAGCGTTATTCTACTGTAAATCATAGAGGAGGAATTTCTTTCTCCGTTTATTTTCACCACAAAATCTCTAGATCTAATATAATAAGTGGGTTTTATATAAAGTTTTATGAGGTTATAATTCTTTGTGGAGTACCCTAAAGTATATTAGAATTTGTTGAATTATAGACCTGCTTCAGCTATTCCCAAAAGTAGCAACATGCAAGAGTATGATAAATATAGTATTTGATGTAGGCCGCACTTAATAAAAAAATATTAAAAATTTTAAATGTATTTTTAATTCTTATAAATATAAGTTATTTTGATTTTAATTTTTTTAATATTATATTTTTTGCTCCTACCAGGAACATAATATTTTAAGAAAAGAATAAAAAAGGATCAAAAGTCAAATTTTTTTAAAAGGATTAAAATTAAAATAAGCTATAGGGACTAAAATTATATTTATGGTAAAATAAAAAATAATTTCCTTTATAATTATTTAAAATAAAAAGTATGAAATAAAAAATAAAATACTTAGTATTATTTAAATGAAATAATTTAAATAGTTAATAAATTTAAACTCAACGATTCAGGCTCTTCTATGATTTCAAGTTTAAGCAATGTAGGTGCGTATTCTTTACCAGAGCCCCTCAAATATTAACTTGCGCCTTATGTTACAAGCATAAATCTAAGGAGAGAGTCGTACGTGCTCCAAGAGCAACAAAATATCTTACTTTATTCTATATATAATATAATTTATAAGCCATGATTGTTCATACTTTTTTTTTTCTTCCCGATAATTGAAAGAAGATACTACTCCAAACCCATACATAAATTAAGTAGGCGAGCGAAACAAAGGGACACAAGTTAAGGACAAAACAATGAAACATCATAGAAACAACCCCATCAACCAGATAAAAGCCCCCATCAACTACTACACATAAATAGAATATGATAACCTACCAACAAAATAATAAAGACCACTTGATCATACAGAATAAAACTACAGCAACGTAACAAAATCACAGATTAAGACACCAACATACAAATCAACTAAACCATCTGATTTCTTCAACTATCCCTTTTACTCCATGTAATTTGATGCCAGCCCATACTTCAGAAGGCCATTCCTGAAAACAAATAATTGCTCATATATACTTTTACAACATTTTTAGTGAAATGACTTGAACGTTAAGAATTTCTCAAAAATCACATCTTCCCACATCTTCTACTACACTGACGTCGATAAAGCTTTGTTATCCGAATTCATAATCAAACACTGGGCACGAATTTTCCATTCACTTCCCGCCAGCATGATTTGGTGCCTTAGGTTACCACTACTCCAAAACAGAAATTATTCTTTGCACTTTTATATATTCTTTTAAGAATTAATTCGGATACACTAAGAATGTAAATTTTTTTACACTGATATATAATTATATCTTGTCATATCAATAAATATATAAAATCTTAAATATACTATTTGAATGATTATAAAAATAAAATGATATAATTAATTAATTATGTAAAAATCTTTTATATTATCAATACATCTAAATTAAACTCGTATTATAAAGGAATTATATGTTACTCTTGTGTAACTATTTCTTTCGTGACTCACAATTATTACCACTCTTTTTATCTATCTTATCTTCACATCTCTGTATCCAAGATTACACGCACACGCGTGTTTTGTAATGTTTGAGACCAAATTGAAAAAAAAAAAAAATTGAAAGCAAAGAGTTATGTTAAAAAGATAAAAATTAAAAATTAAAAATCCCATTTTGCCAATATTTATTCTTCACACTAGCTTTTAGCAAGAGGTAAACTAAACAATTTACCATAGTTTCGAAACAGAACAAGTACCCAAACTCAATACATACTTGTATGTGTAAAATGCAGAAACAAGTTAAGGCGAGATTTTATAGCTAGCTTTTAGCAACAATTTTCACAAAGCATAATATGAATTTTATTGATCCCAACGCACATGAACATTACAAACTTGAGGCAAAATAACGACACTTGAAATATAAGACTACATGTAAGGCTTTAAGGATATGAAACCCAAGCATATGTTATTAAGCGAATATAAAGAAAAGGAACCCCCTAAATGAGATTTTTAACAAAAGCATCAAGAAATTGATCTAAAAAATTAAAACATGTTCAGATAGGACGGAATAGTTTATCGTGAGTTTCTCATTTTCAAGTCCCAAAACCACTACCCAAGCACAAGAATGAAAAAAAGGTGTTGTTGATTGGTCTCTAGTTGAAAATTTGGCCTATGGTATTGATGAAATTGCCTTCTACCAAAGTCTGTTCCCTCGTTTTAAGAAGGTGACTGCAACTCACCCTTTCTCAAATGCATTGGACCTCTTCTTTGTCCAGGGGAAAAATAAAAAAGGCACTCTCTTCTTTTGGGGATGGCCTAAAAAAGAAGTCTTTTTCTTTTCTCTAGCTTTTGGAATCGTCCCTCAATAAATCTCCTGCTCCTCTCCTTCCTGTTTATCTCCTTTTGTGTAAACACCCTAATAAGCTTTTGATATGATCCACTGATCACCTCTTCACATAGGGACTATTTGCTAGTCTCCATGAGCTTGGTTTTTCTCAAGGTAGTTATGTGGTCCTTTATGGTTAAATTTTAATCGTTAAATGGTATTAAAAAGTATATGAATGATTCATATTTAATTTTAAAATGTAATTATTATATAAAATTATTGATTAACATTTTTTGAAATTACAACCTCATCGTCCTTCAATATCCAAACCTCCCTTTCACCACATACGCTGCTTCCCTTTTACCCCACCTCAAGTACCCTCGTCGCTCGCATTCTCTTTGCTGTTGGTGACTATGCTTCCTCCGATCGAGACTTCACCGATTGGAACCCCCTATATTCTTTGACAATGGTGAAGGGTTCTCCCCATCTTGGATCTTGACATGGTTTCAGTCACCTGGTGGATTCCACAACAACAGAGATTATGTTAATGTTATATATAATCTGCTTCTCATTTACCAGTTCATGAAGATAAACCCTAGTCTCATTCTATTTCGGTATAACTATAACAATCTTTTCTTCCATTCCCCCACTACTAGAAAATTGTCTAGTTGCGACCGATTTTTCAGTCACAAAATGGGCAAAATCGGTCGCAAAGGTTATTTGTGACCAATTTTGTCAGTCACATTTAGGCAGGTTGCAAATAATTTTGCGATTGATTTAATCGGTCACAAAATTTTGCGACCGATTTTAAGGAACCTTATGCCATGCTTGGGTTGGTCGTTTGTTGACTTTTTTGCGACCGATTTTTCGATCACAATTTTCTACATTTGCGACCGAAAAATCGGTAGCAAATTCTGAATTTTGAGACTGATTTTGCAGTTATAAATTTGCGACCAAAAAATCGATTGCAAAACTCGACCTTTACAACTGAAAAATTGGTCGCAAATGCTGAATCCGTTTTCTCTTACCCAATATATTCGATAGCAAATTTTAAATAGAGAAAAAAAAAAAAGAAAAACCATAGTCTTATAAAATCTATACTTCATACACCTGGATTCAACAATAGCCCAGAAAAGTACATCGAATAATCCATAAGCTAAAAAGTTAATATTACATATAATTAAGCATTAGTGCCTAATATTATAATGTCTCAAAGCATACGCTATTCAATATTACACATAATTAAGTATCCTAAAGAACAAGTTATCCAACATACACAATATACATATACTACCACAAATTAAAACTACAACAACATATATTGTTGATTAAACTACAAAGTTCTTAATAAAATTTTGGAAGATAAATTTTTAACATATTGCTAACTAATTCTCGTTTCCATGGTTCTTCAATTCTTTCCATTGAATCTTCAACTTTCATTGATTTTTTATCAACTTCTATTGCATCTTCAACTTTCTCCATTGAGTCTTCAACAACTTTTATTAAGTCTTCAACTATTGAGTTTTCCATTAACTCTATTGAGTCTTCAATTATTGAGTCTTCTATTAACTCTATTGAATCTTCAGCTTGCTCAATTAAGTCTTCCATAACTTCTATGTTATCTTTAGGTCTATCCATTTAGCCTTCAGCAAATTAAAGAGATATTCAATAATCATCAACTTTAAATTTATTTAGTATAGATCAATATTACATAAACTCAATAGCGCAATAATAAATATAGCTTAGTAACTCTAAATTTTTGTTTTCAACTATACTATACTATGTAAGAATAATAACATTAATTAGTAGACTACTCCATAACAAGGAATAGTCTACTATAATAAGATAACTTCCCACAATACCATGTCTAGTAAATTTTTAAGGATGAAAAAACACATGGAAATTTAAAAAGCCACCAGAAAAAAACAAATTGGATAAGCAAACATACATGTATTATTGTTGCTGCACAAACTTTAAGTGTTTATAACATGATATACATATTGCATCTCTATAGCCATTTAGAAACAACTCACTCAATTAACCAATAATATAAAAAATTTAACCCAAAAATCTCAACCAATATAAGAGCATAAGCACCCAAACAATCTAGTTTAAAAAGCTAACCAAAATCAACAAACCAACCAACCAACCAACAACCCCATCATCCCTATTATTTAAAAAAAAACAAATAAGTAAATATGGAAAAAGGATAAAAAGAAGCAAAGGGAAGAGAAGAACCAAAATGGTGGAGAAGTGGCGGCCTTGGGCAGTGGTAGGCGTTGCTCCGGCGGTGACAGGTGGGCGTGGCTAGCGGCGATGGTGGTGACGGCGGCTTGCTGGTGGGGGTGGGAGAGGGTTGAGGGTGGGTGAGAGGTTGAGAGAAAGAAGGGAAAGTTAAAAAAGAAGAAGAGTAAAGTGACAGAGCCTGCATCAGATCTGGAAATTTCTTCGTTTATGTGTTGAATTTGCTACCGATTTTTTGATCATAAATTCAAGTGTTTTTAACGTAACAAGTTTTCAATTTGCGATCAAAAAATTGGTTGCAAAATTCAAGATTATTTTCACTTAAAGGTTTTTAATTTGCGACCGATTTTTTAGTCGCAAAAACCATGCTTTGCGACCGATTTTTCGGTTACAAATTTTAAGTTTTGTTAACGTAAAAGGTTTTATATTTGCCACCGATTTTTCAGTCACAAAATTCAAGATTTGCGACCGAAAAATTTCAAGTGTTTTATACGTAAAAGGTTTTCAATTTACTACCGAAAAATCGGTTGTAAAATTCAAGATTATTTTCACTTAAAGGTTTTTAATTTGTGACTGATTTTTTGGTAGCAAAAATCATGATTTGCGACCGATTTTTCAGTTGCAAATTTCAAGTTTTGTTAACATAAAAGGTTTTATATTTGCGACCGATTTTTCGGTTGCAAATTTTAAGTTTTGTAAATGTAAAAGGTTTTCTATTTGTGACGGATTTTTTAGTCACAAAATTCGAGATTTGCGACCGATTTTGGTCACAAATTTCAAGTGTTTTATATGTAACAGGTCTTTAATTTGCGACTGATTTTTTGGTCGCAAAATTCAAGATTATTTTCATGTAAAGGTTTTTAATTTACGGCCGATTTTTTGGTCGCTAAAACCATGATTTGCGACCGATTTTTTGGTTGCAAATTTCAAGTTTTGTTAATGTAAAAGGTTTTTATTTGCGACTGATTTTTCAGTCCTAAAATTCAAGATTTACGACCGATTTTTCGGTCACAAATTTCAAGTGTTTTATACGTAATAGGTTTTCAATTTGTGACCAATTTTTCGGTTGCAAAATTCAAGAATATTTTCATATAAAGCTTTTTAATTTGCAACCGATTTTTTGGTCGCAAAACTCTAGATTTGCGACCAAAATTTTCTCAACATGCTGTTTATGTTGACTTTTATAAATCGATTGCAAAATCGGTCGCAAATCTTGACTTTGCAACTGATTTTGCAATTGAAACACACTCTCATTTTTTTCTTTCTTTTTTCATATTGGATTTGCGACCGAAAAAAATCGGTTGCAAAATCGATCGCTATACCGACAATTTCTAGTAGTGCCCTCCACCACACCTACACACACAATCATCATCTTTCCTTTTTCTACTTCCAAACACGTAACCATTCAAATTCAAATTTCAAGACAAATTAATGAATCCATCAAATTTGAAACTCATGCATTATTTTTCTTTTTGCTCTTTTTTTGTTCATTTCGAAAATTTGCATTCGCGCACAGTTTTAATCACGGCTAAGCGAGGAGGAGGGCGATGTCAGAGACATGAATGCAATACCCCCCTATAAGGGGTTCCAACCAGCAAAATCATAGAGGAGGCATTGACATTGGTGACAGCAAGGGTGAAAGTGCGAGTGGTGGGAACAAGTGGTGGTGAGGTGAAGTGAAGAGGATAGAGAGTGGATGATTGGAAAGGAGGATTGGAGATTGGGTGAGGATGAGTCTTTTAGTTTTTAAAAAAATATTATCTTATTTAATAATTTTACATAATTATTACATCTTTTAATGTGAATCATTCATGTATTTTTAATGGCATCTATTAGATAAAACTAAATGAACCACTACTAGTTCCAAACATAAAATGACTGCTTTAAAAATCACATTCCCCAAAATATACTTCCTCTATTTTAATTTATCTATCAATTTGGATAACTTGATATATATTCAAATTAATACATTTGGATACAATTGTATTCAGATACATTGATTTAAGAATATACTAAATTATTTAAATTGTTAAATAAATTGAAATAAAGAGAGTACCTTAAATTTCCATTTGGGAGGTTGTCTAGAATTAAGGGATATCTCTACCACTCAGATTTTTTTTTTTTTTCCACAAGTGCTACTAATACTTATAAGGCAAGCAATTAAACATTGAAAAATATTAAAGAGCTAAAATTTTAGTGCTAGAATTTTTACCAAAATGATGTGGTATTATTTCTAATCTTTCGATGAATGAGTAATTTTTATTCTTTTGATCTATTCAATCACCTTCCTCAAATTTCGACAACACATAACAATTTTGATGAATAATTCTAGTCATATAACATACTGTTAAATATTTATTGAAATTTTAATAGTCAATAAACACTTGACAACTCATTCTATTACTACTTACTTACAAGAGGACTATTATTTGAATGTGGGTATTGTGATGCACGTTCAAAAAGCAGCACAAATTCTCGAGGTCTATCATAGGCTAGCACAAAACAGCACACCTTAAGTATGTCTTTTGAATGTATGCGACACATATGTGTCGTGACCGTACGTTCAAAAAATATTTCTCTACTTACAATGATGTCATAGCAGCTCCTTAAACTCAAGGTTTTATGGACCAATGATTAGGAATAAGTGAGGTCCTGATTAGGAATAGCAATCAAGGGACTTGAAAGTTGAAATTGAGCATGGAGTGTCACTTGGGCAGGAAACGGCAATTAAGGGGCATTTTCTCTTGGTTAGAGCAATTAAGGGGCTTGAAAGAAAAAATTTTGGTCAATAAGGGCTTCAAATTCTAAGTAAACAATGTCAACAGTTTTTTCTTTTCATTTTTTTTAATTTTTTGGTCACCTAGGGGGAGGGATAAGGGCTCTTAAACCCTGGAGTCGAACTCCTCAAGCTCCCAGGTTATGAGACCAAGGCTCTAACTATTTGTACTGCGCCTCGTTTGCCATCAGCAGGTTATTGCCTTGTGAAGCTCACACCCTCGGGCTTAAAGTAGTGCGGCCGAACTACACCATCATGTAACTAGGTTTCTTTTCCGATCTCGTTTTCTCCCACATTTCAATTTCTACCTTTATGCACTCGAGGCCTTGGTTCAGTGGTCAATCGCTTGACCTTAAAGGAAGGTGCATGCTAGGGGCGCAACTTCGAGTTGCACGGGCAGAGCCCATAGCCCCCCAAATCCCCCCTCCCCCAAAAACCAAAAAAAAAAAAAATTCTACATCTATATGTCGGCCAAACAAAAAACAAAAAAACAAAATCTACCTCTTTTTTATGGCATAGGACTTTTGAGGCACCTATGTTGGACGAATTTCTAGAAATAGACAGTGATGGAATTCTACCAAAGAGGACTGTATGGACCGAAATTAATTGTGCCTATTTTCACCAATAATTCACAACCTTTTAGTCATTTGTTCAATATGAACATATGAGCAAACGGGTTGGAAAGATTACGAGACCTTCAATAAATCCGATAGCATAAACAAGATAGAAAACGGAAAATCAGAACCATTGTTGGATTATTAAAATTAGAATACTCTAAGAGCTAAACTAATTCATTTGGCATAGGATAAACACAAAGTTCCCTTCGTGCAAAGAATGTTGTGATATTGCTTCCCAGATGAACTTGTTTCCCTTCGTGCAAAGAATGTTGTGATATTGCTTCCCAGATGAACTTGTAAATGTAACTGCAACACAGAAGAGGAACAAGGTACTAGGATGACCACACAATTCACGAATAAAATTTCTTGCGGTTCGATAGATTATCCTTATTCAATCACCAATTCATTCGGACTTTAAAAAAAAAAAAAAAAAAAAAAAAAAAAGAAAGGAGTTGAGATTCAAGTCTGAGCTTTTTTTTTTTTTTTTCAATAATCCTTTATTTTTGCTGTTTTATAAATTTTTTCCCCCGCTGTTTTTTCATGTTCGGCGATTCACAGTGCCTGTTTTGCCTTTTCCTCCTGAATATTTGACCTGGTCTTGGATTAATTTTCTATGATTCCAAAGTCTAGTTAAAAGAAAATTAGTCCTTCAAGCATTGGTCATAGAGTCAAACTTTTTCATGAAGCCTGACAATAAATCACCGGATGGATCACGCGCCTACGCGTCTTCCTCCTATTCGGCACGCTAATTTCTCTTGTTTAGTTTTTCATTTTATTAAGGGCCTTTTGTTTTCGGGTGTAATGTGTAACCCATCACTGTATGCTATATATACCATATAATTCCTAAAAACGGGAAACCTTAACTAACGTTTGAAAATTTGCCACCCCGTAATGTTATTTTATTATATGATTATATATGACTGTCTTGAATCTTACGGCGGCATACATAATTACAAATGTACATTCTTTTTAATATTGTGTTATAACCATATTAAAATTCAAGGCGTGACTGATGCTGTTTTGTGTTCAATTTGTGTTATTACCCTTTGCGCACGACCCCAATTTCAAACCTTAATATAAAAAAAGTTTAATTTTGATGTCCATAGAAGTTTTTTATAAACAAATGTTTTACCATAAAAAGAAATCTACTTTTATAATTAATGAATACATATAAAACACTTTTTACATCCTAAGGAGAGGTTGGATATGGGTTAATCCCTTACATATGGTCAATCATGATTTCAATTTGAATTTCAGCAAAGAAAAGTGTTCATATTTAATATCCGACCATATTTTAAATAGAATTATTTCTAATAAAAAATACTTAAAAAAAATAAAAAAACTCCTTTTGTCAACATTATATCATAATCAATATAAAAATTGTTGTATACTAATGCGTTACGATTGTGAAAGTTGTTTGGACTCGAGTGCCGCCAGAGACACCAAATCAATGTCAAATTTGCAAGAGAACCCATAGAGAGTTTTTATTTTGTTTTGTATGCAAGGAAGGATAAATTCTGAATATTTGATTGTGTGATGGGGTTCACAAATCCGCTTTGGTCTGTGGACATATGACATACAAGAAACGCAGAAACGAAAAACAGCATGCTTGGTAGGACCGGAGAGCTGACCCCACGCGGTGACTCTCATACACTCAACGCGTCAATTGGGTGAGATAATTCCCGAATATACCTTAGATATATTTAGTTTAAATTAAACAAATAAATGAGAAAAAAATAAAGAAACTACCAGATTTCAAAGAAAAAAGAGATTCTACATTTAATCATTTATCAATTATCATTAATTTCCTTTTAATTTTCTTAAAAATTTAGTTTTGATATATTATTTGTTCAAAATGTTTAATAAAATTAATTATTTAAGAATTATGAGATAATAAATCTATATATCACCGACACGGCACTTTCACGCCATTTCCTGAATCCAGGCCGTATCCGTGTCTGACACTGACACGACAAAGCTAAATACGTCCTCATCCCATTTTTGCTTTTTATTTTTTTGTTTTAAACAAAAAAATACTGCATAAATACGTTATTTGACCATTGGATACATTCACAATACTACTGTGATGCGGGAAGGAAGGATGCCGGAGACGCACTCACTGGGTGCTCTTTGGACAGAAGCTGAAAAGCTGGGTCGTAGCATTTGATGAGCTATTGCTTATGAAGTGTAAAAATTATTAAAAAAATATATCTTTTCACTTTTTATATCACCATTTTTTTTTTCTATATAAAAAATTTGTTTTGCCGACAATTCTTTTCTCTGGCCACACGAATGACAATAGTACTACTTGGTCTCCATCACAGCACGTGGCAACTTCAAAAAAATTTCTTGCTGTGCTCGTATGTTTTTGTTCTCTCTCTCTCACACGTACGCTAATATCGGTATCCTATATTTTTTCAATTTTGCCATATCACGGTATTAGTATCATACCACACCATTTTCGTATTTTGCTTTCGTGCTACATAGTAATAAATTTAGTAAATAATGTTATAATACAGTACTTAATACAAATACAAAACGTTTTTTAATGATAAAATTAAATTAAATATTCGAATTGTCACCTTGAAAATTTTTACTTAATCACCATCTCAACTCAAAATTACGTAAGTAATTCCTGAAAAAAAAAAAAAACTCCAGCTATTCATGACAATGGCCACTGCAATATAAAAATCCAATGGATGTGGCAATTCTAACATCTCAATATCTCATCCTAGTTGTTAAAATACTTATATTCATTTGAGGATACTTGAATTTTATTTCATGACAACAAAATATTAGTTTAGCTATTATTTTCACACCTTTTGTATAAGAATGAATTATCTCATGTCCTGTTGATTATGATTTTTTTGTGGACTTCAAATTATTAGGCCATACTTTTTCAGACAAGTCATGTGATATATAAGAAATCTTAGAAAACATAATGAATTTCAATTCTTGTGATTTGGTCTAACATTGAAAAGTTTAACCGACCCCATCTTCTGAGAAAAAGCTTAGTTGTTATTATTGTTGTGGTCTAGCATTGGGAAGTTCGCTTGATTTGACACTAATCCTAAAGAAGAATTTGTAGGTATCTTCACCCTAATGTACCCGAACACACTAATACAAAGGAAATGCATGTTCATGCCTGCATTTTTCACATTTTTACAAAGAAGGTTTTTAAGGGTTTCTAAAGACATATTGTGAGATTAAATTCATTGACAATTAAGAACCTTTCTTAACAATTGTTTTTGTCCAAGCTTGAACCTTGGATCCTCCCTTTAGAGTGTAGCTTGGTCACTATTGCACCCAACCCTTGTTAGTTTGTACCATCTAATTATAAGATTTATGATCTTGTTTTTCAAGTATCTATATTATGATTTTGTAACTTCACTGAATGAAGATTAGTTAAACTCAAGTACGACTCATTTTAAAGAGTTTATTATATAAAAGTAGTGATTAAACAGATGGCATATTAAATAACAATAATATAAAATAAACCTACAATGAAAAATGAAATAAAACAAAGCTAAATCTAAATCTTCACTAACATTCTTTTGTCTGCGGTTTATCACACTCTATTGTGAGGTGAATGCGCCAATATATCATTCACCTAGGCATTATTTTGCCAATTATATTGCCATGATCATAACACAACACAAAGTTAGACAATAAGGATTCAATTAACACTAGAATTGGAGAGTTATGCTATGGCTTTCACTCTTTTCAATTCTTAAAATTCTCATTTCCTTGTGGAGTTCATTACACAACTCAATTGGCAACAAAAGCAAAAGGGGAGGGGGGAAAAAACGAATGAATCTCATTCAAGCAAGTCTACTATCACAACACCATTTATAAACCATAAACCATATAAACTAATATTTCTACTAATGACAATTGCAAAAACTAACTACATAGGTAGCTATGTACATCTTTTAAGCTATCCCGGAGTTTTGTCCCGGCATTGCTGCTGGCATCCCCCGCTGGAGACTCAAACCGGCATCGCGTCCAACAATTTGACAACCTCAGGCATCTCAGGCCTCTCCTTCTGCAACTCACCAGTGCACATACAAGCAATCCTTACATACTCCTTGACACTCTCTTCCCTCAATCCTTCCTTTGAAATATTCACATCAACCATCCTCATCTCCACGTTCCGCTCTTTCATCTTCCTGGCCCATTGGACCAGCCCAATATCATCATCATCCAACTTCACTGGCAAATTGGGCCTGCGCCCGGAGCCCGTTTCCAGCATCAACACCCCAAAGCTATACACATCCACCTTCGTGTTAGCCACATTAGCCCCATCCCTATACTCCGGGGGCATGTACCCCATGGTCCCCGCGAACTGCGTTGACACGTGCGAACTCCCACGCGTGGTGTCGATCCGCCTCGCAAGCCCAAAATCAGCGATATGGGCCTCGAACCCAGAGTCCAGTAAGACGTTGCTTGCCTTGATGTCCCTATGTATGACGGGCTTTTCAAGCTCGTGCAGGTAGCGAAGCCCGTGGGCCACGCCTCTGATTATCTTGACCCTCGTTTCCCAAGACAACGGTAAACGGAGTTCGGTAACGTCGTCGTCACCGGGTCCGGTGGTGGGCTCGTGGAGCCACTGATCGAGGTTTCCCTTCTCGATGAACTCGTAGACGAGTAACCGTTCGGGCCCGGAGGCCCAGTAGCCGAGGATCTTGACGATGTTTGGGTGGTTGAGCTTGCTTAGGGTTTCCATCTCCGCCGTGAATTCGCGGAAGCCCTGGAAGGCGTCGGGGGAGAGCTTCTTGACGGCGACAACGGTGCCGGAATTGAGGCGGGCCTTGTAGACAAGGCCGAAGCTGCCGTCACCGACGATGAGGTGAGGGGAGAAGTTGTCGGTGGCGCGTGCGAGCTCCTCCATGGAGATCTTGAGTTTGGGGTCGGAGGACCAGCTGGCGTCAACGGGGAAGGAGGAGAGGGAGGCGGGTGGAGGGTTTGGTGCGGGTCCCGTTCGGGTCGGGTCGGGGCGGCGGTGCTGGTTGTGAGTTGGGAGTTTGTGGGATTTGCTGCGGCGCTGGCAGGCGAGGAAGACGGCGGCCAAGAGGAGGGTGACGACAAAGAAGCTGGCGGTGGCGGCCACGACGGCTTGGACTGTGTGATCCATGATTAGAGAGAGAGAGTGTGTGTGCGCGCGCGCGCGTGTGAAAGGGGGTCTAGAAAGAGAAAGTGCAATGAGGGAGGCAGCGAGAGAGCGAAGGATGGAGGGGTAAGGGCCATGAAAGGTGGGAGAGTGGGGAAGGTGTGGTTTCCAAGAAGATGTCCTTTGTTAGACCCAGTCAATGGTTTTGTTTACCTGTGCCTAAAGGCTGTAGACTTCACACTGTTTTTTTTTTTTTTTTTTCTATTTTCCCCCCTTTCTGTTTTGTCTTCTGTGTCTTGTTCAGCCTTTGTTTATGGAGATATGATATTTATATATAATTTAGCTCATATTTTATATTAATATATCACTTATTTATTATTAAATGGGTGCATCATCCAATCCAAATAAAGGTTACATATTTATCCAATAATGAATGGATGATATATCAACTTAAAGTATGAGAATGACTATATCAAAATATCATTTCTCTTGTTTATGAGGATTAATATACAGGGCATAGGATTCTGATTGGAGCTTAGGTGATTTCACTTTCTGATAGAAACACTCCATATTCAATGGCCTTATTTGATTTTATCTAGAAGAAGTATGTTATTTGTACATATAAAAAATTTCAATACCTCAATACCTTCTCTCAATTTTTTCGTTCTCTATCAATCATTTCACTTTTTTCTTTTCTTATAATTTTTTTCTCCT
This sequence comes from Pterocarpus santalinus, assembly GCA_031439595.1. NCBI lineage: Eukaryota > Viridiplantae > Streptophyta > Magnoliopsida > Fabales > Fabaceae > Pterocarpus > Pterocarpus santalinus. The sequence goes on from CM062526.1 coordinate 53,033,452, forward strand.
TTCTATTTTTGGATATCCAAAGTGTCTACCTATCCCAATAATATAAAAAATATTTCCCTATTTGAAATGCTGACTTCTAGATGGTGAGTTTCTCTTCTCACAGTTGAATCTGTTGAGAGTTGAGACTTGGATGGATGGAAGCAATAGGCATGGCTCACCTAATAATGTTGATTAATTCTTTCAAGTAGAGACTGCCTGTGTTTGGTTCCTAATAGAACCTCTCAAAATCGATTTTACGGGGACAATCGGTTGTCTAGCAAGAAAAATTTTATTTATTTTTTATTTTCAAAATCAATTCTTATATTTAGAATTAATTTTGAAAAAAATAAAAAAAAATTATTTTCTATCAAAATTATTTTTTAAAATACTATCAAACATAAATCACTTTAAATCCAAATCAGTTTTAACTAAATCAATTTCAATAAAATTAATACTATCTAAAATCAATTGTACACAAATAAAACCAATTATGCACTACAGACCCCACATCAATAGGTGAATGATAGAGACCTCGGAAGGGGAGGAAAAAATCTGTTGGGATGGACCGATTCAAGAAAAAGACCACTCAAACGAAATTCACAAAACCACTTTATAATAACAGAAAATGTGATAATAAAGAAATCTTAATGAAAAACGCTAAATACTCTTAATTAGTATATTAATATCCATAAAAATTTTATTTAAAATTTTATTCATATATATTAAATATTTTTTAAATATTATATAAATTATAATTTATATTATTATAAATAAAATTTAAATTTAAAAAATTTTAGATTACTTATTAGGAAGATATAATAACACGATAGATACCCGTGTTCTTTTTTTTGGGGGGCCAATATAAGTCATGTTGTCCGCTAAAATATGTCACAGAAGCAAGTATACCCTAGCTCGGGGGAGATTCATCTCACTTTGGTCTTCGCGATGAACAAACAATTATTGGGTATTTTAGCATCGAGTCAACTAGACAGCGACTTGTGGCAAGTATATAAAAAATGTCAACATTTGTGTGCTGCTCAATTAATTCCATGGACACTGCATATTCAATTAGTCATGCAAGATTAACAGACTGAATTCATTCACTCTGCATTTTTTAAAAGTCTGCAAATAGTTCTGAAGAAGCGCATGTAGACCAGCAAGATAACTTATGAAGTAATCTAGGTGTAATTAACAAGATAAATCATCAAACTAGTCATACGTGGTGAAATAATAAAGATTATAAGGGTTCTTAATTAAATTGAAAAAAAAAAATTGTAACGGTCTATTTTACAAAGTCCAGATTAAAGCTGTGATGAACTTTAAGAAGAAAATTGCCTCAAGGTTGCCCATATATTTTGTGAAATAATGAAGCACAGATTAGAGATGAAAAAAATTGTTAATGTAAAAGTTTCAACCTGTCAACAGCTTAATTTCGTTTTCAGTATCTGCTTCAGTAGGTTTTGCTAGGCCAGGTGCCTTCTGAGCAGTGCAAGCGACATTTTTGACAATTGAGGAGTAAAGATCAAACTCAGCCTTCAATTTTAGGCAGCAAGCTTGTATCCACTTTTCTGCTACAGTGGTAGATACACTGTCTTGGCTATCCCTCTCATGTTCTTCAATGGCAGGCCGTATTTCATTGTATAAGGAATCAAGAGCAGATGTAGCGTTATTCTTTACTTCCTGCACAGAAACCTTAAAATTAGATAAGTGCTTAACATAAAACCAGACATGGAAATATAAGTGACAATCATGTATTACGAATGGCATAATGAAACGACAATAAAGCATATTGGTATAAAAGCACCAACCTTCATGACAATTCTCATCTGAGTGATGCCTAACAAATCAATTATTTTGGTGAAGAAATTGAAGTTGATGTCTTTTGGTTATTTCTTATATATATTATCAGATAGAAATCATGGATTGGCGTGCACATTAAGAAGCAACTTTAAAGATTGAAACATGACCAAAGGAAAAAGAATCCCCCAATCTAAAACCGAAAATAAGCTCTGGGTGGTCCACAACTGCACATTTCAAAGGTTTGACATGATCTAAGTTTTCCATCAAATCAAACATTTTCAAGTGATCATATTCAGCACATAAGAAAGTACCATAAGAAAGTACTAAAGAAAGTCATACCTCATATTTTAAAATCTCCTCTTGTGCCTCCTTTGATGCTAAGAGTCCAGCTGCAAACTTGGCATCAATTTTCTTCTGTATGAGATTTTTTAACTTTCTGCCATTATATGCCTTGGAACTTTTGGTAGACATGGACCGAGGTGCAAGGCGATAGTTTCTGCCTGCAGTATTACTTCGGATACGTGATATCATTGCATTCTTTTGAGAGAAGGCCTGCTCAGTATCTTGGGAGTACAATTTCATATCCTCACCCACTACTTCAGTTTTAATCTTCTTGACATCTAACTCCTTCATCTGAGCTGAATCAAGTGGCTGAACATTGAAAGCAGTGGACTCTGGAAGGTGCTCAGCTTTTAATATATTATCCATGAAGGGTTCCGTTCTTCCATTAAAATCATTTCCAGAATTGTCAGAGTTCAAGTGTTTAAGAACTTTTGCCCCTGGTTCATCCTCTGCAGAGTCATATACAGGAATTTTCTCAACAGAGTACCTGTTATCAACAACAGCAACAAAGATTGATGAACCAAAACATCACAAGAAAAAGGAAGTCACATTGCAAAAATGACCCAAATATTATATACATGGACTAGACCATAGGTCTGATATTATAGTTAAGAGTTATGACAGTTCAACCTTCAGTACTAGGTCAATCAGAAGATTTGGACATATATTCCCCTTGTTATTTTCTTGCAGCATTTACTAAACGATATCCAATGCTAAATGAATTTGTTGATCATATTTACATATCTACAGTTCGCTGGTTTCCTACATAAAGTAGAAAAGATTTAAAGTTTCACTAAATACAAGGGCAGCATTTATCAATGCCAAGTCGAGTGCAGGAGGGGCATTTCTCCTTGCCTGGTGACTGACTCAATGAAGATGCATGTTCCCATCATTCACATGTCATAGCCCCAGCACCGGTCCACAGCAGCTTGCATTGGCCAGTATTCAAACCCTTAAAAAAAGTTGTGTTTCTTCCCAAAACCCAAAAGAATTGGAAAACGTGAAATGATGGCACTAGTTTCAGGTGCCAGGTATTCAATACTGAATTGTTTGATTAGGTTGCTTATTGCAAGTGGCATCTGTGGCCAATAACCAATATAAAGAAAATAAAAGATGTTATTTAGTATGCATCACAAAAGAAGGCAAAAATTATAAATTACCTTTCATCATCATCTTCCCATAGATACGTATCTTCCTGCTCAGATTTTTCCCAAAATTAGAAAAAATATATATTGAAAAGAAATAAGAATCAAAGGAAAAGAAAAGAAAATTCGGGGGGTGGGGGGGAGGATAAAAAACCCTTAAAAAGGGCACAGCAAGCTATTTCCTATTACTACAACTAAAAAAACTTATCCCAAACAAAACGACCATTTGAGCAGACATTCCACTATATCAAAATGTATATAATCAGATCAAATAGTGGAGCTCACCTCTGTAAGCAAGCCTTACCAACACCAAAACTTCAGCATTACTTAAGTTTAAGATCCAACTATTTCCTATTAAAAAAATCCAACCATCACCTTTCAAGCTATTGGTGTCCTTAAAAGCTCATTGTTGACAAGATGACAACATTCAACACCATGCCTTCGGTAGATCGTAAAAGGCACCAATGCACACCAAAGAAGTAAATTCATGACTTAATAGGGTGACAACATGAATTATGGCCAAAGAATAGCATTATGATCATAGAAACAAATCATGTTAAACTTTTCAATTCAAGCACTTAAATTATTTTTTGAGGTGATTAATAGTATTCACAAAACTTACTTGAAAACCACGAGATTTTGCTCCAAGAAATCCAGAACATTTGACTGCACCACAGAGGCAACGAACCTTTGCACCTCCAAACCATTCAAAATTATAGTCATATGCCAATTCATCTCCAATAGGAATATCATGTTTTGCAAATATTCCTACTCTTATTTCCCCCAAGACATTCCATTTTCTTGTCTCACAGTTTGGTTGACTGTAAACTTAAAAGTATTGAGTTGATGTCAAACCTGGGGAAATGGGAAACAAAAGGAGAATAACTAGTGCCTACTAGAATTTACATACTAAAATATTTGTTTTACTTAATCTTAGCATTTTGTTTCAAGTGATATACCAGGAATGATTTATAAATCTGGCAAGGCTTCCCTTTCTGGTTGCATCAATTGATTCAGATGCATTAAGGCTAATGATAAATGCATCCTTTAGACCTGCAAAGCAAACAAAAGTTTTACAAAAAAATATAAGTAATCATCAAATAGAAAGTAATAAACATTGAACTAATAAACATCTAACCTTGAATTTCATAAGCCTGGGATCTACGTTTGGCTTCTTTCCATGATATTACTTCTCCACAGTATTCAATGACAAATTGTCCTGCCTGTATGATATAAATAAATTAAAGTGTGGCACTACTGCACTAAATAGCCAGAACTTGCAGCGACCTCCATAAAATTTAAGCAAGAAATTTTTTCCCCCGTAAATTTAACAGTAATTCATTACGATTACCTTAATGTCTTCATCAGCCAAAAGACCCCACCCCCGGCCTTCAGTTTTAAACAACTTTGTTTTTGCATATTCACCCTTCTGAAATCTCTGCATTCATGACATAAAAGACGTGAAAATGTGAATTGCTATAAGGGAGGTCAAAGTTTCAAAGAGATGAGAGGTACAGCAGTTCAAGAAGGTCACTCTTCAACACCACTGAGAAATTAAAAATTACCACAAAAAGAAACGAAAATAAAACACACAATCTGCAGAAGCAGAACGTAAATATGCAACAAGTTATGACAAGCACCCTCAGAGACACAGGTTTATAACTAGTAAGCAATAGATTCTCATGATCCAGCAGGATGGTTATAGTAAGCAAAAGGACAGTATCTTCGATCGTATTTTGCAATTAACTTATAAATAGCTAATGTATCATTGCATACAGGAAAAAACATGAGTTCACCTGATTTTTGCAAAAGTCACCACATGGGCAATAACCAGGAGTGCATTCAGTGCTGGTTAAAACATTCAGGCAGCTATCCCCACATGCACTATCAGGGTCACTGGCATTATATTTGCATTCACATATGGCAATATCCTCCTCCTTCGGCTTCTTATGCCTGAGCAGGATAAAGTACACAAGACTTAAATTATTACCAGATGGAATCAAAATATAGTATAATCACAAAAGAAATAGAGTTAGAAACAAAGATGAAGGAAAGGCAAAGCAAAGATTATCAACGAAATTACTAACCTTCGTATCAAAAATTCATTCTGATTTATATGGATGTATTGAGGCAACTCTTCTGCATGAGGATCCTTCAAATAATAAAGTCCTTGTTACTCGACCAAGCACACCATAACATGAACAGTAGTGCTTTTCAATTGAAAAAATAGCATGAAAAGTAATAAGAGAAAAGTGCACAAAGAGGAATGAAGTGAGGAAAAAACCAAAGTAAGGGAGAGGAGGTTGGAAATTACCATCTGAGTAATTGCTGAAATGCATACAACCTGGAAATATAGGAAAGACAATCAATCTTTAAAGAAAAAGAGAGAACAATGCATATAAATTTAAAGTAGAAACTTATGTTCAGAACTCATCTTTGACGGCTTTATGCATGCCGCAATCAACTTACCAACTAATAATTTTATCCAAACCAATAGAATAAAAATAAACCCCGGCATCTTGCAAGATGACAGTGTAGATAATTCAGAGTCTCAGCTTTTCCTCTTCAGTTTACCAATCACTACAAGAGGACAAAATTTCCTTTTTTCCCATATTTTTTAACCACGTTGTGAACAATTAATCTAAGTTGTAAACATTCTCCTTTAAAGAAGCCCAAGAACAGGTGCATTTGGCTATTTTTCAACATTAGAGACATAGGAGATGGGACACTGCTCTCTCCTTGTCCAACAAAACCCACACCACATTTTAATTATAAAACAGTTTAACCTTATAATTTTAAAGAAACCAAGAATTGCAAAAAGTGTGAATCCCACCCACTGAAAACAACACATGGTTAATACTTAATATAAGGAACTCAAGGTAAGGAGTTTGCTCCCAATTCTTGGCCTCCCCCTTTCTATTTCATTCCCTTTTTCAAGTGGATAGGGTGTTATTTTCCCATCACAATCTGGACTAAATGGAGTGAAAAATAAGGGACACAAGGTATTAGAGGTGACCTAAACTAAGTTCATATTCACTCTATGGAGTCACAAAGTTCAAAATTGCAGTGCTGATACTAGGGTTTGGCTAGCCTGAACTACGAGCAGTAATGAAGAATTCAAGTAATTTTCACAAAGATTGTGAAAAGCCTAGTTCCAAAAATCCTAAAACCCAGGGAATCAAAGAAATTGATCCAAGCTTGTGAGGGCTAATATAACAGTAACAATGATACAGCAAGATTTGCCTCCAAAATAACATCTTGCAAGAGAAGAAAACAACAATAGTGGAAACCTAGAATGATATTAATCGGTTCAAACCTGTGGCAGCACACAAACGGGTAACGATCGACGAGCCTCCAATGCCGTTACCGATTTCCGGTACGAAGAGAAGTCCTTCGCCGAAGCCGGAGAGGAAGTTTTCCGGAAAGGGATCAGTTTCCGGCAAGGGGCCCCGGTGGCCTAGGTATTCGGCGAAGTGGTGCGGTCACGGTGAGCCTGAAGATGGCGGGGGAGTTGGACTGGAAGAAGCTCGAGAAACTTTTTTATGTTTTTATTTTCGTATAAAGAAATGTGTTTAATCTGTATGTATTGATAGTATAGAATAGTTTTACAAGATAAATCAATAGAAATAGGGGAAAGTGAGAAATTATGATAGGTTTCTCATTATAATGGGTGGTTATATGTATGAATTGGTACTTTTCACTATTTTTATTAATTGACAGTGTAAAATTCAGTGTATTTAAATTAAATTCTAAATAAATTTAATATTTTTCTCATAATTGTGTGTTTCTTTTAGATGTAGCAAAAATATCCATTAAAGCGGGTATCCGTGAGAATTACCTACAATGAGGATGGGGACATATTTGATCTCCACAAGTATTTAATGTCCCTGCTAATTAATTTACAGGAGCGAGGGATGAGGTCCCTGCCCCATGGAGATTTGTAAAGTCCCCATTTAAATATAAAATTATACAATATATATATATATATATATATATATATATATATATATATATATATATATATATATATATATGTTTTATAATAATTAAATATATAATTTTACTACCTATATTTCTTTTTGAGTTGCATATTTATTAGAAAATTTACTAATTGAATTTAAAATTTGAATATTTATAATTTGTGATTTGGATATTTTTATTATTTTATAATAAATTTGTAATTATGTATTTTATTTTTAATTTAGATTGTATTATGTTATATTGAATAATAATATTAATTATGAATATTTTATGGATGTTTTATTAAACTTAAAAGTATTTTTTTATATTTTTATCTTTTTTAGATTTTTTTGATTTTTTTTATAAAAACTCGCAGAGTATAAGGAACTGAGACCCACGATGGAAACAAGAATGGAGGGCAAAATCCTAGGCAGGGACGAGGGGCGGAAGGCATGTCTCCGCCTCAATTGATACCCATTACCATCCCTAGTTTCTTTCCTCTTTTAAAGAAAGTTATTACAAAATTTAAATTTTATATATTTCTAAAAAAAATTGAAAATTGAATTTCTTTTTTAAATTTATTCTTTTGAGTTTTTTATAAAAAAATAATCTAAATATGCAAGTAGTAAATTTTTTTAATAAAAAAATATGATTTTTTAACTAAAAACTCACAATCAGAATTTTATAAGATGAAAATTGCTTCCCAACAATAATTTTTATGCATTTTGGCATATTAATGGGGTGACATCTCATCTCATCTCATAATTTATTTTTCACTCCATTTCCATGTTTACTTTAGAGTTTAATTAGTATATAATCATATAAAAAAAATGTTTGACTCAATTATCCATTATTTTAAAAGTTTAACAAATATAAGCACATAATTAAATATTTATATTTGTTTATACTGACAATACATACAAATTAAATTTTTTAATTTATATCGATGAAAATTCTTTAATGAAATATTCTAAACAATATAATAATATAAAATTAATTAATAATATAACAACATTTATAGTATACTAATATTAAATTAAAACATGGTTTTTCTATAAAGTTGGTTATGTTTGAGTAATTAACTTACCAAGTATTTTTAATGTATTTTAGGGGTGATAACTAATAATCGATTCAAATTCATCCAATAAATTCAAAAATCTAAATTGAAGCATGAAATTGGTTTAGATGTATTTAGCTAATTAGTTTATTTCAAAAACAAAAGTTCTCAGATTTATATTTTTCCAACACAAACACCCAAACTAGTTATATTATATTTTTACATTTTTAGCTTTCAAAGTTTTGGACCTAGTTTTTAGCAATTAAGTCACTTTTTATCTTTTTTAATTTACATTTTCTAAGGTATTTAATTATTTATATCATTACTAATGGGGTTAATTCACCTAGTTAACTTTTTGTTCATGTATTGTCATAACTTGAATTTGAATTTAAAGTTCTCCCATTGGTAAATGATAGATGATCTGTAAGCACTTAATAAACTTAGAAGCATGGCTTGACCTTAGATTGGGCTTAATTTTCCTCTCAACTTCAACATTTGCACAAAAAAGGGAAAAAAATCATACCATTAGTCCGTTGTTAAGTATGAATTAAGATCTTTTAGAATGAGTTTTACTCTATGGGTTATCCACATTTATCTATTTATTTATTTTTTGGTTTTCTACAAATATTTCCATTTGAAGACAATCCTATATAAAGCACATTTAGGCACTAAATGAGGATATCTCTCATAAATGGAATTTAAATTGTGGTTTGTCACATTATTGGAGATGAACCCATTTCGTTAGACCTAATCTTTGTTGGTCTACTAGTTATCTACTACTAGATCATTAAATGCATTGTGTGTGAATCACACAAAATAATTTAAAAGTGAATAATCACCTATTTTCTTATTTGAGGAAAACTCACTTCAGAGAATTTTTTTTTTCCCAATATTTCATAACCAAATTTTACACGATTATCAATTATCATAAGAATAAAAACTTGGAAAAAAACAAATTCTTATGTTTTTTATTTTAATCTAATTACTTGAACCAAATCAATCAAATATTGATTAGATTAGTTTAATTCAAATTTATTAAAAAATTTAAAAAAGGCAAGCCAGTAAATCTAATTAAAGCTGGTTTGTTCAAATTTATTTTCCATCAAAGCTAAACTAAACCAACTTATTGTCATCTTTAATTAATTTTGATTTTTTTATTAACAAATAATTTAATGGGGCAGGCACAACCAACTACTGCCTGACAAATTTTGTACATGTTTTGTTAGTCTCGCATTGTCTTGGATAAACAAGAAACAATTTAAACTAAGAGTGATTATCGAATTGGATTCAATGGATGAACTTTAAGATGTAAACTAAACCAATGGAGTTTATTTAAATTGTTTCATGTAACAAGATAATTTTAAGTCAAGATTAAAGTAAACTAATTACTATTTGTTTGATTCGCAGATTTATAATTTTTTCACTCAAAACCTAAATATTTAACCTAGTTATATAATCAACTATATTTATTGTAATTTAATTTTAGGCTTTTTTTTAATACTTTTACGTTTATGCTGCAGGAACTTTTCCCTTTAAACACACCGTCATTCCCCTTCCATTCCCTCCATCGCCTGTAATAAAAGAACATCCAACCACATTGCAAGGGTAGATTCATATTAGTGAAAATTAACCAATGATTGATTAGTTTAAATCGTTTAGCAATTGTTTTTTTAAGTAAAGATTTGAATTTAATCATTTATGAATAAAAAGAAAAAAATTAGAGGATAAATTTAGAAACATAGTAGAGTAATTAGACTTGATTTATATTAGTTGGAGTCTAATAAATTTTAGATACCAATGATCTAGTGAAAAAGATTAGTGAAAACTACAAAATTACTCTTGTACTCCAATCTTGAAATTAATTCAAAAGGAATTTTTGTTTTGGTGTCAAATAGTTTTTTGTAAAATACTTAATGGCACGATGCTAAATTCGTGCAACAACGTACTAACATGTAAAAAGACAGCTTGTTACCTTGTGTTTTGGTGTGGAACCAATTTTCTCTCCCTTTAATTTAAATTCCAACTCAACGGTGTTTGGTTCAAAAACCTTTCGTGACGATGGTACAGAAATAAATTTGAAATGAATAGCATTACTGGCAGTTTTTAACATCCTCTTTATGTGAGATTAATCATCGTTTATTCTATTAAACTTGTAATGAATGCTTTCCCGCAATATCTCATTCTCATCTCTTTAAAAAGGATTGATTATTTCCGTCTTGTTAAAGCATAAAATATTAGTCAATAGGTGAACTTTTTTCATACCAAAGCAAAGAGTGCCTACTAACACGAAATCAAGATGAGACTAGGATATTGGATTAAAGGATAGTGTGAAAACTTCCCATTCTCTCTTCAGAATGTGCTCAAGAGCTTGTCCAAGACTAGGAGTTGGAACGGCAGATTGGAGGCTAGGAATCTGATCTCTTGGATTCTGATATATATATATATTGCAGTAAGGAAAAACTCTATCTCTAGAAAACAACACTCTTTGGAGAAAATCCGTATTAATAAAATGAGAAAAATTGCAAGCCCGCTGAAAAGCAAGTAACTGAGAAAGGAAAAACTCATTTAGACGTACAAGAAGCCAAATTTACACTTGAGTATATAACAATAAATACTTATAGAAGAAAAGAGGAATAAACTAATAAATTATTTTTCTTCACTTTTCTTTTGCATTTTGTTTTGTCGCACTTCTTTATTTTGACGCAAACGATGCAGAGGAAGAGCGTGCTTCTTTATCCTGATAATCCAAAACATGTTGTGTTGTGCCCAGATTGCCAAACAAGAAAGGCACAACTAAGAGTCGAAGACATATGCTATACTTAAAAAGCTGACTTTGCAAGGAGAATACATAGATTTCGGTAATGCTTTATAGAACAACTTACTTAGGCATGGAATATTTATTATTATTTTTATTAAGGAAAAAGCGACGATTTTGGTAATGGAGGGGTGTTAAAGCATCTGAATCAGCCATGGTCAAGCCAAGACCAACAAAGCCAGGTTGGAACTTCTCTTTTGTCCATTTGTTCCCTGTGCTTTTTTGGAGTCATGCACTATTCCATTCGAAACTGTTATTTTTTTTTCTTTTAAAAGAAGTGTAAGATTTGATGTAAAGAGAATGATATCTTAAAGTAGCACAAATTTTTGCTTAGATATCCAAACTTAATTTCGGAGAACACAATTCTACATAATTAGCATTAACACTATTTCTTATACCCAAAAAACCAACTATTCATTACTGTTTTTTGTAAATTGCAGTTTCAGTTTTTTTTTTTTTTGGGTAGATAAAGCAAAAGTAAAAAAACAAAACAGCAAATTGCAGTTTCAGGTTTATAATTAATTTGTTATCTAAAAAATTGATTTCACAGCAATTGAGGCATATTAGCTGACCTGTTCAACGTAATTTGATCTCTCCAAACATTAATCTAAATAAACTAAAAGAAACAAGAAGCGGCATTTGAGAAAACTTCATAATAATATTAAAAGGTAAGTTTTAATATGACCATTAATGAGCTATGAACTAAGATAATTCTTAAATTTTATTATAGAAAAAATTTATTAATAATTATTTTATTATATAAAAAATATTATATAAAAAATTTAATAAACAGAATTTAAAAATCATATTGATTCAATGATTATTTTAACCACATCCCTTGAACTGCAACAGGTCAATGGCAATATACTAATTCTTGTGCTGCTGTCCTAACCTCTAAGTAAGATTCTTCACCTTTGTAATAATAATATTTATAATCGTACTGATTTTATTCTTGTAGGCTCCTCCGAAACTCTCTTACAAGTTATCAAGTAAATTTTCAAGACAATAAGTAACTTCACTAGGTCGGCTTTCTTGTCATAATTTAGATTTAATTTTTAGATTTTTTTATTAATAAATAATTTATAAATATTTTTATAATCACTGGATGAATGTAAAAACATATCCTGTCTTGTACTGAAGTAGGCTATATCCTGATTTTATTAAGGTATGTCTTTTCCTCCTCCTAAATTTTTACATATAAAAAATTAATTAATTAATTAATATTCTAATATTTTGTTCGGTACATAACATCTTCATGTCACTGTAACAAATTTGATTAGTCCATACCTCCATGTCTGAATAATATTTTTTGATCTGCACATCTGAATCATTCTGTGAACATAAAGTCTATGCTGATTCATTAATTGTTTTTTACTTCGCATGAAACTTGTTTCTTTTCTTTTGTTTTTATGGTAATATCCTTTGTCCTGTTTATGAACAGGACATAAACCTGGTGACAGAGAATGGACAATCTCCATCAGCACCGTTGGATCCATGCCACTGCACCCTAGACCCCACTTTGGTAGAATTTGGTAATTTTTTGAGATTGGTGAATTTCAGAGCCAAAAATAAAATAAAATAAAAAAATTCACTGTCACAAAGACAGAGAAAGAGAGTGACGTGAGAAAGATGAAACAATAACAAGGGCTTGTTCTTCTTCTCCTTCTACTGCTACAACTTCAAAAATTCAATCTTTCTTCACTTCTTTTGCTATATATCCGCACACACTAGATTTTTTTTTCCCCTTTATTTTTTGGCCCCAAAACATTCCTCAGCACAAAAAAACCGCACTTCCAAAAATTCCAAACTCAAAAACCGCCATCTCTCTCAACTGGGATCACGCCCCTTTTCTCTCTCTTCTCTCTCTCTCTCCCCTCTTTTTTCTTTTATATGAAGCTTTTCTATAAGGAAGCCCACAATTTTTGACCCTGAAACCAACACTCTGATTCACTGTAACTATGTTGGGAAGAATGCTGATGGGGGATGAGATGAACACTTGCAAGTTCTAGCCTCGAGCAGGAAGAGGGGGTGTATCTTCATGGCACCGAAGCGCGTGTACCAAGTTTGGAAAGGAAGTAATGTAAAGTTCAATTTTTTACCCCGTATTAGTTGCAAATTTAGCTTTTTTATGCTTGATATGGCATCTGAGTGTGCTATAGATTTGTGGGTATGTGTGTGATTTGCTTGGGGATGAAGGCTTCATGAGGGTAGGTACTGGGTAGGCTTTGAATTTCTGAGGCTGTTTTTGTTGCTTGAAAAGTGGAAGCTAAGTGGGAAAATCCTTAACTTGGAGTGTATTTTTTGAAATTACAAGGTGCGGTCTTGGTGTGTGTTGAATGTTGAGCTGGCAGTGACGTGAGGTTATGAGTTTTTTGGGGAATTCTGCAATTTTGAATGAGCTCTGATCATTGCTCTCTCTCTTCTGTATTCTTTGTGTGTGTCTGTTGGGTCTGTGGTTCTGTGGTTCTGTCTGTGCCTGATTATAATTGGTTTTGAACTCAGCTGTCTAGTTTTATCTTTATTGTATGTGAAAGGTATCTGAAGTAGTACTTTAGTCTTGTATCTTCTTAATTGATTCAAAGTGTTAGGCTCAACTTGGTCTTTCTGAAAAATAAGATATGAAGAAGTAGAATTTGTCATTTTATTTTTCTACTTTTGCTATATCTTTTGCTCAAGGTGTTTATGTACTTTTGGGTGAAAAGAAAGGTAGAATTGAAGTGTGTAGTGTGTTTGAGCTTTTGATCAGTTTTTGGTTAGTATCTTTGGATGATACATGTAGTACAAGAATCATCTTAGGCAGTTGGATAGCTGCTTTTTTTTTTTTTTTGTTTTAATATGTTCTTGATGTTTGTTGAAGAAGGATGACATTATTTTTGGCAGATTCTGTTGCTTGGAATAGGGATTTCATGGTAGGTTTTCGTATTCTGTTGGTGAAATGACTCCTGACTAAAGATAAATTGTAAAGTCTGCTAATAGATTATTAAATGAGTGAGATGTAGGTTTGGTTATTGGTTGGATTATATTGGCTTAACATGGGATGGATCGGGGCACTTGATCAGCATAGGTGGGTCCATGCTGTTCTTATGTTTGGTATGATGTTAAGTGGCTTGTGGTAGAACAAACTTTGAAAGGATGAGAAAAATAAAGTGTAAAGGCTTAGGATAATTAATGGGTTAGCACATGAGGAATCTTCTATGTCTACTGTAATTGCTGCTGATCATTTGTTCCCGCGCGCGCGGGGGCGCCCCCCACAAAACAACCAAAAAAAAAAAAAACCAAAAAAAGGGGGTAAACTAATTTTGGTCTTGGATAGATTGGTACTCGCATGTGGTAATAATCTACACTAGCCACCTGTTATAGAAATTTTAGTGGAGATTGATAATGACAGGCAATATTTGGTGTTGGTGTTGGTTGGATGAACGATGCTATACGATTGACTGTAACTGGAATCTTGTTGTCGACTATTCTGATCTAGAGCTGCCAAGTGGTGGTCTGACAAGTGACAAACAATGGATGATTAATTGTGTCGTGATGTTTTTGTTCTCTCATGTTTGTTTTATTTCATAGGTATGGAATAGCATAGGATGACTACCCAATGAGATAATAAACTCTTGTCTGACTGATATACTGCATGATATGGCTTTGAATACATACATCAAACTATAGTTGAGCTGTTTGAAATAGTGGCATGTAGGTATAAACATGCTAAAATAAGCTAATATTAATACCATGGATAGACCACTTCTGTGGTGCACTTGCTGAATTGTTTTGTGGTCCTAGTCAAGATTGGGTTTGTCCTCTCATAAATTGGAGGTTTCCTCCTTTTGGACTGTTTGATTACATGTTTTGAGCGGTTTGGCTCATTGTGTACTTTCTGTTTTAAGATAACAGGATTCATTATCTTCCACCAGTTGTATTTTCCCCTTTCTTCACACTAATATATATATGTGTGTGTGTGTGTGCGCGCGCGTGTGTGTAGAATGTTTCACTGGAAATTCGTTTGTATTTTGCAGCTTCTGTTAAAACTGTTTCTAATTTCTGATACTATCCTCTTGGAATGATGTAGCATACTAGCATTCTGCTATCATTGCATTTTTTTTCTCTCATTTCAAAAGTTTGTTAGTGTGCCTTGAACTATTTTCTGCCAATTATTTCCTCTTATTTTACTTTGAACTTCTCCTAATCTTTTGCAGAAATTCATATTTGGAGGGAGGTTGATATTTGGGCCTGATGCTAGGTCACTGCTTATCACCTTGTTGCTGATTGTTGTTCCAGTTATCATCTTTTGTGTATTTGTAGCGAGGCATCTTCGGCATCAATTTTCTTCATATAATTCAGGATATGCTGTTTTAGTGGTGCCAATTCTCTATACTATTCTTGTAAGTTTTATTAGTCCAAATTTAAAATAAGTTGTCATATGTCACAGTGAACATGCTTTCTACTATTCAGGAATCATAATCTATCCCACCCATCTTCATGTATACCTCTTCTGAGCCAATGCTGAGAACTCCTGAACTATGGCTTATTTTACCCAGTTACTGACATAGCAAAGCCATTGATGATACATTCATTTGCACTTCCTTTTTTAATCCCAATAATTTTCAAATTGACTAAAGTAAGGTTGGGAGCTTCTTTTAATAACATTTCCTTATTAAGATACTGATTTTTGTTAATCCTATTTACCAATCTTCTGGAGTTTAAATGCAATATAATACCATAGTCTTTGTCTCTAGGTCTTGGCGCTTCTCTTTCTTACTTCCTCACGTGATCCGGGCATTATTCCGAGGAATTCACATCCACCAGAGGAAGAGTCTGTTGATGGTGGGGGAGCCGGACAACAAACGCCCAGCCTTCAGCTCCCCCGAACAAAAGACATAATTGTCAATGGCCATACTGTAAGGGTGAAGTACTGTGAAACTTGTATGCTGTATCGTCCTCCTCGTTGCTCGCATTGCTCCATTTGCAACAACTGTGTTGAGCGTTTTGATCACCATTGCCCTTGGGTGGGCCAATGCATTGGTCTGGTATGATAGTTCACATTCATGACATAATTGTTTTCGTGATACATGTTTTCTTCATTCATGTTCTTGGTTGTTTGTTTTGTTCTTATTCATTTGTTTTTTAATTTATCTTTGGGTTTTCCAATGTGCAGAGGAACTACCGTTATTTCTTTCTGTTTGTTTCTTCGGCAACTCTACTGTGCATCTATGTGTTTTCCATCTCAGCTTATTACATCAAGGTTCGGGTGGATGATTATGATGGCACAGTTTGGAAGGCAATGAAAGAATCCCCTGCATCTGTGATACTCATGGCTTATTGTTTCATTTCTTTGTGGTTTGTTGGTGGACTAACTGGTTTTCATTTGTACCTTATAGGCACAAATCAGGTCAGTTCAAATCTTCTTACATTTCTGTTTTTGATATCTTGTTTATTGTTTAGTTTGCCTTCAGACTAGTTTTTTTACTATGTGAATAAAGAAAATTGAAAGGATTGAATTTTGTTTAAATAACTTCTTAATATGACCTATAACTTCAAGACTTTTAAATCCACCAGGGATGTTATTTGCAGGAAAGGTAATAGTTCAATTTATTTTCTTTCTTCAATAGTTGTATCATCTATGATCATATGCCGGTCTGGGTTATGTGAACAACGGCAAATCATGAAACAGAACTGAGCATTAACTTACCCAATGATTGTATTCTAAGGTAGCCAAAAATTAGGCTGCTTACTTAATGATAAGTATGATTGCGTGCATATATTATTGCCATCTTTGGATGGAGATGAAAGACAATTTGAGAAGAAAATGTTAAAATCTTGCATTTATACTTCCTTCACTCATAAATATAATCGCTTGGTGTCTTGAGTTGCCAAATGTAAGTATTTACTTGGTGTGTTGTAGGATAGACACTGTACCATGTCTATATACATATAACTTTTGGTCATACTGCTTTGTTATCTAGAAATTGATTCTCAAGCTATTGTTTTGCAGACTACCTATGAAAACTTCCGGTATAGAGCTGACAGCAGGAACAATGTTTTTAATCAGGGTTGTTTAAATAATTTTCTGGAAGTGTTTTGCACAAAAGTAAAGCCCTCAAGGAACAATTTCAGGGCTTTTGTTCAAGCTGAGGTACCGAGGCCGCCTGCTCCAATCATTCCCCGGGAACGTGAACCAGATGATTTGGGTGGAGGAGATCGCCGTCCTAAGGTTGAAGATGATCTAGATATTGGCGAAGACTTGTTGAAGATATCACAGCGTAGGAATATCGAAGAACTTGATGAGGACATTCGGAGCAGAGGGAGCAATGGACCGCCCCATAATATGTCAGAGCCTGACTCGATCTTGTCCTCAGATCATCGAGCTCCCACTATTCGATCTGATGCTAGGCACTCGAGTTGGGAAAAGAATGAAAGCTGGGAAATCGCACAAGAGGTCCTAGCCAATTCAAATATCACTGAAAGCAGAAGCTACCTTACTACCACGGGAAATGCGCCAATGAGGGGTGTTTGGTCTTTATGATATTTGCATGGCATCAAATATAAATGATGTGGGATTACTTGGAGACTAAAGATGGAAAAGGAAATGCTCCTTAGTCAGAGTGTGCCATTATACAAATGGGAGTTGAATTGATTGGCACTTTGGGTATAAAAACTTAATTGACCTTTTTTGTGATCTAGCTCTTTGGGAAAGCATAGAAATGTTTGTTTGTAATTGCTTGAGAGACAAAGAAAGAAGTGTCTTGTTCTGTATTTTTATTTTTATTTTTTCTAATTTTTCAACAGTCCAATATGTGGATCTCATCTTTACTTGGCTTTATTCTTTGTGTAAATAACCAGTTGTGATACTGAAGAAGTTGCTCTACAAAATGCTGCGTTTTAGGCTGGAAAAACGGATCATCTTTTCAAATGCTATTATCCTTGTTATTTATGTGAAAACATCTTTGTTAATATTTTGGTGAATTAGTACGGTTTGCAAACAATAGAGAAATACTTGGCTTTAAGTAATGGTTATTGGCCGTTATCTCTGCATTTTGGGTATGGTCCTATCCAGATTAGGCTCCTTTATAGTTAGAGTGCTGTGTCCATATTAGAGGATAAAATATACTAAAGAAAAATTAATAGTTTAAGATATTATAAAGTATAAACATAACTACTTAAGCAATAAAGATCATACATGGTGTGCAAATCATTAAAGCAAGAAAAATGTTATTCATATTGATTTTTTAGATCAATTGTAGATAGAAGATGCGGGAAAAAAACACAAAGTGGTAGGTGTTGAAGAAGAAGAATAATAAATCTATTATTTTATATCTTTCTCTTTCATTATATGTCTACAATCGGGTTAGAAAATGAATACAAATAATATTATTTTTGCCTTTTTTTTTTTGAAAAGATTAAAAAGAATAATGAGGAAATTGGGTATACCTCAATTGTAAGATTCTCAAAAATTAAAATTTGGAACATTCTTCACTTTTGAACCTTCTTGTTTCAAACTCTATTTTATGGTTAAAATATATTGGAAAACACCAGTTTGAAAATAATTACTTTTTCAAAAGAAAATTGTTTTAATTGGGGTTGAAATCTCATAATTATAAAACCAGCAAAGAAGCACTTGACAAAAAATGCTGATATGCTAGTCTCTCAATTTCATTGCCAGAAACAACCCCAACGTCCGTGCTAATTCGTTCTCACCACAACTAGCTGACTTTTGCACCAAGAAATCAGAATTGACTCCCCTGTTCTTTCTCATTGTTCACCCTATTATTCTGGTTTCTCATCTCCCCTTCCCATAAAACACTACTAGGCAATTCTGAAGCCAATCCAAAAATTTCATCAGCCAAAAAGTGATGCTAATCTTTGAAGGTTTGCCCTTGAATAATAGGCTTAAAGGATGTAAAGTTGGAACAGAAAGCCAATTATTCCTTAAGGAATTGCCTAGGACTAGGAATGAAAGTGAGTTAAGTTGAGTCAAACTTGTTAAAGTTTAGGCTTGGACTCATTAATATTAGGCCGAACTCAAGCTCGAGATCAAAGTGAGCAAAATTTCTAGGCTCAAGTCGCACTCAAGCTAGCTCATAAGTTGCTTAAACTTAATGAGATAGCTAGAGTGAGGTTGTTAGCACTCCATTTTATCTATCTACACTCCCTCATAATTTCTTTCAATTTTTATTTCCTTAAATACGCTTAAGTGATTTAAAAGTAAAGTTAAATATATTTTATTTATATTTTTTATATTATTGTCTCTTTTTAATTCATAGTAGTTATAATATAATCTTTTTATAAGGCATAACGATAATTTTTAAATACTTTTACATAATAACATAATTATCCATAAAATTGTAAATAAATTTTATTTTCAAATCATCTATTAAGTAATTGTAAAATTGATTATTTCATATGTCTAATAATTTACATGCATATTATTTCAATATATATATACTACTATCATCATGCTTATTTTAAATAAATTATTATCAAACTCATTATTAATTTACTTAAGATAACTTTTTTTTTCGAATTAACATTTTGCAATTTAATATATTAATTTAAACTCTTGTTATTTCTTATAAGATTGTGATATAGTAATGTTCGTGTTAATTTGAGCACACCTCAACTAATTCATGTCTATTGTACCGTAAAAGATATATTTATTTCAAGTTTAGAAAATATATAAAGATGTTCCTTACAGTCTAATATTTAATAATTAATACAAATCTATTATGATTTCATTGAATAAATGAATTTATTTGACCTAAGGAATTACTAAAGCAATTTTGGGACAGGGGTGATGGTTAAATAAAGGCCTATTCAAATTGGCAACTTCGGGATTTGTACATCTAACATTGCAAGCAAGGTTTGTCTATGGTTGTAGTCCAATTCCAATACAACCAACTACTTGGATTCTAACATAGATGTATAATTATATCAAAATATATTTTTTTAACTGAATTATTTCAAAATATTATTAATTTTTTGTCATAAATTATAACAAAGCTATACTTTATCAAAAAATTAAATACATTACTCATCATCTATTATATGTTTCGAAAAATGTTAATTAGAGTTTCATATTATTTTTAAATTAATATAATTTATTCACATTATATTTTAGTCCATATTTGCTAGAAGTATTTATTAATTATTTAGATTTTAATTATATTAAAATAAAAATTCTACAATTTTATAACTTAAGAAATGTCAAACTTTGAAGGATTTAAATTTTCTTCCATATTATAAAGAAAAATGTTTAATAATATGTTTGTTTAACAATATAAGACTTTTATGTTCTAACTTTTTAAGATTTGTTTCTTCATAAACTAGTAATTTAGCTTATAAAAATATTACATTATTTTTTGGAATGTAGCTTCTTAAAGAATTTATCTATTTATTTTACATTTTTATTCATATATTTAATTGAAAATATTTTTTTTTGAAAAACACAAATAAGCATACCCTTAATTACAATTAATATAAAATTGAAATATATAGTAATATTAAAAATATTAAGGGTAATCAAGGAAATAAAAATTGAAAGTAATAATGAGGGAGTATAGATAGACAAAATAGAGTATCAATAGCCCCACCCTCACGTTAGATATAAATTAAGTCTTTTTGGTTTAATAAATTGGGACACTTAGTCATAATAAAAACATAGTCACAACAACAACAATAATAATAACAATAAATATACCAAAAAGTAATATATATATATATATATATATCCGGTTAACAAGTCGAATATAGTAAAACTAAAATTTGGCTCATTTAATAAACGAACTCAAATATTTAGCTTAAGCTTAAACTTGATTTACGAGCTCATGAGCTTAACTTTTCGAGTTATTAATAAACCAAGTTAAAAATAGTTTGTGAGTTAGCTTGACTCACTTTTAGCCCTATCCACGAGAAACAAAAGAATTTGAACATTAATTATGTCATGTAAGTCAAAAGTTAAATTTAATTATGATTTAAAATTAGTATTTTCTTTTGGCTATGATAGTTAAAATTGGTAATTAGGTAATTTGTCGACATGATTGGATTTTGGTCTACTTAGTAATCTTGTAATGCCAACAAGATTTGGAAATCTAATTCTACTAATTTCGAGCCCTTGGAGTTTGTTACTTCACTACTAGAAACTTTTGGAACTCTAACGGATTTTACTAATGGATATGTATCCATTGGTATTACCGATGGATTTATCAATGAGTAAAATTAAAATAGAAAAAAATCATGAAATTATTGTCAGACAAAATTATTCGACGATAAATCCATTGGTATGATGCCAATTGGCGGGTAAATATTATCGACAGATTTAGTGACAGATAAATATGTTGAGGTGTAGGCTATAATTACCAACAGATTTTTTGTTGGTATTTTTTCATTGTATTTTTTAATTTTATTGTAATAGAAAATTGCCAACGGATATGGATCCATCAATAAAATTGTTAAATCTAATTAATGAAAAATTTAATTTACCAATGGAAAATCCATCATTAAATTTTATTTTTTAATTATCAATTTCATATGCTGGTGCCAACATTTCTTTAGCTGCCCTATTTTTTAATTACTGATGGAAAATTTGTTAGTATGTCCAGAATATAGACGTTTAATGCGAAGCCCCCTCCCTCATTTTTTTTCCCTTCTTCCCCCCCAATACTCCACCTTTGACCACTGTATTGTTCACTGCCATCAGAGCCATTTGAACGCTGTTGGAGACCGCCATTGTGTTCTTGGTACTATATAGAGTATTTTAATCGGCTTATTTTTTTATTTGGCCTCTTTTTACTGATTCATTTCTCTACTCAAAGTTTGCTCTGTACCTTATTTAACTTAATATTTCTCTTCTTTCGTTTAATAGGAAACACTTTTGGAACCACATTTAGGAGTAACTAGAGCTTAGAGCATCGTTTCTTAAGTATAAGTTAGTATAATGTATAGTTTATTACTTTAATTTATATTTATAGAGAATTAAATACTTATATTTTGTAGGATGGAAGAAGGAGCATGAGATTGTATGACTGCGAAAAGGCTTAACATTCCTTTCTAGTTGTTGAATTGTGTACTAGAGTGTTATGTACCTACATGTTGTGGAGTAAAGAGGTACGCTTTAAAACTGTTCTAAAGATTGATGGAATTATATGATTATATGTGTTCAATATTGATTGTTCTAATTGTTGAATCAATTTTTTGTGAAGGCTCCTAATTTAAAGGAAAACTTTGCATAATTTTTTTTAATACCTAAATATATTATTTTTAATTAAAAAACAAATTAACAAGAGTCTCCTTAATCTACAGGGAAACTTTGTAAAAAATTTTGTCATTGTTTATATTAGTTGCCATAATTAAGAAAATATATTAATCTAATAAGCGGAGACTCCTAATACCACGGGAAGCCCTGCCAAATTTTTGTTTGATTAATTTGTTACTTTTGGATTAAAAATAAATTAATCTAAGAAAATTTTCCTAATCTAATTATTAAGGGTTATACATGTAATTTTTACGTTGAAAATTGCTTAAGAGCTATATATTTCCTGGAAATCATTTATGGATGTATGATAGGTTGCACCCAGGTCAGACAAGTATTAAACCAGAATTTTATGTGAATGTTGAGGGATTCATAAGTGTTGTATGTCAATCACAATTGTTCTTAAGTGAAGGGAAAGTTATGTGTCCATATGCTAGGTGCAAGTGTAGGAAGTATTTATATGTTGAAACTATTAGGTATTATCTATACAAAGATGGGTTTGTGCCGAATTATTAGGTCTAGACTAAGCATGGAGAAGTTATTGCCAAGGGGAATCAATTTAGTATGGGGTTATGTTGGAAGTGGTTCTGACGGTGGAATTGACATGGTGATCGAGATATGGGTAATGTAAATTGGGAGGACAATGTTAATAATTAGAAATGGTTTTTGATGCTGTTGAACCTAAATTTGGAATGTGTTTCCAACCTTCTAATGAGGTTCCCAATCCAAAGGTTTGAAGGTTTTATAGTATGTTAGAGGTAGCCAAGGAGCCTCTATGGGAAGGGTGTATATATTCGGAGTTGTCTTTGATGGTAAGAATGTTAAGTATTAAGTTAGAGGGGAACCAAAGTCAACGTTCTTTTGATCAATGGATTGATTTGATTAGAAAGTTTAGTCCACAACCTAACTCTATTCCTAAAGATTTTTATCAAGCTAAGAAATTAGTTTCTAAATTAGGGTTGAAAGAAAAAAAGATTGATTATGTGAAAGGGTGCATACTTTATTATAAAAATAATATTGCCCTAACTCATTACAAATTCTATGAGGAGTCGAGGTTTAAGCCCAAGAGAGAGGAAAGTGGGAGGTATAAGGATCTTCCATGGAAAAGAATGCATTATTTGCCCTTAATCCCTAATCTTAAAAGATTATATGTATCAATGAGCTCAATACTCCACATGAGAAGACATGTTTAGAATAAGAGAAATGATGGTATAATGACTCATTCATCTCATGGTGAGGCTTGGCAACATTTTGATCAAACCTGCTCTGATTTCGCCTTTGACCCCTGAAATATTAGGTTAGGGCTTTGTTCTGATAGTTTTTCTCCGAATAATCAATTCAATAAACTCTATTCTTGTTAGCCTATGGTTGTTACTCCTTACAACCTTCCTCCCGAGGAATGCATAAAAGATCCTTATTTGTTCCTCACCTATACAATCCCTAGTTCAGATAATCCCAAAGTAAAGATTGATGTTTTCCTTCAACCCTTGATTGATGAATTGAATGAGTTGTGGTGTCAAGGTGTGTTGACTTATGATATTTCAACGAAGCAGAATTTCATGTTGAGGACAACATTAATGTGGACCATTAATGACTTTCCAGCTTATGGGATGTTGTCTGATGGATGATACAAGGTAAATTGGCATGCCCAATTTGTATGGACAATACAAAGACATTCACTTTGAAGTATGGAGGAAAGAATTTGTGGTTTGATTGTCATAGAAGATTCTTAGATGGTGATCATACATATAGACACAATAGATATAGATTTAGAAAGAATGCTATAAAGAATGATGAAGCTCCAATTAAGCTAAATGATCACCAAATATGGGAAAAGGTTAGGTATTTTCCGAAGATAACAGAAATCAGGAAATCTATAAGATTGCCAAGATATAGGGTAGAGCACAATTAGACCAAATAAAGCATATTCTAGGAGTTGCCATATTGGAAGGATCATTTGCTTCGTCATTGTTTAGATGTCATGCATGAAGAGAAAACATGTTTGACAAGACTATGATCACTACGATGGATACCAACCAAACTAAAGACAATGACAAGGTTAGGATAGATTTGCAAGAGTACTGTAGGCACCCTAAGTTGAACTTGCAACAATTGGGAGATGGTAGATTATGTAAACCCAAGGCAAGTTATACATTAAGCTCTACACAAAGATAAGATATGTGTAGGTAGGTGCAAGAGCTAAAAATGTCTGACGGTTATGCTTCAAACTTGGGTTAGTATGTCAATATTGCACAACAAAGATTTTTCGGATTGAAGAGTTATGATTGTCATATATTCATGGAGTGTTTGCTTCCTATTGTATTTAGAGAATTGTCTGACCATGTGTGGAAGCCATTGACTAAACTGAGTGAATATTTCAGAGACTTATACTCCTTTACTCTTAGGGTTGATGATATATTAGTGATGAAGAAAAATATTCCCATAATTTTATGCAAATTAGAAAGAATCTTTCCCCTAGAATTGTTTGACTCTATGGAACACTTGCCAATATACTTGGCATATAAAACATGTGTATGCGGCCCAGTTTAATATGGCATGGGAAGTTTCTATAGTGATTCCTTTCCTCCGCATCTATGACCAAGGATACGCTTGCTCGGTCTGATGAGTAGGTGGAGGAGGCTATTCACACTTACGTCGATGCCCTGAATAAGGAGCTTTAACAACAATTGTAGTAGTAGGAGAAGTGCTTTCGGGTGAAGGAAGTGAAGCTGAAGAAGAGGCTAAAGACAGTGGAAAGGAAGGTGGGGAAGAAAATAGAGAGATGTATTATGAGGTAGATGCAGAAGTACTTCCATGATCTATGCACCAATAGCTTGTCACTTCCACCTCCTGAGTAGCTAGTGATACTGAACTAGGAGTCTTCATTGTTTTCTTTTTTATTTACCATTGATGATGAGGACGACATCCTTAACACTGACGAGCAAGGGTACTCCTAAACTTGTCATTTTGTTTTTTTTTAAATTATTTTTGTAGTACCTATTAGATTGTTTAATATTATTAATTTATATTATTTAATGGATATTTAGCATATTATTTGCTTCTAATTATTTTATTTCTTATGCTTTTTATCACAATTAGTATATTTTATATTTTTAATTAAGCAAAAACTTAAATAATTAAATAAAATAATTATAAGAAAATTAACGTAAATAATAACAATTAATCATAATGAAAAATTAATTAAAATTAAAAAAATTAAAAATATTTTTACCCATGGATTTTTAATCAAAATTTTTTTAAAAAAATTAAATTAATTTATTATTATTTTTTAATTTTACCAACAGAAAATCCATTGTAAATTATGGAAATATATATAATTTTTGACTAAAAATCTATCAATAAAATTAAATAAACCCATAAGTGATTTTCTAAAAATTGGCAAGAATTTGTCAAAATTTCCATTTATTTTCCAATGGAAATTAAAAAATATCCATCAGTAAATTTGACGCAAATTATTGACGGATAAATAATATCTATTGGTAAATTTTACCAATGTCTTTTTTATCGATTTTATCTGTCACAGAATCTGTTGGTGAAATAAAAATTCATCAGTACAAATTATATATCCATCAATAAATCTATCAATATTCTACGTATACATTGCATGGGTTTGTTAAATTTTTTTATAATTATTTTGAATAAAATATTTAAAAAAATGTGATAATGATTAAAAATTAGATAATGAAAGAATATATTGAATTTGTTTTATTTTTTATTTTTGAATATATATAGTGATTCCTTCATGGGATAAATTATAAAAATTGTTTTATATGATTGAATTAAATAAAAAATTTTGGCAAACAATTTTGTTTGATTTTTAAACTAAATTTTATATGCTGATAAGTTATGGGATTAAAAGAATTATATAGTCAGAATTACTAAGGAATTAATATCTATATGCTAATTAAATTGTAATACCCTTTATAGATAATTGTCGAATACATTGGCTAACTAATTATTAGAAATTTAAGTGATAGAATATATGTTGCATATACATTGCAAACAAAATATGAGATGCCAATTTTCTTGCAGTAATTTAATTCATTTTGAATAAAATGTTTTTAAGTATATGATTTATAAAATGAATCCACCTTAAGACTTTCCAAAAAAAAAATAGTTTGACTTAAGTGAGGGAATCCATTTTTTTTTCTAATTAAATGAAGGAATTCATTTTATGATTACAATAATTAGGATATAAAAACTACAAATGAAAAATAAATCATCGATTATAATTCATTAGTTTTATTTTTTTCATTATAAAATAAGTACCAAATAAGAATATTTAATTAAATAAAGATAGAATATATAGAATACAAAACTAAATATAATAAAGAAGAACATATATTAAAATAAAAAATAAATAAAAAGATTTGTAAATAATATTATAAATAAAAAATGGAATACTAAAAGTATTCATTAAAATAAGATGATTTGTGCATATCAAACAATATTATTTAGTGTAATATTTGTTATGTTTACAAAATTTATTTTAATATAGTTCATCAAATAATTTAAATTTTTTAATTAAATATCATTATTTTTTTTTGTATTGCATTTATCGCAAATACAATGTATTTAAATTTACATTATATATATAAGGACGCATCATATGAGAGGAGTGATTTATTATGAGAGTGAGATGAGTAAATATTGACCATTGGATCTTACATGAATGGTTAAGATTAAAACATAAAGTCACATAATTTTTTAAGTGATCATGTGATATTTAAATAATTTTGAATTTTGACTATCCATATATAGTTATACGGCCCAAATTTACTCTTCTTACTCTCATAATAAATCACTTTTTTCATGTATATATATATATATATATATATATATATATATATATTTGCAATAAATGCAATATTGAATTTATTGCAAATACAGTGTATTTAGATCATCATTATATTGCATTTATATAGTAAAATAAAATTCTCTTCAATATTGCATTTATATAGTAAAATTTTTAATATATATATGTATATGTATATTAAAATTTTCTTCAATATTGCATTTATTGCAAATACAATGTATTTAAATTTAGGTTATATGGTTGAAAGATATTTATTAATTATACGTATTTATAATCGTTAAAAGTTGTCATATGTGGCATCTATAGAATAAATTTGTAATAAGTGGGAATTAAAATATATATATATATTCCTCCTATTCACAAATAATTAAAGGTATGCTATTTGTATATACCAAAAATTTTAACGTTACAATATTCTCTTCCAATTTTTTCTCTCTCCATCAATCATTTCATTCTTTTCATTTTTTTTTATAATTTTTTTTTATCTCTAAATATCTAAGGTATCCTACTATCTTAATGATAAAAAAAATATTTCTCAAATAATTATCACTCTGACAAGAAATTTTGTCAAAATAATAATTATTTGTTGACTGTGGGAGTAGAATATAGATAGATATAAATAGGTATTTAAATAGTATCAGGCCAAAATGTTGACTCAATTCAAAGTCCAAAAAAAGTTGTCATATCTATAAGCATCAAATCAAGGGTGAGTTTTTTCACACGTGTGTCACACCTGGAAAATCCAACTAAGTTAAACCGAAATATGGAAGAGACACTGATCTCCATGCATCACAAGCAGTCGCTGTACTTGTCTATAAATACGCTCAGTAGCCTGGATTGGAATTTCGTAGTTTACTATAAAGAACCCCCCAACACCTATTAGTTCACTCCCTCCCAACCCAACCAAAGAAGCCCTTAGGACCCTCTCCAAATTTTATCCACATAATCAAATATGAATTCCTCAAAATTATGCTTCCTATTGTTCACGCTTGGGTTGATCCTCATCATCTCCCATGCAGCAGATGCTGCAAAATCCGAATCATCATCAGGGGGTTCCAAGCTGATTGCTGAAGTTTGCAATGATGCGGATCCGAAGGACAGGGCCGGCTGCATGCAAGTTCTAAGATCAGACCCCAAATTCTCATCTGCCAAAAACTATCTTCAACTCTCACGGTACATCCTTGAGTTGGCCTTGCGAAAGGGCATACAAGGACAGAACTTCCTCAAGGAAATTGCAAAAACAAACAAGTCCCCAGCCATTCAACAATGTGCTGGATTTGACTATGATGAGGTGGTTGGATCATTCGGGAGTGCCCTTGGGGAGTTGGAGGAGGACCCTGATACCGCAAACTATGACGCAAAAGTTGCAGGTGATGGACCTGAGACATGTGAAAGAGGCTTGGCTGCTGAACATATAGTTAACCCTGCTATTTCTTCTCTTAACAAGGAGATTACGTTGCTAAGCACGATTGCTTTTTTTGCAACAAATCATCTGTAAGGTAATTAACTTCAGTTTCTTGGGGTTGATGGCCTTATTGTAATGTTTATGGATATTTGTATGTTGCGTGGGGTCACCCCAAGGAGGAGGAAGAATTAATATATAGGGGGATTTTATGGTCTCCTTTGGTTTGGAGTGTGGAGGGAGAGTAACAAAATCAAATAGCAGTTTTTAATTACTGCTTTTTGTTCTATTAAATATTTCATTTCTTTTGTTCCTTCTTTTTCAGAGTAAGTTTTAATTTAAGCAAGTTTCTCGATAAAAGAAGTATCAAAATTCATTAAAACCAATTTGATATCTATTGCTGGTCGGATTAGATTCTAAGGTGAACTGTAGATACAATTGCAGAACGACATATGAGAAAATATAACGTGAAGGTCTCACATATAATTTACACATATTTGATATGAAAATTTGGAATACATAAAGTTACAAAGCCATACATAGGGGAAGTGTATAACCATGCAAGGAGAAGTGGATAAAATCAACATTTGCATAAGAATTTTTCATATTCATTAACAATTTTCTAATTTACGGTGATTCTGTCTTTAAACGCTGCAACTATGCATCTTCTTTTCTTCGATTGGTAAAAAATGTATAGGAGAAGAAAAGGTTGCTCTATTTCAAAAGGTTAAGACAGTGCTGTAAACCCTAACCGGAGCTTACATGTTCATCAATATTGAAACTCAACCAGCAAGAATTAAAGCCTCGTGTGTTTAGCATATTATATTAAGTATGATAGTATAAGTTAATTATATATATTATGACTTTATTTATTGTTTGATAAAGGCAATATATCATATAAACTTATCTATTATAATCTCCTTATACATCAAAATAGTGAATAACTTAATTAAATCTAGGGAGACTGGATTAGGTTTAATTAGCTTTTGATGTATGATGATTCTTTCACTATGTTTTTTTATATGTTTTATTGAAATAAAAATAATTATTAAAAAATGATACTTCATTATTAAAATATATAAATAATAAATAACATTTAATAAATATTTAATTATTTATAATAAAAATAATTATATATAAAGTATAACTCAATTAATTCTTGAAATATAATATTAGGCCTGATTGATTTTTAATTTATAAAGACTCTCTTTATCTTTTTTCTCTCTCTCATTTTTATATTTATGAAAATAATATAAAATAATTATTAAAAATATACAAATAAATAATAAATAATTTTTAATATAAATTATATAATACAAATTAAAAAATAAAATAGCTATAATTAAAATAATAAATATTTTAAAAGTAGTTTAATTTTTAAATTTTATACTAAATAATTAATATAAATTATATTTTATTATTTTTTGTTATATTTTATAGCTAAAACGTAGAATGTATCAAAATATATAAAAAAGAGAATATTATGTTTTGTTATTTATTTATATTTTATTTAAACGACAAATATTTATTTAATTTTATATAAATAATAGTAAATAATATTTAATATAAACTAGAACTGTATATAATAAAAATAAGAAATATTTAAAATAATTATATTTAAAATTAATTTTTTTTTATTTTTTAGTTTATAATTAATAAAATTGCTATTTTATAATTTTTATCATAATTTTATTTTTATTAGATTTTTAATTTTAATTAGAATTATTCATGATAGTGAAGGAATAATATTATCTTAAATAATATAATATTTTATATAATAACATACTAAACATTACATAATATTAAAATTTAATTAGACTTTACATAATCAAACTTTATCCTATAAGGTCTTATATTTCCTTATCATGTTACAATATCGCTTGGATGAATTTTTTGCTGGCTACTTAAATACGCTCCTCGTTCGCAAGGAAGGATTTTTTTTTTTTAATGCATATTAGACTTCAATTATAGAATCTAAATTCTGTTAGGGAAAAGGTCAAAAATAAAGGACTTAAAAAGAAAAAGAAAAGACTTCCAAATACAAGGTTGCAATTAATTCGTCATTGCAAAAAGAGGGACATAGTAGAAAGTAAAAAAGATGATATTGTCTTTTTTTTTTTTTTTTAATTGACAAAGATGATATTGTCATATGTCATGCAATAGTTGATATAATTATGGTTTATGGAGTGTTAGAAAGAAAATGGTGTAGAAGATGATCTCGAGCTTGAATATTATTGTAATTTCAAGACATGAATTATTTCGTCGTTTTTAAAGAGATATTTACCCCTACACTTAGTTGTTATTGGGTTAACGACGATACTTCCTTAGGATATAATGAAATATCCATAAATTTCTTGACTAGCAATAATAAGAAATTTTTTTCATTTTCTCTTAACTTAAAAAATTAAAATAAGACTTACAAAATTTTTAGAACATTCAAACTCACACAAAATACAAAGTAAAAGTATGAGTAAAATTTCTGATAATGGGAATTATTTATTGCCACAAGCAAGCTACTCACGGAAGTAATGCCATATTTGATTAGCTGCAACCAAGAACCATATTGTTTGACTCCAGAAGGCATATTATTCCACTACAACATTCCCCTGCAACGGAAGTCATGTCTTTTAAGGCAACAAGAGATATTGTTCACGATAGATTCTCACCGAGCAATTTCCTTGCAAGGCTGCAACGTTGTGTTACTCAACACATCAAACGGTTATATATTAAAGGACATGTCCATAGGTGACTAGTTATAACTAAAGGACATGTTCTTTCAATTGGTTATGCCCCTTCATGTGAACATTGCAAATAGTTGTAACCATCACAATTGCATATGAAATAATATGTCCCTTTAACATACAACTGCAGCAAATAACTTCCATCATCAAATCCAAGAGGAACTCCTATATATCAATTTATAATTTAAATTCTAAAATACAATTCATTCCCCCACTATTTTACAAGTTTGAAAAGTTATACAAATTTATGTATAAAAGAATGTATCATTTGGGTTAAACATTCCTTTAGTACAAACTTTCGAAGATCCAATGAAGTAATGAGTGTTTAGTTGATTAAACCCATACTCCTAGTGTTAGTATCAAAAGGTCACACACATAACTTGTACCTCCTAACAGGTTCAAAAGATTTATCAATTTTAAGCATTTTTATGGCCATGTGCTTATCTTGGTTTCATAAATATTTACAAGAATAAAACCTTTAAAATTCTTGATCGGAACAGCACCACTCCTATATTCAAGTAAGTGGAATCCTTTAATAAATAATATTATCAATCCATTAAGAGTTCTATAACTCACTCTCTTAATTATATATATAGCACTAAATCATATATCTTTGTGCCCTAGTTGTTAAACAACTTGTTATTATCCATTAAACCTTGAAACTAGGGTTCTACTAGAATAAAGTCAAGTTTTATCATTTAACAACTATAGTTTTAATCCTATTTTAGCCATAGTCTCTTTGACTTTATTACTTAACAAACCTTTAGTCAATGGATCTGCTAAATTCCTTTTAGATTTTACATATGTGATGGTAATTATACCATCTTCTATTAATTGCCTTACACACTCATGTCTCAAGCTTATGTGTCTAGACTTTCCATGATAAACCTTGCTATATGCTCGAGACATGGTTGATTCACTATCACAGAAAATCAAAAATGGCATTCATTGGCTGTGGCCACATATCATATAACAAATTTTTAAGCCATTTTGCTTCTTTAACTACGGTTGATAAAACTATAAACTCAGCCTCTATAGTAAAATGTGAAATATATGTTTATTTCTTTGAAGTCCAACTTATTACTCCACCACCTATTGTGAAAATCCATCTTGAAGTGTATTTATTATCACTTAGATTTGTAATCCAACTAGCATCAGAATAATGTTCTAATACCACGGGATAATCACTATATTGTAATCCCAGGTTTATGGTTTCCTTAAGATAACCAAGAACTCGTGCTATAGTTTTTCAATGTTGATTACTAGGTTTTCCTGTAAACCTTAATAGTTTGCATGCAACAAATACTATATCAGGCCTAGTACAATACATTGCATACATTAGACTTCCTATAGCACTTGCATATTCTAAAGGTCTCCCTATGTTTTCTTCTAGTTTGAAATTAGGATCATAGGATGTATTGGACTCCTTAATTTTAATATGCTCAAACTTTTCCAATACAATTTTAATATAATGAGATTGACTTAAAGCAAAGCCAATTTCGTGCTTATGCACCTTTACGCCCAATATTGTATTTGCTTCATTCAAATCCTTCATCTTGAATTTAGAAGTTAGATACTCCTTTGGTTGACGAATCCCTTCTAAATTCGTCTCAATGATTAACATATCATCTACATACAGACAAAATATTACTCCATAGTCCTTACTAAATTTGGAGTATATACATTTGTCTGCACTATTATGTGAGAAGCCATTTGATAATACCACAGAATCAAACTTCTCATGCCATTGTTTAGGCACCTATTTTAAGCCATATAAAGACTTAACAATTTTACAAACTTTTTTTTCATTTTCGGGTAGTACATAGCCTTCTAGTTGTTCCAAATAAACTTCTTCATTAATATCTCCATTGAGAAAAGTTGTTTTAATATCCATTTGATGTATGTAAAGTTTATACATGGATGCTAATGCTATAAAAGTCCTAATAAAAGTCATTGTTGCCACAGGTGCATAGATATCAAAATAGTCTAGACCTTATTTTAGTCTAAACCCTTTAACTACCAACTTTGTCTTAAATGTTTATAACGAACCATTTGTATTATACTTTTTTCTAAATACCCACTTGCATCTTATAGGCTCTGATCTTAGAGGCAAATCAACTAAGACCTAAGTATTATTAGATAATATTGAGTCCATTTCTTCATCCGGTGCTTCTTTCCAAAAATCGAAGTGTCACGACCCACCCCGAAGTCGTGACCAGCACTTGGAAGTGATAGACCTCCAGCAAGCCTAGGACGTCAAATTTTTCGTGACAAAGAATAGAGTTTTCCCTATTTTTTCACTTCCCTATAATAGTCAAACCTATATCAACGGTCAACCAGCATATATTCAAACTTAAGGCTCTCATAGTACTCTCAAATAGGTTGCATATATATGTATACACACACACACACACACACACACACACACACACACACAAGGCATTCATTCCTCATAATAGCAACATATTTATGCATATCTGTTCACATATATTTGGATTTATATACATGCATCCGTCAGAGCATAGATATACAGGGAAATAGAACAATTCATATACAATATTCCATCTAAAAAGATTATCAACTAATAGGACCCTGTCCGTGGATCGTAGAGCATTCTAAAGCATCAAACATATCTAAAATATCAAAATTAGAGTCACCAGAAGGCCCTCACATGTAGAAGGGCTATCAAAAGGTGTCTGTACTCTATAAAACTAGAAAAAATTGAATCAAGTACAGCACTAGGATCTGAAACAAGAAGGAAAAAGGGGGGGTGAATACAACCAACTTAGTGAGGGACAATGAAAATATAATATATAAAGACAAGCTTTAGAAATAAAACTAACTATAATTAAATAAGGAATTAATATCATAGATCAAGTTTAAATAAGAAATCATCATTTTAAATAATACATACGTAAAGAATCAAAATTAAATACTATGCAGGTATATAAACAAGTAGTGTTATTTCATAACCTCAAAACATAATTCTCAAATACAAATTCAAGGCAGGTAAGCTTCCAATTCTGAGAAATTTCCAAATCAGAGTTAGCCTCTTTAGAGTCAATAGAGTTAGTGGTGTGCGTTGGCCATACACACACACACACACACACACCAAGCTAGTAACGCCTCTGCTAGCTAGGTCTTGATCAAGGTGCACCAAGGTTAACGTCATGGTTGTTAGCTACCGAAAACTGAGAATCCTCCCATAGAATATCCATAATATCTCAAGAATATAAATATTAAATATAGTTTTTAAGAGCAAAAATACCAAGTAAGGTTTTCAAACTCAAACAAGATTTCTCAACAAGTTAGTTTAGTAATTTAAACAATTATTCAATAGCTTATCCTAACATTCAAAAAATCTGTAGTCTTTTCCAAAAAGCTTTCAGAACATTTAATCATTGTATACTAGCAAAATTTCCTCAAACCAAAATAAATGTTCATGAATAACTAGATATATTAGACCGTAAGGCAATTATATTGATAAACAAAATATTTATAATTAACTAGATAAATAAAAATAGATTGTCAATATATATACTAAAATCAAACTAATACTAATTGTATAAAATAAAATCATATGCCATCAAGGCACTATCTACTCACAACATGTCAAGAAATGTCCAATCTACATCTTGGGAGCTGTTGAACTTGCAGGTTGATCTCTTAGGGAATCTGAAATCATACAGAAGCAATTATTTCCAATTTAATATGAATTTAGCGTAAAATCTAATCACGACCCTCTTGTTCAACTTACAATTAAAATTTAATCAAAGCTACTATCATATGCACTGAAATAACTTCATAACATATCAAACTATATAACATATGAATTTAAAATCTACTTTTCCTTAGTGAGCAAAATACTCAAATTACTCTATACCACAATCCACCAATCTAAACTTTAAATATTTCTCTACTTACCTCTCCACCCTCACAAGATTCAAAATTCCAAGTATCCATTAATCTCAATTTCAACAATAAATATAACCCACCTAGTTCCTAACTTCACAAAAGAAAACTCACCAGGTGTGGGTTAGTTTTCGAAAGGAAACAAGATAAGAGTCCAACTGCCCATGGGAAGCAGAAGGGAGGTGCAACCACGCATGACAGAGGGCAGAGAGAGAAAAACAGATGTGAGAGTGAGACGTAGAGTGAAAAACATGAAAGGAAAATGTTCCACAGTGGTGGAGTAAGAAGCGTCGTGGATGGTGGCTGGTGGCTGCGAGAGTGAGGGACGAGACTAAGAAAGCAAGAGAAAGAGATGAGATTGAGAGAGTAAGAAGAGAGAAAGCATAACAGGGAAAAGAAAGAAAAACAAAGGAAAGGAGCATCAGGTGATAGAATGAAATAATAGGGGGTCGAAGGTGTGCCACAACACTTATGCTGCATTGTGGTCCCTCCTCCCTTTTTTTTTCTCTTTTTATTAACACTTTTAGAAGTTTCATCTACACAATTTTTACTTCTCTATTACCATATTCTTAAAAGTAAATAAAGAATATACCCAAAGTATAAACTATGCAAAATTTTAAAAATTTTAGTTACTAATATTTTATCCCAAACAAATATTTTATTTTTAAACAGGATATTACATGGAGTCTCTAGAGGCCATAGCCTCTTTGAGTGTTTGAGGATCACCCTCTATGTTTAATACAATAGTGATTTTGTTTATTACAGAATCCTTGGTTCCTTCAACCAAAAAATTTATAGCCTGAGAAAAGATAAAATTTGGACCCATCTCCTTACTTTTTGTTATTTTTTGGCTCCTTCTTAGTTCAACCATTTCATTCTCACTTAGAGGTTTATTTCTTTGATCTACAATATTTTCTTAAGAAACTTGATTTGTATCCTTTTGGGAATATTCCAAATTAGGAGTTGAATCATTAATGAATTTATTTTCAATAAATTCTACATCTCTTGATTCAACAACCATATTAGACACTGAGTCTAAAATTCTATATGCTTGAGAATATTGAGCATCTCCTATGAAGATGCCTTTTATGGCTTTTGATCTTAATTTAGTTCTCTTTTGATCGGAAACACGATAAAAGGCTAAATACCCCCATGCTTTCAAATAATTTAAGTTTGGTTTTTTTCCTTTCTATGTTTCATAAGGAGAAACTTTTCTATTTCTTGATGGTGTCCTATTATGAGTATAACATGTTGTCAAAAATGCCTCACCCCAAAGATTATACGGTAACTTGGCATTTGGCAATATTGAATTAACCATATCCACTAAGGTAGGGTTCTTTCTCTTTGCTAAACCATTTTGTTGTGGAGTATATGGAGTAGAAGATTCATGCACAATACCATATTATTTGCAAAAAGAATCAAATTCACTAGAAAAATATTTTTCACCTTTATCACTAAAAAGAACTTTTATTTTCTTATCATACATGTTTTCAATTTCCAACTTATACTTTTTAAACATTTCAAATGCTTCATCTTTATTTCTTAGGAAATATACATAAGTAAATCTAGAACAATTATCAATAAATGTTATAAAATACCTTTTGCCTCTTTTAGTAATATTACCATTTAATTCACAAATATCACTATATATTAGCTCTAGTAAATATGTGTTTCTTTCAACTTTAGGAAACGGTTTCTTAGTAATTTTGGATTGTATGCAAATCTCACATTTCTTATTCAAATCCTTATTACTAAGATTAATGTAGTTATGTTTATGCATATATTCAATTGACTTGTAATTTAAATATGCTAATTTACTATGCCATGCATCACAAGAATTAATAATATACAAAGAAACAATCACTTTATCATGAATAAAGTTTGAACATGCCTTCTGTATAATATTTTTTTCTACATACATTCCATTCTTAAGCAAGATAATCTTATTGGATTTCATTATAATTTTGAATTCTCTCTTATACAAAAGACTAATAGAGACTAAATTCTTCCTTAGATCTGGAACATGAGATACATTTATTAAGTTTAACTTCTTAGATGTAAAGTTTAATTCTACTGTTTCTTAACCACATACTTTAGCCAAGTTGTCATTTTCCATCAATACCTCTCAGTTGTTCACTTATTCATATGTCTTAAATTGATCATGATCATTGCAAATATGAATGGTATCACTGGAGTCTAACCATTACTCAAGTGATCTTCCTTGTATTGCCATGTTGAGTTTTGTGATCATACCAATGTACATGTATTAAACTTCCTTGGTAACCATAGCAACCAAGTCTTTTTCTTCCACTAAGTTGGCCTTGGAACTTAATGCTTCTTTTGAGTTATTACTCTTTTTTAGAAGCTGACAATCCTTGATATAATACCCTTTCTTGCGGTAATGATAACATGATCTTTGTCTTTTTTTTATCTTGCTTATCATCCACAGAGGATTTCTTTCTTTTACTTTTGTTAATTTTTGCTTCACTAACATGATTTATCTTAGAATTTTGAGAAAGATACACTGTATCATGTTTTCAAGTTTCCTCTTCTTTACGTACATACCTTAGTAATTTCTCAAAAGTGAAGTTTTCACTAAGATGTAAGAGTTTTTTTCCTATAATCATTCCAAGTTGAAGGCAATTTTGAAATAATTGCTCCAACTTGCAATGTTTTAGGAATAACTAATTTGTAACTCATGAATTTGATCCATAATAGGCATAGCATCAACCATACTAAACTCAAAATATTTTAACATTATAAATTTATCTGTACCTTGTCGCTCATTGTTGTATTTCTCTTCCAAAAATTTTCAGATCTCCAATGACAATTGAATTAACATGTAAAAATCATAAAGTCTGTCTAATAAAGTATTGAGAATATGACCTCGGCATGCAAAAGTATCATCATCACGCTTTTTCTTTAATTGGGCATCCTTTTCTTTTTCTTCCTTAGAAGCATTTTCAGTGGCATTAGGAATTGGAGTAGTATTCGGATTAAGCACATAAGCAAGATTGAGCACCGAAAAAAGAAACATCATCTTGTCCTTTCGATGATTAAAATTTGTTCTATCAAACCGATGTAGTTTGACAAACTCTTGATTCATAACTTTGAAAGTAATATTCTGATCTTGAGTCATTTTCAAAAAAATATCCCTCTAAAATTGTTAGAAAACAAATGGTGTAAAAGATGATCGAGAACTTGAATATTGTTCTGGTTTTAAGGCATGAATCACTTCGCTGTCTTTAAAGAGATATTCGCCCCCACACTTAGTTGTTATTGAGTTGATGATGATACTCCCCATAATACAATAAAACCTTTATAAATTCCTTGATTAGTAATAAGAAGAAATTTTTCTCACTTTCTTTAAACTTGAGAAATTAAAATAAGACTTGTAAAATTTTCAGAACACTCAAACTTACACAAAACAAAAAATACAAATATGAGTAAAATTTCTGATAATGGGAATTATTTATAGCCACAAGCAAGCCATTCACGGAAGTAATGCCATGTGTGATTAGTTGCAACCAAGAATCATATTGTTTGACTCCAAAAGGCATATTATTCCACTGCAACATTCCACCGCAACAGAAGTCATGTCTTTTAAGGCTACAAGAGATGTTGTTCACGATACATCACCGAGCCATTTCCTTGCAAGGCTACAATGTTGTGTTACTTAACACATCAAACAGTGACATATTAAAGGACATGTCCATAGGTGACTAGTTATAACTAAAGGACATGTTCTTTCAATTGGTTATGTCCCTTCATGTGAACATTGCAGCTAGTTGCGACCATCACAATTGCATATGAAACAATATGTCCCTATAACATACAACTGCATCAAATAATTTACATCATCAAATCCAATGGGAACTTCTACATATCACTTTATAATTTAAATTGTAAAATACAATTCATGGAGAAGATAATATTTTGGAAAGATAATAATTACACATATCTAAAGTAAGATGTTTTATTTTTTTATACAAAAGAAAGTTAATATTTTTTTTTCTCAAAATGATTATTTTATATACACATAAATATTTTAAATTAATAATTAAAAAAATAAAAATATTCACATGTTATTATTTTTGCATCAATAACATCAAAAATAACAATATAAAAAGTATAACATGAATAACATATCCAAACAATAATTTTTACATCGAAATTACTTCTGAGATGAAAGTTATATCAAACATAAATTACATCAGATAAATTTACTTTTAATTAAAATCAAGTTTATCTAAATTGAGTTTGTACACCATAATCCATGCACACTAATAGTCAACCCCGTCTAAAAGGGCTAGGCTTACTTGTTGCTGCTGCTGTTGTTGTTGTTGTTGTTGTAAGATGTTGTGTTTGTCTTTTATCAGGCAAATAAAACTCGTGGACAGTTTGGCCATATCTCAACATGGGCAAAAAGAGTTATAAAGGGTATAATAATTAATCAATGTCACATCTCACATTATCTTCATGCCTATAATCTATGCCACACTGGATGTACATATAAGGTTGTTCTTGTTAGATGAGGCTGTGGTCCAGTAGTAATGGAAATATTGAATAAGATTATTAGCTAGTTCGCTCAAGTTTTGCATATTAAGTACAGCAAAAAGCTCATCAAATCAACCTTGATATGAAACATGGAAAAGGGAGCATGAAAATAAGCCCGATGACACTGTATTCTCGAACCTTATGGTTATAAGAAAAAACGCTGGGATGGAGAAGGAAATTGATGTCCACTATGACAAAGTGGGGGATACTGCTAAAGTGCTAATGTAGGCAGTATATATATATATATATATATATATATAGAGGCTGGCTTCTATCCATATCTTACTATAGATAAGATTGTGGCTTGGGTGAGACATGTATCCAGATTTCGCCATACTGAATAATTTAATGATCATAACGACTGTGGGACTTGAGAGAAATATACCAGGGCCATATATTTGGAACTTGATCTGTGCCAAACCTTGATATTCAATAATCCATGAATGAGGTTTATAAATCATAATAATAGGATCAGCTCAAAAAAATTTTAACAATATGATAAGAGGATTGGAAAAGTGACATAAGGGAGCGGGCCGTTATTAGGAAGTTAGTTAGTGATATTTACTATCACAATGTATATAAACCGTAAGAACTCATCATGTAACTTTCCATTCATTCAGTAAATTTACATTTCAGTAATAACTAACTAACTTCCTAATACCTATTTTGCCATTTCCCCTTCGCATAGAACACTACTTGGCAATTCTGAGAGCCAATCCTGAAACTTTATCAGCCAAAAATTATGCTAATATTTGAAAGTTTGATTTTGAATAGCCTTAAAGGATGTAAAGTTGGAACAGAAAGCCAGTTATTCCTCAAAGAATTGTCCAAGACAAACAAAAGGATTTGAACATTAAGTATACCATGTAAGTAGAAAATTAAATTTCATTGTGACTTATAATTAGCATTTTTCTATCTCTTGCTGTGACATTTACAATTAGTAACCAGGTTATTTATCGACATGACTGATTTTTGGTTCACTCAGCAATCTTGTAATGCCAACAAGATTTGGGAATGTAATTCTAATTTCTAGCACTTGGAGTTTGTTACTTGTTAAATTTTAAATTCAATTTGAGTTACTTGAAAAGAATTTTACGTACACCGAATTCAAAAAAATAGTTTTGTCAGAAATATAAGCATTAATTGAAGGGTGAGTTTGTTATATGACTTTTATACCTGGAAAATTGAACAAAGTTAAACCAGAAAACCAGAAAAGATTGTCTCCATGCATCACAACCAATCATTGTGCATTACCATAAATAAGATCATTAGCCTAAATTAGAGTTTCATAGTTACTATAAAGAAAACCCCCAACGTGAATTAGAATTCACTCCCTCCCACCAAACCAACCAAAGATCCCTCAAGACCCTCTCCATCTTTTTTTTCCACACAATATCAATATGAATTCCTCAACATTATCCTCCCTATTGTTCACCCTTGGGTTGATCCTCATCATCTCCCATGCAGCAGATGCAAAAGCTAACAAAACCTCAGGAGTTTCCAAGCTGGTTGCCAATGTTTGCAAGGCTGCATTGGAGGACAGGGCCAAATGCATGCAAATTCTTAGATCAGACCCTAAGATCTTATCTGCCAAAAACCATGCTCAATTCTCCGAGTCCATTATTGAGCTGGCCATAAACAAGAGCTCACAAGGACAGAGGTTCCTCAAGGAATTGGCCTTAACAAACAAGTCTCCAGCCATTGAGCAATGTGCAACCACTCACTATGATGGGGTGGTTGCATCATTCAAGAGTGCCCTTCTTCAGTTGGACGAAGATCCTGCTACTGCAAATGTTGATGCCAAAGTTGCAGGTGATGGAGCTGATTCCTGTGAAGCTGGCTTGGCTAAAGAACATATAGTTAACCCTTTTATTTCTTCTCTTAACAAAGACATCAAGTTGCTTAGCAAAATTGCTTTCCTAGCAACAAATTAAATAATCTTTCCTAAGGTAACTAACTGAGTGAGTCTCATGGGGTGAGATGCATATGGTTTTGTAATTGTGCAGGGTCATCCCAAGGATGAGGAATTATTTTTTTTTGGGGGGGGGGGGGGGGGGGGGGCAGATTTATGGTTTTCTTCGGATTGGGGTGTGGATGGAGGATTAATTAACTCAAATAGCAGTTTACTGCTATTTGTTCCATTAAATATTTTATTGTTTCATTTCTTTCGTTCTCTCTCTCTCTCTCTCTCTCTTTTTTCCCTCCAAAATAAATTTTAATTTAATTAATCGAGTTTATTTATAAAAGAAGTATTGAAATTTATTTAAACCAATTTGACATGTATTGTTGATAGGATTAGATTCTCCGAAGTTGGAACTGCAGGCGCAATTGCAGAATAATATATAGAAATATAATATAAAGATGTCACGTATAATATAGAAATATACCATGAAGTTTTCATGTTCATGAATTCTCATGTAAAATTTACGACACTTTTGCCTTTAGAACGTTCAGCATGGCTTCCCCAAGGCCACAAACTATGCTTCTTGTTCTTTGGCTGTATCGAATTTGTCATGCATGGATACAAAACTTGATTAAAAGCCTAAAATAGACAAAACATTCAATATTTTCGACATTTAATCCAATTTTCTCACCGTAATCTCCAAAATTTCACGCATCTTCTAAAGTATTAAAAAAAACCGACTTTAAGATTAATTAATTTTCCAAAATACATTATAGTTAAAAAAATATAAAACTTAAAAAAATTATAAAACTACAAAAAAAAACGCAATGTTTCCTTCTAATTATTAAAGCAATTAAAGAAAGCCATATTTTTTGGCCATGCTCTGAAAACTCCTTGAAGGCAATCTCGACAAGCCCGCACTTTCCATACATAGCAATCAATGCGTTTTCCAAAAATGCATGAAAACAAAGACCCAATTCCAACGTCAACATGTGAACCATTTCCCCGATCAAACGCAGCAATTTGCCAGATTATATAAACCGCATTTTATTTTGTTTGCAATCAAAGTACTATTCTTAAAAGAAAGGTGTGATTGTGAAAACTGATATGAGACATATACTTCATAAACACAATGAGCAAAGCATAAGGGAAAGAAGCAAGAGCTCGATGGCAATGGTAGAGGTGCACCGGGGTCAAGCGATGGTATATGGGTGGGTTGATCGTCAATGGTGGAAAGTGGGGGAGAGCGGGGATATTAAAATCTTGGTCTTGGAAAAGCTTGTTTGTGCATGCAGGAAATTAGTTGAAAATTAGGAAATGAGGGATAAGTATCTGATTGAGCTAAAAGAGCATTTAATATGAAATAATCTATTTGAATCACTGATAATATTAAATTAAATTACTTAAATCCATAAAATTATCTTATTTAATTGCACTATATTACTAATAATTTAAATTTTTAAGATAATTCATGTTACCTTTTAAATGGCAACCTAAATTACATTCTCAGGGTTGTCTATCTGAATCACCACCAAGTGGTAATATTTCATTTTTTTATCACAAAAATGCCCCTAACGTAAACGACCCCAACGCGCTCTTCCTTGGGGAGAATGGGTAGATCGCGACCCAACCAGAGTGCAAGTGTGGCAGCAAGTAAGACATCCTTTCTCTTCACTTCTGAACTCACAAAACGCAACTGTAGCGTCTACGCGCATGTTCAGAAATTAGATTTAAATACCTGCCCCTATCTTTTTCTTCCCCCTCTTTTCCAAAATAATTAAAAAATTTCATAGGATGAGGTATGGTACAGGTGTATGTATTTTGGAAATAACTAACAAAAGAACGAGTTTCGAAAATAATAAATATATTAAATTTAGTAATATCTAAAAATAGTTTAACCATTTAATATTATAAATAAATATATTTAATTATATTAATATCTAAAAAATTATCATAATTATTATTTTAATAAATTTAATTCTAATAAAATTATTATTATTAAAAAATTAATTATTATTACTATTTTTTATTTGGAGGATATTTTAATAAAAAATAAATATTGATTAATACTTTTTTTTAATATATTAAATAAAATAATATAAATTATCAATTAAATTATCTATATATATATATATATATATATATATATATATATATACTATATTATAATATTATCAATAATTTTAAAGTT
Source organism: Pterocarpus santalinus (assembly GCA_031439595.1). Taxonomy (NCBI): domain Eukaryota; kingdom Viridiplantae; phylum Streptophyta; class Magnoliopsida; order Fabales; family Fabaceae; genus Pterocarpus; species Pterocarpus santalinus. The sequence goes on from CM062526.1 coordinate 53,077,335, forward strand.
GACAAATTGATTTGAAGTAATGAAAGGAATGAGAAATGTTATTTTGCCCACTTCAAATCAACCATATACGGTCGACACCGTATGAGAAAAAGGAAACGACAAAAATCCACCGTATGGAGAGGGTGGATATGGTGGTAGCAGTAAAGAGACAAAAGGGAAAATTCAAAAACCAAAATGAAAAACCCACCCGCGAACCTTGACTCTTCCTCCCTCACTCGCGAACGCAAGCCTCCTTTCACCCACCCCACCCTTTCCCCCTGCGAACTCGCTCACTTTCAGAAACTCTCTCTTCCCATTCCCCCTCGTGGACTCACTCACTGTTTGAAACTCTCCCCCTTCCTCCTGCAAACTCATCCGTAATCCCACCACCACGACCCACACCACTGGTAATCCAACTTCCACCACAACCCAAAGCGCCAGCGAGCAAGCCGCGCCCTAGCCTCATTGCAGTGCCCCCACACCACCGCCTAGCCTTGTTGGGGTCCGACCATGAAGCCCGGCACCATCACCGCAGTACCCATGTCCGTGTGTAGGCCTATGAGTGGCCAAGTCTCCCCCACCAAACCCATCCACAAATACGCGCACATGAATGCCTATAAGCATGACTCACTTTTTTTTCTTAATTATAATCAGAGTTGAGCTATTTCTAATCCCAAATATATACTTGAGATTTACACTATTTGTTGACATTTGGGGATATTGAAATTACATTACATGATTTTCCTATGTTTTCTTTTTTGGGATTTAATGTTCTTTACTTGATTGTGCAGGTGAGAAGTTGGCTGAAAGTATTGTCAAAGAAAAGCTTGTAGCTTGTGTAAATAGGGTGCCTGGTAAGAATTTCAATTTCCGCTAGCCATATGTTGTATCCAGTGCAATTTAATTAGTTGAAATTGGTTCCTTTTTATTTTTGGTTTTTCTTTTTTAGCTTTTTGTGTTTTTGTTAGGAGGGTTCCTTTTGGTAATTACTCTATTTATATGCATTTAGTTGCTAAGTTGTTCCTGTTGATAGATTTACCTTGATGTATGGTCAAAACTACTTGTTGCATCCTTTGTCAAGGAGGAATGGCATGAATGAGACTTGAATTCTGTGAGCGAAAGAGGAATTTTTGGTATAGAAACAAATGGTAGCAGAGAATAATGTTTTGGAAGTACGTGTTGATAGAGGTTATGAGGAGTTGATCAGTTATGATTAGTTTGAGGTTAGTTCTCTGTCTCAAATCAATGCATAATAAGCAGGACTGACTGTTGCTTCTGTTCAAGTATAGGATATCACTTTTTTTTGTCATTTTCATCATGGTAGAGAATAATCCTTTTTTTAATAATCTTGACCATGTTTCTAAAGTTACTGATATGTCTCTAGGAGGTTTAACCACTGATGCTACTGATATGGAGCTTCTAGACATCTTTCTTGATCTTATTGTATGGTGGGATTAACATGTTGATCTTGGATCTTTGAGGCTCATTTAGTGTTGGAACCGTATTTGAAAAGCATGTGGGCTAATAGTCCTTAGAATCAAGTATAATTGGTCTCCTTGAGGAACAAAATCTGCTGCAAGGAACAACACATTATGCGAAGTAAAGCACCTTAGGGACAAGCTCTGTTTTTAGGGACATTATATTTTAATGCCGAGCTTAAATGGGCTTCTCTTAGATATGAAACTATAGACATAGAGAATCATAGCATTGTGTAATGATCCAAGTCTGCTATAGTTGATCAGAGCTTTTGTTGAGAGTTTAATACTTAATTGACATAGAGAGTCAGAGTAATATGTCATCATGTATTCTTGCTCTAGGTGATCAATTTTTTTGTTAAGACAATATTTTCAGTAACATGAAAGAATTTATATCATGAAACTTGGGATTGGGTTGACATTTCTAATATGCACATTTATGGATAAGGATTCCCAGTAATTTTTATGCTTGAATAAGGCTCATAATATAGTTCCATTTATTCAATTCCCTTGCATGGGGACTACACAATTTCCCAACATGTTGTAACTTGAAGTATATTATATCCATTGTATTTGATGCGTCTGTACTGCATGTGCAAATAACAAGCATGAATGTTAGTACATTTCTAGGTTAGCCATTAGCTTCTAATGTACGTAAAACTGGAGAAATGCTTAATTTATCCATTAAAATAATTTCAGTTTGTGAATGATATTCTAATTCATTGGAATACTAGATGCTATAATAAACTTGTATCAGAGGTTTTGCAGCTATACTTTTTCTTCCTAATTATTTAAATGTTCCATTGTCAATGTTTGTGTCTTGCAGTGCCTAAACAGGAAGCAATATTCACGGATTTGAGCTGAACTCATTGCCATGGAAAAAATATGAAAGTATGCTTTACAGCTTTCAGGGGAGTCAGTTGCTAGAATTAAGTTATCGTCTGATTATTAGGTACTGATATCATGGCTAAAAAGGGAAAAGAAAGGGAATTGGAACTAACGTATTCTTTGGAACCAATATTAAGAATATTAGATAACTTACCTTGTTACCATGTAAAAAAACCTCCATATATTATGTTCATGTCCATCACATTCCTTACCTTGTTAGTTCTAAGTTCAAGCAACAACTTCTTGTAGTATTGAACTTGCTTTTTGCACTTACAATTATCACGACTAAAAGTACTAGCACTAGCACTCTAACTTTCATTACTATTGATTGTAAATTTGTTTTTAAAGGATGAGCAATTCCAAGGTGAAAGGTTTTATAATCTAGTGGAAGCAACTAACAAATTTATCATTGTTACCAAATCTTTTAGAGTATGATTGCAAAATTATGGAAGTACGTTGATTTATAAATAAACTTGCCTCACCAAACAAGATTTGAGAATCTTTTTTTTAGGCTTTACAAGTCACTTTCCACGTGGGGTTGACGCTTCCCTCACCAATGTAGCACAATGGGGTGTGGTCTTAACTTGTTTGGATACAGCAATCCATTCTGTAAGGCCAACAGAACCAAAACAATAATTGACTAATAAATTACCAATTTTTTGCAAAAGTTACTAGCTTATTGAATTAAAATTACAAGCTTTTTGGGTGCAGTTACCAATGAAGTACAAGTCCTTACTTAAGATTTGCATGAAATTGAGACTCCATTCAGCAATATAACAAAAAGGACTATGGTGTTAAGTCATTTGGATATACCAATCCATTCCGTAGCCCAACAGAAACAGAACTTTAATTTTCTGATAAGTTACCAGTTTTTTGTAAAAGTTATCAAATTATTGAACTGAAGTTACTATCTTTTTGGGGCCAATTACCAACCATGTGCAGAAATGAGAAGTGCTAACCTAGGCTTTGCAAGTCTCTCCCCATGTGATCTAATATCTTAAGATGTGATTGTAAAGTGTTTATTTGTACCAATCTATTCTCCAAGGTTAATAAAACCAAAATCCAAAATTTCTGATAAGTTACCAGCTTTTTAAAAAAGTTACCAGCTTACTGAACTAAAGTTACTAGCTTTTTACCCAAGTTACCAACCAAGGGCAGAACGGAGCAGTGCTCACTAAGGCCTTGCAATTTTCTCCCAATGTGATCTAATATTCTAAGGTGTGATCTTAATGTATTTGGTTGCACAATCTATTCCCCAAGGCCAATAAAACCAAAATCCAAACTTCCTAATAAATTACCAGCTTTTTAAAAATGTTACCAACTTATTAAACTGAAATTACTAGCTTTTAGATACAAGTTACCAACTAAAGGCAGGACGAAGCAATGCTCACAAAGGCCTTGCAATTCTCTTCCCATGTGATTTAATATCCGAGGGTGTGATATTAATGTGTTTGGTTGCACCAAGCTATTCTCCAAGGCCCATAAAACCAAAATTCAAATTTCTTGATAAATTATCAACTTTTTAAAAAAGTTACCAGCTTATTAAACTGAAGTTACTAGCTTTTTGATACAAGTTACCAACCAAAGGTAGGACGAAGCAATGCTCACAAAGGCCTTACAAGTCTCTTCCCATGTGATCTAATATCCTAGGGTGTGATATTAATGTGTTTGGTTGCACCAAGCTATTCTCCAAGGCCCATAAAACCAAAATTCAAATTTCCTGATAAATTATCAGCTTTTTAAAAAAGTTACCAGCTTATTAAACTGAAGTTACTAGCTTTTTGATACAAGTTACCAACCAAAGGCAGGACGAAGCAATGCTCACAAAGGCCTTGCAATTCTCTTCCCATGTGATCTAATATCCTAAGGTGTGATATTAATGCGTTTGGTTGCAGCAATCTATTCTCCAAGGCCCATAAAACCAAAATTCAAATTTCCTGATAAGTTATCAGATTTTTAAAAAAGTTACTAGCTTATTAAACTAAAGTTATTAGCTTTTTGATACAAGTTACCAACCAAGGACAGGACGAAGCAATGCTCACCAAGGCCTTGCAATTCTCTCCCCATGTGATCTAACATCCGAGGGTGTAAACTTATTTGGTTGCACTAATCCATTTGACAATCCCAATAAAACCAAAATTTTAATTTTCTGATAAGTTACTACCTTTTTAAAAAAATTACCAATTTATTGAACTAAAATTACTAATTTTTTTAAGTTCACTTCATCAATTAGTAGTACCAAGGAGTGCTCTTAATATGTTTTCTATTGCAAATATATTTCCTAACATATATATATATATATATATATATATATATATATATATATATATATATATATATATATATATATTAGATTAAGTTGTGGCAATATTTGTATGTTTGCAAACACTTATAATAATTGTTTAGCACCAGGTCTTCAAAAAGAGCACTTAAGTAAAATTTGCATTTAATGCTAAAATAACTGAGTGTAATTGTCATGTTTTCTAAGAGTTTATTTATTGATAATTTTCAGTCCTTTTGAACATAATAATTTGACCATGTTCATAACTTGATAAATTTTTTAAAATTTTTTTAAGGATTTTGAGTTGTGGTTTCGTTTGTGTATTAGTAAAAAATAATAATAATCTTATAATAGTTCTTTAACACAAAAAAAAAAAAAACCAGAAACCCTTAATTCTAGACAATAGGAATGGGAATGGGAAGAAACACTGACAATTCTTGCAATTCTATCTGTATTCAAGTTAATGACTAGAAATGGCATCAAACAACTTTTTTTACATATAAATTGTTATCAAACACTCTAAAACTTGTCTATTGTTTGGTTGAAGTTTGGTCCAGGGGCTCAATGCTTTTAAACTTTAGCCTTCTTGTTACTACGACTGGGGCACTTGTATTGCATGATGTGCTTGGCCTTAGCAAAAGTGATTTTAACATATTTACCAAGGAACCATCTCTAATACACATATACAACCATCTAACCAACTCTAACACACGTCACAACAAATCCAAAACTCATCATTGGCATAACTTTGACAACAAGCGCCACATGTTGTGCTTTATTTGTCATCATCATCTTTTCCACGCTCATCCTCTTCTTTCGGTGCTGCAGAAATCTTTTCTCCCTTAGCCTGAGACTCAGATTGACAGGATTGTTAAAAGACAATATCCAAATAGGAAGAACTAAATGACTTTCAACATTTAGGGAATGATAGAAAATAAAGTCAGAACATGAAATTGAAGACTGCATACCACCTTTCCACTTGATGTGTTTTTGCTGCCATTGTTCTGAGCAGCCATTGATTGCTTAGCACTTTCCATCAAAGCTTCAAAGATGGCTTACAAATCATTGCCTTTTTCTGTAAAAAAAACCATTTAAACCAAAATCATAAACATCTTGTAAAATTAGTATCATATTCAAACCAGCAATACTATATTTCATGATTTATAGTAATACATTTGTTTAAAATAAAATCTAGCAATATACATTCTTTCTTTGGAAAAAAGTTGATATTACCGTGTCAGCTAACACCATGGAAAGTGGAAAATTCATTTCAGATCTAATATACATGTAGTACCAACCCATGAAAACGTGATAACGGTCATCAAGTGTAACCTCCTCATACCTAAATGTGGACAAACAAGTTATTCAAGGCAAACAAAATGATACAGACAGGAGGAATATGTTGTGTACATAATTTTAACATCTGATGATATAGATTTATAAGGATTAAATTTTTTTTTTACCATATTTGTTTAAAATAGATGAATAATTTACATTGATGAATGTGCTAGATTGCCCAATATCTATTACTCACTAAACTATATGGAAGGAAGAAAGAGCAAATGAGAAGTAAAAATTCTACCAACAAGAGTTGTTTAGGAAGTGCAGAAAATATGCGTTTCTCATACTTTCCTCGGCACTACCACAAAATCTAAGAATAAACTGTCAGGAGGACTTAATGCAATCCTCATCAAGCTTTATCACCATCTGGTTATTTCATAAATTGCTTCCATGATCTAAGCTTAATTGGGGAGAGATGGAACAGCCAATCTTGTCAAATTGAGTATGATCATCCCATTCCAGACAGTCAATAATTACAAGTCTCCCACTATTTAATCCAAGACATTGAACACATAAGACAGATCATAAAACTCTAGAACCAAGCTTTGACTATCCAACAACTAAAATTTTTGTAACATACAATTTAACCTCAAAAGCCCCTCACTGCACATAACTATAGAGATCCAACATCCATAAGTGAAGCACACTGCAAGGGACCATCCCCCACACAAAATGGGAGAGTGATACTATAAGGTTTATAATCTTATAACAAGTTCAAGCAAATCTGCTCTGCTCTTTTAGTGAGAACTGATGGATACAAACAAATCAATTCCTTCCTAGCATACAATTACACTAACTAATTGAACTGAAATTGAAGCAAATTAAGTTCACTAATTCACTTCTTTCCACAGTTATAAGACTAAGCTTCCCAATTCCAAATTCCTAGTCCTAATTGATCACAAGCAATTCAAAAGAAAAACAAAACTTTGGGATCAAGCACGTAATTAACTTCCCAATTAGAGCAAAATCACCTTAGATCTAAGCAGATTCAAACGAGATCTGACAAATTCATAGAAAATAAATTTCACTCCACAAAGCAAAATGAGACAGAGAGAAAAGAAATCTGAAACCCTCACTGACACCACTCTTGAAAGGCATAACCTTCCTCTGACTCCATCTCTCCTAGCAGTGGAAGCACTAGCTTGGAGACGAAACTGATGTAGTCGTAGCCGTTTCCGTTTCTATTTCTGTTTCCATTCCCGCTCTTTGCTGCTACATGCACCGGTTCGAAGGGAGATTGGGAGTAGCTGGGTTCCAGATCGTTGAGTAGAAGATCTCCGACGAGATAGCTAGAGAAGTGTGGTTGATAGAGACATCGCCGCCGGAGAAGCAGGAGTAGCCGCCGTCGTCGGAGAAGCTATCGTCATCGGCGTGGTGTTGGTGATGGTCGGAGTTGACGCTGAAAGCATCGAATGAAGACGCTTCCTTTCTCTCGCTGTTTTGTTTTCTCTCTCTATAAATGATTTTCTCTCTCTTCTATAAGAGAGATTTTGAAAATTAAATGATGCTCTACCCTACACCCACCATATGCTAGTCCAACATAACTCTCTCTCTCCATCTACTAATTTTGTCATTTTCTGACTACTTTATACGGTGTTCACCGTATATGTTGAAAGAAACGTGGGCCAAATAACGTTTCTCTGAGAGGAATATCTAAAAAGTGGACTTACCTACATTAATAAAAGGTAAAAATACTTGTACTATGAAAAAGAAAATAATCATGGCACAAGAAAATATGTCTCTCAGCAGAAAATGACATGACGAGCTGCCCCAATGAAGCTTCCTACTAAACAGTCAAATCAATTGGGTGCAAAGCAAAAAAAGAAAGACAAAGAGCTTTAAAGTCTACATATACAAGGAATATTTTTGTATCCTTCATGGAGCATATTTTTCTCTTTCTCTATCACATATCTTCGTCTTTGCATTTTTCTCCCCTTTTTCCTCTCTTTTTCACAATTAATATTAAAGATTAAGATAGCTCTTTGAAAAATGGAGTATGTAAGAATGACTCGTGTATATAAATGCTCATAACACATGAATAAATTCTCTCAAGTTGATTGTTTATACGTCAAAGTCATGTATAATTTTTTATTATTAATTTAAATGATAAAATTTAGATAAGATATTTAATATAAGAGAATTAATTATGAGAGATTATATATAATATTATCATATGAAAAATTAATATAAAAAGATTTATTCTGCTCATAACACTTAAAAACATTAGAGATCTTGGTGATCATCTTGCAGAGTTGTGTGCTTTCATTGTACTCTTGTATTTTTTATTCTATTCTTTGAATTGTTGTATTTTAGTGAGTGAAGTTAGAAGTAAAAATTTTGTGAGAAATATAAATGAAAGAAAGGTCAATAAAAATGGTGTTCTTAGTTGACGAGAAAAAAAATATTAAAAGTTGTGAGTTTGTTGTAAGACCATGGAAAAGTTTGTTTATAAACAACACTTTTGAATAGTTGAAAATCCTATCTCGGATAAGAATTGAATGTAGACTCCAATATTTATAAAGATTGAATCAGGATAACATTTCATGTAAGCTTTCTAACTCTACCTATCATTTATACGCATGTGCACTATATTAAAAATCTCTTAGCAAATCTAACTTCATCGGTATTTTAGGGATAGTAAATTTTGGACACAAAAATTAGTTAAAGAGGGAAAGCACCTTTATTACATATATATATATATATATATTAGAAAAATATTTCAAGATTTTAAAAATAACATAATTTTTAAATATAAAATTTTTATATTTTATTTATTATTTACTTCGATTTCAATTTGCATATTCCTTTTTACGCATTTTAAATCAAATTTGTACAGCTTTAAAATTCTTTAAATTATTGCCGTGAATATCATATATTAATTGGAAAAATTTTAAATCTCTTCTAGAATCAACCAAAAAAAAAATGGAATAATACTTTACTTATGTTCTCATTTCAATTTTAGAAAAAAATTAACCCACAAGTATTCGGCTTGCATAGCAAGAGAAGCCAGTTTATTTTTATTTACAATCATTTAAATAAAATAAAGTAATGTACTGAAAAAAAAAAGTTAAAATAAAATAAAATAAAATATCTCCTAGCCTTGAAGAAGCTATCTGAGTTTTTAACGGTTGCCGGCCCCCTCTCGCCACCACATCCGCCGTGGGGTAAAAGACTCTTTGTCCATCACTCACTTTCTTAATTTTTAATATGTTTGACTACTTTGTTATTTCTGTGGTTCCCTTTTTTTTTTTTCAATAATAATAATAATAATAATTTTATAGTTGTTGGCTGTGTTTAATGTTATCATTTTTTTTTTTGTTATTTTTTGGTAAAGATAGTTTTTTTGTTGGTTCTGAGACTTTTTTGTGGAGTTATGTTGGATAATGGGTACTGGCTGTTACTGGGTTTGGAATGCCTGTGTTTATGTAATTGATGTTGCAGCTGCTCTTATGCATAAGTTTCATGGCTGGTTTAATTTTGAAGATAAATAGATATGCCTTCATGAGATTTTGATGGTTTTATTGTGGTAGCATAATCTGTGCCCGTGAAAACAGTGTTGCCGAAGGGTTTTTTGTATAATTCATTAATTTGCATGCTTGTTATGGGGTGGGTGGGATTTTTTTACAGTTTTGATCATCATTGAGTAGTGTTTTGTTTGTGTGTATTGTTTGATCAGAGTGATAAGCTATTGATTTTGGATTGTTTAGGCATTTGCAAGGTTGGGGGGTTTCTATGATCATGACTTTCTGTTAGAACAAGGTGGGTACAGTAAGATATTTGAAACTTGAAATGATTTTGAGGATGGCGTTGCTTGCTTGATGCATGACATTTTGAAATGTGATATCCTAGAATGCAGAACAGACTGTTTCATAAGAAAGTAAGCTTCTAACAACTAAAAAAAACATGGGACACTGTTACCGCATTTGATCTGAACACATCAAATTATGAAAAGGCATGTGTGAGGTCTGCAACTTTGCAGCAAGTCACATTTGTACTAATCCAGTTGAGTACTTGTTCAAATGAAAGATTTGGCATTAGAATGAGTGGTTTTTGGCACCGTTTTGAAATATCGTGTACCTGAAACATATTTCTATTTCCTTGCATTTGAGGATGTCCATTTATTTCTTTGCGAACTTGTCTGATCTTTTCCTCTCCCTCACCAGCTTGCAAAAGCCAAGTCACTCATTCCTGACTGCTGAACTTGATTGCAGGGTGACATAAACCAAGCTGTTGGAGCAGAAGGGATTAGTTCATTGATTCTTACACTGTGGTAAGCTTATACTGCTTTTATAGCTTTCTTGTTCCTCCCCATTTTGTTGGCTGGTTTTCATGAAGATGGATAATGAGGAAAAGTAATGAAAATTATATTTCTTGTCGTTTAACTTCTATGTGTAAAGAAAATTAGGCTTAACTGATGGGCATATTAGAATTTCTTCCTTTTCCTTTTCTTTATTTTCTCTGTAAATAGTTGCAGACTTTCACATTAAGGGTGTGTTTGGTATTGGGTTAAAAAGGGGGCATAAACCTCATTTATGAAATTTTACCTTCATTTTTACTCGCATACCAATCTTTTCAAGTGTGTAGATTTAAAAGGTTTGGCTAATTAATATTCAATGTGTCTGTTGCTGACTGTGCTTAGCTCAGTGTTGGGTTGGCTGGGGATTTGGGTAGAGGTCATTGGTTCAAATCAAAGTAATGGCATTGACTGTCTAATGTACCATAAACAAAACATAAAACATAAGTATTGATTGCTGATGTTGGTCTTGGAAGTGGGATGGGAGTCCTTAGAATTTGCTATCTGATGTACTTCCTAAAAATTTTTTGCCCCCTGAAAAACCCCATTTCTAGCAAGAATACTAACATAATTGCTTATGCAGGGTTCAAGGTTTTTTCCTAACTTAATTGTAATGGGTGGAGGCATCTTGGCAAGAGCATTTGTTCAGGCATATCGTCAAGCACTTGAAAGTAAGCTTTTTTATATTTATGTCATTGAATAGTATTTGCTATTTGTGAGACAAACTTGGAAGCACACTACTTGTTAATTCTTTTGTTTCTTACATTCAGTGTTTTATTGAACCTTTTTTTTGTTTCTTGGATGTATACCATATGCAAATGTTGCTAAAATGATTTTCTAACTCCTAAACTGATACAATAGCCATCATAGGTAATAATGAGTAATAATGCTAATTTCAAAAAAGACTATTTTATGCAAATACCTATTTAAATGACAAGTAATCTCTTCATATTTTTTTGAAATCAATAAAAACATTTCTGTGGTTTATTTTCCTTTAAAGAAATAAGTTTGTAAATAGATTGTGTGAAATGAGAAAGAAGGCACTGCTTTTTGACATTTGTGAAAGTAGGAAAATCTTATGGGTACCTTTGTGAAAAGTAGGCATTACTCAATATTAGTGTGTGGCATCAACAAAATTGGAGATGGTCTGCTGCAATAAATATTGTAAGTTGATTAGGATTACTCAAATGTTCAGTGTCTGTTTTAGATATTTTTCTTTGATTTGAAGTTTATTTTTGGTTAGGAAATATCCAAAGCAGATATTGGCAAGGCTTCAAAACAACTAGTTTGGATCATATTTCAAACTTCTTATTTGACAGATAATAGTGTTGTTTCTTATGATACTAAGATGAGGATGAGAGTTATGATATATCCATGATGTGTTGCACTTGATTATGTTGGATGCTTCTGCTTGTTTAAATATCAATATAAACAGAACATTTTGATTTAATGGCTGTGAGGAGGCTACCAATATTCTGAGATGACATTATTCCTTGATGCAAGTTTCTTCTCTCCTAATTATTTACTTCGTGCTCTTTCTAGGAAGTCTTGAAGGCTGCAACAATTATGGAAAAACCAAAGTGCTTGGCAGGTTTAAGTAAATAGCAGCATGCACCAAAGAGCGAAAATATGTATTGATTAGATTGAAGAAGGCTTTTTGTTAATGATCTTGATTGCTAATGGATTATGTGTCTAATCTAGCCTATGCAATCAACTAAAATAAAGTGGATTGAGAAACTATCTGCCTATATTTCAAGCTAACACTACTGGTTAAGTTGGTAATATATAATATACCTCCCATTTTATCCTATTAAAATTGGGTTCCCCTCCCCCCCCCCCTTCTCTCTCTCTCTCTTCTCTCCCTTCCTCCCCAAGTTTGAGGGGATAGAACTCGTGGAGATTGCCAGAAATTATGATATTGAGTGACTGGAATTGAATTCTTTTGGGAGGCAGGAGGACCATATGGGTGGGATTGGATTGCATTGGATATAAGACTCTTGTGAATTATAAGTATCAGTCCAGTCCTTTTCTTCATATTATGTTTATGTTTCATAATGGCTATTAAGTTCTTTTCCTTCATGATTTGTGTTGTCTTCTAATACAATTCAGTTTAATTGACCAGAATGGAATGTATCAATTGATGATTAGTGATAATCGTGAATGCTGCCAGCAATGCGATTAAATCTCTCTTGAGCCTGCTCTTACTGCCACTGCGGTCATGCAACCTGCATGTTGGCTGAATCCTACAGTTACAAAGAATGTTTAGCTATGTATATCATTTCATTCTCTTATCATTATGCTATTACAGATGCTGCCAAAAATGGTGTCACACGGGAGACGATACAAAACACTGTCCACAGAACAAGCAAATACATGACGGAGAAAGAGGCCCGGCAGATTCTTGGTGTGACAGAGAAAACACCCTGGGAGGAGATTTTGAAGGTTAGTCTATCATTTTTGTTGCAGTTATCATCCATTTGTGTATGAAAACTTGCTTAAAGCATCTCTACCATGCAGAAATATGAAACATTGCTTGAGAAAAATGCCAAGAGTGGGAGTTTCTACATCCAGTCCAAAGTCCAACGAGCTAAGGAATGTCTAGAGGCTATCCAACGAAGCAAGGGTCGAAGGTAACCTCTTGTAATCCTTGTACAATTATTTTTGGCCAAATGGATGTTCAATTTGGTCCAAGTTGTATCCCATTTTCACATTATCATAAAGTTTTCTGAAACTGAAATTACCATTACAGAAAATTGTAAACGATTAGTCAGCGATTGACTGCTCAAATAATACACTAATAAAGGGGATTTAAAGCACAGAAACCTTGCTATTCCTTCAAAAAGGATAGTTCAATTTGGTTATGTGATTGTTGAATTTTTTTCTTTGGTGTAACTAGAATAATATGTATCAGATTGTGAGAATAAAAAGAGCCAATATTGGTCGTTAAGAGATGCATGAATGTTTAGTATTAGAACATAGGAATATGTACTAAAAATAAATTATGAAAAGCGTGAATACTTCACTAAAAAAAAAAAAAAAAGGAAGAAAAGCGGAGGGTAGAACCGTAGAAGTCAGTAAAATAACTTGTATGGCCATTTCGTTTTTTTCCCCTTAATTTTACCTTTGTGGGTTGTTGAAAATTTATTAAATTTGATAGTTTGCTACGCGCACTCAGCTGATAAACATTATACAAAAAAATTAATATTGCCTGATAGAAATCATATGACTAACAAACCTTACATCATTTTCTAGGGCAAATTCTATGGTTTAGGGATTAGGTCCAAGGTAAATTCGCCCATTTTCTAGTTATAATATAATTGAACCATATAGCATTTAGAACATTGTCTCACGAGACATCAACTGATTGAGATGCACATCATATTCGATGCTTACCCTTTTCATCAATCCGTAACACATTTTTTTTTTTTTTTGTCAATTTCATTGAATAAAAGTGTCAAACAGTTACCAAGTTTCTCAAGTTTTATGATGTGATCACATTAATGTGACTCATCCCAAAAAGTTTGAAACAAAACAAAAATGCCACATACCAATTTGGTAAATGGCACCGGCAGATCCAAACCCTCCCTGTTGCTCAATCCAAAACGTTAGGTAAACTAGCAATCACCGCTGAAGCCTCCTTCCCAGACGCAAAAGCGACTCAATTGACCTCTCCGCGATAAATGAGAAATTTCTTATGCATATATGTAGTTTTAAAGAATTAAAGTTGCTTATTACTTTAATTCACCTTTTGGGAATACTTCTCATGCATACTATTTATATATACATTTGCTACTTTGTAATACGTTAAGTAAAAAAAAAAAAAAAAATGATTGGTCAAGGTGAGAGTGAACTGCAACCATAAGCAAATTTTACTTATAATATTAGGATTTGAATATTTGAATTACTAAAAGAAATATATCTAATTACCATCTTTGATCCGAAATTATGTCAGCAATTTTATTCTATTTCATCTTTTCTGTAATAATTTTCAAATAATTGAGTGGTAATTTTACATCACCCATTATTAGATATCTAATCAATAAAGTAATATCTCTATTCTATTTTATTATGCTCTATTTTATTCTATCTAATATTGATTATTCAAACACAGCCTTAGATAGCTTGTGATGCCATGTGGCACCAAAGCAAATCAACTTTTTTTTCCATAATTTCTATTCTTCCATTTTTATTAGATGACATATTATAAAATTATTTTATATTGTTAGTATATAAAAATTATTGTTATAAAAAATTAATGTTAATAAAATTTTATTTTTATAATAAATTGATTTGGATTAAATTAGTTGAGATATGATAAACTGCAAATATTGATAATTATCTTTTTTTATTTTTTTTTTTAAAAAGTAACGTTCAGTATTTGGTACGTCTACCAACACCAAACGTGAACCTTAATCTCACGTAATCCCATTGTATTTTGAATTATTATATTTTTTTATTTTTTATTTTTTATTTTTACTTTTGACCAGTGTATTATAGTAATTAATTTCACGACAAGATTTTTTTCTTGTTTTTTTTTTTTAAGAATATTTCCTTATTTAATAGGTGAGAAATTAATCTTCTAAAATATAATTAAATGTTTAAACAAAGATCCCTTACAAAAATAATTTTTTTAATATATATAAATTCAAAAATCAAACTTAAAATCACATATTTAGGGAAATAGAACTCTTAATGATAGGGTAAATATGAAGAGATGCACGAAGGAATTAAGTTCAACTTGCATTAATTAATTTACTGCAGCACTATTTTTGTCGTTTTATGTTACGTCAATTAGGGGGCTCCAGTTAGCAACTTTTACGGCGGATTCTAGCAGGTGATGTGCTTCATATGCACTGCTTTGTGCATAATTTAATATTGTTTGAAAAATAAACAAAGTCTAGCTGGGTATAATTAGAGTTTTTTTCCCTAATTCATTATTATTTGAAATTTAATATATTTCAACTAATTTATTTCAATTTAAGTCAATTCATTATAAGTTAAAGTTCTTTTAATTCAAATATTTTTATTTACAAAATTCAAAATCAAAATTTTATTTAAAAATGATAATGAAACTCGAGACCTTACTTTAAAGAAATGAGAGTTGAATCACTTAAATCAAGTGTAATTAGAGTTTAAGTGGGCTGGGTGTGATTCATAATTAAGCTACTTAGAAACGTTATAAATTGAGTTGGTCTAGGTTAATGTAAAAAGGTTAATTTGATGACACCCTTATTGTACAAAAATGTTATAATTTTTCTTTCCTACTTAAAAAGTTCGAAAAATGAAGAAAGACTATCTCATTATAAGGTTATCGCACATCACAAGCCACAGTGTAAACTTATGATACCACTCTCGAATCGCCTCACCAATAAATATTATTAGCAAGACCAAAAAAAAAAAAAAAAGAAAAGTAATCATGAGCAATAATTCAATTGGCAAATTAAGTTCCATGTATGCAGATTTTGCCAATAGTACAGGAATTTGAAATCAATAGGAACATTTTCTGCCTGAGGCCAAATGGTGATTAGTATCATACCTAAATGATGTCTGATTACCTCGTGGTCATAAAAAAAAAAAAAATATTAACTCCCTTTAATTACGGGTTAAATATGCAGAAGACTTTCTTGTAGTTCAAAACTTAACCACACGACTCTCCAAAGTCTAAACCTACCAAATCATATAAAGTAATATAATTTAACTTCTCATGCATGCATGTGTTAAAAAGTTATAGGGAGTTAACAAAATGCTTTAGTCTTTACCAATAGACTCCTTTAGAAAAATATTATAATTAACTTAAGATCGTAATAATCGTGTTAATGTATTGAAAATACATAGTATAATTTAAACTGTGATATATGTGAAGTATGTATGAAAATAACATGTGAACCAATTAATCTTACACAAGCTATAACCTTCTAGAAATAGTAGGAATTTTATAGGTACAACGCAAAACCAGCTGTCTGTTTATGTCGGAGTTTTTCGTGCCATGTGTGCTAGACATGAACGAGGCTTACATTTTTGTTTTAAAAAAGTAGATTTCTCATTTCTCAACAAACTGGTCATGTGTAAAGCATCCACCACCCAGTCAGTTCCCCTAAATGACTAATTTATGATTGTGATTATATTTGATGATGCGTTATTGTATCACTTAATGTATTTAACAAATTTATTGAGTAACGTAACAGAACAATATTAAATAATGATTTAAAATTCTTTTGCATTAATAACGTATCTTGGTTAAATTCATAATCCATACTCACTTTGTTTAAAGTCAAAACTGTTTTTTTTTTTTTTTTCGTTATAGAAAGGTATAACTTCATCAATGCCGTTTGGGTTCTTCGATTGAAGAGACCAAGTTAAATTTCAACATATCTTACAAGCCCGGACTGGACCTTTAAATTTTTTAAGGTGATTTATTTGGGAATCTCTGCTTAATTCTCTATGGCCGTTAACACATTCCCAAAATAAACCAAAAGTCTTAAAATAACATATTCTTGTTACATTTTGTTAAGAAAGCACAACAACTTTGTTAACTGTCCAACAAAATTTTTCAAAAACAACCTTCACTGTATAAAGTTGGTCCAAAATTTGATCAGTTCAAAAGGACACATTGAAAACATATAAACGACGCTCTAAAGCGGAGTCCAAATCCCAATCAAAATATTCTTTCGACAAGTTGAATATGGGAAGGTTTGGTTAAACTTTCAAACACATACCTCATAAAAAATGAAATAAAAATGACTGAGAGTCATAAATAATGAAGAATGAAAACAAAAATGATTGATAGTCAGACATAATGAAAAAGAAAAATGAGGGCGGTAAAAAATTCATACTGAATTCGATTTGTAAACTTTTTTGTTTATGTAAATAACAGAACTAGGTAACTACTATTAAGCATCATTAAAGTCATACCTGTCGATCGCCAAACTCAAGATACTTGACTTGACTGATCAACATCAATTCATGCCCCTCTTAAGTTATAAAATTGGAAGAAGCTAGGAATTAATTACAATTACATATTCACATGCCAAGGTAAGTTAACTAACTACTTGCTGTCGGCATGATGGGCTAGGGTTCAGCTGACTGAAGAATTTAACCCTGCGGTGAGGACGTGTAAATTATTGTTGGATATACGGACCAATTAAGTCTATACTAACTCAATTCACAATGGATCAAGAATAAATGGGTGTTCAAGTTGGCTTATAATTTGAATGGACTAAAGAAATTAGTCTATGTCTGTCCTGCATAAGTTGCAGGTTCGCAAAGTTGGCTCATTAATTCAATTATTAATTTTTTTATAACTTTTTTTAATATAAATTATTTTAAAGATTTAAACCCTATTTGGATATTTAAACTATTAGAGTTTATTGAACTTAATTTTTTAATTATTGGGTAGGAGAGTAAAAAAAAAAAAATTTATTAAAAAATAAATATACAGTGGGCTAATGGGCTGGTCCACATATATATTAGCCAGCCACAATCCATTTAACCCTCAAGTATAATTAGTCAGATTAAAAAATGTACATTTCAACAGACTTATACTTTGTTTGATCGATTCTAATTCAATTTGGTTGTGCGGGTTATTCAGGCTAGCTTGCGGACCACAACTAGAGATGTGATTAGGATGGATTAGTTTGAATTTAGAGAAAAAATAAATTTGAACTGATCAATTTTGGTTGATTTAATTTTTTAAATGAAATATATACCAAACTGGACCAATCAAATTTAAATTAGTTTGTTTGGATGGCTAATTTTTTTAAGAAAGAATCTCTGCCACCAATTAACAAAATTTAAACTTTCATTTCACAATCAAAGGTCAAAAATTTCACACATTTCAATTTGGGCGTGTTTTATGGCGCACCGCGTTAAATATGGTGCACCATGCACCATGTCATTCAACAATCTAGATTTAATGGTGTATCTTAAACCCTCAATCTTGTGGAGCACTCTAAAATCTTCCTTGGTCCTTCCCCCCCAAACTAGAAATTACTCGATCGGTCCTGCTCTCGCTTCCGCCGCATGCGCGGCCTTCACCGCTAGTCCAAATGGCCTTGAAGAGCATTTCAAAGATGGAGTTTAGGCTTGCAGTGAAAGGCTTTGATTTTGGGTCTGATGAACTTGTTGTATTTGTCAGATTTTAAGTTAAAGGGAGAAGAATGGATTGAGGAGCTGGGTGGCAGACGTTCTGTAGTTGCGGTGGTGGTTGGTGCGAGTTGCCGGCGGGATTGAGCGATGGGGACAAACGGTGGGTTGGAGGACTTGCATCTTGTTGAGGATGGTGGAGCCATTGCTGGTGATGATGCTTTCGTCAGAGTAGGTGGAGATCATCTTCTTCATGCTTTTAAAGGCTACTAGGATGCACTGGCATAATTTAAGTACATAGATAGTCTATTAAACTGGATTAAGGTACTTTCAAAATACATTATGTACCGCCTTTAATAGGGTACATAACGAATAAATCCTTAAATTTGATACATATTTAACCTTTATTTACAAATTTTTAGTCGCTACAATCTACAAATTTCAACTTTATTTCCTAAATTCTTGACACAATGTCAATATGTTTGAACTAAAAGTTAAAAAAAAAAAAAAGAAAAATCAGAGATCAACATAAAATGAAACGTAAATTAAATTAGAATCTCAATTTTAGAGTTGAACAGCAAGAGCAACTAACCCCGTAGGAGAGGAACTAGCAATGGCTTGGGGGAGTGGGCTGCCATCCAATTATACGACAATATGTGTAAGATTTTTGAGATAATAAGAGTTAAATCAAACCATTTTAATTTGTTGATATGATAACAAATAATTAAATATTTATATATAATATTTTTATATTTATAGTATATTAAAATTAAATTCTTAGATAAAATATGTGAATTAATAGTAAATTATTAATTATTAATTACTAAAGATAATAATATCTTTATGAAAAGAAAGAATACTAACACAATAGACAATCATTTATCAAAGTCGTGGTTGTATAGTTTCTAGCCGACAGCGCCTGTAAAAGATATTACTTTCTACACGATCTGTGGATAGTTCGGAGGATGTTAACATCGATGACATTAGAAGCTGGCATAGAATTTTGGTCTTTTAAGGTATTTTTATTCCCGATATATTCATCATTAAGATATCCTCCCAATATTAATATAGAGTTGATTAAAATAGCAGGTATTTTTATCTCTTAATTAGAAATTTTTTATTTAAGCCTTAAAAATAGAAAAAAAAATTCATTGAAAGACTCCTATTCCCTTTAAAAACCTTTGTTAGGTTAGGTCGAATTAATCGCAATCCTAATAATAAAACTCAGATACTAGTGATTTCATCAAAATTAAAAAAATTAAAAAAAATTTCCTAATAATTGCCTACTCCAAAATTTAAGCCCATGTCTTCTTTCTAGAAGTAAAGATATACTTATTCTTAGCCTAAAATAATTTTAAATTCTCCTAATTCAGTTTATTAATAATTTTTATTATAAAATGGATAAATTATTGAAGTTTTTGCGTTAATATCAAATATATTTATTGTTTATCTAATATTTTACTAATTATCATATATATATATATATATATATATATATATATATATATATATATATATATATATATATACACACACGTGCACGTAAAAAATAATTGGTGTAAGTCATTAAAAATAAGTTAATGATAAGAGATCGGATAGTTTTTATAAAATTATAAATATAAAATTGAGTATCACGAATATATCTAAAAAGAAGAATTAGTATTAAAAGTAAGCTATCGAATATTTATTAATAGTTATTTTATCAAAAATGTTTAAAATTTCACTCTTAAGCAACTTTAAATGTTTTAACATCATACATTAATTATCAACACTCGTAGCCTATGTTCCATATTTACGATAAAAAAATGAAATATGATAGAATAAAATATATATTTCATTCTACTATTTAAATATTAAAAAATAAAATAAAATAAAAAGAAGTTTCTATCTCATTATATTGGAATATAATAAAAAATAAAATAACAAAATTTACGGGAGATCTACTCTCTATTTTATTCCGTTGTAATTAGAGTGGAAGAAAAATAATAAAATAAAATATGTTATACCAAATTGAAGTGTATTAGTAAAATGTTTAAATAATAAAATTTAATATTATTATATTCCATTATATTACTTTCTATGAATCCATGCATAACCTTTTTTTTTTTTTTGGGTAATGCATAACTTTAAGTTAGGTACTAGATAAATCGCATTTTCAAAAGGATACATACAGGAAAACTCTTTGGAATAAACAAAGCTCTAAAACTGAATGCGGCATTGTCTGTACCTCTAACCTTTCATCAATGATTCAATATCATCCCTCAAACTTTATTGTTCCCCCCTGATTTCAAATAACTTTGTTCACAATAATATATAGTAACAAATAATAAAGTATTACCCAAAACTACATAAAACAGGGGCTCCAAATAAAAAAAGATAATTCAAAAAAGAAGAGGAAACGGTATATTATTAAACAAAAAAACCTTGTTTTTTTCTTTGCAATAAATGGTATATGAAAGAAAGAAAGAAAGAAAGACAAAAAGTAGCAAGGAAAATAAAGGGGAAAAAAAAGGGAAAATGAGGAACTCGTGTGTTATCAACCAGATGAAGGAGGATAGCCCCCGGTATCTGACCGCGTTGAAGGCGGAAAACCAGACCCCCTACTTCCACCGCCGTCACCGCCGACGCCGGAGTGGTCACCCGGCGGCGGGAAAAACCTCACCTGCTGAGTAGAAGAAAACAGGGGAAACGAAGCAGAGGAAAATTGACTAGACAGTGAAAATGCAGTTGGCGATGAAGAAGAGGACAAAGAAAGTGAAGAAGAAGACGATGAAGAAGATTGAGGCAAACCCATTTGTGAATCGTACAACCACTGATCAAGTCCATGAAAATCGCCAGAACTTCTCAACAACTGAGAGTACTGCCAGTAGTCTCTGATCATCTCAGAGGACCCCTGAAACGGCGGCGCCGCCGGCATGAACTGCGGCTGAGGCACCGGCGCCGGCACCGGCCGAAAAATGGGTGCGGCAGAATCTTGAACGGCTGGCCCGATCGCCGGAAAATTGTGAGGCGGTGGTTGCTGTGGTATTGGCAGTGCTCTGACATTTTCGGGGAAGTTGAGTTTTGCTCTGTTTCCTCTGAACTTCAATGCGGCTTCGTCGTAGGCTCTTGCCGCGGCCTCTGCTGTGTCGAAGGTACCGAGCCATACCCTTGCCGCTTTGTGAGGATCGCGAATTTCTGCTGCCCATTTTCCCCATGGTCTCTGCCTCACTCCCCTGTATCTCCTCTTCCTCTCCCCTGTTTCTTCATGTGATGCACTTTCGCTTGATGTTGTTGCTGCGGCGGTGATGTTTGTTGCTTCTTCTGTCACTGTTTGAAATGAAAACACAAAGATAAGGCACACCAACATTTGGACTAATGTAGAAGAGAAATGTCATGCCAATATGCAAAATTCCTGAACTAAGGTTGTTGAGATATGCATTTCGTTACACTATTCATTCCTATCTTATTGGTTATTGAAAGATGCTTGATGCATGCAATGTAAGATGAAATTATTTTTTTCCCAACAAGGCATAAAGCAATTGTGTCAATTTATTAAGGTTGCAAGACCATATAATAAAAAAGGGGGGGTGGTCCAAGTGTGGAAAGAAAAAATGGTTAATAGAATGGGTTTAATTAGATTAATGCTTAAATAGACATATTGGTTTAGTAAAAACTTTGGTTTAAACAAAATTTAAAACAATGCAAAAAATAAATAATGGGACCCCATTTGTTAATTGTGACCAAATTTGAAGAGAATGAAATGGTATTAGATGTATATGATTATGTGAAAGCGAATTCATGTTGAGGGAAAGTAAACCAATTGCACCTGATGAAGACTCTCCTTGTCCTTGGGAAGAAGGAACTCTGAAGTCACCAATTGTCCCATAAAGCCTACTCACATCTTGCACCAACTCATGAGGAGAAGCACCGCTACCGCTACCTTCTTGGTCACGCCCCCTTTTGTGTCCAACCCAAGAGGGAGAGCCAGAGGCAACAGAGGGAGACCCCAAAAGAGCGCCAGAAGGAGAAGACAAATCATGAGGAGAAGAATAGGAAGGGAATGGCACAGAACCTGACATCAGAGGAAAACCGCTTCCCTGGTGGCCCCACCACTGGGTATTGGCGGCATGGCCTGACACCACTTGCGTCAGCTCAGAAACCACACCCGTGAACTCTCCACCTTGCATTGCCACCCCACCGCTTGGTTGGCCGAACCCTAGTGGCTGTGGCGGTGGCCCTATTGATGATGATGATGATGAGGTTCCACTTACACCACCACCTTGTCGGAAAGTGGCTTCTGCCTCCTCATCGCCGCCGTGCTCCGCCGTGAACCTAGTGAACTCGCCTGAACCTCCCTGGTGCGCCACCGTTGGCAAGCACATGTAATAATCAAAACCCCCCTTGCTCTTTTTTGTTCTTGGCAGAATCAATTGCCAAAGAAGATGCACCTAGAGTGTTGTTGATTATTCCTTCTGAGAAAGAAACAAGATTGTTATTATATAACAAGTTGGGTACATACGAGAAAATTGAACATGAGGAGAATAGGTGACACCTTGTTAATAACTCTAGCTTCCACCATGCATATACAATACATACAAATACAAAACACCACCCTTTCTGATACGAATTTTTTCGTAAGTGTTCTAGCTAGGTACAGTCTTTTTTTTTTTTTTTTTTTTTGGATTTTGATTATGCGAAAAGGAACAAGAAAAAAGTTATAAATATTTAAGCTGTACCAATAAACGAATAGATATATAGGGTTGGCACTTGCCGCCACTGAGAGGAGTTTGGTGTGTAGGTTCACACCACAGCTAAAGAGGTTTTGACTCGAAATTTAATGAAAGAGTGCAAAATGAAAGTAAGTAGCAGAACTCTCCGCAGCTCCTTCAGAATTGTCGGTTTCCTTGAGAGAGAGAGAGAGAGAGAGAGAGAGAGAGAGGAGTAAGACAGAAAGAAACAGTGATCATCTTTGAATTGAGTTACTCGGATAGCTAGCTCATACTCATAGAAAAATAATAGATTATGAAAATTTTTGTCAACTTGTGGGAGGGCAGATTTTAAAAGAGTAAAAATATAAGTTGTTAAATTTAAAATATGCATATATATTATACTAACAATTCTTAGAAACTAATTAAAGGAATTAGAATATACATAATTAAAAATGCTTTTAAAAAATTAAGATAAATAATAAAAATTAGTTTTTATTCATTAATATTGTTTTGAGAATACACATTTATGAAAAAATCGAAGTTAAAATATTTCATAAAAAATATAACATATGTTTTATTTTTATATGAATAAATAATTTATGGTATTTTATTTCATTTAATAGTTAGAGATTTGTTATTAAGAACTTAACCATTAAACTTATGTTCGATTTATATTTTCAATTCCTTTAACAAATGATCATTTCAACTGCCTTGAAGTTTCGAACGGCAAAATTCTGTAAATGAACGGTAAAACAAACAAGTTTTAAAACGGTTTAACATTAATATAATATTCTTGTTGGTTCTTATATTAATAAATGTTGTATATTATTTTATTTTTATTTAATAATTAAGAATTTATTATAAAAAATTAAACAATAAAATATTTATAAAAATTTATTTGATTCAAGTGATTCGATACTTATTTTCTATAAATAAGATATTAAATTTGAATTTTATGAAGTTAAAAAAAAAATTAGCTATAGAAGAGATTTATCCTCCAAGTAAATCAATTTAATTTAAATAAATTAGTTGAAGTTTATTAGATTTTAAGTACTAATAATTTAAAAAAAATGTTAAAATGTTTTCTATTTATCTGACACCAGATGCTACTTTTTTATTATTTCATTATGCCATTCAAATATATTTAGGGATTACCCTCGCATAGGACAAGGTGGAGAGTATCTCCTCACTCCTAGTCTATGCCACACTATTTTTTGTCTAGATCCCAATCCTTGTCACAAGAGATTTTTCTCCCCCTTATTTTTGCTCCTGACTTCCGTGGAGACCCCCGATCAAGTAAAAAAGAAAATCAGAAAAATAAAAATATAGCAAAATTAAAAATATTTGTGATATAAATTTAAGTAGGATTTAGATTTTTTTCAATGTAATAAAATAATATAAAACACTAAAACAGACATCACTATATATGTAATATTTATAATATTAAAAATATTTTATTAAATTTAACTATATATGAAAACCTCACAAGACAGGACATGTAATCCCCACTTCATTGTTAAATATGCTTTATAGAAATTTTTGTTTTGTCCCCATTCTTATGAAATAAAAAACAAAATCTCTGAACTCAAGATCCGAATAGAGCAATCCCTGTAAAAACCTCCAAAAGGCGAGAAAAATTGTCATCATCATGCTTTCGAAATGTTGAAGTTTATCCATCGATATATGGTTCAAGCAAATTTAACACATGACAATTTGATAAAAAAATTTAATAGTTAATTTTTTTTTATTTTTTTATTGTATGCCATTATTTTACAACGTAGTTATTTGAATTTTTTAAAGAATTTTTATTTGACTATAAATCTAAAAAATTTTAAACTAATTAAACCAGTTTTTAAAAATAAGTTAAAAAATAATATTAGTATTCTTTGTAAACTCAAAAAAAGTTATAAAAAATTAAAAAATATATTATAAAAATATTTTTTTTAATCTTAAACAAATATACATGATCAGTGATTCAATTAATCTGGGCTTCGAGCATTGTTATTAGCTCATAATTAACTAATCGAGAGGAGTCTGGTTAAAAAAGAAAGCATAGAATAAGCTGAGGATAACTTGCAGCAACTGGGCGAAAGTTTATGGACGATGGTTAAATAATTAAGGTAAAACAAGAGATAAGGCTTAAGCCATCAACAATTGTGGATTGGGTTGGGAATCAGT
This sequence comes from Pterocarpus santalinus, assembly GCA_031439595.1. Taxonomy (NCBI): domain Eukaryota; kingdom Viridiplantae; phylum Streptophyta; class Magnoliopsida; order Fabales; family Fabaceae; genus Pterocarpus; species Pterocarpus santalinus. The sequence continues at coordinate 53,102,544 of CM062526.1, forward strand.
GCTGAGGTGTTCATGTTCATTGATATCATCTCCTATGAAAGCAGTTTGCATAAAAAGAAGGAAAAAGCATAGTTTGAATTTTAATTGGTCCAAATCTAATTGTACTTAGTTTTTCTTGCAAACAGAAAAACTGAAGGAATAATACGACTGTAAGATGATGCTAAAATAATTCTTGAATTAAAATAAAATGATTCTTAAATTTTTTGTTTATTAAATTTTTTATATAATTATTTTTATATTATAAAATAATTATTAATAATTTTTTTTATAAATAAGATTAAAGAATTATCTTAATTCATAACTCATCAAAAATTATATTAAAACTTAGCTACGATTGTATGGTCAAAACACGGCTCTGAGGGGAACTCAGAAGGCCAATTCCATACAAGCATGCCTGTTATAGTGTTCATTAGACTAAACCAGAATAGTATAGCGTTTGACCTAATATCTATATACTATAGGTGTTAGGAATGTTAAGGAATGAAAGGGAAGCGGGCGGCTTAAATATATGAATTGGACTTTGAGTTAGGCAAAAGAACTGAACTGAAAAACTTGGTAGTTGAAATTTAACAGATGGGTTTTGAGTGCTGTTTGCTTGAAATTGTTTGAATCGGTGGGGGCTTGTCCTTATGATGAATCCGTCGCTGAAAAAGAAAAAGATGCTCGCGCTCCTCCCCTCCACCCAAAATATGAATTATTAATATTTAATATTATTAATTAATGTGCGTAAGAGGTTTCTAATTTTTTTGGGCATGAAAATGTCAACGTGGACTTAATGCACAGAATTAAGAGTTACACGTGTAGTCCGCAGGGGAAAACAAAAGTCTCCTCCCCTTTCATTGCTATCCGTACTTATGGATGAAATTCTATCTCTTCCCCTGAAAAATAAGGTGAAATTTATTTATAAATTTTTTTATCGTTTCAGTCTGGGTAACACAGGGAAGTTGGGACTATATTAGGGGTTGAATTTACGAAAAAATATTTCTCTTGAAAACATTATTTCGACTGCTATCTCATTTATTTTTATTTTCTAAAATGAATTTAAGACAACTTCAACTTACTATCTCCGATCAACTTGGGTGAAGCTTGCATGTGTAAGGCCAGTAGTTTTCTTCCAATATTTAAAGTGGGGATTGAAATTGACAATTTGTTATCGATTGTCAGATAATTAAAGTCCTTGTTACTTACTATTTTAGAGCTTGCTTGGTAATGCAATGATGTTTGTGGAGTTGTGAAGCTTTTTGTGTTTCCTAAGATTTAATTTAGTATTATTGGGATTATTTTAAAGTGGTTAAAAATTACTCTTAAAAAATTATAGTGGTATTATTTAGTAAAATAATACAAAAATTATTCTCAATAAATAAAAATCACAAGAATAATATTTAATAAAATTATTTTTAAAATTTAAAATAATTATAATAGATATAAATATTAAAGAGAGTAAACTTTCATTATCATAAAAAAGAATAAAATTATATTAATCTTTTAAATTTTAGAAAGTATAAACTCGTTCTGAAGAACAGTTCATAAGTGCTCTTAAAAGCATCCTCTGATTTTTAAAAGTCAAAAGTAAAAGTATCTCATTTTTTTTATTTACCAAATAAAAAAATTAACTTATATTTTTCATAAATAAAAACACTAATTTAAATAGCACTATCAAATCAAACATAAAAATTTCTCTTAAAATGTTATAATAATGTTATTTAATAAAATAATATAAAAATTACTCTTAATAAAAATAAACCTACAAGAGTAGTATTTAATTGGTAAATATATTATGAAATTATTCTTAAAATCTAAAATAATTATAACAGATATAAATATATTAAAGAGAGTTATTTCTACTTTTATTATTATATTTTTTAAGGTTATATTAACTTTTTAAATTTTAAAAAATATAAATCACCTTTAAAAAATATCTCATGAGATGCTTTTATGAGTACCTCTAACTCTTAAAAATCATAAGTAAAAGTATCACAATTTTTTTTGTTTATCAAACCAAAAAAAAAATTGATTTATTATTTTTATAATCAATAGCACCTCTCAAAAAATACTACTAAATTAAGCCTCCGAGTTTTAGTTATTATCGAGGTTATATTTTCTTACTGTTTATTAAAGTTTCATCGAGCACTAATAGAAGCAATCATTATAAGTGCCAATAGTTGTTAAACCCGAAGGAACTAAGGAGATCAATCAACTTTGGGCTTTTGATCCTTGAGTCTTATGTTTATCACCGCGTTTTGGCTCCTTGAGTCCTCACTTTGTTTCAGTGAGTTTGAGCCTTTAATAAATCAATCGAAAAAAAATTATCTCTGGGCTTATATTTACGTTTTAAACTAACTATATATTATGAGTTTATGACTATATAAAAGAACAAAACAAGCTGATAAATACCATTACCTAATTGATTTCGCAGTTTCAGAGAAATGAAAAAAGGTTACAATTTAGAAACTCGTATCTGAATTACTTCCAAATATGTGGAGTCATAAACCTGTTTGACAGAGATAACCAAACATTTTTTCCCCAATTCGAAGGGCGCAAAGTAGCTGGTATAACCACCAAGACACTCATTCTTGCTGCCCATTTTCTCTTGCTTTTTCTATAGAGATTGTAGGCTAATAACTACACCAGTCATTCCAGCGCCGACCGATCGACACGTGTACCGTTGCAGTCCCCTGAGCTCCCACAAAAGCTATGTTTCATTTTCAATGCCATCTATATCACACCAATGACTCAACGTGCTTCGCTTGAAAGTTACGAATCGAAAATTTTAGGTTTACATTGCTATTTCAGCACGTGTTTTACGTTGTTGTTGGGCTGTACTTTCAATTTAAGATACAAACGTAAGTATCATAGCATGTTTTTATCTCCACTTACTACTACATATATAAAGTGCCTTAAGAATATAAAAATAGAAGGTTTTTATTTTTTTTTAATGTTTAATGTCGTTGAAAATTTAAAAAAATTATTTTATCCTAAAAAATAGTCTCTTATTCGTCGGATGAATTATGGAAAACCAAAAAAAAGGGCTGGCTCATTCTGTTTTTATGTAACCTGTTTCTTTACAGCAATAAAGTAACTCCCATCTAGTTTGGTGGTTGAGCTGAGGTTATTCATTAAAAAGACATAAAAAAAAAATATCCAAGAAGAAAAGTTATATATATAATTTAAGCAATAGTATCATACATCAATTTGAAACATCTATAGCATTCATTTATGGTTAAAAATACTTTAACTTTTTAAAATTTTTTTATTTTATCTCTTTTTCACTCAATTCATAAAGATGTCCAAAATGATGCCTAATGATGTTAAAATAAAAATTCCTGTATATAAATTAAACGATACACATTCACCAATAAATATCAAAAAAACCTTTAGTTGGATAGCACCCAAAGATTTCTCTTTTATTTTCTCGTAAATCATCATTGTGAAGCTAGGACCCATGAACAGCTGTTTAGATGGAAAAAGGTAGGGACTATCAAACCGGTACGGTTTCGTTAAAAATATTGACCAATTTTCAATCGAAATTCAGTGTATCGAGTGAAAATATAAAATATTTATTTAAATCAGGTAATAATTGAAAAAAAAAACGTTAATAGGTCAAGTTTTGTGATTTTCTTTAATTTTTTCTTACCTTAATTTATAATAAAATGGAGTCAATAGGCAAACCGATAATCAACCATTATGATCCACTTACACAATGGTGGATCCACCACTTTATGCTTAACGTTGGTAACATATACAGGTCGCTGAATTAGAATTACTTCATTGGAACGAGAGTGGTTAGACACTAACCATGCCTTAACCTTATGAAGTATGAAAAATTTTCGTGGGTTATTTGAGGGAGAAAAATCTCATGTATGATGGTAGACATGTATTACATAATTTGTGGTTATTATTATTTTTTGAATTTAATTTTTATACCTTGTCAGTATAAATTTTTTTTGTATAGGCATCCAATCATATGATGTAATCATTCAACAAAGTATTTGATTTAATCACTACTACTTTAAAAGTCCTATAAATAATATAAAATTATTTTATATTAATAGTTTATCAAAATTAATATCCTTTTTTTTGTTTTAATTATATTTTAGAGTGTGTTTGTTTGAAATTTTTTTGATAAAAAATCACTTTTTTCATCAAAAATTAATTTTTGTATATTTGAATAATTTTTTAAAAATAATCATATTCTAAAATCAATCAATTTTCAGCTTTTTCAATTATATATAAAAGTTAAATTTTAAAATTATTTTTTAAAAAAATTGAAACAAACTCATCCTTAATGTTATAGATTCAATTTAATTGCTTTGTATTAATAGTATAAAAAATTTATACTGTTATTCAATCAAATCTTTATGTTTATAAAACTTTTAAAATAATAGGTAGATAAGTCAAATACTTTTATTGGTACGACAATATTTGATTGAATGTCTATATAAAATTTTTTTATACTGGTAATACATACAAATTAAATCCTTATAGATATAACATAAAAAACGATGAATGATATGAAATGAAATTGTGACAAATCGATAATAGCCGTTGATTAATGCACACATGATAAATAGACTGTTAGCATTTCCTTAATTTGAACGTGAGTGTACTATTATATTCTACATGCCACATAATTCGTACTACATTCGTAAAATTTTCCCGTACAATATAACACTTCACATAAGCACATGTAAATAATTTTTAGAATTTAATTCTTATTACTTTCAGAACACCTAATTTTATTTTTTATTTTTTAATCAAGTTTGGCCTTTGCTTCTTTACACGGATAATAGCTATCCGAAACTTTAGACATATATATAATGGATCCCAATTCCAAATTCATAGCTAGCAGCTTCTCTTTGTAATCTAATAGGAAATCCACTGGCTTAGATATCATCATTTATTTCGCACTAGTCTTGGGGTCAATCTTTGTTTCTTCGCTTATCTCCCTTACTTGATCGATTCTTTGCCTAAAAAGATCCATCACCTATTAGAGAACCATGAGATCACCCCCTCTAAGTTTGATTCTTTCGCTGAAACGGCATTACCGGAAATCTTTTCCATGTGGGAGATGATGTTGAGTTCCTTAAGTTATAGAGATGTGGTACACGATTTGAAGGTGGAACATGAAGGTATTCCGTAGTTAATTTTCACACAGAATAAAATTCTTTTCAATAAGTTGCAATTGCTCAAAGGGGTTTTCATTTTTTTTTTTAATAGTTGAAACTTGCTCAAGACCCTCACAAAGAATTTTCTTTTTGGTTTAAACTATCAATATTAAAAATATACTAAACTTTAATTAATCTGACTCGAATAAATTCAATTTATTATAAGGGTTGTTAGTTTTTTTATTGAGAACTGCTAAATGGCTCGAAAGATTTTAGACAAAAAAATTTATGAATACATGTGCCAAAATTGTATTGGAATAGAATAAAACTCGCACAACAAATTAGGAGAAAGCTCAATAATTGGGGTAACACGGTTTATAACACTGTTCATGCACAACAATACGAATTCTTATTCGTACAATTCATCTTTTTTCTTTTTTATTTAATTTATAAGACTCAAATTTAAAATTTTATTTACAAAAATAAGTACAAAATCATTTTAACAAACAAAATGTCAGTAGATTCTCATATAATATAGAATGCGGTCTTCAAGTTAAGTCTTTTTTGTTGATAAAATACATCTTCCCGTATATAAAATACTAAATATTGATAGGGTAAAACAAGGAAATGTAGTCATAGCAATTTGCTAGCTAGTGGTGAGGCCATTGTCAATTATTGGCCAAACTCACCAAATTCATTCAAGGAACAATTTGCACCATCTTGACTGAGTCAGGCTCTTTATAGCTTAAAGACAACAATTCAATGTTGTAATTGGATACGATCATCATTTAACTCACTCGTACACGCACATTATTGTTTTTGTTAATTTGACCATGAATTGTCACTACATTTCCTTGATTTATGGCTTCTTAGTTTGCGTCACGGAACAAAAAGACTTTCTAAATATTCTTCTTTTATTTAATATACCCGATTGAAAATGATTTTCTTCATCTTTTGCTAAAGCAGTGGGAATATGTATAATTAACTAGTGAGCTAGCCGGCGCATGTTGCAGGAATATAATTCATATTTTTATGTCTCAGCGTTCTCATAACAACATCTAATTAAAAATATCAGTTTTAACAAGTTATAGCTAAAGCAGAATGACTGTATAATAATTAATTTTCAAATTTGTCATCGTCTTTCCTATTTGAGGATGATAGAAAAAGTCCGATCCACTAACATAATTTCCTGATTACAATATTTCTAGCTAGTAGAACTAGAATAAACCTGCATCTTCATTTCCCGTTGGCCATTTAAGATATGAGACTAAACTTTCAAGATCTCCGGAGGACAAGATAATACTTCAGTTCAAAATGCAGAATGAACACAGCCGTTGATGTTTAGTAATTTTGTAATTTTCAATGGACATGTTCTTAGTATATTTAATTTTAACTCATTTATTATCTACACTCAGCTAGTTCAAATGGTTTGGCACTTATTATCATTATTATTAAGATAAATTACACTAACCTCCTTTGATGTTAGATAATATTATACACGATATCTTTTAATTTGCAAAAAATATACACTAATCTTTTCACAAGATTTAAGTGATATTGCATCTGATACTATTATATTTTGTGTAATGTGATATTAAGGACTATTATAAATATTATGCTGAGTATCCCTTAAAGTCAATATAGGTATGATAAATTGAGGGGTATCGTATATAATATCATTTAATCTTAGAAAAAATCAATGCAATTTACTATTATTATTATTATTATTATTATTAAAATCTATTTTTTGGGCAAAAGTCAACTTTTAAAGTCTATTAATTTTTTTTTGGGTGTACTATATTAATAAAAGAACAATGTTATAGAATACGAAAATACTCATACAAGCATTAAAGAAAAAAAAAACTCATATGAGATGTTTGATGAAACATGGCAAACTCTTGTTTAGTATTTAATTAAATCATTTTTAATTTTTTAAAAAATGAAGCGAAATAATTGATAACTAATTGTGCGATCTCATTTGGGTGAAATAAAACCTTTTTATACTATCATCCAATCATATATAGCCACATAAATAAATATAATTAAATCTCACCTCCATTACTTAAATATTGATACAAATGATTAATTGACTCTATAAAAATCTTTTATACTATCAGTATATTCAATTAAACTCTACTTATATACAATTTTTGTAAAATTGCCTTTCTACTCTGATCTTTATACTTCTGGTGTATATATCTACATGCAACATAAAGAGAGAGAGAGAGAGGGGGGGAGGGGGGAGGGAGAGAGACAATTTTACAAGATTTCCTGTGTATTTCATCATTCTTCGATGTTATATCAGGATCAATAAGTCGGGGCACAATTGCATCATTGTCTTACTTTTTAAAAAAGAATAAATGAAAAAAATGCGGAAAATCCACCATATACACAACAACGGTGGTTGAGAATTCGTAAGAATTTTTCCGGATTTGAATTCGTGCCATATATCATCATTACCCTGTCGCCATATGATAAAATGGAGCATGTAAAAAATAAATAAAATAATAAAAACGCAACAAGCGCCCCGGATGTCATAGTAATTAAAGATATTGGAGAAGAAAAAAGAATTGGAAAAGGAAAAAGGAAAATATAGATAAACACATAAATAAGTGTCTAATCACTAAATATTATTCGTATAGAAAATTGATAGTAGTGAAATGGGAATTAAAAGGGATGATTGGGTAGGCTTGGTGGATGGAAGAGATAGATTTTGGTCGGGTTCAATGGTCGGGGCCGAAAGGGGCCCAGAAAGGAGTTCGAAACGCCTACACACAACTTGATAATCACTAATATTGTAGATCTTTGGATGGGACCAAAACGTGGAGGCATGCCTAATAGCCATTTCCAAGATGTTTGTGAATATGAAAAGGATAATAAAGCATCAAAATGGAGAATAAAGAGTACTTGTGGAACATGTGCTGTAAAAACAGCTAGCGGCAGTGACCAGGGACTACGGAACTTTGTTTTACAAGCCTTGGAATCATCGGAAGTGTGTAGAATGTTTTGTGCAAGTTGTACTACAGTTTGCAGAGGAAATATAAATTGAATATATATTTTTGTGAGAATTTAGTAAATTAGCTCGTAGCCTACTCTTAAAATTAATTACACTTGGCAATGCTCTCTATAAACTTTGCTTATTTAAACAATATTCAATCCCTTAATCAGTTTAATTAGAGTATTATTGTCCGTATGGAGAAAATGATGTATAGGATAAAATGCAGGTAATACAAAGCAGGTCATAGTTGGTATTCGACTCTAGATTAAAGAATTACCAAAGAAAATGATGTCCCTAGAGTTATTATTCTAAGACTTAATTTTTTAAAGAGCACCCTCTTTCTTATAATTAACGGAAAAGTTTATTTTTCTTAACTGCTTTAATAGAATAATTTTATTTTGATGTGCTTTAATTGAATAATTTTAAAAAGAATAATATTCCCATGGTTATCAACAATCATGAATCTTATAACATGATATACTGACGATGTCGATCCACGGATTTTTTATTGCTGTAAAAGACAAAGAAGATATAAGACATTGGGCCATGAAGATGAAGGCTTGAACTGGTTTTCAGACGTTAAAAGCTTGTTATGATGTGCAGAAGTAGGCACTCACGCATGCGTGCACAAAACCTTTTGAGAAGCATGGCATAATGGCATGTATGCTTTGGCTTCCTGTAATGGAGTCACGCTTCAGGTTCTGAGAATATTAATAATGATATCTTATTAAATTGAATCTGAACGTTGGGTAATAATGCTTTCCGAAAAGAAAACATTCTCTTTCTTTTATCTTTATCCGGCAACCCTAAAAGTTTCTCTTTCCTCTCAGTTCTCAGTACTTCTCTCAAATTAAAAATTAAAATAATAGCGCTATGTTGATAATTGACATTACACGGTTTCTCCCCTCTTTTCAAAAGGTGGCTTTTATATTAATAGAACTGTACACTTACTAATTAAAGGTGGATTATTAGGTGAGGAGCCTTTTTTTTTTTTAATAGTTAAATATAGGCTCAAACTCACTAGATGTAGTGAGACGCAAAAGTTCATAGTATAAATAAGTTCAACATATGCAACTACATATCAGAAACTTAAATCAGAAGATTACAACATGCAGTAAAAGGTGCTATCTTAACATCCGCAGCAGCACCTAAGTGAGGCAAACAACATTTACACCACATACCATATTAGGTGTGGAGGTTGAGACCCCTAAAAGTGTGTTTTCTTGAAAAAAAAAAAAAAAAACTTATATGAAGATAAACCCTATATAAAATTAGTGGTCTATCTTTTATGAACTCAGATCAGGAGAGAAGCATTCACTTATTAAAAAGTGATTGGAACCAAGTAAAATGTTTACCATTATTTAATTTTATTTAAGAAAAATAATTGTATAAGTTCTTATAAATAATACTTTAGCTATTGAATGTAGAACCTATTCACATTTTCTTGATCGCTTCATACAGCTTGAAATTTATAAGATTGAATATTTATTAGTGACCTAATGTTAAAATTAAGATATCATGATAGAATGGTTATCGGAGATCTAAATTCAAACTCCAAATGCTAATTCAAAGGAAAATAATTGTTCAAAGTAACTATAAAGGATGCATGTGAGTCCTGAGGTGAGATAGTTAACGCACCCAGCACCACCTCTTTTAACATTTCATTGCCCCGTCTCCCTTCCCCGGTCAAAATAGGTCATTACAAACGATACTTTGATTATTTAAGAGTGTTTCATTAAAAAACACTTGAATGAAAGTGAATTTTTTTCTCACCATTTCTAAAGAGTGTAACTATTCTCATGACTTAAGATTTACCATAAACTTAATTTGATTTCATGTGTTCCTTTTTCCCCTGTTTTTAAAATCTTTGGTCTCTAATGTAATCAACCAAAAGAACGACACAATAGAAATAAATAAAGTTAAGTTCACTGAAAGCAGTGTGAACGGTGGAATCAAATGTACATCAATCAACATGCATGCCATTTTAACAAGGAATTTCTTCCAGTTGCAGGTATTTCGGCGGCAATCTATTAATTAAATTAAATACATACAAGTGAACCAAGTTCATGGGCCAAAATGAAAACGTAACTGACTCTTGAAAAGAGAGGAATGTTATTTATACCACCTTTTAATGTGGATATCTAGACACCTACTTACAAATTTGGAAAAGAAAAATTGTGAAAGAAAAAAAAAGTAAAAAAATAAGTGGAGAGAGGAGAAAAATAAAAAAAAATATGTCTAAAAATATCAAAAGGTGATATGTATAAAAATCATTTCTCTTTAAAAGAGATTAGTGTGGTGTTTGAGTAAAGCTGGGGTATCATGGTGTACTGCAAAAGTTACTTTTGAAAAAAAGAACGAACATGAGTGGAACCTCACTCATAAAATTCCCTACTGTTCAATTTTGAGTGAACCAAGTTACATATTTAGAATGTGCTTAATCGGCCATTAGCCTTGTAAACTGGAATTTGTTAAATATAAAATCATTCACATCCTTCTACTAAAATTTTAAACTTTTAGAATAGATAATTTATAAAATTTAAACTATTAAATAAAGGTATATAAATAATTTTTATATCTAACACCATAATCTTCTCTAATTACTAGGAGGTTTCGGTGCTTAAGGTGGGGCCAGGTTGAATATCCTACACTAGATTTCTATAATTCCACACTTGAATTGTTATAGGATAGGTTGCACCATACCAAAAGAAAAAAAATAAAAGGAAATAATGACATTGCTTAGAGTGATAATACTTACATAAATTTTATTTTCACAAAATTCGCAACCTGGACTTAGCTACCATTTGAAAAAAAAAATTAAAGTAATACCAAGATCTTATATAAGTTCAATGACTTGAACGAGAATCTATAAGAAATTAGTGAAAAAGAAAATGTTTTACAACTAGAATTTTTATCTAAATTTATTTAAGAGAATGATGTGACATGTATGTTAATTTTTGAATTAATAAGTAATTAGTTATATCACTTTATTCCATCCAATAACCACTCTTATATTCTGTCAAAAATTATGGCAATAAATCTTAGTATAATAGCATTACTTTTCTTTCTAAATGTTTCAGTGATATGGGTAAATTTGTAATGTCAACAGGATATTAAAATTGGAGAAATTATTAAACTCGTTTGATGAGCACGTTAAAACAAACTGGCGTATTTTGCATCACGTGTCCTATGGATTTTGAGATTAATTTGTAAATAAAACTACTATATATTATCGAAGACCATTCATAACCATTCATAATTAGCTCTATGAAAATGATCATGAATTTAATCACAGGTGAAACCCAACTTGCTTCAATTCCACTGTGGTTCTGAAAAAGGAGCCAAATTCATGTTCAAAGAAAATCATAACTGTATTGACATGCCCAAATTCGTGGAACTCCTGCTTGAAGCACGGAACAAGTTTCCTTGACCCGAAGAATAATATTACCCAGAATGAACGGCTATTAGTTGTGCTTTTGCACGCCTAAGAATATTACCCCAAACCACACTAAACCTATATGAAATCAAGTATGATATTGACCCTTTTTTTTTTTTCTTTTGAATAATTCAAAATCACTCAAAACTCTCCGCGAGGGAGAGGAGCAAAACAACAACAAAACCAAAACACAAAACAAAGACACAGACACGGGGAAACAACAAACACTGGCACAGAACATCAACCAACAATAACCCACAACAACAACCCATAAGCACACCACTAATTAGAAGCCTCCAGCAGACCACAATACCGCAAACCAGAACCCCCGAGGCCACAACACCAAAAAAGAAGGAAAGCAAAAATCATAGTGACTCAGAACATAGTGAAGCAAAGCAAGATATTTAAAAGCTAAATTATCAAGATGAGTTTACAAAAGCAAAGGTCTCATGTTCTATTGATGTTCTTAACATTAAGAAAGCTGTGAATTTTTTTTCTCTTTTGGGACATAGAAAGATGTGAATTGTTATTCAACCGTTCATCCCTATTACAGTACTGTTTCTAACGAGTGATTATAAGAACATCTCCAGCGGAACATACTTGCAGTTCCAATTCCAGTCTCGGTCCCACAAAGTGTCAGTCCCAAAGTAAATGTACCGTTCGAGCAGAAAAAGTAGGATTGAGACTGCACCCCTTTAAATTGGAAGAAAATTCATGTATCCTCTTTCGAGTAAAATTTTTTCTTCCTCCATTATATATATACACCATTAAATCTTCTCTCTCCTTATTTTTCTCTCTTTCACAATCAAAATCAAGAATTAAGATTGTTACATGGAGGATTCTTCCTCCATGGAGTATGAAAGAATAACTCCTGGGTGGTGTTCTAGCGAGAAGTGACTGTGACCAAATTTTTTAACCAATAATCATGTGGCACTTATATTATATGATAGATTTTCCCTTCCATTAATTATATGAAATCAAAGTTGATCCTTCTATTAAACAAAAATTTAATTTTAAACCATTTTCATTTTTTATGAAGTGTCAATTAGGTAGCGTTAATATAATAAAAAGTGGGGTCAAAAGTGAAATTTAAAATAAAATCACTATTAATTAAAGATGCTCTAAATATAGCACCCGTTTCAGGGATAAAGTTTAACATGGTCCCTAAATATAGGGTCCATGTGTGATTATAGTAAAATGAGTTCCTTTTCACATGTCTTGCACAGTTTTTATTTATGAATTCTATTCATGTTCCATCCCTTTTTTTAAAGAGAGGTATTATTTGTATCACTTTTAACTCTAGACACTTCCAACACCCATTCATATGTTTGGAAAAAAATTATAAAAGAAAAAAAATAAAAAAGTAAAAGGAGAGAGGAGAGAGATAGAGATAAGGGTGTTAGATGTCTAAAGGAAAGAATGGTACAAAAACTTTTTTTCTTATCGAAATCTTCAAGGCATGCAAAATATATAGAATTTTAAAAATCTAACGTAGATTTTGGTTTCGTTCGTAGAACCCTCGTGTAGAAGCCTTTTGTCTCACTTTCTTTTTCACATATTGTCTACAAAATCTTCTTTTGACTATCACTATCGTGCATGCCATGCACAAGATAATTCAAAGTCCATAAATTCGGCAGGAACTTGACCCAAAAAAAATGGACAAAATAATTTTAGCAGAAAAATTAAACATCGTACAGTAAAGTTGGTCCCATAACTGCCACTAAACATTAATTCACTAACTCAATGTTTATGATAATTAAAATGTTAAAGAATTTAAGCAATTAGCTTTTCTACTCCTTTTGTGTTTTTAAATAAGTATCACTTCTTAAGTGCGCACACTCAATAAAAAAAATATTAAATATACTTCAAATTTTAAAAAATAGAATGTATTTTACAAAAGGATAAATTACCTTATCATTTAATTCTCTCTCTTCCTTAATATCTTTTTTATTCATTCATATCCCTTATTTAATAAGAATAAATAAAAAAAATAATTTTAAAAAGTGACATTTATTTAAAAATGAAATAGTAATATAATTCAATAGGATTAATTAGACTTCAGCATATCTGCATGCAAATTCTTACTGGACGCTTTCACTTTTGAGGCATGCGTTGGGATTTTATTACAGAAAAAGAGTAGTGTCATATAAAGAAAACAAAAACATCCGTTCCTTCTATATAAATTCCACTTAAAAAAGATTAAAACTAATTTACTAACATTACATCATAATGCTTCTATTAATGTGATAGTTGACTTATTTGGAGTTTAAACATTCTTAACAAAAAAAGTGTTAATTTTTATCGAAAAAATACAATACAGGAAGAGAGTGGCAACTGGTTCAACTAAGGTCTTGAGTATTTTCAGTAGCATATTTAGTATCTCGTTTGAAAACCTTTAAGCCAAACCATAATTTAAGCAAAAACTTCTATTTTATAATTTTTACTCAAGCCATAATTTTAGAGTTATAAAAAAAAAATATAAACATGCTATGGAAGTTGTGGTGGGTATCCACAAACCTTAGAACCGCAAACTAAACATCGACAACAGCAAAGAAGCAACCAACTAATCAACTTAAAAATTGTGAAGTTCAAATTGAACACTTCATCATCATCTAATCCACGTCAATCAACCACGCTGGGAAGTCTTACACTCCTTTTCTGTTCCTTCACGTTTAATCACACTTTTGATACGCTTTTCATTAAGTTCTACAAGACCACAATGACCTCTTATCAGTCTGCAACTTTTTGAAACGGAGAGTCTATACATGCGGAGGTGACATCAAAAAGTCTCTGATTTTCTTGACGGAAAGATATCAATCGCGAATGCATAAATCATTGATTAGTTTATGCAGTAGTGCTGAGAAAACATCACCTATAGTTTTTGAACTCTCTCACTACTTTACACGCACAAAAATAGACAAAGGATTTTAACAGATACAAAAGACTACAGATTTATGACAAATCCAAAACTGTGCTAGAATTATAGTAAATAGCTATTTTTTTAAGACCCAAGGTGTCTTTATACCCTAATAATAAGTGGGAATGAATCATCTCATATTGAATTTTTATTATTAATTGCCTTATATTATTTGTGTTATCTGGGTCTTATTTGTTAAATCAATAGTAAAAGATAACAGATAATAATAAAGCCATATAAAAATTCAATATAAGAAGATCTATTCCTATTAACAAGTAGGGATGATAATTGGTACATGATTTGTCATTATGTGCTCCACCCCAACTTGCTCAAATCGGGTTTTAAACTTGTCCTTTAATGGAGTGAGCAGGGTAAGATAAAGAAATTAGTATGGTTAGGTACAAGTTCAAGTTGAAAACATGTATGACCCTATCTGCTCCGCATCTCATCTATAAAATTATTTTATTGAGACTTAACCCTACTTTAATTATATATAAAACCTATATAATTATGTGTAGAAATTATATTATTAAATTACTTATTTAATTTATAAAAAAGACATTTTAAGCATGTCTTTCAATTTGTTGGAAGATAATTTTTTTAAACATATTAAATAATTATGATGTAAATTAAATTTAAAATTACTCATGAAAGCATTAAAAGGAGATCCTAGGCCTCATATGTCCTTGCTGTGTAGGTATTTTATTTTCAACGCCTGTAAATAATGAAGAGGCGGGTTGAACCTTATTTAGCAGAATGTATGGCAAGTCCGGTTGGGCTTGTGAGTTTCGGACTCTGCACTTCCTGTGAAGTCCACCCACATGGAACTTGCTAACAACATCAAAATCAAAATCAAATATTCAATGATCATGTTTATTCTAATTTACTGTCGACGAGTTGAAATATTCATCCTATGAAACATTCTTTCAATGGGTACAAATTTAATAACTCACAATTAGACACACTCACAATAAAAATACATCCTATTAACTACTTTTGGGGAGTGGGAAAGGGGTGGGTTGGGACTTGAGATTGAACCCCGGTGCAGCTCTATTGTTGTCATATTGGAAAAAAAAGGAAAATATTTTGTATAACACATTTGTGGGTTTCATTAGTTGTGTTATAAGTATATTTAAATATGAGTTGATAAACTTGTGTCTATATAACAATTTTTCTTCATGCTAATGGTAAAATTAACAGTTTTTTGTATGGGTTAGAAAAATAAAACCGGTACAATTAAAGTCAAAGAAAAATACTACTTTACGCAGTTTAGCAGTCCAAATACACGAATGGGAAGCTAACATCTGAGTGTTAATAGGAATATTAGGACCAACCGAATTCATTAGAATCGATAATTGATTTGACATTGTCAAAATTGGATGCCGCCAGGTAGATTTTTTTCAACCCAACTGAACACTGCTCTTATTAGTAACCTGCACATGCGTCCCATGTCTACCTAACATCTGACCTTGCTCGATATGACTAAGTCCAGTCAACAACAACAATGATGTCTGTAAAAAACAAAGAAAAAATTAAGAAAAAAACATTATTTGGAAATATACATAATATGCATTTGTGTACCAGTGCCTTACAGATTAAATAGATTCTTATATTGCTTCAGCTATCAATGAATTTAAGTAGTGTTTTTTAATATATTACTTTTTTGGGTATACCGTATCTCATAAGAAGAAAGTCTAAAAATGCATGTGTTTTGTCTTACACATTTGCATACAATGATGACAGGAACATAAAGGACGATATCTGAAAGAGACTTAAATAAACATTCTATCTCTTGAACTCACAAGTCACAAATATGAAAAATAAAAAATCATTGAAGGATTCTCATGATAGAATAGATAGTTAGTAATCAGGAACCACATCTAAGTTGACTTTGGCAAATAAGATTTCAAAAGTAACAATCCAAGTTGTAACATACGTACCATGCCGCATTCCATAGTCGGTGTTGGGTCGACAAAAAATAAGTCATTGTGTTGAACTTCTTCCTTCCTCAGTTCCTATCATTAATGAATATTCAAACTTTTCAACTGATTCAATAGACTTCTTTGAAAATAAAGAAGTATAATCGCCAAAAGAAAATTAAAAAAAAAAAAAGGCCACAGCAACACAATTATGAAAAAAGAATCAAACTAACAAGAAACGTGGAAACTGAAAGATGTGTAGCTGGTGGCGCAGGGGACCAATGAATTGAAACCTTCGTAGTCAGTTATAAAAAAATGCTAGAGAGCCATAAATTCATAATTTAATTGCTAGAATAATGTGATAGAGAGTGATGCTACATAAGTCGAAAGATTTTTACACGAATATTGACGAACAGTAACCGAATATGTTAATAACAGATGT
Source organism: Pterocarpus santalinus (assembly GCA_031439595.1). Classification (NCBI taxonomy): domain Eukaryota; kingdom Viridiplantae; phylum Streptophyta; class Magnoliopsida; order Fabales; family Fabaceae; genus Pterocarpus; species Pterocarpus santalinus. Next base: position 53,119,361 of record CM062526.1, read on the forward strand.
GGAAATTATGGGGTGGGTAAGAAAGAAACTACCAATTACAAGATGATAAGTATTTTCGTCATGTCTTTGTGTCAGTAATTTTCGTACTCTTCCGCATTTCTCAATGTGAAATGCTTAATTGACTTTTAGAGGAATAAATGTGCCATATCACCCTATTTTATTTAATTATCATGATTTCTGTCAAAAATTCAAACAATATATTTCTAATTATATAACATTGCTAGTCAATTATAATCACCTCATTAAAACAAAGGGGTTTGGCCTCGTGGTTAAAGATGTGTAGTCCTAACTTTTACTTCTCAAAGTTGAACCTTGGATCAACACCTTAGAGAATTAATTCCCCTACTGCATTATTCTGGGTTAATGCAAAAGCTGACCTGAGGATACCTGCTAACGTAAGGGTTAAAAAAAAATTGTATAACTCATCACATTGGATCTCTGAGCAAACTCTATATCCTTCCACCCAATACTCTCCTCCCTCAACATGATTTAAAAAGATAAATGAGCCTTGGACTTTTGTCCTGTTCAAACTTATGTCAAAAGCAACCACAGCAACCACACTAGTGTCATAACCAACTATTACAAGCATAAATTTTCAAAGCTAATTTTAATCAGAGAATGGAGCAGATATCAACCTTGTATTGTGAGTATTAAGTCCCATCAGAATTGGGCCGGGCACAGAGATAGAGGACCAAAAAAAGTGAACAAGTTCTCCTAAACAAGTATTTACAAGGACCTATTGTACAGAAGGCTCAAGGTCACAAAAGAAGCCTTGCAGAAAATGGCCGGTTAGTCACAAGACTTTCTTACCATGACTACCTACGAAATAATTGTACTAAAAGAGATCCAAGAAAGGATCACATTGGTAATCATGAACTTTGTTAGTATTACATGTTGCACTTGACAACAAGTATTTCCAGCTTAGATCAATAGTGATTTCATTAAAAGTGGCAACTAAAGGGAAATAAAGATAGACTAGTCAGATTAGTAAGCTTAAGCATTGTTCCCATTAAAAGTTGGATTTTGTTTCATTTAGTAAACTTGACCTAAGATCAGGCCCAACAAGCACTTCTCCTATTCTCACCAAATAAAATAGAGCTTTATTTGAACTTTGGTACACTACTTTTCCTGTTTCAGTGAAATAAACACTCAACATATAATATGGTAGACACAACAGTTAAAAAGAATGCTTCTGATGCATATGATGACATCAGCATCAGTGTATCTTCTTAAAACATTCTCATTTCCAGATCCCTTCATATAGGGGAAAATATTCTTAAGGATTTACTGAATCACCAAATGGGAAAATCCCTTTCTATAACGGTATACATGTTCTTAACACCACAAAACCTATGTGACTTCGAATAAAATATTTTGATCTCTACTCCCAAGTAGCTTCCCTGGGTTTGACTCAAGTGTAACCCCTCAAATACATGGATAACGATTTATTTTTAGCCTGAGCAAAATATTTTAACAAAATGATAGGAGTACCTGTGTCTCTCTCATTCATGATGGTAATTGGTAAGGCAATGGATTCCAGATCAGAAACTGGAGTTTCTGTAAGAGTTTGAAAGATTCTTGATGACTAGTAAGGATTGAGGACGCATTGGCAATAGTTCATTGGGGATGGATAGATCGAGGCAAGAGGGTAGATGGAAGAAAGCTCAGCTAGAGTCTAGGAATGGTGTAACATTATTTGTTGATAACCTTCCTCAGTCGATGACTCTAGAATGGTTAACACAGATATTCAAGCACCATGGCACCTTGCTGGATGTATTCTTATCTCGCAGGATTAGGAAGAAGAACACAAACCTATTTGGGTTTGTCATATTCGCTACCATGATGGAAGCGAAAAGGGTAGTTGAGAAGCTAAACGGGATTTCAATCAGAACTCAACAGATATATGTGGGACTGGCCAAGTATGATCGTAGGGAGATAGCAGATAACTCCAAAAGAAGATTAACAGGTCTGGCGTGAAAAGGGATATAAGGCCTTCATGAACCCCGAGACAGTAGATCCTACAAGGAGGTGGTGTGGAAAATAGTGGGTACAAAGAATATCATGTGGAGCACAAGAAAGCAGCTATAACAAATTTGGAGAAGAATGAGCAAGAAGACAATAGTAATACAAGGTGTGAAGGAGGTGGAAAACTTGGTGTGTGGCTCCATGAAGTATTGTTGGGGAAGGTCTAAAGCCACTTGAGCCAGGCGAAATATTCTACAAGTTGAAGGCTACGGAGTTAGAGATTGAAAGTATTGGCGATTGACATATATAAAGTCCTTATTGTTTTTAGCTCGTGAAAGCTTTGTGAGCGAAATGAAAAATGAGAAGAAGAGCCTCTTGTTCACCTTGATGGAAGAAATCTGCGAATGGAGTCTGGGAAGAATCTTTGCCAAAGTAAGGAAGGTATGGTTAACATGGTGGGGTCTACCTTTACACGGGAGGTCAAAGAAAAACTTAGAGAAAATTGGAGAACCATGGGGAAGAGTAGTTTATTCGGATCCGTCATCGATGAATTTCACAAGTGCTAAGGTGCTTATTGAAACTACTGTCCTCTCCCACATCAATGCATGGATTTGTTTTGTTTTGGATGGGGTGGCTTTTGACCATTATCGTCATTGAGGAAGCATATGGGATTAACTATGATTCAGCGAAGATAAATTCTTCATTCCTTGCAAACAGGCTTGAAGAGGACGATGCATCAAGGAGTAACGCGGAAAGAAGTGGTAGTAAGGCTCAAGGTGAGGACGATGCATTAATTGGGAATGTGGCTCGAGAAGATTGCAATAATGAAGAATCAAATTCAAACAAAGGCAAGAACACGTTGGCGACTTGCTGCCGGCAAAATCGCTTAATGGGGTCCACGAAAATACAAAAAAAGGGCCAGAATCAAAGATGGGCTCATGTAATGAAACAAAAAGAAATAAGTTGGAGGACACAAGAGATGGCCCGAGGTGTTCACCGAATGTTGAAGAGAGCAAGGAAAAGAGCAATCCCCACATTCCTAAGGTAAACATCATCTTGGGCTTGACCCGTTATCAAACAAACGCATAGCAATGAAAGCGACCTTTCCGCACTGGATTTGGACCGGATGACGTATCTGGAAAGAAGCACCCTCACGAGAGGGCGAGAATATGTGGTGGTACCTGAGACATGCTCATCTCATTTGGGAGACGAAAATGAAACCCCATTTGAGTTCAGAACATTGGGTGAAAACTCAAGCAATACTAATGCGGCAGCTGATGGGGGGATCGACACTATGTTGGCAGAGGCTTCAAAAACATGGAACTTAGGCCTCAAGGTGGGATTGACAACTGAAGATCAGATCGAGGTAAGAGAGGCAATCCGAAGAGGTTGAATCGGATGGGCGGAGTTAAGGCTGTGGTTCCAAGAAAGCGACGGCCTAAGAAACAAAAGTGAAGAGGATCTGGCCAGTCGGTGTTTGTTGATTGATTTAATTTTAATGAAGATCTTAGCTTGAAACATTAAAGGTATTGGGGGTAAGTTAGGCAAGCGCCATTAGAAAACTAGTTGCTGAGAAAAAACCATTTGTTATGGGTCTGATAGAAACCAAACATACTAAGGTTCACGAGCAACTTATTAAAAGCTGGTGGAGTGGGGTGAATATTAGATGGACAGAGGTTCCAGCCACCAATGGTGGAGGCGGTTTGATTTGTAGTTGGGACTTAGATGTGTTTATGGAGTCTAAATTTAGATTGGGTAGGAGATGGATTTGTATCGTGGGCAACCTTAAAGGGATTGACTACAGATGTGCAGTGACCATGGTTTATGGGTTATACTCCAGATGTGACAGGAAGGAACTTTGGGCAGAACTAGAAGAGCAAAAGAGTCAGATTGATTGTCCAATGATCTTTATCGGTGATTTTAATGAAGTTTTGCATTTGGAGGAAAGGAAAAATGGGTTAGGCTGCAGGGGTAGTATTGAAGATTTTAATGAATGGGTCCAATGTATGCAATTAATGGACCTTCCTCTTCAAGGCAGGAAGTTCACATGGGCCAGGGGTAAATCTTTGAGTAAGCTTGACAGATGCTTTGTAGACGTGGAGATTAACATTCGGTTCCCTGATCTGAGATTAGTTGCGCTTAATTCATCCTTATCTGATCATTCTCCGTTACTCCTCCAATCTGAGAAGATTGATTTGGGTCCAAAACTGTTCAGAGCTCTGGATTCTTGGTTCTCACACCCAGAATTTGTCGTTAAGGTTGAAGAGGAATGGCGGTCAATGAGGGATTTGTCACTGATTGAGAAGATGAAAGGATTACAGAGACCACTCAGAATATGGAATAAGAAGAGGTTTGGCAACATTGACAAGGCTATCAACAACTTCGAGCACGAAATTCAAGTACTAGATATTAAAAATGAGCAGGGGGTCCTTACTGAGGTGGACCTGGCGAGATATGAAGCATTACGGAGTCAATTGTAGTTGTGGTATGCGAGAAAGGAATCTTACTGGAGGCAGTTATCTAAAGATAAGTGGTTAAAGCAAGGGAATAGAAATACAAGATACTTTCATGCAGTAGCAGTGGGAAAAAGGAAGAGGAAAATGGTGCAGAAGTTGAAAGTGGGGCAGAAATGGATGAAGGGGACGCATGCCATAAGAAGAGAAGCGATCCAAATTCTTTAAATTGTTGTATACACAACCAGAGGAGCCTCGAGTGGATATTTCAGAAGGGCTGTTGCCCAGGCTAAACAGAGAAATGGCTTCGGAACTAGAAAAATTGCCAACTCCAGAGGAGATCAAAGAAGCAGTGTGGAGTTGTGATCCATCAAAGCCACTTGAGGATTTGATGGTTTTAATTTGAATTTTATTAGGAAGCTTTGGGATGAGATTGGAGGTGAAATTATACAATTTGTCCAAAACTTCTTTGTGTCTGGTTCCTTCCCAATGGATATCAACAGAACTTGGGTAGCGCTCATCCCAAAAGTGGACGGTGCTGAAGAATTACAAGAATTTCGTCCTATAAGCATGGTTGGTTGTCTTTACAAAATCATTGCAAAAGTACTAGCTAGAAGGATGAAGACGATTATGCCAACATTGGTGGGTGAAACCCAATCAGCCTTTGTGGCAAATCGACAAATTCTGGATAGTGCGCTCATTGCTAATGAGGTCATTTGGTGGGTAAGGAAGAAAAGAAGCTGAGCGGCCCTACTAAAGCTTGATTTCCATAAGGCTTTTGATTCAGTTAAATGGAGTTTTCTTGACAGGATCCAAGAATTAATGGGATTTGGTGTCAAATGGAGAAGATGGATCCAAGAATGCATCTCGACGGCGTCAATGTCTATACTCATTAATGGTTCCCCTACAACACCCTTTAAACTTGAGAAAGGATTACGTCAAGGAGATCCATTATCCCCGTTCCTGTTCATTCTAGCTGCAGAGGTATTTAATAGAATGGTTCATAAAGCCAAAGAGATAGAAATTTGTAGATGTGGTGAAAGTTGGAAGAAATGAAGTTGGCATATCTCTACAATTCCATGGATGATACTTGATCTTACGTCGACTAAGAAGGATGTTCTACTAAACTATAGGAGGTTATTGGACTGTTTTTCTTTGGTTTCTGGTTTGTCTATAAATTATGCTAAGTCTGCCTTGTTCACAATAGGATGTGATGAGGATTGGGGAAATCATATGGCTTCATCTCTGAAATGTAAGTCACTGAAACTGCCTTTCATTTATCTAGGTGTTCCTCTAGGAGCCAATCCTAGTCGTGTATCTACTTGGAAACTAGTCTTGGAGAAGATCGAAAAGAGATTGGCATTATGGAAAGCCAAAGTGCTATCTAGAGCAGGAAGGCTAACCCTTATTAAAGCTGTTTTAATTAATTTGCCTTCGTACTACCTTAGCCTTTTCAAGATGCCAAAAGCCGTAGCAAATAAAATCGTCCAAATCCAAAGAAATTTCTTCTGGTCAGGTGATGTGAATAAGAAAGGCATTCCTCTTGTACCATGGGAAACTATACAAAAATCGAAAGAATTAGGAGGTTTGGGAATAGACAATCTAATATTGAAAAACACAGCGTTACTTTTTAAATGGTGGTGGATTATCGATAATAATAGTAAACTGTTATGGAAGAAAGTGGTATGGTCAAATCATTACAAGGATGGGGATATCATAGATGTTGCGAATATTGAGAAGAAAAAGGGAGGTATATGGGGACAAATAGTGAGTTTCTCTAATTTAGAGAAAGAGATTCTAGAGGTGTTTGCAAGTGGTTGTTGGAGGAGAATTGGTGGTGGGAATGGCAAATTTTGGAAAACACTTGGGTACAGCAATAATACCTTAGGATAAATTTCCAAGATTGTATGCTATGTCCAATCAAAAGGGAAACTTTATTAGTGACATGGGTTTGTGGGACGGGCAAATTTGGAGATGGAACTTTTCCTGGAGAAGGCCTTTCCTATTATGGGAACAGGACTTATTTCATCATCTTCTAGACTGTCTTCCTCAAAATCCATTTTCGGATAGAAAGGATGATGCATATGTTTGGAAGTTCGAAAATAATGGTGTTTTTTCTATTAAATCCTTTCTTTCTCGGATCCACACCTGTCTGACAAGCAACAATGCAACAGCTTCAGTGGTTTGTAAAGTATGGTCTGCTATTGCCCTTCCTCGTGCAGAGATTCTGGTTTGGTTTGTTTTGCAGGAAAAGCTTAACACTAGGGATAGACTTTGCAAACTCGATATTTTTCAACCTATTGAAGCAATTTGTCCATTTTGCAATCAGGAAGTAGACATGTGCTTTATGTCTTCTTCTTCAATTATGTTTCTTGGAGTATTTGGGCGATTGTTATGAATTGGTGAGGATTTGCTTGGTCAAACCTTGAGAAGCGACAAATGCCTTTGAATCTTGGTTTGGTTTCTTTGTTTGGCATTGAAAACAAGGTATGGCTTTGCTTGTATTGTGTAGTCATATGGAGCATTTGGTATATTAGGAATAAAGTGATATTTGACAAGGAAGCGAGATATTGGGAGTTAGAAAAGGAAGATTAAGCGACATGGGACTCTTGGATAAAAGTGTGGCTTGAGAAGAAACATCTATACTCTGATGAATTATGTTCTAATCCATCTTCTTTGAATACTTGGAGGTCAATATGGAGGAGAAGCAGATGACATAGACGCATTACTGAAACTTATGGTGCTGAAAAGATTAGTGTTGCGACTCCTGATCTTTGGTGCAAAAGACGTGGAAAAGCAAATTTGAAGTTTCAAAGGAAGCAACATCATTATACCAAAAGATTGATCTATTTTTCTTTGAGTCTTTTTGCTGAAATTTAGGACCATCTACTTTTATTGCTTGTGTCTTGAGCTAAAACTGGTAGTCTCCTTGGTGCAGTTTGGTGACCCTATGTAGCTGGATGCTTGTTTTTCCTTTGTGCTGTTTGGTGATCCTTTGTAGTTGCTGGTTATGTGTTGTTGTTGTAGTAGTAGTTTGGATTATGCTCCTCGCCAGATGGTGGGTTGAGATTATTATCATTTATCAAAAAAAAAAAAAAAAAAAAACTGGAGTTTCTGTTGCACTTGTGAACTAAATATAGTTTTTAAGTGGACAGCTCAGAGGACTATGGTGCCTGTTTTTTTTGTTTTTTTTTTTCATATTATAAAATTGTTAGCATAAAATTTAAAGAGGAGAGAAAAAGGCAAATAAGTAATCAGGATGAAATCGAGGATCAACTAACATGTCTCCCAAGCACCTTGAGAAGCTTAATAAGAGAAAAATTCTTTTATCCTCAATGGAATACAAGCATTGTATTCCACAAACCAATCCTCACCTTTGATTTATTTTCTCTTTTCTATTCTTTCTCTTCTCTCATCTACAATCAAGGGTGGAAATTGGTTTATGAAGTACAATACTTCTACTCCATTGAGGATAAAAGAATTTCTCAAAAAAGTCTGTCACAAATAGAGAATTCCTGTAATCCCACGCACTAGGGTTTGATTCGCATCGCATTTTTCCTTCTACAAGACAGCCCCCCACAAAAACAACTAAAAACCAACAAAAAAGAAGACGCAATTCTTGATCTTATATATTATGTATATTACGACACAACAATACTTTTGTTTTTTTTGGGTTTAGAATCTATTAAAGTATAATGTCGTTCAATTATTTCTATCCATCAGCTTAAACATTTAAATGAGATAACTTATCACATAATTTATTAGAAGAAGTGAATTTCATTTGGAATATCCCTGGTCAATGTTTAAAAGCTAATCCAGATGTTTTTGAAAGTTGGGTATTTGGCAATTAATTCATATAAATGCATTATTTGTTCTCGTTCTTTTACCATTGTAGTCACAATATAAGGATAGCCTTGAGTTTTCCATATAACACATGTCGCTTTTTTACTCATTGAAAGTATATAGAATCAAGGTGAACCTTGGCCTGTAGACCTACTAGCCTACTTATTAAGTAAAAACATGTAATCCTTGAGTTTTGTTATTTGGACATAGTCTTAGAGCGTCCATCGATATTGAGGATTTACAAATTAATGGAAATTTCACATTCATCATGGTAGAATTAGGTGATTACGGTGACAAATGATAATAATATCATCTGCTGGAAAATCATGTGCAAATAAATAGAGAAATCACATACATAACTGAAGAGTCATAACGGCAGTATTTTCACTTACCATCAAACTCCCCCCACTCTCCTATACGTGAAATCTCAACTTATTTGCACTTAAATCCCCTATATCTACGGATGCCCAAAAATACTATATACAAATATCATTATTCAGTCCTTTTGAATAACAAACTTCTAAACATTTATCAAGCGAGTTTCATTTTCCATGCTCTCATTGAGGGTGGAGGGGCATGTTTATTGAGGGGAGTAGAGGGTCGAGAAGAGTCTAAGGAGGAGCAGCAATAATGAACATGTTCTCAATCCATGTGCATTCAAAGAAGGAAAAGGAAGAATAGAAGATGATGAGGAAGATCGATGGTAGATGAGGAAGAATGAAATATGTAGCTGCAAAAGGAGAGACTAGACCACTAGACACTCCTAAAACAAAAGCAGCCCATTGCTTAGTTGGACAAGAAAATTTTGCTATGGATTGAGAATACAACAGAAGGCCCATTGTAGCCTGAATTACAAAACAGATACAACAATGACTGAAAAAAAAATGCAATCGCTTAACTCGAAGAAGGTATTCAATACTACTCTTTTCTATTCTTCAAGACTCTACATATCCGCATTAATAAATTCTACCCCGACAACACTTTGTTAGCAACCTAAAGAACTACTAAGGCAATGGAGATGGGAAGATAAATGATTAGAAGAGATAAGAAGTCAAAACACAGGTCTTATCAGTAAATTAGCAAGCAAAGCACAAGATAATGAAGATGACCATCAACTGCATAAATATCATTCCCAAATTCAGAATCCTTGTCACTACTGTGCTTAACAATCGTTAATCCAGTTTGTCCTTAAGTGCTTAACAAAGTCTCATATATTCTGTAACTGCGAAAAGGAGATCCGGATCACTGAACCAGAAAGTGAGCTTGCATGCTTGCAAACAAGGGCTTCAGTAGCCTGCTCCTCAGTCTCGAACTGAACCAGAGCCTGTTTCTTCCCATTCATCTCAAAGACCTTGCTGTTGACAATGGTTCCATGCTCCTCTAGAAGGTTCACAATCTCCTCTTCAGTGACTTCTTGTGGGAGTGTGGACAAGTGGATCATCTTTGTCGGCGAGCAACAATAGCGGTAGTTTTTAGCAGCATTGCGATTGAAACGGTTGAGGTTTGAATTGGCATACTCATGCGTGTCAGCACCTTGGGTTATGTTTGGATGCTTTGAGAAGTTGACCTCTAATCGCTTCCCGAATAAGACAGCTCCCTATGTCTCAAAGACAAAAATGTTAAATGGCCAGCCAAAAACTAGAGAAGAAGGAATACCTATTAATTTGCTGGATGACATTTTTTTATCGACAACATGTTTAATGCCACAATCTAAAAGACATGGACCAGTAACGATCATTCAATAGAACCAATCCATGCCAAACAACGCATAAATTTGCAAATGAACAACAAATATCCCACATGCACGCACATGACACATTTTAATAGTAGCAAACTCTTTACGAATAAACAGACATAAAATAAAAGTTTCCACTCCTTATAAACTGGATCGATTGATGAATATAACAAACTATAAAAGATATCACAAACTATAGCAAATATAACAAATAATGACAACTGATTAACTTCTCAATTTAGTAAAGATATCACAAAGATCTAGTACAAAAGAATAGGTTAAATTAAGTTTTTGGTCCCTACATTTTACATCGATTTTTAACTTGGTCCCTATATTTTTTTCCTTTTTAATTGAGTCCCTATCACAAAGATCTAGTATAAAAGAATGCGAACAGCAAGGTTATACACAAAACAAACCTTCAAAAAGTGTACTGCCAATTCAGCTTGGAAACCATCTCCCATCTGGATAAGTGCATGATCTGGTTTATTTCGGAGAAGTTTAATCCTCACAATGTTCCCATAAATGGAGAACAAGTTGAAGAGCTTATCCTCATCTATTCTCTGAAATAAACAAATTTCAAGCTATAAATAAAGGGGTGCAGAGGGGAGAGAAAGAGAACTTTCTAGAAGAAGCCAGAAAATGTGCTTACATCAGGATTAAGATTTGAGACAAGAACTGTACACCTGTCATTTGTCCCAGTTACTCCAGGAGGCAAACCACCCCCAAATGCAGCTGCAATGGCTGCAGCGTTGGCCATCTATGATTCAAAACAAATTAATAAATAAGTATAATAACAACAACTTATATAAGTAAATTAAACAGAAATAGAAGAGCTTGCATCCACGTCTGCAGTCAGCTTATTAAAATCATAGTGATATGTTCATATTATCATGTCATTCTTCTCAAAATGGAAGAAAATTCTGTGCAGTTCAAGAAACAAAAGCCCAAAAAACAACTCCCTCACCCAATGAAACCCAATTTGGAAAACAAAATCAACTTAAAAGTACAGCCCTATCTTGAAGTTATTTAGCCGGAGGTCAGCAAATATTCCCACAAATTGGCCAACTAGGATCATATAAGCATAGTATTTTATACATCCATATTTTGAAAAGATTAGCAAAAGAAAAGATCAACCATCACACATCTCTCACTACTTTCATAAGAATGATAGTAATTTCCTCATATATTCCACTGTGCAAGAATAATCTTAAATGGAGACTTCAACTTGATGCAAAAAATACCCACCTGAGGATATCCAACTGAAAGAAGAAAAAAGAACAAATATTAGCACATCATAAAGAAAATAACAAAATATGACCGACAAAATGAACCAACCAAAGCAGTCTAAAACATTTAGCACCTGCCTGGCTTCAGAACCATGAACAGCATATACATTACCTGCGTCACCATATCCAGGCTGTTTCACAGAAGATGAAGGATAAAAAACATTAGAATGGACTTGACAAAGATCAACAAGAAGATTTGATTCATAAATAGATAAAGAAAAAAAAAAGAACATACTTGTGAAGCTCTGCCTTTCTGCTCCGTAGGAAGATTTGGGTTCGTGAAGTCCCTGTCGGAATAAAGTCAGCAACAATGTGATAACATTGAAAAGAAGGATAAGAAGTGAACAGAAACAGAAAGACGAGAACAAACTTAATCACCTTGAACGGTCATTATTGTAGTTCACTTGTAATTCATCAAGGCTGCAATTAAGATGAATTAAATGTCCATAAAGAAATAATAGAGTAAATAAAAAATGAAGAGAGAGAAAAGAAAAAAAGACAGAAGTGTCCATGGGGGGTGTAACGAATGGAGTCAAACAAGCAAACATAAACCTCAATCCATAAACCCACAAACCAATATACAACGAAATTGTTTAGATAAATTTAACCTACTTTGAGAACTGAATGTCCAGCTGACAGCAACCATCATAAACATTGCGTCCCTAGAAATTTCCATAAATTTAATCACCATTCAGAAGCAATATCACAATTTAAAAGCCAGATAAGGGCCCAAGCTGAAAGGAAATGTTAAAGAACCTGAAGTGTGCTTCTTGCGATAACAGCACTTTGACGCGATTGATACTGGATGAGAGCCTGGAAGCCTACACAGTTTGCAAATACATGATGAAACAATCAGTAGAACATACACTAACTATACATGCATGAATCAAATATAATGATATCTTTTTCTGGTTCAGGGGAGACCCCACGTGGGGTGACAAACCAGGATCGGAAGATCCCAAGGTGAGGGGGGAAGTGGGAAAGGGGGTTGGGATGAGGGGAGTGTTCAATTGGTGATTGAACCCTTGCTCTCCACACAACATCAGATGCCCTTTATCACTTGAGCTAATTCGTGCATACAATATAATGATATTTATTGTCCGTCAAAAAATGTAATTGCGATATGGTATCTAATTTCAGGGCAAAGGCATATGCATAATGTGTAGAAACAGAAGCAACATTCCACTAAACATTAAAAATCCCGAACCATAACAATTTAATTAAAATGACAGAAGGTTGTTCTACTTTTTTCCTGTGTACATACAACAACAACCAAGCCTTGTTCTACTATGTGAGTCAATTACATGGATCAATCAACACCATTGGAAATTTTCAAAAATAAAACTTTCAGTAATATATTTCTTGTTTACATAAGAAAAGAACAGAACCTTTTCTTTCTTTTTCTTTTTTTTTGCGTATATTTCAAAGTCAATTATCGAATGACCAAAATATATCCTCTATGCACCCAGTGAAAGTCCAAAAGCAAGAAAAAATTCATAGGGAAAGAAAGAATAGAAAGGGAGAAATCTGAGAGAATCTGACCAGCTGACTTCTGAAACGTTACAATCTTTTCCACAGATCCATGGGGAGAAAATACTTGATACAGCACATCCACCGTTATAGGATACATCATGTGGTGAATTGTAACTAAGAGAATTCGGTTTGGCTGCACATCCAAAGAGTTCCCGACAGCAGAACAGCATAGAGAAAGAGAAGAGATAGAGAGAAAGGAGAATAAATAGAGAAGTACATGATAAAGAGAAAAAGAAAAAGAAAAATACGGAGCATAATTTAACACACTGAACCCATTATAATGGAACCACCTAAGATAACAAAGTGCAGCTATGGGGGAAATACCACATAAAAAGGAAAAAGTGCAAGTGCCCAACAAAGGGCTGATCTATTAAATTTTTTACACATCCAACAAGATGAAGCATACACTTTTTAATTCAAAAATATGAACTTAGAAAATGCCAACCTCATCTCCTCGTCCTTGACTTTGATCCATTGACGTTAGTTCTTGATGTGAGGAAAACTGGACATAAACATTCCTCCCCCTAGAATAAAACAAAAAGAGAATTAGATTGTTAACAAAATCTCAACATCAATGGGAGTGAGTAGCGCACTACAGTTCTCTAAATATGACATCAAAGATCATGTTATCAAAACAATAGTTAAGGCAATCATGTACAGTGTTGAAAGACAGAAACAAACATGCTATTTATACCTTATGCTTGGCTGAACATTTGCATAAAATTGTAAAGCATTAACTGCTGAAGCAACATCTTGCATTTGGACAAGAGCCTGCAGACATGGCAGATTGTGCAATAAAAAATGATACTAAAATAAAGCACCATTAAAAGTCTATGGAAAACAGGAAGTCTCATTTAAAGGCATGAAAAAGGAAACCTGATTTTTTGCACGCAACATCACAAGCTTTGTTATGACTCCAAAAGGCTGAAACAGCTGAAGCAAATCATTCTGCAGCCAAAGAAGGAAAAAATTATAAGCATTCCAAGGCAAATGGCAAGTACAAATAACATAGTCATCCAACAAGAGAGAGAATAGACAGAGTACTTCTGATATCTCATGCCCCACGTTTCGAACATGAATGACCTTGGAAGGTTCAGTCATTGTTTATAAACCTATGAAAACAAGGAAAAAAGAAAAATTATATATAAATTCAATCACTTCAACTTCTATTTTTCTTTGCAATTTATGGATAGCACCACACCCCAACAGTTCCTCTATTCTAAATCAATCTGAAAGCAAACAATTGAAATAAAAGTTCACATTTGGCATGCATGAAAAATTTCTCACTATGAAGCTGAAGGACACCTCAAAAACAGCTAAAAAAGCATCAGCCATTCAAATTTCTTTACAAAACCCAATTGCTCTAAATCACTTTTGTCAATAAGTCATAATGACAATAGATAAAAAACTGCTGGGCTTTGCAAATCGCAAAAGAATAAGAAGAAGAAGAAAAAATCAAATTTTTATCTGATACTCCAAATGAAACTCGCATATCCAGTCGAAGAGCTGAATCTAGGGACTATGTAGAACAAAGTAAAATCGCAAAAGAGAGAAGGGGTGTCCCCAAATTCCAGCTCAGACACCTAAAGTTGCTCTAAATCACGACATCTAAGTACACAAAGCACACGACATATTCCTTCCCTCAAACTGAGAGAGAGAGAGAGAGAGAGGGAACTTGCCTGAAAGAGTGGAGTGACAGAAAAAGAGAGGGTGAAGAAGAGGAAGAGAGAGAAAGGGGTAGAGAGAGAGAGATAGAGAAAATAATAAGAGTTAAAGAGGAGGGGTGTTAGCGTCGCACATGATGCCCTGATAAACATGTTGCCCTATGTATCCAACTCGGCCATTTTATAAGATAATTGAATTTAAGGTTCGGAGTTTGAAGATTTGGTCTGCTTTTGGTTTGGTACCACACTCACCCACTCCCAAAACTTATCCATCTCTTTCTTCAGTTGGACCCTTTCTTGCTTTCCTGGCCAGCAGTTTGCACCTAGCAAACCAAAATATCCAATTATCATTTCTTGTAATTTTAAGAGTTTAGTTTTATTATTATTATTATTATTATTAAGGTTTTTTCATATTATCACTCAGTTGTGTTGTGTCTTTGTCACATCATTTTTAAGAAAAGTTACTCATATAACTCTCAATTGATAGTTAACAACTTCTGGATTATGCTCAGATAGTAGATGAAAATTCTAAGTCACTATATATCATTTTTGACAAGTTCAGCATTTTAATGTGTGATTATTGTAGTTAGATTTTTTCAAAAAAAAAAAATCTGACAAACTATAATTTGAGTTGGTAATTGTTGTTCAAAATTAAATGGTAACTTTAGCTAAAAGAATTGCTTGAAAGTGATATAGTATGAATAAGCATTTTTTGGTAAAATACTGATAGGCATTGTTATTTCAATATCTTATATTACAATATTAGAAGTCAATAGAAATTGGTTCATCTAGTCGACTGCTTGCTTATATATTGTCATAACTTTAATTTTTGAATTCTTTTGTTAGTAACTTATCAGTGAATATCTTTATAAGTGTTTAATAAACTCAAAGGTATTTGTTTATCCTGAATTAAGGTAAATTTTTCCCTTAACCTATATTTTACTTTATAAAAGAAACAACAATGTTAGAAAGCTCACTAAACATGGGAGATTGAAAGAAAACAATCTTATTATTATTATTTCTAAATATATTTAAGAGTATCACTCCACCATCTCTCTCTCTCTCTCTCTCTCTCTCTCTCTCTCTCTCTCTCTCTCTCTCTCTCTCTCTCTCTCTCTCTCTCTCTCTCTCTCTCTCTAGGAGTAATTGTAATTTGTAAGTGATTTCATGAGGCATTTACATAACACAAAACAAGTAACTCAGAATAATAAAAAAAAAAGTAGGTTTGCAAATTATGGAATTGAAAACAATTGTTATGTACTTTGAAAGACGTGTAAAAATAAGTGTCAAATACTTATGATAATTTTATCTTAGCAATGCTATACACTTAGAAATTATTATCAAAATTTTTAAAAGAAAATATGAATAATTATTAAATAAAATAAAGTAATGTAATTTATTTATTTATTTAATAATCAATAAATATGCCGCTTCATATTGAAAATATATTCTGATAAAAAATCCTAATTACTTAGCATTGTGTTCCTTTTTAGATTTGTTTTAACATATTTATGTTTTAGATTTTAATCTTTATAAATTAAGAAATTTGCATATTTGAGTTCATAATTTCTGTTGTAGAGGATTTTGGATCGTAAAGATTGGTTCGAAACCTACTAAAAGTATCTTTTGAAAAAAAGAATAATTATTACGTTTTTATAGAACACGAGTTAGAAATGTGCTTTGTTTAGTTATAAAAATGATATCTCACATACATTTATAAGTTAGTGATAAATCCTTATATCACTTAAAAGTAAAATATCACTCAATTAATAAATAGAACTAGGGATGGCCAAAAAAAACTTGAGAAAACGAGTACCTACTAGAAATACCTATAACGGGGATAGGTTTAGTCTCTACGGGGATTGGGAGAAGTCCCCATTCATTGAGTGGGGGCGAGGATCACTCGCCCCATGGATACCTACAAATTTCTGATAAATTGAAATTACTTAAATGCCCTCCTATTTATATATACATAAAGATAATACCCTGGTCATTTTCTTCTTTGATTCCTTGACCCTCTACGCCATTCTTTACTTTCTCTAATCCTCTAGCATTGTTCTTCTCTTCCACCCTTAGCCATTGTCATTCCCATCATTGACTGGCCACCAACCTATAGCCACCATCTCCTTTTGAGCCTTGTTGCATTCGTACAGCCACCCTTAGCCACGTCTTGAACACAGCTCATAGCTTTGCCGCACCCATGACTAGGTCCCATCACGTCTCATTGCCAAGTCCTGTCCCACGGCCAGGTCCGCCACCATTATTCTGCTTCTAAGCTTTTGAGTTCTATGTATATATTGCTGTTCTACCCCTATTTTGTGCAGTTGTTCTTGTAATAATGTTGTTGCAATTTCTTTTTACTAGTTTTGTTGTTATTGTTGTGTTATGACAATGTTTTATTGATTCTTTCTTTTTTTGTTGCTGCTATTGTTGTTCTCTAAATGTTGTTGTTGTAGTTTCTAACTCTATTTACTGGTTCTTTCATTGTAGTTTCTATAATCTATATGTTGTTGTTGTTGTTGTTGTTGCCACTTGTCAATTTTGCTAGTTTTAATTTTAGTTTTTGTTAATCTATTATTTTTTTGAGTTCTTTTTTATAGAAACCTGCAGATATCTGCAGGAATCCGAATCCCAACAAGGAATGGGGAACAAAGACCCCCGACAGGAATGGAGATAGAGACTAGAGGCAAGGGGCATGTCCCCGCCTCCATGGAGACCTAATGCCATCCCTAAACATAACACAATCTTAACTAATACTCTATAAGTATAATTTCTTGTCTTTTGGAGGAGAGGTGAGCATATTTAATATGCATCCATGTGTTTGACAATTGAATCATGACAATCATAGACAAATTATTAGAGTAGAAAGGTCATGGAGAGTGGCTATTACAACTCCTATACATCTATTGTCACTTTCACTTATTTTTAGTTAGTTTTATCAAAATGCCTTTTTTCTATTTTAATGAAAAGAATAATTAATATTAATTATTAATTAGCCGCCCTTATGTTATCAAAAGTTATTATTGTTAACTTAATCAACCATTAATTTAATTATTTAAAAGCATTTAATGTTTATCTCATTTTTAATTCGAGTATTGATAACTAATTTATTTAATATAGTTATTTAAATCTAACTATTAAATTGTTTTTCAATTTTTTAATAAAATAATTATATAAATAATATATCATTAAGTTTTTTTTAAAAAAATAATAAACAAAAATAAATAACAATAAAGATGTATTAATAAATTGTGGTATACAACTATATACTTTATTTTGTAACATCTAGTGTTTATTATGATACTATGATTTATTGCTATTAACAAGTAATTTTTAATTTTTTTTTATTTTCGGTTATTCATGTTCTTAAAAATTAAGGTAATTTGATACATTAAATTAATTATTTGTCCACATCAAAAGGAATTTTAAAAAGTTAAAAGTTTTTCTTTTATTAACACCCACTCAATTTAAAATCTAAATTATTTACTTGATTTTTAATAAATTATACTTTATATAATTCTAAATAAATTTTAAAAAATTTAAATTAAAATTGTGAATTGACAACCATATATGTATCTTTTAATACATTGTTAATAGTAATACAGACCAACTAAATATATAACTAATTTAACGCATAAAATTATCTTAGGTTTTAATAATATAATAGAGATGACAACAAAAAATTATAATAATAAGTAAGCAATTGCCAACAAATCTTAATATTTTATAATAAAATACCACTATGTGTGTTGTATATTTCAATTTACCGGTATAAACATAAATAATTATATTAAAATATGTTAATTTTAAACACTTGTAATATCTAGTAACTATATAAAAATTAAAATGAGATAAGCATTAAATATTTTTAAACAATTTTTTGAAGTGTAAATATTTTTAAATAATTAAATTAACAATAATAACTTTTGACAATATTAGGATAGCTAATTAATAATTAATATTAACTATTTTTTATTAAAGTAGAAGAAGGGCATTTTATTAAAATTGACTAAAAAAACTATATAAGTAGAACTGACAATAGACATAGAGGAAAGTCAATCCCAAAGTTATGACATGAAAAGTTTATTCAAGGATGCAGGCTATATCTTCTGTAGTTTTTTTTCAGAATCGGTTTAAAGTTAGAATTAATAGGTCAGGCACATAGCCAAATATTAATGCAAAGAGTGAGATATCTACGCTATAATACCATTAACAGGAAACTATAATATCTTTCGATTTATACAGCTAAACACACCTGCTAAAACAACTTGGTCGTTCGAAACTTGATCATGTTTTGTAGTTAGTGGTGTTCCGGACATAATAATCCGACATCATCCATCGTTTGATTTTAGCTAACAAGGAATTTAGCACCTAAATAATTAGAATTGATTTCTCTACCTAAAAGACAGGTTCGTTTTAAAATAAATTATCCATTTCTGTACACTTGTCAACATGGACAATCTTCACAGTTTTGCACGCAACTTAGGAAATAAAACCAGGTTTTTCATTTTTTGATGGGAATAAAACCAAGCTTTTATTCAAGTCAAAATCCAACTATTTCATTGTGAAACTATCTTAAAATGGATAATCCCAATTTCTTCCAAACTTTTATCTTCAAAATAAAATTCAGTGTCCGTTTTATTGTAAAACTAAAACATAAGGCTTTCAAGCATGAATAAAAGAAACAAATTTTCAAATGCCAATATCAAAATTGGCTCAAATTCTGCATTTATCAGTTTAAAGGAGAAAAACATTATAACAATACTCACAACCGAAAAATTTTCAATCATGTCAGTTAAATTAATAATAATTTACCCGTTGTTTTACAAGCAAGCAACTTTAGTTGATATCTTTACCTTTGACATGTCATGTTTGACAGTAGTTTATCGCTTCTGACATGTCCTAACATTCATTTATTTTTCAAAATCTCGAAACCAGCCTTCTCTTTGTTTTTCAAGCATTTTGAACTTAAAGAAAGCTCCCACGAAATATACAACCACAATGCAAATAGCTAGAATAAAGGCTATTATAAATCAAATCAAACTTTCAAAATAGAAGGTACAAAACATAAATAAACAAAATTTGAAGTACTTCGGGCTCTCCCTTAAAACAAAAGTTTGGCCACATTGCGGACTAACCAAGGATCCATGAATTACAAATGTCAAAAGAAAACACGACAAAGTTTTGAAAAAGACGGCAACAGATATAATTCTAATAATACCTACCAGCATTTCAATGCAAATAGCATATTTATGCTTTGAGGCGTCCATAGAACTTTTGCTTCTCTTGTGTTGTCTGGAAGCGACCATGCCCAAACTTTGAAGAGGTGTCGATAAACTTGAGTTTGATCTCCTCCAATGCAACACGGGAAGTCTGCTTAAGCAGGGATTGGCGCAATGTAAGAACCCTTTTCTTCGGACCAACGGTGCATCCCTTGACCATGACATAATCATCCTTCACAATACCATAGTGTGGGAAGCCACCCATTGGGGTAATGTCCTTCTCAGTCCTGGCATAGAAAACAAATTCGATCAGTTCTACTTTCAACTTAATGTTATATAAAACAACAAATCAGCAATGCAAATCAGCAAGTTACTCACCTATCAAACTCAGTAATACCAGTGTGAGACTCTGATCCAGCTTTGCCGAGCTTGTAAACCTTCTTGTTCAACTCAGTTCGGTGGTGGTATCCGTTCTGACCAGCCCTAGCAACAGTGAAGGAAACCCTAGCAGGATGCCAGGCACCAATACATGCCACCTTTCTCAAACCTCTGTGAGTCTTGCGGGGAAGGCGTGTAACACCCCAACGAGTTACAACACCTTCATAACCCTTACCTTTTGTCACACCAATGATGTCAATCATCTCATCCTTCTGGAACACAGCATCAACAGGAACCTGTTTCTCAAAGAAACCGTACGCAAAGTCCACCTTCTGTGCAACAGTTCCACCATTAACCTGAATCTCCATTATATGGGCTTTCTTCTGCTTCAACCCTTTCATTTTTCTGATCTGAGATAAAGGCAAGCAGACTAATATATTAATAATATATCTCAAATGAAACCAAGTGATTACTAGAAGTGATTCTGAATTTAGACTTTGACTGACACTATACTATTTAAACATACAAAGTACGTTATACCCCAAATTATCTGCCAAAAAGAACAAAAGAAAAAAAAAACAATTTGGTACTAAGGTATGAATCAAGTGATCTACAGACTCCCAAATCATTAGTTAGGCATATAACCACAGTGTCCTTTTATGCTTTCTTACTTCCTGCATTTTTCCTAACAGCCAAAAGGCAACACAAAGAAATTAGAACCAAAGAGAGTCAGAAATCTCGTGTGGAAAGTGCAGCTCATAGCACCAAATTCTTTGGTGCTGCGTTAGCACAAGAAATTCATCATTCTCATTCCAAGAAGGAAATGAACCACATACAAAAAATTAAGGGCTACATGGTAAAATTGTATAGAAATTGAAGAGAACACACGCACAGAGACATGCACATCAGCACATGTGTATATGGGACAACAAACAATGAAGGAAGGGTTTACCTTCAACTCTAGGATTAACTGCTACTTCATATATAAAATATAATGAAATAAGGGAAATGAAGAAAATTTGGTATCACTTTGACATGGGGCCAGTACCTGAGTGTGGGCCAAAACACGGACAACGGTTGCATACTTCTTTATTTTCTCAAGCTGTGCCTCAATGCTTTTCTTTCCATCCTCAGATTCGTACTGCTTTGAGTACTTGGTGAAAGCCTTCTTCTTGGACTTGCACCAGTTCTTGTAGAACCTACGCTTCACCTCTTCACTTAAATGCTGAGCCCATACAGTTTTCAAAGTTCGAAGACCACGGGGAGTTTTCACATAACCCACAACCCCAACAATAACCATTGGAGGGGTCTCAATAATTGTAACTGGCTCACAAGTCTCCTTCTTGTGAAGCTCTGATGTAAAAAAAAATATATACATGTAAAATTAGAAAAACAAAGGAAACCATAACAATAAATATCTAGGGTTCCAAATACATGAAAGTTTTATAAAACTGTAAAAGACTGCAGGACCACCAGCATCATAAACTTCAATCAAATTTAGATGCAAACTAGTTCAAAAACACCAAAATACATTGAGAACTCGGGCATTTTTTAAGGCTTGGCACCAATCAAATTAAAAAAAAAAAAAGAAAAAAAAAAGCAGGACATGAAGCATTGTCTTCCCAAGCACTAGTTGTCTAAAGATTTATAAACCTGGTGAAACATTTTTTAGTGATATCAATCAGAAAAACAAAACACGCCAACAATGCCCTGCTTAGGATGAAACAAAAGGGTAGATGAAAATGTGACTCACTTGATCCTGGTTTCTCGACCTCTCTGACAATGTGAGTCATACCAGCCTTGTAACCCAAGAAGGCAGTGAGCTTGGGTGGCTTGGATGGGTCATCCTTGGGGAATGCCTTCACTGCATGAGTAAAATTACAACATAACAGAGTTACAATTGACATAACAACAACATGTTAACGATGTTAAAGACCGTTAACTCCAACAAATCTATAAAATCCCAGCTTCTCAAACATATAGATGAACTATAACCATACATCATCGAACAATAATCCAGGAAAAAGTAGTAATAATCATATTCATCACCAATATAAAGGCGAAAATATCATAACATCATATCAGAAAAGGCATTTAACAACCAAAAAAAAAAAAATCATGGATTTCCATATACACAATAACAATACATAGTTTTAATAATTTTTATAACTATACAAAACCAAATACATAAGCAATGAGAATGAATCAAGACGATACCTTTTCCTCTGTGACGAGCAGCACGCTTCCTTGGAAGAAATCCCAGAGAACCGTGCCTGGGGTGTTCGAACTTCCTGTGAGACATCCTTCCCCTCCTTCATGATCAACAACCCAGAAATAAAAATTTAGAAAAAAAAAAATCATCAGAAATAAATAAACAAATAAGGTAATTTAAGCTCAGAAATGAGAACAAGAAAACCAGTGATTCGTTTAAGTTCAACACAACACTCGTGAAACAAATCATTAACCTTGTTGTGATGATTATGGTGTTTGAGGTTTGAAAATGCAAGATGCTACTACTAAGAAATATTGAAGCATCGAATTAGATTGAAAATACAAATGCATTGTGTTTGCACGAATATTGAAATCAAGAAAAACAAATCGATCATAGAAAGCGAGAATGTGGAATGTGGCTAGAAGAGAGGGATTCGGAGAACCTGAGGTTGCTCCCCGCTGCGGCGAGTGTGAAATGCTGCCAAGCTCAGAAACCGTGAGGCTAAAACCCTAGTGTCTCTGGGTCTTTATATAACAACTTCTTTAGTATTTTTTTTATGGGCTAACCTTTTTTTATTTAAATTTTGGATGGGCCTTGAATCTGTACGAGCATTCTTGTAAAAGCCCAAATCATATTGACCCAAAAGAAGCCCAACTCATCATGTTCAGGAAAACGAAAGGAAAAACTATCGCGAGCGAAAAATAAGAAGAAAAAAGAAAGGGGGGGGGGTGTGTGTGGGGAACTATGAAAATTACAAAACTAAAGAATGATGCAAGGTCGACCAAAAAATGCAGAAGAAGAAGAATGTAAGAAAACGAGGCTATCAGCATGTGTGTGCACCTATAATGTCAATTTTTTTTATTTTATTGTGAATTTAATTTTAATATACTGTCAATATAAAAATATATTATACTCACTATTTTAGAAATCTTACAAATAGAAACATGTAATTAGATAATAATTTAAAAAAATTTTATACTAACAAGGTGTCAAAATTAATCTATTATAATATTCTAAATTAATCATTATCTTTTTTTATAAGTTTCTACATATTCTCTTTTAATTTAAATTTTAAAAATTTGCTGTGATATTTTCAGTGCTTCGAAATGTTCATTATTTTACATGCATTGTGTGTTTGGATAAATTTACATTAAATTCAAGATACTTAATAATAAAAAATTTCTTGAGATAATTAGAGCATCTCCAAAATCCCTTTTCACAATCCTAATTCTTCTAAATAGACTCCACTATGTCCGTCTCACTTCAAGACAACCATTAGGTCAAAAAAGTTTGGGATTGAGAGACACAAATTAATGGGACACATCCCTTGAAAGAGGAACCAATTCCATTTTACTAACAACTAATGAGTTGATAATATATGGACTTTGCAGCTTCTTACAAAACTGAATTTTTTTATATGGGGCCAAAGTTGGGACCTAAGTTGATCCCTTCTATTGAAGATAGGAGTTCTATTCTTGGGACACTTTTGATTTTTATGATATATCGATTATGTGGTATTGATTTGGCAATTAATGGATTACAAGTGGGATCCAAAATTAGACAATTTTGGAGATGCTCTTACCAAACACACTTTATATGTTACCAAATATGCCTATGGTGTTTATCAACGTACAAGCCTAGCATGTGGCATTTATGTTGAGAGATATGACCATTAGTGTTATGTATCTTTTTATTACTAGAAGACCTTTTCTTTGCTTATGTGCTCACGAATGCTTTTTATCTAAGATCATATTCTGATTTTTACCTGACGCGTGTTGCAATATACAATGTTGTTGTGGCTTGATATTTTATTTGAATGTGAATATATACCAAACAAGAAACTATATCAGAGCTAATTTTGTTCATTTTACAACCAAACAATAATTACTTTTTTATGAGAGATGGGAAAATGTTGATTCCAACTTATAACTTAGATTAGGAAGGATATAATCTAATGTTTGTTCTTGATGGTCTTCTTTACTGGTCATTGAACAATTGCAAATGTATAGAACCGGTAGCATTTTTTAACTAATTAGACTTCACTAACCAATACTCCAGATAGCGTGGATCATATTAAAATGGTTTTGGTTGGAGCCCATGCAAGTTAGCATATGTGAAACTACTCCCTTTATGCTGTTGCAAGGCCATGCTAGTTGCTCCAGTGGAAACTTTACATGAAGTTGCATGCTTTCGTGTAAAGGCACTTCATCTCTATGTAAGTAGAACTCATTTGTACAAAGTATAGAACTCATCTTTGAGTATTTATTTCATTCTTTCCTTTTCTCTTGAAACTGTGTTTGTAATAGTTCTTCCCTTTTGTCCGCTAGAATTTGACTACAATAATGCTGGTATAAGAATTGATTGTTTGCACTTGGCATATATTTAAAGCTCCCCATGTATGATGTTTGGTTATTCTGGAAAATTTCTGCCAATATGAATCTTTTGTATCCACATATGAGGCTCTCAGTTTATCATGTCACTTTCAACGAAATTGTTCAGCACTTAGTTTAATATTTACAATTAATGATCAGTTAAATATGGGTTAGTCAAAAGACCATGCATACACCTCTACAACCACATCAGTCACGAGTCATGACAATTTATGGATTTGTAAATATCATTAATCTAGTTGTCAAAGAAACTAACAGCTAGGGAGAAAGAGGATGGTTTATGTTAGATCCAAAATTAAGAAAATCCGACTGGATATCAAATCGGTCAAGGCAAAAGTTCAGAGGTTCAACCAGTTCAACGGGGGGTCCGACCGGGATATAATAAAATTTATGTATTTAATTATTTTATATATATAAATATATACATATGATTAATTAAAAAGCAAAAAAAATATATTAATTATTAGCAATAACTAACTAATATAAAATAGTATTTATCATGAGACATTTTATCAAATATCTTAAATACAAAATTTATTTATTTTAATTTTTACTTATATTTCTTTTAGAAAGTACTCATAGGCAGTATAGCAATTATTTTTTATTTTTTATTTTTAAATTAATTTAAGAATATATAACAAATAAGCATACTAAAAGAATCAAAGTTCAAAAAAAATGAATTTTTGTTTTGATTAAGCTTTTTTTTAATAAAAGAAATAATAATATTTTTTTCCAAATTTTTTTTTAAAAAAAAATGGTCAATTGATTTGACCAATTCAGTTCGCACCGGTTCACTGGTTTTTCCCAGTTTTGATCACAACCGATTTTATAGTGGAGACCGGACCGGCCTGGGGTCCGGTTCCCGGTTGGACCAATCCAACCGGCCAGTCCGATCCGGTTCTCTCTTCGCTGGTTAAATCATCTAGAATAATGTTCAATCACAATTTGGTACAAGGAAAAAGCTCCTCACATGATGCTATATAATCTACATAATGACTTTAATTGTCTTCACCAAAATTGACTTCGAGTTGGGTTAATTAAATTTAGATTCAGCCACATGCGAATACATGTGGCGATTGGCTTAACGCATTGAGTTTGAAAACACTGGCCATGATGTTACCACCCCCTCTTTTCTTTACTTAGCTTACTTGCGGAGTTTGCAAGACAATGACCTCAAAATCAAATTGGATTCAGCTTTCACGGGAAATTACTGTAGGATTCCTCTAGACCCCTTTTTCACGAGATAAGTACTATTCTAAATGCTTTTAGAAAGAAAAACACAATAATATAGCGAGCAGAAGTTTAATTTGTTGGCTTATACAGAAAACCAGGATGGTGATAGTTTCCTTTCCAGGAACTTTGTTGGCACACAAATTTTGTTGTAGGTGGCTATTAAATCGTTCAGCACTTTATTTTTCTTGGAAGCATTCAATGTACAACATTAAGATGATCACTATAGCATTCTTACTTTAATCAATTATTTGGTTATTGGAAAGTGACATATCCCAGAAGAGTAAGGTAATAGAAAACCTCTCATTCCCCTTCAAATCAATGAGAGAAAAAGATTAGGTCTTGTAGGCAGAGTACTTGTCATAGGATAAAATGACTTCAAATTAATGATGCAATAGATTGAGAACAAAACCCCTGTAGAACTCATTTCTTCTCGTTAAGGAGGGATTCAAACAAATAGAAATACTTTTGATTACAAATGTGAGATCCCTTATTCAGAAGGAAATTATAACTTACAACCACCTTAGCTCCTCTACCAATTGCCATCTGATCTCACATTAAATCTATTAAACCCACAGAATACACACATATGAAAAAAAAAAAAAAATGAAACTCTTAATCAAATGTTTTTTGTGTCAGACCACAGCCTTATGTATCTACAAACACCCGCCATGCTTACTTGGCAGCATTGGCTCTATCACCAACAGGCTCCAATTCATGCGGGGATCTCTTTAACCAAAACTTTTATGCATATTGCAGACAGTTTTTGTATAAAAATATCAAACCATCTAAGACTTCCACTTAGTCGTCACAATTCAACCCACAAATTTCCAACACAATGTCATCTTTTGGCAAAAATGGGTTGATCCTTACCCAAAGAAGTGAGAAGATTGAAGCAAGAAGAATAGCCCAGACCAAAATGATGGTAGGAACACCTTCATGTTTTCCCATAACTCCCTTGAGGAATGGGTAGAGATGGAGAATGACCCATAGAGCAAAAAATAGCTTACCAAAAAGGGGACCCCATGAATCATATCCATTGTTTATTGCATCTGAGACACCTACAATAACTCCAATTATGTTTATGATAAGCAAGGTTAAAGGAGGGACCAACAATGATGTCCACTTGAAGAGGTAGAGTTCAGCAAACTCTCCATCATCTGCAGCTTTGGATGTGACAGTGAAGTTTGTGTTAACTCCTGCCAGAACCTTAAGCAAACCTTGAAAGAGTGCAAAAAGGTGTGAGGAGGCACCACCAATGACCCAAAACTGTTCATTCCTCCACCAGTCATGTACGCCAACACCTCCCCATTGCATTTCCAGGATGCTAGTTGCAGCTATAGAGATGAAGAGAGCCATGAAAATAATACTGGCATAGTTGCTAATCTGTTAATAAGAACATGAAGCATTAGCTAAATGCTCTACACAATGCATTATAACAAGATTAACGTTCTATATCTATGGATTCCTACAATATAAGTTGTACTTAATCTGAAGCTTGTAATGGGGAACTTAACAATCACTTCATGCCGTCAAATCTAGGGTAATACAATTTTGATCCTACCTCTGGGACTATGAACTTCCCAGTGAGAAGACAGACCGCTGGCAAGGTGCAGTAGGTGATTAAGGGAATTGAAGTCAAAGGATAAACAACCGAGTTAATGTAAGAAAAGCGCTCCACCGATTTCAAGCCACAACCATAACCATACCATATAGGACAATGCCTACTCAACAGGATCTCGACAGATCCAAGAGCCCAGCGGAGAACCTGATGCAGACGATCTGAGAGATTTATAGGAGCTGAGCCCTTAAAAGCAGGCCTTTTCGGCATGCAGTACACAGATCTCCAACCATGACAATGCATCTTGAAACCTGTTAGGATATCCTCTGTAACAGAGCCATATATCCAGCCAACCTGAAAAATAATTGGAGTTCAGTCCAGGTGGAAGTACATAATAAGGTAGAAGTACCTATAAACATCAGCTTTAAAGAGTTGTGGTATACCTCTTTTCCCCACTCGGTCTTATCTTCATAACCACAACTAATCACATGGATGGCTTCTTTCAAAAGTGATGCAGAACTTGCACCTTTTAGAATGCCCCCATCTTCCATAAGCGTTGAAGCTATGAAAACAGGTGATTGACCAAATTTTTTCTCAAATTTTAGTTGCGACATCAGTGATGACCTCTCACTGTCGATTCCTGTTATTGGCATTTCAAGAGGAACACAAAGTGCCATCAACAAGTTAGCAAGTTTCACCAGCACGCAAAGAAAATAAAAGTATGCAGCATAATAATTCTGAAAGTTTCCAAATTAAAGGCATTGGCAATTTGAGGTATCCCCTACCTTCAATTCCCTCTTCAATATTTTCTAGCGCATGTATTTGCTTTGTAGCATCCTTACTCCTTATCTTCTTTTTGGGACTTGATTTCACTTTCCTATTC
The DNA here is from genome assembly GCA_031439595.1 of Pterocarpus santalinus. Taxonomy (NCBI): domain Eukaryota; kingdom Viridiplantae; phylum Streptophyta; class Magnoliopsida; order Fabales; family Fabaceae; genus Pterocarpus; species Pterocarpus santalinus. Next base: position 53,147,716 of record CM062526.1, read on the forward strand.
TTCTTCCTAGATCCACTACACAGGCAACACCATTTGGGCCAACAATTACAAGTCTTTGTTGGTGGTTTCTTCTTAACGGGAGCATCATATCCATAAAGTGCCTGCCTCCTGAAGACACATCCAGTTCCCACATATATTGGTCCTTGGATGCCATCTAAACCTTTCATGTTGATCTACATGATATATTGAATCAAAGATTAACTTTTCCTCCAAAGCACAATGCAAACATAAGTACATATAGATAAACAAGAACGAATTCCTACTTACATCGAAGAATACAACATTGCGATTTGAGTATCTATCATGACGATCAATCCCATCAAATCTTTGAGGGAATTGTATATAGCATATCTTTTTCCCTGAAGTAGGATCCATCATGAAGCACATGGCTTCACGAAGTGCCTTACTATTGTTTATGTAGTGATCACAGTCGACATTTAGTAGGTAAGGAGCATTTGATATGACTGCTGAAACTCGTATCTTGATAATCAACCGACACATTTAAAAAAATGTTTAGGTAAATAGAGAGACACAAGAAATCTGAAGAGTTTAAGAGAGAAGGGGGAGGGTCTCTACCAAGGCATTCATAGCGCCAGCTTTTTTGTGGTGATCAAATCCAGGTCTTTTCTCACGAGACACGTAGACAAGACGAGGTAACTCATTTCCCTCAATATCATGAACACCATTTTGACCTAGGAAAACCTGTAGAAATGCATCACAGTTGAACATCATGAGGACACAGCACTTTCACAATCTGGACTGAAGACCAAAATTTTATCACATGATACTAATCACCTGAATCATTCCAGGATGATCTCTGACATTGTTTCCAGGCCAGGAAGTCCCATCCTGCATTGTCCAGCCATCCTCTGGCACCTTTTGTGCCATTGCAACCAATGCATTAATCCGCACTTTGAATTCTTCATACTCTCTCTGTGCCAACAAAATTCAAAACACCAAATCCAATTTATCATTGGTTGAGAGATGAAAGCAATAAAATAAGCAAAATCATAATTAAAGTGGAGCTACTGCAATAAGTTAACTTTTCCTACTGCACAAATGTGTCTTCTCTGCTAGTGATACTTTTTATGCCCATGTGGAAGTTTACAAAAGGACATAGTAACAACAGTTTCAAACCTTAATAGAGCGACGCTCCCTGATAAAGGCTGCATCCAATTTGTCTTTTAGATAGTCAACTTTCTGAGCAAAATACCATTCAGGAGCCCGTGGTTCAATGCTATACTTCTTGCAGAATGGAACCCACTTCCTTGCAAACTCAGATGTCTCCGAAAGAGCTTCAAATGTAAGCATAGCTGCACCATCATCTGAGACATAGCATGCAACTTTGTCCACTGGGTAATCCACAGCGAGGATGGACAGAACAGTGTTTACAGTGATAAGTGGAGGCTCTTTCATAGGATCCACTGTACTAACAAATACGTCTATATCGGCTAATTCAGATGGCTTTCCTTCTTTGTCGTACCTGTGAGGTTGTAAAGAATTAGCTATGGAATAATAAATAATTAAAAAAAAAATCCATCACACACAAAGGAAGAAGTACAAAGAAAGATGACTACCTCAGTGATAAACGATCAAGGTATGTTTCTCGCTCAATTGGGCACCATTTTGGAAACTGATCCAAAATCCATGATACAGCAAACCAGATTTCACATATTACTGATGTCAGCCATAATGCATATGCATCATTGACTGGATGGAGAATTCTATAGTGAAAAAAGAGGCCAAGAACAGCAATTCGGAGTACTATTATAATTCGATATGGATTTATCTTGCTAGGACTAATTGGCAACTTCCTCCAGAGTGGCTGCCTGCCTTCATCCATTCTGTTCACACAGTTTTGAATCAAATCCTCTTGAACCAAATAGATTGAAGGATTATAATAAATATAGCAAGACAGTATGACTGCAAATGATGCATTCAGTTATGGTATTAAGTAATCTGCCATATCTGCATGTAGCATAGTAATGTCAAATAACTGCCAATATAGGCACTATTGTCTCCTCTCACCTAACCTTATATTTTCATATCCTGATTGCAATATAAGCACAACGTTCTATTCAAAAAAAATGAAAAAAGAAACATAAATGGATGAAATATACTGCCACTAAGTATGTTCACCATAAAATAAAATATCTTCATTTTGGTTGGACATCAAAACACTTACTTCCCATATGTTTAAACAAACAGCTGTGACCAAGATACTTTTTCTTTCTCTCCCTCTGAATTTTTATTTTAGAGCCGTAGAAGTAGCCAAAATACTGAAAATAGTTTGACATGCTCTGATTCAAGCAGTCAATTCCGGATGAGATTAGTTGAAATAACTTTAACAACCAACAAGATGAGAAAGAGCACCGACACCTGATGAGTATTTGGATCAAAATTTCAATATAAGAATTAAATATTAGCACTTACTTTGGCAAATCAGGATCATCAAGCTCATCACCATTTTTGCCACCATCATTAACCCCTTCATGCTTAACCACCTCAAGTTTTTCATTCTGCTTTTTCTTCCACTCCTCCATCCGCTCCTTCCATGCAACACTTCCATATCCATAAACTGCTAAATCTTTTTTAGGATCCATGGGTCTAGGTTGAACTGCATCACCAACACATGGAGACTAGTTTTAACTTTGAATATAAAACAAAGTTAATAAGAAGACACAGAACACAAAGATTATATGCACATGAAAAGCAAAACAAAATAAAACAACTTACTTGGTACAGATGAATCAGGAAAAGGCATAGGATGAACCCGTTTACCACGAGGCATGAGTGGAGGAATAATGAGAGCATGCTTGTCAGCAGAAATCCCAACGTCCTTAATTGACAAAAGTCATAATTAGACAACTAGACCCAGAAATGCCATAAACAAAGCAAGAACAACCATCAGACATGGAAATCGATTAACCTCATGACCATATGTCAGGAGAGGGATATCAGCAGCAACGGAAGCTGCATCTGACTCTGATGGTGTGGTGAACCCTGAAGCATTCACTTGTGAACTACGGCCAATGTTAAGGCGAGCAGCGAGCATGGCCTCAGCAACGTGATGAGGGTCACGCCTGATATTGCTTCCGATGTCAAATTCATTCTCCAAATCATCAATACCGTCCTCTTCTTCATCACCTTCAACTCTAGGACTGCCTGATATTGGTTGTTGCCATTTTAGCCAAAATTCTATATCACAAGGCTATATATGACAAAGAGATCAAAGTAAAAGTTGGCGGAGGCCTCACCCTTGATGCGCTTGTATCTGGTTTTGCACTGAGGGCAAGCTTGGTTCCCCTCTCTTCTTTCATACTCATAGCAAGGTCTACATACGGGGAATGCACATTCATTGCAAGCAACAAATGGTTCCCCATCCACAGTAACCTCTATCTCATCCCCACAGATCTGGCAAATTTGTCCACTCAATTCTGTAACAGCGTTCAGCTGAAAATCATATGATATGAGCAATGTTAGCCTCAATCACGTCATGAACATTATAGACAGTATAGTACACTAACAGAAGATGAAAGTTGCACAGGATTTTCACTGCACAAGATATGCAGCATCAAAGTTGAAAAGTTTCATGAAGTTAATTACCAGCTATGAAATTGAGAAAAAGTAGAAAAACAGAAAATAAATAAATAAATAAATAGAAGAGCTACAAACAAGGGGGAAAAGGACCCAGTTGACCCCGAGATGCCCAATCAAACGAAAGGAAGATAAGTAAAATATTTCTCCTGTTTATTTCACTAAGAAACTGCAGGAAAACCATAGAGTAAATGGAATTTATTTATTTATTTTCCAGAACATCAATCAACAATTTCAGAAACTATTCCATGAAAACAACAGAAAACTCATATGCAAGTACAAAGTGTCCATTGGAATGAAATGAAGTATTCAGAATGCTAGAGAAGTAATGCGGAAAATTCAGCCTGGAAATCTACAAGAAAGAGACACAAATAGTTTTTCTTTTCTTTTTCTTTTTCCCACCAAACCCTTCGGATGGCTCTGTGGAATGAAGAGGCAGAAAAAGAAGGAAAAAGTCACATTGTGAAGACAATGAAGCTGCAATTTCTTCATAATAGTTGAGCAACGTAACAAACAAACATAATAACCAAAGAGGCCACACTCACTCTTGAAGTCTCATCGGCATTGATAAGAACAAACTCGTTCCTGTTATGTGACCCTGCAACTAGTCTTCCCTTGGTATCCATTGAAACCGCCACTCACCACTCACCACCACATGAACCGAACTGAATCTTCAAAAATATGAGAGACCCACTTCAGAAACTCCCCCGTTCTGACTCTGCCATCCTCAACAAACCACAAAAGAACACAGCTTTACATTGAACACGCACACCCACCACCACCCCACATTACTATACAAGCTACCCAACAAAGAGAGTGTGAGAGAGAGAGAGAAGCAAATATAGAAATTTAAAGAGAGGTGTTGGAGGGTGATTAAATTTATAAGATGTAAAAAAGAAAGAAAGTTATAATATGATTGAGAAAGTGAGTCCTTAGGTGGGTATAATGAGTGAATGAGTTGATCCTTTTCTTGATAAACCAAGTTTATGGTCACTGATGTTAAGAAAACAAAAGAAAACATAAGAAAAAAGTTTGGTCCGTGACAGACACGAGCTAGCACTCGCAAGTTGCAAGAGCCTAATGGGGGAAAAAAAATTACTGAAATTTGAGAGTGAAAAATAAAAGGGTAAGTAAGAGAATCGAGGCGGGGGTTGGAAATTCAACATGCAACCAACGAGAGACGAGACACCAACAGAGAGAGACAAGGTGAGGTGGGATTTTCTTTTTTTTTTTTTACTGTGTTTGTTTGTGTCAGTGTTTGTGGGGTTGTTGAATCCATCATATTAATGTTGCTAATGCTAACTAATATTTAAGTGTATGCTAAACAACACATTCACAGTGTTATACGTAACATAACATAATAATAATGAAATAAATAAATAAATCATAGTGTAACGGTATGTTATGTTTAAAGTGTCTAGTAACGGTTAATAAAACATGGGGCGGAGGTGTTCAGTTCAGTTGAGTTTGTGTTATGGAACTCTTTGGCGGGTCCCATCATGACTGGTTGATGGTGACATCGAGTGACGGTGGCGGCGGCGGTGTAACGGTGGCGTGAGGAGGACGAGGAGGAGGGTATAATGGGGTGTTTGTTGTACTTTTGATCACTTTTTTACCACGGTAACAGTTACATAGTACAGGTGTGTTAACGGTGGGTGGGGGCGTTTTCTTATTCACTTTGCTCAATTGCCGTGTCGCCAAATGAATAAAATAAACAGAGAGTCACTTTTCGTTGGCAGCTGCTAAAGAACCGGGGTGGGAAAAATATCACGTGCGGCTCGTGCCGCCGGGACCATCACATGTACCAAAATACCCTTGTATTGCTTTTTAGAAATTATTGATTAAAGCTAAAAGACATTTGACAAACTCACCCTTCGTTTCTTAGGAAATGCTTTCGAATTATGAGGAAATATATATATATATATATATATATATATATATATATATATATATATCAAAAAGAAGGAAGAATAAGGAAATAAGAAGTTTAATGGATTTTACCTTATTTATATTCGTGAGTTCAAAATAGATAAAGAGAAGGAAATAAATAGTTTATAATATATTTTTATAATTTTTTATTTTACTAAAATAATTAAACGCTATCAATATATTTTATAATAATATTAATTTTAAAAGTAAAATATTATATATTTTATAAATTTAAAAAATACTTTCTTTCTCTAAAAATTAATCTTATCTTTTGTCTTTTATCTATAAAAACATATTTTCCCTTCATTATTTTAGAAAGTTTCTCAAATTTTTTTCTATAAAAGTGTTTTCTACCAAATTATCGCTTTCTCATATTTTTAAATTTTTTTGACAGTATAATATCTATATGTTAATATAAACTATTAGAATTATATGTAAAAATAATATTTTGATATTTTAATGGGAATAAGATTATAAATTATATTATAATATCATTAAATATCTCCAATTTAGGAAAATCATAAAATGAGGATAATAAAGTATTTTAAGGGACTAACGAAATCTCGAAAATGCCTTTTTCTCATTAATAATAAAACTCGTGAATGAATATAAGCCTTTATAAGTCTTTTCCTTCATTCTTTTCCCCCTTTAAACCAAACTCATGAGCATCCGTAGAGGTCTCTCTTTTTTAACTTGGTTCTTTCATATTCTATATGTAAATATACCAAGTAGTTGATTGCATAATTGTAAGTGAGAAGAATTTAACGAATTTATCTTTTAGTTTTGGTTATGTTTGTCTTGCATGGTTTAATTAATAATAATAAGGGCTTCAATACCCTTATTTTTATAAACGTACCAGTATCTTTTTGTATTCAACGGTTGTGATTTAATCACAAATTTCATAAATCTTAAATATAATTAAAAAATAATTTAAAAAATTTAATAATTTAAGTTAATAGGACATATGACAAATTTTTAGCCACAACAATTAAAAGATACTAGTAGTACTCTTGAATTTTATAGAGATAACAAAGAAATCTCCTAATAATAATAATAATAATTTCTGACTTATAGTGTGAAGTTCTTCTACATTCATAATTAATAGAATATATAAGTATTATGAATAGCACATAGATTGTTATATTGAGTACATTGTGCTATAATGAGTACATTACTTATATGAATGAATAGTAAATTATTAATATGAATGATATACTACAAAAATTAAATATTAATACATTGTCAATGTAAAATATTTTATATAGACAACTAATAATATCTTATATTTCATGTGATTTCAAGATAATTATTACAAAAGTTAGACATTTTTAATAATGTGACAATATCTAATTAGATAACTGTATAAAAAAATTAATTTTGATATATTATCAATATAAATAATTTTACACTATTATTTAATCATATTCTATCATAATTGTGAGTTTATGTGAAATCTACAAAAGCAAAACTCTTTTATCGATATAAAAATATATGAGTGGATAAGTGTATAAAAATTATTTCATTAATAATATATTAAAATTAACTCTAAATTAAAATATTCTTTTTTAAAAATTGTTTATTAAAAGCTTTTTTCATTATTAGGCTCGATTGTGATTTTGCCAGACTAAAGCATTTGTTCTGTTGTGCGCCTTCGACATCAATTTTAGGGCAAATTGGGAATTTTGGGGTTCACAAATTACAACGAAAAAGGTGACCTGGGGGCCGCAGGCCAGTCCTGAGTGAGTCCGCAAGAGCTAACTGTTGATTAAACAAACGACTTAAAACAACCATATAACCATAATAATAAATTGAAGATTTTAAAACAACAAAAATGAGAATTGAAACAAAGAAAACGAAGAAACGGTGTCAAAATTGTAGGAGATAGCATGATTTTAAATCTCATTTAGAACCTTTGCACCAAATAATCTTACTTAAACCTTTGGATACTTTTTATAAATAAAACCGTAAAAAATTTAAGAGGTTAATTTTAATATAGTATCAGTGAAAATTTTAGTTTTATATAAATATTTAATCAAAATAAAATCTTTTGCAGTGCATCAAAATTCAATTAAAAAATGGATAGGAAAGAATTCAAAAAAAAAAAAATACAATAAAGTTAGCTTCCTTTTACTTTAAAAGATTAAAAAAAACGAAACTTTGTTAATTTTGTTTGAAAATTACATTGTAAATGAAATAAACAAAAGAATTATTTGAAAGTTATAACTTTCAATTCTTTCGTTCTACTCTAATTTTTCAGAATAAAAAATACTTTTTTTCCATTTTTATTGCTAAGTTTTATTTTCACTCTTAAAATTTTTATTTTGAGAAAATTTTCACTTAACTGCTCTTCTAATCCGAGCTCACATGAGCAATTCTTAAGATCAATAAAGCTCTCAATTTTTTTTTTTTTAAAAAATCCCTTTCTCATTATTTTTTCGATTCCCTTCATTATTTATCTTACAAACATTTTGCTACCTAACTTCAATAGGCAAAAGCTATATGAAAATATTATGATTTTGTCAGCTTTCTGCTATATATGAGAGCAAACTAAATTAATGATAACACGTTGCTTGTAAGTCTCTTATAGGGAAGGATCTTATCAATAAAGTGGAAGTGTCGTTTTATCAATTTTAGCTTCAGCCAATCTGAATATTACTCTTTACCCCTTTTTTATTTTCTTAAAATGATTTGCCAATATATAAAAAGTAAGTTATGATCTTCACTTAAAAAAAGTAAGTTATGATTTAATGACTAAATATTAAAAATCTCAATTAGGTTCCTCTAAAGTGGATTCTACTTCTCACTTTTATATCAATTTTCCCTTTATTTTTTAACTTGGAATTGGATATCAAATTGTTTTAAGGCCCCTACAGGCAAGAATGAATTGTGCCTGAGATTCCATAATGCATGGCCGAGCGAGGTTTTGATTTGGGCTTGTCTTTTCACGAGAATCTAGTCATGCTATTATACTGATAAAAGAGGAAACAAGAAGTTTAAAAGACAAAAGGAATCTCCATTTAGATGCTTAAAATGATATTATAAGCATTAGTGAGTTGAAAGTAGTTATTATGCATCTATTAATTTAATTTAATTTTTTTAATTTTTAATTATATTTAGATAAAAAATAATTAAATGTAAAAACAGAAGTGAAACTATAATTATGTGATTCAAAGTTACTAAATATTTACAATAAATAGAATTAAATTAAATAATAATAAAATTTTAAATAATTATAATTATTTTTAATATTAAAATATTTAATAATATGTATTTATTATTTTATCCTTTTAACATACTTATTTAAATTTTAAATAAGTAATTAATTATGATAATTATAATATTAATAGATATCATTGCAATAGCATTTTTGCAACAATGAATTCTAACTAAAGTGCCAATCTTGTTTATTGTTAGTGTAAAATTAGTGGAACATTTTGTAATAAGATAAGCCCCACAAAAAGAAAATATTGCTAAAATTTTGGTACTGTTTACGGCTGCCGACAGCAATTTAATTTAAATTTGTTACTTTAGTTTAAATTTCAAACGACGTTCAATATTTAAGCTGCATTATAATACCTTCTTTGATCAGAATATCTTGGCTTCTTTTTTTTTTTCCCCTGATTTCATCCTTCAAGTATAATCTCTATCCATTCTTGGAAGGATCTGAACTGTTGTTTTACTAGGACATTTCTTCAAACTTTAGGATTACTTTGTTGTACCATGCTAATTAATATTGTTTTCATTGCTGAGTTCCTCATTTTAAAGACTGAAAAAATAAATATATTGTTCATGCAATGTATAGAAAAGAAAAGAAAAATATGACATATGAACTATGAAGTGCAAATAACTGCATATTATTTGTTGTGAATGGAATAAGGCTTGTGAAAGTGATTAAGCAACCAAAACAATGAAAAACACCATTTTTCTTCTATCTTTTCATTCATGAGAAGTAGACAAGGCATATTATTTTAACATCATATGATAGATATTTTATTATAGACCGACTGGTTTGGCTCTGAAAGAGATTAGTAGCGGAAGCACAGTTAGACAGTGCTGCTGGTAAGCTAGAACAACAACAGAACCACTTTCTCTATACCAAATATCCAAATATACACCTTTCCACTGAACACATTGCATAACATCACACTCTTAATTTTCCTGTCTCACAAGCAGAGAGAGATAGAGGGAGGCAGAGGGGCAAGTATTTTCCAAGAAAGCATCAGAATCCAATGGGACCTTTTCACAGATATTTTCAAGTGCATATGTATCTGAATGCATCACATGCTCATGGTAGAACATAGGTAGGGCAAGTGGACCAATTTAGACGCTTTATGCCATGGCAGGTTGTACCCATCTATTAATGTCTTGTGTACTAATTAGCACCAAGCATATCTGACGATGTCACTCTCCTGATAAGAAAATACTTTATAATAAATTATGAAAGATCCAATAAATCTTCTAAAATAGTCAACTAAATCGATCAAATCTCATATATTGTAGTTGAACTTTACATTGATTTCAATTAAACTTGATTAATCTTTGATGGCTGAGATCAGGTTTGGTGGGTATTATTCCTTAACATGGACCTGCTACCCACAGAATTTGGACTTAGTTAACTACTTGTTATTAGATGATATTATATACAATACCTTTCGAATTTCAAAAATATATATTAACCTTTTATAAAGTGTAGGTGATCTCACATACAATACCATTATATTTTATAAAATGTGACATTAAACAATTTTGTAAATATGAGTAGACATGAAAAATTAAGGGATATTATATATAATATCACCTAACTTTAGAGAGTGGTAGTATAATTTATCATAATATTAATATATAAACAAAAGAATCATTTTATGTAGATAGCTTAATTGATAAGTTTTTGGTGTAAAATGTATACAAACGTAATTATTTTGATCAGCATTAACTGAGTGAGTTTGGTTAAAAGACAAAACAAGGGGACCATATGGTCTTCAATGTCGGGATAGGCCACCTTTCCCTGGTCTATGATTTGCCCCTCTCTTAGTTGCTAATTGGAGGACAAAGCTTTCTAATGGGACACCAATGAATGATATTTACATGTATTGCATGTCACTTTCATGGAGTTATGTAAACTATGAAGTATGGAATATAGACTAGCACTCTTCTTTCAATTTTCTATATTTATGATAGGGGACATTTTGATTGGATTGTAGCTTATGCTCTGGACGTTCATGCTTTAATTTGCATAGTAATTGTAAATCAGAAATTATACTTTATTTCTTCTCTTTTTGTTTTTAATCCACATCATACGGAAAAAAAAAAAAGAACATTTTATCAGACTTACACCATATTTGGTTTTTGGCTTGCAAACTCCCCAATTATGATTTGAACAAAAAATTATCTCTTACTGATTTTGCTCAAACTACAGTTTGAGAATTTCAAACCAAAAACCAAATATACAATCATTGTTTAAACTCATTTCATGTCTTCAAAGTAGTTTCATTCTTTAAAATGGCCACATCAACCATCTAATCATTAAAACCAAGGGTAACCAAGGGAGGTGCCACGAGCTATAGCTCATTGGCCCCACCTTCCCAAATGTACTGACTCGTTGCACGCAAAGAGAAACAAAATTTAATTATCTTCATCAAAAAGTTGTTTCTCATAATTTCCTTTTTATATTTATTGGAAGAGCTTCGCCAGCAAGAACTCAATTTCAGGTGTATATGCAACGTACATGCGCAACCATATGAAAAGCATGCTTCCACCACTAGTAACTCTCACCATATATTTTTTGTTGGAACATCTGTTAGAAAATGCAAAGGTGGAAAGATAAAGGTTATAAAGAAGTAAAGGCCAAAGGATCAATAATTGTAAAGTATGTGGAATGATATATTAAATGATGGTGTGCTGTAGATTTGCTTTTAGGTTTCTTCTTTGCGACTCAACTCAATCTAGCTTTGTTTTCCAAGAAAGTTTCGAGTACGTGGGAGAATACGGGACAGATTAAGTTTCCACTGAAAGGCAAGAGTCCAATTGGTGGATCTCCAAAGTGAATCCGTTGCAAACCTTTAATAGTCAACAATTAATCTTCTCGACTTCTAACTAAAGAAAAATCATCCAATAGGAATTGCACTAGCTAGGTTTTCTTGCACTAATACAAATCTATATTTTAGGCAATCCAATTGATCTCAACCCATTATAGATTGCAGTTGGTGAAACTATATAGAACTAATATAGTTATGCCAATCAAAGATGGCTAAGTTTGATTTTACTCAATAATCAGTGGGTAATTGAACAATAGGCCATACCTAATAAAAGGATACAGAAATTGAAATAATATTGGAGTAGAACCATATAATTCTGTTGTCCCTCGTCACCTCAGGGTTGCCTGGAGTCCATTTGAAGATCATATTACTATGATTGGCCACTTGAAAATAAAAAAAGTATATATTTAAAATTTCTTATTTGACCTACATCAATTAATAATAAATAAATTATTAGTTTATTTGTACCAATAGTTATTATCACATTTATAACATGTTTTGTAAGTAATATATTTATTAATTAAATACATGTTGCTAACGAATAATTTATTTATCATTAACTGGTGTAGGAAATATGTGAAATATTAAGTGCACAAGTATGATATCTTTTAAAATTATTTTTTTAAAAAGATCCTTTTTAAATAATTAACAAATTTCTTAGATTTATTAATGAAGAGCAACATAAAATTTAGGTCGCACATAAAATTCAAGGTTTCATGACCCACATGATTTTCACCTGTTGCACGCCACGTGGCGTCACGAAAGCAAGTTTAACAAAGTATGGGAAGCTTATCCTGCGAATCAAGGGTCAATATTTATCATACGATGATTAATGATCTGATTAATATATACTAATTAACTAGAGACATGATGATTAACAATTATGAGCAGAATTTGATTGCGGGGATCAGATATGCCACGTGTGCTGAAAGTAGGGACACGTAGCCTGGTGGGACCCATGCTGAATGTGGGTGACTGAGAGGTGCATTAAGGTTTAAGGCATCAGGCATGGCCCACAAGAAGGTAATGTGTAACAGCTATTTGCTTTTTTTTTTTTTTTCCCCAAGAGTAATCCATCGCTCAATGAGTGAGAGTTAGGTGCCTACGTGAGATCCTTCCATTTTGTTATAATTAGTTTAATTTTTGAAAAAATTATTTGTAAAAACATTAAATTAAAAAAATTATTTTTTAAAAAATTAATTTATATTTAATTTACATATATAAAAAATAAATTTAAATGAATAATTTTTTTAGATGAAATAAAATAAATAAAATTATTTTTAATTAATAATAATAATAATAATAATAATAATATTTTATCACAATAGTACTTTTTTAAAATAAAATATAATTCTAGAAATACATTTTCTAAAAATACTTTTAATAATTACACAAAAAATAAACCAAATATATTGATTATTTCATAATTTTATTTTTATTCTTCCCAACTTACTTGTGGGATTTGCCTTTGCTAAGCAAAACGGGCGCCTGGGTGACTACTGTTTTGGACGGTGGAAAGTCAAACTTGTTGTCATTGTCATATAGAAACATGAATTTAATTACGATAGTGATTCTGCAACGGTCTAAATATGATAAAACTGATACTAAATTAAAATCAAAAATCAATGAAACTTAGCGTGACAAATAACATTTGATTTAAGTTTTACAGAATATACTCAAAATCTTATTTTTGCGAATGATATTTTTCTGAAATTGTAATTATCATGTTTGACTGTCTAAAATATTATAAAAATACTTTTTTTATCAGTTTTTTGAAGTCATTTTAGACATGTTATGTTAGATGATAATGTTATAGGCCTAAAAATATTTTTAATTCTTATAATTATATGTTGTTTTTATTTTAGTTTCTTCAAAACAAAAAATTTAGCTTTTGATCCCTATTTTTAATAATCCCTGTAAGTATTTCAGAATTTACATTTAGCCCTTATAAATATTGGCAATTTTGTTAAGAATATTTTTTTGCTTCTTATAAATATCACCTCTTAATAGTAGAGACCAAAAACATAATATTGGAAAAAGAAAGAAAGGCCAAAACTCAAGAAAAAAAATATTAGAGAGAGTAAAACCAAAATAATCTATATTATAAAGGTTAAAAATATATTTAAGCCTTTTTTTTCTTGATATAGTACGGTCTAGTATGGTTTGGTTCGATCTGGTTCGATTTGATCCGACCTAGTCTGGTTTAGCCCGATCTAATTCGTTTCGGTTCGGTTTGGTTTAGTCTAGTTTAATCGGGTCTGATTTTGGCCCGATCTGATTTGATCCAGTTTGGTTCGGTTTGGTTCGGTCCGGTTCAGTTTAGCTCGGTTCAGTTTAGTCTAGTTCGGCCTGGTCTGGTTAGATTCGGTCCAATCTAGTATGGTTTAGTTTGATTCGGTTTAGTTCGGTCTGATTCTATTCGATCCAATCTGATTTGGTTTGGTTGGTCTAGTCTGATAAAAAACAAAGCAAAAGAGATCAAAACCACAATATATATTTATAAGTCTAAAAACATATTTAAGTCTAATATTAGACTTTCATCACTCATGAGAATGAAATCATGAAAATATTAATATAAAAATAATTGACAAGAATCATTTTTGTATAATAAAGATGTCTATAAAAAAAAGTGACATCAAATATAAACAAGATTAATTTTAATACATTATTTATATAAAATATTTTAAGTTATCAATTAGTTGTATAATATCATATATATGTCTTTTAAGATAGTTATTGTAAAAATTCAAACTATTTTAATAATATAATAATATATAATTAAATATTTGTATTAAAAATTTTATATATTAATAATATATTAAAATTAAATTCACATAAAATATAGATTTGTTCGTACTAGAACTGAAATGGATCAAACTACCTATAATTCAAGGAGGCTTTGGACGGTCACAAGTTAATGTTGGTTTTAATCAATGAGCAGCAATATAAGGGGGTATATTAGCAAAATACTCCAACACTTAAGTTAGCATGTGTATCAAAAGATAGCAATAGTTTGAAGAAAATATATGTACTTAAGTCAATATGGTGTATGCATATAAATGGAGGTATATAAGATTACATCAATTTGATTAGGAGAGTTGAAGAGATCTCCCGGCCAGACCAAGGGAATCGTGGAATCCAAAATTAAAAGTGCTCCTAAAAAGTAGGAGCCCATGGTGAACTTACAATTGGAATTGATTATCCACATTTGAGGGGATCACGGCGATCCACCTATAACACCATTGTTATTATATAGAAAATAATCGAAATAATAATATTCTATGGAACCCTTTCCTTTCTCTTCGTATTGTACTTCAATAGTGACCTTAAACCGTTATAAAACATGTTAAGAATTTCGTATATTGTACAGTGCATTTGGGAACATGTACAATCGAGATGCACAAATAATTGGCAGGGGGTTGGATGTGGTTTTTCCATGCCGTTATATAGAACAAAAGAAAAAACAAGTGGGGGATTATCTGGTGAAGCACAAGTTTCCTGCTTCACTATGAAGGGCTGACCTTGTCCAATGGTAACTTAACATGTGGAAAGTAGGGTAGTGGCAGGTCAAACTTTATTAAGTTGCTTCAAATGGTGTTAACAAAATACACCATTTTAATTAAAGTTAAAACCTTATATTACAAAAAATAATGATAATCCAGTTTCCCTTCTTTCTCTCCCTCTTCTTCCCCAATTTAGCCTATATTCACCGTGTCGCACTGCCACTCAGAACAATGCTGCCGTTGTAGCCATCATCGTCGATTGTCAAAATGCCGTCGCCACCACTTTCATCCGCCCCTCTCCTCATCACTTTGGTCTCCTCCGCCTAAGTGAGAAATTTCGAACAAGCTTGACCTATTATGTACCACCCTTGCTGCAAAAATATATACCAACAACAGGGCTCTACAAATGCATCCTAACAATTCAAAGTATCAGTGAAGTTTTGCCAAAAAATATAAAAATCTATTTGTGAAACAAAAAAAATAAAATGCAAAAAGATTTATGAATGGCCATCAAAACTCTTGATATGCTTCTTTCTCTCTTTCTCTGCTCAAGAACAAAACTTGTATAGCTTGCGATGCTATTGTATTTCATTCTTTATCATGGACTTGGATGAAGACCAATCTGCATCCTTAGCAGCATCATCTCATCATAGTGTACAAAATGGTGGTGCTGAATAGTGGGAGATTGCGGCAACCTCGGTGACAGAGCAGTGGCAGCGGCTAGGAATGGGGTAGGCCTCAATGACGACAATGCGAGTCTTAACCAACTCAAGAGCTTTTCCACCAGCAACACGTGTCCATCGTGTTTCGTCACACTAGAGATGCCGTAAGGTTTCTTCAATGGCCGTGATCGAAGCAGGAGAGGGGACGAGGGGTCAACGACAAGGATGAAATGCTACAAGGAGTGGAGCGTGACCACGACGGAGAGATGCTACGAAGAGAGCATCAATGGCGGTGGAGGAGATGTGGCGTGCCGCCATCAACAGAGACATGGAAGCGGAAGGTGGGGTAGTTGGGACTATTGACAGAGTTTGCTCTAATTCTCAACAACCCCCCCTTTTTTTTTAATTTCTTTTGTTGGTTTCAATACTAATCCTAAACGATGAGTATCAATAACGCCTTATATCCATCTCAATTAATTTTGACTAACTGCGGCCCCCACTCTCCACATTTATCATTACCATTGGTTAATATCAGCATTTAACCATGAAGCACTTGTGAAGTGCTTCACTAGAGTATGCACCAAAAAAGTTGTGATTTGCGAGTGTCATTTAAGTGAATAATTGGCAACACAAGCTTTGTTTGGGTAAGAGAAAATTAGATAAAAGAAAATAAAAAAATTAAAAAGAAAAAATGAAAAAAAAAATACTCTCTTTTTTATTATTTGGATATATAAAAAATGAAGAGAAAATAAAAAATATATGAAATGATATGTAGATCTCGTTGTCAATCAATACCAATAAAAAATTTAAAATGTAATGTTATAAATTATTTAAGGGCTCTTGTCTTTCAGTTTTCGTCGTCAATTTGAGGGGTAAAAATTTTTATTGAGGCACAAGTTATTTTATTTTCTTCTCTCTTTTCACTTGTTCTATACCGAAAAAAACTCTTAAATTTATCCATTTTCTTTCACCTTTTTTCTTTGTCTCATTTTCTCCCCCAAACACAAAGAAGATGAAGGAAGACGGAAAACTGTTTTGTTTTTTGGTAGATAGGGCATTCAAAACGAACTGTAATTCATAGCAAAACTTAGGGTAAATAATTATTAATATAATACCATTAAACACATTTATTCAGATGGAAAACTGCAAATGTATTACTCCATTCACATTTTGGCTTAACTTTCATCCTTAACTTTTAGAAGTAACAATTAAAACGTGCAAGCAAACACCAATTTCTTTTTGTTCTAGTTTATTAATTTCGCAATTTATTCAGTTGATAAGTCAGTTTGATTTCGGTTAGCAACACTACACTGATTAATAGTCGGTTAGCAACACTACATATGACGAGACTAGTATGTTAATTTGTGAAAAATTTAGTATATATACATTTTTTGGTCTAAAAAGGGTGTTGAACTATATGAATTAACCAAGTATTGGTATTTTATTAGGGATATGAATTGTCTCGCTATCTCTTTTGTGTTTTGTACTTTCGTTTTTCTGTTTTTTTCGATATCATATGTTAATCTATGAGATATTTAATTTATTTATTAGGAGACAAACAAATGTACAAAAAACATAAGAAAATTGACGGAAATTTTTTTTTGTCCAAGTAAATATAATGAATTTCACAAAAATTAACACATGATTTTTTTAATAAAGATGTTTAGAGAACATAAGAAAGAAAGGTTAAGAGAAGAGTTTTAAGTCCCTATAAATATACTAAATTTTCAAAAAATTGACACGTAGGTCCCTAATATATGTCACGGGCTAGATAAAATTTTGAGACTATATTATAAATATGATACTCACAAAATGTGTTATAACTACCGTAGACAGTCACATAAAAAATATTATATTTTTTTAATTAAATTTTGCTCTTTGCCATTCACAATAACATGGTAACTATAAAACATTGAATCATGGTTGGAAAAAAAGGGCGTCCCTATACGAAGGGATTGAAGTTTGTGTGAGGTGAGGTAGAGTAAACATGGCTTGGGCAAATGTTTAGTTTGGCCTCTAGGAGCAAAAGGATCCCAATGCACAGGAAGAAATAAAATATTAAAATTAAAATAGGTGGAAAAACGCAAATATCCGACCTGCCGGATTCGAACCAGCGACCTAAGGATTACTCTGAGTTTTCCCCACTACAGTCCTCCGCTCTACCAACTGAGCTAAGGTCGGATGATCACTCGTAGGCCCAATTTTAATGTAATGTTCAATTCTTTTAACCACACAGAAGCCTCTCGTTACTACCAAACTGGATAAATAAGCAACAGCACACACAAGACATGCATTACCATCGAGAGAAAGAAAAAGGGGAAGATAAATTTACTTTTCACTGAACTCTTGCATCGGCAATTATCTCTGCTCACGTGCCTTGTCTAAGTTCCATTCCATTGCGCATTGAGAATTACCATATGAAGTAATGATTATAACTGGGCAATGAGCAATATTACCATTATTCTTAACGCTACGTTTTAGATTTCTCGAAATTCAACCCTCTTGACCAGTATATATATATATATATATATAAAGTGTTCAGTGCAATTTTCGGCTAGGAACTCAGCAGAACTTCCAGACAATTTAATTTTTTTTCTTCCCAATTTTTTGGTCGTAATAGATTACATTTAATATGCACTTGTCACATATGGAATGAGCTAGCTTAAACAGAACTATTATTCATGCCCATGGATAAAAAGTATCAAAAGCTTTCCATGATATAGAACCCAACCCAAGAACAAAAAATTTCCACCAGCTCCTAAATTTTTACTATTTAATTTAAAAATTCTCAAATTTCATTTATTTTAAAACTAGACGCTTATATCCTGCCAAATATTAATTCGTTACGTATGCCATGAATACAGTCCAGCTAACTAATTCAAGTCGTTGAACCACCATGGTCATGATTTACCCGCTTCTATATACATTTTTTTTTGTGGGTCAGTACTCGGTTCTTTTTGGTCTTATTGTTTTTCTTCCATGGGCCGTGATGAAGGTCAGAATTACAATATGGATCCAGTCCCTGAGTTTTGAATGGGTTAAATTCCACAGCCGGAATATTAAACCAAAGAATCATCAACACAGGGTCCCAGTGCCATACTAACATATCCACTAAAAGAGCAATACTTAAAAAAATAACTAAAAAAAAAAGTAACTTCAATTCCTTAATCTTTTTCTTTATTCTCATATAACGAGGGAAAGTGGGAAACTCTTGACAAAACACACGTTTTTCAAATCAAAACATGGCCCAACACAGCAGAAAATCCTATTCTTTTATATATATCTTTTATTGACTAAAGCACAAATCATATTTCCAAATTCTAAGGAGCCACTTTGGTCATTGCATCACGAACAGTAGTTGGTGGCGATGATGGTGGAGATGGAGGGGAGTGGTGTTCTTCAGCATCACAATAACCTTGAAGAATATCACCCTCTTCCGGGGTGAACCCAAGGGAACCAAGCATCTCAGGCCAACAATCATGACCCACCACCCTTATGGCATGGCAGCAGCTAGGACCCAAGTATGTCTCACCATTAAGGAAGAACATTATGACCTCACCAGTGCATGCTTGAAGCTGGAACAATGAGTCCCAGCAATTTGCACTTGCTGGCTCACCATCTACCTTCAACCTTGTAGCCAGGCTTGAGTGTGGTTTTCCACTGGATGTAGCCTTGAACGTGGAAGCTAAGGTTAAAGCAACAAGAATAGTCACAGTGAAGAGTTTGTGAGTGGAATAAGCCATTTTTTGGCAGGTGTTAATTTGGAGAGAGATATAGGCAGAGAATTTTGTGATGATCAATTTGGGGTTGGCAGGTTGGCCTTTATATAGAGCTAGGTGAGGATGTCATAAGACTATAGACTTGAAGGCTAAAAGACTTTAAATGCTAAGTGTTAGTAAGAGGAAAGGTCAAGTGGCTGAAGATGGCACTGTGAGAAGTGGCTGTTGCATAATGCTTGTATTGTTTAAACCCTTTTGTTTCTATGCACTTTAGCAGTTACAATATTAAGGCTTCTTATGGCTATATAATTAAATAATTATTCCACATTTTCTTGTAACAATTTTGAGACCTTTGAGTTTCCATCACAATTTTATCTTTTGAGAATAATTTAATTGAAAATTTACTTTTGATTATTTTCAAAATTGTAACATTGTGCTCATCCATAATCAATGGTATGCATTGCCAAGTTGGTGAGGAGAATCTTCGCTTTAAGATGAAATTCCTTTTTTCAAAATATGCTCCATTCTTACTGGAATAAGAGATCTCAATAAGATGAATTTTGATTTATCATGACATTTTTTTTTTTGGCATTTATAAATTGATATATCGAATAACTGAATAAATGAATTTATTTTCCTTTTCACAAGTAACCAACCAAGTGTTTGATGTCATGTGTTACATAATAAGTAGAGTCCTAGCAACCAACATATATATCCCATTCCATGGAGTCTTCGCATCATTGATACTTGCTAATTGTCCATTGATCACAATTCTATTCAACAATTCTCTACGTTTGATTTAATTTGACATTCCAATTGCACGTTGTGCTATTGGAAGCCTCTCCTTTGACACTTACGCATCTTCAATTACCTTTTTTTTTTTTTATATGGTCAAAAAGTCTTCAATTTGGAGAGAGATATAGGCAGAGAATTTTGTGATGATCAATTTGGGGTTGGCAGGTTGGCCTTTATATAGAGCTAGGTGAGGATGTCATGAGACTATAGACTTGAAGGCTAAAAGACTTTAAATGCTAAGTGTTAGGAAGAGGAAAGGTCAAGTGGCTGAAGATGGCAGTGTGAGAAGTGGCTGTTGCATAATGCTTGTATTGTTTAAACCCTTTTGTTTCTATGCACTTTAGCAGTTACAATATTAAGGCTTTTTATGGCCGTATAATTAAATAATTACTCCACATTCTCTTGTCGCAATTTTGAGACCTTTGAGTTTCTATCACAATTTTATCTTTTGAGAATAATTTAATTAAAAATTTACTTTTGATTATTTTCAAAATTGTAATATTGTGCTCATCCATAATCAATGGTATGCATTGCCAAGTTGGTGAGGAGAATCTTCGCTTCAAGATGAAATTCCTTATTTCAAAATATGCTCCATTCTTATTGGAATAAGAAATCTCAATAAGATGAATTTTGATTTATCATGACATTTTTTTTTTTTTTGGCGTTTATAAATTGATATATCGAATAACTAAATAAGTGAATTTATTTTCCTTTTCACAAGTAACCAACCAAGTGTTTGATGTCATGTGTTACATAATAAGTAGAGTCCTAGCAACCAACATATATATCCCATTCCATGGAGTCTTCGCATCATTGATACTTGCTAATTGTCCATTGATCACAATTCTATTGAACAATTCTCTACGTTTGATTTAATTTGACATTTCAATTGCACGTTGTGCTATTGGAAGCCTCTCCTTTGATACTTACGCATCTTCAATTACCTTTTTTTTTTTTTATATGCTCAAAAAGTCTTAAATTACCATTAGCATACATCCATTGCACCCTTTTTGTATTTTGGACTTGTCATCCATAGCTCCAGATTATTATGAATTGCCCTGTACTGTGTGGGTCTTAGAGGTCCAATAAATCCAATGTCCATACCAAGCTAGCTTTGTTACCTCGGTAAACTCGGCCCACCCTGTCCAACCTAAGTGTAGTGTAGCCAATGGCACCAAACAAAATTTTGACAATTCAGACCATTCTTGACCAAAAAATGTAAAAAAAATCAATTGAGACAATAAAAAATAAAATTTGACAATTCAGGACTTTCATAGTTTCATTTTGAGGGGACAAATCCCAAATTTCGAAGTATAACATAAGGATCATCACCTAATTTATAAAAGAGAGTATACTTGAACCTAGTTGGACTAAGCCAAGACTGGGTCAACCCTAGCTAATCACGGTCATGGAGACCGGGCCAATCTGAAGTAGATCATACTCAACATACTAAATTCATAGTGCTGGAAGCCATGGCAAATATGAGCTTGCCCATGTGCACGTAGGGAGTCCAAAAACACATTAGCTAGGTCCATAGGTCATTTTACTCATGTAGTTTATTTCTTAAATCCATTCACGTATATATTGACCAAATAGAAAATCCATTAACGTATGGTTGTGATACTTCTTTATTCATATTTAATTTCCCAACATAATACACTTGTCTCTATAATCTATAACATAGATACAACCAAATGCCCTGACATATTCATAGGAAAAGTAGTTTTACTGGCACAATTAATTATTGTTTAATAATTGAATGTTAACATGGCAATGGTATCGAGATCATTTGTTCAAACCCTGCATATATAGTTGTGTTAAAATTCGGAATTAAGAGTTTTACTGCCTAAGTTGTCCTACTTGGCTCAAATAGAATTATTTTTAAAAAATGAGTATATCAATAATAATGAGATTTGAACTTATAATCATATGCTAACTACTCAAGTCACTTTCCATTAATCCACTCCTAGTAACACAATGAAATCAATATCATGCATAGTTGTCTGTGAGCTATGATTTAAGTGACACATCTATTGGTCTGTGTTGAGAAAGTTGTTGGCTTCCGGTAAAATTTGATCCCCACTTGCCTATCTCTCCCCTCTTTCTTCTAGCTCTACTAGAAGCTATGTAGAAACAAGAAAAAAAAAATGAACTTATTTTTAAAGTGAGACAGTTAGAATTTTTACCTTTAGATTACTAAAATATATCATAATCATAATTTACTAAATGACTTATGGATAGATAATTTTTCACTTCTTTGAAAACATTTAGAGACAATCTCATTTTAGTCGGATGAAGTTTTTTCTTTAACAAAAGTTGTTACATGAGTGGTATTTCCTATTTATGATCATCATAAATTGAATTATAATCAAATTGCTTTAGGCCGTTTAAAAGTAATTGAGATATTTTTGAGAAAAAATGGAGTACAAAATTTATAAACCAGTTTTGTTTTTCCTAAACCCTAAACCGTTTTTATTAGCAGAAGTAACATTGAAGAAAGCATGTTACTATTTCATGTGCATACTATACTATCAACAGCACTTGTCTATTTCTTTTTTTTTTCCCTGTTATTTATATTAAGAAATGGATAAATATAAAGCATCAATTTATTAACATAAAATATATTTTTCAAAATCTGGTATGTGACAAATGCGTAATTACCAATTATATTTCACTTTAATGGTAAAAGTAACATGCTAATTTTTTTTTTCAGTAATCACTCTTTGATAATATGATAAATACAAGAAGGGTAAAATTATTTTATTATGGAAAGTGATTACGCTATTAACATTTTTTACCTAATTTATGAAACATATTAATTACACCGTTAGTTATAGTTGTTTTCTTATAATAAATCATCAGAAAAACAAAACGTTAATCAATTATTTTTCAAAAAAAAAAAAAAACCTCTACTCCACACCCTTTCACCAAGTTCTTCTACAGTTTTAGACTTCCTAGTTTTGGTGAAGAATGTGTACATATTTGGTTTAAAGTTAACAAAATATTAAAAGCTGTAAAACAAGTTTTAATTCATTTTAATAAAATTACGGTGAATTATATTCTAATATAACTTTCAGATTTAAACTGTGAATTAAATAAAAACCCAAAAAATTACTTTTTCATTAAACAAAATCAGGATATACAAATTAGGGAATGAATTATTTTATGTAAAAATAAGATCATATGTAAATATTTATTTTTGATTAGATTTTCTTATGAGCTCGATACTTGATTCCACTTCCTTGATCAATGAAAAAGATTTACCCGTAACAAAGTCACATAAATTTTTTTTCATAAAATGATTTACTCACTATAAATTATAAACCACTCAGACCATTCATCTACTACTTGCACAAAGGGACCAAGCAAGCTGTCCTCAAAAATCAAAATCAAAGTGGCTTTAGATTATTAGACTTTAGACAGCAATTTATATCTGTCAGTGAGTCACTGGTGCCTTAGTAACTAGCCTGACCTCAGAGCTACCCCACCGTATGCCTCTCTATTGTATATGTTGCATGTAATGCTCATCTTGGGGCAGCTGAGTTATGGTGATAGGGACTCCATAAAATGTACCATTAATACGAAAAGTGTCAAAGCAAGTAGCAAAGAATTAGATAGGTGAAAAATAAATAAATAAATTAATAAAGCAAAAGGAGCAATCAATTGCTTTCCAAATCCAAAGAACAAAAAGTGTCAACGATTCCAACGTAGAATGTTAAGAGCATCTTAATACATGGTATAATCATCACTCTTAAAGCCACTTTAGACCCAAATCCACAGTCCCATGGTCATGGTGCAACCTCATTGGGGGAATTACCCTCCCTACCCCATCCTCTCTCTCTCTCTCTCTCTCTCTTTTACACAAATCTCTCTTCAACTCTTCAGCTCCCAGTCCTTACAGCAGCAGTAAAGCCATGGTGTGCACAGCAATATGAAATCCAAATGAGCCAACCATCACCTGCAGCAGCCCATAATAGAATTAGACTTCCCAATCAGTAACCCATCAAATCCCACTAGGCCACTACATGGAGCACACATCAATGCCTTGCATCAAATAAAACACATTTATGTGCTTGCTTGCTATTGCTAGCTAACACAACACATTAAGGTGCTTAGCACAAAATACAAGCACATTAATGTACACTCACTAGCATCAATTAAAAGTAACATTTTTTATGGAACATATAAATAATTAGCAGTTCCTGCAATCACGGAAAAAGTGCATATAACACCATACCAAAATGCAGAAATGATACACATTAATGAGTGCATACTTTTGTAGAGAGAGAGAGAGAGAGCAAGAGAAAGAAGTATGGGGTACCTGTCCTTCATTGCCAGAGGTGGGTAAGGGGCGTATGGTGGCAGAATCAACTTCACCAGTAGGGAGAGGAACTGCAGGGTTGCTGTTGATGAAGGGCATGCCACCACCTTTGTCTGGGACTAATGGTACTGTCACTGGTGAAATTGCCGATGATGATGATGGTGCTGGGGATGGTGAAGCTGCTTGGTGAGGGCGGAAAGGCCATGGATATGCTGGTGAAGATGACACTTCTCCACCAGAAGAGGGCGCTGGAGCTGCCATTGGAGAAGGTTCTGGAGCCATTGCTGAAGCTTGTTGTGGTGGTGCTGCTGAATTCACCTTTATGGCTAGCTTTTGAGAGCCCTGACATGCATTGTGGGAGCCATTGTTGAAGTTGAAGTAGAAGAAGCCAGGGCGTGATGGATGCCACTGAGAATATCAAGAGAATTTTTTGTTAAGGAAAGTAGACAGTTCAACACTTTTCATTGTTTCCGCAGAACCCCAGATGAAGAATGATGATGAAGAGTAGCAGAAAAAGTTTGAATTTTGGAGGCATTTTCATGCACCCAGATGAGAATTTGAACTGGCTTACCGTGAAGGAGGTGGCGTTGGGGTTGGTGAGGAGAGTGGCTTCAGTGAAGTTGCAGAGGTTGAAGGCTTTCGGGTTCTTGAAAATGTAAAGATTGAAGTGTTGCTTGTGCTTGAAAACTGAGACAGATGAGGGAAAGCAGTGAGTTATGTTAGTTAGCTATTGCTGAACATTGCTTGTGAAGATTCCAATTGCATTGTCTATTCTGGGGATGAGTAGTACTTACTGATGGAATCACCAATGTGAACATTGGGATTCTTCCACTCTGAAGATCCGTCTACTACAATCGTGGTGGAATGAGAAGGCTTGAACAGTGAAGGTAGAAGAAAGAAGAAGAAGAAAATGGTAAAGAAGCTCATTGTGATGAAGCTGCTTTGTTTTTGAAGGGAAAATTGCCGAGAGAAGGCTGAATTGGAAGGGAAGCTTTGCTGTATTTATCTCTGGCCCAGCTCTCTCTCTCTCTCTCTCCGGGTAATTATGGAATAGCAAAAGAAAAAGGGGTTTTGAAAACTGTGTTTGTGTGGGGAAGAGAGAGAGAGAGAAAGAGAGGGGAAGGAGACTGTTAAAATGTCAGAAGTGTTTGGCTTTTGATGAGGAAGAGTTTGAATGGGTGCCAGACAGGGGTGTTGGGGATAGTGAGTTCATATTATTATCTTACACAGCAAAAGGTAGTATGATTTTGTTCTGAAAAATCTATCCTCAAAATTACAAGAAGTAGAAAAAATAAATACTTCATGCAGTAACACAATCACAAGGAGAAGTTGGGGGCTCTGAAGTATGATGATGGAGATTATAATTCTAAAATGATTAGTGCTGTGATTATCAGCCTGCGGTCAATGTTGTTCCATTTTTCAATTCAAAAACCTTTCTTCTTGGGTAGTGAGAAATCAAAAATGCCTTTCGCCTTTACCCCATTTATTTTAAATAAAAGTTTTGCCTCTTGCTTTGTACAATGCAATGGTGCTCATACTTTGATGCAATATGGGAATAAATTTCTCATGGTATCCTTTTTTTTCTGCTTGCAAGCTAACAAATGCAATAAAATATGATTATAAGAAAAAAAATCATGATGAGAAAGGGGATGACCTTGCCAGGCATTATTATTTTATATAATAAATTTGGTCCTTGGATTAGGCTATAGCAGTTGGTTTTTGGCTTGGGTTTTCATGTTTAAATTGTCCGGATCAATTCTTTGTAGTACATGAAATTTATATAAAGCTTTCTATTATTGATTCTCGATGCTCTTTTGGGTATCCGTAATACTTTTTGTCGTTACATGTGACCTCATCTCAGCGAATTAACTAAATGGCCAAAGAAAAACCTACGCGACAATTAGCTGGAGAATAAAATGGCAATACACAATACACAATCTCAAATCCACACAAAAGAAGAATGACGGATTCTATGATAATAAAGTAATGTGCGTTTCATTCTTTCTTTTTCATTCAGTCTTGCACCAAACACTTCATGAATAATTTCAATTTCCTTTTTTCTTTCTTTCTTTCTTTTTAACAGTAGAAGACTTACAATTTATGGCATGGCTTTTTAACATATTTTTTTTAAGCATATTAGATTTATCATGATATGAATTTATGCTTTTCTGTAGATAACCGATCTTCAACCCAAATATGAGATTAATTTTTAACCTTGATTATCGTTGATGAGTGTTACTGCTGTAGAATGGAAAAGTCCAGAACGGAGGACAACCAGATACAGAGCTCAACGTCTTTCCTTAAGGTAGCAGCTTTCGGCTCACTAGTTAAACTCAAACATGTGGTCCAACTTCTTATAGATAATGAAGCCACAAGGTCGAAAACGACAAGGAGGAAGCATCACACTTCTTGTTCTATTTAATCCTTTCTCCTTCCTCCTCCCAACACTTCTCAAGAACACACTCATTTTATATAAAATTAATCTTCAATTTTCTAGAAGGAAAGAGGCTAGAGAAAATTTGAAAAGAAGGGTTAAAAAAAAAAAAATACAATGAATTATGAATTATCGGCAACAACAAGAGCAGCACATGCTAGGTTTTTTCAGCATGCCAATGTCCTATCTTTCACACGCGCACACAGTTTCAAGACTAAAACGCACTGACAGATCATATAAACAATTTCTATATGCTTTCTCTAAATATCTGTCTAATCCATAGCTACATTATACACGTCTACGAATCACCTTTGCTCTACCAGTAATACAAATCAGAATTCGCTACAGAGGAGAGATCAGGATGCCTACTTCGCATCTAAACTAAATATAATCAAGCTCCAAATTTCTGCTTTTATCTACTAGGAAAAGCAAAAGCTGCTTCATATGTAACAAGGAATTTTCCTTCATGACTCAGGTTGCAATTCCTTTTATCTCTTCATAAAATTTAACAGCGATTGCCCTTGAGACTAGTAATTAGATTGAGACCTTCGATTTAAGAAACAGTGATTAACGTGCTCATATCAATATTTCCCCCATCACATCTGCAGTGGATCTTCAGTTTCCATCCTGGACCATTAGGAAACACAATCTACCACTGCAAGGAGCGAACCCTACGGAGTAATCGTGGTGGCCTACGCTTCTCCACAACAGGGATTACTTTTTCCATAAGCTGCACAAAAATCAATCAGGTCAGTTGTGATCTGATTACTTTCAAAAGCTAACATCCGTTCTATAAATCCACATTTGTCATAGCGACAGACTGGTAGCCAAAAACCCAATCCTTTATGAGACAACAATTTGATTTAAACCATAATGGAACTAATTTTTTTTTTTTTTTTGCATCTCCCTTAAATCCATTCAGTAGGAGAATCTACTCCACTTGTCTAACTCTTGATATCCATTTCATATACACAATACATGCAAGAAATAACCCTCCTGCATCCCACTAACCCTGCTCTTTTCATTGGTGACACCGTGACATGACTGAAATTTCATCAACCAATAGAACAAATACACATTCATGATTAATTACCAAAATGTTGCAATAGCAATGAATCCGGAAGAAATATATACTAACTGAACATATTCTGTCAGCAGCAAGTAGCAACTGGGAAAGAATTTCCCCAAAGCAATATGTGAATTAATGGTCAAAATATTTTTACCAAATGGAACAAGACAAACTAACATAATGGCAGATCAGTACCTGCTTGTACCTTTCCTTTTTCTTCTCAGCCTGCACAAGAATATGTTTTGTAAGAGATTTGGGGGATGACAAAGCATAATAAACTCTTAACGCTGGAAAAGCAGAAGGGCTACAGAAGCATGAGACATACAAAATTTGAACCAGTGTCACATGGTAAAATCAAACCCCTTACATCCCACATTTGGGCATGTACATTTTAAAACTTGGGCTGTCTGTGATCCAAAACACTCAAAGGAGTATTCCAAACTTAAACATGGCAGAAATAAAAGCAAGCACAGTAGCATGTGTTCAGAGAATAAAAACAGGAAATTCATTCGTCAGACATAGATAGAATGACAGACTTGGAGACTGAAAATTTTGAGGGAGCAAGAGACATATTTTTCCCATCACAACAAAAAGGTTTTCTTGCTTGTTAGAGTGCATACATAATACTATAGTTTGAAGTTTATGCATAGATCCAACTCTAAGAGAATTTCAACCATAAATAGTAAAATAATTAAGTCTATCACCCCACTCCAACTCCCAAAGTAGTAGGAATATGTGAATTTTCTCAAAATACATTGGTGTTAAATTTATATTATGAAGGTTACTACAATCACTACTCTCAAATATGACAAACTGGATCATTTGACATCCAACAGAGAGCCAACAAAGTTCTAAACCATATAAAAAGACTGCTTTTAAAAGAAGAAGACGAAGCCATGAAGGCATCAAATGCAATGCCAACAATAAAAGGTTAGATAAACTGGTTTTTTAAGGAAAAAAAAATTGTCAAGCATATCACACTTTTCTAAACTCATCCCAGAATCTTAAGAATACTAAGAATACACTTGTTCAAAATGTCAAAGAGAAAGACAAAAACGACACAAGAGCTGGTTGCAAAAATGAAATAGCATTTCACAAGTACATGCGGGTTGTCCTCCCAGACATGCTGAGAGATTGAAAAACTATGCTTCATTGGTAGTATTTTCTTTTGTTTGTCTTCGTTCTTGTAAAATGTATCTCTTGTCCTCCTATCTTCTCGTATCATTCTTCTCTTCATCTCAACAAAATTCTTCTTTTATCCCAAAAAAAAAAAAAAAAAAAAGTTCAACGACCAGCTAAATGGCACAATGAAAGCTTATTTTCTAATAGAAGTACTAACTTCCATGTCCACGTTACACGAAAAATAAAAAACCAGCACAGAAATGGACTCCAACCCAAAGCAAAACTTAATTGTCCTTCCTCACAATTCAAGTCTTAACAAAACAAACAGGTGGTGACCATTGTCGGGTAATATGCAACTGTAGAAGGGACAAAACATCATCAGTCATCACCTTTTCCTTCATCAGCTTGTCATTTTCCTCCTCTAGCTTCACCGCCAAGGACTCCAACTCAACTTGATAAGCCTGAAATGCAATTCAAAAAAACCACAAAAAAAAGGTCAATATAATACCAAAATTAAAGGAGTAATGATCGTTGTACGTATTATTTTTGACGCACATCAAACGTGATGTGCTTTTTACCATTGATTTTAATTAAAAAAATTTAAAAATATAAATTATAAATATTTTCAGCCTTTGATTAGCATATGCGTCGTGACTTTCGTCCGAAACGGACGTTCATATATCGGTGCTCAAATTAAAATTCCGCCCCAAAAAAAAAAACTCAAATTTTCAATTTCACATAAAACATAACAAAACATTACTTGCTTTCGTTCTCTAGACCTAGCTGCAGATTCTCTGTTCTTGATCATTCTCCTCTGCCTCTGCTGCGCAGCCTTATCAAGCTGCTCCAAAACGGGGCGCCCCCTCTTCCCTCTCCCTCCACCAACAGCACCTTCAACCACCTCCACCCCATTGCCGAACCCTATCACCGAACCTTCCACGCTCTCCATTCCTTGAAACGGCGTCGTAGGGAGTGGATCAAACGCGAACATGCCTCCGCCGCTGCCCAGCCTGTCCGTCAGCGGCATCGGCATCTTCACCTCGTCGTCGTCGGCGCCTACGACGACATCATCGACGGCGCCAGCCTTGGCGAGGAAGTCCTCGAGCGTCATCATCTCGTCGGGGGCCTCCTCCTTACACTCGCGGCGCTCGCCGGCGACGATCTCCCGCCACACGTCGTCGACGGTTTTGGCGGCGGCGGGGGGAGGCGGAGGGACGGCGGAGGCGGCCTCGAGGAGGGAGATTTGGGCGTCGAGGAGGGTGGAATCTTGGTCGGGCATGGAGATGAAGTTAGCGGTGGTGAATTGGTGGGGTTTTGGGGAAGAGGATCGTCGAGGTGGATCGGGGTTTCTGGAATTGGAGGACGCCATCAACTTCGACGACGCCATGAATTGGAATTTTTCTGCGATGATGATGGTGATAGTGTTTCTCTCTCCTAGGGTTTGGGGATTTGGGGGATTGGGGTTTTTGGGGAGTGAGTAAGGGCGTTGTGTTGGAGTGGAAGCTTCCCCTATGTGTTGTCGGTTTTCGTATTTTCGTCTGAAGTTCTCATTTACTGTACCTTTTTTTTGTCCACAAAAAACAAAAATCTTATGTTAGAGGTTTTTTAAGTACACCATCTTCTATGACACAAATTAAAAAAATAATAAATTATTTTAATAATAGTAAAAAAAATTAATTAAATTATCTTTATTTTACCATTATAATTTTATTTATTTTTTTACTTGATGTATTAATAAACATAATTAATATAAATAAATTTAAACATAAAAAAATTTTAAATGAACCTATGCTGCAAAATAGATGAAGCCATTTTTTTTTATTTTGAAACTACATACTTTTTAAAAATACAATTTGCTTATAGGTTGTTAAGGGAGGTTCGAGTTAAACTCAATCGACCCTATCCATATTTTGAAATTAGGCCATGCATGCTTAACTACTTGGAATGTGATATGTGCAAAGACTAAATGGCTATCCAAAATCCAAAATTAGGAATACCACAATTTATTTTATGATCGTTTGTATTCAACCCCCAAAAATTACGTTGTTTATGTGGAAATGACTCTTATATAAAAATTTCATATAATAAAATTATATATTAATTTTTACCATTAATTAGATATTTTTATAGGTCTCATACTTGATTTTATATTTTTAATCAATAATAAAAATTAATAAGTAACTTTGTTATATAAGATTTTTATATGAAAAGATATATTTCCCTGTAGGCATCATTTGCTACTTGTGTCCATGCTAGACTTAAGTGTTTGGACTACTTGTATTTAGGGATGTTCACAGTTCAATTGAAAAAAAATCAACCAATCCAAAAAATAAATTTTATTTTGATTTGGTTTGGTTCGGTTTGATTATAATTGAGAAACCAAACCAAACCAAATCAATTTAAATCAATTTGGATTGATTAGGTGATTTTTTAATAAAATGTTTTATAAAGTATAAACAATAAATTTTATTTTGAGTAAATTAAAATAATTAATAGATAGTTATAAATCTAAAATATTGAGTTAAAATATAATAAGAATACTTGAATAATTCTAGTATTAAAATATTATAGAATATACTTACATGTATATTTGTAAAAATATAGATATAGATAAGTAATATATGATATATAATATATCTCATATACATATATAATTATTAACGTGTAATATATATTTGGTTTGATTTTAGAAATTAAAATTGAAAATCGAACCAAATCGATCGATTTTTATAAAATAATAACCATCTAAAACCGATTTATTTCCATTTTAATCGATTTTTGATTTTTTTGAATTGATTTTCGATTTTTTTGGATCGATTTTCAATTTTAATTTGGTTTTGATCGATTTTGAGCACCCTTACATGTCCTTCCTACAAAGTAGTATTTTTTCGCCTAAGTCACCATCTCTTGAGATCAACTCTAGCGTAATTGGTCTTGGTTCTTAGGTAATTCTTTCTTACTTGGGATCATATGCAAATATAAGTTAATACCATATCTAACTTTTACTAGTTAAGGTGTTTGATTAAGGGTAAAAATGATATAAAAATTTTTATGAATAAACTTTATTTATATTTTCATGGATCTATAAAAATTTCTACCCTATTTTCACCCTCTAACCAAACACACCCTTAAAGTTATATATTTGATAAAGAAAAATGTTAATACTCAAAAAAAAAAAAGAGAATTGTTAATCAAGTATTTTGTGTGTAGTATTATCAAAAATGATATTTCTTTTTTTTTAAAAAAAGAATTTGTTGAAAATTTCAATAGCTTACTCATGACCATGTTTAATATATGCTAGCCCTTGTAAGATTAAATTGGACTTTTTTTTTTTTTTGGTAATTACGAGAGTATTTTACGTATTTAGCTTATTTATAAATTAACTTTTATTCAATTAAAGGAATGCAAGAACTATGTCCTCTTCTGCGAGAGTTGTTTTCTAATTAATTTATATACATTTCTCAGTAAATCTACATTTCTTATTACCTCAACTTACGTTAACATATATATATATATACACACAGAGACAACCGTAATATTACCATATGTTAGTTAGTTCGCTAGCCTTACCATGCACACCAAAACAAAAACTCCTGACGAAAATACTGCTTAGAAACCGAACATAGAAATCTGCAAAGCTAAAACCAAAAAGAGACATTTGCTAATGAGAAATGGTTTTTTTTCATTTGGAGTTCTTAACTTGCTAATGAGAGGTGTCTTTACCCTATTGCGGTTAACAAGCTAAAATCCCTTGAGTGTGACAAACTCATGAGCCAAATTAATTACTACATATGTCTTGTATTATACGTGTTTTGTATGGTTATCATCATCCCGACCGACAAAAATGACGTTATAAAAATGTATGTGTGTGTGTGTGTGTGTGAGAGAGAGAGAGAGAGAGAGAGAGAGCCATGCATGTGGATGTACATTAAAAGTTTAAAACACATTTGACATGTGGGAATGGAATGGATATTCCAATTGCATTGATCAAATTATACCGAACCCCCCCCCCACCCCCCCAAAAAACAAAAAACAAAAACAAAAACAAATCGTCATAAATTGAAATCTGCACGCATATGCATTTTCTTTAGCGGTGTCTTGAGGAATCTCCTTATGGGGGTTGAGTATTTTATGTGCATAGGACGCCTAAAAGGTTTCGTCGCTTCTATTGTTCTGATGGAGGCCTCTCTTTCATGTCGTTTACTGATTTGGTGAGTTGTCTCCTTGTACGTGGAGGACTGTGTGCTCCCGGCACCTCTATTTTCTGTTGCGTAATATTATTTATACGTTAAATGTAGAGATTAAGAATGAATATCATAAAATGAAATAAAATCTTAGCTACATTTATTACCACAAAATGTTTTATGTTTCACTTCTATACACATCCTTAATATTTACTTTAATTTATAAATAACATTACTTTTTTTTTTTTTGTGTGTGCGTCTTCTATCTCCTTTTCTCCTTTATGTCAAAAATTTGTCGCAAGAACAGAGGTAACAAAGAGATGTAAGTGGGTATGGCAACATAAATAATTCTTAATTAACAGTTCATTCTTATTTTCTTGATACATGAAATTTTAAACTGAGGAGAAGGTTCAATTTAGTTTAGAATAAGAACATATCTCCGCATCAAGTGGTGGATGATATTTCTAAACTGTCTTCAATAATTGAATTCTATTATGATTTTGATTCATTACAGGTCAGTTAATATTACAGAAAATGATGTATTTAAGATCAATGTAAGAGGACAAATTTCATGGAAAAGTAACAAAATGTACATTATATCATTTTAGGATCAGTTGTTAAGTTTTTTTTTTTTAAGAAAAAATATTTTTAATTAAAAACATACGTCTAACAAAATTTAAAATAATTAAATAACTTTTTAAAAAGCGAAAATAAGATCTGCTTTAGTGTTTATATCATAAGGTAAGAAAATAGTTTTTGAAAAAAATTATATATCATAAAAGTGTTTTTTGTAAACTTGAACAAATATTCTCTTATAAAGGTGAGTTTATCATTAAAGAGAAAAGTAACAGTGTATCTGTTTGGGTATTTTGAGTATCTCTACAAACATTAATGTGAGATTAATCCCTCAAATATTATAGGTCTAAGAGATATTTTCAATAATTATCTTCTTTAGGGTTTAGAGTTTGGTTTACTTTTTGAGAATCCTTCTTTACAGTATTTAATGATGTGTTTTATTATTTTAATAAGTGTAAATATACTTTTATTTTCTCTCTTTAGAAGTCACTTCAACTTAGAAGAACTTATCCTTAATTTTAAAGTTTCTTAATTTTATGAATAGCGGTTAAAAATCTCCCTTCAAAGAAAAAAGGTAAGAAGCTTAATTACCATCTGAAATGATCTCGTAACATTAATCGCTAGAGCAATATTGTCAATGTAAGCATGGAATATACTACTTCAGATTGGTAAGATCATAACCTAACAATATAACATTCTTTCTGTTTCTTTCCTACTTTGAGAATGTTCACAGTTGGCACCTTCTAGGTGTATGCTGTATACGGTGACTCATTCGATTGTTATGCTTGGAGTTGGTTCCGATTAGTGAATGCGTCATAACAGCTAGCATGTGATTAGCGGGTCCATACCCATAATAACGACAATGATGATTAGATGGTCAATTTAGAGACAAAACGAGATTCAAACTCAAAAGAATAAACCATTGATTGAATATGATATGGATAATGATGACAATGGTGATACACTATATATATATATATATATATATATATATTACGAAAGTAAGATGAATAAATCTTAACCATTGGATTTTATGTAAATAGTCAAAATTAAAATATAAAATCATATAACTTTTTTAAGTACTCATGAAACTTTTAAATAACTTTAAATTTAGACCATCCATGTATGGTTATATGATTTATATTTACTCCTCTTAGTTTCATAATAAACCATTTCTCTCATATGATATGCTTCACACACACACACACACACACACACATATATATATATATATATATATATATGTATGTATGTATTGAACCATGCAATTAAAGGTTTTTCTTCGTGAAGCTATGTATATAAGAGGCCAAATAAGACAAACAGATTGTTTGTGAGTTTTGGAAAACTCTTTCAATTTGTGTTTAATTTGAGGCAGAGATTCGCCGATAGCTGGAGATGGGCCATGCAACAATCAAGAGGTAAACTTTGTAGTTTTAGCCTTACAGGTTCCTTCTCAATTATACATATATATAGAACAAGTCCCTGACATAAACAGATTTTTACAAGATGATGCGTCCTGTACAATATTGCTTATGTAAATGCACTTTCATTATATCAATTAACCTTTCGTTTACATGTAAATGTATATATTTTATATATGCGGAATGTTATGTTTAATTTAATGTAACAACAGGAAGAGATAACATCCTAAAGTCTGAGATGTTTCTTTTAATCAAGTCGCAGTATAACAGTGTTAATTTGCATAGATATATTTTAATAACACATTTCATTGATTCACATTGAAGGAACTTGGAAGGGTATAATGTTAATCTAATCCACATAAATTTTTTATATGTTGCACTTCTTTAGAAAGAAACGTCTCAGCCTACATGATAAACTTGTTAGAATTGGAGTAAGCTTGCAAAATTCTGTAACTAAGACGAGGAGAACATAGAAAGAGGAGGAGAAAAAATAAAGGTGCTTACTCGATGCAATAAAGTTCTAAGGGGAAGAGGGATGTCCAGCAATTTCTGCCTTAAAAGCTTGCTAACAACTTGGAAAAGCAGTTATTTTCTCTATATCTGTAGTTGAGATTAAAGGATATTGTCAGAGATGAAAGCTTAAATTTGAATAATTGTGAGTTGACAACCGTGAGAAGTTTTATACGAAAAGCTTGTACCAAGTTCAGGCTTCAGCGAAATACCTAGCTGCGAGGAGGTTGATTAGCCCTTTTATATATAACCCTTCTTGGTCATAAAGGACTACTAGGAAAGATTAATTGAGCCACTGAAATTGCATTATAGCTATGCCTCTTTCCTTCTAACTTCTAATTAATTTAAAGCCAATTCTATTCATATAATATTAGTTCCCTTCTTAGCTTTTGCAGCATAAAGTTTGTTCATAAGATCAAGCAAGATGTTGGTAAAATTAAGAGCTTGGAAGGCCAGCCAAGGTATATGTTCTCATGACTTAGCCCCTTTCATTTGGGTATATAATTCATTCGCAACTTCTTTGAAATCCCCGGAGATCTAAGCAACCTGATCAGGTAGCATGGCTTATTTTGTCATAACAGAGAAAATGAACGAAGTTTTGAAAAGATTTCTCTTATATCTTCTTTAGGTTAGAAAAATGATGTCCTAATTTATTGTTTTATGAGTAACAGAAAATTTTCTAGTATGAAATGGAAATAGATAGCCTTTGCTAGACCAAAATTTTTCTGTTTTTGTAATCATTGTACTCTTTTCAAGAAATTGATAACTAACGTTTCAAAAGTAAATTACTTAGATACAACTGCTTCAAAGGTTACATGAAAAAAAAAGATTGGCATTGATTCTCAAAATTTGGAATTGTCTTTTTCCTTCACGTAATCCTAAAATCATGAAAATTAATGTGCTTGATTTTACTTTTATAGAATTAATTTTAGATATAATTGATTTATAGCATGTTTAATTCTATTTTTATAGAATTGATTCTAGAAAAAATTAATTTGAATAGAATTGATTTTGAGATAAAGTAATTTATGTTTGGTAGTTTCTCTAAAAGTGATTTTGACAAAAAGTAAAAAATTCTTATTTCTCCCAGAATCAATTCTAAAGACCAGAATTGATTCTGAGAGTGGATAACCAAACATGATCAAAAATCTTCAGAATTAATTCTGAAGGTCTAGAATTGATTTTATTGGAATTGATTTTGAGATAAAGTGATTTATGTTTAATAATTTGATCTGAAAAGTAATTTATGTGTAAATAGTGTTGATCAAAATCAATTTTATATTTATAATTTACAAAGAAATATGTAAAATTAATTTTAGTATAATTGAAAAATGAAAAATTTTCAATTTTCACTTGAAATAAAATTTGAGACAATAATTGATTTTGATTATGTGAAACCAAACAACCAGCATGTTTGGTTGCACGTTACAACCTTACAAAATCGATTTTAAGAGATAAAAAGTGATTGTGCCTTTTGAGTATTTTGTTTGGTTGTTCATCACCAAAATCAATTCTTGTCTTTAAAATTGATTTTGGGAGAAATAAAAAACGTTTATTTTCTATCATAATCACTTTTAGAGAAACTATCAAACATAAATCACTTTAACTCAGAATTAATTCTAACCAAATCAATTTTATTTAAAATCAATTATACAAAAGTAGAATCAAACACACTAAATAACAAAAATGGTCAAAATCAAATTTGGCCTTTCAAAATCAATTCCAATAACTTCCAACTTGTATCCAAACATGCTATAAATTCTGTCATTTTGGTTGCCAAGCTTTGAGTTTCTTTCTGCTTATCATTCATCAGGAAGGAGATTCCGATTTTTCCAGCGTTGGTTCAAAGTCTAAACCATGTTTAGGCTGATCGAGTTAATTTCTTAAACTGGCTGCCTCTTATGTTGCATTATAGAGCCTTGAATTTGAACATCAAATAGAGACATTAAAACTTGAAGAAAGTGATGAAAGTAAATAATAATAATAATAATAATAATAATAAAATTGGGTATTATATTGATGTACATCTACCAATACCTATGTTACAAATCATAGTGTTTTCGTGATGTGAGTACCAAAAACAATTCTATGTATTATATATGTTTTGGCAAGTCTTTTTATAGTATCATTCCACTTTATTCAGAAATTAGCTTCCTGATTGCATTATATTTGACATTTAAGTGGCATATTATATTTTGTTTTAAGATGTGAAGCAACGTAGAGATGACCAAACAAGCATCAACATCCGTGAGGAGTACCACAGGGCACTGAGGACAAAATCTTATGCTGATTGCATCAACAAAGCTCAATTAGTTGCAAGACAACCTTCCATTAACTACAACCATAATACATACTCAGAAATCCTCCTTGAACCTGACCAAGCAACTATACCTTCCCTTGTTGAATCAGCAGCCATTTCAAGGACTCCAGAACTCAGAAACCTTATGCTCAGTTACTTTGACATTAGTGCTGAGGCCTCACACATTTGCACTCATCTTCTCAAGAGCATCAACCAAATCCATTCCAACTATCAGTTCATTCAAAGAGCACTAGACATTAAGGATGGTGACTCTTCAGAGAACTCTGAACTAATCATTTTCGAGCTCAACTCATTCATCTTCTCAAATAACCCATTTTCAAACCTTGAGAACCATGACTTCAAGCTCATCAATGATAAGTACTCATCAGTGTTGCACCACTTGAGATCAATGAGAAAGAAGGTTGGAAGGAAAATTAAGCTTGTGAAGTACTTGAAGAAGACATCTGGGGTTTGTGTCACAGCAATATGTGGCATAGTAGCAATCGTAGCCATGGTTATAGCAGCACATACTCTAACAGCACTATTCATGGGGGCCGCAATTCTCAGCTTCCCATTTAAGCATCTTAAGAGGAAGATTAGAAGCTGTAGATTTTCAGGAAGTAGGTCTCTTAGTAAAGTCTATGATCAGCTTGATATCGCAGCAAAAGGAACTTATATATTGAATAGAGACTTTGATACGATGAGTAGACTTGTGGCACGGCTTCATGATGGAATTGAGCATAACAGGACAATGGTGCAGTTCTGTTTGGACAGGAAAGAGGACAAATTCTCTTTGCAGATAGTGAAGGAGCTCAAGAAAAGTGATGTTGGGTTCAGGAAACAAGTGGAGGAACTTGAAGAGCATGTGCACTTGTGCCTTGTAACAATAAACCGGACAAGGGCTCTGGTCATTAACGAAATGAAAAAGTCATGTACATAATAAGACTTCGGATTTTGGAAGGTAGACATGTGCATAATATGAACCTTGTACATTTTAAGATTGGTTTGTGTAATTTATGGCTATAGATTGGCAATTATGGTACGAGGGAGGTTTTTTTATTTTTGCTTTATGATTTCAATAGGTTATCCAATTTTGAAAATAAAATCTAAAGTATGGCAGAGTCCCTGGAGAGCTTAAGCTAGGTGGGTTAGATGAAGATATTTAGAGTTTTGACAGGGTGATTTCCCCCCCCCCCCCTGTTTCTTGGTTGGTATAAATGAAATTATGTGAAGATGATATTCAGTTCCTTGGTGCAAGTTCCTCATTAATATCGCATTACATTAACAATTTCTTTTATAAAAAAAAGGTATATTATTTTCAGTACTTGCAATGGCAAAAAAAGAAAACACACACACACACACAAAATGTATAACTTTTATATTGTCTCTCTAAAATAAATTATCGCGTCATTAGTTTTCTTAACATAGTTATATATTCCAATGCAAGTTAACTTTTAATGCTAGAATATTTCTTATGTAAGAATACTGTCATGCATGGTTATGATTGCGGCAAGCTCATCCCTCCTATCTTAGAATGTGAGTATTAATATATTTGATGTATTAAAAGGAAACAAACTGATAGCGCTTTGCATAAGTCTTTCCTGTAAAGGTACTTTGAGACAATTCATCCATTTAATATTGCTGTTAGAAATTTTAAAGGATTCATTTTACAGTGGAAAAAAAGAGCAACGGAAATTGGACTTACAAATTCATAAATATTAAATTACTAAATGTAATAATAAAATAAACACAAGTTTGAAAAATGTTGTAAGAATCATTATTTTATGTTTTATTCGTTATAAACTATGATTAATCCAGTTGTAACTTCCAGATTGACATATCAATCTGCGGATACAGCATGAGAGAGTAGTGGGTCAATCATCATCATCATCATCATTAGTTTACTTGTATATTTCCTATTATAAAATCTGTCCGTAGTTAAATATGGGCATAAAATTACACTTTGATAGTTAAAAGATTTAGTGTGTGTTTGGATCTATTTTTGTAGGATTAATTTTGAGGTAAAATAATTTATTTATATTTGATATTTTTTTTTAAAATAATTTTGACAGAAAATAAAAAATTTTCACTTATTTTAAAATCAATTCTAGAAGCAAGAATTGATTCCAGAAATATACAATCAAACAACATAAAAATTGATCAAAATCTATTTTGGAAACCAAAATCGATTATAATTCATGCAGACGGGTTTCCAAACACACGTTTATATTTTAATACTTTAGTCTTTAAAATATTAAAAGTGTATTTATTTGAAATTTTTTTGATAATAAATATTTTTTTATAAAAAAACTTGATTTAGGTATATTTAGATAATTTTTTTAAAAATAATTAGATTCTCAAAAAAATCTAAAAATAGCTTATGAATAAAATTAGTTTTTAATTTTTTTAACTATATATAAAATTTAAGTTTCAAAATCACTTTTTTCAAAAATCGAAATGAATACATCTTAATTATATATATTGGAGTCCCTAAAAATTTGATATTATAACGTTTTAATCTATTGTTATTATTTTTTATTGAATTAAAATATTGTATTTCCAAATCTTTGAAGGACTTAACTTTATGTAATTAATATTTTAGGAAATAAAATATTATAACACTAAATCTTTGATAACTCAAATATATACAATTAATTTTTTGATGACTAAATATTAAAATATTAATCTATCGGTGCTAAAATTGAAGTATTTAACCTAATATCCTACGCCTTTGCTGCCTTTGACGTTGGCCGTCCCAATCTCGGCCAACGGAGCTCTCTCTCGCTGTACCTTATCCCACAGGGCCAATGTTCCATCTCCATAGTTTTTATTAACATTAATATTAATTGAAAAAACCGATAATTTGATTATAATTAGCCTTAATTTATTTTCTATACATTTATATTTTTGATTCTATCATTCATACCTAATGTCAGAATATACAATTCTCAGCATAATTTTAATTGAACGTTCTAATTATCTTTTAACATTTTTTTAACAATAATAAGGTAGCCTCCCATCAGAATAATAATAATAATAATAATAAGGTAACCATACACACTTGAAATAATTTTTTTATTTAATACATTTTTCAATTTCGATCTTATTATAAGTTTAAGTAATTCACTATAATTAATTAAAAATAAATCAATTATTTAAAAGTACAAATATAAAGTATTGGAATAGACTCTAACTAATTTGATTCAAATTAAATTGATCTATTATAAAAATTAAATTTTCTAAATATTAATTTTCTTTTTTTCTATTTATAAGACTTAAATATACAATCTTATTTAAAAAAATAAATACGAAATCATTTTAATCAACCATGGATAATATCATCTTGTTTCACACTCGAAATACACACACATACACACACATATATATATATATATATTTTTTTTTTTTGGGAATTCAATACTTATTATAAGTGTTCAGTTAGAAAAAGGGAGAAAAAAAAAGAGAGTAGAAAGTGAGACGATTAGGTATGTACTAAATACAAATTTTTGGCGGTTCCGATAACCCCATGTGTGTAATGTGGCTTTGACAGTAACCGAAGAATGCCCTTGTCCAAAGCACTTACTCCTTGAGCCCATTAATTTCTCCACTGAAAATTTTCATTCCTTTTTTTTTTTTTTTTTTTGTATTTTCTTGTCTAATTTCTATGTTATTCGAATCAGTAGCATGATTGCTATGAAATCATGAATAAGGTGATTGCAAAGTAAGGTGGGTGCAGATAGCTTTATAGGGCACCTTCCACCGCTATTGTTTTGGGTTTTTCTCTGCTTTTGGTTTGAGCTTGTTCTGGTAACCAACCTCAACTGCACCTTGATACTTGAATTGGGTTGAGGTTAGAGTTGGAAAAAGGTGTGAGCTTTGAGCTTACCTAACGTTCTGTGTGCTTGAAAGACTGGTGGGTGTGGGTGTGTGCTTAGCTTTGGATTTATTAAAGTTATTATTTTTGGTCATTGAAAGGCCACTTGTCATGTGTTTATGGGTACTTATGCATATCAGAAAAAGTTGAAAGGAATTGCAACTGTTTCAGAATCAGATGCAGCCTGGAACTGTTGTTGAAGTCCTTTTGAGCTTGTAGGCTTGGAGGGGTTTGGTTTCTGATTGGAGTTTCTTGCTCATTTTTTAGCTATATGGTGAATCTGGGTGTGTTAAGAGAGTGTTAAAGTTTTGGTTTTTTGGAATTTTGGTTTGCTGAGTTTGTTAATTGTCTGCAAAAGTCTAATACTTTCACGTGCAATGATTGCTGAGAATTGAGAACACTGGTTCTGGAGATGGGCAGTAATAAGATTGAATATTTGCCCAAGTAAGTGTTAGAAGAAGGTTTTGATAGTCAACAAGAGAAAGATATCAGGGAAATGGATGATGATGAGTTGGTGACAGTGGACAGCGAGTCTCAAGATGAAAAGTTTGATTTAACTTCTTCTAAGGAGGCTGAGGATCGGAAGGCGAGTTCGGGACAGAACTCATCACAAGTTACCTCTTCGCCAAGAAGAGGTTTGTCCTCGTTTGCTTGGTCTAAGTCAGTTTGTTCCGTCAGGCAGTTAGGCAGTTGATGACTCTGAAATAGGCATTGCTTTGCTTGTATTGCAGGTTAATAATGAATGTATCTTCAGTATGTGAAATACGAAATTCAGTTCTGTTCTGTTGTTATCAGATGAATGCTTTGTTGATTAACTTTTAGCAGCTTATAATTATGAGAATAAAGAAACAGAGAAGTAGCAGGCTATGTGTTTGAAGAAAGGCCAGTTTTTTTATTTGACTTTAGTTTACTCTGAATCTGATCCCTAAGATTTATTGCTGAAGGGTAGAGTGGAAGAGTAAGGTGGATTAAGATCTAAATCCTTATCATGCAGCATTACACAGTCAATTCTAATCTAACTCTAATAGTCCCTTTTTTTTTCCTGAATTTGTGAGCTGAGTTTGCTCATGTATTTAACTTGAAAATGGAGGAGTTTGTGAAAAAGTGAGGGGCATATATGAAGAGAAACATAGGTTGAAAATTGGAGAAGGGGAAAAGAGCCAAAGGGGGAAGGAGAGGTTGGGATGGGCAAGTGCCCCATTCTGGCCCCTACCTAGCTCCACCTCTGCCATTTGGCACTGTATAACTTCGTGTATACTCTATAGAATCTTATGGACTTGGTTACCTTGTCCTCTCAAGTGAAAAAGGAACAAATGAAGAAGAACACGTAGCTAACAATAATGTCCTCGGTCTATCAGATTAACACCAAGATTGATAGAAAAAGAAATGTTGCTTCATTCTGTCTTGGGTCTAAGTTAGTTGCCTTCTGTGAAATGCCTTGTCCAAATATGCACTTTCAGTTTTGTAAAGCATGTAGTTTCTGTAGTCCTTGAGGTTCACAAATTTAAAACCAGAATGCCCAATTTCATTGAAATTGTTTTTAACCCCAATACCTTTATTTCCTTTGAAAATAAACAAGTGGAAGCTCACCTCCTACCTTGGTTAGATGCTGTTGGTCTCATGCCCATGGACTATTGTTTCTAACTTGCTTCTTTTTGAAATATTAATTTGATATGTTTTGTAATGTCGAATTCTGTTCATGCAGGTTTGGAACATTGCACCACGGCACCTGTTGAGACTAGGAGAAACACACTTATAGCTGACCATGAGGTGATGTTTTCTAGATCAATGACGGAGAAGATCCCAAAGCATGATCTAATATGGGACAGGCTGTCCGAACATGAGAAGGTAGATTGCACGTGCATGATCCTGCATTTCAAGCTTGTGCTTGTGCTCTTTTTGCAGAGTATAGTGCTTCTGCATTTTAATTCTAACGGGAGTGAGCTATACTCACTTATCAGCATCTGTCTAATATCGTTCAAAATATGTAAATCTCAAAGTTCTGTTTGTTCCTTTTCATATTGGACATATTTTTGTTATGGTGTCGCCTTGTTGTTTTGTATATTGATGATGATGTTGCCTCTTCAGTGACTTAGTATCCAAATATAATGGTACTTTATTCTAGTTAAATATTTTTTTTTGTTACATAATTTAGTTAAATACTGTCACTCCATAGTAATACTTCATAGCTGCTCATATGCAAATCTAT
Organism: Pterocarpus santalinus; assembly: GCA_031439595.1. Taxonomy (NCBI): domain Eukaryota; kingdom Viridiplantae; phylum Streptophyta; class Magnoliopsida; order Fabales; family Fabaceae; genus Pterocarpus; species Pterocarpus santalinus. The sequence continues at coordinate 53,191,975 of CM062526.1, forward strand.
ATAGTTGATATATTCATCATGTTATCTACTTCTGAAAAGCATGATGGTTCACAACATGTGTTTGGGTTGTTTGAAAAATCTGTTTATGCTTTTTGTAGCTTTGTTATTGACTTTATGCTCTGTATTTGTCATTTATGCATTGGAGTTGCCCAATTATATGCACAGAAAAAACATTTTCTTATTTTGCTTCTCAGGAACAACTGATTGCTGACCTAGTTAGGATACAAAATGATGGGACTGTTGAAGTTGATCTAGAAAGAAGTGCATCCGTTGCTTCAGAATTGCTAGAGCTCCAATCTTTTGAAGAGTCAACAGTGGGTGAAAGTCTTATTTCTGGATCAAAAACATCAGTTCCACGGTTACAAATTGTCATACTTGTGGTTGGAACTAGAGGTGACATACAACCTTTTCTTGCCATTGCAAGGAGACTTCAGGCATGTCTGAACATATTCAATCAATTCATATTGGTGCACATGAGAATTGCCTTATCAGTTATTATGATTTTTGTTATTGCTTACTTTCATGTCTTATGTTGTATATATCTCAAATATTTTGATGTTACTTCTGCTGCACATGAGTTAATGCTCCCTAACTATAGAGTCTGTATATGCCTTTGTTTTGATGTCATAATTATTCTGATGTTCTATCGTAACATTCATTTCTTCAGCATGACGATGATTACCTATTGTTTCAACTGATATGGGCTACTACACGCCATGCATGTAAAATTGAAGTGAATAATTTTTGCTTTAATATGGGCCTGCAATGATAAATTGGGATTATTCTGCTTGGAAATCACGTCATGTATAGATTTCTTTTTATTTCTCTAGTATTGAAAAAGCTTTTTATTGTTTGAAATGTATTGGTATCTTCATAATTTGTCATATGCACGATTGGGCATTGGTGATTAAAACTCGTGACTAAACTTTCTAACATTTCTGTAATTTTTTTTGAGACTGACTTATTATGGTCCTTTGTTGTTTTTGTTAGCTTTATTTGTCCAAGTGGAAGATCCTTGCCTTGTCCAAATTGATCTTATTGCATCATTTTGAAAGAATGCAAAATCTTTTTTTTTTCCTTTTTTTGTTTCAACTACTGTTAACAAATTATGCATCCCAACAGTCAATTTTTTGAATTCATACTTTCTTCCTTTCAGAGATGAACTAATATTTACTTGCAGGAGTATGGTCATCGTGTTAGGCTGGCAACTCATGTTAATTTCAAAACATTTGTAAAGTCAGCTGGTGTAGATTTCTATCCTCTAGGTGGTGATCCTCGCGTATTGGCAGGATGTAAGAGGTTCCCTTTTGATACTTCCATTTTCAAGAACCAGTATAAGTATAGTTTATACCTCAAGCTGTCACTACATAATGAATTGTTCAAATTTTTGAGTGCTATTCAACAATGTGAAATAAATATCTTAACATTTCTTGCCAGCCTGGAACTGCATATGGACCCTAAAGTGGCTAAAACATATGTGAAATGGGTATGGACAAATGATATAATAACTATCAAGAAAATAATGTATCAGTTCTCGGAGCAAGGATTTCAAATACAATCAAAGCATCTTAGATAACCAACTGTATTGTAGGGTTAAGAGAGGTGAGATAATAGAACTGAATAAAAGCCCAAACGTTTGAACATCAATATTCCCTTATATGTACTAGTGTGTTAACAGTTATGTGAATCCCATAATAAGCCAAGAATAAAACATACTTGACTGATATGTAATTGTCAAAGCCTTGTCATCTCTCTATTTTTCAGAAAAGAACTCTGAATACAATTATTTCCCACATAGTAATCCATTATCTATATGAAATTTTTAATGGCAAATTGTAAGATAACTAAAAAATATGTCAAAAGCATTCTCATTACATTTTTTGTCATTGTCCAATAGTTGACCATTTTCAAAACATGCCTGCAACCTCTATCAAGCTAAGGTCAAGACTGAATGTGAAATCTCAAGCTTTGTTTTGCTCTTGGCTCAATCTCTCATATTTCTGTTTTTTAAAATGATGAAATAATCATGTATTTCTGCTTTTGTCTCATTCTTGTTTTCCTCTCCTACTGATATACTAAAAGAGTTATTTAAATGATAGATATGGTGAGGAATAAAGGTTTAATCCCATCTGGTCCAGCTGAAATATCTATCCAAAGAAAGCAGCTGAAGGCCATTATTGACTCCCTTCTTCCAGCATGCACGGCACCTGATTTGGAAACCAGTGTCCCTTTCAGTGCTCAGGCTATTATTGCAAATCCTCCAGCTTACGGTGAGCAGTTAGAAGATTAAATAAAAAGTGTTAGCAATGTACTTGAAAAGGGAAAAGGAAAATTAGGACCACAGCAAGTAACTTCCAAAATTGTAGTATTAAATTCAGGGGCTTTTACATTCAAAGTATGGAGAATAAAGGAATTTATTTTCTAAAATTTGTTTCCCAAATTCATAAGATTGTTATTGAATTGCTCTTTGTTTTAGAAGAGAAGGTTTCCTTTCATTCTAGTACAGCATGTTTGCTTGTTTATTCCATAATAATTGTTTGCAAATTTGTCTGGAATTGGCACATGACTTGTAAGAATAAAATAGATTAAACTATATTATGTGCTCCGTCTTGCAGGACATACACATGTTGCTGAAGCCCTTGGGGTACCCCTTCACATCTTCTTCACAATGCCATGGACGTGAGTTTAAATAGCTAAAACAGTTGTGTCAGTTTTTTATATGTTAGAAAGATAAGGTTTCATAACTAGATATACATAACTTTATTTTTTATTCGAAATATAAAATATTCCTCGATTACTGAATTTGTTATAGTTAATACCAGAACAACTACAGTTTTGAATACTCAGAGATATTCAACATTTTTTTATTTTTTAAGATTGTTTTTGAGGTTACTTACATAGTTACATATTTCTGTGAATATGCAGGCCAACATATGAGTTCCCCCACCCTTTGGCACGTGTTCCTCAAAGTGCTGGTTATTGGGTATGTCCGTTGCTGAAACAATATTTCATTATCTGATTTTGGTACTTTTTGTGGATACTTGCTGGAGTATGTTACCAATAAACCTGTTTCAATATTTCTTTGCTGTTTCTAGCTGTCCTATATAATTGTGGATCTACTAATATGGTGGGGGATAAGAGGAATTATCAATGACTTCAGGAAAAGGAAATTGAAGCTTGCTCCTATTGCATACTTCAGTATGTACCGTGGATCGATAGCTCATTTACCAACTGGCTATATGTGGAGTCCTCATGTTGTTCCAAAGCCAAGTGGTATGGACAAGGATGTAATGGATAGTCAAATCATCTGATTTATTCTTTTTAAATGAGTAATCATTTTATCATTTGAGTCATTGAAGTCAAATGCTCAGTAACTGTTGACTTGGATTTTCTTTGAGCTACCATTGGAATTGTGAGTACATAGAGTAATCTGCTGAAATTAAAAAGTTGATTGGATTTTATTATATTATTATATGGTCTTATCAAGGAAGACCTCACAACTGCTTTGGTTCAAATCAGATTCCACTCAACTCTAATTTGTTGAAGTTTTGAAGAGAGTTCATTTGTATTTTGTATGAATGGCAGTAAGCTTTGTCTGTTGATAATATCATTATTTGTAAATGTCGATATAAAATCATTCATGGGCCTTTGCTTCCAGAGCTTAAGCTTTTAAGAAAATTAGTCCTGGACAGTAAATAGTATACATGTTAAATGCTTGGGTATACATGTTTTGCTTAAGAGTCCAACACGTGTTACTAGAACTAATGAAATTTAACAAATTTGCAGACTGGGGCCCTTTAGTTGATGTTGTTGGTTATTGTTTCTTAAACCTTGGATCAAAGTATCAACCACAGGAAGATTTTGTCCAGTGGATTCGAAAAGGACCACCTCCATTATATTTTGGGTTTGGGAGCATGGTATGGCAATTTCACTTGAACTATGAGTCATTTGTATCATGAACTCATCTCTGATTAACTTGCTTTCTGCAAATTTTTCTGTTTGGATTTTAAGAAAATGAAGTGTGATGAGATTCACCATGCTAGGATTTTTAGGACTTTTGCCTTTCAAGACCTGTCACATATGATGCCTGAGGATGCAGCATTGCTTTTTTTGTCCATTGCATGTTTGGATTGTAATACAAGTTTAATTTCACATTTTCACTTGTTAATCTGAATGTCTGTTCTAGTGTTCGTTAGATAGTCTGTGATCAATCACACTGTGATGTCAAACAGGGAACGGTACTCAAAATTCTCCATATTCATATTCAATAATAGGCTGAATCCTGTAATTCCTGAGGCGATCTGCCTTATAGGAAACTCAAATAAATAATCATAATTCTATTAAGACGACTGACCCAAACTTGTTACTCAAGAAATCCTAATCTAGAATACGAAATAAAGTTTTAATCCAATCTATTGATAAGATATCTCAATACCCTAATAACTAGATCCCATCAAAGTATTGATAATTAATCTTTAAACCCCAAATTACAAAACCTAATCCTTTGAGTTTTCATTGGATTGATTTTATTGTTCTATTATTGAGATTAATTTATTTCTTTTATATAGCAAATATGGAAGTACTGAAAGGTATAAGATCCCAACATCTCTAGATTAGTTCATGCACAGATGTGACGGTGATCAAGAAATAATTCCCTTCACCTATTTTCATGACCACCATTAAATTTTGGTAATCTGTGATTGTAATAACAGTTTCAAGTATACTCTAAGCTAGTGAAATTGACATTGTATGCCTTCACTCCATTAGCAGTTTTTAAGAATGAATTTTTGAATTCCTCTAAATGAAAATGTTGTGCTTACTTTGTCAGCCACTTGAAGATCCTAAAAGAACAACAGATGTTATATTGGAGGCACTAAAGGCAACCGAACAACGGGGAATTATTGACCGGGGTTGGGGCAATCTAGGGAATTGTAAGCATTCTATTTTTGATTCCTGTTGAAGAAGTTATAATTAAATTTCAGTTTCATTTTGTGTTATTTGTTTGTATGTCAATGTTAACGAATGACTGAAATACATGTTTGTTCAATAGGTTTAACCTTATGACCTCTTGCAAAATATCCAAACCCATTAGTAGTCAACTTTATGTTTTGTTAACTTTGGTTTTAATAAGTTTGGCATATGTGAATGTACTTGAGAACTGAACATCAAAAGGCTAGATGACACTGCCATTTTGGAAATCATCTAGAGATTCAGTAATTAAGCTTATGTTGATATACCTCAATGTCAACCCACTTTAATAGGTTTCTATATGACGTGTCAGCTTGAGCATCTAGGACGTGCCTGGCAAATCTTCCTTGTGATGACTAGCGATAAAATATTTTCTTTAACATCATTGATCTTTTTGCCATTATAACTTGATTCAGTGAAAACTAGCTGTTGAATTTTCTGCATTCTGTTGGACTTGACTTTTTTAATTGACATGTCTTTTAATAACATGTCAACATGTATTGAGAAAATGATACATTTTGTTCAGCGCATTTTGGATAAATTACATTAGTTTCGCTTGCATTATGTTTTCCATTATGCAGTGGCAGAAGTTCCTGACAATGTTTTCCTTCTGGAGGAATGCCCTCATGATTGGTTGTTTCCTCAATGTTCTGCTGTGGTGAGTGTCAACTCATGTTTTCTCTTTAGTTCTTTTTCATAAGGAGAGAAAATGCTTTAGAGTGTGTCAGAGGGGTTTACTTGTGTCACGACCCGAGCTTTAGCTGCGGAAATTCTTCCAAGCTAAAAGCTAAGAGAAAGAGGGGAAAGGGGTTGGTGTGGAATGTCAGGCATGAAATAAAGACAAATAACTTGAAGATATTTTGGCACAAAAATTACAGGTGCATCATGGTGGAGCTGGAACCACGGCCACAGGATTAAAAGCTGGGGTAATGTTCAGTAGTGTCTTATCTAAGATATTTTTCTATTTCATAATCCAAGGATTCGTTTGAATTTCTTAGGATTTTAATGACATGATTCTGGTGCTTATAAAATTTTGAAAATAAAAGTAAGTTCATTGTTTTTTTCTTTCCTCTAAAATGAACACCATAATCTGCAGTGTCCAACAACGATTGTTCCATTCTTTGGAGATCAGTTCTTTTGGGCAGATAGAATATATCAGAAAGAGTTAGGACCGGCCCCAATTCCGATATCTCAGCTTAGTGTTGAGAATTTATCAAATTCCATAAGATTCATGCTTCAGCCAGAGGTAAGTTTAAATTCTTTTCATCTCTCTTATTAGATGTCCCATTCTTACTTCCTTCTTTTATATATCCATTGAACATTCTATAAGGAACTTTGCTGGTTAATTTATAAGTAAGCCATATTAAGTTATAAATCTTTTCAAATCCATCTTTTGGCCATATCCAAAAGGGAAAATAAAGTGCTCCTCAACAAAGACATACTTGTATGATTCAGGTGAAATCTCGAGCAATGGAAATTGCTAAGTTGATTGAGAATGAAGATGGTGTTGCTGCTGCGGTCAGCGCATTCCATCGCCGTCTACCTGATGAGCTGCCACTTCCAATTGCTTCTCCAGAGGAGGAGGACCACCCAAGTCCTTTGCAGTGGTTTTTCATCCAACTTGCAAAATGGTGCTGTGCGCCTTGTGGTGGTGTGTAGGTTTTTTGCATTATCCTTTTATTATTTTTATTATTCATTATAGAATTATATTTCGTAGGAGCCTTCCATTTTTTTCAGAGCGGTAGCCTAGTTTTTTGCTTTGGTATTTCATTCATTTTTGTCTAGTCTCTTATGTGAGGGTTTGACTAAAAATAAATATTCCAATATGTAATTAGATTCCCCCCCCCCCCCCTTTCTCTTTTTCTCAAAAAAAAAAAAAAAAAAAAAACAACACAACACACACATACGCACCTTCTTTTTGTATAGGAGGTTCAGTCATTTATGATAGATTAAAGGTTGAGGGCTCTTGTTGTAAAAAGGGTTGGGTAACATCAGTCATGTAGCAGCTGCTCAAAATAGTTTGCTTCTGTATGTGTTTTATTTGATAGTTGATGGTTGACAGTTGATGATATTATGGAAGAATTTTATGTAGCCTGAGGTTCAAATTGCTTTATTTTCTGTCTTATCTCTCCTGTTAATTTGTCTTAGGATTTAAATGTGGGAGGTACAAGCCCGTTTGGGAGTTGAACCTATTTTTTTTTTTTTTTCTATTAACTGCATTGTTTGAACATTTGGAATTGACTAGTTGCACGAAAAATTTTTAAATACTCTTCTAGAGCAAGGAAAAATTTTTATTTTATTCTATTTAATGTTTAATATCTTAGTTTTATGGTCATCAATGTCTTTCATTTTAGATATGTTTATAATGTAATTGTTGAAGTGTTGGAACATTAAGAGTATATTTGTTTCATTTTTTTTTAGACAAAAAGGTAAATTTTTTAACAAAAAGATTCTTTTCATAAACTTATTCATCTTAATTTCTGATCAAAATGTTAAAAAAAAAATGGAGCTTGTTTATGATTTTCTCTTATACCTCATATCTTACTCACATATTTTAACTTAGTTATATGTAGAGTTTGGTAATTTGCATACTGTTATAAAATGTTATCAAATTATATTTGCAAAAATGATTGGTTAAAACAGTAAATAATCTTTTTTTTAAAAGAAAAGAAAGATGCAAGTTCGAATTTTGGAAAAATTAGTGTTTTAAACTCATGTAATGCACGGGATTAAAAAAAGTTAGCAAATAATAATAAATAAAATTATTAATTCTAATTTTTTTTAAGTGAGGATCAAATAACTCATAAATGAAAAAAAAAATTCATTTCATTTTCTTCCTGCCTTTATTGTTCAACATTCTAGTAAATTAATGTTAAAGAAAAATTATATAAAATTATTCTATACAACAAGTAATTCTTTTGAGCAATAATTATGATTATGTTTATCTTTATAGGAATTTTTTGATATAATTTTAGATTATAAAAAATAAATTAAATTTTCTAGAAAAACAAAAAATAAAAAAATTACTTTCTTTTTTCTTTCCATCCCCTCACAGTAAAGTAGTTTTAGAGAAAAGTTCTATAATATAATAACTCATTATAAAAAATGTTATTCACTTTAAAAGGATACATATTTCTAATTTTAATAACTAAAAAAAATCATTTCATTTATATCTCTCCGACTCTCACTTGCATTTTCAGTCTCCTATTTAAGTAATTTTAAATAAAAATTGTATAGAATCTTTTATACTGTCTTCACTATAATTATCTTTGTAATTTCACTATTCAGATCTTTATACTGTTTTCACGAAAAATATCTCAATTGGCTTAAAAAATATGTTTGATTACTTTGTTGAAATGCTTAGTTTTACTTAATAATTATACGTGGAAAAAAGGATGTATAAAAGGCAAGTAACTATCTCTAATTGGTTAATTCAAATTCCAAGCATTAAATAGATATTCTACTAATATCTCACTAATTGATATTATCTAATTATATATGGAAAAAAAAGAAAGTATAAAAAGTAAGTAATTATCTCTAATTGGTTAATTTTAATTATAAGCATTAATTAGATATCTCACTAACACCCCACTAAAATCTTTTTAAACATAGTAATTATTTTAAAAAAATTGTTGAAGTTTCTTATGGAGTGCCACTTGTTAAAACTTTTCAAAACATGATTCTGAATTATTATTATTATTATTGTTGTTGTTGTTATTATAAGATATTAGGTGAAAAACCCTTATGTCATTGGTTAATTCAAAATTGGAAAAATATTTCAACCGTAACCAATTATACATTGATTTGATTACTCATTGATAATATAAAGAGTTCGATGAAAAATCCTTTTGCATTGGTTAATTTAAATTTTTAATATCGATTACACATTTAAAAAAGAAAGTAGGAAAAAAAAGGAATTGATTGTTAATTGTTAATTTAAATTTTATACATTAATTACCTGATTAATACTCCACTAATAAGATATATATTATACCAATTAATATTGTGAAAGAAAATTTTTATGAGGAATTGAAAAATAATATTTCCGAAGATAGTAAGTTGTTGAATTATCTTCTACAATCGAATTTTTTATTTCATGAACATTTCAAATAAGCATGACACTTTATAGAGTTTAATTGTAATACTATGTTATCAAAATGAAACTATATCTTATATAAAAATAGGATTTAATTTATATATATTGTCAATATAAAATTTTTTTATGTTATCATCCACTCATATGCTGTCACATAAATAAATATATATGATCCCACTCAATTATTTCAAAAGTCATATAAATAAAAAAAATAATTGAATAATAATATAAAATAATTTTACATTACCAATATATATAAATTAAAAATAATTATATGGTACATTTGATTGTGTATGATGTAGTGCACCCTTTAATAAATGAGGGTGCGGCTGTTGACTTGGACTTGTAGAAGCTGTCTGTGTTATTTAAAACCATTGGATAGCTGAGATTTAAACTGGTCACCGGTGCATAGGAAAACCTTTGTTTCTTTTTTTTTTTTTTTCCAATTTTTGTAAGTAACCAAAAACAAAAAATCGCGTATTGATGAAGAAGGACGAGCTGAAGAACTTGCTTGCAGTAAACCCAGCCGAGGAAGATCATTTCGATGTGACAAATTCAATTACAATTTCTGCATGAAAATCCCCCATTTTTCATGAGTTGAAACAAATCCAAGGTCAATTATATTCAGAGCAAAATATGTAGTTTGAGCCACAAGGCAAAGGTCATGAGTTGGGTACAAGGGCCACCCAATCAAACAAGCATTCACCAACAATATTGTCAAAATGACAAAACCAAAAAAGAAAATATGTTAACTGCTAATGGATACCTCCACCATGATGCAAGCAGGTGAAGTCTACTCACAGGTATAGAGTGCAAAAATGGCCAAGAACCTTTACGAGAAGCATTAGCCCTTCCCCAGACCTTGGCACCAATACGAGTTCTAGTTGCCCCAGCCACCCACCGTTTTGTCCCCCGTTCCCATCATAACAGAGTTATTTTAATCCCAAAAAATAAAAATAAAAAAAATTACTTATTATTGGAAGTAACGGCTACCACACTTCAACCCCTACCTCGGAGTTGTATTCCACGGTGCTCCCTCATTTATTAAATGGTGTACCGTGTGCCACACACCATACATAGTCAGGTATACCGCAGAATTAGCGACAAATTAAAACCGTAAAGATATATCATGATTAAAAATAGGATGTTATGAAATTGTGAATAGTAAAGTGGCTCCCGACAAATACGTCAATTCCCCTTAAATTGCTGTTCCTAATTTTCCACCGTCAACGCCTTCAGCTGTCGGTCTCTCCCTCTCTCGCGGATTCTCCTCACTCGTCATGCGGTGGCCGGCGCCGCCGTGGCGGACGCCGAAGAACGCCGGCTTAGGCGTCGCCGCCATGTCGTACGTGACTGTCGACTACCTCCGCCACCTCTCCCCGGTGTGGCACTCGCGCCTGCAGCCGGTGCTGTGGTCCCTCCTGGCCCTGGCAGCCGTGGCACGCGTCCCCTCATACCGCCACTGGTCGTCGGAGTTCCGCGCTGCGGTTCCGTTCGTGGCGTCGATGCTGTTCATGCTCGCCGCTCTCCTCTTCGAAAGCCTCTCTGTTCGCTCCGTCACCGCCGTCCTCGGCCTCGACTGGCACCGGTAGCAACTGTCACCGTAACTCACTCCGTTTCTTATCCCTCGCTTTCGGTGAATGGATCTGGTGTTTTTATTGTTGATCTCGTTGCAAATGTAGACTTTTAAGGCGAATCTAGTGTTATTGAATGAACTGTGTTGGTCCTTTGATTTCAATTTCTCTTTCTTTTTTTTTCTTTTTTTTTTTTTGGGAATTCATTATTTGCTATTTGGAGATTTGAGCTATTAGATTCGAGTAGTAGTTTAGCACACATTGTACGATGATTCGCTTGTGTTAGTTCTCTATCTGAGCTAATATTTGTTTATATTTTTGAAATTTTTGGTCTTTGGAAGGGGAATTCTTGAAGTTTCAGGTCTCTGTTTGAAAGATTTGAATTTGATGGTAGTAGCTTGGTTGGATCCATGCAGCAAGAAGGAAATGTATTCACTATGCATCTGAAAATTGTAGGTTCAAGTTTGGAACTTTGAACAGAGTCCCTGTGATTTATGCTGCAAAATGATAGTGGCAACATTCACACTACTTCATTTGTCACTTGCACTTGTATCAGAGGTGCAATGCAGGTTTTATTAGCATGATGATAAGAGTAATAGAAGCACTAAGACACTGCCGTGCAAGGGTTGGCGGTGAATGCTTCCTGAATTCTCTGTTTGGGTGAAATGAGAGTTGCTATATTTATGTTCATGGAGATCTACCCGAGAATTGAAAAACCTAGTGGCCTGCTTGTAAGATTGTGATTCAAATTAAAATAGCCGATGCTAATGATCTTGATTAGTCCAAGATTGTCTTCTGAAGAGAACTTTTTGCGCATGTATAAACTAGAGTATGATTAATGCTTGCTACTATCTCATATATTTTGTCATAACTATGGTTTGTTTTGGCTTGTTTGAATGAACAATACTTCAACCTGCTCTTTTATTTTTATTTGAAAGATGAAAACTTATTTACTTATATTTTTTTGACAGTGATACACCTCCTCTTCCGGACACTGGTCAATGGTTTTTCCTGGCATTAAATGAGAAACTCCCTAGTGTAATTGTTGAGATATTGAGAGCTCGTATTATTGGATTGCACCATTTCTTGATGTTGTTTATGATGCTGGCATTCTCCGTGCTATTTGATTCTGTAAAAGCCCCAGGCCTTGGACTAGGTGCTAGATACATGTTTACGATGGCAGTTGGCCGCCTTCTTCGTACCATAACTTTTGCATCTACAATTCTTCCATCACCCCGTCCTTGGTGCGCCAGTTCTCGGTTCAGAGTTCCAGCATATCCTCATCATTGGGCTCAGAAATATTATGTTCCCTATGCCTCAGATCATCATGCTATCAACCAGTTGCTAAAGCTAGATGAAGCTTATGGTATGCAGTGTACTGTCATTGGCTTCTACTCATTGCTTGTATATTCTCAAACTTCTTATGACTGATTCATGGGCTGCTTATGTTGTGGCCCATAATATTAAACTTGCAGTGCTTCAATTTTTTTTTTTTTTCATAAATTTTGTTGGCAAGAAAGAGTAACTTTGAATTGGAATTAAAACATATTAGGTTCTGGACATTGGAATTGTTTGCAGCCACTTGCAGTTTGTCTGGTGTGGTTATGTTAAGAAATCTAATCATGAAATTCATTGTGATCATACGAATTTTAGATTTTATTATTTTGTGTTTTATCCTTAAATATGATATTGAAAGCTTTTTATAATTTGGATACTTAAATTTTATAACTAATTCGTCTGTCATCAATCCATTCCTCCACATCTGTAAGAACTTGTCCACCTTTACAGATATTTTGCTTGAGCAAGAAGGTTCTGCTAAAATGCTACTTACCATACTTTTGTTTTGTAGTTGACATTGGGAAACCAGTTGGTGACTACCAGCCAGATTGGGGTTCAATGAGCTTTCTAATTGATTTCCTGCGGCCCACTGCCTCCGAAGGACCTACGTGGTACAGTCTGTTAAAGAAAGCTGAAGGTGGCTGCAATGACCTCCTATACAGTGGCCACATGCTTGTTGCTGTACTCACAGCTATGGCTTGGACTGTAAGATTTGAAGTTCATTGCTTGGCTGCATTGTCTTATCATCTTGTGGTTATTTGCATTTTGATTTTAAACTAGCAGCTTAATTGTTGACTTTTCAATTTCTAAAAATGGTTGCAGGAAGCATATGGAGGTTTCAGTTCAGGTCTTGTATGGCTTCTTGTGATGCATAGTGCCCAAAGAGAAATACGTGAACGCTATCATTACACTGTGGACTGCATTGTAGCCATCTATGTAGGTATCCTCCTGTGGAAGATGACAGGTTTTATCTGGTCAAATCAAGTTACATCTAGCGATAGGAGGCTGACTAAGCTTAAGAAGATTCAAGGTAGACTAATCCAAGCTTCGAAGGACTCAGACATGGATGAAGTGAGGGAGCTTCTCAAGGAGATTGAGTTAAGCAGTGAAGAGAGCAATAATCAGAGTGGAATTAAATATGCACGGTTGTTTCCTTGTGTCACCATTGGCTTTGCACTCACCATTGTCATTCTGGCTTTTATATTGACAAGTGATGGATGATCTTAACTCGACCTGATTGTTTTACGATGCCACACATTGTTTCATACTTTGTAAGCATTTTTTATCCGTGAGTGCCCCAAAAGTGAGGATTTGTAGTGCTTAACATTACGACTTGTCACCGCAGCCAATGATCATCTTCTTATATCACTGGACATGTTGTAAGTTATGCTGTATGAATATAGATCAAAATGACCGAATTGAGGCCAATTGATTGAGATTGATCACTGCGTATTTGCTTTTGACGGTGATCACTGCGTATTTGTTTTTGATGGTGGCAAACACTGAACATTTGCTAAGAGGAAGCCCGCTCTTTCTTCCTTCAAATGTTCTTTGCCAAGTGTGCTTGCCTTGGACATGTGTGATTGCACGGTTGGAGTGGCACTAAATTAATTGCTCTGATTTTTTTTTATATCGGGTCTTTTTTTTTTTTGGATCGGAATTAGTCTGATTTTTTAAAAATGAAACTAGATCTTTTTTTTTAATAATTTATAAAATTATATTATGTGACCTAAGTATTCAAATTATGTTTTTAAATTTTACTTATTTAAATTATTTATATCTATCTCATTATATGACATCATCACTGGCACGAAAAACATTAGAGATTTTTTTTTTCCTAATAAAGAGAACACGGCTAATGGGAGGGCTTTTTGTACGAATTTTAGTGAATTGTTAATAGTTATTCGATTTTCTTGATGACCAATCATGGATAGGGTAAAATAAAACCGTTTCATAAGTAACTTACTTTAATTGACATTCGACAAATTTTATGTCAACATATTTGTAACATGAAGTATTTTCCTTTTAAAAAATGTTAAATGGCACAAAAAATAAAATCTAATATTATGAATTTTTACGAATCACATGACAACCTACTTTTTCTACTCATGATGAAGTTGAATATAGCAGAAGGAAAAGTGAAAAAATAGTATGCGACATGGATTTATCACGCCTCTCTACTTATTTCACCAAAACTTATGAACAAGTAGCAACACTGTTTTTCACATGAATACCTAAATGGTTGGACTTGAAGGTTATTAATCCGTTGACCATGAACGGTTCCAAACACAGAAAACAGTAGCACTCGGCTGTGACATTGAGTAAAACACTTAATTTGGGCCCAAGTGGAAGATATTATTGTTTACTGTTTTTTTGATAAAATATTATTGTTTACTTCTTTCATTAGTTATTAAATATAATTTTAAAAAATTATAAAGCCTGAAGGAAGGAGAAGCGTGCGAGTGTGAGTGTGAACTAGGAAGGGAAGTTGGTTACTCCGTTTGCCTGCTATTCGCTTTCTTATTCCCAAACAGATATTTTGGTCTACCCTTGTTTTTGTCCTTTTTTTTTTGGTTTCACTATCCAAACAAACCTACACCCAGTCCCTCCAAGTTTCTTGCACATCCCCCTTTTCCTTGTTTTCGGTCAGCTCAGCAAAAACACGTTCCCTTTTCGTTCCGTTCCCATGGCACTCTCCGTTTCCGCGTCGTCCACAATCGCTTCTTTGAACTCATCCGAACGCTCCACGCGTTTGGCAGCAGCCGCTTCAGCTACTGTATCTGCATCTTCTTCTCCTTGTTCCACAAAGCCATCCTCGCTGCAATTCCCTGTTCGCACTCGCTTCCTTCAGATTGGAACCGCTTCCTCTTCCTCTCGCGGTCGAATCCTTCCTCCGGTAACAATAAAACCTACTACCTCTCCTTCCATCAATCAAGATTCTTCTATGCTTATTTATTTATTTATTTGAAATTGTGCAGGTTGAAGCAAAGAAACAAACATTCTCGTCGTTTGATGATTTGGTAGCCAATTCTGAGAAGCCTGTTTTGGTTGACTTCTATGCTACCTGGTATGTAACTGACTTCTTAATTATCTCCATGCTCCGTGTTAGGTGTTAGCTTTGAGGTTACACTGCTTTTAGATGTTTATATCATAATAATCATTGATTTAAAGAGTGAGTGACCTCCTATGGCCTGGTTTATAGGTGTGGTCCTTGTCAATTCATGGTTCCCATACTCGATGAAGTAGGCACTCGGCTTAAAGATAAGATACAGGTAGTTAAGATTGATACCGAGAAGTACCCTGCAATTGCTGACAAATACAGGATTGAGGCCTTGCCAACTTTCATCATTTTCAAGGATGGAAAGCCCCATGATCGATTTGTGAGTCACATTATCTTCTTTTTTTTTTCCTTTTTGGGCAATGAATTCCTGACACTTGCATTTGGGGTAGGATTACATGGCACGACATTTAAATTTGAATTGTGAAACTGAATTTGATGTGTAACTGTATTTGCATAAACATTCGATAATGTTGCGATGTTCTTAGATATGCTATTCTTAGAACTAACCCACGCTTTTCTAGGCTTGTTTAATTTTGTTGGAATTTTGAAGTTGCATTTATAAATAGTTTCGTGAAAAGCTTCAAACATGAACTATTGTAATATTGCACTTGGTTGCTCTGCTGTCTAAGGAAAGAAGAGCAAGTCATTTTCCCCTCTTGTTTTCTAACTGCTTCAACTTAGCTTTCTTGAATATAGAGGACTTGCATCTCGAGGAGGAACCTTCTAGTTTCAAATTAAAACTGGATGTTTGCACATTCACATTCATTGCCGCTAAGGCTTGTTCTTGTTGACTTGAACATAATGAAAACATGCTTTTGTTAGAAGGTACAGAACCTAATCAGTGCATCAATTCAAGAATGTTTAAGATAGACTTTAGTCCGTGGTCAATAGCATAAGATGGTATCATTTAGTTATCCAAATGCTGTCTTCTGTTATCAAGTTTGAATATGTGAAGGTATATTGCTTGAAGTGTTATCTTTGATGTACTTGTAGATTGTCACCAATGTTATCTTCACACTCATTTTTTATATAAATATAAATATGTTGTTAAAATTAATTACCATTCTCTTAAATATTAGAGAACTTCTCTTATGCTGAATATTTTTACTTGAAAGTTTTCGTTGTGTCCGCCAGAATTAAAAAAAAAGTGTTTTCATCTTGAAGCTACATAGAATGTTCTGTTTATTTAAACTTCCCATGTTTTTAACAACTATCTTCTTTTTCTAAGAATAACTTTGGTGTTTGGATTTGCAGGAGGGAGCAATGACTGCAGATCAGCTCATTGAACGCATAGAAACCGGTCTCAAAGTTAAGCAATAAACCTAGTAAGTCTTTGTTGTTACCCTGTTGCCATTTTATTTAACACATGCACTGGACATCTGTAAGTTACTTGTCTATATTCCCTACAATCGTACACCTCTAAAATTTCGTATTATCTTAACTTTTTCAGGTGTAATGAAGCCACAAGGAAGTTTTCTTTTGGAATGTTGGATCTCATATATGAATGTATTGGAGGACCAGGACCGCCTATTGTTTCAATATCATTCAGACTTTTTTTTGTGTAGTTATTATTGTATCTCGAATTGCTAGGGCCTTGACATACACAAAAATTGATTTGTTCTATTAACAGTGACATTTTTTTCAGAAAGATTCACTGGAAAATTTGATTCTACCCATGTTTCCCGAAGCAACACTTTGTTCCACTTGTTTCATTTATACTCCAAGTGCGATTGCTATAATATATACTGCCTTGACTACAAACAGATCGATCTTAAGAAGATCATTGCATACTCCTTAGTAGCCCATATGAATTTGGTGACTATTGGTATGTTTACTCGGGGGGCAGCCATTAGGTCACCTATTTCTAGTTGGTTTTGAGTTAGGCGATGGACACACCCTTACCTTTATGAGATATATATCATTCTTTATAGCTGGAAGTTTTACGGAAGTATTGATAGAAAATCAGATTCTGAAAATAAGGAATGCTTAAAGAAGCACCGGAGCTTACGTATTTTCATAGTTAAATGCAGTCTGAGGAATTTAGATGGCAACTTTGTTTCTTTTCTTATTAACTGAAGTTCATAAAGCGTTTTCTTCTGTGTAACAACTAACAAGATTTTGCGTCTCTACGTCAGACTACTCAAGGTGTGCCTCGTCAATTTTGTCGACAAATATCGTCTCTAATTTTGAACGTTTTATTCAAGTGTTAACTTGTGGTTGATGCTTTAAAATTTCAAAAAAAGACTAACGAGATGGTTAAGTTGGAAATAACGATGGTTCACTGGGATGAAGTAGATGATGTGAACTAAGTTGAACTCTATGGTGGAAGAGATGTTCTGACAATTGGTGAATCTTAGAATCCCTAAGAATCTCTCAAAATTGAAGCATTGTTGCATAGGAACACAAATAAAATATTGATACATCCCTAGGACCCTTGCTTTTGTTCATCAGTAAAAGATTGATTGATAATCACGAGCCCATAATTTAAAGATCCAATATTATGGATCATTCATGCATTGCTTTGTGTTATTTATTTCGTTTCAACTTTACTTTTATCCAGATCATGTAAAAACTGTTCTTTTATGACAGTGATCAGAGGATATGAGTTGGTAGTGCCTGTTGCATCTTATCTTTTGTGCACTGGGTCAAATACCCTTTTGATATTAGCAAGTTCTAAATAATCATGCCGCGCCGATTCTCAACCTACGGCTAAATTGGTTCAACCAGTAAAGTATCCAGATTTGGATAAAAAATATTGAGAATCAAGATGGAAGAACATAACAACAGCAAAGGCTATGCATTAAATTATGCAATACTGATAGGGATTGATATTATAGTCTCTATTTTCTCCCCTTATTTTACCCTAAAGATAACAAGTTGCCATCTAAGATAAGAACTTTATACTAGGATTATACTGCAAGCACAAAGGAATACCAGTTAAAGATGGTCATTTCCACATATCCATCTTGTGCATGCCTACTTCTCAATACTAGGCAATAAATGATTGTGATGTAGTGAATAGGCAATCAGGAATGACCATATCGACAGAAAGTATAGTCTTGCAGCACTACACTAAATGTAGGTGAAAATATTTGATTCAAATAGCAAGAAGACCAAATGAATTGTCAAAAAGCAATGAATTCCAATTCAACCATAACAAATTCGTTATAACACGAGATAGTGAGATTAAGCCTTCACCAAATGAAGGCACTCCACCTAAGTATCCAAAAGCAAACAGTCTTTAGGCAACATGGACTTCGGTTAATCAATGGTCAACCCATACATAAAACTTTGAAGACCACAATGTGATGGCGAAACCAAGCTTTCATTGTAAATATGACAGTTCCTATGACCTCTGCTGTCAATCAGAGGATAATCTAATCGGCCATCATTTGAATTATACAATTCTAATCTGGAACTGGGAGGTATCGCCAGAAGAGAATCAGCTAGGACATCATCATTTTCTGTTATGTACAAGGCTTCTAAACACAAGGGTTCCTCATGCGATATCATCACCAATTTAGTCCAGGATTGTTGAACTCCATACTCCTTCATCAACCACACAACCCAATGAGTAATCTTATGGTCAAAACAGACACAAAGGCAGTTAGTTCCTCGAGACACCCAACACCGGCTTGCAAAGGTTGTCATCATCATCCCTATCAGGGAGGGACATTTGACCAGGCACCCAAGCTGTCCAATTGAGAGTGCCTCTCACAAATTTTTCTATACCAATGGGAAGAAATGGAAAATCCTGAATGGTTGTCCGAGAATTTGAACCAAATGTATAAACTTTGGTCCCATATTTCTCACCACCCACAAGAAGCTCGTACGTATCATGCACATGATCATAGCCAAAGCCATGATATGTGAAACAGGCAAGCTCAATTTTCAACCATTCGGATGCCAATCTAGTGCAAGGGTTCCCCAATCTAACAAAATTACGAAAATGATAACGCAAGCACAGCAACCCATTGCAGGAATCTAGCATATCTAAAACAGTCCATCTAGCTGATGGGTTCTCGAACAAAGGTTGTATGGAAAAATCCGACTTTGCAACCTTCCACGTCACGATTGGAATACGCCAATCGTGGGTAGGTCATGGTTGGATCCACGGTTAGCGAACTGGTTACTGGGGATTAGCGTTTTCCAAGATTTGCACATGCTCCTAAATCGAAGAAGAGACCTCACCGGAAGCCTCACTGGGATTTCCACGATGAGCTCGATTTGATGGATTGGCAATGTCCGCGGCGACGAAGACGGTGGTGTTGTCATCTGAGCAGGTTCCTCTGAGCATCACGCAGCGTCATGCTCAACCAAGAGGAAGAGGTGGACGGCACAATGAGCGGCAATGTCACTGTTGGAACGTTGCAGAGTGTCATGGTGGTGAGGTGCAAATACTGCTAAGTGCTTTTGAGTTGGCATCACCGATGGGAGAGACCAAGAGATCAGGGAAATTTAACCGAATTTTGAAAATGCATACAAATAATAATTTAAAAAAATATGGACTTAGTTTATATATACTGATAATGTAAAATTATTTTAAACTGTCATCTAATAAAATTAAGATAATTGCCAATATAGTCTATTTCACAATGTTCCATACAAAATGAATTTACCTAACATAACTCCTAATGCAAAGATGAGGGCATCTAGTTGTCAATATTCTCCTTTCATCTTCATCCATGAAAATTTCCTTTGAATACATTCCAACGTTTCGGGTAATGAGTAGTCGTTTTACAATCCTAGCCTTTATAACCTCTAATTCGGCAATCCAACAAGAAATAAATACCAAATAAAACTCAATAGTAATCATACACTAATCTTGCTTGATATTTGGCAGCATTCTTCTTTTCTTTTTTTTCCTTCTTTTTATGGCATAGATCACCAATATCCGAAAATTCCCTAGACTCTAACTACTCTGATTTAAGCCGGGTCAGCCCAGTATGGGGGTAAAGCTCTCACAGCGCTACTTTTTCTCATCCACAAGATTCAAACTCGAAACTTTACTTGAAGGGATCAAGTGTTGAACCACTTGAACTAACTAAATGTTGGCTATTTGGCAGCATTTTAATTGATAGCAATATATCCTCCACCATAAATTGGACCATAAAAACATAAGATCAGCAAAATAAAAATAATATATCAGCTAATCACCAAATACAAATCAAAATTTAAATTCAACAAAATCCTAATAATTCATTCTCAAAAGAAAATACTGTTGGCTTGGTCCAAACAATATATCTCATTCATTAAAAACAAAGAAAAAAAGGGGTAGGAAATGAAAACTCAGCGCTTCTTAGAGACACCAACAGTTTTACCCCTACGACCCGTAGTCTTGGTATGCTGGCCACGTACACGAAGACCCCAGTAATGCCTCAAACCTCGGTGGTTCCTGCATGAAAGTTTCAAATGTTAGGTTGCAGTCTTATATATGTTTCAATAACCAAAATCCTATTCACAACATTGTATAAAATCAAGGTCGAAAGATGGTTCCTCAGATCCAGGAAACAGACAAGTACACACAGTGAGATGAAGTCATGCAAATCAATTTCGTATAGGCCCAAAGCACGACATTAGAAAAATAATATGTATCATGTATCAACAGTTAATAGCTTTCCTTTGATTTTACAATCTTTCCAGCAATGTAAGTTTTAATTAGTATGACTTCAAGCAGAACCTAGTCTAAATGACAATCCACTTCACTGAAACTGCGTTTTATAAACAAAGCAGAATAGAGAATCATGTTCCATGGCTTTAATTTCACAAACACCATTTGATACCACTGCAGCAGCTTATATGAAAAGTTTGTTTTTGATGACTAACAGCATGAATCTAAAAACTCCAATATCAAATAAGGCACTTCCCCATGCCGTATTGTGCATATCTACTAAGGCAAAAGATCTGTTAGGACAGCTAGGCAATGAATCATAGAATTATCTTATTTACATGGACTTTCTATTGTCAGTTAAAGATTGTTCCAATGTAAGTGTATGCAAAAAATACTTTAAAATATGTTGAGGGAAAGAACAGTCATTCCGTAATATTCAATATATTTGGATGAATTACTGTTTTGGGATCAACCATTTGCCAAAATAGTTAACATGAACCACAATATGTCAAATATCACATACCCAATGTAAGGTGTATAAAACAGCTTGAAATAAAAAAATTAAAATTAAAATCTACAATTTACAAGTAAATCACCTGATTTTCTTGAGTCTCTCCAAGTCATCCCTTAACTTCATGTCCAGTGCATTTGACACCACCTGAGAATACTTGCCATCCTTGTAGTCCTTCTTCCTGTTCAAAAACCAGTCTGGGATCTTGAATTGCCTTGGGTTGGCAACCACAGTCATGAGATTATCCAGCTCAGCAGCACTGAGTTCACCAGCTCTGGCAACAACATAAACAAAACCAATTTCAATACAAAACATGAAAGGGTTAAATACACAGCAAGGAAATACAAATCCTGAATCAGTGAATCATAGCAATATAAGGGTAAAGTAAGGATAACTGAGAATTAAAAATAAATAATAATAATAATAATAATAATAATAATAAAGAGTGGCAATGTAAAGTAAAACCTTTTGTTCATGTCAACATCAGCCTTCTTGCAGACAATGTTAGCAAATCGCCTGCCAATACCTTTGATTGAGGTCAGAGCAAACATTATCTTCTGCTTCCCATCTACGTTTGTGTTCAGAACACGAAGTATGTGCTGGAAATCCTCGTTTGCCACTAGAGACTATAAACCCCCCCCCCCCCAAAGCCCAAAAAAAGAACAAAAACGCAATCATTACACCACATTTCAACCATAAACAAAACAAGGGTCTGTTTCGAAACTCTTGGCTTCAAATCACAGGCTGCAAAATTGAACTAAAGTTCACATATTTTATGATCGTTCAAACAAAAAGCTAAAAACTTTCAAACAGCAACATGTATAGAGAGGGAAACAGCACAACAACGTACCATGTTGAATGCAGAGAGATTCAAGGAAGTGTGATGCGGCTCTCCGTCTCTGCAGCTGGGTACGCCACCTTTGCTAAAACCTCACGGTTTCCGATCTGCACAGGAGGGTTTCTTTCTTTCCTTCTTTCTCCCTGTGGGCCATACTCCTGGGCTGGGCTGGGCTGGGCTGGGCTGGAGAATGGGCCTAACTGGCCGAACGTAATTAATGTCCTCGTTGTGTTTGGGCTCCACGTTTTCAAGGGCTTTGGACCTTTGGTAATGCTCGTTCGGTATTGTCCAAGTCACATTCTATAGTTTGACCAAGAAACGTAGTATTTGAAAAAAAAACAAACTCGGTGTTAAGTAGGTTTCTGCGGACACTAATATTTGATGTGATTTGCTAGATAACGGTCCACGAACATAACACGCGTCGAGTATTTGTGATGAAGGGGTAATAATCTGTTTTTCAACATCAATCCACATTTTGAAAATCGACTGCTATTATATTTTTTTTTCCCTCTTGATGAAGTACGTGGCGGCAAGACGTGGCTCCAACTTGGCCACATGTTTATTGTTAAGTATTGCCCCACCCGTGGGCAGGGCCAATCATTTAATTCCACTGTCACAACCATGATGCCAATATCCAAATACGTGTAACACCCGAGTATGTCACCTAAGTTTCATATCCATCACATTTTCCACTGCCTTCCTTTCGAATTAAGAAATGTTGGGGATTCAATTGTTATCAGATATTGTGTTCATTTATCACTTATTTATTATTAAATAGAATGTAAATTTTATTTAAATAAATTTATATTTTATTTAATAATAGATAAATAATAAATTAATATAGTATTCTATAAAAAGCGAATCCCACTTATCTTTCAAATTTTGATGATTTGAAGCAATAGTTATGATTTTAATTTAATTAATCTTAAGTGTATTTCTTTCTATTTATTATTATTTAATAAATTGTGTTTGATATTTTAGATAGTTGTTATTAAACTCAGATTATTCAAATAATATGATATCATATATAGCTAAACAATAATATATAAAAATTTATATAATTTGATTAAAATGTTTTTTTTTTTGTTAAAACTAACTTGGGTCAAATATATTTTAAATATTGATGATTTTAATCAAAAAAATTGCATATAATATCACTGCTCATTAGGTTCTTTACCAATGCTCTGTGGGTTGAAATAATTGGTTATTTGCTTTTTTTAATTAAGATCTTAGGTTTAAATATTATAGATAAAAAAATTAATATTAAGATAATTTTATCTTTATATTATAATAATTTGGTTCCAACCAAATTAATTACAGCATAATAAATTTTGAATATTGATGATTTAGAAATAAAAAATGGTCATAAAAAATGGTGGTGGACGTCACATCCATGAAGGAGAAATTATAGCTTAAGGAGGATTTAGCACTAGTCTATATATTTATTAATTTTTATTTATTTAAAATTAAAAATATAATTAGAATTTCGAAGCATAAATAAAAGAATTAGTAGTAAATCCTAACTAAAGCTAAAATGTTATATGAGTGAAGTAAACACAATATGTGATATTCTAAAATAACAATAATACCAAAAAAGTGTTAGTCTGAATATAAAAGTCTTAGATCCTTTAAGTATAAAATTTTGAATTTGATTATGAAATTATATATATATAAAAATACTATTAAAGAAAGTCTCCATTTAGCCATTTAATTGTACACGAAAAAGTTGCCTCTCATCTGTAAGATGAGGGGATACGACCAGAAATTAAAAAGAAAAATCTTTGCGTGAAGAATCCATTAGATTAGTTTGACAGTTATGATTGTCGATGCTTTTTCATGTCGTTTTGTTGGCGGAGAATCTTAAATACTTGATGTAAAGAAACTTAATTATATAAATAAAAACTAATTTTAATATATTGTTACTATAAAAATATATTATATTATTATTTATTATATATTATCATATTATTGAAAAGATCTTTTTTTTGTAACAATTATTTTTAAAATTATATATAATAATATTTAATTAATAAAAATATAAAATACTTCATATCAATAATGAGTTAAAATTAAATTAAAAAAACTATAAATCTTGTATTCTTGTTATACCTAGATGACCTGTTTGAGGGTGGATCTAAGTAAACTGTGGATACGATATTTTGCCACAATTTATATAGCAATTAGTCATATTTATATAATAATTAATTATATTTTTTGGTCATTTAATCAGATCAAAATTATTGTGAACCGAAAGTTTTGAAGTCTACCTTAAACTTCACTGCACCTAGCCAATCTGTATTTCTTTATACGTAAACTTTAGCATGTATATTTCTATTGCCAAAAAAGCTGTTTATATTTTTTTATATGAGAATAATTTATATATATTAATAATATAAAATAATTTTATATTATCAATCAATATAATTTTAAAAAATTATCATAGCACAATAAGTAATAATTTATTATGATAATTACTTATGAATTTAATTAGTATGCACTAATAGTATAAAATAGTTTTATACTATAAATCAATAAAGATATAAAAAAATAAAAAATCATGGTAAGTACCTTATTATAATGGATAGTTACTTATATGAGTTAGTATTTTTGATTATTTCTATTGATTGATAATATAAAACTATTTTACATTATCATTGTATTTAAATTAAATTTATCACTTATTATAATTTATTACTTTTTAAAAGTTTTATTGATTAACAACATAAAAGCAATTAATCTCTTTTTAAATTTATATTTTCTCTTAAAAAGGGAATATGTTAAAACTCTTGGGATGGAATATCCTTTGTTGCCGACACCAACCAACTGTTCAATTAGCAACTGCCGTTCAAATGGGCCCCACTCACCGCCCATATTATCTGCTTTCCTTTCCTTTCCTTTTTTTTGGCTTTTTTGGTTTTTCCTTGAGTGACATTATTTCTCAACTTGGGATGTATTGTCCCACCAGCCATCATCTTCACCTAGTTGGGTTCTTTTTGAGAACACAATTATCCAATTTTTGTTTTTGTTTTTCAATTAATTAGCCACAAAATTGGTATGTGCTCCTCGTTTGACAAATGAAAAATGACAATAAAAAGCCAAAGGACAACAAATTTACAATGACATTCAAGATATTTCTAATGGGTAACACTATTAACAAATTTTGTAAAAGTATATAACCAAGCAAATCAAATTCTTATAAATTATATTTAATTAGTATATACTTTATTTTGTGTATAATTTTGTGGTAAAAATGGAAAGAATTTGAGACAGTTACGTGACGCATTATTTTATAACTAACAATATTTTTAAGCTTGTGAAATAATAGTAATCATAATTAATCTTGCTATTTTTTCTTACCTATAAGATAATAACATGTAGTTATCGTGAAAAAGAAGAAGAAGAAGAAGATACTAACATGTAATTGGTGTAATGTGGTTTAACTGGTATCTTTCCTGATTAAAGAATTGCGATAATATGGCGACGGAATTTTTTGAATGGCATAATTCGATATTAAACTGTGAATACTTAACAAATAATAATAATTAAATTTTTCATTATTTCATATGTTGCACTATTAACATAAAATATCTTACATTATCAACCAATCAAATATTATTATATATGCAATATTTAAGGTAATTTTGTAAGAGTCAAATAATTTTATTGATGTAATTTTGACCGTCCTTATAGATCTTACTTAACTAGAATAAGATTACTTATGGTAGGAGGATATCTGTTATTTCAATCAAAAACTAATTTTAATGATGTAGTAATTAATACATAATTTAATGGACTCGTTTGGTTAAAATTTTAGGAGAAGTATTTCTTGAAAAGCAGAAGTAGAAACAAAAGCAAAAAATTATTTTACGTTTGGATATAATTGTATAAGTATTTTTTTATCAAAATTAGAAGTTATTAAATTATTTGGATGTGATAACTATAGAATTACTTTATTTAATAAAATTATAATTAAGGATATGGAGAGAGAGAGAGAGAGAATGAGAGTGAAAAGAGAATGGTAATTTTTAAAAATTTTAAGGATAAAATCATAATTAAGTGGGAAAAAAGTAGTTGCGAATTTTAAGGAACAACATTCTCTCTCTTCTACTACTTCTGCTTCTAGGAAAAACAGCTCTGTATCTGTTTCTCAAAAAAGTAGAAAAATTGATTATTTTCTGATTCTACTTTTTTTGGAAGCACAAACAAATAATATTAAAAATTATATAAGTACTTTGTTTTGAAAAATTTTCAAAAAAAAAGTATTTCTTTCTATACTAGAAGTATAAATAAACGCACCCAATAACTATAAAAAAATTATTTTATATAAATAATATAAACTTAATTTTGATGCACTTTTAATATAAAAGAGTTTTATATTCTCATCCAATTATATATTTTTATTTATAAAATATTTAAGATAATGGTGGTTTAATAAAATATTTTATTTATATAATAATATATAATTAAATATCTCTATAATTTTTTTATGTTGACAGTATACTAAAATTAATTAAATTCTATTACAATTAAATACATAATTTTTTCACATACTTAAAGTAATATAAATATAAATGTTATTTAATGTATACAATTTTTAGAAGTTATATAAAGAACTGGATAGTCGACATGTTACTGTGCCGACAATTTTGTGGGCCTGCCACCGAGCCCAGGAAGACGTCCTCATTCAAGTCATATCATAATTTAGAGCTGCTGACCAAAAATAATAATAATAATAATAATTTAGAGCTACACGCTCCAATTAAAAAAAGAGAAAAGTAATTTGTACATACTTACTATTGACATACTTTGATATCTTCTCTCTATCTCTCTCCTCTTCTCTCTTGCTTTTTTATTTTTTCTTTTTCTTTCATAATTTTTTTTTTAAAGTTTTGTGAGAGGGTGTCTATTTGGACATACTTTTAAGTATGTACAAATAACACCCCTCTTAAAAAAAAGGGGGAGCCGGGGAGACAAGTTCCACCCATTATTGCCGGCAATTACTCCAAGAGTAAATATATAAAAGCAAAACTAAAGTTTATACTTTTTTCAGTCATTTTGATATATTAATAACACTGAAATTTAAACTTATAATTTGATGTATGTTACCTAAACTTCTCGTCAGTAGCGTACTCCTAATGATCAAGTTGAAATGATGCTATCAATACTTTTTTTTTTTATTTATTCCACAAAGTTAAGAGAGAGAGGTTTCCATATGTCTCAATGAAGTTTATAATAAAATTTGCAAATAATTTTACTAACAAGAATTAAGTAGAGGGATAATAACACTTGTTTGTTTTAAGTGGTTTACTATTTATTTTTATTAAATAATAATATTTTAAATTTAAGTATTATAAATAAAAAATTAATGTTTTGATAATTTTATTTTCATAGTTAGTTGATCCAACTCAATTTAGACTATTTAAAGTCTAGTTAGTAGACTCTATATATTGGTAGTTTAAGCCCAAAAAAAATTAATATTTTTTTAATGAAAAAACTAGAGAAAAACGATTCACTAATATCAATGAAAAATAAAAAATACCAGATCATTTCATATACGATATATGCATGGGGATTATTATCTTTGCTTAGATTTTCCTAGTTTGTTGGCCATAGCATTCATTATTTTTACAAAATAGAATTATATATGAATCTCAACAGCATATTGAACGAGCTCCAAGCAACCGCACAACCGAAAAATAAAAAAAGGAAATGCAGCACAGCAGCAGTGATAATTTCCTTGGGCTGCTCAGAGATGGGATTGTAGTTTTAGCTCCCAAAATACTTTTTATTGGCATAAAAATAAAAATATATAGTATTTGAGTGTGTTTGGGTTATAATTTCTTTTTTTAAACTTATTTTTGAAATTTAAAAAGGTCTTTTGAGATAAATACTTTTGAAATTATTTTTTATTTTAGAAAAATACTTTTTGAGAGGGAATCTTACTATTACTTTCACATTAATAATCAAAAGTAATTTTGCTTTATCCTATCTCTTAAATTTACTTTTGACATGTTCAAACCAAATACAAATTAATTTTTTTAAAAATAATTTCTCTAAAAGTAATTTTTCCAAAAATTAATTCAAATATACTCTTAAAATTTACTTATCTAAATGAACCAAACAATTAAAAAAATGTTATTAATAAATTTTTAATTGAGAATAATTTCTATACATAATCGATATAAAATTACACTGACATCCAATAACAATTCAAAAAGTTATGCCATCCAATACCTAGATAACTAATCAAGATGAGGTGACAACTTGATAAATTATTATTGGATATAAGTGTAAAATTACTTTGCATGGACAATACATGGAAATTGTTTTTATTTTTAATTTGTGTATATATTACGGTCCAAAACTAAATACAATTAAGAATGCACACAAAAAAAAAAAATTATAAAGCATTAAGAGGACCCAAATTTCCAAATCTTCTCCCGCAAAGTCATTTATGGCCTACCAAGAACGAAGGAACTCAACTGGCCAATGACACATGTCTAGCATGATCACCCGTTTATAAATAGGCAACAAGCACAAGCCAACTGTCCCATCCCATCTTAAACCCATTTCCATAATCACTCCCTTCTTTTAATTTGATCCATCTTATCTGAGCTTTCAATATCCACCATGTCTGAGGAGAAGCACCACCACCACCACCTCTTCCACCACAAGGATGAGGACAAGCCTGTAGACACCGACACTGGTTACAACCAGTCATCATATGATAACCCTTCTGGTGGTGGCTATGACTCTGGCTACAACAAGCCATCATCGTATGATAACCCTACTGGTGGTGGCTATGAAGGTGGTTACAATCAGTCATCATATGATAACCCTTCTGGCGGTGGTGGTGGCTATGAGTCTGGTTACAACAAGACAGCTTACTCTAGTGATGAGCCTTCTGGTGGTGGCTATGGTGCTGGTGGTGGATACTCCGACACCACCACTGGTGGTGGCTACGACAAGACAGGCGGTGGCTATGGCGATGATGCCGATCGACGATCTGATGAGGTTGACTACAAGAAGGAGGAGAAGCACCACAAGCATCTTGAGCACGTTGGTGAGCTTGGTGCTGCAGCTGCTGGTGCCTATGCTTTGGTAATTTTCTTTACTGGTAGTTTTTTGCTATGTTCATTCTTCCATGATATATGAATAGTAAAAACTTTCACAAAATTACAATGATATTGTTAATTAACCTGAACTTTAGTGTTTTACATGGAAATCCAAATGTTTGGTTTTTTTTTTTTTCAACAGTTCTCAAAATTATGTATAAAATCACTTTTATAATAGCTTCTATTTTTTTTTCCAGAGATATTTATTTGAACATACCTATTAGATGCAAATAATGAATATTATATGGGACAAAAAATTTAAAAATATTTATATATTTTTACGAAAAAATTTGTTATATCTATTTTTCACTTAACTCGTCACATATCCGAAAAGACGTTTAAAAATTATATACAAAAATTATTTCCCTTTTCTTTAATTGAGGCCAGATTGAACAGTAAATTTTTTTAAAAATGTGTGTTATTTGAAATTATTTTGACAAAAAAATTAATTTTCATATGTTTGGATAATTTTCTAAAAATAATTAAATTTAAAAAAAATCTGTTTTTAATTTTTTTTAGAAGTTAAAAAAATAACTTACAAAAAAAAATAATTTTCTACTTTTTTAGTTTATACATAAAATGTAAACTTTAAAATAGCCTTTTTTTGAAAAGATGAAACAAACATACTCTTAATGTCTCAATTCTGATTTTGAAACCTCATATATTTATCATTTTAATTTGTATTTTTATTTTTAATAAATAAGTTATATGCCTTGAAATAGACATACGTTTTCAACTATGACAATTCAAAAACAAAATATAGAATAACTGATGCCCTTTTGCTGCATGTGGTTTAATAGTATGAGAAGCACAAGGCAGAGAAAGATCCAGAGAATGCTCACAGGCACAAGATAGAAGAGGAGGTTGCAGCAGTAGCTGCAGTGGGAGCTGGAGGGTTCGCCTTTCATGAGCATCATGAGAAAAAGGAAGCAAAGGAGGAAGATGAAGAAGCTCATGGAAAGAAGAAGCACCACTTCTTTGGCTGAACATAGTATAAGCACAGAAGCATTGCCAATATTCATTCTATTCTGCTGTGTTGTGCTTTTGGCTTATATATGTATCTTTAATTTATCTTCCAGTTTGCTTTGAGTGGTTTGGACTTTGGAGAATGTTTCCTTGGTGTTGCTTCGTATACACGTATAGATACGTGCTATGTTAACTGCTGAGTATATAATAATATTGTAAAATAATTTGTGATGGTTTTATCTTATTCATCACTTTATGCTATATATGCCCTTATCTTAAAGAGTTAAGACTATCTTTTAGTAAACTCTGGTTTTCTTTAATCAGTTAACTGATATAACAAGTGCAAATTATAATTAAAAATTTAACATTCTTACTATAGTGGGGACATGAGGCCACGCCCAACCATTTTAATTTTGAGGAATGATTTTTGTACATTATTTATAAATATTATTTTAAATATCTTATGAATTAGGTAAAAAAGAGAAACAAAAAAAATTTAAAAGGGAATAATTTTTAAGTAATTTTAACCACGTGTCATATGATATCTAAATTTGATGTGTAATTATAATGTATAATTAATATGTCTCTTATTAATATTTAGTTAGTTTAAGTGATTTATTAATTATTTTTTTATTAGATTCGGATATTATGAATAAAAAAAATTAATGTTAAAATTTTTTTATCCTTAGAGATCTAGCTTGGACCAACTAGTTGGGATATAATAAATTTTATATACCAATAACTGTTTTTTCAGAAGTAACAACTAACATAGCCCTTTAGTTTTCTTTTCCTGCTTAGCACATGCTTGGCGTCCACTATTCATTATAGTAACTATTCACGTTTGGACTGTAAGGTCGATAATTGGGACCCCCCCCCCCCCCCCCCAAAAAAAAAAACCGGGCAATAGAGTAGGTACAGTAATGCCGACGTATTATTTAAAATGAATATACTGGACGATATGCATCCGAAGGAACCACTCAATGATGGACAAAGTTTATTTGACATATCTATCTAAATATCGTAGATATTTAGAGTTGAGAAAGTATACAGTAATAAAGTGATGTATTATTTATATATAACTCATCTCATACTCTAGATTAATATATTATCCATTTATTATTGGATAGATGTAATATCTAATCTAAATGGAGATCACACATTTATTTAATAACGAATAGGTGGTATGTTGGCTCAAAATATGAGGTGAATTATATTAAAATATTATTTTTTAATAATAAAATAATATTAATCTACCATTTTATATGTCTATGTTGATGTGTATATTTGAGATTGTGTGATACATTGTATTAAGAACTTTTGAAAAAAAATTTTGGTTTATTTATTTATTAATTTTATATATCAATAAAATATTTATTAATTGATTAATTTTCTTCTTTACATAATTTTAATATATTATTAATAAAAATTATAATATATAATTAATAGAATGAGTTAATTAAATATAAAAATTAAATAAAATATTTTAATAAATATATTTTATAATTAAATCTTAATTTTGAGTTCTCCAATTTTTGTGCATACCGCAAAAATGAAAGACAGAGTGGATTTGATGTTGTGAAACCCAATCCGAAATTTCCAATTTTTTAAAGATAACCTTATCCACCGATGGTTATTTCACCGGAAAGCGATGGAGAAGTCATCGCCAATCACTTGTATCATGTGCAGCAACTGCTGGACACGTGTGCTGCAATAAAGAAGCATCTCGTAGAGGCAACAAGGGTATTAATGAAGGTTGAAAGCACCAAGAACCTTGAAATTGGACACAACTACCCTAGAGGCCCTTATTTCTCGGTTTGGGGAATAAATGATGCATCTCAACAACTGATGGGGAAGGGGAAAGTGGACTTGCACCTTTCACATTTTCGTCTAATGACCGGCCAATGCTTTTGCCAGAGATATCTTCCAATGCACAAGGGAAAGCTTGTGACTCGTGAGCTAAAGCCTTAAAGGTGCCTCTTACTTCAAAAGCACGCCAGGTCGCAGGTCATTGATTTGATCAAATCATCAATTAAGCATGGTAGATTGGTAGGGTATGTTAATCATAAAAGCTACAGATTTTAATCGTAAAAGAATTTGTTATCACTTTATTTGAATTAAAAAAGCCAGAGATGTTATACAGATCGCCAAAGAATTTGTCTTTCATATCAATTATGTTTAGTACCAATCTTAATGCAGCAGCCTGAAGCAAACAAGAAAAAGACCCAAAAAAAAGTAATATTATGTTCAAAATTGGAAAATCCTATTATAATTTACATATAAATGTAACATTTTTAATCGTAAAGGACAACTATGAATATTAGTAAATAGTCCAAAAACCAAGGCATTGAAGCACCAAAGAGATTCTAGAGGACATGCTGGACCTAAAGGCTTGGGATCCATTATGTATATTGCATTGTTGGCCCTCAATAAATTTTCAATTGTTGTATTGGGCATTAAAAAATGAACGTGAACTTTGAATATCATCTTATGTTCGGCCCAAAACATATGAAGGAACTCCTACCTGCACGTCTTTGCAAAGCCATGGCCATCCGCGCATGCGTGACACGAGTTAGATGTGAATTGATAAATGGTTTCTTCTGTTTACACTACAGTCCCCTTACCCCAATCCATGTTGTTATAAGGATTAAATCCGAGCAATGAAGATAGGAATAACAGCAGATAATTAATTAGAAATTTTGTGAACATGTACCATGCCTTTCTATAACAATAATTTGCCTACTAAAGCAACCATGTTTTTCTACATCTTTGATGTTACACGTCCCTAGTCTCCCCAAAGCAGTAGATTCCCTCAACAGGCAATAACAAAATGGATTAGTAAGAAACAAGCAACCGACTTCAACGTTTTAGCAGCTTTGCCCTTGTTGCTCACATATTCTGTCGACGGAAGAAATGAATATGTGCTTTACTTGCACAATTTCGTTCTTAAACTATAATACTGCACTTGGATACTCTAAAAAATGCTCACCATTATGTCTATTAGAACAAACACAAAAAAAAATGAAACATTCCCTTTTTATAAACTTTCATTATTTCAGGAAAAATTAAGGATCAACATCTATGGAGGTTGAGTTGGGGCTCAAGATCACAAGAACCAGAGATGATACCACTTCCATTTCCGATTTTCAGTTTGCCAAGGATAGAGCAGGACCTCTCTTCTTGTCTAAAGAAACTGATGTAATGTTCATCCTCACTGCACACCTCAAAGGTTTCTTTCACACTCTCAACTCTTTGCAATGAACTTATTCTTCTTCTTTACTTTCTATGTTAATGCTATTAGCATGTTAATGTGGAAATGCAGGATATAAGAAAGAGAACATTGACATTTATATTAGTGAAGATGGCACTCAAATTTCAGTCAGTGGGGCGAAGGAGGTGGAGGAAATGCATATGATACCATTCAAGAAAGAGCTGAAAATCAAAGGGTTTAGAAAGAGGTTTAGAATCCCTGATGAGGTGTATTTGGACGGGATCAAGGCTAAGTATAATGAAGATGAAGCAGATTTGAGGATTATGATGCCAAAAATGGTGAGAGGAATATGTGGGGTTGGAATACAGGAGGTGAAGGAAGAAGAGGTTGGTGATAGAGTGACACCAGAACCAGAACCAGAACCACAGCAAAGTGTGCCAGAAAAGGTTCCAGATAAGACTGTAGAGGAAACTCGACCAGTGAAGGAAACTCCACCACCACCAGTGAAGAAGAAGCGTCCCAGAAAACCATGGAAGCCTTGCCCCCCTTTGTTTCTTGGAGGATCAACTTTGCTTGTATCTCTCATCTTTCTTGTCATACACTATATTAGAGTGAGAAAGAGTTGAGTTGGGTTTATTAAAAGATGCTTTTCTTTCTTTTTCTTCTCCTTTTTCTTTTTCTTTTTTTGGTGTCTCCACAGGAATATAAATATGTCATAATCAGCATCGAAGGTTCAAATGTGCTGCTATTTCATAGAAAAATGGACTAATGTAGATGAAAAAAAAAAAAAACCGCATTTATGTTATGTCTTGTTTCTTTCCTTTTTCCCTAGTGTAGTAGTTTACATTATGAAATTGTCAGTTTGTACCACAAGAAAATCAGAAGAGTAGGGGAATAAATGACTTGATCATCTCTAAAGCTGAGAGAGAGAGAACAGACTTTTATAATCATCACTGTTAATTGTATGGCAATGGACTATTGAAGTTGAAAGGTCAATTGAATCCTAAGAACAAAAGTACAGGCAGATGCAGCTAGTATTTGGTGCAATTCCATGTCCTTAATTCCTTTGGTATGTTCTGAAACTGAAATCAAATCCAAGAATGAAACCCCTTCTGATCTACTTTTCCAAATTCCAAGGGATATTCTTTTATGCGCCGAATGCAAACATTTTTTTTTTAAAGATAAACCAGTGCTTGACATAGACAATCTATTTCCCAATTTTTGATCAGCATATACTCTACAAAGCAAGGTCCAAAAGTATCATTTAAGACCTTAAAATCTTAAATAAAGGATATAAACTATTTACTCCTTGGCACTAGCAGCACTTGCCCTTGATGTTGGAATTTAGCTTTGTCTTCTTTTCTTTTCTTTATTTTTTTATTTGTAAAACTAAGCTTAATCTTTACAATTTATGGCCAATTCTTTGATGGACAACAAAATTGGCCTCCATTCAAAGCAGTTAAGCTCGCTTTCTCTTTGTTCAGCGAAAAGAAACGGTTTGGCTTTTAATGAGGAGGGCTTCAAAATCATGCCATAAGAGCCTTGAATGATAATGAGGTTTTGGTATAGCTCCGGGCCAACAAAGATCAGGCACAAACGTTTTAAATATCCTCCATTTTGCTACTGTACTTGGAAGAAATGAATATGTCCTTTTTCTAATTTGCTAAAGCCTCCCATGTGCTCATCATCATGTGCCTGTTCTATTAATGATTAATCACATATCGCAGCAAACATTTCATGAAAATGCATGTTATTAGAGAAATGACATTGACACCAAGATTAGAAGATTTTAATCAGATTTGCAATACCGGAGTGCAATTCATCACATAAACCTTGGGTTGCCTAGGCAAGAATAAAACAGGCCCAACAATTGGCCTGCAGCTCTTTAGCAACCCAAATCTATATTGCCTGCAGAAATCTACATAAAAGTTAAGAGTAAAGTTCATACCACCCCCCCCCCCCAAAACCAAAAAAAAAAAAAAAGAAGAAAACGATAGGACTAAAAAAGGCTTGTAATGCAATGATAATTTACTTGCCTAAAATTAGCTAATTTGGAGATTTTACAATATATGTGCACACATTCATCAACATAATTAAACTTCTGTGAATGCAATGTGATTTAATGTAACTAATTTAAAGCGAAATTATAGTTTCTATTTTTTCAATTAAAAGATAAGCTTAATTAGTTTTGTTAGCGACTGAACAGTCAATGAATGAATGACTTGATCTTTCACCAGATCAATGTCCCATCGATTCTTCTGGCAAAAATCCAGAGCATCAAAACATATATTGACTAATCTTATTTATCTAGTTCAACATTAGAATAATATTGGTTGGCTTTTCAGTTATTCATGAAAAGCTAATAGCATGTTAAACACTTTTCATTGAAAAGATTTTGACAGTTTCACTGAAAAGATTTTGCCACTGCCAAGATCAATTCCCTTTTTTTTGTTTTTTTTGATGTGCCAAGACCAATTCTTATGTGTGACTAAATTGATATAAAATTTTTTTAGAGAATTAACCGATGTCTTTTTACAAACCTAATTTGAGTATTTACTCATGGTTATAAGATTACTATATTCTTTTTATTGGAAATATGATCACAGTTCATTTGGGGCCTTGGAAACCAAAAGATGTCTAGACATTTTAAAACTAAAAACATGGATACACCATTTGAATGTCATGTTCACGCATAAAGTACGTATTCCTATTGTTATCCTTTTTTCATGCATTGATGACAGATGTCTATACATGTTCAATTTAAAAACAATTTTCTTTCTAAGTTGAACATGACATGACACAACAAAAACAAAGGTATTTAGTTTTTTTTTAGAAACATAGCATACAAATTTTGAATATGTTTTAAATTTTCAAGCAATTTCAACATAAAAAATTATATAAATAAAGTGTATATATATATATATATTTTTTTTTTTAATTTTTAATTATATATACGTTGTGTCGTGTTTTATAACTTTTAAAATTTGATATGTCACTATCAGTGCTACATGCTTTTGAAGCAAAATTTGGTCATGAACTTAATTACGAACACCAAGATTTCAGAGGTTATTTTAAATAATCTATCACTTCGTAAAACTTTTCACCCTATTATCAGATTAAAATATCTAACTCCCCCAACAACTACGCGAGAGGCTAAATTCTATCAAAAGTGTATCAATACTTGCTTAAGTAACAATTTTAATAAAAGCTTTATAATAATATCAGATGAAAATCAAATCCTTAAGCACTATAGGTAGATTTACTTAAAGTGGGTCACATGCTGACATGAAAAGAGTGTAGCCGGGTTCTAATTTTTAGGTTGGATTGCTTTGTCATCATCATAATAATAGGAATATCATAACAATAGGAGTAGGAATAGATTGTTTTGGACACTTGGTACAAAAATAATTGGTTGAGTATCGTTTCATCGATCAACTGCCACACTTTAGTGGACCTAGTCCTACCACCATCTATGCATAGCAAACCCAAGGCGCGCACTTTGATATTTTCCAAAAGCTGCTATAAAGAAAGGAGGCTGATCATTCCCTTTAGCTTAGTGCTTTTGTAGTATGCCATGGAATTTTATTCCTTTGCTTTCGACAACATCATCAAGAGCATGCCATTTTCTTTGTTCATTTCCTCGAATTGAATTGAGCTGGGAAAAAATTATCTATGTCTTCTAAACCCACGTACAAGTCACAGACACAGCACGTGCTTACAAAGGGATATTTTTCATGAATTCCATGAAAGCCGGCACTTGATATTATTTCGATGACGGTTCACAAGACATGAAAATCAACTATAATTATCTGGAATCAGAGAATTGCGTGTGATATGAACAAATTTTTATGTTACATCAAATAATAAAATAAATATATTTTTGTATGTATGCAACATTATAGAGCGTTACCTTTCTTGTGCAAACACTTCTAACACAAAATGTTATCCAAAAGGCAAGTCTTGATGGCGTTATAAAAGGCCATAGATAAATGCATTCAACTCCGGTCAAAAAGTTTTACCTTGACCGGGTGTCCCCTTGCCAAGAAAATTCAATTCTCAATGGCAATGAACCCAGTCAAAGTCAACCCGCTTTAATGGATTGACTGGAAACTCAAACTCATTAATGATTCACTTGTAACACTACACCGTTGCAGTAATATGTTCACTTCTCAAATACAAAGTACTGAAATCTTAACCACGGAACGACGGTCCAAATAAGACCGAAGACACTTGGCATATTATTTGTGGTGGAACTTTGATTTTGATTATGATAAATGCATTTTAAGACCAAATGCCATCGCAAAATCTCCGCAAGACTATATTTTTCCTAACACAATTTTCAGGGCTGAAACAGAACAAAATACTTGACTATCGTCGATGTCATTCACAATCCACAAATGGTAATGGACAAGAGAGAGAAAAAGAGGGCGTAGCATACACGGAGAGATTCCTCAGGAAATTGATTAACTTTAATGCCTTTTACAGTTAAGAGTTCAATGAAAGTTCAACAATCCCAGGACTCCAAAGGAAGACAAGATTTTGCAATGATCTACTCTTCCAAATACAGTTGTTAAGTATATGAACCAAAAGGAAATGAATCTCATACACATTCATTAACAAAATCAGCTACAATGAGAATGCAGCAAGTTGCAGAGAAAATTGATTATACAATAGCAACATCACAAGACTAAAACAACAAGGAGAGGACAATAAACCGCATAGACCACAAGGATCTACTTCAAATATCCTAAGTTCTATACATTTTTTTTACGGTTTTTAGGTACAAGAATCCTCCCCCCCTTACCGCTTTATTGTTGGCATAATCTTCATTTCAAATCACCAGCCTTTGATTTTCTTCCTCTTTTGATCTCCATTCACTTTGTAGTCTTTCTAAGGAAGCAAAATTAGGCTATTACATTAACTCAAGATCTATGGTTTTTTCATTCCAACAAAGGAAATGAAGGGTGTGCATCAAAGTTACTCAGCATGGTTTTGCCTGCCAAGAGAGTCAAGCCCTTCTGTTCTGCTGCGCACAATTCTATGGAACACCTCCCTCACTTGGCGCTCCAGAGGGTCTAAGCCATCTTTCAAAGCATCACAAACTTGTGAAACCTCCTGCACTCTGTGCCTGACCTCCACCTCCTTCTCCTCCGTCAATGGAAAGTGCACGGAATCAGCCAACTCATTCATCACCCTAGCACATTTCTCAATCTGATGAATCTCCCTAAGCAAGGCGCACGCGTTCTTCCGGTCCCTCTTCTTGGACTCCTCCATGAGCCTCTCGTGAAGCGAGAGCATCGGCGCAGCCCACAAGAAGTTCCTAGGAATGTTGAAATGGACATGCAGGCCACGGTCCTGGCATGGAATTGCAGCCACAAGAGCCCACATCACAAACAAGAGCACCGAATTCATGATGAACACAGGCATTGCAAGGCCATTAGATGCAACAAGATCATTAGCCTTAGGCGAATTCATGTTGTTCCCGATTGCTTGGAGCTGCCTAGCAGCAGACCAAGTACGCGAAACACTCCACGAAAGGGATCGAAAATGCCCCAAGGATCGATGGTGAAGATTATTATTATTATTATTATTATGTCCGTGATGATTATGACTATGATGATGGTCTCTACTGCCACCAGTGTTGCGGCCAAAGGACCTATTCCTATGTGCGATAGAGGCATTGGAAGAATCCTTATCATCAAGCATACCAATAGCCAAATCAATAAGAGCCTTCTTGGCTCTACGAAATTGCCCTTCACCAATACTCCTCTGATGACCCCCCAATGCACAAAGCACAATCTCCAACAGCTTCTGCCATTGGCGAATCTGCTCAATACCATCACGGATTGCGTTGCAAACATCCAAGGCCTTCACACCGCGCTCAAAGTAATCAGAGACCATGCGATCCAAGGGGGGTCTCAAGACCTGTGCCTTGTGGGTGTGAAGGATGGCCCTGAACTCCTCTTGGAGGAGTAGGAAGGATTCAAGGAGCTTCCCAACCCATGAGAGTGAGAGCAAATCTTCGTGGCTAACTGAAGAGAGCTCGAGGAACCGGTCAGTGACGTGCTGCTGAAAGGACTCGAGCTCAAGCTCCAAGCTTGAACCTCCCATGGAGTGAACCTGATGATCGCGATGGATGTTCAGAAATGAACGGCCAAAATGGGTCAGTGATGAAGGAGACGAACCTTGATAGTCCGTCGCGGGCATTCTCAAATAGAACACTCTGAAGAACGATAAACTTTTCTTTTCTTCACCCCCAAAAAAAAAGCCCAGACCCAGTTGCTAAAAAGCCAAAAAAGAAAAATCGGAACTTTATCTTCAATTTGAGAACTTTCAGTCTTCAGTTTGAAAACCCAGGAATGAAATGAACAGATTTCGCAGACTTTGGTCTCAAAATCCAATTTTGGAAAACCACTGAAATCAAAAATGAAAAAAAAAAAAAAAAACTCTCCAATTTGAAAAAAACCCAGAAATCAAAAACACAAATTTCACAGACCCGTTTTCAGAAAAAAGTCTTAAATTGAACTCCTTCCCCGTGAAATCAGAACAAAATTCTCACCAATTTGAAAACTGTATCTCTTCAAAATGGAAACCCAGAAATCAAAGAACCCAAAACTTTACCAAAAATCCCAAATGAACCCCCGGAAACCAAGTATCCCCACTCCAGTTCCAGAACTTTATCAGTTCAACTGAACCCAATTTCAGTTAGAACCCCCAAAGAAACTTTCAAAGGGTGTGTGTGAGAGAGAGAGATTCAGACAAGGGAGTGAGAGAACAAGAGAGATACACGGGAACAAGTGAGAAGAAGCATGGAAACCCTAATGGTAAAGAGAGGCATTTTATTGCGACCCGATTGGACCGCGTTTTGTGGTGTATATTGCAAAAAAGAAAAAGAAAAAGAAAAAAGTGAAATACGCATAAAAAAGAAGGACCACCACCAAAAAAAAAATAAAAAATCAGAAGAATAATTTTCCATAATTACTTAATTAGGAGTAATCACGGGCTTAAACTTTTAACTTAATCCTTAGTTAATTAGTGAAAAATAAT
Organism: Pterocarpus santalinus; assembly: GCA_031439595.1. Taxonomy (NCBI): domain Eukaryota; kingdom Viridiplantae; phylum Streptophyta; class Magnoliopsida; order Fabales; family Fabaceae; genus Pterocarpus; species Pterocarpus santalinus. The sequence goes on from CM062526.1 coordinate 53,232,308, forward strand.
TAAGGTCGTTTATGGAAGAGGAGCCAGAACACGCGCCGAACACGTTGTGGACACGGTGGCAAAGACCTAGATTGAGATTCTGCGGTTTTAGCGGCGTAGATCCCAATGATTGTGTACGGACGAAATCTGAACCGTTGATTTTTGCGACAGAGGCACTTCGGCTGTCCCCCCTGTACGACACCGCCTGACGGGGGGGTGAATTTAAAGTGACGGGGCTGTGTGCTAGGGGAGATATTCTTCCGTACACCAGGGACGAAAATTTTCTTCTCATTAGCTACGTAGTCCATTAGATTTCTGAATTTTGTACTATTAAATGGATCCATATAAACATCCAAAGGTCATCTTTCAATATGGAGGAAGAAAAGCTGTTCCTCCCTGGAGTATATCAGAATTTTCCGTGCTGAGGAGTTCGGAGACTGCGATGCATGGGGCACCACGTGGTGGAATGCCGAGGTTGCTGTCACGTGGGGTGTGAGCTGGGCACGTGGACAAATGTGGCTCGTTGAGAAGGGGGAGGAAAAATTCTTATATGTATGATTAACTTTATGATAAGGTTGAGATAAATGCAACTGACGTATGGTATTGGTCTCACGTGCCTCAAATAATTTTAAAGGGTATCAAGAGAAAAAAATTTAAGAAATTCGTGATGTTGAGAATTATGTAATTTTCTTTGAGAATCATATAATTGTGAAATTTAAGTAATTGGATCTATTATACTAAAAATTATGTATAAAGGCTTTTTTTTTTAACATAAAATTTAAATTGAGGAGAAGTTGCACTCTAATCTATAATTAAGGCATACTCATAAATTTTATGACCATTTATGTATTTTTCTATTTGTAAGTATTGTTAGGTTTGATTATGAATAAAATTTTCTTTATTGTAAAAAAAATCATTAATTAAACTTAAGTAATAGCAATATATAAATAAAAGAATAACCAATAAACTATATTCCGTCAAAATTATGTAAAAAGACCTGTTTGATTTTGTTTCCAATAAAATATATTCCATCAAAATTATGTAAAAAAACCTGTTTGGTTTTGTTTCAAAATAATTATTTCTTGAGAAATAAATAATAAAATGGTTCAAAATATTGTCTGATCTCTGGAAAAATAATAAAGCAAGATAAATCAAATTATATGTGACAAAAATAATTAACTAAGATATTGTGGAGTTTTTTATTTTTTGTTACAGTTTTTTCTATTAGTTTTTATTCCATTAGAGCACAAGTACTTAAAATGAGGGGAAAAATGTTTTTGAAGAGGATTGAATATTTGAGGTGGATATCACATTAAACTTCAAAATACTGAAAACGCTAACTGAAAAGTTTAATGATGGAGAATTAAAAAAAAAAAAAGAATAGAAGGTACAAACAATTTTTCTCTTTTACGAGAAGGAACAAGTATCTTAATGAAATAAGGAAATAGGTATTTTGATATAAAAAATGGGAAATATATAATTTCATGTAAAAATTTCAATTGATTTTATTATATGTTAATTTTTACTATTAATCAAAAAAATAGAACCAAATATGTGACCTATAAAAAAAAATAGTCAAGGATAAAATTGATATTTGATTAAATTATGTAAAATTTTCACATAAAAAATTCTTTCTGAAAAAAATTCAACTTATTAAAACACTGTCACAAGTTTTAAATTGGTTGAACTATCTTTTTTAATTTAAATTATTAATATTTGAGATCTATTATATTCTAATTAATTTAATTTAAAATAGATTAATTTATTATAAAAAATAAAATTTTCTCAACATTTAAATAAAAAATAAAAAATCTCTTAATATTATTTTTTTATTTATAAAATTTAAATATAACATTTAGAATGTGTTTGATACACATAAATCTAATTCATAAATTTTTTCTACTAATTTTTGCCCTTATCGAATGTACCTTAATTTAAAATGAGCAAGTATCAAATTATAAACATTAGTATCTTTCTATCTAAAAGTCAAAGGACCTAAATCGATCGAGCTGCACGTTTGAATTTACTATCTTGAAAATACGAAATGTTAACGTCAAGATTTTAACGTCAATCTCTTGAGCAGATAACCAATTTATCCAGAAGCGCCTGTGAAATCTAAATATTATTTTTATTTTAGTTCTTCAAAATCATATGTCTAAGTTTTATTTCACATGATGAATTTTGAAAATAAAAAATAATAATAAACGCAAACAAAGTCAAGAAATTGTTAATGGGGGTTAGAGAGACGCAGTCTTTCGTGGGTGGTGGTGGCAGAGTGGTACACGTGGCGGGTGCAACTCAGTCTTACGTTGGCGCGTGAAGATGAGGGGACTGAGTCACTTCATTAAAGTATTCGCTGCTTTCTAGAAAGAATAAACGGGTGTGATGTTCTTTCCGTGGATTGACGGATATACCCCTAATGGAGATAGCTTGGGTTGGTTGGTAATTCTAGGTGCGAATGTGCAATGTATTTCTCTATTGGAGAATGGAGGTCGGGGCTGCGCAAGCAAAGTAACGCAACCATTTCATTCATAAACATTTTTTGTCATTATTGCTGTGATCGGTCGATGTGATGTGACATTCAACTCTCATGGATCATGCCTTTTAGTATATTTTATTTCATTTTTCTATTAGATAATAGGGTTATGCTTTATCATGTGTGGATAATAACAAGGCGATAGGTTACAAAGTTACTATATCTCATGAATTCTTTATTCCAAGCGTAGATGACTTGCCCACATTGTATCACTACAATACAAAAATGTTGATTGAGTGCACTAATAAAATAACTACTAGTACTAGGCGTAGGAGCAACGGTTATGCAAACCCTGCCTATAATTTAATTTCAATCTTTCATTTAAGTGTGTATATATATATATATATATATATATATATATATCAATGATGCACAATTTTTACACTTTTCTGCGAGATATTTCTTCCTCTGCGCTCTTCTTTTCAATAAGAGTTGTCAGGCTTTCATATTCCTAGAGGAAGAAATATTGTATCTTAGAAGTTCCTTTCAGTGACGTCTCAAGTAGTGAAGTCCACCAAAACTGGATGGCATCGATGCAAACAAACAAGGGTCTAACTAATTTTTGGCCACATTTGTTTAGCTTTAAGCTTAAGAAATAAAATGCTTTTGTCCTATTAAATGTGCATTTTCGACATATGTGGGGCTGGCTGGCAGCTAGCTCTTTTTTGGTTTCGATCAATTGAATTGGATAGGCCATAGATTCATTTCTGTTGTTGATTTAACCTAAGAAGGGTTCTACGTAAAGGATTTCATTTTTATTTAGTGCAGTATATTTTTGTATACTATAGCTAGTCTTTCATTAATTTATTATTATATTATTAAAAGAATTAAATCTTTAATATAATTGTTGTAACTAGATTATTTGAGTGACATGATAAATATTATCTGGTGATAACGTGAAAGAACTTGTGCTTACACACTCAATCCCAAATTAAACCCTCATGTAATACGTATGTAAGTATGCTGCCGACAAAACTAATTTTTTGGAAACTTAAGTATCTATGTGCATTTCACGCTGAAATACATTAAGCCGATATACAGTTGGCTGTGGAATATGGAACCCAAACCACAGAAATTTCATTGTCTAATGATTATTATAGTTCATTCAATTTAATTTTTTGAGAGGAACATTCAACTCTGACTATTACAGATTCCAGCAAGTTATGAGTTGGTGATGAATGGCACCTTATCTTCATATTTATTTATGCTGTAGAAATGAAAAGAAATACTATAGAAAAGGATGAAATGAACAGAATGGATGGAGCCCCACAACTTTGGAGAAACAAAATGTGGAGAAACAAATCAGAGCATCAACTTCACAACCTCAGTGTTTGTTCTATTTAAACAATCTCACGTGTGGGTTGCGCTCCCCTAGAATCGATAAGCATGGATTAGTCCTTAAACTAGATGTGCCTTTTCTTCTTTAAGCAACGAATAAATTGCACTTATGGGCCATGTGAATGCGATTTCCCAAATATTAAAAAAGTAATTGACAAGTCGACTTTTATAATCTCAAGGCAATGAAGACATATATGACACACATTGATTCACTGGCTCAAGGCTGGCAAGCCCATCACATTGTTTTAACAGGTTCATTCCTTTCTTTTAGACACCAGATTAAATCACAACGCCCCCCAAAGTTCATTCATATATATCCTTTGTTGTCTTCCATTTTTTTAATGACTAAAGTGGGAGGAACAGGATGAATAGCTTCAGTTTATTGTTTAGCCAATTACTAATATCTACTTGGAAACTTGAGTTGATTGATTTATGTGCATGACAATACATACTAACACGTCAATCCATTGTTTCTTTTATTCAAATTAGACGCTGAGGATCCATCTTCAGACATTATCCCTTAAATTAATTCGATGCAGATGTGATGCATACTGGAATAATTGTACTCTAATACTTGGAGGTTAGGCATCAAGTTGTGGGCCTAAAACTAGTAAGTAATGGACACTTGATGAGATGTATGCACATGCTTGCTTCATCCCCCGTAAAACTTTTCTTTCTATATTTATCTTTTTTTTTTAAAAAAAAATTGTATAGCAAAAAGAGTTGTTGTTTACACTTTAATTAGTACATAAATAAAATATTTATATTATTTGCATCCTTATAAATGTATTTCTTTCTTTTGTACTCATGGAGTATGAAATTTCTTACTCCATCAAAGGGTTTCCGCCCCGTATTCTCCTCTTATTTCTCTCTCTCTCTCTCTCTCTCCACCAAAATCAAATGTTATAATACTCTATGGACGAAGAAACTTCTTCGGCAATAAGAAAGTATTTTTCCTCTTTTACTTACGTGCTTATAAACGTCTCCTTTTAGTTTTACAAAATAAATGTTATAATATTTAATTTTTAATTGAACATACTTAGGTTTTAATAAGCGCTTAACTACTTTTATTTACACTTTTTATGCGGTCAAATTCTTCAATTTTGTGCATTCTTTTCTACAGCAAATTCACGCATGCTCAAAGAAAATATTGTTATATATTCTTCAATCATGAAGTTTGAAAAGAATGCCTCTAGTTCTTCACTCGTATATTGTTATGTCCTATACACAGCTAGAAGAGTATTTTATTTATCTTATTATATTAAAATCAAACAGTCCTTCTACGTCGAGATGGCCAATTTGAACTTTGTTGTTGGCCAATAATTGCATTACAATTAGATCACCGCTGAGCACAGCCTACTTCATCAGACAAAGGTCATATAGGAATGACTGATAACAAGCGAATGAACATAATATTGAACTTTGATTATTATACAAGTCAAGCATATATAGGCATTTATATATTAGGGTTCAAATCATGGAGTTGCTCTTTTAAAAAGGATTTTATCAAATCAGTACCGCAGTCCGAAATTGCATGTGCAGTTATTTAGAAAAGTTCAAAAAGGAAGCAGGCCAAGAGCAAGGTGATGATTTATAATTAATATTATCAATTGAAAATAAAAACAAAAAAAAAAATCAAATATCCTATTCAAGCTTGACATATTTAAGAAAATTAGATTTACCAGTAGAAAAATACATATTTCTAGCAAGCAACAGTGGAGCCGCAAAAAATGACAATTCAAATAGGATAGCTTCAATAACTCAATAACTAAAGACAATATCTAGAATATGATTTGGTCGTGTCGTAAAACACTTTGGCAAGACAAAACGCCGCGGACACTTAATACATTCTGGAATAATGAAATACATGTTCCATATGTCAAGGCGTAAAAAATGATTAAAGAAAATATTATAGAAATTACATTTTCATTGGATAAAGGTTTACAAGGAGACGATTATCCATTCAAAGAGCTTACATTTTAACACGATTACTCCATTCAAGCATGTTTCAAACCTCAATCCGTTGCCTTGTAAAACATTTTGAGGAAATGAACACAAACACAACTGTTTGAGGGTCTACGATTGACCGTTTAATATCCCTTGTTATTGGCCCTAAGAGTGGGAGGGAACAGGATAAGGCTCCCTTTGATTATTCTTTCTTCCAAAGGGATTTCAATTGGTGGGACCCTCTCTTGTTTGCCTCCTACACACAACGGCCAAACACCTCTCCTCATCTCTACAGTTCCCCAACAAGACAGCATGATGCAATTTTACCATCCCTTTGGCAGCAAGCATCCTTGACCCTTGACCCTTTGAAAGATTCCACGATTTGAAGCACTCAACAAGGGACAAAACAAAAGCATTAACGTCAGAGATTACAATATGCACTGCTCATACACTTTTGAATTCCTTAGCTTAACTCCAGGGGAATTATGTCATGAGAAGGAGAGAAGAAAGGTAAAAGCAGAGATTGAAATTTGGAATCTCACACTCAGCACAGCAACTCCAAAATAGTTGACCCGCTTCCTTTTCCAACGGAAACAAACATAAACAAAGCACGGGGAGACAAACAAGCCTTCATGAAAGAAACAGGGAAGAAATTAACTCCATGAAATGCGGTAACAATATATGATAAAGGTAGGACATGATGCTGAAGGCTTAACCAGCTAGAAACATACAAGGGAAAGGTAAAGCTTACATTGTCAGGAATCAATATCAAGAATTGTATATAATAGCATTTCAAAAAACAAAAAAAAAAAATAGCAAATAATGGCACTTGTCGGCCCATTAATGACTATATAATGATGTTCAAGTAGAGTCAGAGCATATTTTTGGCAAAACATTATTTCATAAAATAATTACTTTTTTTTTCCCTAACTATGAACTTTTATAAATCTAAAATAAATTAACCTATACAAACATGTAATATATTTTATCAGGATTCTGGTAATCACCCTTCGTATGATTGAAGTCAATCAACAACTACAATTATCGACGAGGTCACAAGTCGCAATCAACAGCTATCTTAAGTCATCTTAATTTTCAATGAAAACGTGCCCCCCAAAAAACAAAAAAAATTACAGCTAACGGTTCGGTAATAACAAGCTGAAACATAAACTCGAGAAGTATATTTTCTCGTCTTCCTGTTGGTTTTGGAAAAGCATAAAAACAGATAAAGCACACGTACAAGTATTTTATGCAAGGCTCATTCGCTAAATGATAACGTTAGGATTTATGTATCTCCTAGGGAATAATGGCTTCTTTTTTCTTTTTTCTTTTTCCTTTTTTGTATCAAAAGTTCTCTTCTCAAACTTTTATTATTATTGTTTTCAACACAAAATAAGCTAATGAAAACACACAATTTAACTGCATCTTTTAGACAAAACAATAAAACACCAACGGCTAAGACATCATCAAACATGTGAACAGTCAAGCACTCAAGATTCCCAGAAGTTCTCACTAAAGAAGTGCGAATCAGAACCCTCCAATCCCATATCCAAGTATAAATCACCTTCAATTAATATTAAAAGTGGCAATTCACCTAAACTTCTTGCCAACTCTCTCTCCATCTCAGACAGACACACATCCAGTGGCATGAAGACAAAAGATAGATGGCTAGATAGACAAATGGGGGAAGACAAGGAGCATGAAAGATGCGTCATCATGAAGAAAAATAATGGAATCCATCAATAGAATATATCTGACCACTAGCACTAGTACACTAAGAATGCAATAAAAGTAATAGACCCAACAACATGCTGATAAAATTATTTGAACCGAGAATACTAACTGTGCCCTCAGATATCAGCAGATTAGCACTTTATCAACATTCATAAAAGCCTCTCAACATCCATCAAGGCAGTAAACACAGCCCAACAACCTCCACCATCTCTACCCACTGCCAGTTGTAGTGATGTTAAGAACAATAATAATAATAATAATAATAATAACAGAGTGATATCGAGCAGGAGTATGAGAAGAAGAAGAAGAAGAAGAGGAGGAGGAACAACAACAACAACAACAACAGCAGCAGCAGCAGCAGTAGCAGCATGCTTATTGATGGCAGTGGGAAGAAAGGCAGAAGGGATGGAAAGGCTTTGAATAATGTTCAAAGTTCCAGTTTACAATAAGCATTCATCACTGGGCATATCCAGAAGAGATTATGACAGTCAAATCATCAAGGGAAAATTGAACGGCACTTCTAATAGACAAAGCAAATATACTAGAAATGAAAGGTGAAAATAAGCAACATACAACATAAAGAACTACTCAAAAGTTTAAGACAAAGGAAAGGTACATAATTTCTCTCCCGAAAACATTGCATTTGATAACCAAAAAATTTATAAAACGCAAATGCCAAAACACATCCATCATAAGAACGACACATAATTTATTTAACCAGTTAAAAAAAAAAATTCTATTAGCATAAATGAAAGCATTAGACTGACACTGGGAAATAAGATATGAATTGCTGACAGATAATTATCTAATTATCCGGGCTAGGTTATTACTTACCTCAGCATAAGTCTAAAGAATGGATAGTATTTTTCAGAAAGACCAAGATAGTCATAACATAGGTGTAGATCATATACATGGATGCTAAACGGCCGATGGAGACATAATGAAAAGCTTACTTTGTGTGAGAAAAGATTTAGAATCATATACTTTTGATCACAAACCAACAGATGTTCCATGACAGTTGAATTAATATGAACATTGTTAAGGCAAAGACAATATGGATATATTCAGTTACCCTACACAGGAAGCTTTATATATATATATATATATATATATATATATATATATATATATATATATATATATTCACAATGAAAAGAAATCCTTCAGAATTCAAGTTATATTCTATATATATCCTTCCAATTACAAATATAGAGGGGTTGAGAAAGATAAAATGCAACATCAGACCATATTTGTTAATAGCAAACAGTACACTTACTTCTAGTCTACCTGATGCACTTGTCTAAACAAAATTTTTTGGGAAAAAAAAATTTCCTATATTTTAGTGTGTTTGAAGGAACAATCTTAAATAAAAAGCCAAAGTACTAAAGAGAACAAATTTGTTTTTTTTCCTAGTAGATTTTTGAGCATTTTATTTTGAAAAAAAAAAAAAAACTTTGTTATAATATGGGGAAGCTGCCCAAACATTATATAAAAAAGGTGCATCTCAAATATTACATCCAAACATAAAATGGCATTTATGTTTTTTAGGAAAAAATTAAAAGTTACATAAAAGATCTCTTTTTAACTGGCTTATTGCTGTATCAGACAGAGCATAATGTAGCACATATAAAATTTTTAATATAGTTCAAAAATGACATATATTTGCAGATACACTGATGTATATTAAAAACTTAATTCAAATTGAAATTATGGCTCATGTAACCAAATAACTCAATCGTAATCCATGTTTGAAACTATCGCTGATTTCGGCATAGACACAACATAAATGACTTAATTCATAAATATGTCAACATTGAATGAGTTTTTAGTAATCCAGGGGGACATGCACAGAGACAGTACTTCCATGTTGATTTAATTAGAACTCCTTTTGCAAGTGAAAATATATCAAACAAAAGCCAATTATTAGAACACACAACTGCAACAAAGTCCATATTGCATAACAACAGCTTGTTTATCTTTAATACCCTTATCAGGTTCTTTGTCTACTCTTCTTTCACTTTGCAATGCCACATGTAGGCATCGCACATAAGCCTCTTGCAATCACCATCGCTGTAGCAAACACTATCAACAACTACACATCAGAGCAACTCCAAAAATAAATCAGAACCGAAGCATCCAGCCAAGATGCTCAGATCAGAGTTAAGAAAAATAGGAATCATAGCAGTATTGCACAAGTTTCTGTTCATATGCTGTAATGAAATTGAAGTCTAGGAAGGCTCTTTGAATGAAAAATGATTTCATACCCAGTAAACTTTTGGGTGGGGGGAGGGGGAAGATGAATGCAAAGCCCTCAGATCTCATAGCTAAATAAAATTCATCTATGGCTTTTGCAACAGGCTTCATTCACATCCTTTCTGCACCATTTACACACACACACACACACACACACACACACACACACACACACACAGAGAGAGAGAGATAGATATGATGCTGATGATGATGATGATGATAACGATGGCAAAGATAGTGGTGGTGGTGGTGGTGGTAGCGGTGGTGGTGCATGTCCAGTTATGAACAAAGCTGTGCAGCCACTCATTACTCAATTTGTTTCATCATTGGGCAGGATATAGGATTATAATTCACATGGAGGGCAAAAGATTAAATTTGCAGTGAACACAGCATGTCGGTAAAATGCTAACTAAAATACTCCATATCCAAGTTTCCGAAATTGCAAAGCAAACATAAAAGCAAGGAAACAAGCAAACAGCTCAATGCGCAGCAAGCTAATCGAAATATCATGTTACATTGATAAATAATAATGAAAAGCAATATAAAGCAACTGCTATGACACAGGTGGAAATACTAGAAACATAAAGCAGCTGAAAAAACCTCAATAATAAGATACCGCAATACCAAACAAGACTTCATCAATGAACTCACACATAAGAGACCAGTCTGGTATAATCATTTTGAAGGCCGAAACAGTCTGAAGGTTATGTGTAACCAGAAAGGGCAAGCTCCTAGACTGCCCATAAGATCAAGACAGTTCCTTAGTGATAAGGATAAGCTCCTTAAATGCCCATAAGATAATTCAAGAATCATGATACTTCCTTAATGCTATACTATGCAAATACAGTAAAGCAGGAAAAAAACAACTCACTTGTCAATATTAAATGCAAAAGATGAAAATTTCTGAAGTTCTGATAATTGTTTCAGAGGTAGTTCCAGGCAGAACTGAATGGAAATTAGAACACGATGGCATATCAGATCTCCTCTTGGGCTTTTACCTTGATTGTTGAAACAGAAGTAGTCAAGGTTCTTAGATCACCACATATACAAAGCCTTACTGTTTTCACAGGGTTAAGCAAAAGTATGTACAAAGCTATAAGTACATATATATGTTTGGAGATGTAAATTCGCATGTATGCTTGAAGCAGTAGCACTTATAGTACTGGTGATATGGAAAGCAAAAATATGGAACTAAAACCAAGGTAAACTGCTCAATATAGCTTTTAAGTTCGCATCACTGGGAATCACTCTAGAGACTTGGAGCCAAAAAGAAACATAAAAACAATTTAAAAAGTAACCACAGAAAACGAAGTCAATAAACAAAGATAGCCACGAAAAAAAGAAGTTAACTCATGTAGCCACTTAGCTAGAAAAAAGGAATGCATAGCCCTCAGACCTCATAGCTAACTACAAATCATTTACAGCTTATGCTACTGGTTTTATTCAGAGCCTTCATGCACCAGCTGCAAGATATATATATATATATATATATATATATATATATATATATATATAAACACAAACATAGAGAGAGAGACAGAGAGAGAGAGTGGTGCAGCTCCAGTTATGAACAAAACCATGTAGCCGTTCAATGGTGTGTTTGTCCATCATCAGGCAGCAATAGAAGACAAGTAATTTGCTAAAATTATCACTATTTCAGTCCAAAGAGTAAAAGTATATGTTTTCAACTCTCAGTTATCTACTTAAAATTTTGAAGTTTTAGATCAAGGTAAAAAGCAAAGAATCGCCTCAAGAAAAATAACAAATTAATAAATCACATAAATTAGTTAACTAAAGCAAAATCTAAGTCACTACAAGCATCGTATCAAACCACACAAAAAACCCCCCATCATATTTCAGAATTTCAAATTTGCCTATGGTCATTGGCAGTTTAACCACCAAATTATTGTCGTCTCTGCACATAGCAAGCAACGTGAAAATAAATAAAGAAAGAAAGAAAGAAAAAGGTAAAAATCAACAGAGAATAATGAAGCAGATGACGAAGGCCATGTCTAATACGATGCTAAAAAGAAAAGTGTACCCAGCATCATTGTGTTATCACTTGACACTAATCAGCATTCAACAACAAGTGCCAAAAACTCATCTAAATTACATGCATATATATGGTTCAAATATTAATGACACCAAAAACTTCCCCTCCCCTTCCCCCCAAAAAAATAAAAAATAAAAAATAAAAAACCTTGTGGGGATTAGATATACCTTTCTAGTCCGTGCAATACTATCAATAATGCAGTCAAAATAAAAGCAATTCAAACAGCTCAGTGCACGCATCATCATTCGAAATAAAAAATCCCAAATTTTTCCCCTTACAAAACCATACCCTAAACAACTATATAAAGAACAGAATCTAACAAACAACAAAAACCGGGCTCTAAAACAATAAATTGTAAGAATAAGCAGAAAATGCCCTCAGATCTCATAGCTTAGAATTAATCATAGACAGTTATAGAGCCAGTGGCGTTCATCAAAAGCCTTCCACAACACCATCATCATCATCATCATCATCGTCATCACCATCACCACATGGAAAGTTCAAAGTTGAAAATCCATGTATATATATATATATGTATGTGTGTGTATGTGTGCATGTGAGAGAGAGAGAGAGAGAGAGAGAGAGAAAGACAGAGTGATGGTAGAAGGCAAATGACAAACTATAAACCACGGCAAAACTGCTCAATACATTCTGAGTTGTTCATCATTGGGCATCACCATTCACCCACATCGCAGAGCACAACAAAATAATAATAATAACAATAATAACAATAACAATAATAAAGAAAATAATAAAACAGAAAAAGAGAGGAGTGAAAACAGAGAGTGAAGTGAAGCAGAAAGAACACAGAAGGAAGAACAAAGGACGACAAGTTAAGAGATTTTTCATTCAACGGCGACTATGGAAGGGACAAGGCTTTATATCACAGTTACGTGGGCTTTAACTGGGCCTACGCGGGCCGGGCTTAGGTTCCTGATCAGATACTGCAAAATGTGGCTTTTGGGCCGACAGAACCATGTGTGTGTGTGTGTGTGTGTGTGTGTGTGGGTTTCGGTTACAATAAATTTTAGAAAATCTCTGACCAAAAAAAGAAATAGAAAATCATTATTTTCACTTTTATTTATTTTCATAAATTGTGACTCTAACTTTCGTTCAGTTATATCTTGAACTAGCTTTTGTAGATATTTTTATAATCTTTTTTAAATTTCGGTCAGCAAACTTGATTTCTTAATTTGTTTGTACAATGTCTCTTAAGTTGAACCAATTTTTTTTTCAAAAAAAGTAATGTTGATGAAATTTTGGATTGAAGATGGTGATAATTAAGTTTGCAAAATAACTAATAAGATTTTAATTCCGAACATTACAATGGATGTTCTCCGAAAGTTGCAATTTACTTGCAATACAATTAGCTAGTGTTACGTCAAATTCAATTAACTTTATAATGCTATCATTAGAAAAATTTGGAAAGATGATATTTTTATAATATTGAACATAATTCTTGATAAGTATTTTTAGGAAATGAATAAACCCACTTTTATTTTATTTTTTTGGAGAGATTTTCATTTTCTATATTGATATTCTTCCTTTAAAAAAAATTCATGAAGTTTTTCAACATCTCTAACATCACATGTTGTGTGGATAAACATAAAATTAAGTGTGGGATCATTTTCGACAAACATGAATATAAAACTTTAAAATTTAGCAACATTATAAGCTTGACTTTTTTTTTTTTGACATAAAAAAAGGAAGTTAACGAATAACTCCGTTTCGATTTAGGATAGTGACGTACTCCTAAAATATTCAAACACTAACAAGATAATTTTCAATGACTTATTAACAAAGAAATTATTGTAAAATATAAGTGAAATGTGAATTCGAAACTAACTTTACTCTTTTGATTTAAATCATCATTATATAAAGTTAAATAAAGTTTAAGTAATCTAACTACATAACTGGGTATAAAACGTGAGTTTAAATTTTAGGAAAATAACTTGTAAAAAATAACTACATAATCTTTATATATGATTTGTTTTTTAATATTGATAGAATTGCCGGTATTCAAGCCTTATTATCAAGAACACGACTAATTCGACCCAACCTGATTGAAGTGTCTGAAAGTGATAAGAGTCTCACAAAGAAGATTTTTTCTATTCTTAAGGTTCAATTTTATGACCTGTAAGAAATCAAGGTATCTATTATATTGATTAATCCTATATTGGTAATCTTTACATACTATTCAAACTGACCGAATTGTATCTTATGATCTTAAAAACTAACTTCAGTGATAATGTATAAGCTTGACTATGACTGAATGCTAGATGAGCATTAATTAATTATAACATTTTCTCTTCTATATCTCTCACGTAGGTGATTCTTCCATCGACTAGGTGATCAGAGCCTACAATATCCACCGCTCGTAATATACTAGTGGGCTCTTATAGGTCTCTAAGAGGATGCATGTTCTTCATCATATGTAACTTGTTTTTGTTGATTTTTTTAGTCAATACTTTTGTTGATTACCTCACCATGGGGAACCAGTATGGATAACTTGCGTGTTTGGGATGCTGCAACCGCAGCTATAGGGCTATTCAGCGATAGCTAATGCAGTAGGCACTGTATTTCAAGCGATTACTTATGTTTTTCTTCTTGTTCCCCCCCCCCCCCGGGGGGCGCCGGGGGGCCTTCCATTTTCTTCTGTACTGAAAAAATATGTATATCTATATCATTAAGACATTTATGACAAACAAAAGCCTCACAATTAATTAATAACATACGAAGAGTGGGAATGTTCTAAGAATCAAGCAATAGCTGAAGCATATAATTAGGAATTTCGGGAGGGCAATTGTGTTGTGTGTGTAGGTTGGTTGGTGAAACAAAGTCTGAAGAACGAATTCTTATAAGCTATTTTATCATTACATATAACTTATCTTGGGTGATTAAAGGTACAATCTCTCAAGGTTTTTAAAATTAACATAGTGCACTTTATCTAGTGCACTCTATCTTCTCTACAATTAGGCTTCACGCATTGTGGTGAAGCACACTATGATGTAGATGACCTCCTTTTTGTCCATTTTGGTGCTTCTTATTAGTGGGGCTGCAAAGCGTCAAGTAGTGACATTATCTTCCAAAACGTTTCCTCAGCACTACTGGAGAAGACCGACCAGACCACTGTCTGAGTCCAAATCCAATGCAATTCGGTGTTGAACTGTAATGCCACCTGTGCTTATGCATTAGGAGCATGTTCTGATATTAAAATCTAGCTCCCCAACTAGTGCTCCACCAACCAAGACCACAACATAAAGAAATTTATTTCTTTCATTCTTGACATATATGCATGTGTGCGCATGACGTTAGTTTGGGACCCAATATTATCTGACAATCCACCAAAATATGGTCTACAAGACTTACCTTTTTATGTTAGTTGGATGTGAAACTTGGCCTTTGCAACAAGGTTGGGTTCGTGATCATATGTCTATGATTCTATCTGTGTAAATAATGTTTTGTATCTACATATTATCGCCTAAGTGCAAATTATATATATATAAAATTAACCACTCCTTTCCTGCGAGCTCCAAAACCCGAATCATATGATATATGATACATATACTATGTCCAAACAGAAACTCGACAAGCAGCCAGACCCATAGTACTTCTTTTATCATTATTTATTATCTAGAAAATAGATATTAGTGGATGTTTGTTTCTTGACAACAATTTTTTATTTCCTATCTTTCATTTAAGATTATAAAGTTTCTACATATATTATATTTAAAATAAAAAAATATTCACTTAAACTTATCTTCCAAGGAGTTGGTCATTGCAGAAATAAATATACGTTATAATAGACTTTGAAATATCTATGCTAAATAATGCGAATGGTCAAATTTTTTGAACAAAAAGATTCATTTTTATGAAAAAAATATTATATAATATCTTATTTTTTTCAATAAAATAATGATTAAAACATTTTATTATAATTTTTATGCTTGTCTTTATTGATTGAATAACTCTATTAGTCCATTACTTAATTAAACCAAACCAACACTCCAATTGTGGGCCTGACACTATGGCTTTAATTAAATTTGTTTTTTCAAGACTGCAGTCTCCAATTTATGTTTAAGAATGACCACTCTACTAAAAATTAGGCAGTGATAAGGAAGGGTATAATATATTAATATTTACACTATTATGCAAAGAATCTTTCCGCGTATTACTTTAGAAAAATTTTAGAATTATTTTAAAAATTTAAAATATAATTTCTATAGTTTTTGTTGTTTTTAAAAAATTTTATACTACTCTTCACATATATTAATCTTTGAGTTAACTTTCATATTTTCTAAATTTAAAGCTAATTTATATAGGTAATGAAGGTGGCTCTTCTTGTACGTAGCTTCTACTTATAACCCCATCAAACCATGTGGCCTACTAGCCATCCACGAAATTTATATAGAAAAATGTTAGACAATTTTTTTATGATTTTTAAAAGTTAATATGTCATAATTATTGACTCTTGATATTAGATTTCAATCTAGATTAGTTTTTCTTTAAGCCTAACTATCATCTTGTGGACCTAACCGAGTTACATCTTAATGAAATTTACTTAATGATACATGGATTAGGAGTAATTAAACAATAAGAAAAGTGCTATTTGTATATCCAAAAGTAAACATTTTATAAATATAGTTGAGAAAAAAAGACACAAATTTTTATTTTTCTCTCTCAATATCAATCACAACCTAAAAATTTGTATCTTTCTCTTTCTAATATATTTATAATATATCTGCTTTTGAATGTATAAATAATATTTTTCAAACAAAAAAGAAAGAAGAAAATTGAGATAAAAGAATACCTACAAGAGTTAAATCATATTACTTTTCCTGTATGAACCTAACACTTCTTAATTGAATTATCAACATAGTATTCTATTGCTTTATTTTATTTCATTGAACAATCATTCTTATATAATGTACTTTGCATCCACGCCAAGCATGCGAGATGGAGTGAGAAAAAAGAAAGAAGAGAAGAGAGAAGAAGAAGAGAGGGGGGGGGGGGGGGGAGGGAGATGGAGGGAGAAATTTATGCCCATGTTTTCTCCTTGACTCTTCTAGCTGTAACTCCAACAACCGTTAGAGTTCTGACAACAACACTGCATATATGTTACATAACATCAAATTGTTTGAAGAGGTCCATATATCATCAAGTCAAGAATGATCCATGGATGGATGACAGGATGCATGCTCCATCCTCTTCATCTGTGCCAGCACCATATCATCATGCATGGTAATGGTACTACTGCGTACTAGGAGAATATAATTAATATGCAAGCAGTGCTCACTTCTCGTAACTCTGTCAAGGGGAGGGTGAACCCCATGGGTCAACCTACGTTGATCTCTCTGCAACACCTGTAATATACCCCATATGTTTGACAAGATCCACAGATATTGATATGTATAATATCAGGTTGTAAGTATCAAAGTCCTTTTGTACAAGTATATATATTGCCCTCCCTATAACATTTTAATGTGTTAATCATTAATGCTGCTGCGCTTCTAAATGCTACATATTATATATGTGTGTGTGTGTTGGGGGGGTGGGGGGGGGAGGGGGATGCTTCATCAGTTTTTGAGCAGGTTCTGATCTTAGCTCTTTAATGAATTATGGGAATAATCCTTTCTAGCCTACGTTTCTAGACCATCCATGCAAAATCATCCTGCACTCAAATACGTATGCGGTATATTCCGCTTTTTTTTTTTTTTTTTTTTTTTTTTTGAGAACGACGTATGTTGTATATTCTTTCAATATATATGTCACTTGTTGTACACCGGAGAAGAATATAATTGGGACTCATCCAAAGAAAATATATTTATTTTAAACAGAAATCTAAGGAATTTCAATTTGTTGGTGAGAACAGCGGAGCTAGGAATTCCAATTCAGGGAGGCCATGCTTAAATACTTGATCATAATCTTATTGAAGGAAGCACATCCAGTATAATAAATATATAAAGAAAACCTCTTTTTTTTTTGTTGGGGGGGGGGGGGGGTGGCCGACAGAAGGCTCCCTTGGCTCCACCCCTGGGTAAGAAAATTAAGAAAGTAATTATATATATATTGTAAACTGTTATTTTCTTATTAGTAGTTCAGATTCTTTATTTTTTGTCTCTAAAGTAGAAACCCAATTTATAAACATTACATAATAATGGTTAAAAAGCAGATAAAAAAACTAAGCATATTTTTCATCATGCAGTACCGCCAGTTTGTTGTTAGATGTCTTAAAACTAAAATATAATGGATTAGTTGGAGTAGTTAATAATCTTCCAGAATTTTTTTTTTTTCGGGGGGGGTAAAGAGAAAGGGGACCAAACCAAGTGTGTATATCAATATAGCTGAACAGCATAGATGTGTTAAGATTCTGAGTGTTTCACTTTGTCATTTTTCAGACTGAATGCTTGGATGGACTTCTTGTTATTTGGAAGGATATATATTGGCAATATGTTGGCCAAAAAAAAAAAATCGACAACTTTATGGATACATGGTTGAAAACTTTCCCAGCCAATTATATATACAATCAACGAAGTAATTATTAGTTGCCTAGTATAGGACCACTTGTTCCATGTGGTTGGCCAAAAATAATTTGACAAAATTTATTGTATAACAACTCCTAAGATGCGGCCGGCTAAGATAAAGATGACAAAGGATAATTCTAATCGGCATACTATATAATACCTTAAAGTATCCACTTGATAAATGATTACATTATCATGTGGTTCACGTCAAAAATAAATAAATAAATTACCATGTGGTTGGTGATGCAGGATAATTTTTCTAATTTTTTTTGGGATAATTTTTTTTATAAAAAAATTGTTTGAGTACAAATACTCTAGAATTTAGGAGGCTTTGTTCGAGAATGTTGATAATCGTATTCACATAATGAAAAATTGTAATAAATGCAAATAGCCTTGTTTTGTGTTAGAATTTAATTAAGAAACATCTCTGTTTGGAAACAATTATAAACATGATCAATAATCACTTTACAGTGTAGGAACTAGGGAAAGCAAAGCATATGGGTTTTAGCCAAAAACGCTTGGATTTGAACCGTTTGTGTACTTGTTCCTTAGTAGTTTCCTTAGAAGTTTCATGATTCAATTAAATTCATAGAAATTACTACAACATAAAAAGGTAAATCATTTTTTTTTTTTTCCTGGTGAACCTGCACAAAGCAACACCTACGCGTGAAGTACTTGCAGTTCCTTCAATGCTTCACATTTCATTTCATTTTTTGTCCCATCACAGTTGCAGAAATTTGGGAGCTTTTTATGGTCTCCAATTGGCTTGGCATGAGGGTTACAGAGAGGTGGTTTTAGAATTGGATTCTTCTACAGCAATTACACTAATTCATAAGGAGTTGGACAATCATCATCCCTTTGCCATGGTTATTAGCCAAAGTTCAAGACTAACTTCGACAAACTTGGTAGGTGAAGGTGAGACATATCCACCGTAAGACAAACAAAACAGCAGATTGTTTAGCGTCTGTTAGTCATTATTTGAATTTGAATGATTGTTTTTATTCCACTACTCCTCCTTATTTGAAATCTATTCTTAGAGATGATCTAGTCGGGGTTGCTTTGCCTCGGCTAGTGTTTACTTTTGTTGGTTTTTAGGTTTTTACCCCATTTAATCAACAAAAAAAAAAAAAAATCAACCCTTTAAAAAGTGAAATCTCAATATTAATATAAAAGTAAAACCAGTTTTAATTTTGTTCTTAAATGCTCACCTTCTACTCTTATTAACAAACTTGTGCAAAAGACAGATTTGTGCAAAATCACATCAATTCCTTTTTCAAATTTTAAGCATTCCCTAATGCAACACTTTTCAACCCTATTTCTTCACTTATAACTTACACCCTAGAATAAAAATATTACCATGTTATGTTCAGTTACATCATTCTCGCTATCCCTGCCCATTTATCTCTCCCACAACAAAACATATAACTCATTACGTACATACAGATAAATAAATAAAAGAACATAACAATGTTTTTTCAAAAAACAACAATGATTTGTGTGTCTATATATCTTGGTCATTCTATATTGAATAAGAAAGAAATAAAAGTAAATTTTTTTTTAAAAAAAGGTTTTGAATATTTTAAACCATACATTTTAATCCACCAAAAAAATAAACCTGACATTTTATTCTACATATCTAAGATGATGTGTAATAATTATGTACAAAATGATATAACTCTTTGAAAAATGCATGAAAATGATCGCCTTATTTTTATTACCACTTCTACAGCCTCAAACAACGAATTTAGAGGGGGGTTTGGTATGGGTGCATCTTAAAATATTCTTGGGAATATGGTATAGGAATCTTGTATTTCCATGTTTGGTACATAGATTGAAAAATAACTCTCAGGAACATTTCATTGCCAGGATCAAAAATGACTCAATTTTCAATCCCACAGCCTACCCTAGGAATATAACATTCCCATTTGAAGGGAATGGTTCTGCCAATGTGAAAAGACATCTTTGCCTCCTCTTAATATATCAAAATTTTCTCTCAGTTCTTCATTCCAAATCAGATCGAGCCCTAGCACATCCCAGCGGCCAGAATCGCTCTCACTTGCACCAGCAAGCTCACGTGTTCGTCGTCGGCTTTGCTCGCCGTCATCGGCTTTGCTCGCCGTCATCGGCTTCACGTCTTCGCATCTCCATCGTCGGCTTTGCATCTTCTGCTCTCCGTTGCCAGTTGCGTCTTCGCGTCTCTGTTGCATCTTCGTCCAGCCCACATCTTTGGTCAAGCTTCGCCTATCCACTTGCCTTCTAACCCAAGTATAATATGTGCTTTAGATCTTCAATTTTTTCTGATATTAGCTCTGACCCAAGTTTTCTATGTTTTGCTGACCTTCCTGTTATTAGCTCTGCCCCCATTTTGCACATGCCTTGATTTTTTTGTTTTGATCTAGTTCATTTCCAATAGCTCTGCCCCCATTTTGCATTTGCCTTGATTTTTTGTTCCGATCTGGTTCAATTCCAAATTTGGAACCGTGGAAATCAGTTTTCCAATGATAAGATTTCATTTTTGAAACTTCTACATTACACTTAATGTTGTTTTTTGGATAGATATAACTCTAGAATCTTAATACTCAGTACTCACTAGTCTTTCACTAAGCATCCTATCATGTTTGAGAAAGTACATCAGTTAA
This sequence comes from Pterocarpus santalinus, assembly GCA_031439595.1. NCBI lineage: Eukaryota > Viridiplantae > Streptophyta > Magnoliopsida > Fabales > Fabaceae > Pterocarpus > Pterocarpus santalinus. The sequence goes on from CM062526.1 coordinate 53,253,311, forward strand.
CCAAACATTTGCAAATTTGTTAAAGATTCCTAGAATTTCTAGGTTAGAGGTGTTAATTTTTGAGATAAAAGTATTAAATTTTTAGTTAGAAGTGTTAATTATTGAGTTAAAATTATTAACTTGAGTTAAAATTGTTATTTTTGAATTAAAATTGTTAGGGGTATTTTTGTAAAATTATATAATATTCCCAGGATTATCGGTGTCAACCAAACACAAGAATATTTATTCCTAAGTATATTTTATAAGATTCTTAGAATTTTAATCCGCTTATCAAACACTCTAAAATGTCATGCCAGGAAAAATTACTCCCAAAAATAATATTCTTGAGAATAATATTTTCAGCAATAAAAAATTATTTTGTATATCAGACACCACCTAAATCTTTCATTGAGTTGCCCTATTCAAGCTATGGTGAGTTCTTAAGTGGGGGAAGTTGAGTTTGTCCCCACCTGTGGACTGACGATGAAATGACTGTTGTACCCTCAATTTATTTTCTTTTTCCTTCCACCTCCCACCGTCCTACTGTATCATCGCTTTCACTGCCTCTGCCACGGCGTCCATGGCGGCGTCCCCTGCCCCTGCCACTGCGTCCACGGCGGTGAGCATGGCTGTGGTAAAAGCATGGTGGTGCTATTTGCACATGAGGAAAATGGCTTTGTGATTGGCAAAGTTGCTATTTGTGCAGGAAAGGATCGCAGGTCTCTGCTTGTTTAGGGGAAAAAAAAAATGAAGTAAAAGAAACAATTGAAACAACAAAATTGTGAGGAAGAGAAAGTGTGTAACAATGCGTATGGCATCGATGGTAGTGATTTGTCATTTTGAATCTGCTAAATATCGTGGAAAAGGAACCTATTGGTAGAGGAGGTAGAAGTAGTGGAGAGAAGAAAGGGGCATCTGCGTGGGCTAGGGGATAGTGGAGGCGGCTGTGCCACCAGAGGGTGGGGGGATCTACGGGAAGGAGGAGGGGAAGGGTGGGACGTTGGGAGAAGGATAAAATGGGAAAATGAGAAAGAAAACAAAAGTTTAGTTATTTATTGAGTTATTTTTCAGTTCTTAGATTTGATATTGAGAAGCTGATACTTCGTTACCATGGCGACAAACACAACCTTCCCCACTTAAAGAACTTGCCCTCAAACTATTCAAGTTTGAAAGGACCTTACAATTCATGGTAAATCAATAACCATCGTAAATCTGCAATACACCATTCTCAATATCTTGGCCAGCTACCATACTTACCCAATAGGATCTTCGATGGGTTGAAAGAATGTAAAGCCATTTTGGGCACATGACGTGGTGCTTTAGCGTCTGTTGGTCATTATTTGAATTTAGATGTTTATTTTTATTTCACTGCTTCTCCTTGTTTGAAATAACCCTTTAAAAACTGAACTCTCAATATTAACATAAAAGTAATACCAGTTTTAATTTTGTTCTTAAAAGCTCGCCTTTTACTCTTATTTAGGAGTGTTTGTTTGTAATTTTGTGATTTTTATTAAAAAAATCACCTTTCATATATTTAAATAATTTTTAAAAAAATCAAAATCTCAAAATAATATGTTTTTGATTTTTTTATAGAAATTGGAAAAAATAATTTATAAAAAAAATTAATTTTCAACTTTTTTTAACTATATATAAAATTTAAATTTTATAATCACTTTTTAAAAAGTTAAAACAAACACAACTTTAACAAACTTGTGCAGAAGACAGATTTGTACAAAATCACGTCAATTTCTTTTTCAAATTTTAAGCATTCCCTAATGCAACACTTTTCTACCCTATTTCTTCACTTGTAAGTTACACCCTAGAATAAAAATATTACTATGTTATATTCAGTTACATCGTTCTCGCTCTCCCTGCCCATTTATCTCTCCTACAACAAAGCATGTAACTCATTAGATACATGCAAATAAATAAATAAAGAACATAACAATGTGTTTTTTCAAAAACAACAATGATTTGTGTGTGTACCGAGTAAGAAAGAAATAAAAGTAATTTTTTTAAAAAAAATAAGTTTTGAATATTTTAAAAATTTAATTGGTATACACTGATAGTGTAGAATAATTTTATACTATTAACTAATAAAAATAAAGAAAAATGACAAATCATAGTAAATCTTTCATTATAATATATAATTATTTATATGTATTGATATTTATTATTATTTCTATTAGCTAATAAAGTAAAATTATTTTATACTATTAATATATTTAAATTAAATTCATATTTTAAACCACACATTTTAATCCTCCAAAAGAAATAAACCAGACATTTTATACTACACAGCTCAGATGATGTGTAATAATTATGTACAAAATGACATAACTCTCTAAAAGATGCACCAAAATGACCGCCTTGTTTTTATTACCGCGCCTATCAGACAATGGCTTTAGATCTTTCATTGAGTTGCCCTATTCGAACTATTAAAGATTGAAAGGATCTTACAATTCATGGCAAAGCAAGAACCATCGTAAATCTGCAATACACTATTCTCAATATCTTGCACAACCGACATACTTATCCAATAGGACCTTCGATGGATTGTAGGAATGTAAAGCAATTTTGGGCACTTGACAGGGTGCTCTAGTGCCCATCAAACTCTTACAAAAGCAATTAAAAATGTTGACATTGGGCCAATCGGAGAAATTGAATGCTACCACATTTTCATTACAGCGTACAAAGTATGGAACTCTACATCAACAAAGTTTGACAAAGACAGTTTAAACTTAAAAGCATACCAACTTAAGGGTTCAAAAGAAAAAGGAAATAGCAAAAGAAACCAAGAAAAGAAGAAAATAGAATGGGACATTGGGCATAGACTGTCCTGCACTTTACAGTTTTGACTATGAGGCGTAAAATGACTCAAGGCAGCTTCAGCATCCTATGAATACCTAAAATGGAGATTGAATCCTATTTTTCTTACCACATATATCTCTTGCAGTACTATTCACATGCCAGTTTTGTGTCAAAGCTTGTCAAGCATATGGCGAAAGCCTGAAATGCCGATAAGGGGTATCGGTAGTCCATTGTAAACATATCCTTGCCAACCTTGCCAAACTGAAGAATAATCTTGTCATGGTCAGACTGTGATGGCTGAGATGGTGTAGGTCCTATTCCTGCAGGAGCAGCAGCTGCAGGCTGTGGTGCAGCAATCAGCTGAAAATTCTTGACAGAGGCAACTGTCACCCTTCCGCGGAAGTTGAGGCACCAACACTGCAGCTGTTCATGCCATCTTGGAGGCTTGTTCTTGAGAACAAGTGGTCTCTCCTTTCCTTCCTCATCCTCGTTGCTGGTTCCAATTATGTCTGAGAACCTGGAGCTGCTAAACTCGGTTGAACGGTCGATTGACTTTGAGAAGGATATACTCCGGAAAGAATCCTCAAGGGAGGGGGGAAGGAGCTCTGGCTGGCCTGGGACAGCGCCACCAGGTTCAAGGGCAGACACAGGGATTGAGTACATGGTGCAGTGCATCCTTCTTGGGCCCCTAGTACCAAGGACATTCAACTCATAGTTGACCTGGGCAATATTGTAGCTGCCACTAGGGACCTTTGGAGAAACCTTTTTCGAATAAAACCTACGGCTTCGGCCTGGTGGAGACAGCTGAGCATTGTTATAGGGTGGCTGTGTATCATAAATTATAAATTTGGTGCCAAGAAAATTTGACCTGAAACAAGGGGCAACTACTACAGTATGAGTACATAATGGCAAGCATCCCGTTTGTTTTCGATATTCTCCAATGCTAATGGGCGTTTTGCAAAAGGAAGCTACGGTTTTCTTTCATTAAAATTGATAATAATGTGTGTTCACCGTGGCTAAAATCTAATCCAAACAAGCTGAAGATAGAGAAGAAATAATAATTTCTACGCTTATTTTTGGATGGTTGTACCCAAAAAAAAAAAAAATTGCAAACATTAGATATTTTCCAAGTCAATTAAATTTGTCAAAAACCATAACTAATAGCACTAAATGAATGTCATGCACACAAAAACTATCCTGTACCCACAAAAAAAAAAGAAAAAGAAAAGAAAAAGAAAATCACACCTCAGTTTTCCAATGTAAGTGCTACTAGATCTCGATATGTTATCTGCATCCATTGATATAATATACTCCGTGCAAGTTGTTCTTCTGGTCCGTTTCGCAGCTAGAAGAAACTTCCCATTTTCAACAAGCAAGGCTACAGGAACACAGTTATGAATTCAGATTTCAGAACAAGCTCCAGAGACAACGACAACCCACACCACAAAATTGCAATTGCATATTTTAGTATTAACAGCACAATTTAAAGCTCCAAATAAGGAAATACTTATGCCAGCATAGCAAACAATTAAAACAAAACACTAATAAATTAGAAAAAGTATGAAATTCATTTGTTGTTAAAGTAGGATTGACGATGAAGCATGGAATATTTGCTCACAATTCCAGTTAACCTAGGCACAGAGTTGAATCATGCATAACACAGGAAAAAATAAACATTGGCTAACAAGCAGCATACCAGGACTAAGGCAAAGGAAGAGATGGTATGTCAGCTTAGATTTGTCCCTCTTGATGAAACACTGGATAGGTCCATCCCTATGCCCAGGCTGTAAAACAAAAATCATTCAAACATTAAAATGCAAAATTCATGTTCAAACCTTCATATCTTCTTTTTTTTTTTTTTATAAACAAAGCAATTATTTAAAAATAGTTTAAGAGGCATGATATAAGAACAACAATATCTCACCTGCTTCAGGGAAACAGGGAAAGTAATCTTCCCAGAGAATTCAGGGCTGCTGACAATTTCTTTGCACATTTCTCTCCAGGCTTTGCACACAGCTGCACACGCAACCACATGCTGACGGCCAGGCCAGGTGCTCTCGCTTGCTTCCAACCTCTTAATAACATCACGAAGAAGCTCAGGTGGAAGGCTAGCCCACCGGCTGTTCTGTATAACTGGAGGCTGATCCTGCAACTCGTGGACCGAACTACGTGACTTGCCCCTGTGATGGCCAGGAAGCCTTAAATCAAAACTCTGCCTTGATAAACTTCCAAATCCATCCCTTACATCGCGAACTATACTACGGAAGGACATTTGTTCCGATAACACTGACAGCCCCAGAATCTAATATGTCATCAAAATCACTTAAACGATAAACGTTCCACTCTAGTTACTTAGCAGATGTCACATCTCACAAGTTTTAGCAGTGTGTAGAGACAAGAGCTGCAAATAAACCAAACTTTAATTTAAATTCCATCTTCAATACTTAATGATCAAGAAATAAAAGAGAAGGAAGACATATAGGGCAAAGCACAAAGTGAAAAAGAAGGAGATTCTCATATCAAAAGAAAGCCCCACATGGACCTAAAGGCTAAAGCATACTAAAATTCCAGACTTTTGTCAGAAACAATTTAGGGGGTTTTAAACATAACCTTCAACCTCCAAAATCTAGCTTCTTATATGAGCAATCAAACCCAAATAAACATACTTAATTAAAAGATTAAAATTGTGTCAACCAGCCTTTCCACCACAAAGATAACCAAGAAAGGGTGGGCAATACGTCTCTTTTTGTATTAACTATACGTGATTGTAGAAGGGAATCTAATTGCTGGATTTTCCGTTTATCTATCTCTTTCCCTATTATTTTGTTGGGGAAGTTACAAGGTCAGGAATCGAATGAAATGCCTCTCACACGAGCACACAAGCAGAGAATAAGACATAAAGGTGGAAGTGAGTTAACAAACCTCAAACACCAAACTTCAGTTAAAAATTAGGCTCCCCTCTATGCCTCTTAAAAACGCTGAGATCATAAAAACATAAGAGATCCGCAAAGAGCACACGAGCACACAACAGATCAGAGCTCTTCACTACAACCTTCCTATTTACAATAACTTCAACCTAACAATAAAAACCCACAAGACTCCTACAACCATAAAACAAGATTTTTTTTTTTTTTTTAGGAGAATATATATATCGCAAATACACAAAATTACCCACCAAAATAAAACCAATAGTGCAGAAATGGAAACTTCCGGAAGCTACAAAGAGAACCCAGAAGAAAAAAACATCAAAAACTACCAAACCGACTCCCAAAAAAAAAAAAAAAAAGAAATCTGGGTCTTGAAGTTTCCCACAGCCCAAGCTCAGGGGAAATAGGGACAGCAAATAAAAGCCACTAAATGGTTGAAAAATGAAAATTCAGTTGCCAAAAAAGACTACAAAAATTTCCATGAAGGGGTTGCATTCAAAAGAAAAGAGCATGAGAAGGTGAAGAAGTAGCAGCTGACCCTCAAAGTTGCAAAAGTCTTTTCAGATAACACGCTTTTAGATCCCGTTCTTCAACAAATAACAATCTCTCTCTCTATGTGACAAACATAGAGGCTGACTCTGGAGGAGACGCGGACTCGATGCCTTCATTAAATCCAACCCAGAAGCTGACAAATGGAAAAAAAAATGTTACTTAATTATTTATACAAATTGGAAAACGGATACACATCATTTTACATAGAATAATAATATTAGGTACATATCTTACATTCGTTGAAAAACAAGATAAGTGTAACTAATATATGTTGGTATGTAAAAAGTGAGTAATAAGTATTAATTACTCAAAAGCGATTAATTAAAATGTTATTTTTTGATGTAGAGCAATTAACTAACGTATTATTGTTTTCTTATGAGAAACTAAAATATTATTGTCATTATCTTAATCTTAGTCTTTTCAAATAATGTAATATAATACTACCAACAAGAGCTGAATGCTTTTTCCTATCTTGTTCCGGGGAGTGATGAAATGACGGTTTTATCCTTGACGGTTGACCCGTTTCAAAGTTTCGTCAAGGGCTGTTAACTGTTTAGATTGCTGCCCGTGACCCAAGCTAACAGATCCCTTCGGTTTAGATTTTTTTCTTTAAATCATTTCAGTTTCGATGTTTAAGTTTGTTATTTATATATATCAAAAATTTTAATATTTTAATATTTTTTTAAATTTTTTTTTCAATTATTTTATTTTTTTAATTTTTTTTATTTTTAAATATTTAAAATATCTACCTACCTTAGTAATAAAAAAAATATTTCTCTTATATGTGACCATCCATTGACAGTTTTTATCTTACTTTTACCGACCCAGGAGGGAGCGTGTGTGTTCAGTTCAGACATCATGGCGGCAAGAGGGTGGGATAACGTGCGGAGTGGTGCAGGGTGGTTTCAGATTACGACGGGACCGTTTTCGGTAGTGGGAGGAGGACATGGACATCACGACGTCGGTTGGAGCGGGATGTGGCTGTATGATTTTGGCCACCAGCAGCACCACGTGGCCCTCACGTGATTCTATCTTTATTTTTTCATTTTAAGAATTTAATTTATATTTATTGACTTTATAAAATAATTTTATATTATTAATTAATAAAAATATAAAAAAATAAATTATGATATATTTTTTATTATAATAAATAATTACTTAATATAATTTGATATTTTTTTATATTTTTATTGAATAATAATATAAAATTATTTTATATTATTAGAATATATAAACTAATTTTTTATTTTAAACAAAAAATAAGTATTAATAAAATTAAATTTTAATGCACTATAATATATTATTTTATGCTAATAATATATTATAATTAATATCATATTGTTATCAGAATAACCATATATTTACATAAGTTAATTTTAATCCACGCTCAATATATAAATTTTGTATATGCTCATCAAATTATAGTTTATTATATTTATTAAAGATATTTTATGTTTATAGTAATTACTGTAAAAGTTTGATAATGAATCAACATGATTAATTGAATATAATTTATATTATCAATTAATTATATTTTTTAATAATTAATGTCACCTGCATGTTTTATTTGAATATGGAATATCTCGCGTTCAATTTCTATTTCTTAAAAAATAATATTTACGGATAATTCCTAATTTTACTATTTTTTAAAAAAATAAAAAAATAATCATATCGAATAGCTTTTCAAATAATTATTATAAAAAGTATATATTTTTTATAACGTGATACATGATTATTAGTTGATCTGCAAACTTGTAAATAGAGTCCATTGATATTTTCATATTCATATACAACCATTTTGATTTTTTTTTTTTTTTTTTTTTTGGTAAAGTGGCATTTACGGTCACTGATCTGTAAAAATTTGGTGGGGCGAAAATATTGGGCTCTTACTGGGCCCCACAGGCAAAGTGGAAGAACCAGAACAATTTTACGACAAAAGAAATATGAATATAAAAGGACAGAACTATTCTTTTTGCATTGTATAGTGAAAAAGCAAGAACAGTAGCGACAAGGCCAAAAAAGTGAGAAACATTTCATTCAGAATTTAAAAAAGAAAGGGTCATTGACTTCATTGTTTATGGGGTGATTATTTTTCTTTAGTATTTTAACTTTTTTTCAATTAGAATCAACCAGGGTAAATTTATTAATGAGTTTTTATCTGACTCATGGATCCAATTGGTTCGATATTTTAATCGAACTATTTTTTTATTTAATCTCACCTTAATTATGATTCAAACATATTGGGCCAAGACCAGCACAATCTAATATTTATATTAAATATCTTATATAATATTATACATAATTTAATTATAAAATTTAAAAATATAAAACAAAACAAAAATATATTTTACAATATATTTTTATAATAATTAATTCTATTTACAAACATATTATGTTATTTTATATTAAACATTTTATATTCTTTTCAATACAAGTCTTAAAATATTAGATGACATGAGATTAAATTAGCATGAGATATAGAGTGTGTTTATTTGTGTTTGTTTGGGATTAAAAAAATCACTTTTTCACTGAAAAAATTAATTTTTATATATTTAGATAATTTTTTAAAAATAATCAGATTCTTAAAAAAATCTGTTTTCAACTTTTTTGAAAAGACTGAAAAGAGTAGCTTCTAAAAAAAATCAATTTTTGACTTTTTTAGTTATATATAAAATTTAAGTTTCAAAATCTAAAATAAATACATCCATAATCTAAAAACATATTAGGTCAAACTTTTCACTTCAACATATGTTAACTTATCATATTGGTTAGATCTTGTTGATTTCTACTTCTTTTTTTTTTTTTTTTTTGAGGATTTCATTATAAGCTTGTTGACATGCATTTTCCATTTATTTATATAGTAAAAATTTAAATTAGTTAAATAAAATGTTATTCATTTACATAGTAAGATTCAACAGAATGTTCAATAATATGCATACACTACTATTCCCTATTTGGTGGTCTTGCCATCACAACAATTTGACAATTGTTAACTAATGATGCACAATACATTAGACATGTCCAATTATTTACAATATCTCACTTGGAGATTCTTAATCTACTGAGCAGTTAAGCTACTATAGATTTGGAAGATCCTAGTCATATGGGCAAAACCTTATTATACTACCCAAAAGTCATGAAATCTAAGTAAGAAGCATTAGGATCTCCTCATTACAATTTTATATTTTTATTTTTACAACAAACACAAGGACAGTATTTTCTGCCTTGCTTCCTTCTAAATTTGATTCGGATCTAACTCCTAGACCAGCCCAAGTCCACTTAATATAATTTCGGATTTGTAGGTCAGATATTTAAAAGATCCTATATCATCCTAGCATTGGTGTCCTTTTTAGGTGCTTCTATTAAATGTCGATAAATGAATCATTTTAATCTAATCAAATATACGTATGCCAAAATTTTATTTTATTTTGTTTTTTTTTTTAAATCTTATTTTGATTTACAGTTTGATCCGAAAGGAGACCCATTTTAAATTTTAATTACTATTAATTTTTAATTTTTAATGAATCAGAAACAGAAAATTAATAGAAGGATAGATATGAATTTTTCATAAAAATAACAACTTCATATTTGGTCGTCTATGCTAATACATGAAGTTATACTATTAACTGCTTAAATTAAATATTTTGGTTGATTTTTTTCTTTAGCTTTTCGTCATTTTACCTGTTATATTAAAAGTGTGTTTGTTTGATTGTTTCATACTTTCAGCTTTCAAAAAAATTATTATAAAACTAAATTTTTTTATATAATTTAAAAAATTGGAAACAGATTTTTTTTTAAGTTATTCTTTTTAATTTTTATTAAAAAGTTGGAAATAATTTTTTTTGAGATTCTGGTTATTTTTTAAAATTTATTTAAATATGTCAAAAGTGATTTTTTTAGTTAAAAAAATAACTTTTTCTCAAAATTTTTTATCCAAACGCGCCCTAAATCTTCAAGAGTATTATCTACAAAGCTTTGAGTAAAAATGTATAAATAATTTATAATTAATTTATGATATTTCTTTCTTTGAGCTGATTTTTCACTTTTCAGTACCGGTAATTCTTGAAATTAGTGGGACTTTCTTATTGAGTTAGAAGTGTTCCTACCATATTTTAATTTGCTACTATGACCTATGAAACCAACAAAAGGCCATTTTCATTATTATGACCTTTATTGTTGTATATAGATATAAGTATTATTTTTTTTCTTTTGTAATTTGATTCTGACTTTGCTCTCTCCTCTCCATGCATGTTGCACACTTACAATTTATGCTCTAGTAAATTTACAACATGTAAGAAGATATTGAAAAGAAAAAAGAGAAAAAAAAAAAAAAAGAGAAGAGCCCCCCCGGGGGGGACTGCAACTGGTACATATAATGGGACTACGATGATCCCATTAATTGAATCAGTCCACTTTGCGGATGAAAGTCAACTGCGAGCTGGTCAAATTTATATAGACAAAGTGATCATTTTATATTTGCAAGAATTGGGAATTATTATAAAAATGTTTTAAGAACTCTTCGATGGAATAGTTTAAACCAATTTGTGGTGATTCAATCCAAAGAATAGGTTACGGCGATGTACTAGTCACTTTATAATTGACTTTTAATTAAATCTCTGTGATAAAACCATATAGTTATTACTTCTGCCGTTTTCATTGATGCAATATTTATGTAAATGTATATGGAGGTATACCCAAAAAAAAAAAATCATAAAGTATATGGATAAACCATCATATCACTGAGGTGGCTTGAAGATAAGATTTGAATCCTTTTATGGGCTATAATGCAAATATCTAAAAAAGAAAGATGTATCAAATTTGATTTCAGGTCTCAACTTACCGAGAGTCCAAGACAGGTGCTGCACGCAATATAGAGGCATTTTCCACGCCGAGAGGATTTTCTGTGGGAGCTGTTCGTTAATGCAAGGGCCCATCGTTTTGTTTCGTTCATTAATAATTTGAAAGAACGTAAGTTGACCAAAAAATTAACGAATATAATAATAATTTTTTTCGCAGCTAAATCGATGTATGCATTGGGGGGGGGGGTGCCAAAAAAATGCAGGGAAAAAATTGAGAGGAAAATTTCATTAGATATTTTTACAGATCTTTGATGAGATTAACATTTAAATCTTTATTATATATATAAAAAAAATCTTATACTATTTTCATTAGTACAGTAATACTACTACAGTTCAATTAGCATTATTTTTTTGTTGGTACCTTATTTATTAATTATTGTTGACATAACCTACTCATCAACAATCGATAATTTTTTTATGTGAATCAATAATCAATAATTATCTTAAAGAATTTATCAAAAAAATAATTATCTTAAAAAAATATTTAAATTTAAAAATCTTGCTTCTCGAGTTAGAGAGTATTTAAATTAACCTTTTTTTAAAGATGGATTAACTTATTTTAAGTTTGTTCATTGGCAATCAAATAGGAGACAATTACCTAAGAATCAGATTGATGATCAAGGAATGTTACTCCTGGCTCCAAGCTAGCATGGTACCTGCAAGAACTCGATAATTAAATCAACATGAGATCAAGGGGTTAATTCAATATCGAAAAATGCATGCGTTAGTTGGGTGTTGAATACTTGGTTAAATAGGGATATTGAAGATGATTGGCAATTCCTGTTTTCGGTCTCTTGGATAAGCTCGTTGCTGAATCCTGGAGTAAGGGTTCACGCATTTGGTCCTTTGTTGGGCCCATAGTTACTTGGCCCTAAGGGAGTTTACTCCAACAAAGTTTAAAACATTTTATAATAAAAAACTTTTTGAAATACTTATGTAAAAAAAAAAAAGATAATTATTCTCAAATTTTGTCTTAAATGTACCGGTAAAGTATGGTATATGATGCATTTATTGGTGTAGCATGCACCTACTTTTAGCTTCATTTGAGAAATGTGACTAACTAAATATCAGAATGTGGTGAAAGGAACCTAAGAATATAACTAAATAAAATTGCAAATGTGGTTTAAACGGCATCTCCTTATCTCCTTTCTCCCCCTCTGCCATTCCACCCTCGACGATTGCTCCTCCTCATTTGGCCACCTTAAAGACTCTATTACTATTAGTTTCGCCAATGATCGCCAAGCTTTGCCTTTGCAAAATCCCCGACAACCCCTACGTCGAACCCATCAAGGGTCTTCTCAACTACCCAAGGGTGCCTGCGATTCTAACCCTTTCCACAACTACGTCCAATGGTTCTTCACCGAACATGCTCGAGTAACATTCCCACATTCCCTTTTTCCGATGCCGATAACGTGGTAGATCTTATTCCAAGTCAGGGACCTTGTTAACAACCCCAATCTCTCACCTATGGTGGTCACTCTCGACATTGTTGAGAAAGACGTTACTTGTTCTCAAAGTTCTTTATACTATGACCAATGTTGAGTTGTTGGTGAGTCGAATTGCCCTACTTGGAAACTCGCTGCATACAGTGCTACCTTCACTTCATCACAGAAACAGAGATCTCAAGAGTGAAGAGAGTGACACAGTCAAGCCTCACCTAGAAAAATCACTCCCCTCTACCGGCAAGGATATGGCAGCCAGACATGGCAGGAGGAGGATGACCTCTTTCTTAAAGCTAACAACTATAAAGCTGGACACAGCTGCCACCTCTGTATGAGGTTTCATTCGTCGGCCACCACTAATGCATTGCGTTTAGCCACATTTTTAGGTTCCTTTAAGTCTTACCCACATTTTTTAAATATGAATGCATGGTACACTATCAGGTGCATATTCCTTATGGAATAAAAATGTATGCCAAATTGCACAAGTGGGTCGCAAGTATCTTCTTCTTCTTTTTTTCTGCAGAGCAAATAACTATTTTTTTTGTGGGAAGCGCAAATAATTTTTATTTTTTGGTCAAAGCCTTTTTTTCCTTTGGAAAAACACGCAAATAATAGTTGAAATAGGCATCTGGATGCAATTTTTTGAGCCAATGACTAGGGGTGTTTGTGGTCAATTTTGGTTCATTTTTGGACAAAAAATCAACCAAATCGACTAATTGGTTGATACAGAATATCTCCCAATCGGTCCTTTTTTTATAGGCCAATCTAGCCTTTAGTTCGTTTGATTTCGATCTTCAATTAAAAAAAAGCAGAATAATTAGAACCAATTTCACGTCATTTTTCCAGTCACGATTCACACACTAGAAAGAAAAATAGAGCCAACCCAAACCAGAAAACCAGAATTTGTAAGTTGTAATATTCATACATAAACAATCCAAAATCAGAAAGCAGAATACAATAATTAGAATACAAACACAAACCTTTCAAAACCAAAATAGAATCCCGCATAGCCCATGAATCAACGGCCAACTCAAATAAAAAACTAGGAAAAAAAATAGAAAAACATACAAATCAAAGTTTGAAATTTAAATTAAAAAAAATAAATATCAGTAAAATAGAAAATCACCATTTGTCCTTCTCAAATGCTTGCCATCCCAAACCCACCATCTCGCCATCCACAGCTCCATGGTTGTTGGCTGTTGCAAAGAAGAAAGCTAACGAAGAGAAGTACGACGTGATGCGATGCGACGGAGAAAGGCTGTCGTTGTCAACGAAAAGGAAGGTCGCCGGTGTTGCAAGTCGTCAAACTCAATGAGATGAAAAGGGTTGTCGATGTCGCAAGTCACAAACAATAAACAAAGAAGAGAGGAGGCTGAAATAATGAGATAGTGAGTTTCAGATCAATGAGAGTATGAGACTGAGAGATGGAGTGGAAAGGTAAGATGGAGACATGGAGTGTTCAGTCTCAAGAGATAGAATTTGAGAGACGAGGGATGAGTGCGGTGTTGGAAGTGTAAAAGTGAGAGAGAGGGCGTAAAAGTGAAATAGGGTTTCTAAAGAGGTGGGGATGCGGGAGGGTATTTTGGGGAACATAACATTATCGGTAAGGGTATAATTGAAATATTTGGGATATTTATTCAGTTCGATTTGATTTGGTTCAATTTAGTTTTTAATCTAAGAATCGAATATTAAATTGAACCAATCGATTTTTGCATTAGAAAAAACCAAAATTTTTTATTTTTAATCGATTTTTTGGTTTTTCAGTTTGGTTTTCTTAATAATTTTCGGTTTATCGGTTATGAAAACCCCTATTGGTGAACAATCTTGTGTATTTTTTTTTTTTTTGGGGTCAACGCCGGTGACCAATCTCAAAACACTACAAAACATTCTGATATAAGCTACGTTTTGGGTTGGCGCACTTTCTTTTGGCCTTACACTTTCGCTCACGTGGCCCAAAATGTGAAGAGAAGACAACGGTTTTTTGGGTGGAAGAATGAAAACAATAGTCCTATGGTGTCAATTGGGCTTCAATTTACAAAGGTTCAGTTTGTGTTGGGCTTCAGTTTGTGTAGGAGTTTATCCTTTTTCTGTCTGGGCCTCATCTGTTGCACGTGGAAATCACTTGTGTTTTTCACTTTTTCTCCATCAACCATTTGATTTTGGTACATAACTTACAATGGATTTGTTTAACTCAGTCAAATTCAAATCTCATTCTGCTATGAACAGAACTAAATTATCTTAGAGAACTAAGCTAATTACAGAGAGAAGATAAATATATTTTCTTTCATGCCTTGTTTTTTCACATTCAATTTATTTATTTTATTTGTTAGCCAATTGTAAAGCTTTTTTTTTTTTCCGGTAAGTACGACTATGCGAAAGAAAAAATACTGTAAAAAAATGTTGTCAAGCCCATTTGAGTAGCCCTATTATATTTTAAATCATGCTAACCTATTTTCACCGCATTTTAATTAGATTTTTGTCAATATTTCTAATGTAAAATTTCTTTTTCGTACTTTATTCTGTGTACCATTTTTTTCGTAGAAATGGTTAATTTGTAAAAGAAGAAGGGATTAATAGAGTAAATATATACAATTTAGGCAAAAGGTTAATTCTATAATACACTTCTCATAAATAATACAAAATTTAAAAGAATAAGAAAATGTGAAGTCTACTACTCTAATGATGACACCTATAACAAAAAGAAGAGCAAATAACTTTTGTAATCCTAATATTTTTAAATTGGCATCAATTTAGTCTTGAAAAATTTTTGAAATCAATTTACTTCTAACAATTTAAAGTTGACATCAATTTGGTCTTAAAATTTTTTTGAAATAATCAATTTAGTTGTAACACTTTAAATTTTGGCTTCAATTTACTTTTCATATTTTAAATTTTGACATCAATTTAGTCCTAATATTTTAAATTTTAATATCAATTTAGCCCTATATTGATATTTTAATAGAAAATTTGATTTTACAAAAAATTTGTTAAAATTAAATTGATGTAAAAAATTATTTTAAGATTAAATTAATATCAACTTTAAAATATTAAGACTAAAATAGATATTTACTAACATATATATAAAAAAATAAAAAGTTTATTTAGAAGCCAAACTTATTGCATCTGTCCAAAAAAAAAAAAAAAAATCTAACCTCTTGCATATGCATTCACTACATGTGAGTGAATAGATATATATCCACAACGTAGGAGAGCCAAGATACAAAGTGTCATTTTCTCTTCTTCGGTATTATCAAGCTGCATGTAAATTAAAGCATTAAATTCCGTATCTCTGTGAGTGAATTTGTGTGTGGGTTGTGAGCAGGAACAGTCCTATTAACTAGGGTAGCTGAAAATTACATGTTCAAGTTGGCATGAAATTCCACTATACATATTAGTGACTGCTCAAGAGGCACATCATCACTCACAATATCTACCATAGCCTAAGCATGTGAATGGGTCCTATCTATGACCTACCCTTGGTTTAGCTTCAAATGGCAACCATGAAGTAACATGGTCCCTTCGAGCTTTTAATTGTTCGACACTGCTCTTGATCTACCACAAACATCCAATTCCATTAGCTGGGAATGCGACCCTCCTGTGAATGGAAGAAAATAGCAACAAGCATTAGGCCCTTAAATTATGTAAGCACTGGATGGAAAAGTAATTCTATCCTAGTGGCATAATCAAATGCCGTAACCATTTGTGTGTATAATTAATTTGCATCTGCATAAGCGTGCTATTGAAGGTACAAAAATAAATGATGCAGGGCTTCTGTTGGTGAAAATTACAAGGTAGACATCTACATGCGTATATTCACATGTTTATGACAGTTGGTGGGTGCAAGAGAGACGCATGTGCACCATATGAATAACTTTATGATTTGTAAGAATAATGCTAATTTTTCAACTTTACATTTATATAAAAAACAACCTATTACCTATATATTGAATCAATAGTACAATATGAAAATTGTGCCTTTTGTTTACCAAATTATTGTCGCACTAATTAACTTTTCTCAATGGCTGGCGTCACTCCCCTATACTTTTCCCCCAAATGATAAGAGTATTTTCTCCTCAATTTTTACATTGGTCAAGATTAAGTTAATTTCAGACAGTCACACGAGTGCATCTATGCTTAGGCAATCCTTTGAAAAAAAAAAAAAATCTCTTAAGTGTATGCTTCGGGATCCAAACCAAAATAATTAAAATAAAGAAGCACTTCAAGCGATCCTCCTTAATTATTTAGGGTCTGTTTGTCTGAACTTATTATAAGAAAAATATTTTCTATAAAAAATAAAAGACATGTATACAAAAATTATAATAATTAGATAATTAAATTTTCCAAATAATTAAAACATAAAAAGAGACTATGTTAGTGTATTTCTATAATATAGAAAAGATATCTTTCATAAAAAAATTCTAAAAATATATATCATATAAGTTTTTATTTAATTTTAAATTAATGCGCCATAAATCCACTCCCTTGGATTATCTCGTCCTGTGATCCTCTCTCTATTATATTGAAGTTTACAGTATACTGACCTCTTCTGAAACTTGAATATGAAAAATTATCTTCCTTCATTTTATTTTCATAATGGACTGGCTTTGAGTTAATGGACTTCGTATACTAGTAATTTAGATAAAAAAAAAAATCTAATTAGATAATGGGTCCTATCTAAAATATTATAATATTATTGGTTGTGACCATAGCCACATGATATTTTAGGATCACTCAAATATATCTCTCATATAAGTGATGTTATTAACTAGCTAATCCATTGCTAACAAGTATATGTCAGTGATTTGAAATTTATTATAAGGTTTTAAAGAAGAGGGAAATTTATTAAAGCTATCGAATAGCGCGCATCCCCTATTGTCTAAAGTCCAAACAATGTTGCATCCTACATTTAGAGCATGTTTGGATAAGCTCTTAAAAAAATAACTTTTTTTTTTAAAATTTTTTTAGTAGAACTTTAATTTTTAGAAAAAATTATTTTACATTTGGATAGATATATGAGAAGTATTTTTAAATATTTAAAGTACTTATAAATTTGTTTGGATATAAAATAAAGTACTTTTTTTATGGCCAAATTACAAAAAAATATTCAAAAGGAGGAAAGAGAAGTAAGGTTTAATAAAGGATAAAAAAGGAAAGATATATATTATAATTTTAGTCAAAGATAAAGGATACTTTTGAAAAATAATTTTAGTAAAAATTACCTCTACTTTTATTTTTTTAGAAACTAAGTATTCCTAACTTTTAAAAAAATGATAAATTAATTTTTTTTAATTGAAACACTTTTTTTAAAAGTTACATCCAAATACCTATAAAAATTTATAATAGTATTTTTTCTTGAAAAAAGCCAATTCAAATGGGCTCTTAATTTACTTAATGCATCTCCTATGCTCATTAAATAAAAGTTAATGCGGAATTGAATGTCCTTTGTCATGTAAATATTTGAAAAAGGAAAAAAATCAGCGGCTCAAATATCAGTTTTGCAAAATATAGGGTGTATTTGATTTCAGTTATTTAGATCAAAAAATAATTTTTTTTAAGGAAAAGCAAATCATTTTTGTAGATACTATTCATATTAGTATCTACTCAAAAGTTAAAAAAATAATTACTTTTAAATTTTGAGTAAATATCAAAATGAATTACTTTTATGAAAGGTATTTTTTTAATAGCTGAAAAAATCACTCTTCGACAAAAACAAGGCTGAAATAAACGCAACTATGGTACTTTTCATTTTAATTCTTCAAAATAATTTTGTTTAGTCTAAATCATTTTTGATAATATAGTATTTTCTGTTTGGTCTAACCACTCATCACAATCTCTAAAGAGATGAGAGAAAGTCTCCGAGGCATCAAGCTAGGGCAAGAATATTCGCGCCACAGGAAATTCTTCACACTGGCAGGTAGGCGTGCAGCTTTCTTAAATCAAACAAACATCTCATTATCTTAGGGTTTGCATGATCTTGCTCAATCTCCACGAGAGTGCTGCCCTGGATAAACTTGTCTCAATTCCATACTCACTTCCTAGCTACTCGAACAAGTGCACGAATATAATTGAATTTCTTAATCTCCAGTGTTTACAATTTCAACTGTAGATGAATTTTACACCAAGAAAAGAAAAACACTTTTGCACTCAATATAAAGACAGGCTTCAGGCAAGATTGATTAGATTCTCATACGCAAAAGATACGAGAATATGACCCAATTTGTAACAGACCAAAGAAACAAATTGAAGGTGTTATAGAGGATCCTCAAGTCTTGCTCCATTTCTCCTTATGTTCACATGTGGTTATGAGTGCTATTTATTTATTTTTTTGGTAGACGGTAATGAGTGGTATTGTATATAAATGAGTATTTTCTTGTTTATTTTTTCTTTTCTTGATCTAAATGAGTAATCAAGCAAACTGTTTAGGTACATCTATATATCTTCCAATTATGGTAACTTATGAGAAGAAGTCTAAAATTATATCTACACATTTGTTTATTACTGTAGTCTTGGGCAAGCATACAGAAAAATTATTATTATTTTCAAATGATTCCACGAAAAATACATAAACATTTAAACATTCCTATTTGCTAGTCTAGACGACACCTTGAGTCCTAAGGTGAAGGTTAAACTATGGGAATTATTGGATTGCTTTGCTGGACGGCGCTATATATATACAATAACTTAACGGTGACGTCTTTATTTACTTCAAACGGGAACTGACCTAAAATAAATTATTATCCACGAGTTTAATTGTTTTTTTTTAAATACAAATAACAATTAATACTAACATCTCATAAATATATATAACATTTTTTTCATTTATTAAAAAACAACTCCCTACTTTTTTTAAAAAAAAACAAATCACCATGCGCAAGCTGTTGATTGTTAATTAAATTGTTGCATTGATTTGCGTAAAGAAGTGTAATTCTTTTGTAATGATCTTAGGTTTGTGGGTCATGTTAATTAATGGACAGTGGGAAATCTGTGAGCTCAATGATATGAGTTAATTTCTCTCATGCATGCATGTATCTGACAATAATCTGTGTTCTATTTGTCTCTTGTAAGGTTTTTTTGAATATTTTTACGGATTTATTGGGTTTTCTAAAATTTGGATATTATAAGCTGCATGATGATTTTCAGATCATAAACTTTGAATTTGATAACTATGGATAAAAACATAATTTCAAAATTCCATAAAATAACATAACTAGACAAAGATATCATAAATCAATACAGCTTTTTTCTCACTAATAGTTACTTTTTATTTGACTGATTTCTCATTAAAAATTAATATTTATTTATGTTTAAGTATACAATTCAGTTAAAACTATTGACATATATACCAGATATACTTGATGCAACCTATGCTCTTAAATTCTATATTTTATTAATAAATATTTGGTTTAGCAATATCTATTAGAATAATATAATATAAGTTAGTTTAAATTTGACGCAATATTATTTAATGATATCTTGACACATTATTGAAATGTTAGACATTTTAGATAATAGTCAATAATTCGGATTGGTTAGAGGCCTAGATGGTAATATAATAAAATTTATACGGATCGATGCATCAAAAATAAAATAATCTTAAAATATATATGAATAACGTTAATATGGAAACAAATGTTAACTGAGGAATTAATTTGCTTACTTAGGACTCGTTTGTTTGATTTTTTTTAAGAAAAATAAATTCCTTCAATTAAAAACTTACATGAGAAACTTAAGGTAATTAAATAATTTGACAAAATAGTTAAAATAAAAAAATGTTTTAATGTTTTTTATATACTAGAAGAAGTAGCTTTTAAAAAATTCTAAACAAAACTGCATCACAAAAGTTTTTTTTTTTTTTTTCTAAACTTAAGTAAACACACACATCCTTAATTGACATTTTGATTATATATATATGTATATGCGAGTAGAGAGCCCTATTAAGGCACCTAGGTAATTCCCTAATGGGGCAGGAAGGAGTAAGTGTGTGACAGGGAAAAAATAAGATAAAAAAAATTGTAAAGATCAAATTTTGTTATACTCTCTAGATGTTCTTAAGTCTTACCGAGTTACTATAAGAAATAAATTTATTTGTTCAGTCTTAAACATTTATAAATTTTATTTGATTTCTGCTAAACTTTTCTACATTACGCCAGATGTATATGTGTGCCCGTGGTGCGCGCGTGCATAGACATAGCAGTCGGAAATTACATGGCATTGATTCCGTGGTTTATTAATTAACTTGAAGATCACAGGAGATCAATTAGTATTGGTTAAATAATGGTATTTGATTATTTCGTTTAATTATTTTACCTACATATTATGAATCTCTCTAAAATGACCATTATGATATAAGAGATAAATACATGATAGTAATGCAGTTGTCTATATAATCCATCGTTAATGGGTCACAATCAATGGATTTCCTTCACGAAAAGATAACCGATCCTGACCATTTAGTCTTGTATGATTAGAATAAAATAATACTCACTTAAGAATGCGATTGGATCAACAACTTATCCAACGCGTGGGTTCCTTTTCAGGATTTATTAATTACTTCTTAGTTATACATGTTCACAACAATGTGTCAATCAATCATTCTAGATCATTGACAAAAGAATAATTGAGAAGTTAACAAAAAGAGAAGCATCTGGTTTTGGGTGGTGGGGGTGTTTGAGTAAGAAACCATATAAATGTTAGGGTTAAACCACATGGAAGACATAATTTGCAGGGTGCATACATTCACATGCCCTCCATGTTAAGCAGCCTTTTTTTTTGTCTATATGTATCACATCTGTAACTGTTAGAGCCAGCAAGGCACGCATCAGGTGCCTCTAGTTGTGCCATGCAACTGGCCAGGCTAGCTAGAGGTTGATGCCCGCTGTGAGAGAGAGGTTGATATATTATCATGGAGTTAGAAATTTTTAATTATAAAATGTTTTCTAAGTGTAACAGTAAATTTTTCTGAGAATAAAATTACACTGAACAAAAGAGTTATATAGAATTTAATTTTAATAAGCATTTGATATAAATTGTTATTAATTAAATATTATTTTCATATGTTTTTCAAATAATTATTATAAGAATTAAATATTTTTAATAAAGTAATAGATAATATAGAAAATTTATATCGATAAAATATCAAAATTATATTCAATTATATATTGATCAAATCTTATTTTTTATAATAAGAAATGAAAATAGTGGTGTCCTTGCATTACAAGATATATATATATATATACAACGATACATCATAAAATATATAAATTATAACAACCCCTTTCTACTATCTCCTGGTTACTTATAACGATGAGAGCGAAGCAGATCGGACATAGGAACACAGTTCTTTCTTGGTTGGCATATACATGGACATACACGGGTAGACATTATTGAAGTTCATTTATGAGCTGTATAAGGAAAAATGAATTTTGCAATAGTGATTTCTATCTAAGATAATAAAAGTAATTAATAGCATTGCCATTTAACTAGTAACTAAAATTTACATACTTATGGCAGCTGAATTGTCGTTCACCGCCATGTACCCATCTATAAGGTTAAATAATATGTAAAAATATGTCCTAATATATCCAATGTATTGAAAAAACACATAATAAGTCTATGGATTAACTCACCAAATCGATTTTTTGTTTATGCATATTGCCATAATGTAGATTTGGTTTTTGGATTCTTTATTAATGGATTATATGTAAATATTTTTGTAAATATTCATTGAGTTTGGAGACATGTTCTAATACTAGATTGGGACAAATTTTTCACTCAACCTAAATTTTTGCTTAAAAAAAACACATTAATAAACATAACACACAAATAATTTTGCTAATTCTTTTATTTTCTTTACTGGAGAATGGGTAAACAAATTTTTTTTTCCCTGGTAAAATCGTTAAACAATTTTTATGGTTTCAAATTATCAAGAACTTTCAAGATCATTGCCACAACGATGAACTTTTGCTCTGTGACTTAACGGCCATTAATTTTAGCCGTGGAAAAATTTTCACGGTTTATGAGAATAAGGCCGGCATACATATGGCTCTTCCCATATCTCAAAGCGTGACAGCATCTTATATCAGTCCCCTTTTTAGTAATCAAGAGTTTTAGACATTCTAACTCGTCCTCTTTTTATTGGCTTGGGGGCTAGAAACCGGTTCTCAATTTAAATTTCATTTCAAAAGCTTGTTAAAAAAATTTGAAATCTTCTTTTTCTTTTATCTTTGAAGAGCGTATCTCCTCATACATTGTTATAAAACTATTCTCAAATATTATTGTGAAAGATCTTTTTAACCATTATCTTTTTTAGTGTTTAAATTTTGATCATCTCTTTGATACTATTGCTCGTTTATCTTAATTTTGCACTATTGTGTTTGTATCTTACGGATAAGAATCCTCTAATGTTTCTCACTGACATGAGATATTGTGTTATGAGAAAAAATGACACAAAAAAATTGATAAATCAATGTAAATAATAGTAAATCATAGAATATCACAAAGCATATATATTTTTTCCCCGTAACATAACACTCATGTTAATTAAGAATATAAAACGATCTTGAGCCGTATCTTTGCCTATTATTTTAAATAATTTGATTAATCAAGATATATTTTTATTAATAGTATTTTCTTAATTAAAATTTTTGTTTTCAGTCCATTATTGCAATTTTTCAATGTTTTAGCATGTCGTTATCTCACACATGTGAGTAAAATTAAGAGTTATATTATTCGAGTATAACAATTTAAATATCTCAATTGACATATGCTGATTACAATTAAAATAAGTATAAATTTTAATTATATAAATGTTGAAAATCAATATATTGACTTAAGTAATAAACATAATAGTAATTGTAATTTAAATAAATATAAATTTTAATTATGTAAATGTTAAATCAATATAGTAACTCATGAATAGTGTAGATCAATTATTAGTTAATCATTATGTTTAACACTTATTTATATACCATTCATCATATATCGAATTGTCGATATAAATGTGTAAGACTCTAAGTGTTATATACAAAAGAAATTAATTTTTCTATCTTAAACGCCTGCTTCTTTTTCGATGAGTTCATTTATATTCTTATGGTTTAGTTTAGTTTCTTCTTTTTGTCTGCAACAAAACTTTAGTAGATTCCCTGCCCCCAATTAATGTTCTCAACTATCCCTTCTGTGCATATGCATGCACATTGTACAAGTGATAGATAACAAGTATGCTTTGGCTAAAAAATAAAACAAGAAATATGAGAAAATATGATAACTTTGGATTAATGCAAATCATAATCTACATCGTATTTAAGGGAGAAGAGGTGCCGGAAGCCGTAGGGAAGGGAAAGCAACTGTTCAGTATTTACGGCACACCAGAGGTAGCTAGGACAATATGAAACAAACAGGCTAACATAACACAACAAAATGCACAGAAACAAAGGAAATGTGATCCCTCTCTCTCTCTCTCTCTCTCTCTCTCTCTTCTCTCTAACTATCAATTATATAGCCATATTATTCATTATGCACATCAATAATTTTAACACGGTGTCACCTTGCATCATTTGATAGATGTTTACCTACCTTACTTCTCCCCATACACTTCCCACTCTTCAACGTGAAGTACTAATATACCCTTTTCTAGCTTGTCCGTTTGCTTTCTCTCCCCCTTTTAAAATTATATCTGCTATAGACATATTCTACCTTGTCGAGTATCGCCAAATTTAAAGAGAACTATTAAGTAAAAAAGGGGGCGTTGGAGGGTAGAAAGAAAATACACTAATGGTGATAAATACACCTATAAGTGATAAATTATTTGGGTCCTACTCTCATGCATTATATCTTACTTGATCCATTTGGTCATCCGGTTCAATAATTGAGTTCTAATGATTTTATTTTATTTTTTATTGTTTATGTGCATACATACACAAAATTTTAATGAAATTAATTTCAAAAGAAAATGTCATATTATAGTCATACTTTATGTTTAAGACAAACAGTGACTTACAAGTTCAAGGTTACAACTAAATTAACATAATAGAAGCACGGTAGTTTGTATTCGTCTCTCTTCCTTAGTAATTTTATTTTTGGTGAATCCTTAGTAATTAATATAGCGTCTAAACCCAAGAATTTTATATAAAAGAGAGACACTTATCTCTGGTTGAGTTAAAATTATAAGTTTGATTATTGTGACTTAAAGTTTAATTAGATATATGAGCAGATGTGCATGTACACGGTCATATATTTAAACAAATTCATTGCTCTATGTCAGGGCCATACATGTGTGACTGTGATTAATATGATGACAATTATATTTTTTAAGGAAGTGGTGAACATTCAGTCTCTTTAGTTATTCATTTGATCTGCATAGAATTTTTTTTTTTTGATAGGGGGATGAAAAGTTACCACGTTCCAAAGTTCAGACATGCCGAGTCAACCCTTATTAATATTCCACGGACATGTACGCCGATATTGTGCTATGACCATGGCGTTTAGCTTGATCCTGATTTTATTATTTCACTTTAAAGCTTGAATGCTGCTCTTCAAAGTATTCTTACTATCAGAAAAAACAACATCTAGTAAATTAGTATACTAGAAATTCGGAAGATCGATATTGTGCGATATTTCTAACGAATGGAAGAATAATATTGCGTATATGCTTGGTGGGCACTTACTAAACTCAACGGTCATTTTTGTTGAAATTCAAAATTCCTAAAGCCTTATATATATATATATATATATATATATATATATGTAAGCCAAATAAAATAATATTGGCTCATAAAGTCCACCACGTTTAAGCACGTTGTGGGGCATTACCAGTTAATGGAACTCTTGGATCCAACGAATACAAAATAAGAAAAACAAAGCCCACTTTATCACTTTTTTCCTCTTTAACTTATAATTGAACATTTATTTACCCTGAGAGGAAAAAAAAAGGGAAGAATTGAATCAATAACTCTATATTACTAGTGATATCCATTGGCAAGTCACCTCATTATGCACACCGTTGCAAATGGTCCCTAATAAAAATTTAATATTGGTTAAACAAGTAGAGTTAGAAGATTTTTAGCTATCAAAAAATTCATTCTATTTATTGTGTTAGGTCGAAGCTAACTGAATTTGTCATCCGATACTTCCACTCATAAATGGTCTTTGCCTTCACAAAGTGGCCTTCATCTAAACCATTCATTCATCACATGTTAAAAACAGGATAATCAGTTCATCATTATCAACTAACTAAGGGGGTGTTTCGCAATTTCAAAAACTAAATTAATATGGTACAAAGTAGAACTAGTTATATTAATTGGCATAAAAATGAACTAGTTTTTTATTCGATAATTTAAAAATTAGTTTTAATATACGTCGTCTTATTATTATTATTATTATTATTATTATTATTATTATTATTATTATTTTGTACCTTTTTCTTATTGATTATGTTATTAAAAAAATCAATCTATCAGACTGTGGCGGCTAACAGTGGTGGATGGTGACAACTAGTGGCGACGGGTGATGGAAAACGGTGGTGGCTAATGACGGCAAACGGTGGAGAATGGGGTGGCAGTGATGGCAGACAGTGGCAAACAGTGATGGATGATGACAGTCAATGGCGGGCGAACGGTGGCAATCAGTAGCGGCCGGCAACAGCAATGGTAGTTGACAATGGTGGATAGTGGTAGACGATGACAGTGGATAGTGGTGGACTGTGGCAGCAAATGGTGGTGGATAATGACGACAAATAATTGACAACATTAATGGAGAAAGAATTAATTGGTGTGAAGTAAGAAGAATAGTAGTGAAAAGATATAAAATAGTAGAAGAAAAAATTGGAACGACATAAAATTAATTTAAAATTAATTTTTTTAAGAACTGATTTTAGATCTAAATTGATTCAAATAAAAACTAATTTTAAAATATTTAGGTAGTTACCACACAACAATTATTAAAAATCAGGCCTTATTGTACTTAATTAACCAGTTTTTCTAATTTGCCAAACATCCCCTAAATTAAAATTAATATTTTTTCTTAACAAACTTCAAAGTTGAAGTTTATCAAACAAGAGTAAGGCTCTATTACATCTTACTTCACAAGGTGCATCACACATCCTCTCATCTAAAGGTGAAGCTTTGATAGACTATGTATACTTCTACATTTGAGGGTTGCACTTAGCAGCACCAATCAAAGTCCAAAAATCAGTTCCAAGTTCAAATTTTTGTCGAACCCATTGAACCCCTAGTTATAGTCCCAACTAGTTGCATTAGGTCCCAACCTCCGGTGCCCAACCTCAGTGTCCACTAAAACAATCACTAGCTTAGTCCCCACCAACCCAAAACTCTAATGTAGCAACCCCAAAGCCCCTAAGAAACACAATACCCCTCGGCCCCAAATTGTTCCAACTCTCCAACCCTTCCTCACCAAAATCATCCATTAATTAGTCGAAGACAGCTCTCCGACATGTCTAAGGCGAAGATAGCTTTGGTCATGTCGGAGGTGGGGGCGAGTGGTGGTGGTTGTGCCGATGATAGAGAGGGGACCACTACTTGGCCATCCCCTTCGATCACCCAATTCTGCCATCCACCTTATAGTTGTGATGCGTTCACCACCTTCATTGCACCAAGAAGCTTCATGTATGCTGCTTCCACTAGGTTCACTACCATTGCCCTCCTTCTCGTCATTGTTGGCGTTGCTTCTTCCACCATGATGGTGCATGGTGACGAGGCAGTTCTGCTTGATGCCGGAGATGCTGGGGAATTCTTCGATGCAAAGAAGGGCAGAGGTGGTTGGCAAGGATATCATGCTACCGACAGTGTTGAAAGAGGTGAATTGGGATGAAGGGGTTGAGAGAAAGAAAAAATTACATTGCATTAGAGGCATTTGGTTTCATCCATAAACTCTTAGATCTCCACCTTTAGATAAGAGGGTGTGTAATGCACCTTATGAAATAAGGTGTGGACCCTTACCCATCAAACAATGGCATTCTACATATGTAAGCCTGCCCACATGGCTTTAGAATCACTTTAAGTTTTCCATAAATTATTATATTAAATTAAGCAGCAGTGTCTATACATATATATATATATATATATATATATAGTGTGTACAAATATTAAAATTTTCAAATAAATTTATTTTTGAGAAAGTATATTCTTTAAAATTAACTAAGTTGATAAATTTTTAAAAAACATTTCGTTAAAACTAAAAAGTAAATGAAACTAAAAAAATAAATAGTATTAAGTTAATATGTGAGAAGTAATGAGATCACCGAATCAATTTCAGTATTTTTTTTAATTCAATGAGAAATTAGGAGAGATGTTATTCTTTATAGAAATTATATGAAATATTTTTGTATCCATATCTCTATTTAGTAGTTTTATAATATAAATTCAGGGTTTTTAATACTTAATTCAAGTTTAGCTATTAGAAATGGTCTAATAATGAATGGTTTAAGGTTTTAAGTTCAAATTTTATTAATACAAAAAAAATATTTAATTCAATTTTATAGTCATTATGGAGGATAGAAAAGCACCTAATGATAAGTACATGAACTATTGAAAGCATCCCATGAAGACTAAGCTCATCATACGATTGTTAAAGACACTAGGGACCGCGAGTTCCACGATTAATCGAAGGTCAGTGATATCCATATAAGGGGCAATTCAGTAATCTAAATAGCCCCCAACAAGCAAAGCTGACCTACAAATGGGGCATGGGCCATCTTATTATCTCCATCGTCGCTATCTGCAGGCTGTTCCCACTACTACGTCTGTTAAAAAATTTTAAAAATACATATCAAATATATATAGAAAAAAAATATTAATATTATTATCTTTTCCATTTTTACTACTCCGTCTCGCGATCATTATTTTCCCTTTAAATGACATGTATGTTATAATCTATCCCTTAGCTTTTCTTTTCCTTTTTCCAGCACTTACGTATGACACACATAAGAGAACCCAAAGCTACTCTTCCTTGTCCTTCTTTTTCAATCCGACACCATAAAATAAAATTTTAATAAAAAAAATTAACTGAAGATTCCATACACCCCCTAATCATAAAGTTCAAAATAATAACAACAATAATGATAAAACACATACAGAAGGAAAAAGTTAACCCAGCTTAATTAAAGCATAATTTTTCCATTTTTCTATCATGAAATTGACAGAGAGATCCCACCTAAAAATAAACAAATATATTTCACCCCTCAAAGCATCTCCATGCGCATAATAAAAACCCTCTGAGTATACTATTCCCCATGTTTTCTGATATATTCCCTTTTTCTCAGGCTGTAATTGCTTTGCTAAGGTAGGGACATATATCATCTCTGTGGCTATATGCAGCTGGGAGATCCAACAGTGTTGGAAACCTCCTCCGGCGAGGCCGTGGCGGCGGAAGCCGCCCCGCTGGAGGGTGGCGAGGCCATTGGGGTGGATGAAGAGAAGGGAATTAGGGAGGGTGAGGGTGGTGGCAGTGGTGGAGGAGGTGAGGGTGACAAGATTGCAGGAAACCGGTGGCCCCGCCAAGAAACTTTGGCTCTCTTGAAGATAAGGTCGGATATGGATGCTGTGTTTCGAGATTCAAGTCTCAAGGGTCCACTCTGGGAAGAAGTTTCAAGGTAGGTATATATATGTATGTATGTAGCTGTGATTTGACTGAATTCATTCGTGTATTATCTTCTGATTTTGTTTTCTTTTTCTTTTTGGTGTCAGCGGCTTCTTCTTTCATCATTGTCTATGCTCTTCTTTTCTTTCTTTCTATTTTTTTCCTTTTCCATTTTTCCTTTTGAGTTTCAAGAAACTATACTGGAAGTTAGCTTCTTCCAGATCATGCATGAAGATCTATGAATTTTTCAATTTCGAAACCATTCAGTTTCTGAAACTCATTTGCTTTTAGTTGAACTTGTATAATTTAACCCATCAAGGCATCAACAAGTTTTGTACTGCGTCATTAAAAACTATAAAAATTAATCTAAGGAAAGTGGGTGGTATATCTTGTTCAAGTTTTAGATAAAATTTCATTCTTATCTTAGATTTTGTAGTAATAAGATTACCCATGTCGTAGATTTCAAAATCAGTTAACTCAAGAAGTTCGTTTATCTGAATCTTGAGTTATAAAGCAACCCTGTGAGGATAAGGCAATATGTGTTACGGATCCATTGTTGAAATAAATCATTCTGTGTTAGTTTTCTGCGGAATTTACTCAATTCTTGTTGAGTTTGTCTTCTTTTCTTTCTTGGATTTCGTCCTTTCCAACGAATCAGTTTGTGTCTTATTTTATTGTTCACTCTTCTAGGTATGAACTACCTTCATGTTTTTAATTTAGCACGGCGACGCTAGTATATTATTTCCTAGTCCAAGATTTTACCCTCCTTCTTTACGTGAAAGAAGTAGCTTTTATTTTTCATTTTTATTTTAAAAAATTTCCAATTTTCAATGGATGATAATAAAATTTTATCTTTATCCCTCCCTCCCTCCCTCTCTCTCTCTCTCTCTCTCTCTCTCTCTCTCTCTCCCCCCCCCCTATATATATTTATGTAGGAAACTAGCAGAACTTGGATATCACAGAAGAGCAAAGAAGTGCAAAGAAAAATTTGAGAACGTGTACAAGTACCACAAGAGAACCAAAGAGAGCCGAAGTGGCAAACCTGAAGGGAAAAAAACCTACAAATTCTTTGACGAATTACAAGCCCTTGAGAATCAGTTCACAGTCTCATACACGCCAAAGGCACAACCAACTTTGGCAACAAACACAGTGGCATTATTGCCAACAAGGCGTAGTGACACCACCACACCTATCCCTTATGCCACCACTGTTCCATCCACAAACCCTACAGTCATTTCTCCCTCACCACCACCACCAACCACTGCCACCACCATCACTTCCACAACAGTTGTAACCAACCCTAGAAACCCATCATCACAACCCAACAACACCAACAACAACAATGTCTCATATTCTTTGCCCAACATGAACCTTTTCTCTTCCACCTCCACCTCCTCCTCCACGGCCTCCGACGAGGACTTGGAGGAGAAGTACAGAAAGAAGAGGAAATGGAAGGACTACTTCAGGAGGCTCACGAGGCAGGTCTTGGCCAAGCAAGAGGATATGCAGAAGAGGTTCTTGGAAGCCATAGACAAGAGGGAGGGAGAACAAGTGGCTCAGCAAGATGCTTGGAGGATGCAAGAGACGGCAAGGATCAATAGAGAGCATGAGATTCTTGTCCAAGAAAGATCAACAGCAGCAGCAAAAGATGCAGCAGTTATTGCATTCTTGCAGAAGTTATCTGGTCAACAAAGTCCCATAACACAACCTACGACATGTGGCAATTTCCTCCAACAACTACCACAACCACCACAACAACAACCACCACCACCATTGCAATCACCACCACCACCACCAACAACAACAACAACTGTGTCACAAGTACAATCACAACAGCCACAGGTTCCATTGATGCCAAACAACCTTGAAGTCCAGAAAGTGAATAACGGTCACAGTGCTGCTCCATTGACGGGCTCTTCTTCAAGGTGGCCAAAGGCTGAAGTTCATGCTTTGATAAGGCTGAGGACAAGTCTTGAAGCCAAGTATCTGGAGAATGGGCCAAAAGCTCCACTGTGGGAGGATATATCGGCTGGGATGCAGAGGCTAGGGTACAATAGGAGTGCCAAGAGGTGCAAAGAGAAGTGGGAGAACATCAACAAGTACTTCAAGAAAGTGAAGGAGAGCAAGAAGCAAAGGCGCGAGGGTAGCAAGACGTGTCCTTATTTCCACGAGCTCGATGCTCTATACCAGGAAAAGAGCAAAAGCCAGAAACCTTTTGGTTCCACATTTCACAACATGAAGCCGAATGAGATGATGGAGCCATTGATGGTGCAACCGGAGCAGCAATGGAGGCCTCCCCCTCAGTACGAACAGCATGATGAGCAAATGGAAGAGGGTCATGTGGTGAAGGATAATAATAATAATAATAGTAATGCATGTCATCAACATGAAGCCAAAAAAAGAGAGAGAGAAGAGGCAGAAGAAGATGAAGAAGAAGAAGTAGATGATGATAATGGTGAGGATGCTGAAGATGATGATGGAGATAGTGTGGATGATGAAGGAGCCAGCCGCTGTGAGATTGCGACAAATAAACTTTCTTCAGTGGACATGGTTGAATGAGACAAGATAAGGAAGTTTCTGATTGGATGGAGAGTTTTTATTTTTATTTTTATTTTTTCTCCTCAATTTTTAAATTTTAAATTTTTATTTTTCTCATTTGGGATCGTGAGATGTCGCTGAACTTTGTCATAGCAGATAGTCATTAAAGGCATGGCACAAGCACCTGCACTATAAAATTCAATTCTTTAATTATGAGCCGTCTAAAGAGCATGGCCATCTGGGGCTGCACAAGGTACCTATCTGACAGACTTTTTCTGATGATGGGCCAGCTTAAAAGGAGATCATTGGAGTTGTGGGTCAGATTCCGGCCGTCATGAACTGAGATCAGAGATTAAAGAATAAAGATCGCTAACGCTACACAACACAACGCAGTTCACATGGGCCAGCAAAGCAGCTATAGTGGGAGTACATGTTTAGGCTGATAAATTTATGTGTAAAGTGTAAATTGCAGATGACACAGAGAGAGAGAGAGAGAGAGAGAGAGAGAAGAGAGGTCCCATATAGGATAAAATAAAATAACAAGTCACATGCCAGGTCCTGTAATTTTCATTGAAGGGGTGGAGCTATATACCACAGAACCACTCTGTAAGTAGTACTTTCAGTTTCCTGTTCTTGGAAGTTTTAATTTGTTGGGTGTGGAATTGTTAAATAGTAGGAGAGGACTTTGTTAACTTCTCATCATTGACTTTATTATAACTTGGAAGATTTGAGAAGATGAATGTCACCACTCATGTAATGCTGTAATATTAGAGAGAAAATGTTGAGTTAGTTGAAAAGGAAATGGTTCAATGACAGAAAAATTAGTGCATATTAAAATGTCGATTAGCTGAGTCAGGTGTCATCATTTGAAGGCAATATTATTGTACAAGTTACGTTATTTTATTGTTTACATTGAAAAAAAAAATGGGTTCAGCTCTTTCACTAAAAAAATACTATGAATGAGGGTTTGTTCCTGTAAGAAAATAAATTAATGCCTTTTTTCATATTACAAATATTGTGTCAGCAGCCCTAGTTTCCTCTTCCCATCTTCTTAGTTACTTGCTAGAACATGACAACTTTGCAAGAGCCATCCTGTTCCGGTTCCACAAAGAGGAATCTTATGACTCATATGTTCTCGAAATAAAGCCATTCAATTACAATATTCTATGTTAGTTCGTCTTGACTTTTGTACACCAAATATATACATTGGGATTCTCCAGATCAACAGGTTCATTATTGCACTCTTGGAGAGGTTGAAAATGTAAATCACCGTAATGCATAAGAAACAAAAAAAGAGTAAGTAAATGATGTTGATGATTTCTATTCTTACTTGACGAGAATATTCCATTGGCCAAAGGAAATTGACTCCACCATTTAAACAGGTGTCCACATGAATTGTCTGCAAGGGAGGTGGGTACAAGAACAATTTTAGTCCCTGTGAAGATGGGATAGAGTCCCCATTTACTCAATAAGACGGAGGTTAAGGATAAGGTCTTAGTCCCGTAAAGATAGTTTATCTAAATGTTCTTAAATATTTGTGATTATAATTTTGGTTAAAATTATTGAATTTTTATTATGTATTTTTATTTTTAATTTGGATTATGTTATGCTAGTAGTGTTGTAATGGTTTATAAATATAATATACTTTATATAGGTTTAAGAGATTTTTTATGAATTTTTATCTTTTTTATTTTTTTAAAACCTTTTGTATAAATCCATAAGAATTCAAATCCCTATAAGAAACAAGGAGTAGAGGCCATGATGGGAATAGAGGTGGGAACGAAGGGTAAATTTTCAATGGGAATAGGACATACCTCCACTTTATAGATATCTATTATCATTCCTAGGTATAACAAAAGGGGTTAATGCCCCATATATGACGAATCACAATTTGAATCTTGATTAATAGAAGTGTTTGTATTTAGTATCCAATCTTATTTTGAACAAAAATGTCTTCTATGAAATATACATGTGAAAAAAGAATTAGAGTCAGTATTGTTAATAGCTATACAGTATTGTTAATAGCTATAGCCTGGACTACATCTGAGTTAATGGTGAAACTTCTTAATTATATATTCGTAAATTTACTTATAATTGAGGATGATGAACATTTTCAACGTCTCCATTAGTTATCAACAATATGGACACGTAAATGAGGGAGGGGATGCTGGTATGCTAGGAACGGGAATGGCTTTGCTGTGGAGATTGAATCAACAGCTGTCAAACAGCACAATATGGTCCGGCTTGCTTGGTCTATACTTTTTTCTTGGATTTTTTTTAGCTATATTACATGAACATAGCGTTAGGACACCTTTGCTTGACACTTTTTTTTTTTTTTCACAAATTGAGGGAAAGAGGAATGAGAATTGAATAAGAAACATCATAAGTTTAATAAGATATATAGAAGATAACAACTAGACCATAAACTCAACTTATCCGACACAATTTAATCTAAGGAAAAACAGATTTATAATTTTCCCTCTTAAATTATTTTATTAAAATTCTTTTCCATCTAATCACTCTAAGTGTTAAATTATATGTCAACCCAAAATGAGCAATTATTATTTCTGTTATTTTTTTTATTAGACAGATGAAAATTCTACTTGAGCCGGGTATTGATGTCGAGTTCTGTAAGTTGGCTTATTTTAGATATATATATATATATATATATAGAAAGACTTCTTAATTGTGATAATATTTAAAATTAATTTAATCTTTGGTCAATGTTTTGTAGAAATAAGCCAAATACATGGGAAATAAAAGCACCATATAAAGAGATTTAAAACCTTGGCCCCATCTACAGTCACGGGATACTTTGTGTGATTTTCTTTATATGATACTTATTCTAAATAAATAAGCACTTTTATTGTCCACATATTATTATTCTATTTCAACTAAGAGTCCTACCAGCCAGCCATCATCGCAGGTATGGGTGTTTAGTTGCTGTCTTGCTGATATTAAGCAACTGATGGAGAAAGATTAGGAAGTCACGATAACTCATACACTGAGGGAAGAAAATGCTTGTGCAGACTGCCTTGCTAAACAAGGAGCACGTACGTCAAGCTCAGATGGAGAAAATTTGGGAGAACACCCCCCCTCTCTCTGCTGCACTCGTGGGAGTGAAGTTTTCTAGAGAGTAGTTTCAGTTTTTTTTTTTTTTTTTTTTTTTTTTTTGATGTATCAAAATAATAATAATAATAATAATAACAGTCCTAGGGTCTCCTAAACCAAATTCTTCATTTTCTGTGAGAAAGAATTTAAAACAAACCTGCTCATACATGTTCGATTCAAGAACACCTAATTTTGTTCACGTTTTGAGAACAATTAAACACAGAAAAAGTACAGGGTTACTTTCTGGCAGAACTCTTAAAACCCAAAGTGTTGATATACTCCAGACATTGTTGTATGTGTTACCAAAATGCTTTAAAGTCCTTTTGCAGGCTAATGTTCAATAAATGCAAAATTATAATGAATTATTAAGAATTGGCTAGTGAATAGTGATGTGAGTTTCGATAGTTTTTAGCCAATCATAAATATATACTCTTTCACCGTTATATGTTGTAATTAGAAAAAAAAAAAATGCAAGGTGTACTCTGCATATGAGCTAGTACTTAACAAAACAAGGATAACAACTTATCCCATTTTAAGATTTACTTTTAATTTATTTCATCTCGTGATAAAAATAAGGATGACAACCTATTTTATTTTAGAATTTAGTTTTAATTTTTATTTTTTGATACATAAGTGGCACTATGATTTAAATATATAACCTTATATAAATTACCCAAATTCTTCACCACTAATATATTTCTAATGGCTTTATTTCATTTTATCTTTAGTTATAGTTTATCTTTTATCTTATTATTATTGACAGGTTTATTGTTATCTTACTATTATCTTACTTATCATTATAATTACTATGTATAATAAACTCTTTAATATAATTTATTCTTGAGTTTAATTAACCTTTGTTCAAAACATCTTTTGTATCATTCTTTGCAAATCAAGATATTTTGAATAAATACTTGTTGAACTCAAGTATGAGTTATATTAAAAAAATTATTATATGAAAATAATAATTATAAGAATAATTTATTGGATAAAAAATTATAAAAATAAATATAAAATTAATGAAAAAATGAAACAAACTAAATTTAAATCTTAACTAATATATTTTGTTGTCCTCACTTCATCATCCAATACTGGTACTACAATTCAAGTTTAGCTAGTCAAATAGATTTGCTAAATCAATTTAGTGGTTTAAAAATTTGATTCTAGTTATCTTAGTACTCATTAATTTTATTAAAATTTTAAAGCCAAGACTACATAAATCACATGCTATAAAAGGTAATACTGCAAGAACATCCAAGTTCTCTTTCTATTTTGGATGACCAAATAGTATAAGGTTTTGAAGAGTAAACCAATATCAGTCTGGACACTTGGCCATTCTGAATTGGTAGGCATCCATTGCCTGGCAAATGATAAATAGAGTGAATCTTCCACTTATATCAATAGGGGTGATTTCCTTTAGAAATTTACCATTTTTAAAAACACAGGTTCCTGGAGTATTAACACATGAGAAAAGGCTTTACCCATCTTTATAATCAAGCAAGCCCTTGCAACAATGCTCAAAGTTATAGTTATAGTTATTAAATGAAAAATTGTCAAGTTGGGTTAAGTCATCGGTCAATAATTCAGCGATTGCTTTCATACCTCAGTCGCAACAGCATATTATAAAAGTAATCTAATAACACGTGTCGTTTTCAGATAATTAAGACCTACTTTATTAAACATTATCCTTGCTTACTTCACCTAATAACCCATTTATGGATCCCAAAGTCTTGATTAGTTTAATTGTCACAACTCCCTAACGTCTTTACATTCTTTTTTGTAATTAAGCTTTGATGAAATACACCCATTATTTGACAAAACAACGATCTTGTGCCCTTGAAAAAGATTACTTAGTCGTTAATAATGATCGCTAAAGTTAATGACAGGGACACAGTGTCTTTTCTCTAGTTTTGTAAAGCGATTATCACATTCTGCCAAAGATATAAACCTAGACACAGGCCTCAATTTGGTCCCTTGGGGCAGATCACAGCACAGTTGCGTTGGACCACGATATCTGTATAAATTATACCTTAGTGACTCTGAAAGAGCATCTGATTTTGGGTTTGATGCTTCTACTTTCAATCTTGTCCAATTTGTTAAATATGTAAGTATTTATGTCAAACTCAAAGGCATGCGCGTGCTAATCAATCTTTTTTAAGTCAATTGTTTTTTATAAAATTGTATGAAAATCTCATCATCTGTCAAAAATTGATAGTTTAAATTTATAATAATAACTTAAAGCTAATCTGTTTATTTTAAAATCAAAGTTTAATCATATGCATCCTTTTCACAACGACTATAACTCAAATGCATCCCATGTGGCAACATATCAATGGTTAATTTGACTTTCTTTCAAAAGTGATTGAAACCATAATTTCTGCAGCCACTTCAATTTGACAAAAGCCCTCAGCTAAGTGTATAGGTCTTACCTGGAATCTGTGGATTTGACCTCTTACGTCTTTCTAGTTTTCTCCTAGAAGAAATTATCTACATATATTTTGAGATTAGTCCGTTGAAATTAATTCTTAATTTTTAGGATTGAGATTTTCCCTTATTTATTAATGTTTATTAGAATATATATATATATATATATATATATGTATTCACGCATTGTCCCTCCAAGGCTCTATTAAGATAGATTGAATTATATATATATATTTTTTGTACTATGAATAAATTTAGAATTCATGAAGAGATCAACGCCTTTGTTTTAGTTGAATTTTAAAGGTGGTGTTGCAAACTAAATCGAAGTGATATGACTTATCTTGTTTAAAAAGCAATTTTATTTTAAAGGTTCTCTTACCCGTGCACGCATTTGAGTTAATTTAATTTAATTTATGGTAGGCTTTCATAGATATGACAAACTGATTCATGCTATCATTCGTGTGGTCCTGACTCCTGAGCACGCATAGGCATGCAAAGATCATGTATAGGCACCTTCGAAGGGAGTCCTGCTACGTACCCGGCAGGTAGTAATGAGACCTTTGGCTTCGCCTTCGTGACCTGTTCCACTACATTTATTTATAAACAATCTCCTTAAGGTCTTTTTCAAACAGTCAGTGTTGCTAATCTATTCGTAGCCAAATTCTTTGTGAGGTGCATGGCAGAATTCATCTCTATTCACAATATATAGCTATCTAAGTCATAGTCTAACTGTGTAGATATATAGCTTCTCAACTTATACACATTCTTTATCCAAGATGTTTTGAATGTTGAAAAACAGCCAGCATATGTAGCATTCAGGGAACAGCAGGAGCTACATTACGGATTGATCTTGCTGAAAATATAAAAAGGTATATATGTGAATTGCTTTGAAAATGATCACGAAAAATAACATAGTCTTCTGTTTGTTTTGTCGACAAAGAAGAAAAGCAAATGTAGCAAACCAACTTGTAGCTTAAATAGCATTGACTCAAGACTTTAAAATTCGAGTGTGATGTGGATATTAGCGAGATAGGATCCATTTACCATGCCACTTCTTTCTGTTTTTTTTTTTAAAGCTATTATATGTAAAAGTTAAAAATGTATTATATTTATTTATTTCTAATAATATCGCAAAATATTTTTAGGCCATTCATATTTAATTATGTTTATTAATGAAATGAATAAGAAAATAAGATTATAATCTTCATATGTAATAATTTTGTAATATTAATTTATTTTTTATCATTATTAAATTTCTTAATTTATTAAAATGGCATACATTCTAGATTAGTATATTTAACTTTCATATCTACCACACCACAATATAACCAATCAACCAAAACTATACACACAACTAAGCATACGACCGAAGTCAAGATGACGGTGGCAGATAGATTGTTGAAAGATTAGGAAAAAACATAAAACAGAAATCATTACATTATTTTATTAGATTCTGGACAAAGTAGTGGATTCACTTTTACTTGAAGAGTATCACTAATATACCCTTTTGATAAATTGAATAAAGCGATAAAAAAAGATAAGGCCACTTTTTCTTCTGCTCCTTCGAACACTCATACGCATTAAATGATGTCAACCAAGTCATTTTGGCTTGATCCATGGTTAAGGATTGAGCAATAGAGTCAAACATTAGTTCAATTACATGTCGTTTGCTATTCTTCTTACATGTACATACATTCATTCCTTCCCTAAAAAAATCCTTTCCCCCCGTCAGAGATATAAGGAAAATATATTTCTTAGATCTAAAATTAATAATTTAAAATTTTAAACAATTCATTCTTGACATATATAATTAACATGAGATCAAATGAGTTTTGTTCGAGCAGTATTACAATATAGTAAATCATAGTTGGAATCTCAATAGAGAGAGTTACTTCTATTTAAATATCTTTCAATACTTGAATAAGATTATTTCTAATAAAATGATATATATGAAAAAAGAAAGAAAGTAAGAGCATGTGTATTTATAATAGTTGGAAATTTAATACTTGCTCTTCTTGCAATTTTGTAGCCTCCGAGAGATTATTAGGTGTTCATGACACTGGGTGGATTATACTAATACTCAATAATAAAGTGACATTATTTCACTTAAGATCCATCACTAATTTATATTTTTATTTAAAATATTATTCTATTACTAGAGTACGAGTATATTCATCTGGTGCTCTATGGCCGTCTAATTATAATTTGCCCTCCCCCACTCTTCTTGGCCTAACCACTTTTATTTTT
This sequence comes from Pterocarpus santalinus, assembly GCA_031439595.1. Lineage (NCBI taxonomy): Eukaryota > Viridiplantae > Streptophyta > Magnoliopsida > Fabales > Fabaceae > Pterocarpus > Pterocarpus santalinus. The sequence goes on from CM062526.1 coordinate 53,292,791, forward strand.
GTCTTACTCACCAATATTTAGAGTGAACTATCTGAGAGAATAGAACTTTTCTATACGGTTAATTTTTTTTCCTATTCCCACCTTCATTTTTTTAATACATTTTTGTCTTTTCAGTAGTTGTAGTAAGTGGTTCTCGGGTTTTGTCCATCATTATCCTCCACAAAATAGGCCTAGCATAATTTACATCAGGCCTAGAAAATTATGCGCAAGGTTAATACAAGCGAGTTGGATTTGTAGTCTAGGATGTGCTTTTCTGAATTACTTAAATATCTGGGATTCGAATCTAAGGTCAACAGCTGAATGACCAATTTAATCTTTAAAATTCATCAAGCTAATGTACTGAGTGGCCTTTATGATTAATAAAATAAGGAAAAGAAAATATGTTTGATAAGATTTAAATGTAGTTTGTTTTATCTTATCATTAGTTTTATCTCTTTATCTTTATCTTTTGTTTGTTCCATAAGTAATCATTATAACTATTATTTCTATAATATATTAAACTATTTAGTATGGCTCATATTTAAGTTTAACTAGCCTTCATTTAAATTAAAATGCCTTTACGGTGTCCAAATCTTTTCATAGTTAACAATAAACTTAATACCAGAATATTTGATACTTTTTTTATTGGAAAAACTCTAGATCCCTTTTTAATGGTCTCTTTCCTTGGATTTACATGTCTTTTGGTAAGAGATTTGATCATGTCACTATTGACTTTTGTCATTGGCACATCTCTCATATCTTATTTGAGTATGGTTTACAAATCTATCTTATTGACGCCCCTCATTATTGGTTGTTGATGTGAAAATTCTTCAAAAAGTTTGGTTAATGCTTTAATGTGCTTTTCATATATACATTTGGTGTTTCTATACCATCTCTAATGATTTTGTACTTGTTGTCAAGATCTCTTTCAATCAAAATTAATTTATTTACCTTCATCATGATATGGGCTCATCATTCGTTTCTACTGCCGTCATAATCCAAATAGGGCCTTTACATAGCAAATCCAGTTTGATGGGAGTGATAAAGTCAAGATAACAAAATATATTAATTAGAATTTAAATTTAGTTTGTTTCATTTTATTACATATTTTAGGTTTATCTTTATTTTTTTGTTATTTAATAAGTTATCATTATAACATCTGTCTCTATATAATAAACTCTCTTATATAACTCATATTTGAATTCAACAAGTCTTCATTCAAAATATCTTCAAAGATTAGCTAAGGAGGGAATTAATCTTAGTTGACGCAAACTCCCAAAGGGTAACCCACAAACTATATATGATTGTAAATATAAGTAACGCTCAGTAACGCTCATAGGATGAATACAAAATGTTTACAAAATCCATACCTATTAACTGAAAGAAAGAAACTTTCTGAATAAGAGAGGCACATATTGTCCAAAAAGAAATGGGAGAGGGTGGAGGGAGAGAGCACATATACTGAGAATTTCCAACAACTTTTTCATTTCCAACTACAACTTTTATGATTTGATCCTAGAATACATTATCTACCGCATATGCGGTTGTTTACCTTTTCTGGCATCCAAGTTGCTTGTGGGCGTGCGTGGGATTATTGGGCTTCATTTGTCGGTCACAACTGCCCATAATATCGATTTCCGTTCACATACACAAAAAGGGGGTCAACGCCCTCCATTGGCTCCACTCAACCTTCAAATATTCCATGGGCATGACATCTCTATTCAAGTTTTGTTGTGACCACACATTTAGCCTAGATATCGTGGATTAACCTCCGAGAGAATATATATATATATTAGGATCAAGTTACATAAGTATAATTTTAAATAATTAGTATATTATTCAATAACTTTTTATTGATATAATTTTTTATAAAGACTGTTAGATTAAAATTTTATATCCTATAAATTATCTCTATAAAATTTTATGTTAATTTAAAATCATTTGATATACTTTTTATATATATCAAAATAAATGTAATTTATATGTTTAAAATGTACATCAATAAAATCTATTTAATTACATCTTTTTATACGTTTGCGTAGCAGCTCATTGAACAAGTTACCATGTGGGCATTATGTTTTGAAAAGGGCCCATGTTGGAGTTCACATAAGCTACCACTAGTTAATTAACCTATCACTTTGAATGACATGCTCCAAACGCTGAAGCCATATGTGCTGCAGCAACATATATATTGTACATAATTTTATATTATTTCCTAATGTATTTCAAGATAGTGTAGCTATTGATGTTGCGGTAAGGGATTTTTTGAACGCTGTGTTATGTAATCAATTACTAAGTTAGAAAAGTATTTGAACGAGAAATGCTAAATCTTCTTAGTTGGTGTGCCTAAAATCTTTTTAATTCAAAATTTCACTCATATATATTAAATAATTCTTGAATGTTGTATAAATTACAATTCATGTTATTGTGAATGAAATTTTAAATTAAGAAAATTTTTAAATTAATTGTTAGGAGGTTATTTCAAAACACTATTTGAAGCCGGTGCATGATAGAGGGTGCGTTTATTTGTGCTTTGGGTATAAAAAGAAGTATTTTTTTTAAAAAAATTTCAAAAAAAAGTACTTATAAAATTTTTAGTGTTGTTTGTCTATGCTTCTAAAAAAAAGTAGACGCAAAAAATAATCAATTTTTCTACTTTTTTGAAAAATAGATACGAAGCTGCTTCTTCCAAAAGCAGAAGCAGTAGAAGAGAGAGAATGTTGCTCCTTAAAATTCGCAACCACTTTCTTCTCACTCAATTATGATTTTATCCTTAAAACTTTTAAAAACTATCACTCTCTTCTCACTCTCATCCTCTCTCTCTTGATATCCTTAATTGTAATTTTATTAAATAAAATACTTTTATATTTATCACATCCAAATAATTTAATAATTTCTAATTTTAATAAACAGTACTTATACAATTATATCCAAACGTAAAATAATTTTCTGCTTTTACTTTTATTTCTGTTTCTATTTCTACTTTTTAGAAAGTACTTTTCCTAGAATTTTAATCAAACGGCTAGAAGTCCTATGGCATGGTTTGAAAATGGCTTTTGGAACTGGCGTCTCCTGGACATTGATTACTGAATCGTGTTAGTGAACTTAATGCTTGTGAAGTATTAGAAAGGCTTTTTCTCTTTTTTTTTTTTTACCCCCTTTTTAATAAACACCTAACAATCAATCATTTTCAACAAATCTGAAAATATAGCCAACAAACAATTTACACTATAGATTTTAAGAAATTATTCAGAATAAATCTTCAGGGCTATATAGTAGAAAGGCATCATGCACTCAATTTCAATGGATTATTTCTATATATCCGTTTGTCATGTAAATTGTATAATAGGAATGTGGTATTCTCCCCTTTTTAATTAATTGTTACGTATTTGGCTCGCCCTGGCTCTTGGCTAGGGTTTTACATTAAACTCTCTATCTAACTATTGTTTTGAAAATAAAAACAAAAAAATTATGAAGCTATTTTCAATCAAAAAAATAAAGTACCAACAAGAGTTTGGTGCAGTGACAAGTAATTTGAGAAGACTAAAATTTAAACCCTGAAGAAGGCAATTATAGAGAGAGTCTCCAAATCATGACCAAAAAGAAATTGAAAAAAACATAGTAAGGACTAAAACAGTAGTTTAGTCCATAATAAGGTGTCACATTCAATTAATATATGAATAAATTACTTCACAAATTAGCTTATATTCAAATGGGATAATGATATATATTGCAATTTAGAAAAGAGAGATGTTATTTCACTATAAAAATTAGACATCTTAAGGACATATTTAGAGAGAAAAAAAATATAAATCTAAGAAGTTTATTATATTTTCTTTCTCAACACCCCCACTATTATATCTTTCTCACTCTAAGTATGGTCCCCATGGCTATTTTTTACATACAAATATCATTCTTTTTCATAAAAAAAATTATTAATAAAGCTGGTCATATAATTTTATGGTTATTAGCTTTGTAATTATTCCAATGGTTGAGGTGTGGAGTTTCTAGCTAGTAGCAGTGGCAGCATATAGCATTGGGATATTTCTAGTATTCAACTGTAGTATGGTAGCATCAATGAAGGGCGAATATATAGGTTAACTTATATGAATAATCGCGTCAATTTGAAGTTTATACTTCTTCTTTCTTTCTTTCTTATATTTTTTTGGTGACTATTTGAAGTTTATACTTAGTTTACGTAGCTTCATCATATAATATAATGCCCTCTAATTTATGCAATTAAATTTGAATCGAGTAAATCCAAATTTTTCTCAAAAAGACTCGTGTTAGGTCAAACGTCTTATTTCTTTTATTTTTTCCTTAAAATTGCGACTCCAAGCATTATCATATTGTATTACGTTTTGTTCTATAAAAATGAAGCCCATCACCACAGAGGAAAACAAAAATAAATAAAACAAAACGCAAACAAACACGGACTAGAAATTAAAACTAAAGTAGGTAGAAATTTGGATTCCACATGCAGCAAAAAGTTTATTGTGAGGTGCCGGCATTGTCATAACACTTTGATGTTTCCTGCTCCCTAATAATTTTATGTGGCTGTGGATTTTTACATCACACTATATATAGAAAAAATATAATAATAATAAGATCAAGAGGGTAGCCTGTGAATTATCCAAAGCTCAAATTTAGCATCCCCATGGACCATATATCCATCGACAACATCAATAAAATTCTGTTCTGCTTGTATTGCACCCACCTTTTCAGAAGGCAGCACATTCATTTGGTCCAACCCACACAGCATATGCAGTATATGCAGCATCTCACAAGACAATGATTACCCCATACCATACAAATTCAAATATCAAACAACAAAAGAAAGTAAAGAGAAGGCAGCGCCATATATAGAGGGCACCATGTGCTCTCTCTCAGACCTAAAAATAAGATGACAAAAGAGAGAACGTTGTTGAGACATTCATAAGTTCGGATGCAAAACTGAAAAACTTAGTAACTAACAAGAAGGTGGACCATTATTTTTCCCCAAAAGTTTCTTCATGTGAATCATGAGGTTCAGATCAGTATCGTGCTGCTAGCGACTTTTCCGGTGATCATTATCTTCTTGCATAGTTTCCGGCAAGTGATCTTCTGCAGGTAAATATGGAGATTCCTTCTGGATTGATCATGAGAGGCTGCAGAGACAGTTTTTGTAACTTTCTTCTTCTATTTGGGGTTTGGATATCCGTATGATACGCGCTGTGCTCTTCTTTTTCAAGTTAACAATGATGTTATGTTTGGCTTCAATTATGTAAGGAGATTATTTTCATGTTGCTTGCCGGAACTTTTTTCATTTAGAACTTACAGGATTTCCTTATACAAAAGATAATTACGGTACTTAATTCGTTTTTTTTTTTTCGGTTTTTTTGTTTTTTGGGGGGGGGGGGGTTACAATATTGATGATGATTTTCATATATGAAGAATTAAATTTAAGATATCTCAAATAAAAAAAAATTTAAGTAAGATTGTTTGTAAAAAAATTTTATTCTTGATTAAAGAATATTTATTATTTAACTCGCAGATGAGTTTAAAATAAATACGCATTTATTTGTGCACTTTATAAGTAAACTTATTTAAAGGAACTTTATCCTTTCAATAACCTAGATCATTAGATAATGGTTCCATACTTGTTATTTTCTATGTTAAGCATTGATCATAAGTTTCCGAAACTTCTATTTGATAGCATCCATAGTTTCATTAAAACTATGATGCGATCTGTCCTCAACTGAGTAAATCTCTCATCTTTCTGCATTAGTTTAAACGCAGAATACTTTATTTCCCCAAAGTTGCTTCCAATCGTATCGTAATTTTAATATTTAAATTATACTTGTTTATATGATTCAGGTACTGTTGCTGACCACGTGTTCCGCACAAGCACATGCTAGGTGATAAATTGGCTTGTAATGAGATTGCAATATATATTCGAAAAAAAATTTGCAATATCTTTTACCTAGAAATCAAGTTTATTAAAATAAAATTTCCAAATATCTGGTTTAATAACAACTTAATTTATATTATATCCATTTTTTTTCGTTTCTCATTTTGAAATGCATAGGCTCTTATTCTGTAAAAGAATTAATATAGCAACAACTAAATTAGTTCTTATTTATCAAAGATGGAATATGAAATAGTTATACAATTATTTTACAGGGTATTAAGATTTAATATAAAAATGTACCGTAGTGTTAAGTCTAATATGTTTTTAATGCAAAATAGAACAACAAAGATAATCATAGTTTAATATTAATGTATTATTAATAAAAAGATTTACACATATTTTAGTAATATGCTGTCATCATTCAATAAATTTAATGTCTTATATAATTGTTAATATAGTCAAATTTATTAAATAATATATTAACATAAGATTAGATAATATTACAAAAATTATTTTTAATGACAATACATTAAAAGTAAAATCGTAATTAATAATTAAATTCAACATCATAAACTATTTTGAATTTTGACATTTTACGATTTAATCAATATATAATAACCAACGCAAAATGTCTCAAATATAAACTAATCATTTCCTAACATTTACAACAATTTATTGCTTAGAAGTTACAGCAGATGACAACAGCCGTCACTTCAATCAGCGGTTACATCCTATTCTCAATCATTATCCTTTATCATATAAATAGCCTAACACCCAAAAGAGCATATGAATGTACCACTATCTTTTTGGTTTTAAAATGTACCATTATCTTTTCTTCTTGTGAGACGCCTCTTTATTTTTACTTATGTTTTCTTGCAATTACTTAATACATTGAACTCAAATGTTGAACTCAAATGAAATTGCTTTTATACTTCGGTAATATTACTAATTACCTAGAAATATCTTTCTTTTTCATGCTTTACATCAAGAAAAAGTTCTATAATTTAAACAATAAAATTTTACTTGCATCTTACTTATCGGCCATCTCAAATAAACCTAGTTACAGATAACTACTTAATTAATTAATTTCTTTTTACAAGAAAAAAGTATTTTTTACAGCGAAAAAGAAAATTAACTGAGTTTTGTTTGGTATTATAGGAAACCAACAATCATCTAATGGACTCGCTGGACATATAAATGCAGATCATCATTACTTGATAGACTATACCGGTGTGTGCATTTTGAACTCCCCAGATCTGCTCACAACGCATTAAACGTACATATAGGAATATGTATTGCTTTCATAAAAATAAATAAAACTGTATTCTATAACAAGTTTAAATGGAATTGTAACAAAAGGATACATATATGAAGTCTTCTATATAGTTCCCCAAGTCTCTTACCCTCTTACACCGGGCAGTGATTGATGGCAATTAATAAGCTTAAAGACTGTGACCATCAATTGTTTTTCCTCCGACAAAGGAATAGGGTCCGTAGACTTTTCTGCATGCATTTGTGTATGGATATATGAATGAGGGTACTGTAACTGGAGCGTTTATGTCTCAAACTGTTGCTGTGTAACAGAATAATTATTCCTATCCGTAGGAGGTAAATACAAGCCAATCAATAATATTGTGGGGCACATCTTTAACGCGCTAACAGGCAGCATTTTCATCAAAATGGACAAAATTGTAGGGCATGCACAAGTCAAAGTAGACGCACCATGATGAGAAAGACTGGCATCTGTCAAATGCATAATTTTGAATATAACAGCACCTGTAAACCTTCCCCTTTGAAAATCTTCTCTGATTTATGTTTTTTCATCAAATTTTTTAACTCTGAAATTTTTAGATAATTAAACTTTTAAAATGTGTTGACACAACTTGTACAAGTAGAGTTATATTCTCTTTTCCCTATTTTTCTTTTCCATGCAAAAAGTTAATTATAGATTCATGCAGTTAATTAATGTTTTGGTAGTTTAACTAATTACCATCTAAAAGCATAAAGTTGAGGGTTTTCTTGGTTTGAAGTCAAGAAAGAGATTTTGGCTCGTAGTGCTGCTCCCGTTTTCGTCAGAATTTCTCAGTAAGTAATTAACGCATGGGATTACGGTTGCAATTCACATTTGTAGAGATGAACTTGATAATAAAGAATGAAGTTGTAAAAATTTCCATTGTTTTTAGAAGATAAAGCACAAACAATATTGTCGACAAAATTCATAAAACCATATAGAGAGAGGGAGACTTTGGATGCTATAACCGCTATGCTTATATGTTTAAGAAAACATACAATTAATCATATTCTTTTAAGCGAAACGGTTATCTGTAAATGATAAACACATATGTAGGGTTTAACGTACACTGATGACTACAAACTCAATAATTCAGAAAAAAAAAAATATGAAGAAAGATAAAACTAGAGAATATATGAGAGGAGAATTGGATACCCACCAATCATTCTGTGCTTGACAAAAAGTTCAAAAGAAATTCCGTAAAACAAATGAATTTGTAAGCGACAAATTAACACGTGCAAATGAAGGCTGTTATTTACATCGGCGATGGTAAGTCTCAACAGTTAAAAGCCAAAAAATAAAAATAAAAATAAAATTAAAGCGCATAAAGAGGAGAATTGGATACCCACCAAATCATTATGCTTATAAGTTCAAAGGAAAAATAATAACCTATATTATTCCATACAAAAATCGCATCATTATAGCATCTCCCAGATGTGCATATATAATATAATATACCAAAAGCAAAACATAATCTCGGCCATTCCATTACTTATAAACCAATCAATTCATACTTCTCTCTGGAGAAACAATTGGGATAGTATTACAGTAATCAATGTCATTTATTTCTTTTCAATTAACAAGTACATTTTGTTTTCATCAGAAACACGATTAGCATTAGATGCTGATGAAAGCCTGACAAAAGCACATTAAGAGCAGAAAAAGTTGACCCATTAGACCATGATGATGATGATGATGATGAACTTTCGTCTCTTTCTTAGTACTGACACCCATGAAGAGAAGCACATCACCATGTGTATACAGTACCACACAGGCAACAACTGCATGCTAGTGTTTTAGGTTCCTTTCAGAGTGAGGTTACTCACAACTCACAAGATTCCTCCTGGTGGACCCTCTTTCAAGGTTTTTGACTCCATGTGTGATGCTGGCATTTTCTGCTTTGGGAAGGGCCCTGTTGCACTGCAAAAGCTTGGGTCACTGTCCCTACAATTTAAGGCCCCTTTTATATTATTTTCTTCAATTTGTTTTTTTTTTCGATATTAATAAACCTGTTTTTGCATCCCGTTTTTTCAGCACCGCAGTTAAACTTTTCAGTCTTCTCACATTTTTTTTCTGATCTACTGTTCTGACAAACTGCTAATGAGTTAGTGCAAAGGAGAAACGGGACATTAATTCACCAGAATACAAGTAAAAATAAGGAAACAAGACGGAAAAAAGAAATCATTGACAGCATTTAAAGAGTAACAAAATGTCAAAATTGGAAAATATAAAATAAAATGACAATCCCCCCCCCCCCAAAAAAAAGAAATAAAAGGAAAAGGACAAAACCCCAACTAATCTTCCCCCATTTACACCACCAGAAACATAAAACAAGCTGTAAAAAAAAATTACAACCTTAATTTAAGGTCTGTCTCTCCTTTATTCATTATTTGAGCCCCGAACCTCTGTCTATGTTAAATTCCTCTCTGATTCAACTTATTTATTATCCCAAAAAATAAATAAATGTCTGTAAAATTTAAAAAAAAAAAAACATATAATCTTACTGACTATAAGCTACAACAAAGTACCAAACCCCATCCCCCGCCTCCATGCCCATGTGTCATTCTATCGTACGTGTATATTCAAATCTTTCCATACTTACACACACAACCACCACCACCACCAACGCCACCCTCCACCGCCGCCACAACCTCCATTTTTCCGACAACACCTGCACTTTCATTGACCCCCACCCCACGCCATAATTGGTGCTGTATATTCTTCTTTTGGGACCCTTTTATTTTGCACATCACATTGTGCTACTACTCAGCTGATGCACTAACTGAAGCTGCTGCGGGCTTGCTTGCCACTATCTCATAGTTATTACCACCGCCACCACCACCTTCGTCCTCTTCATCTTCTTCATCTCCAATATCCTTGTCCTCATCATCATCATCGTCCTCCTCGTCGTGGTGCCGCTCCATGGGATCATTCTCCACGTCTTCCATGGCCACCTCCGGCCCCGGCTGAGGAGGCCACTGCTGCTCCGGCCGCACCTTCAGCGGCGCCACCATGCTCTCGGGCTTCACCGCAGCCGCTGCCGCCGCCACCTGCTGGCTCATCTCGAGCTTGTTCCTCTCCCTGTAGAGGGCATCGAGCTGGTGAAAGTAGGGGCAAGTCTTGGAATCTTCTGGCCTCTTCTTGTTGCTCTCTTTTACCTTCTTGAAGTACTTGTTGATGTTCTCCCACTTCTCCTTGCACCTCTTGGAGCTCCTGTTGTACCCGAGCTTCCTCATTGATGCCGAGATCTCCTCCCAGAGTGGCCCCTTTGGCCCGTTCTCCTGGTACTTTGCGTCAAGGCTCGTCCTCAGCTTTATCAACGCCTGAACCTCCACTTTTGGCCACCTCGACGAGCTCGTAGGCATCCAGTTCTCACCATTGTTATCAGCTTTCACGATTTCCATACTCGTCACTTGTTGCTGCTGTTGTTGTTGTGATTGTGATTGAGAGGCTAGTGGCACTGGCAGCACCGCGGGCTGAGCAACCGCTGCAATAGCCGGTGCTGGTTGTTGCACCGGCGGCGGAGGCTGTGGTGCAGTTGGTTGCGCCACCGGTTGTGTTTGCAGTTGCAGTTGCAGTTGTGTTTGTTGTTGCTGTTGGACAATGCTGATGCTGTTCAATGCTTGTCCTAGATTTTGCTGTTCGGCTATCTTCTGCAAGAATGACATCACCGCAGCATCTTTGGCCGCGGCTATGGACCTCTCTTGCGCGAGGATCTCCCTTTCTCTATTGATCCTTTGCATCTCTTGCACCCTCCACGCTTCTTCCCTCGCCATACGGTCGTGCTCTCGCTTCTCTATGGCTTCCAAGAACCTCTTCTGCAGCTCCTCCTGCTTCTCGATCACCTCCTTCATTAGCCTCTCGAAGAAGTCCTTCCACTTGCGCTTCCGCTTTCTCCTCCCTTCGATCGTTTCGTCAGAAGAGGTTGAGGAAGAGGTGGAGTTGGACAAGAGATCGGTTGGGATGCTGGGGAAGGAGATTGGGATTGTGGTGTGAGAAGGAGGATTGGTAGTAGGGTTTGATGATGTTGAATGTGGGAATAAGTTTGTAGGGTTTGTTGCTGTTGGTGGTGGTGGAGGGTAGGAAGGGATTGTGAGGTTTATCGATGGGGCCGTGGCAATGCCTTGAGGCATGGCTATAGGGAGTGGTGTTGTTGTTGTTGTTGATGGAACAGTGACATGAGGAGGTACACTGAGCGCGGTGTTAGCCACTGGTGGCATTGCCACTGTTGTTGTCTGGAGCGGCGCTGTTGAAATTGTTGTTACTACTAGCGATGCTGGAGGTAGTGATGAATTTTGTTGTTGTTGTGGTGGTTTTGGGGATTGATGAGTTGTTGTTGTTGTTGGAGGGTGATTCTCAAGGGCTTCTAATTGATCAAAGAACCTGTATGTTTTGCCATCTGGTTTGCCACTTCGACCTTCTTTTGTTCTCTTGTGGTACTTGAAGACGTTCTCGAATTTCTCTTTGCACTTTTTGGCACTTCTGTGATACCCAAGCTCTGCCATCTTCCTGATAACCCAAATGGCCAAAAGGAAGAAAAAAAATGAAATAAAAGATGAAAAAGGCTTCTGGGTTTATCTGATTCTTTTCTCATCAAATTCAGCTAAAAGACAAAGGGTAAAAAGCATTGGGAGCATATATAAGATAAGCATAAAATAAATATATGTGCTGAATTCGATATGTACCACATAATGGAAATTGAATGAAAAGAAAGTAACTGAAAGAGAGACGGGGTGAATTTGTCAAACATGATGTAACTCTCATGTAAGTGTGAAGTTTTAGTAAACAGAATCCCCATGAAATTGATGAACAGAAAATTGGCTCCCACGAAAAACGCGTGAACCCAAGTTGGTAGATTTTATAATCCACCCTTAATTTCCCATGGGCGTGGGTCACTCAAGCAAAGGGGGAAGGAAATCTTGCTTTTGATAACTAAATTCAAGTCGGTAACTTATTTGGAAAAAATAGGACATGAATCGAAGTGAATGTCAGAAAAGCAAAAAACACAACCCCAAATCATGTATAGATGCTGCTGCACACATCTAAATCCATTTTTTTTACAATAATTTTATGTTCAAAAGAAAGAAGAACAAAAGGAGGATTTTAAGGGAAAAAGAAAAGAAAAATACAAAAGGAGCTGCAAAAGGAAGCAAATCCAAATGATAGAGAGAGAAAAAAAAAAGGAGAGAGAAAGGAAATATAGAATAGAATAGAAGCTAGTGGAACTCATTTCCAATAATAAAAATTGAATCCCCAGATCTCCACATCCCATGAATTAAAATAAGAAAGAAAAGAAAAATCCCGGAACCTGAAAATTGACATTGAATGGAAGTGAAGTGAAATTGAAATGAATGGCAAGAAGCAAATTGAGATTAATATAAAGAATTAAGAATAGGTAGTAGTAATAGTGAGTGATACCTGGAGACTTCTTCCCATAAGGGACCCTTAACACTTGCATCTCGAAACGCCACGTCCATATCTGACCGTATCCTTAACAGCGCCAAAGTCTCTTGTCGCGGCCACCGGTTCCCACCGAAGCTACGTTCACCTTCTTCTATTCTCCCTCTCTCATCATCCCCTGAATTTGATCCACCACCTCCCGCCGCCGCCACGGCCGCCGCACCCTCATGAGTTCCACCACCACCACCTCCTGATGCCACCGCTGCCACTGCTTCTCCGGAACCACCACCTTCAACACCACCACTACTTCCTCCTCCTCCTCCTCCTCCTAGTACTGCTGAGTCCCCCAGCATAGTTTCTCTGTTGGGAATTCCCTCTCTCTCTCTCTCTCTCTCTCTCTCTCTCTCTCTCTTCCTTCCAAAACAGCACCGCAGCAATATTACAGCAGCCGAGACCAGGGAGAAAAATTAAAAATATAGACACGGAAAGAGGGGTGGTGAATTCTTCGAATTATTTTTGAAGCGGGTTTTTATATATATATATATATATATGAATGAAAGCCATCTCTCTCTCTATCTCTATCTATGTGTATAGTGTTTGTGGGAGGTGAATTTATTATTATTATTATTATTATTATTATTTATTTTTGTGGGATCTCAAAGACTTGTTTCTTGTCGATCCTAATAATTAATAGTGAGAATAAATATTGCCCTTTCTTTCTTGCTTTCCATTATTTTTTTTAACTTTTACGTGTTTCCTTTTTAGCTGTGGAATCTTCCGTCACTTTTTTTCATGTTTTTTGTTTTTTTTTTATTTACCAATTTTTATTTTTTTTTTGGTATTGGTACTACTTCTCTCGTCATCTCGGCTTGGTAAATTCACCTGATTTTGCTCTATCGATGTGATAACAAAGTGGCACAGAAAAATATATGCAGGGATATTTATTTATTTGAACGGAATAATTATCTTTATGAAATGAAATAAATAAAAATAATAAATGGATTCAGAGATTTTTGAACAGGTGCGCAAAGAGACGATGGAGTGATGGAGATAATAAGTTGGTTTTTGTCTGTCCAGCTATTTTTAGTTAAAGGCCGGCCGCTGTATGTCACCTTTTTTAATTTTTAATTTTTAATTTTTTTATTTGGACTTTTTTTTATTCTAATTTTCTGAATCTTTTAAATCGATTTTTCTTCCTTTTCTTGGGATGAAGATGAAGATTAGCTTTGGTTGCTTTTACTTTTGGGATGTGGTTTTGATCTCAGTGGCGGTTAGGCACACCTTTGTAAAATGACCAAACAGGCCCTAACATGGTTCCTGCATTGACCTTTAATCATTGAAGCCAATCTATCCTATATTTTATTTACATAAGCTTGTCTATGATCTGGGTTTGTATCTCAATTTCACAGCTTCTGTGTTTTTCTATTTTGATTTTTTACAATGTTAATCTGTTACATGCCCAAACTGCCCCTCCTTTTATAAAGTTTGTTAATTGGTAAAAAGGGGAGAAAAAATTGAGGTGATGGTTTAATTTTCAACTTGTTGCCTAGAACTGTGGTACTTTGCATGTGGCTTTTGGGGTCCTACCCTGATTGTGACAATTGCAATTTGGACAAATTCTCCTTCACAAAAGGGAGAGAAATTTGAAAAAATAAAATAAAATAAAGAGAAGTATTATTTGTATATTTAAAAATAAATATTTTATAGACATAGTAAAAAAAAAAAGACATAAATTCTTAATTTTTTTCTCTCTATCTTTCAATGCCCAAATTACACCTAAAAAAAATTAAAGTATCTTTTATTATGATTCTACTTAGAATTTTGTATTTGAACTATCTTCTAAAACTTATATTATACATTGATGTGAGAAAATTTTTTATTTATAATTCAATTAGTTTAATCAATTGAAGTTATGCTTAAATTATGATTAAATTGTAATTGAATTAATAAATATTAAAAAATATGATGAGTAATAATAAGAATTTAATTTTGATACAATATCAGTTTAAAATAGATTTTATATAAATATTCAATCATATATTATTATATTAATAAAAAAATTGACTTTCACAATCACTATTTTAAAAATATTATAAATAGTAGCATATGATTATATGATAATATAAATTTTTTTATATCGATAACGCATCAAAATTAAACATTTAATTATAATTTAAATAGTTTAATAGAGAAATTTAGTTTAATTTTTAAAATATGAATTTAAATTTTATTTGTGATTAAGGAAAAAAGTGTCATTCAAACTTTTGAAATGGAAGAAAATTACTTTTCTTGTTAAGTGGGAACCACTGTTGAATAGAACTAGTTTGATGGAGGCCATGTTATTAGGCCAACCTATTTTTGAATAGAAGTAAATGGTGGCCAATTCTGTTGGGTCTGTGACCTACCGTAATAAATGGCATCAAAGTTTTGATGGCCGTGATATTGTGATCATGGGTGATTCTATGGAGAATTATTGGTTTGTTAAATTTAATCAAAGCAATTATCTTGGTACTGCCCCTTTTTTTAATACAATTTTTAATTGCTATTGAGTGCCATCAAGCTCTTATTGGAGAAGTAAAATAGTACATTATCAAATGAAAAATCAAAATATTTAATTTTAATAGTTAAAAATATATTTTTCTTTAAAAAAAAGTGAATTTAATATTTTGGAATTTAAAAATATTGAATACTCTTTACCTATGTCTTCAAGGCGCTTATAACGGTCTCATTTTAAAAAAAGTTATAAATTCTTCTAGTCAATAATCATTGTTATTCTTTTAGTTATTAAATAGAAAAGGTAGTGAATGCATGTTTAGACTATTTTTGAAATATTAAATGTATATATTTTTAATATAAGACTTTTTATCAAGAATAAAAGGATTATATTTAGAGGATATTTTGGAAGAATACAACAAACCTTATTGTTTTATTAGTATAACGTTTATTCCTAATAAATCCTTATACATTCCATAGTTACTTAAAATAATAAGTATTCAATGAAAAAAAATAAAACATTCAATATTTAAGACGCGGAGTAAGAGTAAAATCTTACATCAATCTTTGACCAATTTTATTTTAATTTAATGATTTAAAATGACACAACTAATAATATTATGAATAATTTATCTTCACATTATATTACAACATAATTTTATGTACGACAGGTTTAACATTTATTTACATAAAATTATATTTTGAGATATAATTTTTATTTTATATATTAAAATATATTATAGTACATGAAATTGATAGTTTATAAAAAATCATAATACGTACTAAAAATTAAACTTCTGTGTAAAAATATAAATGTTAAATTTATTTATCTTAAATAAAATACATAGATATTTATATTGGTATTTTAAAGTTTTTATTTTATCCAAAAATTATGTTATTTTTCATTTTTAACATAGATACACTCAAATTATCTTTCCCCATTAATTATACAACTTAATTATTCTTTATCTTCATTGAAACTCTATCATACTATTCTTTTTTTATTATTAAATTACATCATTTTAAACTGTCAAATTAAAATGAAATTTATGATAAGATATTGGTGCGAGAGTTTTATTATCACACGGGTGTCATAAGCCTCATATTTTAAAAATTTTAAAAGTATTTAATATTTTTTAAAACAAACAGAATATATAGTTATTTATAGAATTTATTAGGATGATATACAATTATTTTTATTAATATCAATTAATAATTATTATTTTTATTGGTTTTAGTTAATAAATTTTAATATTGATATGTAAAAACAAACACTTTTAACCAAATTTTAAAAGAAAAACAAACATACTATTAATTAAGCACGAAAAAATTATAGCTTTTAGATATCAAATTATGCTGAACCACAATTCTCTAGCGAGTAATTAACTACATGTTCATCCCTAAGAAAATTGTATTGTAATATATTCATCCCTGAAATATTTAAAAAAAAAACAATTTAGTTTCTGGATTTGACAAAATTATAACAAGACACATAAAATTTGGTCTCTGAATTTTAACACATTGGTCCCCAGAAGAATTACTTGCTATGAATATAATTAAATTCTCGGACCAAATTGTTATTTTTTATTTCAAGAATAATCTGTTACATCGCAAACTTTTTCAGAGATAAACACATAATTTTATTACTTTTCTTGCAGTGAATTAATTGAAAAGTAATGTTATGTAATTCAAATATTATTTTAAATATTTCTTGAAATAAAAATTAAATTTAATACATTATTGAATAATTTAATACATTATCAATATTAAAAATTTATAGATTTGTACTGCATGAAATATTGTTACATTTATACATAATGAAATATTGTTTCATCAAGTAATTCAACATTTATTTCTCTTAAATGAGATTTTAAGTTCGATTCTTATAAATAAAGGAAAAAAATTACCATTATAAGAGTTTTATTCAATAATAAATTGACTTAATTTATTTTAAATTAGTCAGAATATAGTGGATTCTAATTTAGATACTGGTATTATAATTTTTTTTTAAAAAAATCTAATTAGCTATGAGTATCTAGACTCCAAAGTCTGAAAATAATTGATCACCCACTTGATCGAATCAAATGTTGGTATAACATGTTATTATATAAATATATTATTTTATATTTATAATATATTAAAATTAAATTTTAAAATATAACAGTAAAAAAAAGACATCAAAATAAAAACATTTATTATCTTGGGATCTGAAAATAGTTCAGTATTAACTGAAGTAATTAAAATAACCTGTAAGCTGATTCATTATAATCAAACTATTTAAGAGTAGAGAAATGCTATTTCCTCATGCCATCTTCCAAATTATTTTAAAAAGAAAATATTAAATAAAAAGTATGGAGTAATATCTTGAAAGTCTTCAAAATGTTTGATATTTTCTTATTTATATAAAACAGATTATTATTAAATAGTTAACTTGTAGAATTATATATAATTATTCTCAAAAATATGTGTTTTCTTTTAAAAAGGATAAGTACTGTAAATTAAACTAAGAAATAAAAAGCATGCAACTACTAACGACTGGTGACGGGGTGATTTATTGTGTGGGTTCTCTATTTAAATTCTTTCTGAAAGAACCATTTTCATATATTCTATATCAAGAGACAATGGCTCCTACCCACATACAATTATGGCTCCAACGCTGTGCTGTGTTATGTGAACGTTGCGTTTCTCTTTCAAATTTTAAATTCCATACCTCTTTGATCGTTGCACTTGCACTTTGAAAATGACTTGATATTGTGATAAGGTTGTTGAATGTTGAAGGACTTATTTTATTTTACTTGTTATATATTTCCTTTTGTATTTTTCTATATTGGGTGTGTGTATTTGTCAATTTGGAATCCTATTTACGAACCATTGTGTTATATGAGACAAACTTTTATTGCTTATGAAAGACAGAAATACTGCTTAGAATTGTACATTAATAAATGTTTACGAAACCATTTTTTTTTCCTCTTTAGAAACGCAAAATCTTTATTATGTGGATATTTAATATCAATAAATGTCTGTTGCAAAAGAATTCGGTTAAATTAGACTCCCATACGTCGATAAGGGATATAAGAGACATAACACTAGAAAGAAGAGGGAAAAAAAGAATAGAAGGATTTTGAAAGAGAAGGATAAATGAAAAATATTAACGCTGTGGAAGATTTATTTTCATAGTGAATAGATCCGATATAAGCCTAATTAATTAGTTAAAAATCGGGAAATTTTGAATATTAGTAATTTAGATAAATTACAATTATTTACTTTATCTTTTTTTTTCTCTCAAAATTTCTACCATCAATTCAGTAAGTTAATAATTGAGTCTATAACACATCAAGTGGGCAAATGCAAGCACATATATAATGCAAGGCGCGGGACCCACTCAATCAGTATAACATTTAATGCATATAATGATCAAGGATTAGCTTTTTATTTGGAGATCTATACTCAATAATTACTTGTACAAGTTAAATTTACAGATCACGTGCAAAGGGTATTTTAGTCAAAGCAGATGAGAAACAAACAAGGAAATGGGTAATGGTGCGGCAACTTGGTAAACTGGTGATGAAAGGTGTAGCTAAGTTGGTATGGGCATGCCGCCTTTTTTGTTTTTCCTCTTAAAAAAATGTTTTTGTGAAGGTGAATCATAGCCTGTGCACATCTACCAGCTCAAATTTGATCTAGTCGCAAGAGGGTTAGTCTAGTATATTATGAAGAATTACACTTCAAATTTTAATTGAAAAAATTATTTATATTTAAGTGTCCTACATTATTCAAATAAAATTATATTCGATGAGAGGATAGTTTTAATAACCCCAAACAAAAAAGGCCTACATATAAATAATTGATAATAGAAAATTGATTTTTTAAAGATAGTTTTTGAATAGTATTGCACCTATTCTTTGCCTGGATAAGGAGAAAATGGAGAGCAAAAAAAAAATGAATCATAATAAGTAATTCCTTTACTTTTAATCTAATATAATATAGAGGTATGAATAGTAATAAAATTAATATTTTAAATAAATTCTCTCTTCCCCGCTAATTTTATTTTGGTGGCCTCATATCCACTTTTTTCTATCTTCTCTATTTTCTTTTTACATACAATTAAAATAAAATATCAAAATTATCCTATTTTCTTCCCCGTTTCCTTTCTTCCAATTTTCATTTTAGCTAAGTAAAAGATAATTCTATCTAGTATGAGACTCACAGATTTATTGAGAGATAGGAAAACTATTAATACGGACTGCATCTTTCAAAGGAAAAATACTTGGATATATCTTCAGGAAGAATATTAAAAAAAAAAAATCATCTTGTGGAAGAACTTTTTCTTTCTCAAATGAATGTGAATCATAAAACACTTAAAAGTAAAAAACAAAAGAAATAGTTAAAAAAGAAAATACGACTAAAAAATTCTATGAAAATTCCTCCAAAAGTGGGATAGCAAATTTCTTTTCAAAATATATAAACAAATAGATTAGGATACATAATAATTTTTGGATTTAACTCTTCTAAAATTGGTAAAGTATATGATAAAAAACTAACAAAATAGAATTTTATAAGATATAAATATCTACATGATTAATTATAAATGTATAATAATTTGTATTATTAATTTTTTATGAACAATTGAAATTGTGCATTTTATTATATAAAATGCATCCTCAACACTAGAAAAGTCACATATAATATTTTTAATTTACTAATTATTTAATAATTCACCAATTTTCTATCATTGGCCCAAAAGTAGGCCGACCTTCCATGGATCAAAAAATAAGATCTAGATAACATGTAAGAGCTAGAGCAGGGGAAGAAAGGGAAAAAGAGAGAGAGAGAGCTTCCATGGATTGAAAAATAAGCTCTAGATACCATGTAAGAGCTGAAGCGGAGAGAGAGAGAGAGAGAGAGAGAGAGAGAGAGAGAGAGAGAGAGAGAGAGAGAGAGAGAGAGAGAGAGAGAGAGAGAGAGAGAGAGAAGTTCTAAGAAGAGATAACAGAGTGATATGAATTATGACATTGACTTGAAAGAATTAAATGTATTTATACAAGGACTATGATTATGTAACTCATCTAAGGTAATCTGATGAAGTTACAACATATTATAACAACCTGCCAACTTAGCTAATTATCAAGTTAATTGTCACTTTAGTTTTTGACTTTTCATACGTGAGTCACTTTTATCCTTGACTTTCTGAAATTATCCAATTAGTTCCTCACTTTATAAAACATGAGTCACATTAGTCCCTCCTCCAACTTCATTAGTCCACTATCACTGTTTATTGACGTGTCACTTTAACTAAACTCGGAACTTGGAACTACAAGCTCGGGGAATGGTACTTGTTTGTCAGAGTCACCTTTTTACCTAAACCCAAAATTCAAAACCCTAATTTACAAAAATTGATGCCATGATTTCAAAGAAATTCACTTAAAAAATTGAGATGATCTAGGTTTCGAGTTTAGGGTTTATGTGAAAAAGTGATTCCAACAAGCAAGTGCCACTCCTCAAGTTTTGAGTATCGAGTTTTGAGTTCAATTAAGGTGGCACATCAGCAAATCATGATGGTGGATAATGGAGTTGAGGAGAGGGATTAATGTGACTCACATTATAGAAAGTAAGGGACTAATTTGACAATTTCAAAAAGCCAGGGACAAAAGTGGCTTATATATAAAAAGTCAAGGACTAAAATGACAATTAACTTGCTAATTACCACATAACTAACTCACAACCAGTGTTTCCATGATATCTGCCTACCAAATTACTCCCCCCATTTTATGTTAATTGTTGTTCAAATAATTTTGATTTTTTTAAAAAGTTAAATTAAAAGACTAAATTACTCTTTCAAATAAAAAAAGGTAAAAGACACTTTCCCCTATGATTTATAAGCTATATGCACTTTAACTATTTTATTTTAAAAAGGTATAAATCGACTATTTGAACTTTTCTACATATACCCCCTAAACTTTGGGCTATATGCAAAGTGACCCACAAAACTTTTCTAAATGTATAATTCAATATCCTAAATTTTCTTAAATATGCGCTACTTTTATTAACAATTGATAAAAAAGTTAATAGAATAGTCGATTTACACATTCAAAAAAGTTTAAGGGGTCGATTTTTTAGCAAGGTAAAATGCCTTTTTTCCAAAAAAAAATTATAATTGATTAAAATGGAGGTTGAGAAAGAGAAAAATTTATCTGATTTAGTGCTTATAGGTTGTAAATTAATAAAAATTTCATTAGAATTTTAAAACATTTAAAACAAAAACAAAACGCTAAAACAACAGTTAATATGAAATGGAGGGAGTACTAGATTAATTATTATTTATCTTAGATAATTGTCGCTATGTTTAATTGGGAGAGTGTATTTTTATTTTATATATATATGTAAAAGAGCACATGAAAAGCACTTACCACATATGTATAAATCACAATGGAAGGACCACACAAGAGTTTGGTAAAAAATATTTCTATATCTGCCCATATAAATTATTATGGCTGCAAATTTTCCTATTTTCATTTGATGGTATTTTGACAGAATTCTAGTAAGTTAGGTCCTAAAAAATTAGAATGAAAATTTATAATGAAATTTGTATTGAAATAATATTGTTTTACCCATTGCAAGAATTTGAATGTATAATTTAAAATGGAATTCCAAATTATAAAGTAAACTTGCATACTTTTCAGATATGAATCTTAGTGTGCTTTTTAGCAGTATTTTAATCAGAAAAGTAAATCCCACAAACAATTTTAGTATTCTTTAAATATAATTTAGGACACAACAACACATGCATATGTCTCTCTTCATCTTTCGTTCATTGAACATGTAAGGTGGAATATCTGATTGGTTAATATTAACTGTGAATAAAGGATAGGAGCTCATGTACAAAAAAGTGGGCATCTCATCACAACATGCACTTGCCATACCCTTTTTTTTCTTCAAATATTTTTTCTTTCTTTTTCCTCTCTAAACATTTCAATAATAACTTTCTTAGCCACATTGCTCTTCTCACAGACATCAAATTAGATTTTACTGGTTTAGTTCTATTTCTCCTATGCTTCGCTGGCACAGCTTCTCTCTAACTAGATAGGATATATGCCTTGCTTGCAAAACTTCAAAACATACCACTTAGATTCATTACTTATCACAAAATCAAGACTTTATTAAGATGAAATGTTATGTTACAATCATAATTCTCTTTTAGCACATGTCAACAGTTTGAATCTTTTCAATAATTAAACTTGTGACCTTATCTTTATAC
The DNA here is from genome assembly GCA_031439595.1 of Pterocarpus santalinus. Taxonomy (NCBI): domain Eukaryota; kingdom Viridiplantae; phylum Streptophyta; class Magnoliopsida; order Fabales; family Fabaceae; genus Pterocarpus; species Pterocarpus santalinus. The sequence continues at coordinate 53,315,099 of CM062526.1, forward strand.
TACTCATCGAACTAAACGTTTGTTTAGAATTAAAAATATAAAATTATTAATCAGGACGATTACTCTTTCTATTTAAATAATTAACAGTAGACAGTACCATGTTTCAATTCAATCCTGATCATAAGTACGGGCATATAATTAAAAACAAGATGATGCAAACAGTAGCTATCAAGATCCAGTTTGAGAGAAAAAAGATGCCCTGCTAACTATTCTTGGTATTTTACAGCCTAAAAATACCAACGATTGTGATTCTCTCTCTCTCTCTCTCTCTCTCTCTCTCTCTCTCTCTCTTCCCTCTTTTCTTTATGTGTACGTATATACACTATGAATTGTACGTGTAATATTATATAGTTGAGGAGGTTATGTGTATCATCAACAGCAGCATCGAGTGCGCTACAATATAATTGGGTGCAATCACATAATACTGCAATGGTATTGGCAGCTTCTACCAGAAATTTATTTTCAGGAAAGTTGTGATGGAACATGTTGACTACATTATGTGTGAAAAAAGCATATTCAATATCCCATTATATTGAAAAGCAAAACAGTACTTAACAATATATGCATACCAGAAAAACGAAAGAGATGGTGAAAAGAAACGACTAACAACATTCAATCAATAGAAAAGTTTTCTTGTAGAAGCACTCACTAAGGCCACAATCTAAATGTAAACCAATGCAGACACTAGTGGTACATATGTCTTTCAAAAATAATGAAGTTAATGATTGATAGTAGATAGGAGAAACAAGCTGATCACATTTTTCAACCAGTAATGATAGTTTTTTTTTTTTTTAATTTGTCAATACATGCAAGAAATTTCAATTTAAATGATTGGAACTAACAATATTTCGAGTATAGTACGCAGCAATCAATTACGAGATTTTTTTCCTCTTACTTCCTTCGTAATTTTAGTTTTTTAGAGAATTTCCTTCATAATCAATTGGCCCATAGAAAATATTATATTTCAGAAATAAATGTATATTACAGATTTAATTTTAAAATGTAAAAGAGTTTTATATAGTCATCAAATCATATATTATTAACTTATTAAAAATATTTGACTTTTATAATAACTACTTTAAAAGTCATATTTATAATAATACTTAATTGATTAATAATATAAAATAATTTATACTAATAATATATCAAAATTAATCTTATTATAAGATTAATTTTAATATATTATTAATATAAAATATTTTATACTATCAACTACTTGCATTTTATTTTTATGTAACTCTTGATTAGATAGTTATAACAAGAATTAAATAAATTTAATAATATAATTATATATGATTGGATAACTGTAAAAAAAATTTATACTTATAATATATTCAAATTAAACCACATTATAATGTCATAAATACCTTCATTAATAAATGAAATAATTAAAACAATCCCATCGTCTTTCGGTATGCACAACAGCAATTTTTATACTAGGGTAATTAAGACAAATTATACATATATATATATATATATATGAAATTATACAATTTTAATGTTTACATTAAAAAATTGTATACATTAACAACTAATTATATTTTATTTTTTGTATAATTTTTAATTATAGTTATAATAAAAATCAAATACTTCAAATAACATAAATATATGGTTAGATAATTATATAAAAAAAATTGCACTGCCAGCTAGTATATCAAAACTAAATTCTTTTATTATTGAAATAATTAATAATAAGGATGAAACTCATAATAAGTAAACAGCACATCATAATTCGGGTCGTGATTTCAACTATATAATATAAGGGGCTGTACACGCAGTTATATAAAATACTTTTTCGTATGAGTATAAATTCATTTAAATTCTGAAACTATAACAATGGGCTGTAACTTGCAAACTGCAATGTTACATAGGAAACTTTTACAGAGAATAAGTGGAGCTTGAACCTACAGTAACATTTAATCCATCACTGTGTGTATCACTTTGTCTTTTACTGTTTTACAGAAGAGAAACATGTTTGTATAGTACTTTTTCTATGAAGTGTGGGGTAAAACAAAATTACAGCTTTGATGGTATAAATATGAGGATGAAGAAGGAACAAACCCCACCTCATTATTTGTTTCTAACAATAAAAATTTCCTCTAAAGTACAAATAAAAAAATGGAATTTCAGACCGACCCAGCAGACAAGGAAATTACTGAAAATTGGGGGGAAAGAAGGAGCGGTTGTCACTTTTGCAGTTGCTGAGATGAGGGGAAAAAGAAAAGAAAAGAAAGAATGAAGACATATGCATATGCATTCATTAAATACGTAACGATTTGTGGATCTGGCTGACTTTATATTTACAGGACCCATATGAGATAAAGTTTTTACATGTAGACAAAAGGTTTACTTCACATGGGGTGTGCATGTGATGTGAATGGACACTTACATCTTCTGTCTACCATGTGGATTAACCCTTAGATTTTTCTGTCACCAGCTAAGCAATCCACCAATGTTGATTCATTTTTTAGCCCTCCCTCTCCCATTCCCTCACCTTCTCTCTTTTTTTTTTTTTTTTTCCTTTTTTCCCCCCTGGACCCTTCATTCCCTCACATTCTTGTCCAAGTTAATTTAGTTTATTACAAATGACACACGTATATGCACCACTATCCCAAGAACTAAGAAAAAGCAGAATTTAGGGCTCAACACAAAAAGGGTGATTGTTGATCTTGCTAGCTCCTCCTTTTTTATTTCAATCAATTTTCTTAATTAATTATGAAATTATTGTTGCTTGTTGGAGGAAGCATGACGGGTTAAAACAATGCTGCCACTAAACCTTTTTCACAATATTTTGGCACTTGCAGGCCTATTTTTCTTTTCCTTATAATAGAATTTAAAATGGTTCATCCTACAAGAGTTTTGCGCCGCCATATGAAGCCAAAAAAAAAAAAAAACTTTTTTATCTTAGAATTCTTCCATAAGTTAATGCCTTTGTTTCAACAGAATCTTCCTTAGTGATGTATAGAAGCATCCGTTCTCTTATATTTTAGTATTCATTATTTTGCCTTTAAGAATGCTTCATTTGACATATAATATATAGCTTGAAGCTCGTGACATAGAGTAAAATCTACAGAAGGAAAAAAAAAAGAAAAAAGAGATGGTAGTGTAGAGTAAATCTCAAGCAATCATAGCCATGTGCAAAAGATTTGGTCGCTTATAATAATTTTATATGTTTATTACAGCTCTTACTTATAAGATACAGTAAAAAAATTCTTCACAAGTCCTGTACCGTAGATTCATCGGAACATGGAACCATGTGCAGATAACACGTAGGGCCATAAACAAATCCTTAGCGATCCCAATGCTACTTATTATAATAACTGTTATCATTTATGGTTAATTGATAAACCATAACAACAACAATTACCGAATCCATTGTCATTGCTAACCCTAAACCTATTTTTTCTGTCATCCGTTGCTAACCCTAATTAGGAACCACATTTACACAAAGGGGGCTCACTGTAAATGGGCCCCTGTGGGCCATAAGAAAGAAAGCACTCAAAAAGCCCATATTGAGCAAGGTATGGTGGAGGGCCCATGTGTCCACAAACAACAACTTACGAGTTAAAATAGGGGGGGAAGAAAAGGAGAGTACTACGTAACAAATAAACACATCCTCTCACGTCCACTTCTTGGGTTTGAATTTCATTTTTTGTTTATCTAATTTAATTGCTTGAGTTTTCTGTTTTAACTTTTCTTCTTCCCCTTCTTTATTTTCACTCATCCACTTATGTGATGTAAGCCTCAAATGGATAATTGGATAAGCATGTGCCAATGGACTTTAGTCTTCATATAATCTTGTTTTCTCTCTCCGTTCGTTATCATACTAACGGACCACAAAGGAAAATAACCCCACGAACCCCAATAATACGCAGATCCAACACTTAGAGATCTATTTAGCAACAAAGATTTAACATCAACCATCAATCTCAGAGCCAAACAAGGATAGAGATGAACAGGGTTTATAGTTTGAGGTCATAGCGATGGAAACCAAAAAAAACATAAGATATAAAGTCGAAACAAAAGATATAAAAGCAGCAAAAGGAGGTGTCACTGTTTTTCAGCCACGTCTAACTTTAGTGCCGCCGTTGCTAATGTCTTTTTATCTTTTTGCTTCGTCATTGTTTCAGACATGTTGATAATTAGAAGAGGGTGCGTTTCAATTGTATGGGCTTGAATAACTCTCGATATCTGGCGCTGGCATAAAATTAATTAATATCAAACAAGATAAAGTTATATTCGATCCTGCTTAGGACAAAGTAGAACAATTCTGAACAAAATGGTATGCTTGTTTAGACCTCTGGGTCCATATCGAGACACTAAAAAAAGTTGTCGTTGAAGAAATTTTGAACAAATTAAGGCTGCAAGTTAAAGTTAATTATGAATTATATCATAAATTTTATGATATTGATATAGTGATTTAATTACAAGTGAAACTTATTAAATAACAATAATAAAATAAGCATAAAGTTATGACTAAAGATAAAATTCAATAAACTGCGTTTAAATCCTAATCAACATAAGAAATCTTGCTATATAACAGTTGTTATCCTTACTTTTATCAGTGGTCACAAGCAAAGGGATAAAGAAGATCAGCATAAGAGTTTTATATTATTGATTTCTTATATATATATATATATATACCTTTTGAATATATATTTTGACTTTGACCACTATTACATGTGACTTTGCATTGGTTTAGATTGAATTGAAGTACTGTTTATATTATTATTATTATTATTATTATTATTATTACAAGTTCTGTTATGAATGACATGAAACAACTATGCGAGAAATAATTTGATTGATGTGGGTCTTAGGACATGATGAGGTTAATTGTTTTGAGTCTCACAGGAAAAATTAATGACAAACGAAACCAATATATATATATATATATATATATTTGGTAAAAATAACTTTCATGTGAAATAAAACCGCTCAACATTAACAAGACAAGAAGATTTTGTTACATTGATTTAAAAATTTTACCTATAACATTGTATGAGTTAAAACTAAGGTAAAAACAAAGTCAAATTTTAGTAAAATGAAAAACAAGAATATAATGAGACCTACTCTAAGAGATTACTGTGTCCTTCAGTTTCCTATTTCCTACTACTCATTGTCCTTATTTCAAATTTTCAAGTAACAAGGAATCTCATTGCTTTGTCCGCTGAAATATCTAGCCGGGCTAGAACAATGGCTCCTCCATCGAATTTGATCTCGTAGGCTGAAAAGCAAAATTTCTGAGCATCTGAAGTCAACATTAACCATTAGTGTTATTTGTCCATTTATATTATTGGCAGACTGCTAACATCAGAATCAGTGTTATTTCTGTTGTTATGTTTTCGTTGAAATGACCAACTCAACCTTGCGAGTGTATGCGGGTATAATCTAGTCTGTTCATAACAAAATTTACTCAAATGTTGTTTTTGTCAAGGCAATAGATGGGTGAATTTATATAATTTGAAGGATGGAGTTTATGAAATGATATTATTTTTAATTTTTCGGAAATCTTAGTCGTGTATTCTAATAGTATCTTTTAATTAGGTGTAATTATTGCTAAAGACAAACCATACAACAACGATCGATGTAATGACAAATAGTAAGATTTTTCAATCAAAATTTAAAGCAAATTTGTCAAATTTGAGTTTATGGTTAGGAAAACAAGAGAGTGAAAACAAATAGTGACAAAGTCTTTTCCAATAATAAGGAAACGCTCCACCTCCGCGGCCGTGGTGCCCATGCCATAACGGCTTGTCGCAGCGACAGCATACCCGTTACCCATTCGTTGCAAAATTATTGTATGTTTACTTTTGACTCAGATATTTGAACAAATAATTTAATACAGTGAGTTTTATATTGTCATTCAATCAAATATTTTTATTTATAAGACTTTTAAGATAGTGGATGATTGAGTCAAATACTTTTGTTAATATGATAATACATTATTGAATATCTAGATAAAATTTTTTTATACTGACAGTGTATACAAATTAAATCCAATTTATAAATAAAACTTTTGTTTAGAAAATTATAATATGGTAAGTGACTTGATATTAATTTCTTTCATTGTAACTATATACAGAAAATTATAAAATAGTGGGTTTGATTTAATTTCAATTTTAATTGTTAATATTAATATTTAAGTTTAATTTTAATGTATTGATAACGTAAAATATTTTTATACAATTAACTAATTATACCCTTTCATTTGTATAACCATTCAAATAGTGAATGTAAAACTGCTTAATGTGGTAAGATATGAGTAGATGATAATATAAAAATTTTTATACTATCAATATATCAAAATTAAATTCTCGATATTTTTATCTTTATAAGTTAAGATATTTAAGTTATTATAATTAAGACCAAGAAAAAAGCCATATAACTTATTATAAGGGCAATAAAGTTTATTAATAAAAAAATAATATTCATTTAATTTATTTCTAATGCATTCCAAAACTGATAATCTATTTAGAAAATAATTGAAATTTGTTTTTTCTAATGAATTTTAAATATACAAATTAATGTATAAATTAAATCAAATGATCATATTTACTCAAATACAACCATATTTAAAGAAACTTCAAAATGTACACAAATAAAAAATCCTAAGCATCTAAACAACATCAAGTTACATTTCATAAATTTATAGATAACCAATTGAGTAGCATGTAACTATCAAACAATGTATGGTAAAAGAGTGTAATGTCCAATTCACTATATGTTAATTAAAAGCACGAGAATTGCCAGCAATTAGGTAAAGATCATGGGTACAGGGATTACCGACAAGTCTTATAAAAGCATTAACTAACTAATTGCAGTTTCATTCTAGGCTTTAAGTTGAAAACACTATAATCAGTCCTTCAAGCGGGTGGAAATAATGATTTCATGTGTACTAGATTATATTTCCCCCTAACTTCGTTATGCGCATTCATTCTATGAAACAAACACCGGAAAAGACCCGTGTGATTTTTCATTTTTTTTCATTCATGATTGAACCAAACACTTCACAAGGATAGGATTTCTTCAATCTGGTAGAAATCACCTTCTCATAACAGACTAGCTTTAAGGCAAGAAAGACAAAGTGGCATTCTATTTGCTTTTAATTTTTCTCTTCTGGCTATATAAAGGGGCAGAGGCCCAAAAGAAAGAAAACTTACTAAAAAAACGCCACTTTTGTTGGTCCAAATTTTACCCTGACTTATAACATTCTGCATATCCAAAAAGGATTCCAAGCCTTAATGAAAACCTAAGCCCTTGATATTACAGAGTGCAAAAATTGTGAACAATCAACTAGTAGTTGCAACCAGCAATATCTCTTCGCCAACAAAATGAAGGTAACGAGAAATAATAGTCATTATCAAGATAGCAAGGATGTTCCCTAGATAAAATTGGTGTCAAAGATGCATATGCAGTCATCAGAGAAATATTGGGGTTGATCATGCTTTTTCCCCTTATAAATTTCTTGCATTCTCAAGACTAATTATAGGCACTTCACTAAGGCATATTGGAAATAACCAAAGACTTTGATAAGTTCATCCAAGTTGTGTTCACAAGGACTACAGCTCTAAAATATACAGTATATCCTCGTCTTTAGACAATCTGATAGCATCAAAGATACATGACACAGCACTAACAACAGCCTACTGGATAGCTATAACCATCAGGTGCTGTTTGTAACAAAATTTGCCTAAACAAGTCAAAAAACTCAAAACTACTCTTTTTCTTTGTTCCGTTTTGTTTGTGCTTTTGTGTGGGAAGGAAGAAGTGTTGTTAGCATAGATACACAACAGTTGCAACAATTGTTTCACATTAAATATGAAAGTATAACACCATCCACAATCCACCAACATAACCTTCAACCGAATGCCTCCACAAAATTTCAAGAATTCCATTCCTTGACAAATTGGGAAGTTAATACTAAGGCTCGAACCTATGATCTCTACCCAAATTCCCACCTTCCCCAACAATCCATGGCAAATTCCAATAATTTATAGTATTAGTAATTCTTATAATACTCTGCAGGGAGCAAACAAGTTCACATACTGTACTGCAACATCCATTGAGGCTTTCTTTCTTCTTTCTTTTTCAAGGCTAACCATTGAAGCGATCAATTCAAGTCCTGGATTTCTTAAGCATCTGATACTAAATAGAAGCTTCTATGCTAACATAAGTAATGAGCCAAGGCATTGCTCTGTAGAGCAAAGTGTTCCAATGGTTACAATTTTGATGGACAAACTAACTAACTAACATCTTCCCACGGAACATCATTTGTTACATCCTCTATGTCTATGATAAACAAAACAGAGAAAATTCCTCATAGGAAATTAATTATGGATATTAGTTTGCATGTAAGATAGAAGTTTATAGTAGTTTCTATCAAACAAAAACAGGAAAGCAAATCAGCGCAGAATGAAAATTTCCATTGGCTACTCAAATAACTAATAGTGACAGCTGTGACAATTGGAATAAGAGCGAAGCATTTCTGAGTTAGAGAGAAAGAGAGACAGAAGCCAAGAGATTAACAAAAGAAATTGGTTCCAAGCATATAATTAGACTTATGAACCCCATAAACCATCAGCTATAGTTAACTAGCAAAGCTAAGTTATCAATTAGATACAGAAATTATTTCACATACTTGCTTTACACATTTATTCTTTCATAAGATCCAACTGATATTAGCTCATCACAACTACAACTTTTTTTTGGGACTAAGCAAAAGAAAGCTGAAGCAGCACTGCACATTCTTTCCCAACGTTTGCTTTATAATATAGCCAACTGGCACATTTTGAGTCTCATTTGCAGACTTTTAAACCCAAAGTGAAGAGGATAGCTTTACCAATTACTTAACAAATGAACATCTTTCCCTCACATTCACTGGAATCCCCCTACACATTGCTGAAGCACTGATAGAAATTAGATCATGTTGTCCATTTTTTTCAGATCATACAGAACTCATTCATGAAGAAACACACAAGAATTAGCTCCAAATCAGGCAGTAAAAACACCTCTTGCAGTCTCTCACTTCAATAAATATAAAAAAGTATAAATAAGTTACCACCACCAAAACTAAATAAACTCTTCCACTGACTTCCTACTTCAGTTATTTTATTTCAAATTTAAAGTTAGTCAATTTTCATTCAAATAGGGAAGTAAATGGGTCAGCTTTGGGTCAGATTCAGCCTCCATCCCCAAACCTGAATAACAAAGGCATTTCCACACCGCCTCTCCATATCCAATCAGGTGCAATCTTTCTCATCCATCCCCAAATCCATATAACTGATACACTAGAAGCACCACATACTCAGATAATGGAGTTGTATATTAAAAATAAAAATCAGCACTTTAAATATACAGGTATTAAGATAAAACATACAGAGACCCATAACCATATGCAAATCAAAACTTTTCCTCCATATCCATTCAAGATTTTTTTTTTCCCCACCCACACCTGCATCTGATTAGGATACATAAGTTGGGTAAACAGGTGACCAATACTACTCAACTACATCCTGACATTCGAGTTTGAAATAACTATATAAAAAAACAAAAAAAAAATCCTTTTGTTGCACCCACATCATAGGTGAGACTGCTAGTATATACCGGGATAAAGAAAGAAAACAACAATCCAATTGGTAAGAAAACTAAGGTCCTGTTCGGGTTTAAAAACATTTTCTGTTTTTATTTCCTGATTTTAATATGTTACACTGGTATCAATATAGCAGGAAAATAAGAAGCAGAATGTAGTTGAATTATGATATGAGACTGAAGTTCCAATGTGAAACTCAGTCCCCTGTACGTAATGGTAGTATTAATCACTGTAGGAAAATGGAAGAATAACAAGAATGATAAAATGCCTGGGCATAAGGAGCCCTTCACCCTCTCAAGAATCCTCACTAAGGTTCAGAATGACCTCCTCATTCCTCCCCTCACTCTCTATAACGTCCTCACCCTCCCAGCGGAGCACATGGGTCCCTTATTCTCTCTCCTACTCATCAAACAACAACCTGCTGTTTTGTCTTTTTCCTCTCTATGGGCCTGAACTTGGCCCAACATTCCCACAGTTCTTTCTTAGATACTTGATCCCAAACCTGGGGTCTCTAACATAATATTAGTTACAAAAATGTCAAATTGTTCTCAGTGTTTTCCTCAGAACAACCTGAAACCAGGAAAGAAATGAAAACAATATGGCATTTTTGTAATTAATATTGAAAACAAGAAATGGAAACAAAAGGCATTTTTTGAAACCTAACAGGCCCTGAGCTTTTAGTTCCCAATCATAAAATTTCCATCCCCCTATGGGTTTGAACTTAATTTCACAATAAGTTGACCTCAGTGCATTTAACCCAAAAGACACAAAGCATGCCATTGATATACACCAAAATTCAATACACCCTATATGATACATTGAATTCATTTTGCAACTCTGGCATACGTCAACAGAATAAATATGCCTCTATGATAAATTCACAAGGTCATCTAACAGATAGATATATGGATTTACATAAACACACTTATTAAATCAATAACAAGCAATTTATGAAACAATATTTTTGCATCTCCAATTAAGCACTAAGATACAAGCTTTTTGGAAAATCTCCCACAGTTGTCAACTAATAATAGACTACAAAGTATAAGCAAGGTGCTTTCATTACCAAAAATATGTCATTGTTATTTTAGACACCAAATGTAATGAAAGTTATATGGAAAATCTTCTCAAAAAAGATTTGAACTATAAATGATATGATGGAAAAGAAAATCCAAAGATTAGATAACAAAATATTTTTACAATTGGAACCAAATTTTACCTAACCTAGGAGGCAGAAATAATGTGAACTTTTAGAGATTAAGGTCATTCTTAGCACTTCACCTAATAGTGTTAGCTTTTAGGAAGATTTGGTTCTTGATATAGTATCAAAGCCTCTATTACAAAGCAATCAATAATTTGATTCTTGTCACTCTCATTCTTAATAACTAAGTTAAATGTCAACTCGAGTTATGTTGGGCTTGTGCTTCCATCCTTTCAGCCAAAAGGCTTTTGTGTGATGAAAAGCATTCCCAAGCCTCCATCTAATCCTTGACATGTTGGGGTGGCAGAGAGTTTGATCCTTGCCACACATATTTTAGACAGAGTTTTAAGATTATAAAATTGAAAAACATAGCAGTGAAATTATCTCTTAAATGTATTCTCTTAGGACCAGAATGCTTCAGAGTTCAAACTCCAATAATATGCATTATTGGAACAACAAAATAGGAATGGAATTCTGCATTATTTTACATGTGCTTATGTGTGTGTAAGAGAATGGGAAAAAAAATTATCTCATCATTTAAAAAATTTGTAGATTATGTAGTAGTAAGCACAATATCATCAGAAGAAAAGATGGCAATATATTTCATCAAAGGGAAATTATTCTTTCGCACGTTTTTCCCCTTACACTATCTTATGCACTACTTTCCTTGAATAGGGATTGGCCCCTTTCACAGGATGGAAATTACCCCCCAAGAATCTGACCACTTCACTTCAGCAACCATATACTGAAGGAAGAAGAGCATACAATGGCATGATGCCATAAAATTTTCTCCACTTAATGCTGCCAAAACCTTTAATAACAAGGAAAAAAAAAAGCTGCTATAATCCCTGAAGACATAAAGTAGATTAACGAAAAACACCAAGACTACAATTCGAAATGTAACTGGCTTCTAGGAAAAGTAAAAATAACAGTACAACTTTTCCATATTAGAAACAAATCACACACCTCCAGAGATATAGTATATTTAGGTCTATTAATCTTCAATATATCATCAGTACAAATTGTATTGAGTAGCCTTTCAAATATAAGGGTATGACTTGACCATAAAGAGGAACTTTGGACTTACCTCCAAAGGAGCTTTTCAAGAAAGATTTTCTAACTATTCCAGAAGCTACTATTAATATTTATAATTTTTTAAAAAATTTCTGGCATGTATGAACAGTAAATAAATGATTACAACGACAACAAAAGCCTTTCCCACTAGATGGGGACAGAAATGGTTTCATGAATTTTTTTTTTAAGGAAAAAAAAAAAAGACAGGATAATATATACAGCTGTTACTCAAAGGTAAGTACAGACAATATATAATATTAGAAAATTTTCATATTACAAAATAAAATATTAAACGGATTTCAGCTACCTAGTATATTAACATAGGCAACAAAACCTCAGTAAAGCCTAATCATTGTGTACTACCCGCTGGAATTGTCAAATTAACAAATTTAAACGCTACAAGCAGGAAGGACAATCAATGATTTCCAAAGTTCCCCTATCAAATATCTTTACTTTCAACTAAACAAACCACATCTTACCAAAGAAAGCAAGAGAAAAAAAGGAGCACCATACAGGTAATGATGCAATTGCCATAAATGTTGTAAGACCGCCAACCTAGTTAAAGCCGGTGCCCATTTCCTTTCGCTTCAGTTCTAAAGCGATACGTTCATTTTCAAGCTTCATTCTTTCATTTTCCAGACTCAGCTTCTCCAACTCCCGGTCCTTTTTCTTGCTAAACCTCTGCCACTTTAATCTCTGTTTCTCTAGTTCCAACATCTCAACCTGTATTTGTAGCTTTTGTTCTTCTAACTGAAGTGAGCGAGATTCAAACCATTGCTTCTGTAACCAAGCTGCTCTTATGTTTTCAGGTAAACCTTGATTCACATCAGATTGGACCATCTGTCCTTGAGGATATGAACTTTTGTTGTAGTGCTGACAATTTAAAGTATTACCAAAAGTAGTAGCATCTTCTTGGCCATGTCCTTGTTTCAATTTCTTCATCGAACCACCTAAAGCCCCATATACTCCTCTACTATCTCCATGGGAAGCATAATTCTCTTCAAAGTCATCATGATCATCAAATTCCGCATCTTGATCATCTTCATCATGATCATCATGATGAGACTTTCTCAAATCATCATTATCATGATCATCTCTATTTCGGAGCGCTAACTGCAGTGAACGTTGCAATGCAGGATCATGGGGTAAATGCAATCTATTACCATTATGGTAAGAACACATCTCTTCATAGAACAGGTGTTTTGAGCTTAATATTTTCCGAACATCGTCCTTTTCTTTCTCACTAAGATATTCTATTACATCCAACAGTGCAGGATTTTCAACAACCTTACAAGACGTGCCCTTCCCAAGCATTTCATTAAGCTTTTTATACCTTTTATTAAGATCATTGAATTTATCCTCACACTGCTGAGGGGAAACATGATAACACCTTTCGGCCATGACCTTAGAAACAGATTTCCACTTGCCTTTCTTCTGTAGGACTGTAAATCTTCTTCTTCCTCCGCCACCACCATCAGAACTTCCCTCCTCTCCTATGTAAGAAACAGCTGTTATCAGAAGCCTTACCATCTTATCAGTCCACTTCACCCGCTGCCAAGGCGATCCCTTTTTTCCTCTACCAGCTTCATGGTGACCATCACCACCATCTTCAGTAAAGCTTGGCTCATCTTCCTCACTTGCCGAGTTTTTGCTTCTATCTCCCTTACTAAAGTCTGTCAGTGAACTGGTTTGATCACAGCTCTGTAAGGTTCCCATTGTAAGTGGAAAACCCTCATGAACCAAGGAATGAACAGAAGACCCTTGGCGCAGAAGAGTTTGATGCTGGTGCATGGTATGGGGATGCTGTCCCTGGTGATGAACCCGAATCGATCCTGGCGAATCAAAGCCACCAAAAGAACTCCCACCTTGAATTAAACCTCCCTGTGACAAATTTCCTTCCATTGCTTCTCACAAACAACAACCCAGATCACACCAATAAGCCCATCACTCCTCAAATCCTACTTCACACTCAATCTTTTAAGTACCTTTCAATCAATCTACAGATCAAAATCATGCAAAATCATGTCTTTTCAATCCCCCAAAGCTTTTTCAATTCCATCTATTATCCTTCTAGATCTTCAAGCTAAAAACAACCCTCAATCTAACTTGGAATCCATCTCCCAAATATCACTTCAGAGAGACCAATGTTCCCAATCCACAAACGAAAAAAAAAAAAGGACTCACACGCCAACAACACAGGGATTCATAAATAACACCCCAGAAGCAAAGACGAAGAGGAAATGTTCAAAACAGTACAGAATAACTAAGAAAAGAACCTTTCAAGGCTCATAAATAAGGAAGCCAAAGCTACTTATCTGGTGGGAACCTGCAAGGAATTGGACACCCCAGAAGCCAAGAAAGAATCTTTTTGCAACCAAGCCCAGAATCCAGAGCTGAAGATCACGAGAAAAATCTCCTATCACATATAGGAGGAGTTAAAAGGCCGTGAAAAACTGAAAAGGACCCCAGCAAGAAAGGAGACAAAAAAAACTGATTGAAGAATAAGATAGACAACATGACACAAAGCGTGTGCTCTCCCGAACAATTAATAAAATAAACGCAAAAATTACAAAAGTGGGCTTGTGGCAAACTCGTTTGATGGTTGTACATACGTAAGACGCCAAGTGAAAGAACCTTTAACAGGTTCAATGTATGCGAAGATCCGGTGGGTCCCATCGAACCAAAGTTGATGTCACATTCGAATACTCCTCAACCATTTAATACATATACAATATTATAATATACCACAAAATATAGTTGTTTATAGGTGCAATGAATAATCGACGATAACGCCAAGCATATTATACTCGGCACAAAATAATAAATTTAGATAGATTGGGCCACTTTTTGTTGCAAATTGGTGGTCTAATTGAGAGAGATCTGACTAAGCATAAAACAAGGTCAGGTTCATGTATCTTTTGCTTTTAATTAATAAATCCTTTCTCCAATACATATCGGAGGGCCTTTTTTTTTTTTGCAATATTGTAATTTGTCAAGATAGTATACTAATATTGGAGTAGAGTGTGGGGAACATTGATTTTAAAAATTAATCTTGAACTCCTTCTTTCTAGATAATGACAAATGTGTCACTTTTTTTAATAGAATATAAAAGGTAGTGTCTAAAGTATCCTTTGGCAGGCAAATGTATATCGAGTGTCATGTAATCCAATGGTAATGGATTGATGGTGTAAAATACACTAAAAATAGGGTGCTACACTATAAATGACATATATCTTCTCTTCTGCCCTATTTCTATGGGTCAACATGCAACCTCTCCAACTTCCTCATTTCCTTCGCCCTGTCGCGCCGTTAAGACCAACACCATCCCACCACTTTGGTTGTGTTTGAGAGACACTATCAACAAGCATAATATAAGGTGCAACCATTCTATGAACTTATTTATTAAAAATAGCAAGAACAACAAAGAGCAACCAATAATAAGAATGAATTGGAACCCATAATAGCACGCAACTCAAATAATAGAGAAAAAGCCTCGATGTGGGTTGTTGTTGGCACATGGAGAGGTAGAAAGAGAGGGCATGGAAGTGATAGGTTGGGTTGGGGCTCAGAGAATAAGCTCAGATCATAATGTTGTAGTGGTAGTTGGGGCGAGGATAAAGCGGAGAAGAAGTGGTGAGCGTAGTTAAGGTCGCTGGTGGATGAGAAAGCGACGAAAGTGAAGAGCTTTGAGAGGTTACGTAGGGGTGCCAAATTTGTTGCTACTGCCATCGCCATTGATTATAACAACACATTCAGATTTTTGAGCTTCTACATCGCACTCGGCCAAGAGTTGTCGGAGAGGACATAGAGGTGAGTGGTGATTCACAGCAGATATTAAGGACAAACAACTCGATGATAACTATCTATGGCAATAGTGGTGATTTGCAGTTGTGGCTTCTCTCTATTAGGAAAAGAGAGACTATGAGATTTTATGGTGCATCAAAGATTATTGGCCTCACTAATAGACTATTAAATCTAAACTGCTAAATGATAGGGTGCATGATGCACCTTTGATCCCGAGATGCATAGTAGCACCCGCCAATATAAAATGGGCAAGTTGAAGTATCATTATTCTAAATAATATAAAGAGTATATTGGAAATGTGTAAGGCATCATGTGGGGCTCAATTATACGTGGCTGACTCAATGACTCTGGCATGATTCTCTGCTCATACATAAAATTTGATGTACACATAAGAAGAAAAAGCTGAAACTTATATTTGGACCATTAGATCGAAATGTGTTCTAATGCTTGCACTTAGAAGAATGCATGGTGAAAGGTACAACACTGTGGAAGAGACCTTTGTCTTATGGAAATTTGGCTTTGTTCTATACTTGTTTTTATGAAAGTGTCAAGGGTTGCCTGCAAAGTAAAAAATGCATCACTGATCAAATGTTGTCACTGGCAGCTCGAATAATAAAATTCAAGTAGCACGAGGTCCACTGATAAATATGATTGTACACTGTATTTCTAAAGTGTAAAGTTTGAAAAATCAATTCTAACATTTTCAGTGTTTTTGTGTTAGTTACAGTGTACCTTTTTGGGGTCGATTATACATATATATATATATATATATATATATATATATATATATATATATATGTAATATGTATATATAATTTGAATTGTGGTACAATTTTTTTGGGTCAAGATTGTACTACAATTTATTTTCAAACAAGTACAATCGAGTGCTTCATTCAACAATTTAACGCGTGGGCTGGCGCACCAATTTTTTAACGGAGAAAGTCAGAAAACACAATGCTAGGGCCTAGGGTTAGTTTGAATACATGGTGAAAACAAGATTATTTTAATAATAAATTATAGTTAAAAGTATTAGTATTGCCCATGCTCTTTAACAGATCAGTCCATGCTGGTTTATGTATTAAGGTTTTGTTGATGTTTTTTTTTTTGGTTCAAAAGATGTTCGTTGATTAACCAAAAGACAAAGTTTTGCTGGATTTCGGCTTGGGCTGCTCCTTTTCCGCAAGTAGTCCATCTTGAACCCAACATCATAATCATTGACCCCAAAAAAATAAAAAACCTAACATCATAATTGATATTAAAAGCCCAGCCCAACATTATTTGAAATTATTGAAAAAAATAAAGAAATTGAGTGATAAATAAAAGAAAAGGGATAAAAAAATGCTCTGAATTTCTACATTGTAATGCGACTATCCCTTCTTCTTTAGCTATGAATTTCATTTCGGAAAAAAATATCTACTGCCACACCCTTTTTTCATCTTCTCTTTGAATTTCATAAATTGGATTTTGATACATTAACTATCATCTAATCATATATTATTATATCAATAAATATATTTGATTCTTTTATTAATTTCTGTAAAAGTTATGTATATAAAAGAATTTAATTAAATAATAATATAAGTCAACACGTTAAAATTAAACTTGAATTCTATTACATAAATACCACATCAATATAGGACATTTTTGGCTTATATGGTGAGAGAATGAGATATATAGATGAATTATCAATAATTACAATAATTTTCTAATAAGAAAGAGAAATGACATTTAACAATGATTGGTTGATATAAGTGGTGCATATTTATTTTTTTAAGTCATATTTTAAAATTGAGTTTTATGAATTAAAAAATTAATGACAAAAGAATTTTATTTATATCAAGATGATCCCACTTAAAAGCATGTTTGCTTTAGAGTTTTAGGCTCCTATTTTGCTAATTTTTTTTAATGAAAAATATTTTCTTTCTCTATTACGAGGGAAAAAGATTAATTCTTTTCGAGTATAGTCATACTTACTCTTATATCTAGTATGAATCGAATCAAGATCCTCCTTAAAATTATAATATGTTCCTGTTAGTATATCAATACACTTGTTGATGGCTCCTATTTTGATTAAATGAGAATGCAATAATACAGTTTTTTGATATATTTGATTTGTTTTTCTTGCAACAAAAAATACTTTTTAAACAATCGAAAATACTTTTAAAAAAATATTTTTAAAATTATTTTTTATTCTAAAAAAAATTTGACATAAAATTTTATTATTTCTTTTATATTATCTTATCTAAACAAAAAATATTTTTTTAAATTTACTCTTAATATATTCAAATTAAATATAAATCAACTCTTTTAAAAATAATTCTTCCAAAAATAATTTTTTCAACTTAATTTTCTCGGCAGCCGATTATGGATATCGGTAGTTTATTAATTAAATATTAAAAAAAAAAAGAAATAGCACCGGGATTTCAAAGTATGGTGTTGGTGGGGTGGTAGAGCCGGTGAAAGGTGAGTCGAAAGCGGAGCGAGTGAAGAAAAGGGGAAAGAAAGGGATGGGTGGGGAGGAAGAGAGCGGGGTGAAGGAGCCATTGGATCTCATAAGGCTCAGCCTCGACGACCGTATCTACGTCAAGCTCCGTTCTGACAGAGAGCTCCGCGGCAAGCTTCATGGCTCATCTTTCTTCTTCTCCTTTACTACTCTTTCTTTTTTTCTTTTTTTTTTTCTTTTTTTCTTATTTAGGGTTTGCTGCTGGGTTTTAACCCTTGAGTGTTCAATTAAAGTTTTTTTTTTTAAATTAATTTCTGTTTCTGCGGGCCTATGATTAGCATCTTAATATGATTCTCGGTGATGTTGAAGAAATTGTTACTACTGCGGAAATCGATGATGAGACATACGAAGAAATTGTCAGGGTATGTTAGCTTGTATTTTTTTGATGCAAAGCTAACCCGTGGAACTACAAGTGATTGCTGGAAAATTTGGAACCTTTTTAAAGATTATTTAATTGTAAGTAAATAAGATTACCTGCTGCATTTTGATTTTAAGAAGTTACTGATATATGGATTTAGTCTGGAAGTGGAGATATCTGTTTTGAATGGTTTTGTGGCCTTCATTTGATATTAGCCCCAAATGAAGTACTTATCTATCTGCAATATCTATGCTAGAGCTAGACACTTCATTGGAAATTTTATTGGCCCCTGTTATTCATAATTTGAATGTCAATGTATGTGTTAGGGCTGTCTTTTTGCTTAGCTGACTTTATGTTGGAGAAAGGGGAATCTTGTCTTGCCAAATCAGTAATACACCCTAGAGAAGAAAACTAGCCTGGGAAACTTTTGGGGTTTTGATCATATCTAGGGAATTCCGGATGCATATGTTAGAATCTCTAACAATGGCAACTAGTGATGCTTGATAGTTGATACCTTTATTAGGAGGAAGATACTTCTCCTGGGATGATTTATGTTTTTTCTTTTGATTTCAGACTACAAGGAGGACTGTTCCTTTCCTGTTTGTTAGGGGAGATGGGGTGATACTGGTTTCCCCACCATTGAGGACTGCATGACATGGACTGATGATGGACTATGCGATGTAATCATTTTAATGGCAATTGTCACTGTAATTGAAATTGTACAACTCTTTTACAGTGATCTCATTGCTTATGATTAGCTTAGTTGAGGTTATGTAGAGGCCAGGGAAGGAAACAAAATGTTTTAGGTACACTTTCTTTTTGTTGGACAGTTTTATGAAAGGAGGGAAAGAAAATGAAGGAATTTTATACGATTCTCATATGTCTTCCCTTATTGTGAGCATTCCCAGGTCCCCAATTTTGGAGGATTTTAAATTACATTTACCATGCAAACAAAGGGCTGTTTCTCAACATCCAACGACACCATAGTTAACATGAGTAGCAGTGATTACTGTTCTACGGTCGGTTTCTAATTCTCTTGTGAGAGTCATGGCATGCATATCATATAAGCAAGTTTATGGCGGCAGTGCTGAGCTGTCTTTGCACGTTTTATATAAATGGCTCCACAAGGGCAAGCCTTGATTCTTGATCTGGCACCACTTTTTTCTTTCTTTCTTCTTCTCTTTTCACTTAACTTTAGGTTAAGATGGGGAATGTATGAGCTTGGAGGATAGGGACATTTATTTTCATGTCATTGAAGTTTGTCATGTTACAAGGACTGCCATCCATGATCAGAGTTATTTTATCTCTATTTAGATTAGTGGACCCTGTAAACTGAAATTTGCAACTTGTTATTAGAAATCGAGTGAAAATGATCAAAAGGCCACCAGCGCGAGGAAGAGGCCTGCTGTTGAGTATATGCTTGTCATACTAAAATTAATGTCATGTGGCTTGCATACTAAGTGTCCGAACACGCAAACTTATGTTCATGGACACTAATACTCGAGAAAATTTGATTGTAAAATGTGCAGAAAGACGAGGGGAATTTTGCACTGATAATTTGGTTTGCGTAAAATATCATCGAACGAACTAGTTGTGAAATATATATGAGATGCAGTAAATTTATCCTTATAACTAGTAGGCTTAATTGTCGAATTTACCTTTGGCATACAACTAGAGGTAAAAAAAATTATCTTTCTTCTTCTAGTAAATTGTTAACTGCATCTATAATGTTGTTTATGCATCAATAAAATCTATTATCGTGGCAGGAGTATGACGAAGTCTTCTCAACATATACATGAGTTACTCTTGGTTTAACAATTAGATAACAATTCCTTGGAAGTAGTGAGAGATGCAAAGATGCTTTCCAGGATCATTTCTTATTTACCCTCAGCAGCATAAAGAGCTTTGATGTCTTCAACATCATCAAAGCTGCCAAGGAATATGGGAGATCGCTCATGCAACTTCTTTGGAACCAAATCAAGTGCCTGTTGACATAGAAAGATTCATCACTTCATTGGCAAATGATGCATTCATATTCTAATTAAATTGATTCTCTTATTGCTTTTAAATGAACATTACAGTCTGACATTAGGATTGAAAAAAAAAGATACATGTTCCTGTGCCGCATGTCTGAGTGAATGCTAAATAGTAAAATATTAATTCCCCGAGTCTAAACAAAATGGAGAACCTGAATTTGCTCGGGAAAGTTTAACATCTTTTTCTAAGTAAATTACCCGCTGCTTGCCAGTGAAAGCCTGTCCTCCTGCCTGTTCTAGCAAGAATGACATTGGGAAAACTTCATAGAGTACACTGAACCAAACAAATTAAAGCACGTCACAAATTCAGAAGCCATAAACAGTAAACGGGGGTTGGATATGCTGCTCAAGAAAATAAGGCTGGGGTTGTTGATGGCATACCGTAGTTTCCCATCTGGACTCTTTTTATCAGCAGGGTACAAAAAGATACCTCCATAAAGCAGTGTGCGATGAACGTCAGCTACCATGCTGTTAATTTGTAGAGATCACAAACGAAGTAATGTCATAAATAGGAAAAGAAGTTGAAACTGAAAATGCAGCAATGAACTTTCTGTAGAAGGCTACCAAACAACTGATTCAGTAATTCCGTGGCCACATTCAGGTGCAAGAGTTTATGATGATAAATGCAAGGAAACAACGTGTTGATCTCTTTAAAATAACTTTTAAGGAACTCTGTTATTAATGCTATAAAGGAATGCGCATAAGTGTTTATTGATCCATCGGATTATTCATAACAGCCCAATTGTTGATTTAACAGTTGCAGTTATGGATTATATTACATGACTTTTATATAATCAACACTTCTACTTTATTATATTATTCCATCACTTAGGCTTTAAAAGTTCTGATAGAGAAAAGGTTTATCCTGTTGAGCTTCAATTATTATGAGTCAAGTAGTTGAACAAAACATGCATGTTTGATTTTAACCGAAAAATAAAAGGAAATAAGACATAATCTAGCTGCTGGAGGAGGAGTAAGTAATGATTTTATCAAAATTAGGACTTGTTTTGCAATGAATGTTAATCGAAATATGTGTTATGCCCGAAATGACAATGTGCCACACTTCGTTATAGAGCTAGCCATTAGGAAGCAACCAAAAAAGGATAAGAAATATTGGTTGTCTCCATAGACTGTAATATGCACACGTCATTTCGATGCGGCAGAGTTGGCAGAACCATGAGGAGGACTAAATAAAGGGCAAGTTAAGCATATTAGACTTCCTGAAGGCTTGAGAATCCACTATACCTTCCAATATATCTTAGAGATTTTGGTGATGAACCATCCTTTGGAAACTTGCATTGCTCCACATACCTGAACAGAAGTAAGATAGAAAATAAAAGATTGTCCCAAATAGCATTATAGTGCCCGAAATGTTATGATTACTGGATTCATATATACTTGGCAGTAGGAGCATCCCAGTTTTTAGCATTTCCTTCATTCACTGAATAGATCTTGCCTTTCTTTGGGATCTGAACGGCGAACCACAGATCAAGCAATTAAGGTATGACTCAAATAAGCCACAGATGGTGTTAATGAAGATTCTGCGTGTCCTCAATCCTTATACTCTATATATGAAAATTAATTCAGTAACTTCTCCTCATTAAAAGATAGGCAAATATTAGTACAGAGAATAGAGCTCCAAGTGCTCAACCAATGAATGCTTCTGTGACAGTAAAAGTCTATGAATAGGATATTTTGTATGATGAGTGGATGTGGCTTTGGATTCTTGACACCAAAGAGTTTAAATAGGAAAGTTTCTTTCAGAGAAAAGAAATTAATGACTTTCTGAATAGAGTTTATTCAAGCAGAACACATCATGTCTATCACCTAAATAGTCAGTAATAGATATATAATCAAACGCTTCAGAGAAAGGGAACCATAAGTGGGGTAGACTAGTACCTTAATGTCAGGGTGAGTTAGAATGAACTCACCAAGATATGGATCAAGGGTGAAACCATTAACACCAGTTCCAGTGCTTAGCACAAGCTGTAAAATTAGTGATTAAAAAAAAAAAAAAAGAATTATAACAAAGTCAAAGGAAACTTAACTCAATCCACAGATTCTCAGAAAAATGAACACACAAAAGAAACTGAGATTATTCTTTCTTCCCAAGAAAAAAAAATGGGTAGTCTAAACGTAAAGTTCAAACTGAGATAATCTATTAGTATCACTAGTTATTAAATTGATCGGTAACCACATGGAAAAAGATGGGCAAAAGAGAAAGGAAATTTGTCATACCGTGCAAGAGCTTCCGTACATACAATAACCAGCTGCCAACATGTTCTTCCCAGGTTGCAAAACGTCTTCTATGGTTGGTTCGTGGACATCGTTCACCTCATAGATCCCAAAAATCTGGATGAAAGGCAACACATGACAACCGCAATCTAGTTAATGAGGAATATTAGTCTCTCTCTATACATAAGTCAAGTGGTACATGAGTTCAGTGGAAAAAGAGCAAACAATGACATGCATTTCAGGAAAGTTGGAGGAGGGAGCATACTGTGCCAATGGAAACACCACAATCAATGTTAGAGGAACCATCCAGTGGGTCAAAAACAACGCAGTACCTGCACAATCATAAACAATCACACTAACTGATAAGATTCAATAAACCAAGGCTAAACAGTAATTAAGGTATAAACACCATGAGGTCAGGTAATGGAAAGGTTAACAACTTTCCACGCTTAGAAGGCTCCACGAAAGTTGCCTTCTCATCTTCTTCAGACACCAAGATGCACTGGAAAAAGCATCGTATACGTACCATCAACAAAAGCCAATATTTATATAAACTTCTGTTCGTGACACACCCAAAAATCACACATAATGATGACTTACTGTTCGGCCACTACTTATCAAAGCCTTGATAAAGACATCATTGGAAAGGACATCCAGTTTCTTTTGTTCTTCACCCTTTAATCCAAATAAGAAACAAACGGAATGAGATAAAAGAGAGAGAGAGCATTAAAAAGAAATATTTATGGAATAGTAATAAGATTTATTTAACAACCAATACTTGCCTGAACATTGGTCTCTCCAGCAAGTCCAATAAGCTTAGCAAGACCCGCCTGCATAATCCATTAATTGTTATAATTAAATTTTTTGTGCCCACCAAAAAAAATTCAACAAAAAATAAATAAATAAATATTGGGCGCATGCATGCATGCATGCATGTTTTTTTTCAATATAACTACATTTCTGAACTCAAATATCTGGAATGGTCACACTTGTAGGCAAAATAAATGGGGTCTAGAGCATATACAAGCACTTGTCATAGGAAAGAAAGTAAATAAATAGAAACATGAAAGATGCTATATAGAATAAGGTAAGCATACATAGATATGGAGTGTTAGTTAATAATAATTAATATAATGAAAGCACCTTGTTGACAGCAGAGCAGACGAACTTGCAGCCGAGAACAATGTGATTGAGCAAGATGGTGAAGTCTCCACGAGACTCTGGGTGCTTCGAATGCTCATTCAGCACGAACCTGGTGATCGTCATCAGGTCCGTGCGTTGAGCATCCGCGCTGTGATCCATTTTGCGGTACAGCTGTAACCGAAACCGCAACTGTAATTTCAACTTTTTCTTCTTTCAGCAGGAACCAAAGCCAAGTGGTTTCTATATATAATATTTGGTTTGAGAGAGCAAGATGAAGGGAGAAAGAGATGGGGCTATCTACTGGGATTGGAAGTGTCAGGCGACACGTGGAGGGCGCAGGAAGAAGGAGTGAGCTGGTGGTGCTCACGGCGGATAACGATTTTCGTCGTGACTCGTCATGTCGATGCTGGTATGCTTGCGCATTCTGTCTCATTCTCATCTCATGGGTTAAGGTTGAGGTCTTCTTCGTGGTCATACGTCGATCATTTCAAAACACCAATACCACACAACGGCATGCAAATTAATTCTAGGATATATATATATATATATATATACGCTTAATTGATTATTTATGCTTTTTCATTCGAGTGGTACTAAAACATCTTTAATTTCGCACTTAACACTATATATAGTTATTACTATCTCAACATTCCGGATGGGATGTGAGTTGATACTTTTTTATTTATCTCAATAGCTCAGTTCATTATTTGTAGTAAGAATTAATTAGTGTAGGAAATTTTTTTTTCTAACATTGGTGTGTCCAAAATTTCTTTTATTCTAACTATTTTAACTTGGCATAAATTAATTTACTACAAAATAAATTCATGTTATCACTTGTGATTTTAGTCATAAAATTTAAATTCGAGACTTATTCGAGAGAGAAAGAGAGAGAAAGGAGTATCAACCCACTTAGGATGTGTTTTGTATGGAAGAAAAATAAGGAATATAATTTTATGAATAAATTTTATGTATAAAATTAATTATAGAACTTATTCATAAATTTTTATTTTCTATTTTTACTTTCATATCAAATATACCCTTAAACTAATTAAATATTGTTAAGAGACATAAATTTCATTTTATTAAAAATTAACGAATATCAAAATAGATTTTCTTAATCTTTTTGTTATGAGATATTTCAATAAGATATTAGGCTTCCAAAAATTGTGACACTATAGATGGGCCCATGCCTTCTCTTACTTACTGCTATCTTCATACCATATGCATTTAATTATGATAAATGTTAATTTTATATAAGATTTTTTTATTAAATAATTCTATATAATATTAATTTTTATTAATGAAAAAATAATAAATTATTGTAAATAATTACTTAACATAAATTGGTATATTTTTTAAATTTATTAATTAATAAAATTATTTATATTAATATGATTTATATATATTGATAATATAAAATAATTTTATATTATTATTTAATAAGAATTAAGAAAATTATTAATATGATTTATATTTTGATAATTATACATAATTATATGACGTCTTTTATTATATAACGGGCAGATTCCCTACTCTCAACAGAAAAAACAGAAGCGGCTTTTGTTTCCTCCCCGTTAAAGGAAAGCATCGCCGGTGGCTTCTCCTAGATTCTGCATAACCGAATATCGTAACATTCCATTCCCCACAATACCCTCATCTCCCCACTTAAATTACTCGCTCTACCCACTGCGCTGTACTTTAACTCAGGGCTCACTCTGTCATCTCCACGGCAATTAACTCTACTACAAAGTTTCATCATCATTCACGATACACCCCCACACGACACCGTTTCACCCACTCCCCGCCACCCGGCGCGGCTTCGTCATCGCCACCACCACCACCACCACCCCTTTTCGCCGTCACCACAACTTCGTTTCCACTTTTGCCCCAATCCAGATATCCAAATTCCAATTCGCACCAATAGCGGTTCCAATTTGAATCCAGAAGCTTCGATGTTCGATCCTCTTGAAACGGAGCCCTAAAAAAACTGTTCATTCTAGGGTTTTTGTTCTTCTGTGCTCTCTGCGTGTTTTTGGTATCGAAAGCTCTGACTCTTCTGCGAATGGGGGATCGGGGAGAAGACGAGGACTTGCAAATGGCGATTCGGATGAGCATGCAGAAGGCGCCGCCGGAGCCGAAGCGCAACAATCCGAGGGATGCCATCGCCGGCGTCGTTTCGGGGTCGCCGGAATCCAAGTTCCGCCGGCGGGAGCTCATGGCGGCCGCCGCCGAGAAGCGGATGGCGGCCGCCGCGAGTGCTTCCCCTTCGCCGACGCCGGTGGCGGCGACAGGTAAAGTGGCGAAGAAGGGCGGTGAGGTTGGGAAGAGAGAGGAGGAGGTTCGTTTGAAAGGTGAGGAATTGAGTAAGGAGCTTTCTGTGGATGAAGCTAATAAGTTGTTTGTAATGGTTTTTGGGAGTGAAGTCTCAAAGGGTATTCTTGCACAGTGGAGTAATCAGGGAATAAGGTAGGTTTTTTATTTTTATTTTTCTTATTTAGTTTTTTGGGTTGTTATTTATGTGGTAAATTTGGATTTTTATTTTTTATGTTTTTAATTTTAGTTTGTGAATTTTTGGACATGTGGCTTTTGAAGTAAGTCATAAGCATGTGTCTTCGTCCGTGTGTTATGTTTTTTTGAACATGTTGTCCTTTTCTAAAATGGGGTTTTGAATTAGTTGTTTATTATAGTTCTGAATTTGATGAACGTTTTGCTTTATGTGCTTGCTTTTTGTTGCTAATACCATGAAAAGTTTCCTATAGGTTTAGCTCTGATCCAGTAACATCAATGGGCCTAGTGCAGCATGAAGGTGGCCCCTGTGGCGTTTTGGCAGCTCTACAAGTAATGGCTCCATTTTTTGACATTGCTTATGAACCTGTGGCATGCTGTCTGTTAACTCTTCGATTTCGTTTTGGCATCTCATGTTTTACGCCTTGAAAGCTTAATGTTGTATTCAATATTTAGTATTATGAACATCAATTTTTGTTTTTACATCTAATGTAACTTCAAAGTTTAAACAATTAATACTCCAATTTCTCAGAAATAGTCGCTCCTATGCAAGATCCAGTTTTTTATTTCTTGAAGTATAGCTCTTCCATATTATTAAGATGGTATCAACAAGTGTCTGTGAAGCATGCAAACTTTTATGCATGTATTTATAGTGGCGTGCATGTGCTTAACGTGTGTATGCATTTTTTTTGGTCCTTCTGCTGAGTTGTGCGGGGCAGGTTAGAATCTGTGGATAATACGTTGTTGTTTCTTTAGAGTATCAAATATGTGTAAAATTACTTATTTGGTTCTTATATTTTCACTCCAAATTTGATTTAGTCCCTATAGTTCGATACTATTTAAACAACGCAAAATGGTCCCTATTTAGTTCTTATTCTTTCACTCCAAATCTGTTTTGGACCGTTTTCAACTTTTTCTCTGTAGTAATGTTGAATTTGCTGATTCAGTGATAAAATAATATATTTTTGTAGCATGTTTGTTCTTGTGTGGGCTAATAGTGTGACATGTATATTTGTTATTTTTATTTTCATTTCATTTATTTACTTCTACTGATTCACAATGTAAGTTCCAGAAGCATATTTTTTATATTGATTTTGCTCCTGTTCTGCTTTAACTTTGCAGGCATTTGTGCTCAAATACATTATTTTCTTCTGTGATGAGTTAAAAGATGTATCAAGCATGCCAAAACATCAGGGTCTGGGTACTTCGTTTAAAAGTCAATCTGGTCCATCGTGTAATTTTTCTTCACTCACTGAAGGTGTAAAAGTAAGGTGATTAGCTTTCTCCTGATCAGTCATTCGTGTTTAGCTAGGTAAAACACATTATTATAAAACTATAGAGTTCCAGTTCAAGTTTTTGTACTTCATCTGATAATTTCTTTGGTATCCAGCACTCTGTTTTCTTGTGTATCGTGAACATCAATACTGATTTGATTCATTTTCATTTCCTTTCTCTAAGTGGCAGAATTTAGTCTTCCTTTAATAGTGTTTTATTATTCTCATTTTTAATTGCTTTCAATCTGTATTTGAGTTCTTTATTAATAAATTCTATTCCATTTACATTAGCAGTTGCTCATTCAACGACATTAAGTTGGCCCAGGACTCAATCTATTCATCAAAGTTAATTGTTCCCAAAATGAAAATATTTTTTCCCAGAATTCGTAGATTGTAAATCTCCATTTACTTTAACTGTAAACTTTAGTACCTATCCAATGTCCTTCTATATGCTTTATAGGTGTTTAATGTTGGCAGGTGTATTCTCATGGTTATATATATGCTATGGTCATGATATATTTTGGATGATATTTGTGTGATTTCTCGGCAGAGCCCTTGTGAGAAGCATGGTCAAAATTTTATTTTCATGTGGAAATAATAAAATGGCTATGATTGCAACTTTGAACCCTCAAGGGAATGACAATCAGCATCTTGAAGGAATTTCAGAAGATGAGGTACCTCGGTTCTTGTACTGACACTGGTTATTTGTGCAGCATCATGTTGGAAAGAGATTGAGTTGAAATCCCTATCTTGTTATTGCAGTCTTATGTTGCGATCCTCCTTTGATATCCTTATCTGCTTAAGTTTTGTCCAATTAACAGGTTATTGCAAGATCACTCGAAGGTCTTTCCATTGAATCAGCCTTGGATCTACAGAAAGTTCTTAGAGTTGAAACTTACACATCACAAACAACTGCATTGCAGAGGCTTGAAGCAATTATTCCCTTATTCCAAAGTCGTATGGGGGCACTGCTCTTCCTAATCTCTGCTTTACTTTCTCGGGGGCTGGTATGTTTCCTTACTTTAACCTCCCTATATATTTCACATTGCATTACATTGTTAAACTATATGCCCTACATTCAAAATGGTAATTGAGAATTCTTACTGGTTGTTATTGTGCCTTAAAAATTTCTCACTTAATGCATGCAACATTTTGCTTTCCCCTAGGACTTGGTTCAAAGTGATAGGGATGATCCCACCCTACCTTTGGTTACTGCTCCTTTTGGGCATGCCTCCCAGGTATACACTTACAGAATTGAAAGATGTTGCTATCCTTTTAACTTCTGCTCATTTCAATTTATATTCTACAGTATACGAGCTTGTCTTTTAATTTTATTTTATTTTTTTATGAATGTTGTGGTGCAGGAAATTGTAAACCTACTGCTTTGTGGGCAGGCTGTCCCTAATGTGTTTGATGGGAGGATGGATTTAGGTGGAGGAATGTTTCTGAAAGGTATATCCCGATCTGTGGAAGTTGGATTTCTCACTCTGCTAGAATCACTGAATTTCTGCAAGGTTGGTCATTTTCTGAAATCCCCAAAGTGGCCTATATGGGTTGTTGGAAGTGAATCCCATTACACAGTACTGTTTGCTCTTGACACCAGTGTTCAGAAGGAGAATGAACTCGAAGGAAGGGAAACACAGATTCGCAAAGCATTTGATGCACAAGATCAGAGTGGAGGTGGTGGTTTCATCAGTGTGGAAGGGTTCCATCAAGTCCTCAGAGAAAGAGATATCAAACTTCCACAAGAGAAGTTCGAGCACCTTTGCAGTGCAGGCTTCATTGTATGGAGTGAATTCTGGAAAGTAATTTTAGACCTAGACCAGAGCTTGGGAGGCCTAAAGGATTCATCAGGCTTGATGGGCAAGAAGGTCTTTGATCTTTATCATTTTAATGGGATCGCTAAATCGGATCTGAATGGCGGTCAAGTAACTTCTGGGGGTGAAACTCCACTGCAGAGACCCAGGCTCACAAAATTGAGAGTTTCAGTTCCACCAAAGTGGACGCCTGAGGAATTTATGGCAGATGTGAAAGTTTCCTCTGATTCTTGTCCAAGTGAGTCTACTGGGAAGGACACTGAAGTGTCTAAACCAGAGCCTTCACAGCATGCACCTTTGGTAGATTGCATAAGGACAAGATGGGCCCGTGCTGTGTGCAGGTGGTCAGGGGATCCTCCTAGTATTGTCTGAGAGACTTAGCTGGAGGGTGTATCTGAGAAAGCACAATTGGTTCCGTCATGCCATGAGCAACAGGAGATGAAGTTTTTCATGTTTTAATGTGATATTGTACCTCAAGGCACATGGCTTTGTGGAGTTCTAATCTCCAAATTTTGTCAAATATGTGCATAGCCGATATATTATGTGGATCAATGTATTTACCTTCTCTTCGATTTTTTCATGTCATTAAGCTACGAAGAAGAGCAATGTGGTATTTATTATCAAGCCTACTTGTAAATGCCATTTAAATGTATTGTTATCAATCAAAAAGAGTTGCAGTTCTTTGGGGTTTATAATAAACATGAAATCTGAAAGTGTTGCGATAGAGCTTGGGTTTCTGAATAGGGGGAAAGGAAAGAAGTATTCATAATAAGATTGTCCCACCCTTTGTTGTTGGACATATCCCTCCATGTATGTGTGTGTCTTCTTATCATCATAGGCATCTTTTCTTTGTATGTGTTACTCACAAGCATCATATAATCAGTGTCTGCATGAGTTTCGGAATCATGCTGGTATTTATTTCTCAAACATACTTTCCAGTACTTGGAATTGAAGCATCTGTTTCCTAAGGGTCACATTTCCCTGACTGATGTTGATGATATGCTTTTCAGGCCTACATTTTTCAAACGTAAGTGGCAGACAGCTAGTAATGAAACACAATGCTTAATACACCATTAGTGAGTAACGTCAGTCAAACTTACACCGATCAACATTAACAGACAGTAGTCATAGCTAAATGTTAATAACCGAGAGTAAGCTCAATTCCCCCCCCCCCCCTTTTTTTTGTTATAAGAGTAAACTAAATTTGATAATGGAAGTCGGTGCTAAAAAATTAATGACAAACTTGATTTTCAAATGATTTTTTCTTTAATTTTTATTACATGAAATTGATTGCAGAAAACATTGATTTTAAATTAATTAACTGTCAAGAAAAATGTACAACTTGAATATTAAATTGACACGATAATATTTTCAATTAATTATAAGATTTTATATAACATACCGATGATATATGTGTTTGACTTTATCATAAAAAGATATAATATAGATAAAATTATTTATAATTTGAAAAAGAAGATAATACATAAAATTTGAAATTATTTTTAATTTTTATATTAAATAAAAAATAAGACATAAATAAATTTTATATAAATTTATTATATAATAATAGTTTTTTTTATTTTAATTATATATATACATGCCCTAATACTTTTAAACTTTAATGTATCCCATATATCCGTGGCATGTCGTGTCTTGCGTCTGTGCTAGTATCTGTCTTCACACTCAATAAATTAATATTTTGAACGTTTATCCTCTACCATGGCAGTTCGCACCATGCAGCGTGCGGTGTGCAACGATGCGTTTCGCTACAGCTTGTTAGGGTTAGGGTTTTCAGAACTGCATTTCAAATTTCAATTCTCCACCACGATGAACTCTAGCGCGATCTCCATCACCTCAAACCACTCACCCTCGTCATCTCAATAGAACCTCACATGATCAGGAGACTAATTCATCATCATCATCTCCACGGTATTCCATCTCCACAGCCGCAATGGCTTCCCCATCTCCGAACCCTGTCCCTATGGTCGATGAAGAAGGACCCAGACCTGGAATCCGCGCTGTCCCGCAACCGCCGCTGGATCGTCAACAACCAGATCAAGAACATCATCCTCCGCTACCCCAACCACGAGATCCCCATCTCCACCCTCCAGAAGAAGTTCAAAACCCTAGATCTCAAAGGCAAAGCCCTCAATTGGCTCCAAAAGTACCCTTCCTGCTTCGACGTCGTCTTCCACGGCGACGAACGCCGATGCCGCCTCTCCAAGCGCATGATGACCCTCGTCGAAGAAGAAGAATCCGTTAGGGATTCTCAGGATCCCGCATTCGTTCGCCGATTAGCGAAATTGTTGATGATGAGCATTAACAAGAGGCTCAACGTGTTGAAAATCAACGAGCTGAAGCGAAATTTTGGGTTTCCTGATGATTATCTAATTAGGGTTGTTGCACAGTACCCGAATTTGTTCCGAATTGTTAATGAGGGCGGCAGGAGGAGTTCCATGGAGGTTGAATTGGTGCATTGGGAGCCTGAATTTGCCGTATCAGCGGTGGAGGCTTTGGCCTGGAGGAATGGCAGTGGCCGGCCGAGGTTTTTGTGTTCTTTGCCCTTGAGTTGGGTGAAATCTTGGGAGAGGTTTAGGGAATTCGATTCGGTTCCTTACGTTTCGCCTTACTTGGACCCCAAGGAATTGGTGGAAGGTTCAAAGGAGATGGAGAAGAGGAATGTGGGATTGGTGCATGAGTTGTTGTCTTTGACTCTTTGGAAGAAGGCATCAATTGTGAAGTTGGGTCATTTTAGGAGGGAGTTTGCTTTGCCTGATAGGTTGAATGTGTTGTTGCTCAAGCACCCTGGGATATTCTATGTTTCCAACAAGTACCAGATTTACACTGTTCTTCTCAGGGAGGCATATGTTGGGTCTGAACTTGTTGACAAGGATCCTCTTGTTGTTGTGAAGGAGAAGTTTGGAGAGTTGATGCAGGAGGGGCTTCATGAGTATAATCAGAGGCGGCGCCTCGCGAATTTGGAGAAGAGGAGGAAGAAGGGTGTTCCTTTGGCTAGAGTAGATGAAGTAGAGGGCAGGAGAAGAAGAAGAGGAGAAAATTCTGATGAGGATGAGTATGATGATGGTGGAGATCATAAGCTGGGAGGGTTGTTTGACCCAGAAGAAAGGAAACGGTTTTATAGAGTTCTTTTTGATGATGATGCTTCATGAAATTCTGCATAGGTGTATAGTGTAGATTTTATATTTGATTTATATAATTTACATGTCAACACTCCCCTCCTAACTTCCAAATGATGATTGCATGCTCTGTTTACTGCTCCTTTGGGCATGCCTCCCAATATTCTTTCAGATAATTGAAAAATGCAGCTAATCTTTTAATTGTTGCTTATTTAAATTCTGTTTTAGAATATATTTAAGAATGTCTTTTTTAATGGTTATTGTTGTGTAGGAAATTCTATACAAACTGCTCTGTGGGAATGCTGCCCTTATTGCCTCTTGATGGAAGGATGGATTTAGGTGGAGGAATGTTTCTGAAAGGCACGTCACTGATATGTGGAAGTTAGATTTCTCGAATTTATTGATCAATATCTATAGTGCCCAAAGTGGCCTCCTATTTGCATTGTTGGGGTTGAATCCCATTGCTGTTTGCTTTTGAGTCTTGACACTATTGTTCAAAATGAGAATGAACTGGAAGAAGGGGGTTTACATGTTTGGGAAACTTTTTATGAACAATATCAAAACAGAAGTGGTTGCTTCATCTGTGTTTGTAAGTGTTGCATCATGTTCTCAGAAAAACAAATATCAAAACTTCAACAAAAGCAGCTTGAGCACCTTTGCAGTACAGGTTTCATTATATGTAGTGAGTGTAGGCAAGTAATTTTGGATCCAGGCAAGAGCTTGGGAGTTTTGAAGGATTCATCAGGGTTTTTAAGTGATTGCTAAAACATATCTGAATGGAACTCTAGTAAACTATGGGGTGAAATGAAACACCACCACAAAGACCTATGCTCACAAAATTGAGAGTTCCAGTTCCCCTAACGTGGCAGGGGGTGGTTTCCTATGTTTGCTAGTGCAAATAAATCATCTTGGAAGGACACTGCTGTATCTGAACCTGGGCTTTCCCATCGTGCACCTTTGCCCTTTGCCCTTGGCCCTGGTTGTGTGATGGTCGGGACATCCTCCTATGGCATTGTCTGAGAGATTTTATACAGCAAGTTTGATTGTTTAGATTGAGTTTTACTTTGATATTGTACATGGGATCAATGACGTTTAAATGATAGGGAATGATTTTGCTTTTGTGATAAGAAGTTGATATCTATTATTTTACTTTAGTTATTTTGTTAGTCAAAAAATGTTTTAAGGGTTATGTTCAAATTTTACACTAACAATCTTCTGTCTCTTGGAACGAGCATGAACAATTTAATCATATTTTTAGCACCTTTAGTTTTACATTTGTAAAACTTTATGGTTTGATTGAGAGTTACAAATAGAAGTTCAAACATCCACTTTATCCTTTGAGTTGTTTTGCCGAATAGGTCATTCATAAAAGCTTGGTTGGTCTTGTTCAGATTTTTCAAAACATTGGTAATACAACGCTATAAAAGGAGGGCCTGAGCCTCCAAGTGTTTCAACTTCAACGACCACAGTCAATTGGCATTAAAAAAATGCAAGAATATTACTAAATTGCTAAGAAATAAAAATAATATTAAAGATGAGCTTACAATGGAGAGAGTTGGAAGGATCATTGAGCTGTTTTAAGAGAGGGCTCATCTCAGTAGTTTCCGTTTCTTGATGGTTTTGTTTCTTTGTTCTTTTTGTCTTACAAAAAATAAAATAAAAAAAAAGCAATATTTATTATTTATTATCGATAACCTTCAAAAAATAAAATTTTGAATATTAAATACTAATTATTACGGGCAAATTTGTTGGGATTACGCAACTAATAATGGAAATGTCCCATTATGCTAAAGCGTGAAGGGGGTCAAAGTTGTGAACGGGTGGGAGAGTTCCCCCAGATTTTCTTGTAAACCTTTTGATGTTAGACTTTGATTTTTGATTATTATTATTATTATTATTATTATTATTAATCTAATTCGTATTTCATATAAAAAAAAGTAATGGAAATGTTATTTATATGTAGTGAGTTAGATATTTTAATTATATAAGTGTTGAATATAATAATTAATTGACAATGAATGTACATTATTTATAAAATCAATATGTCAAGTTGATATTCATTACCTAGTGTGATTTGGATTGATTTTGGAGAAAAAATTTATTGGATTCAAATAATATAATTTATAGCAGTTTGATTTGGATCAAGTTAGTTTAAATTTTAAATCCAATCTAATTTGATCTAATTTTTAGCGGTTTAGATTAAATCAGTTTTATTGGTTTTTGATAAAAAAAAATCTTAAGTTTAAAATAATATTATCAAAGAGTAGCTTGAATCAATAAAATAAATAAATAAAAATAAAGAGTAAAAATGGTGTATATAATATGTATAAAATGATATTTAAGTGAGAATGATACATAAATATAAAAAAAATTATATAATAAATTAAAATTATTTTAAGTGAAAGAATAATTTAACAATTTCTCCAAAAAGTATAGTTTAAAAATAAAAAATTATATTATAAAATATTGGTTGGTCTAAATTGGATTTGAGTGATTTTCAAAAAACAAAAATCAATCTTTACAATTTTGATTGGTTTTTGAGGTTTTTTCTTTTTTAATATCGGTTTAGCTATTTTAATTGTTTTAGATTTGATTTAAATATCTTTAATTACATATTGAAATTCATATTTATTTAAACTATAATTTTCATATATCTATTATAAAAAATAATTTATTAATTCAATACCTACATAATTGAAATATATAATTAATTTATACAACAATTATCTTATATATTGATGTATGCCTAAGCGTTCGTTATGCAAACATTTCCCTTTATATTACTCCACGTAGTCGCAGATCAATGAAAATTCCATGCCCAAACACCAAGAGAATGAAAGGAACTACGTGGGAAGAATGGACCAAGGCCCAAAAACCGTACCCAAAAACGTAAAAGGATGTGAAGATGGGCTTTGGTTAGGGCCTACAAAGAAAAAAAAAAAAAGAGAACCCTAGAACTATGCAATTCATCTGCATTATTTATTCTTCATCACTTGTCTCCCTCTGTTACACTGTTAATGGATTTCACCTCTCTCCCTCTTCAATTATACGTTTAGACCGTACTCAATTCATTTCTTCACCGCCTCTGCAGCTCTTTCTCTCTTTGCGTAGATTTGAAGCTTCGATCTTCACGGTAAGGAACAGATTCATTTGTTCTGCATCCTCGCGCGAATCTACCTTGTTTTTCTTTTTTCTTTTTTTTTTTTTTGAAATTTAAATTTGTCTTAATCGATCTAATTATTGTTGCTTCGATTCAAAATTCCCTATTTTGCAGTTTTTTTTGCGAATTTAAGGAAGAGGCTTTCGTGTTTTTCACGCGCCGACGAAAACCCTAATAATCGGAGATGGGTAGGAAGAAGCCGACGGCACGCGACGACGAGAACCCGCCAGCCGCATCTCAGGGCGGCGGGAAATCGAAGAAGAAGGCGCTCGTCATCGACGACGACGAGTATTCCGTCGGAACGGAGCTCTCCGAGGAGCAGCCCCCTCTGGCGGCGGAGGAGAAGGTGGCGGCGGCGCCAGCTGGTAAGAAGAAGGGCAAAAAGGGGAATGCCAAAGCTGGTAAGACAAAGGGTAAGGGTGATGATGACGATGATGATGACGTGGCAATTGGCGGTGGTGCTGATGGTGGTGATGAGGAGGATGATGATGCTGAGGTTGTGTTTGCCGGGAAGAAGAAGAAGGGGAAATCGAAGAAAGGTGGCGGGGGCAGTGTGTTCACTGCTGCATCCAGTTATGGCTTGCTTGGGGTTGAGGGTGATGATGATGATGAGGATGAGAAATCAGGGTTATCCGGTGATGGTGATGCTGAGGAGGAAGAACCGGTGGTTAGTTTTTCGGATAAGAAGAAGTCTTCTAAGGGTTCGAAGAAAGGCGATGGCAGTGTGTTCATTGCCTCGGCTTTTGATGCTATTGATGATGATAATGATGGTGGGGGAGAGGAGGATGAGCCTGTGGTTAGTTTCTCTGGCAAGAAGAAGCCATCGAAGGGATCCAAGAAAGGCGGTAGCAGTGTG
Source organism: Pterocarpus santalinus (assembly GCA_031439595.1). Lineage (NCBI taxonomy): Eukaryota > Viridiplantae > Streptophyta > Magnoliopsida > Fabales > Fabaceae > Pterocarpus > Pterocarpus santalinus. Next base: position 53,351,794 of record CM062526.1, read on the forward strand.
TTCTCTGCCTCGGCTTTTGATGCTATTGATGATGGTGGTGAGGTGGTCGATGGTGGAAAAGATGAGGGTGATGAGGTTGAGCCCGTTATTGCTTTTACAGGGAAGAAGAAGCCTTCAAAAGGTGGAAAGAAGGGTGGTTCTGTGTTTTCGGCAGCTAGTTTTGGTGAGATTGATGATGGGGAGGAGGCTAAGAATGAAGAGGAGGAGGAGGAGGAGGAGGAGGAGGACATAGGGCCAATAACTTTCTCTGGTAAGAAAAAGAAGTCATCGAAGTCTTTGAAGAAGGTGTCGGTTAGTTCAGCTTTGGCTGATGAGGAAGATGTTTCTGTAGCTGAGTCTGCCAAAGGTGGTGATGACAAGGATGAGGATGATATTTTGGTTGCATTTTCGGGTAAGAAAAAGTCTTCTAAAAAGAAAAGCAGTGCTAAAGTGAGTGATGAAATTGGGGTTGGGAGTGAAAATGTAGATGCTGTTGAGCCTGAGCAACCTAGTGTTGGAATTAGTAGTACTGATGCTGACAACAATGTAAATAAGAGTGAAGAAGTCACTGAAACTTCCAAAACTAAGAAGAAGAAGAAGAATAAGAGTGGAAGAACTGCTCAAGAGGAGGAAGATTTAGACAAGATTCTTGCAGAGCTTGGTGAGGGCCCTCCAACAGCAAAACCTGCTGCTCCTCCACAGCAGGATGATAAAGTTAAGCAGGATGAAAAGGCTCAGCCTGTTCCGGAAGCAGGTTCTGCTGCTGCCGATGCTTCAGGCGAAAAGGAGGGGGAAGAGGAGACTGTAGAGTCAGCTGCTGCAAAGAAGAAGAAAAAGAAGAAGGAAAAGGAAAAGGAGAAGAAGGCTGCAGCTGCTGCTGTTGCAGCAGCTGGAACTGCACCAGAAAGTGAAGCCAAAGAAGCTAAAGCTGAGCCAGTTGAATCAAAGAAGAATGACTCAAAGACTAAAGCAGCTGACAAGAAAGTGCCCAAGCATGTGAGGGAGATGCAAGAGGCATTAGCTCGAAGAAAAGAGGCTGAAGAAAGGAAGAAGAGAGAAGAGGAGGAGAGGTTAAGGAAGGAAGAAGAGGAGCGGCGTAGGCAGGAGGAACTTGAGAGACAGGCAGAAGAGGCTAGACGCAGGAAGAAGGAAAAGGAAAAGGAGAAGCTCCAGAGGAAGAAGCAAGAAGGTAAACTGTTAACTGGTAAGCAGAAGGAAGAGGCTCGCCGGTTGGAGATAATGAGGAAGCAGTTTCTTAATAGCACAGGAGGTGTGACTCACCCTCCTGATGACTCCGGTGCACCAGCCAAAAGGCCCATATATCAGAAAAAGAAGTCAAAACCAGCACATCATCATCAGAATGGTGCTGCTGCTTCTGTTGAGACGGCTGAAAGTGTTGAAGCAAAGGAAAATCAGGAGACGGCCACTGATGCAGGTTCAGAGGAACCTGAAAAGGTTGAAGAAGTGGAGGCAGATCAGGTGGAGGAGAAAGTTGAACAGCCTCCAGTAGCTGTTGAGGACAATGCAGTAGAAGAAGATGACGAAGAGGATGAATGGGATGCGAAAAGCTGGGATGATGTTAATCTCAATGCCAAGGGTGCATTTGCTGATGAAGAGGTTGACTCTGAGCCTGAACCAATTGTCAAAAAGGAGACAAAAACTGCTGTAACTACTCACAGCGCCGGTAAGACTTGCATACTTGAGATTTATTTGATAATTGAAATGGATTCTGCTGGGCAGAAGAATTGATGCCAAAGCTGGCTGTGTGGTGCACTTTATTTCTAAACAAGAACACCTGTAATTTTATTTTCTCCCAAGCTTTATTTGATTGATTTCTCTAAAAAAGAATATGTGTGTGTGACCAAACTTCTTCTTTTGTGCACGCGTGTGCATGTGTGCATGTGTTGTAGCCAATCTCTCCCTGTCTAGTGGGATGAGGCATAGTTGTTGTTATTTCTGTTTTTTTTGTGTTCAAGTATGTGGTGTTGGATTGAAGGGTTTTGGTGTATACTTATGTTTTCCTTGGAGAATATAATCTATTGATTTTTAGCTACTTTCCTGCTTATTTAGTTATTTATTTTTGGGTTTCCCTCCTAAACAGCTACTACAAAGAAAACTGATTCTAAGCCTGTGGCTGAAGAAATTGAAGATAGAAAGCATGAACCAGACTCAAAAAGGGAACCGCCAAAATCTGCTGTGCCAAGGGAACATCCAAAGTCTACTCAGCCAAAGGAAACATCAAAGTCTGCTGTGCCTCCTAAGCTGAGTGAAGAAAACCTCCGCTCTCCAATTTGCTGTATCATGGGGCATGTGGATACTGGCAAAACCAAGCTGCTGGATTGTATTCGAGGTACTAATGTTCAAGAGGGTGAGGCTGGTGGTATTACGCAGCAGATTGGTGCAACATACTTTCCTGCCGAGAACATACGTGAAAGAACAAAGGAATTGAAAGCTGATGCAAAGCTGAAGGTTCCTGGCCTACTGGTTATTGATACACCGGGGCACGAATCATTTACTAACTTAAGGTCTCGGGGTTCAGGACTATGTGATATTGCAATTTTGGTTGTTGACATTATGCATGGCTTAGAGCAACAAACAATTGAATCTCTCAATCTATTAAAAATGAGGAATACAGAATTCATTGTTGCCTTGAATAAGGTGATTTTTTGTCTTACATTTTTATGAGGTATAACTTCCCTTCTTTTCTTATTGTTGATGCTTATGTCTGTCATACTGTTCTTGTAACATTGCAGGTTGACAGGCTTTATGGGTGGAAAACATGTCGTAATGCTCCAATTATTAAAGCGATGAAGCAGCAGACTAAGGATGTTCAAAATGAGTTCAATATGAGGCTTGTTCAGGTTTTAAAATATGTTTCTCTTTTTATATTTTGGTTCTACTAGAGAATTTTGACTATTCTTTGCCACTCTCATTTTTCTTTTGTTTCATTGATAGATTATTACTCAATTCAAGGAACAGGGGCTAAATACTGAGTTGTATTATAAAAACAAGGAAATGGGAGAAACGTTCAACATAGTACCTACAAGTGCTGTAAGGTAACTGTGGTAGGCCTGTATCAATAATAGCCCTGTGCCCACGGGGTGGAGCCAAAATATATATATTGGAATGTTACACAATTGCACTATGGCCTATGGAGGCATTTAGTTGAGCCTCCACCATTTCTTATCATCTCTTTCAGTTGTATCGAGGACTGTGTTTTATTCTGCTAATACTTCTTGGGTGGGTGTTTTATTGATATTTGGAGTCTTGGATGTTTCAGTGGTGAAGGAATCCCTGATTTGTTACTACTGTTGGTTCAATGGACCCAAAAAACAATGGTTGAGAAACTTACTTATAGTGAAGAAGTGCAGGTTAGCTTTGTTGTCACATAGTATTAAAGCTGATACGTTGCTTTTAAGTTGGTTTAACTGCAGTGGCCTGATTGTTGTTTGATTGTGTCTGCCAGTGTACTGTCTTGGAGGTCAAGGTTGTTGAAGGCCATGGTACTACTATTGATGTTGTTTTGGTTAATGGTGTTCTTCATGAAGGAGATCAAATTGTCGTTTGTGGAATGCAGGCAAGTGTCTCAAACTCACTGGCATTATCTTTTACTACATGCTCTCCTCCTGTGACTAATGAAATTGCTACCTACTGTAGGGGCCAATTGCGACAACAATTCGAGCTTTATTGACACCACATCCAATGAAGGAACTCCGTGTTAAGGTTCGGTTATTTCTTATGCTTGTTATTTCTTATTGCTTTTGTGCACTATGATCTTTAACTGACGACCATGCTGTTTTTCCAAACCTGTTCAACCCGTGAAATCAATTTTGTTGGTTTTGAATGAATGAGTTGGTCATTCTCACGTTAATTACTAAATGCATGTTTTTGAGGTGCGTATTGAGCTCCAAGTTCATAAAGGACTGTAACTGGTGTATTCTTTTTTAAGATAGTTGAGATTTCCATCAGCTAGCATTTGGAAGTTTAAAGCAAGTGTGATTGTTCATACTTGATATTGATATTATTGTTATGCTAATATTAGTCATAGGAATTTCATGGTATTATATCAGTGAGGGAATGGGAGGCACCCTCTGTTGGAGGGGTTTCTTAGACATAATAGAAACACAATAGTGCAGGAAAAAAACAAGTAACCTGAGAGAGAGAATGTGAGAGAGAGGGAGAGAGTAAGAATTTGAAAAAACTCTGTTCTGAATCTTATGCATCACAGTGCACATAGGTGTTTATATACTACACTAGAGAGGGAAGTATTGACAGGAAAGTCAGTTGCATGTGTCGGGAAAGTTGGTTAGCCTAACAAACAATTACAGCTGGCACTAGGACAGGATTCTCTACATCCTATCTCACACTAACTCTAACAAGACAAGACAAATTTATTCTATGAAATTATCATTCGCATTTCTCAGTGTCAATAATTTAGTTTCTGTAATACGTTTGAAGTTTTGAACATTGTATTCAATCCAGGCAGAGGGTGTGTATTATTTAAGTATGTTCTACAACTCAGTGATGATGGTGTATTATTAAGTATGTTCTGCAACTTAGTAATGATGATATAATTTCAGGGAACATTTCTCCATCACAAAGAAATCAAAGCTGCAATGGGTATAAAGATCACTGCCCAGGTACTTGGTGACGTTGATCAGACTTCTTTTCATCCCAGTTTGTATCCCATAATGTCTTTAGTAAATTCCTATGTTTATGAATTGTAAAGATTTTGATTTACTTTGCATTATATTTCAGGGGCTTGAACATGCTATTGCTGGCACTGGTTTATATGTGGTAAAGCCTGATGATGATTTGGAAGATGTCAAAGAAGCTGCAATGGAAGATATGCGGTCGGTCATGAGCAGGATTGACAGGAGTGGCGAGGGAGTTTGTGTACAGGCGTCTACCCTTGGGTCATTGGAAGCATTACTGGAGTTTTTGAAAACACCGGAAGTGAATATTCCCGTTAGTGGTATAAGCATAGGCCCTGTACATAAAAAGGATGTAATGAAGGCAAGCGTAATGCTTGAAAAGAAACGAGAATATGCTGCTATATTGGCATTTGATGTCAAAGTGACTCCTGAGGCGAGGGAACTTGCAGATGAACTGGGTGTGAAAATTTTTATTGCTGATATCATTTATCATCTGTTTGATCAATTTAAGGCATATATTGACAACATTAAGGAGGAGAAAAAGAGAGAATCCGCTGATGAGGCAGTCTTCCCATGTGTTCTGAAAATTTTACCAAATTGCATTTTCAACAAGAAGGATCCTATTGTTTTGGGAGTTGATGTCCTTGATGGCATTGCAAAGGTATTCTTTTATTCAGGGAATTTTTTGATATTGCTGCAAATGTCTATGATGAATAGGAGTATTTTCAAAGTAAGGTGCTTTTTTCTGGAGTGATCCAGGAGTTGATTTTTGTTTGAATCTGTTTGAGAAAGGAATTGGCAGTTACATTTCTTTGTCCATAGCATAAATTTAGGCTATGCTTCATTGAGTAGTTCTAAATTGGTGAGGTAGTAACGTAGAATGAAATTATTATTTCTTCTGTGTTTTCATTTGATGCATGCTTGCCCAGTTAAGGTGATTTACTTCATTGTATGTCCTTATATTTCTTGCGTGCATCATTGTTTTTCAGAGTGGTCGCAGTGAATCCCAATGTCTGAGTGTTGCTGTGATTGAAATCTCTTTAGCTTTTTGGGTTCTAGTGTTATTGACCAATTAGGGTCATGTTGTGAAGTCTTTTTTGCGCTAAAAATAATTGTTAGGATTTCTTTAAATTTGTGTCTGATTTGTCGGCTTGACAGGTTGGGAGTCCAATTTGTATTCCTTCTAGAGAGTTCATTGACATTGGTCGCATTGCCTCCATTGAGAATAACCACAAGCCAGTTGATTATGCAAAGAAAGGGCAGAAAGTAGCCATTAAGGTACGTGTTAGGATTGAAACTAGATTCTTTATAATGGATTTTTCACGACTCACGAAGTTGTCCCCATTGAGAATGGAATAGAAATATGGTTTAAAAATCGAGAGTGGACACCTCCAACATCTCCTCTCTATTTTTTCTCTTTATCAATTATTTTACTCATTTCATTTTCTTTCTCAATTTTTTTTCTGTCTTTTCTTTCCGGGTGTCTACCAACCGAGTGGTACAAAAAATATTTCTCTTAAGAACCTCCCCTGTACATACAAGGTAATTGACACAAAAATATATGATTAATATCTGTTTAAAGTATTTGCCTCCTTTAAAAATCTGTTTCAAATTAGTTGAGGTAATAGTTTTATTACACTGGTAGAAAAGGTCTCAATCCATTTAAGCCTTACCTGTGGTCAATTTTTTGCTTTGTTATGGGAGAGAGAGTAGAAATAAAGGATAAGAGGGAAGGAAAAAAAAAAAAGAGGAACAATTTTATGATTCTTTTGAATTCTCTTGGTGTTGATCTTCCAACCGTATCCAATTCGGTTTACAGATTCTTGGTAGCAACCCTGAGGAGCAACAGAAAATGTATGGGAGGCATTTTGAGATTGATGATGAACTTGTAAGCCATATTTCACGGAGGTCTATTGATGTGCTCAAAGCTAATTATCGGGTAAGTCATAATAATAATAAGCATTTGTGATCAGTTGCAGCAAGTATTTAACTCTTTATAGATTTTGTTGAGCAGCCTTATCAAAGTGACTCGATTGATACAGGATGATCTGAGCACTGAGGAATGGAGGCTGCTTGTGAAATTGAAGAACCTTTTCAAGATACAATGAGGAGACATAATATGTGGGCACTGAAGTATTGATTTCAGCACAAAATGGTTTCTATGAAATAATTTACACACAACTTTGAAGGATTCGTGTGAGGATGCGGTTGGATCCACCATGGAGACCAATAAAGATGATGCAATGTCTCAGATAGGGGGCGTTGTGTGCCAGAGAGGCAAAGTAACTCATACGTTCCTTTTGCACAAGAAATTCCTATACTCTCTGCCGGGAAGCTCAGGCCAAAAATGGTGAGAAAAGGAGCACTAGCAAGGTCCAAATTTTGTGAATTATTATATATTATGTTTGTGGTATACATGGAAGCAAATAAGGGTCTACACATTCTGATAGATTGGCTGGAGCTGACAAATTGTTCTAATTTGTTGCATTTGTTCACACTGAAGCAAAGCAAAATTTTACGTGAGTAAATTGTTGAAGTGACCCAAAAAATGATCACTTTTGGTTTCCGTGGCACTTCATGTAAATATTTTTGTTTTATTTCCATTTTGTAGCTGAGAGACACTTTATCCGTTTGGTGTGTTTCCTGCCCACCATTTTGGTTACAGAAACCGGTATGAGTAATTCAATGGTTAAGTAAGCCATGTGTGGAGTATGAAATTTTGTTCATGTATTCAAATTTATCGGCATATTCAACGGAGAGATCCGCAACTCCATATTTATTGTGGCGATCTCCCTCTCTTTTCTGGCAATATTCCGGTGCTTCGATCCTAGTATATCTGATTCAGTACTTAGTATCCTGAGATATCCTATTTTGTATGGTTTTGCTGGGGGAGTTCGTTTTAGCTGATTGGTTGGCTATCCTTTACCTCTTGTTTCTACTGGGGTTTCCATTTGGTGGAAACTTATATAAGGTGTTTCCCTTCTGTGTAGTATGGTGACTAGTGATTGAGGTGGTGCTTTTTGTAACCGAAAGGAAAATAGGACTTCCCACTTTCTATAATCGACTGATGACATTTGTATAAATATATAAACTCATTGAAATAGTTGATTAATTAAAAGGGTAGCTAAATTGATTAAGATGTTGAAAGAACTCAATTTCTTTCTAGTTGATTACGGCACCATGTTAATCGAATACTGACTCTCTCTCTCTATCTCTGTGTGTGTGTGTGTGTGTGTTTAGGGTTTAGGAAAGTTGTTATATTTCACAATCAAAGGAATAACTAGTTATACTCGAAAATGCGGTTAATACAGCGAAAATAACGCCAGTAACTCAAGTCATTTTGCGAACTTTTTCAAAGCCGTCATTTAGATACACGCGAAATATACACTCAGAATCATAATTAGCATTGTCATATTCCTCACCGAAAGATTATAATCATACCTACAAGCGATTCGATATAGCAAGAAACCAAACCAAGAAATTCTTTATTGACATGATTTGATATTATTAGTTGAGCCTTTTCTGATTTTATTATGGCAGGTGTAATCTAGCTAGACAAGATTTAAAAAAGAGAGGTGCTATTCAGTACGAATCATTTCGTAGGAAGCATTAGCTATATGTTAATAGTTGATTGGATATTCAACTGGTCAAAATGGAAATCACGCCTAGATGAATTGTATAATAAACACAACTTCCTATTCGTATCCAATTCATACTACAGATTTTCGTGCCAAAAAGAATTCCTCATCTAATGATCTGCCTCTCTTAGTGATGTAATACAAGATAGAACAGTCTTTACGTTAGGAATTGATATTTGGAAGCAACCATTTTTAGCTATTTTATATTATTCATGATAAACGCATGGGATTGGTTACAAATGAGAAGATGCAGCATAAGCACTAACAATTCCGACAAAAACAGAAGTTTAAAACTAAAATGCAGTGCTGCACAAAAACAATGCAATTCTAACACTTTTATTTATTTAATAGCTAAGGTCGAGAGCAATATTTATATATTGGTACAACTTTGAGACACTATACTTAATTTGGACATCGTTGTACATTTGCAGCGGGACCCCCAAGCCAAAAGCTTTAACCCCAGTAATTGGAACCTTTGAAGGAGTTACCTCCTGCCTTGTAACAAGCACTTTCTTTAACTCCTATTAGACCATTATTATTGTTATGGTAAGTGCCACTCACACTGAGGGACATTGTAGCCTCGTCTCCATATCGTTTCGAACGAAGTTGCCTGAAATGGGAGGCTTGTTCCCCAGCAAAACCATTTCCCATCATTGGCAACTTGGGCGTTTTGGTGTTCACATGACCTTCCCAGATAAAACCATCTTTGATTATTGGGAATAATTTGTCGGGGTAGTACCCAACTTGTTCGTAATTTTACAGGTCGTGCCCATGTCCATATACGATCCACCAGTCCTTTTTAGGTTATGTATCCTGCATTCAATTCAATTCAATTCAAGTATATATTAATATGAGGGAGACGACAACACCACTAGGGTTTAGTTTGGTTTCACTAGCATTTTTACTAGAAATTATGTACCGTATAATGATGTGGCATCATTTGATAATATTTAGATGAGTAAATAGGTCCTACCATTATATTTAATTCAAGTATCATCATGTTTTATGTTAAAAATTCTGGTTAAATCTTTCTGGCTGTGTAGCAATGATATTAGGATAATAGTGGAGGTGAAAAATTGACCAATCCTTTATACAATTTTATTAATAAATCTGATTGATGAATTTTGACGACCATTTTTTATCCCGAAACCTAACAGAATGAGTTATGGTGTTAGGATTAGTCAGAATGTAAGACGTACCCGAACCACGCCAATGTTGATGTACACAAAACCGTCCGCATCATGGCCAGAAGAAATTTGGTCAAGGACCATATCAATTGGTATCTTGGGATTTACTTGAACAAAACCAGGACACACTGCATTAATGAAACCTTGTTTGGTTCCGTTTATTTTTTTTGTTGAAGTGGCAAAAGAGAAGGAAATGTAGTACTAGTTAGTAGGTGTCTTATTAATAGATGGGAGAAATTATATTTGAACGTTGATTAAGCGACGCATACACCCAGAAGCATGCGGAGAAGCGAAGGCATATGCAAAAGGAGGAATTTAAGATGGATTGTTGGTCTACGGTGGACTAACGGACATAAAAGCTAAAAATCTTAATCCTTGAGATAATTTTAGCAACCTATCCTCCGTTAATCAACTTTAAATATTCCACTAGGTAATTTATCTTATATGATTTATTATCGGCCACAAAAAATTAGCATTAATTTATTCTAAATTATTATTAAATAATATCTTTTAACTTAAAATGTGATGTGAAATTTGTCCTTTAAAATTATTTTTTTTGCAAGACTAAGGAAATTTGAGGGGAAAACAAGTTTAGACCTCACTTAAAATTAAAAGTACATTTTTTGATTTTAATAAATTATTGTTGTAATGCTAATAAAAGGGGTTTTAAATGAGGTGATTTTAAATGATGAGGTGATTTTAAATAATTTTAAAATAGATTTTTTCTTTTAATTCTTGATTGTCATTTAACTTCTGCAAGAATATGTATATTCTGTTCGGTTGAAATTTAACAAATCATTAATTAAGGTTGAATAAGGAGATTTAGAGGTTTTCAAGAATAATGAAGATATGAAAAGTTACCAACTTCTTTTCCCAATTATTAACTTTTTAAACTAAAGTTATCAACTCATTTTACCGAGTTACAAGCTAGTTGCAGCAAATAATTACATGATAAGTGGCAAAGGTAGCTTTAATTGCATGTTATTTGGATCCCCATAACTTCAATATAACAAGAAATTATAAGTTTTTTGAGATTAACCAAGACTTGAAAAGTTATCAACTTTTTTCTCGGTTACCAACTTTTTGAACAAAAGTTACCGACTTATTTAATGGAGTTACCAATCAATTATTGCAAATAATTGCATGATAATTGGCAATGATAGTTTTAATTTCATGTTATTTGGATCCCCATTATATGAAATGAATTGATTGTGCCAATGACTCATATTACCTAGCTCCCAACTCAAGCTTACGAGACTTGGGAAGTTACCAACTTCTTCTCTCGATTATCAACCTTTTGAACTAAAATTACCAATTTATTTAATGGAGTTACCAACCAATTGTTGCAAATAATTGCATGATAATTGGCAATGATAGTTTTAATTTCATATTATTTGGATCTCTATGACATAAATTGATATTGCCAATAACTCATATTGCCCCGCTTCCAACACAAACTTATGAGACTTGAGAGGTTGCCAACTTCTTCTCTCGGTTACTAATTTTTTGAATTAAAGTTTTAAACTTATTTAACCAAATTACCAACTAATTGCAGCAAACAATTTCATGATAATTGGTAAAAATAGCTTTAATTCCATGCTATTTGGATCCTCATGACATGAATGGCAATGAAATTATCATAAAATTAAAGCTACTATTACCATTTCTGTCATGGGGATCCAAATAGCATAGAATTAAAGCTACCTTTGCCAATTATCATGAAACTATTTGCTACAACTAATTGGAAAGTTGATTAAATAAGTTGATAACTTTAGTTAAAAAAATTGATAACTGGGATAAGAGATGGTAACTTTTCAGGTCTCGTAAGCTTGTGTTAGGAGCAGGACAATATGAGTTGTTGGCATTATCAATTCATATTATGGGGATTCAAATAATATGAAATTAAAGCTATTATTGCCAATTATCATATAATTATTTGTAGCAACTAGTTGGTAATTCAGTTAAATGAGTTGATAACTTTTGTTGAAAAAGTTGGTAAAAAGAATAAGAAGTTGTTAACTTTTTAGGTCTTGGTTATTCTTCAAAAATCTATAATTTCTTATTATATTGAAATTATGACGATCCAAATAATATGGAATTAAAACTAGCTTTGTCAATTATCATGCAATTGGTTGGTAACTTACTTAAACTAGTTAGAAACTTTAGTTGAAGAAGTTGGTAACTAAGAAAAAAAGTTGGCAACTTCTCAAATTTTAGTTAATCTCTAAGGACCTATAATTCCTTGTTAGATTAGGTTAAGAAGTAGGGCAAAATGACTGATTAGCACCATGACATTCATGTCTTGGGAATGCAAATAACATGGAACTAAAGTGATCTTTGCCAATTATCATGTAATTATTTGCTACAACTAGTTAATAATTTTAATTTGAAAAGTTAGTAACCAAGAGAAGAAATTGGTAACTTCTTAGGTCTCGGTTAATCTCTAAAGACCTATAATTTCTTGTTATATTGAAGTTATAGGGATCCAAATAATATGGAACTGATGCTATATTTGCCAATTATCATGCAATTATTTCCTGCAACTTTAATTCAAAAAGTTGGTAACCGAGAGAAGAAGTTGATAACTTCTCAGGTCTTGGTTACTTTTAAAAGACCTATAATTTCTTATTATATTAAAGTTATGGAGATCCAAATAACATGCAATTAAAGCTATCTTTGCCACTTATTATACAATTATTTGCTGCAATTAGTTTGTAACTTGGTGAAATAAGTCGGTAACTTTAGTTTAAAAAGTTGGTAACTAGAAAAAGAAACTGGTAACTTTTTATGTCTTCGTTATTCTTCAAAGACTTCTAAATCTCTTTATTCGACCCTTAATTAACGATTTGTTAAATTTCAACTAAACATAATATACATATTCTTGCAAAAGTTAAATGACAATCAAGAATTAAAAGAAAAAATCTATTTTAAAATCATTTAAAATCACCAAATTGCCTCATTTAAAATCCCTTTTATTTGCATCATAACAATAATATATTAAAATCAAGAAATGTACTTTTAATTTTAAGTGCGGTATGAACTTGTTTTTCCTTTAAATTTCTTTAATTACCTAGAAAAATAATTTTAGAGAACAAATTTCACATACACATTTCAAATTAAATGATATCATTTAATAATAATTTTTTTGTGACTAATAATAAATCGTAGAAGACAAATTACGTAGTGGAGTATTTAAAGTTGATTAATGGAGGATAGGTTGCTTAAATTATTTTAGGGATTAAGATTTTTAGTTTTTATGTCTGCTAGTCCATCGTAGACCAATCATATTGTCCTCCACATTAAATTCCTCCTTTTATGTATGTCTTCACTTCTATGCTTATGTATCCATTGCATATACGTTGCTTAATTAACGTTCAAATATCATTTCTCTCTCTCTCTCTCTCTCTCTCTCTCTCTCTATATATATATATATATATTTGTTATACATTTGAGGATTGGAAAAAGGGGAAAAAAAAAAAACAAAAAACAAAAAGAATGGAGAAATTCGTCTATTTACTACCCAAGATGCGCATAGGCGAGTATGGTTGTCTTCATTGAATAGATCTGGATTTACCTGTAAATTCAAACAAAATGAAACTTCAAAGAAGAAGTACAGCTATTACTTCGCTAAATTTCCAGGTGTGAAGAAAAACATTGATTATAAAGAAAATTGGCATGGTTCTTGAACATGTACCATCCATCCAATGCGTATAAAAGCGCTATACATATCGTCTAGTCCATCTTCCATTGATATCATAGAAGCACTGCTTTGGCCTTTACCAGCAACCGGGTTGTGTGTGCTAACATGTCCTCCACTTTCAATATATCTAAACTCATCTGTTGGTTCAGTATAAATTCCTGCGAACTGAGACATGATAGTGTTAAAGGCCAAAAAAGAAATTATTAACACCAAAGCACGTAACAATTGAAACAATTGAGAATTGATATAAATGTAACAGGGGATTTTGTGGGGAAAAAAGTTCAATAAAAAATCACTCCATCCGTTCCAATTTATCTGTCTATTTGGATACTAATTTAAGAATATACTAAGTTATCTAAATATACAAATAAATTGAAACAAAGAGAGTATTTAATAGCATAAGATATGAATTTAACTTAGTCTAGTGTAAGATATGATTAACAACAATTTTTTTTTTTCTCTTAATTCATGTTATGGACTTAGGGCCAAGGGAGAGACCAACTCAAAAGACTAGTCTATTAGGTGCGAGAGCTCTCTTTGAATGGTATGACTCTCTACGATGTGAGACTTATAACATTAGTAGGCCAATGACTATGACGACCCACTCCAGATTGCCCACTCCGAGTGGTTTCACTATGGGCTATAGCTTTTCCAAGTAGCCTTTTCTCGAGTCATTCCTTTTCTAAGTTGCCTTTTTTGAAGCCACAATGGTCCACTCTGAATGACTTTAACCTTCCCAAATAGCCTTTTCCTCTAACTCACTCATTTTATTTGTTGGTCTCTCAACAAAAGTACCAATATTATGGATTCAAGTCCAAAGAGGAGCGTAACCCAAAACACTAGCCTATTATGGGAGAATCTCTAGACTTAAGTATGGTACTTAAATGATATAACTTCATGATATGAAATTTGTAACAATTCATCCTATTAATTAACAATTCCATTTCCGCCAGACATATAATAATGTGCACAATTTTTTTTTTTTTTTAATTTTTGGGTACAAAATTCAAAAGGTCATTTACATGTTTTTAAACTCAAGGTTTAATCTACACATTTTTCTAAATCGAAGGACGCAGACAATTTTTGCCATTATGATAAAAGTTTGTTGTGATATATTGATTCTTTTCCAACTTCGATGATTTGTCGAACATTTTATTTTTTTCTTTATTGCTCGCAGGGTGTTGTTAGTTACTAGGTGCAAGCACATGAAGAGCAGAGAAAGATGATACCCCGATATGGAAGATCTCTTCCAAATCAATATCAAACTCTAAAAAACTTATGCCAATGCCAATTCAACTACGTGCTTTTTGGTATTTGACAGATATTTATATAGGTTGTCAATTATACTTTGTAGATTATATACTTGAAAATTTTATACAAAAACCAATATTTGTCAAGCATATTCATGTTTATAAAATATAATAATCAACCAATAAATATTTGACCAGTAATCAGTGGACTGTGGACCAATTTGGGAGGAAAAAAAAGACAGGAAAAAGATCGCAGTAAAATGATTTATATTCTTTAACCTAATAATTTATCTTTTTATTTTCTTAACAATAAAAAAACTCAGTAAATTAGTTTCTAAAACTATCATTCAAACCAAAAATGGATACAACTTAATACAAAAAATGTGATCGATGTTGCTTACCCTTTCCGATTCCTTCGATCCAGTTGCAGCAAATGATCTTCGAAATGTTCTAAAGAAAGCATTAGATTGCACAATCGTTCTTTCGTCGTCGTTCTCCTGATGGGAACTGTTCCTGGTGGACATCCTTCCTTCAATCCCAAGTTGACATTGTTTGGAGAACCTTCACCGGAGACTTCTTTTTGCCGAGGAAAAGTTGGTCTCGTCTATTTTTCAAGTATTTATTATAAATCATTAGTACATAACTTGGATAAAAAATATATAATTTCACTTGTTATGAGATGTTGACAATGGCATATGTGCATTTTGAATTTGTTTTACAACTGGATCTTTTCATATCATAGGATAATAATAAATCTATAGATTACCATTGCCTGGGTAGACAACTCATCCCTATATATGCTCAACAACGTATATGCATTGGTTGACAACTCATCCCTATATATGCTCAACAACGTATATGCATTGGTTAAGTTGTAATTGTAATTAAGACTCAGCAGACTGAATTATGACAATATGTATGTGTGTATGTATGTGTATATATCTATAAAGTAACGAGTTTTACCATAATTAAGAAAAATATAAATTTTTATGGATATAAGTAAACCTGGATTTTATGATCCTTAAGCAAAGGATGTCGTAATGCTGGCTACTTCTATATATCCATGCGATCGTAGGTGTCTCCATATTCGGTCTGCAAATTTTGATTTTGTAAAATAGGTGGCACGCTTGAAAAAACTTGGCAGCCTCTAGCCGTACTCTATATCTATTAAAATGATTTGAAAAACTAGCTTAAGTATAAGAAAGATTTAAAAGATGCTCGTAATAAATATCTTATGAATCGAAATGACGAGCTTTACCTTGGTTGTCTTCCTGTGATGAGTGTTCGAGGAGCCTAATTTCAAATTTCCTCCATCCACTTCAAGTAGACAGGAAATGAGATGAATTGAAAGGAAAAATGCAGCAAACCGTATTATTCGGATAGAATCCATGTATGAACTTGAAGGACTCCGCATGTTTCTACCCATTTTAAGTCTGCTCGGTTTTTTACTGTAGAAAACTTGACAGAGATCCACTGAATCCAAATACTTATTCTTCAAATAGTTGACTACCAAGATAATCAAATGAAAAATGCAGAAAAAAATTAATGGGAAGAATAAAAATAGAGAAATACCTAATAGTACGAAATAAATTTGAGCAAACGATGCATGAAAAGAGAAAGTGAGAAATAAATATTTGCGTTTTACCATTGGTTACTTTTTCTTTTTTTAAATGTTTATAACCAACTCTACCAATGATTGATTATTGAACCTTCGCAACATTTTCGCACACAGTATATTCGTACCAAATATCATTGCTCTAAAAAATATTGATAGTCAACTGTGATGTGTATGAAGATCACTGCTCATGTATAATTATCGAGGTTAAGAAATTTCATATTTTCTTTTGGACAAAAATTTCACTCTCCTCCTTTCCTAGTAAATTATAATTATAGGTAATTTTATAATTTTATCTAATTCATATTAATTATTATTATTATTTTAACTTTTTCTCTTATCTAGTTAAGGTTCTCTCTCCACTATTTTTCTCTTTCTTAAATAATATATAAATGATATTAAAAAAATAATATTATTATATTTTAAACAAATATGAGTTTAATTTGTATACACCGATAATATAAAATAATTTTATACTGTCAATAAATTAAAATGTAAAATAATACCAAATCATAGTAAGTAACTATCTATTATGACGAGAAATCCATATAGATTGATACTTCTTTGCATTATTATTAGTTGATAGTATAAAATTATTTTATGCTCTCAATATATACAAATTAAACTTAATAAATATATTTAATATTAATTCAATAAAATATTTTTTTATAAAATTTTTCTGATTAAAAAAATTGCATCCCGCTTAAATAACCCATGCTTCACACATGATTTTTTGCTCGATTTGTCTATTAATAACGACCGAAACATTTTAAATTACACTTGAGCGATACACTCCTAATCAGATCAACAATCTTGTATGACTCTTTTGGGGGATAAAAAATCTCAAAAGCTTTTAAATGACATTGATGCATTTGAAACTAATAAATGCAATTATTATTAATAATTTCTTAGGCAATGACTTTCTACGTATATGCGATGATTGAAATTTTTTATGGTAGAATACTGAATAACCAGATTTTACGAAGTAGATATGACTTTTACATATCTGAGAAAATGTGTGAAGCATGGGTTGTTTAAGTGAGGGATGCGATTGTTTTAAAATTTTATAAAAAATATTTTATTAAGTTAATAGTAAATATATTATTCAGAATATAATAATATCATTTTATATTTTAACATCACTTATATATTATTTAAGAAAAAAATAGTAGAGAAAATTTTAATTAAGTGGGAGAAAAAGTTGAAATAGTAATTAATATAAACTAAATTAAATTATAAAGTTATGCATAATTATATGTTGATTAAGAAAGGAAGAGAGTGAGTATTTTATCTAAAAGAAAATTTGGTGTTTGCTAACCTGAGGCGTGGAGGTGATTCGAGTTTTGAGTATGAAGTGATTGTGTTAGGAGAGTTATGCTCAAAATCTCAAATATTTAAACAGGATTATCTCTAATAAATAAATACCTCTGACTTTGAAAAAAAAAAAAGAAAAGAAAAGAACTGGTTGTGCGACTGATATTACACTCTTAAATTAAAAACTTACGTGGCTATTTCACTCCCCCTAATTACCCTCAAAATTCATCCACAATTCTCACCCCTTTTACCCCTCTGAAATTCGCTGCTCCAACACACTCAACGCAATCTTCTTCTCGCAGTACCCTTCTTGTGTTTTACATCCCCAGCCTGCGTTTTGTAGCCCCAGTGGTACCCTTCGCCACGCAGACTCAGAATTTGTTTGTTATGGTTGGACTCATGGAATTAGCCTATTTCAACTTTACCCCCTCCTATCAGTGATAGATCCAAAAAATTTAGGTAATACAGACAAAAATAATATATATGTATAATAAAAATTTTTATATAATTTTTATTTTAAAATAAGATCAAACATAATAAAATAATGGGTGTAAAATATATAAATACCTTTATGCTACTAACAAAATTCTAAAATTTTGATGGGGACCCATGCCCCCACCTTTCTTACATGTATTCCATCACTGCTTCTTTTGTATCTTATATGTGTCATATAATCTAGTGATAATGATTATATTTCTAAACTCTAAGCATCCAAAATACAGAAATGTTATTGAATTTACTTTTGATACACTATTAATATAAAAAAATTTTACACTAATATTCAATTATATATTATTATATTAATAAAATATTTGACATAATCAGTCACTATTTTAAAAATATTATAAATAGAAATATATAATTAAATAATAATATAAAATTCTTTTACATTCACAGTATATCAGAATTAATTTTAATATTATTTGTATCTAATATTTAGACACCATCACAAAAACACCCCAAGTTGTATTATAATCATTGGTTGATTTATTACTGTGTGGAACCCAATTCTACTCTCACTCTTATCTTTCTCTTGGTAATTCTTTGTCGTGTCCACATCTACATCTACAAGTACAAATATCAACACTACACAAAAACAAAACAAAACTGGAGAGCAATATTATTTACTTGTGCAAGCTGGGGTCAAATACAACATTATAACTCTCTGCTTTGGACAATGTTGCACATCACCACCGGCACCACAAAACCAAAAGCTGTAACCCCAGAAACCGGAACCTTTGCAGGAGTTATTTCCTGCCTTATAACAAGCACTTTGTTGAAGTCCAATTATACCATTATTATTATTGTCATTCAACAAAAAAGTAATTGTTACTATGATAGAATCCATGTATGAACTTTAGAGTGTGTTTGGAATGGCAAAAAAGTAAGAATTGATTTGATTTATAAATCAAATTTTGTGTATGAATATTTTAAAAATAAAAAATGATTTTATTTGTTAAATTCTATGAATTTAGTTGCTTTGCATTTGAAATCCTATCAAATTGAAAGGATTTAATAGGAATTGATTTGATTTTAACATTTAAGTACAAATCAAATTAAATCAATTCCATTTCTAATCATTTTAAACACAATTTAATGTATTTTAAATATAAAAATTGAATTTTAAATTAATTCAAATCATATTTTATGCTATCATTTCATATATAAAATTTAATTTATAAATCAAATCAATCCAAATCAAATTCTAATTTTAATGATTCCAAACACTAACTCAACTACTCTGCTTCTTCTACCCTTTTTAACTCTGCTCAATTTTATACTGCAGAAACCTTTCCTTTAAGGAATGCACTTGAAGGAGATTGAGAGAATCTCCAAACACATATTCTTCAAATAATTAAGAGAATTAATCAACTAGTTAATAGGATTTTTTTTGTTAAGGTAATTAAGAGGATTAATGGTTTACATTAATTTTTAATTTTTTAATTGAAGATATTTAATGAAAAGTAACTGTTACTTGGATAGAATCCTTGTATGAACTTGTAGAACTCTAGTATGCTTCTACACTTTGTAAGTTTGTGCTCCGTTTCATACTGTAGAAATCTTTCTTTTGTGGTATGAAGAAGGAGATTGACGGAATCCAAATTCATATTCCTCAAATAATTAAGAGAATTCTTAAATTAGTTAATAGGATTTTTTTTTTGGTTAAGGTAATTAAAAGCATTAATACGGTTTACCATTAATTTTCAATTTTTTTATTAATGATATTAAATTAAAAATAACTTTACTTTATTTCGTGCGCATAGTTGGTAGTTAACTATCAAAAACAAATGAAAAATAAAAAAAATTAATGGGAAGAATAAAATATATATTTGTACAGCGCCAAAAAAAATCAATATTTTATTAATGATTACAGTATCAATGAATTATTTTTTCATTTAACATCATCAATTAAGTGTGAAACCATTAATTTATCACATTATTCCATATTTCCATTAATTAATACCTAATGTAAGAATTCAGAACATAGATCCAATATTATAATTTATTGTAGATAATTGCAACTATTATTAGAAAAACTAAGTAAAAGGATATATAAATATTATTAAAAAAAAGACAATATGACACAAAAAGAGGCAAAAGTACTATTTTTATTTAATAATCATATAATTAAGGGATCTACAAATTAGGTGCATGCTCGAGTCACCTACATTAATGCAGTGAATCCCTACCTTTAGTTATTGGGGCATTGTCGTAAGTCAGCAGCATTACCCCCATACCAAAAGCTGTAACCCCAGTAATCATCTTTGTAGGGGTTAATTCCTGCCTTATAGCACGTGTTTTGCGAAACTTGGTACCTTGTGTTGGCCGGGGCCCTCATTCGATGTGCATCAGCCCAAAGTTTCCTCATTAGGCTCCCAAGATTCCCAAGCAAACCACTTCCCATTACTGGCAACCTTGGTGTAGTGGTAGCCACCATACCTCCAAAACGTACCATATCAGCACCATCTTGTAATCCCGTGAATAAATTTGCTGGCCAATACCCAACCGGTGTCTCATCTTCCCCATAATTAAACCACCAATTCTTATCATCCTGCATTCAATAATATTTCTATTATAAGAAATACAAAGAGGGAATAGATTCTCTTAATTATATGTAAATTTTTATTGCTGGGTGTATTTGGTAGGAGGTAAAAATGAAATAAAAATTTTTACAAATATGTTCCATATGTAAAAAAAATATACATAGAACTCATCCATAAAAATTTCTACTTTACTTTTATCCCATACCGAATATACCCTTAGTTCAATTCTGTCACATGTTTTATATGGCCCCAAACTTTTGATAGTAAAAATTTACAAATGGCTATGTCATGTAAAAATTTTATATGACAGGATCCAAATTCATTTGAACACTACAGAAAAGATTTAGAAGAGTATATTGTTCGGATTACAAAACAAGATTTACCAAATTCAACCCAAGCTTGATGTAGTGATATTCCCCGGCAGGTTTAGAGATTTGGTCAATGACCATATCAATCGCTATATTGTGATTCACTTGGACGAAACCAGGACAGTATAAGTTGAAGCAGCCTTGTACGCTTGAATTATTGAATTGCTAAAATGGCAAAAGAGAAGGGAATGCAGTAAGTGTCCTTCTTTCGGGAAAAAAAAAAAAATATATATATATATACACATACTTGCTAGCATGTCCATAAATGAAAACATATACATAATTGAGGATAGAAAAGAATTAATTGAATTGGTCTACGTACGCCCCAAGATGTGTAAAGTCGAGTACGGTTGTCACCTTTATAAAGATCCGGATATACCTGTAAAGTCAAAATTACAAAAGGAAACAAGAGAAATGTTATACAATGTATAGACATTGTATGGGATATAGTATATTTATGTGAGTGTAGGTGAATATCAAAGTGCACATATATCGAGATAAGATAATAGATTATATATTTATGTAAGAGGGTGTTGTATTTGGATGTCCCACCTCTATGTACAAATATCATAGCCCAAGGAAACAATTAGCTCTTCAAACAAAATAGATGTGTTCCTAATTAAAAAGAAAAAAAAAAAGAAAATAGAGTACCATCCATCCAATACGTATTACACCGAAGGTGTCAGGAGGTCCATATTCAAGTGACGTCACTGAAGCGCTAAGTTGCCCATTGCCAACATCCGGTTGGTGTGTGCTAACATATCCTCCTGCCTCTTCAACTTTTGCAGAATTAGTTATGTCAGAAATGGTAATTCCTGCAAACTGAGATATAATCATATTAGAAATTAAAGACATAACATCTTTTATGTGCCTCTTTATAATAATCGAAGGTGTAATATTGAGTGTTAATATGTTATATAATATCAAAGTCAATAGAAAATAATTTCAAGATTTCTTACAATAAACTGTCCATTATATGTTGTTTTAAGAGCAGGAAAAATGTTTTGGAGCTTCAAATTGGCAAGGCAGCAAAAAAATAAATAAATAAAATAAAATAAAATAAAAAGGCGAGGCAGGTAACTGCTGCTCAGTGCTCACCATCTCCCCTAGAACAAACTAAGAATCGGAAGAACTATAAAATAACGTTCCGCACAGCATGAAGCAGAACACAAAAGAATGACTTCTCATGAAAGCAGATGAACACAGTCCTTAAACATTGAAAATTTATGTATTATTATTATTATTTTTATCGTAGAGATTACTTCAAACTAAAATCCATTGTTGAGGGACGTGTTACATATAAAATACTAAAATTTTAAATCTGTTTATGAATGTGTTATAGATATAAAATTATTCACATGCTTTCATATATTAATTAATTCAAACTAATTCTCTATCAAATTGTTTTTTTAAGAGGCATTGTAATAATTAGATACTAAAGTGAATGCATAAAATCAGAATTTGGGACAAGTTAATTAAAAAAATATATATGATTGGTGTTGCTTACTCACCCTGTTTTCTTGTCCATTTGAAAATTTTGGTCCTTGAAATAGTTGTCTAAAGAGAGCATTGGCTCGTGACTCTTCTTCCTTTGTCGTTCTCCTGATGGGAACTGTTCCTGGTGGACATCCCGTCTTCAATCCATATCTGAAATTGCTTGAAGAACCTTTCCCTGAAACATTCTTTTGGGTAGAAAAAGTTGGTCCCATCTATTTGACATGTATTTGTTATAAATTCAGTAGTATAACTTTCAACACAAGAGAAAAAAAAAAAAAAATACTCATGAGATTTTATTTATTATGGCTTGGTAAGGTGATTCTTAGATTCAAGCGCTACGGATCATATATCTAGCTCGATCTCCCAATTCACTTCTCACAGGTCCATTCCTCCTATCCCCATCAAATTACCCAATGGCACTCAAGTTACTGCCACCATATCAGGAACTGTTGTTTCTTCCAGTTCATTTTATCTTCATGATGTATTTCAATATTATTTCTATCACTAAACTAACATCTTCATTGCATTGTTGTCTGAAGTTTACTGACAGGTTTTGTGATATCCAAGACTCATGCACTTTGAAGAGGATTGGAGTTGCTGAAGTACGAAATGGCTTATACATGCTCCAAAGTCCTGTCACTTCCTCAACCACCATCAACCTCACCAATACTGTACCTTCTGCTACTTCTTCACCCATCTGGCATTCTGGAATAGGTCACTTGTTACTAGACAAGTTGTACATTTTGCGTAAGAGTTTTTCATTCATTCCAATTTCTAAATGTAATGATACTTGTGTCATAGGGCCTTTAGCCGAATAGTGAAAAGTTGCCATTTTCTGCTAGTTGTTCCGAAACCAATAAGGCATTTGAATTGATTCATGTAGACATTTGGGGCCCGAATTCTATTGTTTCTGTCAATGGCTATAGATATACTGTTACCATAGTTGAGGATTTTACACGCCCCACTTGGATTTTCTTCATGAAACACAAATCTGAAACTGGTTCTTGCTTACTATCTTTTATTGCCATGGCTGAAATACAGTTCAATTGTCATGTCAAGTTCATTAGATCAGATGATGGACCTGAATTCACCTTAACCTCTTTTTATCAGTCAAAAGGTATTATTCATCAAAAAGCTTGCATAGAAACACCCCAACAAAATGGGATCATAGAACGAAAGCATCAATAGATTCTGAATATTATTGATATTCCAATCTAATTTGCCTAAAATATTGCACGGCAAATAGATTACTCATAATGCGTTAAAATTCACCATTCTTGAAAAAGTAAAAGGGAATTTTATTTCAAAACCACAAGATAATCTTATAAGTTTAGTTTATTTGAACCGTTTACAAGATCAATTCTCACTTGACTATGTGAGTACAAGAGTATACAATCTCCACACAAAAGTTATTTTTCTAAAATTTGAATTTGTGTTCTTCTCTTAAAAAGTCAAAGGTACTTATCTGCTCAACCAACTTCAGTCACTTTTTATAATATAATATAATTTTAAATAGAGGGACTAAATATTCATTTATAAAAAAATAATTAATGAAATATTTATTAAATAAATTATATATGAATTGAATTTGTTTAACTTCTTTGTCATCAAATCATAAATGGATTAATGATTTATTTTTAACTCATCAATTTTAATCCAATCCAAAATCTATTCAACCCATTCATTTTTCACCGCTAAGCATAATAGATAACTCGTCGATCCCTATATATGCTCAAAAGCTGCAGTATATTGGTTAGCTTGTAATTGTAAATAGGGAGCCAGATTTGAATTGTGAGAATATATATCGGGAGAAAAGAGTTTTGCCCAAAAAGGAAAAAAAAAAAATGATGTATATAAACGAACCTGAATTTCATGATCCTTAAGCAAAGGATGCCGAAGTGCAGGCTGCTTGTACAACTCCACGCAATCGTAGATGTCTCCATATTCACTCTGCAATTTTTGATTTTGATAAAATATATGCCATACTTAAGAAAGCTAGGAACCTCTATCGAATTACTCTATATCTATTGAAATAATTTTCTGTCAAGAATTGTTCATGCAACAAACTGGAGGATTCAAACCTCTAATATTATAGGTAAAGTTTGCCTAAGTTTCAATCTATATCTATTGCAATCAATCGCTTTTGAGTGCCTATTGAAACAATTTGCAAAACGAGCTTAATTATAAAAATGATTTAAAAGATACGCTCATTCTCAAGCTGATGAACTTTTCACCAGATAAATCGGTTTTGAGCTATACCTTGATAGTCTTCATACGAGGAATGTTCGAGGAGCTATGCTTCAAACTTCCTTCAATCGGTAAATAACTTTTTCCATCCACGTCGTGTAGATAGGAAATGAGATGAATTGAAAGGAAAAATGTACAAAACTGTAATACTTTGATAGAATCCATGTATGAACTTGAGGACTCTGTTGTTTTTACCCTTAAATCTGTCCCTTTTTATATTGCAGGAACCCCATTCTTTTATAGTCTGAACTTGAAGGAGATTGAAGAATCAGGAGACCTATTCTTCAAGTATTTAAGGCAATCAAAAAAATATTAATAGGATTAATAATTTCTCATTAATCATATTGAATACTTTTTGGTAGATATGAAATAAACAGTATTCAAAATAATTAGGGAAATTAATTCATTTTTTAATACTTTTTGTTCTTTTAATAAATTTTCATATTAGTTAGAATAAGAAAGTATTAAATAAAATATAAATCATTTAATATTTCTTGGGTACAGAATCATTTAATATTTTAAGTGTTTATAAATATTAAATACCATTCATTTTATATATTTTATTCCATAAACTTGTAATTAAAGTTGATTCTCTTACCAAAAAAATAATTGAAGTTGACTCTTGCAGCTATACTTATAGTCTTATACTTCATCTAAATTGCTTACGTGACATTTCATTAAATAATAATAATAATAATAATAATAATAATAATCCTCTTTTTCAATTATATCGGCACCCTTAAAATATAACTTTTATTTTATTTACAAGGGGCCAGCAAGAGTTGCTGATTTTGATGGCTTTTGTTTATGTGTTGTGATAATTTGAGTTTGATTTTTGAATTTTTTTTATTGATAGGTTACATGTAGGTAATTTTATAAACAATCATTGAATTTGGAGATATACCCTAAATTGGGATGAGTTTTTTTCCTAATTCAAAATTTTTCTTATAAAAAATTATAATTTAAAAGGTTTAATATTGATACATTATTCATGTAAAAAAATTTTACAGTCTTCAAATCATATATTATCATGTCACATTACCAAAAAATATATTATCATGTTATTAAAAATATTTTTTCTAATAAATACCACTAATATGTAATGATATATAATTGATTAGTAATATAAAATATTTTATACTATCAGTCTCAAAATTAATCTTGATTTAAAATTTATGCAATGAAAAATAAAAGCACACTTATTAATAATATTTAATTCATCATTAATCTCAATAAACAACCAAATCAAACCAACATATGAAACACGCAATACTTTATATATATATATATATTAAGAATTTGATTTTGATACATTATTAGTTTACATAGTCACCCAATCATATATAGTCACGTAATTAAAAGAGTTTAACTTTTTTTCATAATTATTTGGAAAGTATGTAAAAAATAAGATATAGTTGATTAACAATATAAAAGATTAAAGGGCAATGTATGAGAATTAATATCTTATGTACTAAACACATTAACAAATAATATATTATCATATTATTAAAAGTATTTAACTTTCACCTCAAAAGTTATACATATATAATATTTGATTAAATAATAATGCAAAATAATTTACAAATTATATATATATAAATTGATATATTAAGAATTAAATTTTGATATAATATCCGTATAAATCTTTTTTTTATATAGTCATCCGATTATGTATAGTTATACCATTAAGAGAGTTTGATTTTTTTCCATAATTACTTGAAAAGTCATACGAAAATAAAGTATTGTTGATTGATTATGTAAAATATTTTATAGAGGTAGTGTAGAAGAATTAATCTTATATATACTAAATACATAACACAATAACAAATATTGCATTTAGCATTAGTTTTTTAAAGACAATAACTAATGTTAACATGCAATTATCCACGCAAGGTTTGGGTTAAAGAAAAAACTCATCTAAAGTTAGCTTGTCTCTAAAATAAGAAAAGTGAAGGAATATCCACCCTTAAATTAAATCATTTAGGATGTGCTTGAGCTATATTTTGCAATCCATGGTTTGATCTAACAAAACAATTTTTTTTATCCTCAAACCAGAGATATAGATTAAAAATCATATTGAAGTGTAACTTAACATAATTTTGCCAAACATATTAAAATAAATTAAAATTAAGTTTGCGCCCTTCAAATCATGATTTGGACTTCTACAATGCTAAACCAAATATATACTTAGTGGGTTATATATGACCACGATTCACTTTATTTATCTAAGGAGAGAGAGAGAGAGAGAGGGGGGGGGGGGGGGGAGAGAGAGGTTGTGTGTAGAGAGTGGGTGAGGACATGGAAGAAAGAGAAACATTTACCCCGAAAGTAAGAGGAATTTTAATCCCCTAAACTTTCTTGCTTTGTTTCTTTCAAACCAGCATAATTTTTTTTTCCCATAAAATTTCCTTTACTAAAATTTGTTCCTCTTTTATCCCCAAACCTAACACAACCTAAACGATAAGATGTCTGTACTTTATTCTTATTATTTGCAAGATTATATTTCTAAACCCTTTAAACAGAAAATTATGATGTTGATAGTAAAAAACTAAGAAAACATAAATTTTGGGAATGGATCATGTCCTTATAGGTAATGTTATTTTTAAGTTATTTTTCATGTTATTTTTGCATCAACTATTGATAAATAAGGTATATTGAATAGTCAACAAATTAGTATATTTCCTGATACTAATATATTATATTTCCACCCACTTTATCAATGAAAACCTCTTAGCTTTCTCATACATAAAAGAGCATTACACGTATATGAAAGGCCTGGATAGGCCTTACCTCCTTTAATGGTTACTACCAAGCCAACTTTTTCTTCAATATGCAAGTCCCATCTTATCATTTTTTGTCAAAAGCAAAAAATGAAGGACCTCTGTTGGAGTAGTGGAAAGATTCTTAGGTGCTCTTAAAGCAACAAAATTTTTTTACTTTAAATCATTCAATATTTAATATTTTAGTAATTGTATTAAAAATATAGTTAAAATGGAAGATAATAATAACTCACAAAAAGTGAGGTATTGAATATCAAATAGTTTAAAATAAAATATTTTTCTCACTTTCTGAACACCTAAGAATTTTCGGAGAGGTGCGATAGAGCACATATAATATTTACTTAATTAACATGATATCCAATTAGCAAAACTCACTTCACAAAAGGAAGCTAAAGCCCACTTGACCCAATCAACTTGGTTAGCCCAAAAGTTACAGCCATGGCTAGCCAACCCCCAAGCAAGACCCTCACACAAGACCTCATTGCTGGAGCCTTACCAAGCACTGCCCCCAGCCAACCAAAGACCACCAAAGCAAAGCTCACTGCTCCCATAACCACTCCTAACCTCACCTTATACTGCCTTATAAAAGAGGCTGCAAGAAGTGGGACCATTGCACCAACTGAAAATGCAAAAGCTGATGCAGCTGCTGCTTGTAAAGGGTTTGGTAAACCCTCTTTCTCTTCATCATCACCGTCCTCTTCTTCTCTACCTGTGCCATTATTGCCCCTTTCCTTGTCTCTCTTCATTTGAGCAACCTCTATGTCCAACTGAGAGTACACAGACACAAACTCCCCTATGGCCATGCTACAAGCACCTGCTACAAGCCCTGCAAACCCTGATAAGATCATGGCCTTGATGTCTTGCCTCACTGCTCCCACACCCATCATTAGAGATGCCGTAGAGACCAACCCATCATTGGCTCCTAGGACAGCAGCACGTAGCCATTGGGATCTTTTTGAGTAATCAAAGTCCTTAGTTTCATCAATCTCTAGAGTTGCTTGTTGCTCAAGGTCATTGACAAATTTGGTTTGGTTGAGGGATGAATGATTGGATGCCATGACAATGGATGAGAGACACTTGAGGAAATGATAATCAGTGGAGAATGATAATGAATCAGAGGGCATGGAGAAAGTGTGGAGGACACACGCTACCAAGAAGGGTATTTATGGATGAAAATTGTATTGGAGGCAAAAGTGGGGCTAGCCCACTAATTTAAAGACAAAAATTTTATATTCATTAAATGCATATGGAAGTATGCATTATTGGGATCTAAAGTAAAGTAAAATTTTCCCCATTTATTAAAGATTGTATGAAAATGAGGGGAATGATTAAGGGAATACACACTTGAATCGTGACATAGGTAAAATGATAGGAAAATATTATTTGAATTTCTTAAGTATGAATATAGTATGGATATAATATATGAATGCAAGTGTATATATATGAGGTACATATCTATTAACGAGAAAAAAGTATCAAGTATATTTATGTAAGAGGAGTATTGTATTTAATATTAAAAAGGAATACACAAATAACATTATTCAAAAGAGTGTTATGGATCAATTGTAACTTTTTAATTTTTCTGGTCAAGAATGGAATGTACTTTTAAGTGTGGAATCAAGCTTTGTGTGTTCTTGCAAATTATTGAGCCTTTAGCCTTATATTAAGACCGTTGGTCGTTAAAATGTTCGTCTGTTCCAGAGCAAGTCCCATTATTGTGAATTGCTTTTAACCTTTAATAAATGCATATAAAAAGTTGGTAAAGAAATCAGACATACTGGCCTGGTTACTTGGAGCAATGCTAAGTCGTTGAGACAAGTGATCCCACCAAATGTTAATAAACATCTTAATTAACCATCGTATATTACATCAAGTTGCAGAAAGTATTCATGAAAATGTAATATCATCACCGTGCTTTTGCTCTTCAAAAGGAAGAGCACTTCTTTCACAGAGTTCCAAAATGATATGTATGTGGGGAGCACAGCCTGTTGATCAGATGAAAAGCTTCTCCAACAAATAATAGTATATTGACTATATTCGAACATTGAATCCCAGAACCAGTAGAATTAATGATATGGAAAGCGACCAAAAACAAAGTACAAGTAGATTGAAAGCGGACAATTGAAGGTTTTGGTAGGTACATATGTTAGACTGAGCATGATGTGAATGAATATATATAACAGAGACCATCATAGATCATCTATTTTATCTATAAAGAAGTGATCAAAATATGGGATGTACACAGTACACTTTAAGGAAGTTATACCTGACCTGAAGCTCATGACTATGGCATGACACAGAAAAGGACAAAACATAGTGATAACCCATATGAAATGGCTGTCTTTACATGTGAAAAGAGGGAGGACGGCACGTTATATTGAGGTATCTTTGTTTCTTCGGTCATAACGCAGGGTATAGACAAAGAGTTTCGTGTTCCATTGGGAAACTGATGGAAGTTATTTATGTGCATAAAAATTATATCAATGCATACTTTACAATAGTTTCTACGTAGTTGATAATTGATATAAAAATGTAGTGATCATTTTATGAGTTATTTTAAGGATATGTATGCCGTTGGCAACTCTAAATCATAAGCGCCCGAGAAGTTGGGAGGGCAACAAGCATGTTAATTAGGGGAAACGATACTTTTAAACTAGTGTAATAACCATCGTTATAACTTCTAACCAATATCCCGGCCAGTATGCTTATAATAAAAGAAAAGAAAAAGGGAAAAAGGAGAAACGGCAGAGACACAGAATTGTTAGAACGATGTGATATAAATGTTGGCTAATGAATGAGAAGTGAACTATACTATTTAATTTTATTCAATAACCACTTTTATTTTTAATTTATCAAAAATTCTGACAATTGCTTATGGTTATACTTCAACACAGGAGACGCATTGTGAATGGAAACTGCAGGGAACAATGATATCCCTATATGCAAAAAGATGGTGTAAGGTGGTGCCTTCAAAGAGAGAGAGAGAGAGAGAGAGAGCAAATGTAAGAACATCAATGCCATGTTAACACTTGAAATTAAATGTGAAGGCAGTGAGGATCTGGATGCTGATCAGACTTCAGCTGCGAATAGCTAAATAAATAATTTCACTTCTAGTTTTTTCACAATTAAGGGATTTCAGTTATTAGACTTGCTAAAAGTCTAAATCGTGTATTCCAATACTTTAAAAGATGCAGCTCATGTACCAAAAAAAAATTATCCTCGAAGGAATTACATATAATTTCTGAAAAGTAAGAATAAATTAGATCTGAAAATTAAACTTAAGAAGATACAAATTATTCATCATTGCTAAAGAAAATATATCGGCATTCTTCGGATGAAAGACTTCCTAAGAAACTGTTAGCTGAAAAGAGAAAAACAAGGTTAATAAGAAGTAAGGTTTACCATCCTCCAATTTGAGTAATGATAACACATGCGTAGATAATACCGACCCTAACACATAGCAGCAGTCTAGCATGCGTATATGCAGTTAAATGTAAGAAGATTTAATCTCAAATTATTATTATTATTGTTGTTGTTGTTGAAAAACAACGACTTGAAGAGCCAAAAAAATTTTATCTTACAAGGACAATAAATTTCAATGCGCAACTGCAATTCTGGTTTGTTATATTGGGATTTTGAGACTTACCACTACTGCTTTACCACTACTGCATTTTAAATTTGTTTTTGGTCCAAAACAACTGCATTTGGTCGATCACTTCTGTCCAGCAACAGCAACCACAACCAAATGGCAATAATTCAAGACCTAATATGTTCAAATCAATCTTATAAAATTGGAAGTATCGCAATATGTAACTACGTATTGGGCTTTATCAGCGTAACACTATATTCATTGTCGCAAAGCACTTGAATAAGTGGCCATCTATTTCATAAAAAGAAAAAGAGAAAAATTTGCAGGAAAAAGAACTTCTGGTATATATGAAATATTTCAGCTTAATTAATTAGAAACAATTAATTATTAAACTGGGTAACAAATATAAAAAATGGTTAATGACTATTCGTATATTACTTAATTAACAGTAAATTATTTCAAAATGAGATTTTTCTTAATAAAAAAATTATATTTTAAAAAATCTTCTTAAACAATAATCCAAGATATTCTATAAAAAAAAGATAATGAAAAGTGAAAAAAAAATAAAATGATTAATAATTTAGTAAAAATATTTATATCCAATTCAATCCAATCAAAATTATAAAAGTTTGGATTGAATTTATTCTTGTTTTATAACAACGGCTTGGATTGGATCATATTTTGAATTTAATTTTTAAAATTAAACTAATCCAATCTAAATTAATTAATATTATATAATATTTTTTTAATTATTAAATTATACTTCTACTTAAAATAATCTTAATTTATCACATAATTTTTCTATATTTATTATATTATTTTCACTTAAATATTATTTTATATATATTTCATGAGTCATTTTTATTTTTATTTGTTTATTTTATTGATTTAAATTACTTTTTGTTCATAATATTTTAAACTTAAACTTTTCTTTTTATCGAAAATCAATTAAATTGATCAAATTCAAACTACTAAAAATTGGATCAAATTTAAAATTAAAACTAAATTAATCCAATTCAAACTATTACAAATTATATTATTTGAATTAGAAAAAAAATTTTATTCAAAACTGATATAAACTGCACTACAAACACCTTGTGATTTAGCATGTTATGGACATGCACATGAAAAGTTCTTATATACTTGTAGCATAAAAAATTTCTTACTCCTAAAAATAATCTTTAATTCTTCTCCCATTTTTTCTCCCCTTTTTTCACCGTCAAAAGCAAAGGTTGAGATGTTTTTTTTTAAATTAAAAAAAAAAAGGATATTTCCTTCCTCTAAAGTACGGAGGTCTTTCTCCATGCACACAGAAGGAATTCTTGTTGACTGTTGACTAAGTACAAAAGTCATGTTTTCAACTTACAACTTCAGAACTTATATATATATATATCTAACTAGAGAAACAGAAGTAAATAATGTAGAACGAAAAGGCTCAAGAGCGAAGGAAGAATGGATTGCTGAAGAAGAAAGCACTAAATGCCGTGATAGAAAGGAAGAGCAGGGAATTGGATAATTTATATAATGGAACAGAGTGTATATCCCACAAGAAGACCACCAATGAGCATTATGTCTTCCAGTCAGACACACAAACCAGAGTCTTCATTGCTTTGCTCTCAAACAATGTAATTGCATTATTTGGGTCACCAACTTGCCTGACGTATGAAGGGAAAAATCAAGAAGGTCCACAACTCTTTGTCTCATTGCCAATATACTAAAGTAAGTCCCTAGAAATAAAGATGGTTCTACTTGAATAGTGACATCCATTAACAAATGGCGTGATTAAGTTGAATTCCTGTCAAAGAAGATATGCACAGAGGACATACTTTTGGTTGTAATGATTTCGTTTTGAACAATGAACTAATGATTTATGTTTATAAAATATTTGTTTTGAAGATCAGATTTGCTGTTAATTAAATTAGTATTCTGGAAATTGGGTAGATGTGACATAGGTCTATATAACATTGGACTGTAATGTCAAGATTCATCGTAATTGCAAAATTGCTAATAAAACAGATGCATAGACATCTTTAAAAATTTTTGTTGTCAAAATTATTATTTTCTTTAAGTTATTTTCATCGAAGCAAACACTATAAAGTATAGCTGCATTATCTATCGATCATATAATATAGTTTCAACTATTTTCAAAGGTAAAATTAAAGGTCAGATAGACTAAAGTAAAAAAGCTAAAATAAAGATAACATGTCTATGTGGGTCAAGCTCAAATGAACAAAATGTGATGGAGAAAGATTGTATTTAACTAAATTTTCAAGAATTCAAGTAATTTAATTGAAACTCTCTCTCAGCATTTGTTTCAATCAACGACCTTGCACCCTTCAAATAACGATCATGCATCTAAAGGTTTGGGATTCCTCTCCTTTCTTAGTACCCGATCAAAAGAAATCTAAATGTAAAATTACACACAGATTGGAAGGAAGCATTACGCGTTATTTTTGCATTAAAAAGAAAAGAAAAGTGATTGAAGTTTGCAGCATGATCATTGCCCTAGGGGCAACTGCATTGCCTTGAATAGTTCACAAGAATAACACTTCTTCTATTCTTTTTGACGGTTAAATAAATGCATTAACATCGCTAAGAATGCTAACGTAATTGTCATACTCTTTTAAAAGAATCAAAAGTTAGATAAGAAAAGCTCAAAACGAAAAAAGATAAAGAGAATATGATGGTGAAAGATGAAATTTCTCCTAGCTTTCTTTGATTCCATTTATAGTTTAAATTTTTTTAATAGAAACGTCTTCAATAAACACCAGACATATGGTTGATATTAATAAGTGTTTTCGTGATTAAATTACAAAAGCAATGGAGACTAATTAATTAAAATAATGTTGATACTCTCTAATGACTTCTCTCTCTCTATCTCTCTCTGATCATATGATGGTAATAGAATAGGTGTAATATCTTTTTCATTTTATTGGATACTTTATAAAGAAAAATGTTGTTTGTACTATTTTTTTATATATTTTTAAAATGATATCTTGAGGTATTTCTTATTTATTGGTTGAGAGTAAAACCCAATTTTTCTCTCAACCAATATTTAAATGATATCTCATATACCCATTCAAAGATATCTAAACAAAGTTACAAATAACATTAATCTATTATACAAGAATTGACATCTTTCTCTTTTTACTTAAGAAAATGACAATGGTGTTTTTGTTCGCCCAAAAGGGAAACAAAAAAGAATTGCAGATGAAATATTCATGATTATTGATTTTTCTTTTTCAAATAATTGAAATTCCTTCTAGCGCTTATTAAGGAAATAAAAAAAGATACACATCTTTTAAGAAATGAGCACACTTTAGGAAATGATAGTTTGGCTTGTTTGGGGTGTTTTATTTTGATAGTATTCCATTGTGCATATCTGATATTATTCAGAGGGACATGGTTGGGGTAGAGTTCCCTAGAGGGAACGGGTAGTTTTTTTTTAGTTTTTTGGATGCCTGGCACCCGGTTGTTGACCAAAAAAAGAAATGAGCATACTCTATCTTTAAAAAGTACTATTATTTGATCATTAATTTCGCGAATACCACTTATATTATGTTTGATTTTTCTTTTGAAAGTGTAAAACTATGGTTTTGGATAAAAGCTATAAGAGAGTAGCTTTTGCTAAAATTATGATATTGGGATTTTTAAATGAAAAACTAGGTATGCTATTAGACACTTGAAAAATTATGTGTAAATAATTGATTATTTCAGTTGCATTTATAATGAACTTGCTTATGAGAAAATATAAAAAATTATGTGTTAATAAATGTAAATTTTAATTATATTATTAATGAATTTGGTGAAAAAGATTTCACATTTATTATTAATTATCCTATTACTTCTATCACATTCACCGAACACAAATAAAAATATCTAAATGATATCTAAAAATTATGAATACAAATGTCATTTCTCATATAGAAATGTTCAAATTCAATTCAACTCAATCAAAACAATTAAATTGGTCCAAAAATATAAAAAATCGATTAAAATAGTAAAAATTTGAATTGAATTGATTATTTTTTAATAAAATTGCTTGGATTGAATTGTATTTTAAATTTAATTTTCAATATTAATTCAATCTAATTGAAACTAAATAATATTATATAATATATTTTTTGTTGTTAAGTTTATATTTTTACTTGTAATGATTTTAATTTATTATATAACTTTTTTATTTATATATCATTGTCACTTAAATATCATTTTACATATATTAAATGGGTTATTTTTATTTTTATTTATATATTTTATTAATTTAAATTATTTTTAGTTTACACTATTATAAAATTAAAATTTTCTTTTATTAAAAATTGATCAAACTGTTCCAATCCAACCAATAAAACTTATATTATTGGGATCAATTTAGTTTTATACTCAAAATTAATCAAAATCATACCACAAACACCCCTATTAGCATCTATTAATCGTAACTTACCATCTATGAATGGCAACCACCGGGTATGTTAATAACTGCATAAATTTTGTTGATGCGGGTTGCACATCCTGACCCTGACAAATATTTGTTGGTAGCATCTTAGATAACGTATCATCCATATCTTGTCTGGTGAATTGAATCCTACTGCGCATTCCACGTTGAACCAAACAGGTATCTAAGTTATGGCAGAAACAACAAAAGCTCAACATCCAAGTTAGGATAAGAGGCGATGAAGAGCCTCCGACAAATTAAACCCAAAAGTCACTTTGTTGAGAGTGCACGAATAGCTTTCAATTAACTGGGTTAAATTATGTTTTTCTCTTTGATTTGGACCTTTTTTTTTTTTCCTTTTTCTTTTTTTTTTTTAAAGATCTTTGATTTAGATCGTTATTATAATGCAATTGTTTGGTTTTGACTTTACTACTTTATCTAGCTATTTTTGATGTTACCATTGCACATGTCTCATGCGATATTATTTTGTTAAATTTAAACGACAACAGCTGTCTAATAATTGACAAATTGCGAAACGGTTAGATAATTTGAGCATAACATTAACATGGTCGAACGAATAAAATGCTCTGATTGCTCTCCGTCTATTTATATTCGATTTTTTTCAACCATTTTAAAAAAAGAATCATAAAAAAGTGTGTGTTTCAAAACCCAAATCATTTGCAAGATTTTTAAAAGGTATTAATTAATTTTTTTTAACTTTACTCATTATTTTTTATTATCTTAACTAAATTCAATAACAACACATATTATTAATTGGATTTAGAAAAGATAAATTATTAATGAGAGAGAAACATAATTTAATCATATTTAATCTTATGAATAGAAAAAATTAGTATTAGAAAACCATATTTAAGTTTATGTATTGAAAATTTTAAAAGACAAATATAAGTAAGGAATTTATTGTGAGACGCTCGAGTGCAAAAGCGCTCATGTTATACTACTATTCGAAAAAATAATAAGAAATTTTTATAAAAAACAA
This sequence comes from Pterocarpus santalinus, assembly GCA_031439595.1. NCBI lineage: Eukaryota > Viridiplantae > Streptophyta > Magnoliopsida > Fabales > Fabaceae > Pterocarpus > Pterocarpus santalinus. The sequence continues at coordinate 53,388,092 of CM062526.1, forward strand.
TGGCGTTTGTTTGATGAATAAAAGCAGTATGGAGTACATACTTATCTAAGAATACTCATCAGATATATGACATGTCAGTCTTTTTTCTGGTCAAAAGATATTCATTGATTAATAATTGAAGGTAATAACATGTATATAAGAGATAAATTTTGCTCCATAGAAATCCATCAAGACAAATTAATCCTACAATTATAATTAATAAAAATTATACAGCTTTACATAAAGTATTAGAAATTTAGATACTTTTGCATCACACAAAAGAATAAACTTAACAGCACTAGTGATCGAGCTTGCCAAATCTCTGGTCTAGATTCTAATGTCACTTCTCAACTCAAGTTGTACAATAATAGTGGAAAGTGATTAGTAAAATGTTTAAGTCACTAATAAAACATCACACCATAAATATGACCGATCAAAGCACGCTAAACTAGGGCAGTACATACTCCTTTCTATGGTGACAAATAGCATCATCTTATCTATCTTAGCACAACCACAGGGATGGTGTGTGATACACAACCAACAAAAGTGTGATGAACACATGAATGATACAAAAATAACAAAGTCTTCACCTATTCACCACGGAAGAATGATGTTGATTTATTAATTGCTCTAATGCAGTCCTCTGGCGCTACATACACATCGACAACAATGAGAAAATAAAAGTGTTAAGAGACTCATATCATTTTTTACTATTTAAATACCACTGTTATTAAAAAAAAATATTAGACAAAATAATCACATAAACCATTGTCCAATGAGGAGGTGGGACAACAAAAAAAAAAATGAAATAAGAGATGAACAAAAAGAAAAACACAAGCAACAGGGGCCATGAAAACCATCATGGAGGGGAGGGGGTAAACCCCTCCATAATACCGATTCTCCCTCGAGCAGAAATGGAAAGGACAGCTTCGCTGCTAAGAAAAGAGAGAAGAAGAGAGCTCGACTGTGATAGGGTTGAGAATAATATATGATACATCATTTTGTCGAGTCAATTTTGAGAAAAGTTTGGATTATTTAGATTTTTTCTTTAAATTCTTTTTTAATTTTTTTAGCTCTTCAATTTTGGGTCATGTGTCATTTTAGGAGTTGCTCCACCAAATGAGCCCAAAATCCCTATGGTGCACTTGGGCTGCTCTAATTTAGTCTTCATACTCTGCAACTGTTATCAGGTGCATGGCAATGCCATTATAAACCTTACGATGGGCCTATGAAGACGATGGGTTTGTAGCTTTTCAGTGAATGTAAGATTTTAAAAAAGCCCTACATTAAAGGGAAAAATGAACCTCCAGATCCAAACTGAAAAGAAATGCAATACGTGAAAAAAAAAAATGTTCACCAAAAACATTTAAAAATAACAAAACAAAGATGGGACACAGCTACTTTTAATCCATCAAATGTGGCGGTTCGTTATTAGTCAAATTTAGTAAGATTTTTCTTTTCTTTTTCTTTTTTCTTTTTTCTTTTTAACATACAATGATATTGCTAAGCAAAAGAAAATACTAGTAATCTGGGTCAAGGTAAAATTTCCATGAACAAATATGTTGTTAAAACACTTTATATGTAAGTTCACGTTAATTAGTAAGCTTTTGTAAATATTTACTCACAGTTCAATTATTCTGTTGCTAGATATATAATTATCCCTACTCTAGTCAAATTTGGTCAAAATTTTGTGTTATATTGCAAAAAAAGCACGAAAAACGTCCCGTATTGGTAATTCAAATACACAATGAAGTTTGATATTTTCTTAACTCTAATTTTTTTTTCTATCTCATATTTGTTAAGAACTACTTGAAGCTCTCACTAGAAGTTTCTCTGCTGGTTTTATCTGATGTAAAGGGGCATTCACAGCCGAGTTGTGACCTCTGTTTTCTTGGTTTTGTTTTTTTTCTTCTTGGGCCTTAATTAGGGTCCTCCACAAAAGGGCTCTCACTTAAAAATCCTTCTCAGTAAGTCCACAAAATAGGACCCAAGTTTCAAAAAGGAGGGTAAGATTGGAGAACTTTCGACCGTTGCATATTTTCATCCCATGAATGCATGTGCAAGTCGTTTCATCGCAATATGTGATCATGATAGAAAAAACAAAGTTATTACAAAGCAGGGTTGCATGCTGGAAATCCGGGGTATATGGTTGTGTATGCCGGCGCCACCCACCCAAAGTGACTCAGCTAGTGACGATATGACAAATCCTTTGAACTCATTGAACTGATGGAAGTCGCCTTGATCGTTCAAAGTGAGGGCCCACCAATGGTACTACATCGTTTTGGATACTATGTCAAATGATAAGAGAAATTAAGCAATATGAAGGGTTTTTGCGCTGTTATTCTTGTCGGAGGTTGGCCCCCTTTTTTTTAAAAAACATAAAAACAAAATTATTTTTTTTATTTCAGCAAATAATATTCACAACTTATAAATCTCAAGCTTTTTGAAATTAAATAAAGAATAAATTATATTTATCTTTTCTAAAGTTGAGTGATACTATATATCATATCTTTCAATTGATAAAAATATATATTAATCTCTTTTGAGATTTATATAATATTATATTTGATATTTTTATATTTTAAATATGTTATTGAATATCCCTATAAATATAATATTAAATATCTTTTGGGATATGTTAATATAAATATGATAAGTTAAAAAATATTTTATATAATATTACTTAATTTTAAGAGAGTTACGTATAATTTACCTTAAATAAATACTCACATGCTACTTGTTGACTACTTATGTTTTATTTAATTTAAAATACTACACGTGACTGTTCCACTTCGTGCTAGAGCACTTGGCATTTTGTTCCAATGGAACGGAAGTAATTATTATGATATCTTTAATATTTAATCTTTAATAAGTAATATTATTTATAAATTTATTACTTTGAAATATAACTGTATAATATTTTATTTTAAAAATTATATATTACTTGATAAGTGATTATTAATCACGAAAAAATATCGTTATCTTTTAAAAAATAAAGGTAATTAAAAAACTTTCTGAGATCAATTAATTATTAAAAATAACTCTGCACTTGCAAATTAAGACCGAGTAAATTAAATTTAACATCTTAGTTATTATTTTTTCTGATATTGAATACAATAGTTAATACTTGCATTTAATTTAATATTTAATTAAGTTTCGCCTCTCAATATATATATATATATTAATCTTCTTCTTTTTTTGAGAAAATTAAACTTTATAGGTTACGTCTGGGATTTCTCTAATCAATTACATTACCCTCATTAAAATAAAATTAACTTTATTGTTTTCTCACCAAAAACAAAGTGACTTGCTTCGTTTAATGTTTAAGAATGTCATGTATGTAATCAACACTATTTGCATTGCCTTCTAAAAAGTATCTTTGGCAAGTCCAGACTGGATAAGGAAAACATTTGGCAAGTAATTTACTCCCAAAGTCACATTTCCCTCTTCTCAATCTTTTTAACAAACAAGTAAACCAACAATAAAAAAGGTAGAATGTGTTTCAATTACTTATTCTATTTGCAAACTAAACTTATAATTAAAATCTCACCGAAAAAAACTACTTTCAGAAAATCTCTGTAAAAATTGAAGAAATTCAAATTACACTTTTCAGCCTGTTTGATTACTAATGCAAAATCACATTTTTCCAAACTAAAATCATGTCCCAAGGCAATTTTTTACAAAGGAGTTCTCCTCTTGATTTTGCGTTCCCTTATAAAACAAACAGACGTTTAAAAAAAGAATAATGCTACATTGTTAAAAAAAATATTAAAATTTTTGCCAAAAAATAAGGGTGAAGATTGGACAAAAGTAAAGTAATATAATTCACTTACCTATTCAAAAGTTTACATACATATCACACCATTATAACAAATGAATTCATCTAAATATTCTAAAAATTGAAGAACACCAGTTTGGCGGGTGGAGGTAAGGATGAGAAACAATGATTTCCTAAGCAAAAGTTTTCTTGCCAAACTAATTTCCATCTCCTCTTTCTCATTTAAGACAGAACAAACAATTAATAAATTAATAAATTACCCATTAATGACAGTCCACCGAGCTACTAGATAAAGTTAAAAAAAAATAACCTGATTAATTACGCTCACCCCACCCGCTGCCTCTGAACCCGTGGGTAAGTAATATCAAGATTACAGTATTTAAGTGCAGTAATTCACGTTAAACACCACACCTTCCACACCTCAAAACCCGGTTTCATTGTCTCCACCTTCAGTTTCTTTTCCGATACACAACCTCAAACCTCAAAACACACACCAAAACCACCACTCAAAATAGAAGAAACCAAAAACTTCTTTATCATTTTTACTTTGAATTTTGATTTTTTTTTTCCCTTTGCTGATGGAACTGAACTTGCCAGCTGAGCCCGAGCAGATTGCTGTGGCGGCGCCGCCGGAAGGAGGAACCGAGTCCGACAACTTCTTTGGCTTCGCCGAAAGCCTCGAAGACTTTTTACGCTTCGAGCCTTCGGAATTCGACATCTCCAGCCTCCCCCTGCAGCCACCGTCGCCCTCCGCCGTCGAATTTAACTTCGCCGCCGCGATGAACATTGCTCCGTTGTCGGAGGAGGAATTGAGCAGCTGTTACGAAACGCCCGACGACGTTGGCCGGAGCCAGCCCGTTGAGTCCGGTGTCTTCGTCGGACATGGAACGACCGACGACGCTGCCGGAAAGAAGTCTGGCGGCGTAGAGGAGGGAAGTGCGGGGCGGCGGCACAGGGTAAGCATTGCCGTTGGTGGTCGGGTGATTAAGAAGGCGATGACCAAAGAGATGCTCGATGAACTTATTAGGGTTGATCCCAAGAAAGCTAAAAGGTTGAACTTTAAAAGTTAAATTATTATTTTTCGAATCAGTATATTTAAAATTGAAACTTAACATAATTTTCTGTGTATTATTTACATTGCAATTTCAATTTTTTTAATTTTTTATGATATAATACCGCTTTTATTTCAATTTATTTGTTAATTGTGATAACTTGATATATTTTTATATATTTAAATACATTGATAAAAGAAAACACCAAATTATTTCAATTGATAAATAAATTGAAATGAAGAGAGTAATTTACTATATCTCTCTCTATACATAAATTCTTATTATATTACTCTTTTTTTAAATTATCTGTTTATTTTAAATATTAAATTATTAATTATTTTTTAACTTTTATACTTACATTAATTATATTTATTAATGAAGTAAGTAAAAAATATAAATTAGGTTATAAATATATTTATTAATGTGTGTGTAATTCTTAAATTGACAATCATGCTTTAATTTTACCATGCTCTTTTTTTTTTTGTTTTTTGTTGGGGGGGGGGGTGAGAAAATGGAGAATAAGTTTTGAGGTGGAAGATTGATGCACTGAGATTGGTTGAGTTGTTGTTTGTTGTAGGATTATTGCTAACAGGATGTCTGCTGCTAAATCGAAGGAGAGGAAAATGCTTTATGCAAATGAATTGGAAGAGAGGGTGAAGCGGCTTCAGATTGAGGCAACTTCAATCACTGCGCAGGTTGCCACCGTTGTGGTATGTATTTTTCCTTATGCATTATTTCTGGCTTTGCATAAACATAAAATGTGGTGACTTGGGTAAGGATCAAGTTTTAAGTGTCTCTTCACCAGATAGGCTTTGTGTGTGTTCTTTTATTGGCTGACAATTAATGTTCCATTTTCCTGTTCCCTTGCCGTTTCCATACAAATATATTTATGTACACATGTACTACCTCTGTGCATATCTGATATTCTTAAAAACAAAATTTATGCCGATTTTCTGGTTGATTCTGTGTTGCTAACCATTACTCCTGACTACTATATTTAAAAAAAACCATAGACTTCCTTTTGATTATCGTAAGCTCGAAATGGCTCACTACTGTATGTATTTCAGTCATGATGACTAGCAACAAATCCTCGTATAACTTCAAGCGTTTTAACCATATTTATCTATCTTTAATTGATTGAAGTGGGTGGAAGTGAAACACATGCGTGCATGAAGTGTATGTCATGGGATATATCTTCCTTTGGATATGTAATAAAAGAAATGTTACGTGAATTTATTTCTCACCTAAAATATCACAGGGACTCATCTATAATTTATTTTTGAAAATAATAAAAAAATTAAACCAAAAAATTTATCATTTTTAATGGTAGATGATGAATGAATTAGTACAATGTCTCAAATAAAATAAGTTCAGCCAACATTTCTTGCATAAGATCTAGAAGGAAAATTTTCTAGTTGTCAGCTTTGATATTTAAAGAAAAAACAGCTGCTCATCCCTGATTTGGTAATTCTAGACCACATTTCACTTGTAAATGATATAGCGATTGTTCCATATCTGGAAACCCAAAGTCTAGGAAAACTTAGTATAAGTCTTGAAGTCACGTGACAATCCAATCATCTATGCATTATTGTTGTAACAAATTTCCATGTACTGCTAATTGATGTTTACATGAAGATATGATGTTTCAGCCATTTCCTCTTGAAATGGAACTTATAGAAACTACCGTTACGTTACTATTGGACTATAGAATCTATTGATGATTAAATGTAACTGGTATGTTGCTACCACATTGTAAGTTGGTAATTAAAATTCATTATGTTTTTACTTTTTACTTCAGTGGGTTTTTTGTGGTTCATAGTTCTTAGAATGTATGGTGACAAAGTGATTTATCAAGTCTCTTATACCATTTTGTGAGGATTAAAGATGGCAAGGTCCACATTGTGCTATTATGAGTGGTTTGGTGCCTTTGGTGGGAGATTAAATGTTCTTCCTAGCTTCTTTGTGGTACTTGGCTGATGGCTAAAGGGGTTTTCTTTATTGGATATTGATAGAGATTGTCGTGCTTTGCTCAGTCGGTGTGTAACTTAATATTGATGTGATATATAGAAGTGAACAAATTATGCACCACCACAATGATTCCGTGGGTCAAATGGCTTCCTCCACTATCCAGGTTTGTTTCATGAGCAAGACTGGAGCGAGAGAGTACAGATTCAAAATTCACTGGTGCTTTTGCATGTGATTAAAATAAGAAGAGGAAATAATTATGTTAATTTTGTCCATTTAGTTATATTCAATTTATGTACACATGTATAAGGAGACATATACAATGAGAAAAATGAACAAACATATTAATCTCGTATAATGCAGAGAGACAACACAGCTTTGACTGCCCGGAAAGAGAAGCTCAAAATGTGCATAGATGCTATGCAACAAGAAGTACAACTTCGATTTGGTATGCATGCTTCCATATTGGTTCGTGCCGAAAATATTGGACTTGCTTTTTCCCTTCCTATGACAATTAGTTGAATGACAAGAATCCTTACGCTAGTTGTATAAATATGTAGTATCACGATCGTTACCACTTCCCAAAGAAAAATGCTAGACGCTCATAATTTTTACCAGAATATATATTTTCTAAAATAGTGTGACATGCTTATTCATCATATTACTTTATTTCATTTAACAAAGATTCTTATTTTCTGTAAAAAAAATTTATAATTTTTTTAGTTTTGTAGCTTTGTTACTTCCCAAAATCTTGCAGGAAGAGACTGGGAAATCCTAATAATGCATATTGTTTGACAGTAGTTCAGAAGAAAACTTATGTTACTTGAAGTTTGTTATAGCCTCCAAATTATTCTCTTGCTGGTTTTGAAATTTAGCATGTTAACATTATCATGGATAAACTCTTGTGCTTGCAGCTATAATCGAGCAATTAAAGGATGAACTAGAGCTCGCGAAGATAAAAACTGGTATGACTAGTAATCCTCCTTATGGGGTGCTGCTTCCTCAGTATTTTCCCCACTTAGCCCTGCATCAGCTTCCTACTCTCCCACCCCACCATATGGTCCTTCAGCAGCCACAGTTTTGGATGCCGCCGCCACCGCCGCCACCTCCTCCTGCCTTTGGTCAGCCTTTCAATGAGCAGGGTGGCCCTAGCTACTCGAATTTCAATCCGCATGAATTGGTTCATGATATCAGCTGTGAATGATTGGTTGTATGTGGGACAATCATCACAAGCAACATCTTATTGTATCATTTTGTGAAGGATGTATCATTTTGCTGTTCAGTGACTTTAGTCCTTCATTGTTGTTGTTGTTGTTGTTGTTGTTGTTGTTGCTGTTGTCTAGTTTTACAGTATTAGGTTGGAACTATAGCCTATAAATGCTGATGCACTTTCCGCGTTTCAAGGTTGAAACCAGTGTCTATATACTGTATGTTCTACACCTCTATCTAGGACGGAACCACAGAGATTATGTCCTCTAGCACATTCAAATAGCATGAATTCAACGTATCTAAATATAGAGTAAATGTCATAATCATATAAGTTAATTCGTCAACTTTCTGTTTAGGATAGTTTTTCTCCTGGATAGGTAAAAAGGGCGAGGATCCTAAGAATGAATTAAAAATACGTTGGTAACGGGATCACAGAGAGAAATGAGAACAGATGAAATCATGTACTATAAAATGAACATGTCAAAATCATAAGGTGAAAAATTCGTAATCCCCTGAACCATAATAATGACAAAAATTGAACTTAACTCTACCAAAGAAAGAGTTTTTGTTAACCAATCTCTTAAAAACACTCGTTAAAAATCAAGAAAGAAAAATCTACATCTTTCAATTCACTAAAAACTAGAAAAATTTTACTTTTTTAATGAAAATTTTGCTTTTTTAATTCTTTAACTAGTGCCTATAAACCCACAGAAAAAAAAAAAAAGACTAAATCTATCAAAGTTTTTTCCCCCCTAAAAGCAACATCTGCATGTAAAATGATTGAACAAACTAAAGGTTAGTAAAATAATAGCCTGCCCAAATGCATTCACATATGAGAAATATTGTTTATACTATAAAAGTTAAACATCTTATAGACATTTTAGAGAGAGATAGATGTAAAATTTTTTGTTTCTTTCTCTATTAACACTTATAATCACCTATGTTTTGTGTCTGTATCCTCTAAAATGTCTATGATATATCTTATTTTTTTTATATACAGATAACATTCCTCTTCACATATTTGCTTCTTTTCCCTGCAATTGAAGGGAGAGTGGTTGCTAGAAAGAAGAATGCAAAAGATATTACAGAATACGTCTAAAATCAGAATTATACCAATGATGACTATATACTGACAATAAGTACTCTATAAGATAGAGCTATGTTAGTTGCAAGTGGAAAACATTAGTATAAACAGAATCATCGCTATCCCCTGTTTTATTCTCACTTTATGTCTCTCATTCATCAATATCAACTATGGCATTATTTTTATGTGCGAGCACGTGAACAGAAATGAAGTGTAATAATCATTTTCTCCAAGGCTCTAAATTATAAAAGATTCTTATATAAATACAAATTTAAACATCTGATAGTTAAGCACAATCATAATAAAATTGGACACCACTAATTTTGTTCAGGATATGAGTAATTCATCTGCCATATAAATCTAACAACTCTTATTTATATAAAGTTAGAATAAAAGTTAAGCCCCACCAACTTTGTACAAAGTATATTCCCTTATATCTGACTCCACTAATTTTATTATGAATATGCCTATATTAATAAGATGACTTGGATTTATATGTAAATACAAATTTTTCTCAAGATACATCCACTTATTCTAAACCCAAACAATTTTGTTATAAGTGTCTAAACATGAGCTAGTAAGTTTATATATATATATATATATATATATATATATATATATATATATATATATATACAATAAATATTTTTTTATAAATGATGCACTGCACAAGTACAATTAACAGCAGCAATGTAGTCTGCAATGCATGGTGGCTTTCTTAGTCCATCTCAGAACCAAATGTATCGCTTTTGAAGGAATTCACCAACAAAGGAGTCCACCATTTCGATGGCAACATGCTGCATCACCACCACATGTGCAATGTGTCCCCCTCAAACCAAACTCCACCTACGGGCAATGTCATCATCAAGAGGCCTCTCAAATGCAACCGTAGTGCTAAACTCATTCAACATTGCACCAATGCCAGCATCACGAAGTAGATCCAGTAAGTAACATGCATTCATTATGCACTTGTCCACTTCTTCCTCTAGTCCTATTAAACCCTTTTTTCTGCAAAGCATACCAAAGGAAGATTGGAGCATGCCCACTCCGGCTACCTGTGATTGCGGCATCCCTTGAAGCAATGATTTCAACATCCCTAGATAGGGCATTGATGTATTCTAAATGAGTTATTACGACACCACAAGGATTTGGGCATCCCAAGAACTTGTGTCCAGAATCATTTATGCTTCCAATGGGTTTCTTGAAAGCTATCCTCGGTGCCTGTGCGATCATTCAGATTATACTTTAAGATGGAATCAAAATTTAGTAGGGATCATCTAAACGCTAAGGAAATTTTGTAAAGAAATGCGCACATCTTCAACCATATGTGTTTCTAATAGCACAATCAAATTAGGGAATGCTTTTATTGAATAAGGCCAAAGTGTATAATAACTTTTACTCACTGATTTAACAAAAGGAAGCATGATTCCAAATAGAGCTTCATCACAGTGAATATAGTATCGATCACAAGAGAAACCACTTTCCTCAAATGTTTGTATTACAAGATCAAGGTCATCAACAGCTCCTTTCATTGTTGTCCCTGCAATAGAACCCTTTATAGTTTTCCAAGAGTTTGTATACATTGTGCACAAAAGATCAACATACAGAGAATGTGAGTACTTAAGCTTGTTAAGGGGGTGAGAGTGAGACCTATGTTAAGATTGATGATGGCTGGTTTGTCCTTGTGAGCAAGTAGTAAAGCCTTTAGATCAGCGCAATCAATATATCTCACCAGAGACTAAAGTGCCAACCTAACTCACACTCTGCATCCGATACATTCTTGCTATTTTGATTATTGAATAATGTGAATCTTGTGAAGTATATAGAATCCCATTTGGAAATTGTTCTCTCCTATATATATAGATATATAATAAAAGGATGTGGAAATCAAGTTCAACAAAACTGACCCTACTAAAATCCTAATTGGGTAGATTTATTAAATATATTTTATTCATTTTTAGAAAGTTTTTTTAAGGAAGATACAAAAAGCCATCAACATTTAAGAAACAAAAATAAAAAAGAAATAAAAATAAACATATAAATCCTTATTGACCATTATGGGTGATGGAATTTGGGGAGAAATTAAATTAACGTCATCATGCCACCTCACCAATTCCACTATCCATGAACCCTCTTTTAGAATAATATATATGATATATGATGTAGTGAAAGTAATGGCCTATAATAGTTGAGGTGCTGAACTTTAAATAGATTAGAGCATCCTTCCTTGTCTATAATCAAATTCCCAAATCTGATCTCATTCAAAAGATCAATATTACCAAATGAAAAGATTTTTCCAATATTTTCCTTTAAAAAATATTGGTGGCGACTCCATATAAAAATATTTCAAATAAAATTTTTATAGTTACCTTCCCATCGCGGTACGTTGTGATGGATAATGGATATTCGGATTACATTACATAAACATATATATTAGTTAATCAAAACATCCCTGTTAATTCTCCAACTTTCTATTTAAGATTTTTTTTTCCCTTTGAGTAACTTAAAGGGACAAGGGTCCTAATAACCAATTAATAAATACGTTATAATGAATATTGACAAATAAAAATGACAGCAGAAGAAATCACATGGTATAAAAAGAACATGTCAAAATCACAAGATGGAGAAGTCGTATTCCCCCAAACCACAGTTAAAAAATTGAACTTAATTACTATTTTGAAAAAATAAGAACTAAATCCATCAATTTTTCCCCCTAAAAGCAGCATCTACGTAAAATAATTAAAGAAAAACAGATGTTAGTAAAATAATAGCCTGCCCAATTGCATTCATAGATATTTGTTTCTTTTCCCAATAAGTGAAGGGATAGTGACCACTAAAATGAAGAATGCAGGAGAAATTATAGAAATTAAATATATAAGTCTAAAATCAGAAAGATGTACAGCTGATGGGTGCAGCCAATAAGTAGTCTATAATATATTATTCAACATCACACGCCCAAATTCCTCTGTGGGATAGACTTATGCTAGTTTGCACATAGAAAACAATTCATATAAAGTAAAAAGAATTATCACCATCCCTTTTATTTTTTTTTTCTCTCTCTTTATATTATATCTCTCATTCATCAATATCGTCACTTCTATGCAAATTAAGTGTGAGAATCATTTTCCCGGAGGCAAAAAATTATGCAATGCACAAGCACAATTTACAGCACCAACGTCGTCTGCAATGCATAGAGGCTTTCTAAGTCCATCTCGGAACCAAATGGATCGCTTTTGATGGAATTCACAAACAAAAGAGTCCAGCATTTCAATGGTAACGTGCTGCATCACCACCACATGTGCAATATTTCCCTTGCAAGCCAAACTCCACCTACTCAGAAAGTCATCATCTAGTGGCTTCTCAAACATAACCGTATTGCTGAACTCATTCAACATTGCACCAATGCCGGCATCACGAAGTTGATCCAATAAGTAATGTGCATTCATTATGCACTTGTGCACTTCTTTCTCTAGTCCTATTAGACCTCTTTTCTGCAAAGCATACCAGAGGAAGATTGGAGCATGCCCACTACGGCTACCTGTGATTGTGACATCCCTTGAAGCAATGTATTCAACATCTCTGGATAGGGCACCGATGTATTCTTTACGAGTTATTACGACACCACAAGGAATTGGGCATCCCAAGAACTTATGTCCAGAAATAGTTATGCTTCCAATGGGCTTCTTGAAAGTTATCCTTGGTGCCTGTGCGATCATACAGACCATAAGATGGAATCAAATTTTGGTACGAATCATCTAAACACTGAAGCTAGGAAATTTTGTAGAGGAATGTGCAGGTTTATTTCAAATTTCGACCATATCCATATACAATCAAATTAAGGAATATTTTATTAGATAAAGTTTACTCACTCTTTCAACAAAAGGAAGCATGACTCCAAATAGAGCTCCATCACAGTGAATGTAGAACCGATCACGAGAGAAACCACTTTCCTCAAGTGTTTGTATTACAAGATCAAGGTCATCAACAGCTCCTTTCATTGTTGTCCCTGCAATACAACCCTTTAAAGTTTGCAAAGTGTCTGTATATATACATTGTGTACAAAAGAGCAAGAAATGTGAGTGCGTAAGCTTGTTAAGAGCGGGAGACCTATGTTTAAATTGATGATGGCTGGCTTGTCCTTGTGAGTAAGTAGTAAAGCCTTTAGATCAGCGCAATCAATTTCACCAGAGACCAAAGTGCCAACCTTCACAGATTGCATTCGATACATTCTTGCTATTTTGAATATTGAATAATGCGAATCTTGTGAGGTATATAGAACCCCATCTGGAAATTGTTCTCTCCTATATATACATTAATAGATATAAATCAATGTTTGTGTTGAAGATAAATTTTTGAAACAACAAAAGGCTTGCTCCAGAAATCAAGTTAAAAAAAGGGAAAAAAAAAAGAAAAGAAAACTGACCCTACTAAAATCCCGTGAAGATTGCCTTCAGTTCCACCAGTTGTGACGTATCCCCAGTACTCATACTTCTCTATCTCCCATAGGTTTGCAAACCAATCAAGCACACAGACTTCAAATGCTGTTGAATTTAGAGTGAAGCTGCTCCCTAGAAATGGATCGCCTGCATTGTTCAGGTGAAAATGAAGCAACGGTGCCAACGTGTCATAGTTGAAGTCTTCATTAGTGGGGTAGCCTGCTTTAGTGGATGTCATTAGAGGATTTCTAGCAAGTTGTAACCTTGTCAATAGATACATAGATGGATGGGTGTCGCGACCTACCCCGGAGGTAGCCGATGGGAGGTGACAAAAAAAATTTTTTTGAGAAATTTTTACAGAAAAATATTTATTTATTGAAAATGTGATGGAGTCGTCACCAACAATTTATTTAAGGAAAATCATTGAAAAATATTTTAAAATAATTTAATATTGATATATGAAAATAGAATCAAATTCGAGAGTCTGATTATGCATAAAAAAGAGTAAAAATCGAATTTCATTACATTGTAATGCATTTGCCCTAAAATGGTTATGCTAAAATTAATTGTGAAAATTAAATAACTTAGGCATATCAAATTTACCTATAAGGACATTTAAAAATAAATGAGCAAATTAGATCATAATCTATTAAAAACAAATAAAAAAAGGATAAATTAAAATATTTACGAAAAAAAAAAGATAGCAACAAAATTATGAAATTTTATAATTTGCTTTGACTTGTACTCCTATGTATCGTTCGATGCATTGAGAAATTCAAAGCCACATAGTTCTTTAAAGAAAAAGAGTATGGATTAATTGTTTTTAATTTAAAAAAATGTTTTCTTTTGAAAAGACTTTTTTAAAAAAGAAATATATTTGTGCAAGGGGTTCAAGTTAATACTATGCTACTCGATAAACGCCTATGATCTAAACAATTTTAAAGGTGGCTTCTGCTACTAAATCAAGATTGTTAGTCATTGTAAGAAAAAAATAATAATAAACAAATAAATCTATTTCAATCTGTGTAGCACTAATATGGTAGATAGGGTTGTTGTCTCGTATCTAGGCGGGGTTCGTGTCAAATATGGACATGACACGGCCTAATCCATCCTCCTCCCTTTTTTATGTTTTTATTTTTTATTTTTTTAGTTATCATCTTTAATACTGTAAGGATATCGCATAGGAGATAACAGAGACACTCTGATATAAGGTTGACACTCCAAACACAAGGTCACTACTGCTATCATGATCATCTTACCATCCCCACTCGCACCCCCCTTTAGATTCTGACCCTATACCTTTCCATCCTCCCCCTAAAAGCCCAACAACCACCTATCTAGGTTAACACAATAGCTTTGCGAAGAGCCCATCCCTAGCCCCAAGCTTGAAAATTCAGAGACCCTCATCTACAGGATGATCATGAGCTATGCTTGGACCACCCGCCATCAAAACTTGATCCGTTCCATGGCCCCAAAGTCCAACCCACGAGGTGGGTGGCTCATTGGTAAGGCGGCAAGGATGTTGAATGCATTGAAGGAGCAGAATCCAAAGCTCTTGTGGTTGTGATTGTGTTTGTGGTGGTGGCGGTAGTAGTTGTTGTGGCGGTGGCGGTGGTGGTGATGGTTATGGTGGTGGTTAGGGGCGGATGTGGAAGAAGATGAGAGAGTGAAGGTGAGGTGGTTGGGTTTAGTGTTGTTGGAAGTGGGTAGAATTTCCACAAAAGAGGATGGTGCACTAGTAGACCTTAAGGGAAAAGTACTACGGTGATCATGGTGCATCAAGCACCATTATTAAAAGGTGCATCGTAGCCTTCATCGTGAGTTTGGTCATGTTGTTTTTTTTTTATCTTTTTTATTTTTATTTTTTTGCTTTTTATAGATATTGGAGTGTCTTGTCTATGCTTTGGGTAAGAGTGGTTCTTGGAGAGGAGTAGTGTGACTATATGGTGCATTGTTGACTGGATATATTTGTTTAAATGCATGTATTCAATTCAAAATTCCTTTCACTGTTTTAATGTTTGATTGAAATAGTACAACTAGTATTTGTGGAATGTTCCAAAAGATATGCAGGGTAGCCAAAAAACTATTAGCATTGTTTTTACTTGTTTTTAAAGAATTTTATTATAATTTTTTTGTATTTCATAATTTCTTATATATATATATATATATATATATATATATATCTTAGATTATATACTTATCTCCGTATCAGTATCATATCATTTCAATATCATATTTTACTTATGTACTTCATAGATTTCAACCAAACAACATATTTACATGAAATATTTAATCAAGATTTTAAAAATGAAATCCATATTCGTATGAGGTTCAAATTAACATTAGACTACTCAATAAATCATTATAAACTAGACAACATTGAAGGTAGCATCCATTGCTCAATCAACGTTAGTCACTACATGGATAGAAAAATATACGAAAATATATCATTTAGCTATGGATTTATTTTAACCAAACAACGTGTTAATATAATATAATCAAACAAGCATAAATCAAGTAAGCAATCAATAGAAAAGGTCAAAACACAATGGAGCCAACCAAAGTGAAAAACAAAGGCATTCAAACTCATTTTTTTTATTTTATTTTTTTATTTGTTATTTTTGTTTAATTTTTTTTAAAAAAATTAGAACAAAATCATAAATTGCTCTCTAAGCCTAAAAGAAAATAATCAACCCAGCACAAAAGACATAAGCTCACAACAAAAAGTTCATAAGATTAATAAAACTATTAAAAAAAAACCGTGACAAGAAAACAAAGGGAAAGGGGGGTTAGGGGTATCAGGTCTTCTTTTGTGTTCTATCAATTTCTTTATTTTTTAAATTTTGATATTTTATGGTTTAAATGTATTTTTCATTTTTCTGACAGCTCTAACTAAATTATATGCTAAAGCTAGTTAATATCTTGTTATCACCTGATGTATTAATTTCTTATTAGATCCGAAGGTACGACAAGAAAAAAAAATTAAAAAAAAAATCCACAGCATCAATGTTTTATTGTTGGGTAAGGGGGGCGTGGAGTAGGCTGCTGCCTTTCTTTTTTGTTGCTTTTTTTTGGGTTTTAATCTAAACTGAAGAATTATTGTTGGATATTGGGTTTTTAATTCAAAACATGGGTCTAGACAAAACGATTGGCCTCGAGTACATATATATATGTTTTGTACCTTCTGTATTTTTTTAATGTTTAATTACTGCCTTTTAAATCATGAAAAAAAAAAAAGGCATATGTAAAAGGGTGCTAAGTCAAATGATGGTCAACTATCGAGATTGGTAAATTAAATTTGAACTCGTGAATTATGCAAATGCTGATGCTAAAATGATGATGCAAATTTCTTTTGATTACGACAAAGAATTTAATTGATATGCACTGACAATATAAAACAGTTTTATACTATCAACTAATAGAATTATTAAAAAGTGAGAAATCATAGTAGGTCCCTCATTACAATGGGTGATTATTTATATAAATAAGCACTTTCTACTATTTTTATTGACTGATAGTATAAAATTATTTTATACTGTCAATACATTTAAATTAAATTCTATAACAAAATATATTGCTCACAATGAATGTGAATTAACAAAAATGAAAGTCATTTTTTTTTTCAAAATCCTTAAATACTCAGCCCAATTGATTAAATTTACTCAATCAAAAATTGGGTGCTAACAATAGGGATAAAGTAAAGGCATCAAAAGCTTACCCAAAAAGCGTGACTTGCACAGTTCAAGTGTCTCCAAATAGTGGGTAATAGCTTGAGCCAAATTGGCTTCTCTCTTCCCTGGGCATTGGCCGATAACAAGGCTCATTTGTCCATTGTTCTCTTGGGTTTCTATCTGCATTTCTTTTTCTCTAGATGGATTGCCATTGCTGACAACCCTTGGCAACTGCTCCGTGGCATGAGCTGCTGGAGTGGATGTCACTGCCATGTTCCTCCCCATTGAATTCTCGATCCTATCTGTGCATTTATATCTGTTATTCTTACAAGGCGTATCATGAAATCATGCATTTATATAGAGAGAAATTCTATAGATATTTCTAATGCAAGAAATCGCCAACCCAAGTCACGTGTTTTGTGGACCATCACTATTTTTCCACTTTTAGTTTTTTTTTTTTCTTAGGAAATGTAGTTTTAGGTTGGAATTATACTGATCAGATAGAGTTTTTTCTTTTCCAAAGTAAACATTTCTAATATTCAAACATCTGATGTTGTAAATAAGATTCGTCTAGAGTCGTAGTTCATTTCCACAGTAGCCAATCACTTTTAGTACAATTTTTAATGTAAAAGCTAGTGAGTTAATATATATGTAAATGATATAGAACATCACCTTATTCTTGTTGCCTCTAATAATTTCTATTATATAGATTAGGTTTCAACTTTTTTCAAAAAGTAATTACTAATAAATAAGTAGTTGTTGCTTCTACATTTGAAGAAATCCTAACATGTTAGTGGAGCAAGAAAAAAGTTATTACGTTGTATTATTCAATGTCCTTCAATGTAATCTTGTTGGCTACTGATGTCTTCTACTTATCTACTTTGCAATGCATGTTATTTTTTAAGTGCTTAACATACGTAGAATAGTACAAAATAATAATTTTTTTATATATATTACTTTGGAAATATTTCAGAACTTCTCTCCACATTAAGCACGTTGGAATGCATTGCTGACATTTTGTTTGGTAGACATGCGTTGATATCATTATTGTGTAGGGAATAAGATATTAACGCTCAGAGAGAATTCATTTTAAATACAGGAATAAGAGCAAAATAAATTCGTAGGAGAAACAATAAACTCTCAATCCAAAATATAAATCTACTCTATTTTTTCCCTCTCAAATTCTTTATTTCCATTTTCTTTTCTCCATCCAAACAACGCCTAAAGGATTTGGATCCTCTGGATTATCTCGTTGCATATGAACATGATTCAAAACAAGTATAAAAAAACTTTTATCCATCATGAAAGACGAGACTGAGATCTATATTCAGATTGATGATGGCTGGCTTGGCTTGTCTTTTCTTTGAGCAAGTAGTAATGCCAGTAGATCAGCACAATAAATCTCACCGGAGACCGAGAAACTTCACACATATTTTTTAAATAACTAAACAATAAAAACAAATACCAAATCACTTAAATTAAGTGTGTATTTGGATTAGCATTTATAAATGAGTGTTTGGACTAACTTAATTCTATAGATCAAAATTGAATTAATGTCAATATGATTTATGTTTGGGAACTTTTATGTCAAGAGTGATTATGATATAATAAATATTGTTTAGATAATAGTAATTAAAATCATTTTTACTTGTAAAATTATAAAGAAGGGCATATTACAATGTTAATATTTTTTTAATTACATTTCATTATTTCTAAATATACTTAATAAACTATATAAATGTTATTATATTTTTTAAAAACTGTTAAATAAAAAATATCAATTAAAAATTTTAATTAATCAAGTTGTAATATATTTATATGATTAGCACTGATATGGTAACTCAATATATTTATTTCATTATTTTTTTAGTTAAATTTTAACAAGTGAAAAATATTATAAAATAATTAATTTTCACTTTTAATATTATTATTATTAATAAATGAAATATAAATAATAAATATTGTTTTATTTGTTAAATTTATTATGGTTTTTAGAAAATATTTAAATAATAATTGAATAAAATATAAAATATTTAGTAAAGATAATATTGTTGAATAGTGCCCCAACTCGAATAATGCACTTCGTTTCACGAACTTAAGTACCAAGTGAAAAACAAGCAGCAGTTAGTAAATTTATTAAAGGTCTCCAAAAGTGAAAAGTTAATTATTTTTTTTGGGTGAATATGAAATATCTAACGCAGAAGCAACTCCTGTTGCTTTTACTTACTTTAACCCAAGTTTGGATGCATATTCAATTTCAACACCTGAAAGCCAAACATAATTTTTTCTTCTAAAATCATGTTTAACTCAAGTTGAACGGGAATTTGATATTTCCAACATCAATCCAAAGTTCCAAACAGACGCATTTTGTTGGATGCCTTCAAATCTGAACGGGCTCCAATTAAACGTTTCCACCTAACTTTGTTTTTCGGTGAGCACGTCTTCACCTTCCAGTTCACGGAACTCACCAATCTCCATCTTGTCAACTCTCATACGTACTACAGTCTACAGTCCTAGGCTCCCACACGCCACACAATTGTTGCGCTCTTTACTGACACTCACTCTCCAAAGGACCACAACCCC
The DNA here is from genome assembly GCA_031439595.1 of Pterocarpus santalinus. Lineage (NCBI taxonomy): Eukaryota > Viridiplantae > Streptophyta > Magnoliopsida > Fabales > Fabaceae > Pterocarpus > Pterocarpus santalinus. Next base: position 53,407,849 of record CM062526.1, read on the forward strand.
GTTCGGTCACTATCATCCCGGACCGTGAAAAGTAAAAGGGTAAAAAGAAAGGCGGCGAAATCCTTCAGGTCACCCGCAAGTCAGCGTCGGCGAAGCTTCACTCTTTAACAGAGATCTTTACATAAATATAAATTTAATATCTTATATTTATATATATTTATAATAAAAATAGATTAATTCTATCATTTTATTTAAAATATACTCAATTATTTATAATTATGAATGTGCTTAAATATAAAATAATAAATTTGTGTCCATATAAGAACTTCTCATATGTAGAGATATGTTTGATGAAAAAAATTATTCTCTTTATCAATTCTGGTAGAAGCGATTGCTGCTTAATTATATTATTAGAAATTACTGGACTATCATTAGTTTATTTATAAAATTGATTGGATTGTAATTTAATATTTTCTGAGATTCAGTAATATATATTGGAATAAGATGAATTATTAGAAATTATATGTTAGACTTTGGGACCAAATATGTTGGTGTACATGAATTGATGTTGGCTCGATTGCTTGATCTATAATGGGTAAAATATGACAACTTATTATAAAAAGATAAATTATCTTCCTACTATCGTTATAAATATGTGTGTCTCTTAATGAAAGAAGACACTTTTAGTGTGATTATTAGCTCATATTAGGCTATTTCTCTTATTTGGGCAGAGCTAGATAGAAAACACCCTTATATTTTGGTAATTGTCAAAATTCAAGAGTTGTTTGATAGAGATTGGGTGGTTCATATAAGTCACATTTTCAAAGAGAAAAATCGTGGCGATTGCATAACTAACTTGGGCTATTCTCTACTACTTGGAATTTATTTTTATTTTATTCTACCTAATTGTATTTGTTCTATTTTACTTGAGGATTTGGTAGGCGTTAACCTACCTAGATTGATTGTTTAGCTTGTTTTGTTTGGACTTTTACCTCGTATACCCACCCAAAAAAAAATTAGCTCGTATTGCTCTGTCAAAGAAGGGAGACAGGAAGGACAAAAGGAACCACCATTGCTCTATATATTAATATTTTAATATCATGCGTATATTTTTTGAGTATTATTATCAAATTTTATACCACATATATAAGGACAAACTATGTGAGTAGGTACATAATAAATCAAAAGAAACGCATCTATCATTTGGTGTGCGTGACACATGCGAGTACAGATCCATCATAACAAAACCCCTCGTACCAAAAATATGAAGTGCGTTTGTTTCGAAAAATAAAGTTCATTTCGATTGACATTCTTTGAAATTTTTTTTTTTAAAATACTTACATAAATTTTTAGAGATGTTTAAATATAACTTTTAAAAAAATAATTTATCACATTTTTGTAAAATTAATACTACCCAACTTTTAAGAAAAATAAAAGAAAAAATAATTTTTAATAAAATTATCTTCTAAAATTATTATTTATATTTATTCAAAATTATAATAAATTTTTTTATCTTTTATTAAACTATGGTTCTCTTTTTTTTTTTAACTTTTTTATTGTAATTTAGCTATAAAAAATATTTTTATTTTTTTGATATTTAAATAGACTTATAAGTACTTTTAATAATTAAAAAAATTCTCAAATAGTCTATCCAAATATAAACTAATTTTTTCAAAAAAAATTAAAACTCTACCAAAAAAAATTTAAAGAAAAAGGTCCTTTTTTTAGTTCATCCACACGTATCCTAAGTAATTTTTAAAAAAATCACTTTTTCATCTTAGCTTCTACTCAAAAATTAAAAAAAAAAAATTATTTTAAAATTTGAGTAAAAGTTAAAATAAGTAATTTCTATTAAGAATTTTTTTTAATAGTTAAAAAATCACGTTTTGTTAAAAAAAAAAAAAAAAAAACACACCGGTAAGCATGAACGTGTAGCTTTTTGTCAACATGCAGGTACATCAAAGTAAACTAAACTAACAAGTCTAACTATCATCACAAGTGAAGCCAATGGAGGCAAATGAGGTATGGGTGTCAAGTTCAGTATCAGGAGTATGATGGTATCTGATGTGTGCTCTAATACAGAGCTATGATACTATCAAAGGACTTGAAAAAGGGAGATTTAATCAAGTCCTCAAATAATTAAAACTTTTATTGCATTATAAAAGCCAAACTAAAACTCTGAATGACTAAATTTCTATTGCAATTGATGATATCTCTTAGTTTAGTTGTTTATCGAACTCATAATCCGTTGATTTAAATGTATAAGAAGATATGATAATTAGATAATATGTTTGATAACTCAAATTAAATTCAAAGTCAAAGAAATGTAAATGAGATAACGATATAAAAGAGCTAATTCGATCTTCACAAATTTGGAGTCTACTTCCAATTCTTATTGATAATTTGTGAAAAATCTATATAATTTTTATGATATATTTGTATATTAATTGTTCCAATATATTTTCAAAAAGATAGTTTTCTTGATTTATTTTAATAAATTTAATTTATCAATGCTATAAGTGAAAATATAATTTTTTAAAGGTTAGTGGATAAAGGTTCTCACTAGATTTATTTAGATACAAGATAGATCTACTTAGATATGAGAAATTTGTTAAGATATGGAATAAAAATATGAAATAAGAAATATGTTATAAATAAAATTAGTGGCAAGATGTGTGAGAGAGAGAACAAGAGAGAGACAAATACTTTGGGTTATGAGAGAGGATGTACAAAAGATTTTAGTTATGAAAATAAAGTGATATTTTTATATTATTTTTCTTCTTATAATGAAAGTATTTATATTTAGTTTATTAGATTCGTACTTAAGTGTTTATGGGACTCATTCCAATGCGCATCCCCAACACTATAGCACCCTTAGTTGGAAGCGCTGTAGTGCCAATGTCGAGATCGGCCAAGCTAGTTTTGATTTTTTAAAAATAATTGTAATGTCTTCAAGAGAGTTATCCATTGTTAGAGAGAGAAACATAAATTAAGGATTATTGTGCTTCTGAGAATGTTATGTGTTGTGGGGTAGGAAGACTTCAGGTATCAAAATTTCATCTTTAAGGTATCATATGTTTCTACCAATTGACATGACTTTGAGATTTATTATTTTCTTTTCATCTTTCATGAGTTGCTAAGTTTCTTTTATGTGTGAAGAATATGTATTTCAAAGAAACAAGCTTTGTATTTCTAAATATTATTTTAATTTTATTTTTCAATAAATTACGTAATTTCTAGTATTTTTAACGCTTTCTTAGCTTCAGCCACCCTTGAATGATACATAGTTTGATACTGTTAAATGTAAATTTATTTTATAAAATAAGTCAATGTAAAAATTATTATGAACTAAAGTGGATTCTAGGAATAGAAATACACACTTGTTAAGTCTTTTGAATTCATGTTCTTCATTCAACTGGCAATTGTATTGATTAAGAAATCAACTTAATATTAGGTAATGCAAAATCTAAGAATTTAAATGAACTCATACTCTGACACATGAATTTCATTCATTGTTATTTCTCATAATCTATTGCTTGCTTATTTTTAATTTTACTTTCACGTAATTTAAATTTCTGCAAATTATCTCTTTTGCGACTTGTCTAAATTACTTTTACGTAATTTAAATACTAAAAAGTAAAAATTTTATACATACAATAAAGAGAAAAAAAAAAAAAAGACACAAAATGTTGGCCTTTCTACTCAATACCCACCCACCATCTAAATTGTGTCTTTCTTTATTTGTATTATATTTATGAAATGTCTATTTTTTGATATTCAAATAATATTTCTCCTTATGATCTTTTAAAATCTTTTTTACCTTAAAGATTTTATTGTATGCATAATTTTACATGAATTGCGAGGTAAAGATAGTAGGCTACTATTAAGAGGTTTGTCCTAAGTAATATATAAAACTAATCCAATTGGATAAATGATTCACTATATTAATCTTGTAAGTGATTTTGAAAAGTTGGAGTAATTTCTTTTTTAATCACCACTATCTCGAATTTACTAGACTTGAGTCACACAATACAATGATAAATCTCTTTTAGAGTCGGTTTTTTTTTTTTTTTCTGTCCATAATATTGAAACAGAAGACTTAAAAGAAAATAAGTATCAAATCTCTTGAAGTAATCAACCATGGATACAAGTTAGAGTATTATGGCAATAATTAGAAACCCATACATCAAGTGCAACCCACTGTGATTAGTGCTAATTTGAAGTCAGAATTTGAGAATAAGGTGGTAATGCTAATCAGGCTGTGAGTGGTTAATTATATGTGCAACGGCATTTTAGCAGCAGTTTAGTTTTACGATTGTTAGTGACGTAATTCTATGCCTTCTGTGTTTTTGCTTTTCAAATTAGTATTTTGCCCTTTCCTCACCGTTTCTTGGTGAGTTGACTTGTTTTATGCAATTATCGGGGGGTAAAAAAAAAAAGGAGACTTTCTCAGTTCATCTTGGAACCAAATGGATCTGTTATGAATAAATTCCATAACAAATGAGCAGCACTTCCGTAGTAATGTGCTGCATCACCACCACATGTGCAATATTTCCTTTGCATGACAAATTCCACTTACGGACAAATTGATCATCTAAAGGCCTTTCAAATACTACCGCACAGCTCAACTCGTTCAGCATTGCACCAATGGCAGCATCACCTAGTTGTTTCATTAAGTAACTTGCATTCGTTATGCACTTTCTTCACTTCATTCTTTGAATCCTAAACCTCTTTTATGAAGGACGTAACTGAGGAAAAAGATTGAAGCATGGCCTCTACGGCTACATGTGATTGTGGCATCCCTTGAAGCAATCACTTCAACATCTCTAGATAGGGCATTGATGTGCTCTAAACGAGTTATTACAACACCACAAAGAATTAGGCATCCGAGGAAGTTATGGCCGGAAATGGTTATGCTTCCAATGGCTTCTTGAAGCTTACCCTTGGTGCCTGTGCGATATGATAAGGTGGAGTTGTAAACAGACCCTCATGTTTTATTGAAAAGGGGACTAAATAATCTTTCGAAAATAATCTTTTGCAACAATAAATTTTAAATTTTAGAGATTTATTTAAAGTTAAGGTCATTTAGGGGCTAATATAATGTCGTATTTAATCATTTAGAGGCTTACTTAATGTCAAAAGAATTTTTAAGAACTAAATTAATGTCACATGAATTTTTTAAAGATTAAAATATATGTTTACTCTTATTATATATCTTGTTTTAGCTATTTTGTTATTGTAATATCTCCTTTATCATAAAATATTTTGTATGGAGTAATTTTGGTTCTTTTAAAATAAGTAGAACTTATTACCTTTATTATACATGGACTTAAACTGTGTTCAACTATTTATACATTGGTCAGAATATTTATACTTTGACTCAAAGATAATATTATGACATTCTGATGATTTTTGATTTATAGACAATATTCTAACTATATGATGACTTTTGCAAGGAAAACACCTTTGTACATTGAACTCACCTTGACAATTGAATTTGATGGCCTTATATTTTGAGAACTGTGTAAAAGAATCAAAATTATTTCATATAAAGTATTTTATGAAAAAGAAGATGCTATAGTTATTGGCTTTTGTAAAATAAAAAATTAAATAAAAATAAAATTCATATCTTTTATTTTAATTTAATAATTAAACTGAATTATTTTTATTTTAATTAAGTAAACTATAATCCAAATGGAAGATGGATGATAAATTTAATTTCAATATATTGTTATTATTAAACTTTTTTAATTAGTTTTATAAAAAATAAATTTTTTCCCATAAAAAAAATATCATGATGCACCCTTGGCGCAACAAATCCACTCTGAAGTTGACTTATCTACTTAGAAATATAAGCATGAGGGCCCAATATCTCAATAGCACCGTTGTTTAAAGCTTTGAATGAGACCTCATATATGAAAAATTTTTATTTACATCATTAGAGTATAAATTTTTCAATTCACCGAAAAAATATGATTTTTTATACAATTATTTTACTGTTAATTATTACATTATCAAAGTTTTGAATTTTTATTATATTTATTTCAAAAGTTATATAAAAATGTTATATTTTAAAATAAAAATCTAAACCTTAATTTAATCACACAATAGTTCACGAATACAGTCAGGATTGTCTTACAAAAACATATATATTATTAAGAGTGTGTTTGGACCTTTTTTAAAAAAAGAAAAAACCTTTTTCAAGTGTTTTTCCTTTTAAAAAAAATACTTTTATAAGTTTAAAAAAAAATATTTGGATATAACTTAAAAAAAAAACACTTATAAAAAAAGTTAATTTATCATATTTTTAAAAGTTAGTAATACTCAAGTTTTTTAAAAAAGTAGAATCAAAAGTTATTTTTAAAAGATAATTTTATGTGCATTTGTTTGTGCCTCTAGCACAAAGCACTATTTTTTTTTTCAAGATTTTTCAAAAAAAATTACTTATAAAATTTTTAATATTATTTGTTGTGCTTCTCACAAAAAATAGAAGAAAAAATAATTAATATTATGGTTTTTCAAGAAGTAGTAGAATAGAGAATTTTATTTGTCAAATTTAGAAATTATTGTATTCTTATTTTATTATAATTTTATCCCTAAAATTTTTTAAAAATATCACTCTTTTTTTTCTCTTTCTTTCTCTCCCTTTCCCATATTCTTAATTATAATTTTATAAAAAATTATACTTTTATATTTATTATATTCAAATAATTTAAAAGCTTTTTTTTTATACGTAATATGAGACTCGACTCACATTAGTGAGAATTAGCAAAACATATGCCACATATTGTCTTTCACTCTCAATCTAAAGCTCAGAATACCCACATAACATATAAAAAAACATCAAAACTAGAAAACACACCCATACTAAAAGAGAAAACAACACCCAAACTATAAAGGGAAACCAAACTGCTGTATTTAGCTAGCCTCTACTTGAATATCAGGATTTCATAAGGCTTTCTGACCACGGTATCCTTGCAAGCCTTGTTCCATACTCTAGCTAGCCACATGATTCTGTCTTTGAAAACTAGTTGATAGGTCCTTCGGAATCCACCTCCAACTCCATTGGCAATCAAACAACCAGCTCAATTACAAGATATTGAAAATCAAGAAGTAAACACCTTGAACCTGTGCCAGCACCAGCACTTCAGAGCAAAACTAAACACCAGGCTTAAATCACCGTGTCACCTCCCCATGAATCATGGTTTGGTACAAATAACAGTATCAATCAATGAAGCCATATCACCTTTCTTTGAGTTATTTGTTTACATTCATTCCTCCATAACAAAATGAACTCTGATTTTTCAGCTTAAGATAGTTTACCTCGTGTGAGCCAGCTTTTCATAATCTACAACTTATTGAAGCTAAATCTGCACTCCCAAGCAATATTATTTCCATGATACCACCAATATGTTATTTCCTTGGAAATGGTTATGACGGAAATATTTTCATCAATGGTACCCAGCTCTTCAAGTAAGAATTGAATAGACTCTGCTAAAGCTTGAACTTCAGCCTCGGAAACAGGATAAGCATTTATGCTATCAAACAAGAGGCACTTGGGGTTGACAACTTATACCAATTTAACAACTTCTAATTTTAATTAAAATGTACTTGTACGATATAATTATATATCCACATATAAAATATTTTTTTATTTTTATTTTTAGTTCTATCTCTATTTTTTATTTTAAAGAAGTACTTTTTTCAAAATTTTAATTAAATCAATATTAAAAATTACTTTTATTTTTACTTTCTTTTAGAAATTAAGTATTACTAATTTTTTGAAAAAAAGTGATAAATTAACTTTATTTTTTACATGTACTTTTTTTTAAAAAAATTAAAGTTATATCTAAACACATTTAAAAATTTATAAAAGTATATTTTTTTTTTCAAAAAAGAAAAACAAACCCACTCTTGGCAGAATAGGTGAAGTATATATTTTTTAAACAAATATCATAAAGTTTTATTTCTTGATGTCTTAAGAATATTAAATATATTTTACTGTAATAATAATTAACAAATATGTTAGTAGTATTGATAATCACAAATTAAAATGACAATAGCGGAACTCACGTGGTATAAGTCGCACATGTCAAAATCACAAGGCTGACAAGTCGGGTTCCCTAAAACCACAGCGAAAAAAGTGAACTTACTCCTTTTGAAAAAAAAAAATTAAGAACTAAATCTTTCAAAAAAATTTTCCTAAAAGCAGCATCTACATCAAACGACTAAAGAAGAACAGAGGTTACTAAAATAATAGCCTCCCCAGTTGCATTCACATATTTGTTTCTTTTCCAAATAAGTGAAGTGATAGTGACTGCTAAAATGAAGAATGCAGAAGAAACTATAGAAATTAATTATTTATATGAGTCTAAAATCAGAAAGTTGCACAACTGATGGCTGCATCCAATAAGTATTCTATAATATTTATTTAGTGTATATATATATATATAAAACAGAATTATCAGTATCCATTTTTTTCTTTCTATATATATCTCATTCGTCAATATATTGTTACACTTATGCGAAGGAGTAATATTATTTATATTTATTTTAAGGACTCATTGTATATAATAAAAGGGAAAAGCAAAAAGTGGTGAGTCTACAATGAATCCTAAAATAAGTTAAAAAAAAGAATACATTTTTCTATGCAAAGTGTAAGAATCATTTTCCCGAAAGCAATAAATTATGCAATGCACAAGCACAATTTACAGCACCAACGTCCTCTGCAGTGCATGGAGGCTACCTGTGATTGTGGCATCCCCTGATGCAATGACTTCAACATCTCTAGAGAGAGCATTGATGCATTCTTTACGAGTTATTACAACACCGCAAGGAATTGGGCATCCAGAAATAGTTATGCTTCCAATGGGTTTCTTGATAGTTATCCTTGGTGCCTGTGCGATCATCTGCTAGAACATATTTTAAGATGGAATCAAATTTTGGTACGAATCATCTTAACAATGAAATTAGGAAATTTTGTAGAGAAATGTGCAGGTTTTCAAATTTCAACCATATGCATTCTTAAAGACAGAAAGAAATTAAGGAATGCTTTTATTATTAAATAAAGTTTACTCACTGTTTTGACGAAAGGAAGCATGATTCCAAGTAGAGCTCCATCACAATGAATATAGAACCTATCATGAGAGAAACCACTTTTCTCAAGTGTTTGTATAACAAGATCAAGGTCATCCACAGCTCCTTTCAACGTTGTCCCCGCAATAGAACCCTTTAAAGTTTGCAAAGTGTCTATATATACACAGGCAGCTTCCAAAATGCACCTTATTATCTTTGGTGCATAATATATATTGAAAGTGTCTTGATCTAAATTGATAGACTATCTGTGCAGTTAAGTCATACATGTACAATCTAGTAGCCTCCAAAGGTAGAGACACAGTTATCTCTACTTCCTCCTCCTCCGAAGACATCATCACTGATGACGGCGCCCCCATCTTCAACAAGATGTAGGTCCTTTAACCCACTATGAAGATGCTCGTTGACCTGTCCAAATCCCAGGACAATGCTGCCTACGACGACATCACCACCATTGTCAACATCGGCACCATTACTTGTCTCCAACCACCTTAGCACTACCCCCGACCACCAACATACTACCCTCCACAAAATCGAAGATCGCAGCGCATTCATGCCTGAAACCATAGTCTATAACCTGGCCATCGTTGCCTCTGCACTGTGCATTCACCCACTCTCCAAATTGCAACCTCTTCTTCTTCTATCTTCTTAAAAGCTACTCGCACAAAGTCACAAACAACCAACCAAAGGAACACCAAAATAGAAAATAAAACCCATACCTTGTGATGTCAACAACATTGTTTATTAGTTTAGCAACAATAAAGAAATCCACCATCATAAGGAATTTTGTAAATGGCAATAAAGAAACTAATGATTTGGGAGCAAGATTGATGGCTCTCTGCCTCTGATTCTTGATTGCCAAATCCCAATAGCCTGAAATGGCTAAGCAGTGGTGGTGGCACTGTTGATGACAAAATGCTCGTGAAGGTCTCATCCTCGATGAGAGGAGTTAGGAAAATTTAGGGTTTTACTAAAATGCATCACTATGATCAAGGTGCATAAATAATCTATCATTTAGATCAAGATAGTTACAAGGTGTATTATGCATCATTTTTAGCAAGGTGTATAGCAAAACACACCTATCTATACATTGTATATAAAAGAGTAAGAAATGTGAGTGCATAAGCTTGTTACAAAATGATATTTCAGCTTTAAGTATAAGAAGAATCCAAAACTAACTATAAAATGTCATTTTATTCGTGGTCAGAATATATCCAACCCGGTACTCCATAATCCCCAAAGAATTTCTCATATACAAGTGCATAACTTTGTTAAGTGGGCAGAGACCTATGTTTAGATTGATGATGGCTAGCTTGTCCTTGTAAACATGTAGTAAAGCCTTTAGATCAGTGCAATCAATCTCACCAGAGACCAAAGTGCCAACCTTCACAGATTGCATCCGATACATTCCTGCTATTTTGAATATTTAATAATGCGAATCTTGTGACGTTTATAGAACCCCATCTGAAAATTGTTCCTTCCTATATATATACAACAATACACATAAATCAATGTTTCTGTTAAGGATAAATTTTTGAAATAACAAAAGGCTAGCTTGAGAAATCAAGTCTTAAAAAAAAAAAAAAAACTGACCCTACTAAAATCCTGTGAAGGTTGCCTTCAGTTCCACCAGTTGTGACGTATCCCCAGTACTCACCCTTCTTTCTCTCCCACAGGTTTGCAAACCAGTCAAGCACGCAAACTTCAAATGGTGTTGAATCTAGAGAAGCTGCTACCTAGAAATGGATCATCTGCATTGTTTAGGTGAAAATTGAGCAATGGTGCCAACGCATAATAGTTGAATTCCTCATTAGTGGGGTAGCCTGCACTAGTTCTTGGATGTCATTAGTTGATGTCTAGCAACTTGGAGCCTAAGTAATATATAGATGGATAGGGATAAAGAAACGACATAAAAGCTTACCCAAAAAGCGTAATTTGTGCAGGTCTAGTGTCTCCATATAGTGGGTAATAACTTGAACCAAATTGGCTTGTGTCTCCCCTGTGTGCTAGCTGATAACAAGGCTCATTCGCCCATTATTTTCTTGGGTTTTTATCTGCTTTTCTTTTTCTCTAGATGGATTGCCATTGCTGACAACCCTTAGCAATAGCTCCGTGGCATGAGCTGCAGGAATAGAAGTCACTGCCGTGTTCTTCCCCATTGATGAATGCTCCCTCCTATCTATGCGTGTACGTGTGTTATTCTTACAAGGCATATCATGAAATCATGCATTTATATGGAGATAAGGTATTAATCCTGAGAGATGCATTGCAAACATTTTGTTTGGTAGAAATGCATTAGTAATGGTATTGTGCAGGAAATAAGCTATTATTCCTCAGAGGATTCACTTTAAACACAAGCTGAGCCTATGATTAATTTATAATAGCTGTATCTTTATCGTGACCGACAGGGGTGGGAATTATGAGGTGACAACATGAAAATCGTGAGTTTGCAATAATCTTGGACGCTATCACACTGATACTTTATTGGTGCCAAATATATGTCGATATTAACTTAAACTGTGGCCAAAGATATTATATATAAAAATTAAGAACATATGAATAAGGAAAAGAACGTGGAAAGTATTAGGAGAGTCAAGCCTTCGTGCTCTCTGGCCAAACCCGCTAATTGTCTAGACGGTGGATGAGGAGAAGGATGTGTTAGTGGAGGCAAAGTGGATCGGAATTCCATCTTGGATCAAGCAATCCTCAAAAGAGTTTGGTGCCAGGCCAGTGGATCCTTTTACACGAAAATCTTATATAAATTTATTATGTGTTAATTTTCACAATTGATTACTTGGCCCTATCCTTTTCTTCAATGATAAAAATCAATATATAACAATATCATGTGAGATTTTTACATTAGAAGATTCATTCCCTTGATGCTAGCAAAGGTTTTTGCACATGGAGAAATTTGTTGTAACTTTTAAGGAAGATTTTTTATTTTTTATTTTTCTATTTCTTTTGAAGGAAGATTGAACCTATATAATCATAACCAAAATAGCAAGTAGATCTTTTCAACGTTTTGTTATATGATTGTATCGTTTTCCATTTTGGTGAAAGGTGCACAGCATTTTTTCTTATAGTGCAATTTTCCTTTTTGATTTCCATGTGCTTCCTTATTTTGTTTGAACAAAAAGTAAATCTTTCCACTTGCCAAGCATTAACAATATTCAATGTCTATCCAATGTGTAGAGCTGGAAATAAGTGAGATTAGGTTAAATTTTGACTTAAATAAATCTGATATGTATTCTCAAAATGTAACTTGAATTTGAGCCTTTTACCTGATATAAATTTTTTTTCCACCTTAGTCTGATATTTTCAAAAGTCTGACCTGATCCGAAAGCTTATTGTTAGGTTTGTAATATTTTTTATTAGAGTGTTGCTACTGAGCCCGATTAACTGCCAGAATCCTAATTACCCGACTGATCTGTGTGATCTCAGCTTAATTATTATTATATGTAATAAATTTTTGTTTGAACAAATCAAAAAATTAAATAAAAGATTTTCTATACCTGTTAGCGAAATCACAGTCGAGAAAAAATAGTTTGCTGTTTCAACTCCATGAAAGCAAAACGCCAAAACCCAGCTAAACTTTGCACTTTTTTGAGCTCTCTTTCTTTTATTCTTCCCATCAGTGCTCTTTCTCACCTTATTTCATTTTCTCAAAGAATAAATGTGATGCCTCATCTAAAAAAGCTACTGGGTGTCCCAAATATTTACTGCGAAGCCATTTTTGTTATTTGTGATGGTGATGCAACTCCCATGAGATAGAGATAAGATGTTATTTGGGTTAAATTTGGATGAATACTACTGACAAAAAGAAGTCTCAAATTCCAAATCTTGGATTATTCTTTGGATTGTGTCACAAAGAAGAAAGAATAGTTGTTAGAGAAAAGATTCAATTTTCATGTGTCCTTGATGCTAGGTGATGAGTTTTTATTTGAAGAAGAAGAAGAAGGAGGAGGAGAGAGGGCTTGGCAGTGTTTTTTGAACCAGAGCAGTGTGTTCAAAGGGTACATACTCTCTTGTAAGACCGGTGTTCTCACAATGAAACAGATTTAAGATTGTGAAAGTGAAAAAAAATAAAAACTTAACACGTCAGTGCCACCGTAAATACCACATATGTCGGGCATGAGAAACTCGGGTTATTTGTCGGGTCATTTAGTATTTTCCTTTTTATTAATGTAATGATTACAAACATAATGTACTAATAACTTGATATTAGCAATAAGAAATGTTTTGCGGGAAAATAAATGTTGACATACAAGCTAATCAAGATGGAAAAGCTACCAAGAAGGAAAAGAGCCATATATACAACATGAAGAAGGATCCAACGGCTTACTTCCAAGAAAGGAATGCCAATCAAAATCAACACAATAGGGAAAACCTTCGAGCAAATTTCGATGAGCTAAATAAGGAAGGATGCAATCTACGATTAGGCCATTATATGAAGATTTGCTGAGATTCAAATATATTGAAAATAGTATGATGGCTAACAAGAATGGAAAGGAAATCAAATTAGCAAATAAAGAGGAAAGTAACAATGCAAAAAAAGAAGGCAACGGTCAGAAAATAATGAGCTTTCCATTCTTATATAAAAAACCAAATCAAGAAAAATATACCACATTCCTAAAGTAGTATACCAGCTGGGCTTCAACCATCATACTTCAGCCTATATATGAAGACCTGCAGCAACTATGGAACAATAGAGAATTGAAGAGAAGACAAGAGAAGCGAAAAAAAAAAAAACCTAAGAGTTATCATTATTCATATCATACTACAATCAGTGTCATTTTTCTATTTATCTTTCTCTCAATTTTGTATTGAAGCTTTATAAATGTGAGGTGTAATTCTGTGAGTGAATAGCTAGTGAGAGGTTAGAGAGTAATTCAAGAACTAAAGAGAGTACCTTGAAGAAACAATAGAAGAGTGAATCCTAGTTGGTAAGCAAGAGGACTCTAAGAGTTTTGTGAACTTAGAAAAGCTCTTGTAAATGACTACTTGAGATGAGCATTGAAAGGCTCTTGTCAAAGATTACTCAGTGCCAGCTTAGAGAAACTGTTGTAAAGGACTACTTAGTGTTGGCTTAGAGAGGCTATTTTAAAAGATCACTCATTGTAGTGAAAAATCCCATAGGTGATGGGGATTGAATTGTAGACTCCATATTAGAGATTGAACCAGTATAAAAATCATTGGTACAAGCTTCTCTTATCCCTCTCTTTTAGATTATATACTTATTACTATTATATTTGCTTTATATTAATATGAGTTATATTTCTAAAATAACTTAAACATAATTTGCATTATGTATTTTACATTGTCTCTATTTTTATATCGAGTTTTGGAGATATCACCTAAATGTGAGATAAATATTATATGAACTTTGCTGATAAGCTGTTCAAGTATGCAAAAAAATTTAAAAGGACCAAGGGACTTGATTTAAACTTTCTTTCTCAAGTTCTCTGATATTATCACTTATTTAAATGCCTACTTGATAATAAAGCTTTTAAATAAACTAAATAGTCTATTCTTAATTAAATAGGTTAAAAGACTTTTAAATGTGCAATATATATATATATATATATATATAGATCAAAAACCTATTTTTAAATAGACGATAATACTTCTATTATCATTAGATTTTTTTAAATAATAATAATAATAATAATCATAATAATAATATAGTATAAATAGGCCAACTGTTAGGTCCAATAGGTTTTTTTTTTTTTTTTTTTTATAATCTATAACCTAGCATAGCTTGTTTACTAAATAGGCTAAGCCAAACTAGGTCTAATATAGGCTAAAGTGAAGACTCCCAACAAACTGTCTGACTTATTTCTATGCCTATGCCAGTTCTTAATTAGTTGAAGCCTTCTAAGGATTTTCCCCCAATTTGACCACTTGTATTTTAATCTCTTTCCTTTATTTATTTATTTTTTTAAAATCACCAATATTTGAGATCTAGTTGAAATACTATAGACAGTACAGCTTTTTGAGACTCCAATTAATCTAACTCGAATCAGGTTGATATATTATAGAATAAAGCCTTTTTCTTCTGTGTTTTTTGTAACACTCGCTTTTATTTTATGGTGTATTTTTTATTCGAATAAATAGATGGTCTTCATCTGAGTCTCAATCTTGTTTATTAGTTCTCTGTTGTTTTGATTTTGGATGTATAAAACAAATCAATTTACGTAATTTGTTGATCGTATTTGGAGGTGAACCAAACATAATGGGCACCGGTTATTCGATGGGTAGTTGGAGACGGGTGCGTGGCACTTTGAGGGTTTAGGTCTCTTCTATGCTTGTCATTTGATGGTTCGTGGAGATGGAAGTCTATCGCACTTGGAAGATACCGGGATTAGGACTTGGGAGCAATTAAAATTTATTAAAAATCACTATAATTTATTTAAAGAAAATTATTAAAAAAATCTTTTAACTTTGTGAAACTAGTCTTTTAAAAAATAAGATCAAGTCTAGAAGTATGAACATGCATAAGAAAAAGTGAGAATTGAATTCAGTTGCATCATGAAACATTCCAAGACAATTACTTTAAAATTAATTGTACAAATTAATCAACAATTTTGACAATATTTATCTTACCCTTTTAAAAAATTTGAAATTTAACAATCATTCATACAAAATATAGAACAATTTTTTAAAAAAATAATTTTTGCTTTTTTTTAAAAAAAATTAGATATAATAATTATACATAAATGAAACAAATAAATTGAGAGAAAAATAATTTTGACTTGACAGAAAATGTTTGCTCCTATGATCATTTGATGCAACGAGAAAATCAAAGTCGCGCTATTATTAATATGATTGTATATTAGTTTATTTTATTTATAAAATCATTTTTTTTGTAAAATATTTTTATTTGAAATAAATTCCATTTTTGTTAGAGTTTAAATTAGCATTAAGGTACTTAATAAATGCTTATAATTCAAACAACAATAAAGTTAGTATGGACCACTCAATCACTATCATTATCATTGCACGAATTAAAAGGATTATGAAAAGATTTTTTTTATTTAATCATTTTGAAAAATTATCTAATTACATAATGAACACTAATTGTAAAATAAGTTAAACAATGCAAAATAATAATTAAGTTAAACACCAAGCAAATAATTTGAACAAAATTTTTTTGAAAAAAATACATGAGACAATTCAAAAGATAGATAATCAAACTCAAACATTTAAATAGAAAATCAAACCCAATTAAAAACAATTCAAACATTTTTTATATTTTATATAAGTTCAATTTGAGTGCACTGACAATGTAAAATTTTTTTATACTATCATCAACCTTTCATTTGTATGACCATTTAAGTAGTGGGTGATTATGTCAAAAAGTTTTACTATGTGATAATATATGATCAGATGTCTGTGTAAAAGTTTTTTACACTAACAGTATATTCAAATTAAATCCATTTTATATTTTTCTTTTCGTTATTTTATTTTATCATTTTATTTACTTATTCTTTTTTTGACATCTTCTAATCTATTTATGTGACTACTTTATTCATCACCTATTTGTTATTTTAACATCTAAACACCTACCTTTTGGGTCTTCAGGGAAAGCGAGAGGGGATGAAGACGGGTCTACTCAAACTTGGGTGCAGTGCTTTAAGGCTATCCCATTTTGCCATTTATAAGGATGGCAATTACTACTTTATCCGCAAGTATCCACTCCACCCAACCATGTCAAGTTGGGTTTAAAACCCCTCCCATTGCAACAAGGCAGGTTTGGCTGCAAGTAGAATCGGGTTCGGGTTAAATTTTAAAATAATTTTCATCTCACAAAAAATTAAAATAATTTTTTAAGTATTTAAAGGAGTCATGGATAGGGGCAGATAGGGTACGGGTTGAGATATGTTGTTTACGGACAGAATTTGGATTTTGAATGTCAAAACCCCAAGAGCAGGTTGGGATTTATTTAATAAGATAAGGGGTGGGTTCAGGTTGATCTAAAACCCACCCCATTGTCACCCCTAACCATTGAGCCTTGGGCTCAACTGAAACATCTTTTCTTTTCTTTTTTTTGTTTAGGGGTGTCAATGCATGGATATCTTAATAGGAAGCGGTGAAGGGTTTATATACCACAAATTAGGCTCTATTTGATATCAAATACATATGCAGCTAATGAGAAGCGAATAAATCTATCGCTAAATCAACATCTCAACTGTCAACTGAAACATCTAAACACTATAAAATGAAAAATAAAAAAAAGAAAACAATAAAAAAAAATGGGCCAATCATCCACTAATCCGTATTTAGAAGAGAAGTAGTTCTCTTTTCCCATTAAAATGAAGGGTTGCCTAAAAAATAATAATAATAATAATAATAAAA
The DNA here is from genome assembly GCA_031439595.1 of Pterocarpus santalinus. Lineage (NCBI taxonomy): Eukaryota > Viridiplantae > Streptophyta > Magnoliopsida > Fabales > Fabaceae > Pterocarpus > Pterocarpus santalinus. The sequence continues at coordinate 53,425,237 of CM062526.1, forward strand.
AGGATTAAGAACCAGTCCAAACAAAGGTGGCTTCTCTGGCACCTTTCTTTCATCATACATTTTGTGTATTTTTGAGTGTAGTCAAATAGAAAGTTGACAAGTGGTGTGGTGCATGGTGCACTTTTTGTCTAATGGTGTACTTTAGACATAGCCTTAACATGAGAAAAATGAAGAATGCCATCGTTCTTTGAAGCCACCATTCCTAGTCACTCGCTACGGTTGCTGCACATTGCCAACTCCACAACACAATTGCCATCTTCAACCAACGTCATCGCCAGATAGCACTTTTGTCACCACATGCTCAGCCTCTGCTTTTAATCATCGACAGATCCGCAAACCAGATCTGTAACCCACACACCTTGTCCACCATCATCAACCACACAATCGCTGTCTTCGAACAAGCTACCATCTCTATGTTTGCCTCGCATTGCCGCCATCAAATCTTCGTGAGCAAGCTGCATTGCTGCCAAAGCGGCATCCAGGCAACAACGTAATCGCGGAGCTCACCCGGGAGGAGGTTGTAGGCCATCGAGCAGTGACGGAAGCTGCTGCCAAGAGGAGGGTCTTGGTGGTGTGGTGGTACTGTGTCAAAGTTGGGTGGCGGTGCCACAGCAGTGCGTTCTTAATTTTTTTGTTTTTTTAAAATTATGTCTAAAATGTACCTACTAAAGAAATAGTGCATCATGCACCATAGTACATGTCAGCTTCCTATTGACTACACTCAAAAAATGCACAAAATGCATGATAAATGCAAGGTGCCAAAGAATCCACCCCAAACAAAAACTAGCCCAAAGCAAGACCTATCAGCAAATAGCTATCAAACAAAAACAATGGGAAAGTCGGCCAAAAAAAATTCATGACAAAAAAAATGACTACTGTATAGATCAGTAGAGGAAGAGTAGAAGAGAGAGGAGCATTGGGTTTGGGTGCCGCAAGAGATCCAGAAACCAGGATTGGGGGTTTGATCGGCAGCCATGGATGAGTGGAGTCCTGATGTCAGCGACAGTGTGGAGATGCAAAGCAGCAACTGACGGCACGATGATGAAGCCGAGCTGCAGGTGCATGAAGAGGTAGAAGATGGTGTTGTTGATGTGATCTTGATTATGGATTGAAATGATTTATATTTTGGCTATGCCTTTGATAGCTTGGCACTCATGAAGAGTGGAGTACATATTATATCAATTAACCTCTTACAAAATGAAGTTTTTTCAAAATATTACACAAAAGATACAAAAAGCATAGACATCACACTCCATGCACATACAATATATCATCAACACTTAGCACACCAATAATATATAACTCTAAAACTCAATTAGTATCTAACACATTTTTGTTTTATTGTGGCCCCTCTTACATTTATATTTCCTTGTATTGCTTTTGCTTTATTTTTTCTTCATAGCAATTTCGTTAAACCACGTCATCCTCAGAAATTGACATAGATTAATCCAAAAGCATGTTTTCTTATTAATGAGTCATTGTAGGAGATATTCCCCATACACAGGTTGCTCTATGGGCGACCCAGGAGTGAGATATAGTTAACCATTCTTTGTTACATAGTGGTTATTTATTCAGTTAGTTATGAACTATTTCATCAGAAAGTTAATTACACACTAACTGATTCATACTCCTGTATATATACTACTCATCCCGGCAATAATCAATCACCGAAATTCATTTTCTCTCATTTCTTATTACTTCTAACAAGGTATTGTATTAATTGTGGTATTGTGCTAATAAGGGAATGAAACAATTGGTAGTTGAAACAGAAAGGGAAAATAAGTGGAGGGAAGGAATATTCATGACACAATGACACAATACACAATGACACCAAATTTTTCTCTCAAATCCTAATCGATATATTCTGTCGCCACACGAAATTAATCCCTCAACATTCTGTTGGACCTCCTCTCTCTGATGTTGCGCTCCCTTTCCCTCCTCACCAAATTTCTCTAAGAGCACCGGACAATTTTTACTTTAACTAACTCCTTGCTATGTTGGTTGCTGACCAGTCCGCTCTGCACCTCATCGGCCAACTTAGCATCCCCATCATCTTCCAATTCATCTAATGGCATGACATTTTCCCCTGTTGAGAACAACCCCGCCCTCAATTTTTTTCATTCCACTCCTTTAATTTAACTTTCATGTTTTTATTGTAATTTTATAATAATTTTATATATTATATTTGAGTCTTATAATTTTTAATCATTTTTATATTTTCATATCAATATTATATCCATATTTTTGTATCCATATTATATCCGTACATAGGATTTTATAGTCAATAATAAGTAATGTTTAACAACAATGGACCTAATAACATAATAGTGGTCATAAATTTTGGGATTAAATAATACATATATATATATATATATATATATATATATATATATATATATATATATATATATATGCTCGAATTGTTGGTTCGTAGAACTGACAAGTGCACACGTTTCAGTCAATTCTTTAACATCACATATCAATTAGTTATTACATTCCCAATCATGATAATGAATTATGGAGTGAACAAGAACAACTTGCAGCACCAACGTCGTCTGCAATGCACAAAGGGTGAAACCGTCCATCCCTGAACCAAAAGGATCGTTTTTGAATAAATTCAGTAACAAAGGAGTCCAACATTTCAATGGTAACGTGCTGCATTACCACCACGTGCGCAATATTTCCTTTGCATGCCAAATTCCACCTACGGGTAAAGTCATCATCTATAGGCCTCTCAAACACAACCGTATTGCTAAACTCATTCACCATTGCACCAATGCCAGCATCGCGTAGTCGCTCTTGTAAGTAACGTGCATGCATTATGCACTTCTTCACTTCTTTCTTCAGCCCTATTAACCCTCTTTTTTTGAGAGCATACCAAAGGAAGATTGGAGCATGCCCGCAACGGCTACCTGTGATTGTGGCATCCCTTGAAGCAATGATTTCAACATCTCTAGAAAGGGCATTGATGTATTCCAAACGAGTTATTACAACACCACAAGGAATCGGGCATCCCAAGAACTTATGCCCAGAAATAGCTACGCTTCCAATGGGTTTCTTGAAGGTAATCCTTGGTGCCTGTGCAATCACCATATTTTAAAATGGAATCATAATTAAGTAGGAATCAATCTCCCCAAAAAATAAGTAGGTTTGCACTCATGCAATCTCGAACAAACGTATGATTCCTTAATTAGTTTGAATTCAACTTGGTGTACTATTAATTTGGGTTTTGCTATCCACTGCCTGAAAGTTAAGGAATTAAGAATACAAAGATTTTAAAGGTTTCAATGTATTTAATATATTGAAAACTTAAAAAAACTTACTAGTCAATTCAAATTTTTTCTCTGTTGATTCCTTAACAAGTCATTGGTTAATAAAACCCTATTAATTTTTTAAAGAATAAACTTACATTTGATAATATATCGTTATATTCTTTAATAAATTTGGTATATTAAACTAATTTAATAAATCAAGTATATTTATAAATAAATAGTCACTACAAAGTTGATTATTGATAATATAAAAATATTTTATATGGTGACATATTAATTAAAAAAGTTGAACAGTACAACATAACAAAAAAAATTAGAATTTTCGATATAAATTATAATAGTTATTGAATGAAATAAAATAATATTATTAATCTAAAAATTAAAATATATGTCTTTGATAATAAAATGTTGACAAAGTTTATAGCTCTATAACTTTTTCATCAAAATTAGTCAACTAATATGAAATACTACCTCCAGTTCACTTTATTTATCACTTTGAGAAAGAAATTTTTAATCCATTTTATTTGTCATTCTCACATATGAATAAAGTATTTATTATTCATTTTCCAATTTTACCATTGACACTTTAATATATCATTAATAGAGAAATATAGTGTGATATTAATAGAATGAATTAATTGTATGTCATAAATTAAATACGAATCTTTTAATAAACATGTTTAATAATTAAGTCTTGACTTTAAGCATCTTAAATTTTGTAAATAAAACTAAATTAAAGTAACAGATAAAGTGAATTAGAGGTAATAATAAAGTGGATACATCCCAACCAAGTAGGCCTCCAGTTTATAAATTCATCAATTTTGTCCTTTTTTTTGGTTTTTTTTTCTTTCAATCATATACCTTAATAAGTATTTCATATTTATCTGTTAATTTGAATAATTTATTATATTCTTAAATTAATATATCTAGATCCAGATATATTAACTTAATAATATTTCAAGTTATTCAAATTGACAGATAAATTAAAACGGTGAGAGTAACTAACAATCAAACATCTTAAGTATAAGGAAAATAAGTGCATGTTTGTTTCTGCGTTTATAGAATTGATTTTAGGTAAAATTAATTCTGTTAGAATTGATTTATGATATGTTTGGAAACCCGTTTGCAACCACTAAAATCAATTATGGCCCCCACAATTGATTTGTTCAAATTTTAATGATGTTTGATTTTTATTGTTCAAAATTAATTTTTGTCTCTAGAATTGATTCTAGAAAAAAGTAAAAAAATTTTATTTTATATCAGAATCACTTTTAGAGCAATTACTAAATATAAATAACTTTATCTCAAAATTAATTTTAACCAAATCAATTTCAACAAAATCAATTATATCTAGAATCAATTCTACAAAAGCAAAACCAAACATACACTTAGCTAAAATTGATTTTGAAGTAAAGTTATTTAGGGTGTGTATGTTTATGCTTTTTTCAGCTAAAAAAATCACTTTTTTCATCAAAAAAATTAGTTTTCATGTGTTTGGATAAATTTTTTAAAATAATTAGATTATCAAAAAAATCAGTTTTCAGCTTTTTTGGAGAAGCTATAAAGAATAGCTTCTAAAGAATAGCTTCTAAGAAAAAAATTAATTTTCAGCTTTTTCTGTTATATATAAAATTTAAGTTTTAAACTAACTTTTTTAAAAATCTGACACTTATATTTGGTAACTTCTCTAAAAGTGATTTTGACATAAAGTAATAATAATTTTCACTTCTCTCCTAATTAATTGTAGAGGCAAAAACTGATTTTAAAACCCAAAAACCAAATATCTTTAAAAATTGCTAAAATCAATTTTGGGGGGGTCAACATTGATTCTACCCCCAAAACTGAAATCCAAGCATACTATTAGTATGTTTGATTTTACTTTTGTAAAATTGATTTTGAGGTAAAATAATTTATATTTAGTATTTTTTCTAAAAGTGATTTTGATAGAAAATAAAAAATTTTCACTTCTTCTAGAATCAATTCTAAATGATAATAGATAATCAAATATCATCAAAAACCCTCAAAATCAATTCTGGGGATTTAGAATCAATTCTACGGGCTCCCAAACACACACAAAAGCATTTGATAGCAGCCCAAAAAAAAAACACCAAATTAAGTACAATAACTTTTCTTAGAGTTTGACTGCGCTTTCAACTTTTAGTTGTCTATTTGTACTTTGTGAACAAGCTTATAAATTGGAAATAGGGCAAAGAAGATTTGGTTCCACTATCCACACATACATCCGCAGGATCTCTCATTTTGGCGCTCTCTATTGAAGTAAGAGTGATATTATTTATATATTCAAAGTGATTTCTCTTTTTATATCATGAAAAAAAAAGATGCAAAGCAATTGATAGTAGTAAATAGCATTAAGATTTTACATCTTTGCCTTTCTATAATATCCATTGAAAATATCTATTTTTGATGTAAAAATAAGGTTACTCTTATATATATATATATATAGGGAGGATATCATATGAGAGGAGCGATTTATTATGAGAGTGAGAGGAGCAAATCTTGGCAATTAGATCTTACATGAACGGTCAAAATTAAAATATAAAGTCACTTGACTTCTTTTAAATGATCATGTGACTTTTAAATAACTTTGAACTTAGCCATCCATGCATAGTTATACGTCCAGATTTGTTTCTCTCACTCTTATAATGAATCACTCTTCTTATGTGATAAGTGATAAATTCCTTACATATATATATATAGTTGATATAACTCACTTGTTTCACAAAAGGCAGCATAATTCCAAGTAATGCTCCATCACAATGAATGTAGAATCGATCACGAGTGAAGCCACTTTCCTCAAGTGTTTGTATTACAAGATCAAGGTCGTCAACACCTCCTTTCATAGTTGTCCCTACAGTACAACCCTTTGTAGTCAAATGCTAATACATCTTGTACACAGTGTGTGCACAAACTTGTTAATTGAAAAATGATATAGCTATCAAAGACGAGACCAAGACCTATGTTCAGATTGATGATGGCTGGCTTGTCCTTGTGAGCAAGTAATAAAGCCTTTAGATCAGCGCAATCAATCTCACCAGAGACCAAAGTGCCAACCTTCTCACATTGCATTCGATAAATCCTTGCTATTTTGAATATTGAATAATGCGAGTCCTGTGAGGTATATAGAACCCCATCTGGAAATTGTTCTCTCCTATATGTATACATTAACATATATAAATCAATGTTTATGTTTAGGATAAATTTTTGAAATAACAAAATGCTAGCTCTAGGAATCAAGTTTAAAAAGAAAACTGACCCTACTAAAATCCCATGAAGGTTGCCTTCAGTTCCACCAGTTGTGACGTACCCCCAGTACTCACCTTTCTCTATCTCCCACAAGTTGGCAAACCAATCAAGCACGCAAACTTCAAATGTTGTTGAGTTTAGAGAGAAGCTGCTCCCCAGAAATGGATCACCTGCATTGTTTAGGTGAAAATGAAGCAATGGTGCCAATGCGTCATAGTTGAAATCTTGATTAGTAGGGTAGCCTGCACTAGCACGTGGAAGACATTAGTATATTTCTTGCAACTCTATAGTATCATATAGGTAGATAGATACATCATACATGGGAGTAAAGTAAAAACATCGAAAGCCTACCCAAGTTGCGCAAGTTGTACTGATTTAGAGTCTCCACATAGTGAGCAATCACTTCACACAAATTGGTTTGTGTTTCTCCAATGTGGTGGGGGATAGCAAGGTTCATGTACCCGTTATTCTCTTGGATTTCTATCTGCTTCTCTTCTTCTCTAGAGACCAAGGCATTGCTCACAACCCTTGGAAATAGCTCTGTGGCACGAGCTGCTGGAGTCACAGCCGTTGCCATGTTCTTTCCCACTGGATTCTGCATTCTATTCCTCAATACGTGTGCTTGGGAGAGATGGGAAAAGAATGTGAGGGGCACAATAGTCAATGGCGACGAATGAATATTAATAGTAGAAATATGATAGCGAAATTATTGGCATTGTGATGGTTTGAGTCTAGGACATTATCTCTCGGATCCAATTATGTCCATATTTTTTTCACACGTGATTAACAAAGGCATCGCATTTTAAAAATGTTTTTTTTTCCCCTTTTTTGGGTACAGTGGAAAGATAAAGAAAGAAAGGTACCGAATAAACACGGCTCCTGTAGCATCAGCTAGAAGGAGAGGTTGAAACTGCGCAGGAGGCTGGCCAGGACAACCAAACCCTCATCTTGCCTAAAACCCATGTAAGCAAGCGCATCAGCACAACTTTTAGTGTAACGAGCATAAATCGTTGGAAAAACTATATCCCCAAAAATTAGCTATTGCAATGAAAGAACTCAGATTCTTATAAGGCCTTCCTTTCAATGTGATTTCTCTGATGTAAAACTCATAACATTGCTATCTCTTTCAAGACACTTCATTCGACAATGTTTCACTCGATCACGGTCAACCCCTCCACTAGTCAGAACTCTCCGCTGTTCAAAACCCTCCGTAGGTAGCCCCTTCCAATTGGCCTGAACGAAAGCACCATTTATAATGAACATAAGTCCTTAGGAGAACCACACTTCAAAAATTAGCTATTGGAGTGAAAAAGTTCAAATTCTTATAAGACCTTCCTTTCAAGGTGACATCTCTGATGTGAAACTCGTAATAGTTAGCATTATGAAGAACATGCTGATTTGATTCTAAAAATGTTTAGAAATATAAAACAATTTGATTTAATTTAATTCAATTTAGTTTAAAAATTAAATTTTATATACAAAAATATTATATGCTAATGGGAGGTTAATTTATCTAATCAACTTTTTATTCATGTATCACCATATCTTAAAATCTATTCATGTATCACCATATTTTAAATTCTATCCTTAGATTTTTCTTTTTTTAATAGGTAATCTATAAACACTCAATAAACTCGAAAATATAGCACAACTTTGGATTGAAATATGCCTTTCTCTGAAATTAAATTTTGATGTTATAAAAAGGATAAAACTATTATATTTAAAACTAACTAAAAATGAATCGCGAGGCTGTCGGCAGAAAAGCTTGGTGCCGTTGGACCACTTCCTGGAGTTGGGTACCGTATTTCCTCTTTGAGAATCCAGGGGACTGCTTGCTCTAGAGGGACCACATAAACGCCTCGGCAGCTGTTGCCAGCCAAAATAATAATAATAATAATAATTTAAAATTTTATTTATTTTATTAAATAATTTATTGTATTAAAAGTAAAGTACTTAATATATGTAATTAAATTTAAGTTCAAATCAATTCATGATAAATCTTACCAAATTTAATTTATAAAACAAACGCAAAGGAATCTTTCAAACTTACCAAATGAAATTATTTTTTGTTCTTAAAAGTTTTAAATATGAAGTTTTGATTCAAATACTAAAAAAGTACTATAATGAAGAGAGTGAATTATGATCACATATATATGATCATTTATACGAATGTTTGTATCTTATAAAATTAAAAAATTATTTATCTTTTTATAAATGCATATTTAGTGATATTTGGTTGGTTTAATAGTTCGACATTTATAACCTTTAAGAAAGATCTTGAGTTTGAGTTTTATAAACAAAAAAAAAATTAATATTAGAAGAATTTTATTCTCGACCCAATTTGAATTGAAAAACTGATAATTTAAAGGGGAAAAGTTATATTTTGAACTGAAAATAAATGTTATTTAAATATAGAAAATAGACAATGTGTAAAGGGAGAAATTAAGAAGCAAAGATGGTCAGTTTAATATCCTTTTCTCTTTAAACACTCATTAGCTTTGTTTATTTCTCTATTTACTTGTGTCTATAATACAAAAATATTTCTCTTTTGGACTAGAGTGAAATCGCCTCACGCACAAAGAAAGTCGACATATCGGGCGTGCGGAAGGAATTTTCCGATAAATCAATGCGGACGTGTCCGTGAAAAGGTATTGGGCTTTTTAAAGATTTAAAATAAATAATGTTAAAATTCTACTTGCAATTATCAAAGAAACGTGATAAAATTAAAACCAATTCCACACAATTCTTTACTGCCAAGCATGCCACTCACATGAAACTGACTTCTAAAGGGCCTTGATGGACTGGTTGGACTCCCAAGTCAAACAAAGAAGAAAAGAACCCAGACTTTTTTTGTTCCTTAATATTAAACAATTATATTTTTCAGTTAAATGTTTTTATAATTGCTTAATAATATTTTTTAAAATAAAAATAGGATTTATTATGTCATGGTATATGTTAAATAATCATATATATTTTATGATATTGATGATTATTTTGTTTAGAGACCTATCAATTAATAGAATTTTTTAAATAATAGAGGATTTTGATAAAAACATTTGATAAGGATATCAACAACTCTATTATGGCATTTAAAAAGTTTTAAGTCAATTTTATTTTATATTTTTACAAAATTTCAAAAAGATTTTAAAAAATATATTTTTATTTTGTAATTCAATAATTATATTTATTGGGGCACTAAACAACGCACCAATCTCCGTGGTTTGATTTCTCATTTCCACCTCACTCACCCTTTGTCACGCTACTCAATTGTTGCACTTGTGCCACAAACATGGAAGAGAAAATCAAATTGGGCCAGCCGATTAGACCTGTTGAACTGGAAATTGGCATAGTATCTGGTCCAATTTTGTTAGTTAAACCAATATCTCTAAAAATTGTTATCAAATTGGATTGAACTGATGTGAGCTGATTCAATTTTATTGATTTACCAATTTGGTTGATTTATTTAATTTTATTTTATAAAATATTATTTTTTAAAAAAATAATAAAATATATATATTTTATTATATTCCGATCCAATTTCGGCCACAAACACACACCGCCCAAATCTGCCTTTCTGCCACATGCAACTCCAAACACCTATCCAATCACTCAATGTGAGGGACCACGGAAAAAACTAAAAGATGCTGCGAGAAAGATTCACAGGACAACAACAGAAAAAAGTAAGAGAAAGCTGCCCATCACCGTAAAAGGATAACGTGGAAAGAGAACCCCCACCCCTTTTTAAATGATTGATTAAAAAAATGACATTTGGTCCAATATCTTTTCTGGATCATTTAATGGTCCATTCTTTATAACCATGAATATATGGACCGTTCAAATTTAAAATCATAATAATTATAATAATTATATAAAATTATAAAATAAAATAATAAATTTCAGGATTACAAAATTGTCCATCTCTTCACTTTCATTCTCCTTTTCAACCACCCACTGTCTTGCCACTTCACCCACACTCATGACAAACATATGCAGATATGTGCCAATCACATTGAAATTTATTAAAAATTCAACCAAAACAAAATCTACTTGAGAAAAGTATTAAAAAAAATACACTATTGAATAAGCTTCAAAAACCAACGAAAGTCCTCATAGTTTCACTGGACAAACGAAAAAAAACAACTCGAATGAAAAAGAAAAAGTATTGACTAGATTGTTGCCCGTGTTGTTGCTGCATTGTCTTGCTGAAGCTTGTAGGTTGCAGTTCTATAAGCCGGTGTGCTTGAGTTCTAGTTTACTTAACATATGCAGGAATTCAATGATAACCATTTGAGGACCAATACACAAAGTTGCAGTTTTAATCCTAAAATAATTTCTATGTTTGAAACACAATTGAAAATCTAAAACTTTTAGAACCTCCCAATTCAGAACAACTGGCATAGCAAACAAAATGTACAGATCTAGGAAAATAGAAATTATGTATCCACGTGTGCTGCCTCTAGCCCACCTTCGACGACTCCCGCTCCCACCACGGTTGGTATTGTGGCACGTCAAGGATGTTGACCAGTTGGTATTGCCATTGTTGCCAGTTCATCGCAGTGGCGATGACGTACCACAAGCAACAGCGGCATCTCGGTGGCTAATAGCAAGATGGCTCTTTCTTGTCGCCTCTACCCATGTCAGAGCATCGACTTGTCGGAGATTGGTTTGGTGGTGGCAGCGGTATGTAGAAGAGGAGAGGTGGAAGGTTTATGGCATTTTCGTGATTTCGAGAATGACTTGAGGTTATTTTTGTATTTTATGAGTGTAAAAGGCTAGATCATGATATGATCCATAAATAAGTGTGGATCAAATTAGACTACACCTTTGTTACTAATAGTGTTTTCGTGTTTCCATAGCAAATGCATTTGATTGGTTACTCCACCATAATTTTCGTCCGTTGCCAAGTTTTTCTCTCTCCCTTCCATTTTCATCCGTTTTTTTATTGGTTGAATCAAGTATTCATGCAGTTTGCATGAAAATATTGTCGTGACATATAGCATTGCTGAATTGAATAAGAGCTCTTCATTGGTGAAGAATATAATGAATATTATATTATAATTTTTTAATAATAAAAAATTCTTGTAAATATTCAAAAAAAATTTATAGAAAACAGAAAATAATAAAAAATTTACACAAAATAATATACTTTAATATTAAATAAAAATATATATCTCAACTAAATTTTATTTTTTTAATCTATTTTTCATATTTCCTTTTGCTTCTATTATTGTCAGACTCAAACTCATTATCCATAGTTGACAACACTGATGAGGTTACCAACAACAGAAAGTATTTTATTGCATTCTTTTAGCTAAAGGGTAACAATCGACGCACTAATTCTGGCCAAATTTGAGGCATTACACTTTTCCTGTTTGTCCTTTGTTGGAGCATCCTACTCCTTCTCTTGCAAATCTGTCATGGCAAGATCGGTGTGGAGCTAAGCTTCCCCTCTTTTGTCTCGTTAACTAGCATTGGGGTTGGGCTTTTGACCATCGTTGTCTAAAACACAAAAAATCCAATCTTATAATTAATATTTTTATCCCTACAGATTGAAAATTTAACTCAAGTGTGTTAAAAAAAAGTTAAATTTCTTTCTTTTCAGTTAATTTAAGATGGTGAAAGTTTGTTCTGCATTATCCTCCAAACCCTCTGTAAATATGAGGCAGAACTTTCAGGCTTTAATTATAGGTCTTGAGTCGCACTAATTGATACCTGGCATAATGTTTTAAGTATATTCTTTTTTGAAAAAAAAGAGAGTATTATATGCTAGAATCATGTTATACAGTAGCTGATTTTGTAAAGTCAGCCAAATATATATAATTTAATTGTTACAGTCGATTTTAATGTATATAAAAAAAAAAATCCTAAAACTTTCGCAAGATGAACAACCAGGATGCATTTTCACCTTTGACACAGTGACCAAATCTGTGCAGTATATATAACTGCCTTTTAAAAAGGTTTCATATTTCTCAATTTATTAAATGATATCCACCAAAATTCTCAGTACGTAATCTTGTCCGTACAGTCTAGAACATGATTTCATATGATTGCAATAAATTATTGTTTGCTCCGAAAATGGTTATTGATGATGTTGTCTTCGTCGTCGTCTTTAATTTTCAATTTCATATATTATTAGAGAATGCGTTATCTCCTGAAGAATCTGAATCTCCTAAAGAATCAACCACACTCTGCCCAAGCCTCCTCAGACTCACACTGATGCGTGCAGATGGATATTCGATTCGCTTCATCACATGTGAAACTTCACGTTGGCGAGCCTCTCCGTAGATCCTTCACACGTCAACATACGTAAATATGTATTTTTGTTATAGTAATACAGTAGCTATATATAGGTTAATGCATGTTTTCACACACTAAAGGATATTTACAAGTATCAAACTAAATAAATAGTAATTATTTATTATTTATTTAGATAAAATTAATGCAAAAAGGAACGGCTACTAACCGTTTGTTGTGCACCGGTCACACTTTGCCAACATTGCCATCAAATGGCTTTGTGAAAGTCTATCGTGAGCAACATATAGGCATCACCATTCTATGGCCTTCGCTATATGGATCTACAGACGTGACTTTCCAGAATAGCAATCAAGCAAAAGTGGTGACTTTATACGAACCAGTCAGGAGCCATATAGTTGTATTGTTTCATGCTAGTGTTGGTTCAGAAAGATTGCAATGCTTTATGTACGTTGCTGATGCTTCGTATCGTGTCTTCTAGGCAACTTTAAATACCCCGCTATCAAACACTTCTGGCTCACTTTTACTGTGTTTGTGTGAGTTTAAGTGTTCTAAAACTTTGCAAATCTTATATTAATTTCTCAAGTTCAAAAAGAGTGAAAAAATTTTTGGTTATTATTAATCAAGAAATTTATAGAGATTTTATTGTATCCTGAAAGAGTATCGTCATCAACCCAATAGCAATTGTGTGCGGGGGGCAAATATTTATATAAAAATAACGAAATAATTCGTGCCTTAAAACCACAACAAAATTCAAGTTCTTGATCATTTTCTATACCATATTTTCTTAACAATTTTAGAGAGATATTTCTTGTAGATGGCTCGAGATCAAAATACTACTTTCAAGATTATGAATCAAGAATTTGTCAAACTAGATCGGTTTGATGGAACAAACTTTAATCGTTGGAAGGACAAGATGATGTTTCTCCGGTACTCAATATCGCTTATGGGTTTGATCTGAATACTACTCCAATTCCTTATGCCGTTGAAGATGCTTTCAAGGAAGAAAAGAAAGGAGTTATCCAATTAAAGAAAAAGCATGATGAGGATACTTTTGCATACGAGATCACATTCTCAATGCTTTATCAGATAAACTTTATGATCTCGACATGTCAATTCAATTGCTATTAGAGATTTGGAAATCTTTGAAAGAGAAATACAACAATGAGCGACAAGGAACAAATAAATTCATAATGTTAAAGTATTTTGAGTTTAGTATGGCTGATGATGTGCTTATTATGGATCAAGTTCATGAGTTAAAAATCTTGGTTAGTAGACTTCGTGATCTACATGTGGTAATTCCTAAAATATTGCAAGTTGGAGCAATTATTTTAAAATTATTTTTAACTTGGAATGATTATAGGAAGAAACTCTTTCATCTTGGCGAAGACTTCACCATTGAGAAATTACTAGGACATCTACATATAGAAGAGGAAACTCGAAAATATGATGCTGCGTATCTTCCTCAAAATTTGAAAGTGAATCATGTTGGTGAAAATAAAGCCAACAAAGGTAACAGAAAGAAATCCTCTACATATTATAAACAAGATAAAAAGCGACAAAGATCATGTTTTCATTGCCACAAGAAAGGGCATTATATCAAGGATTGTCGACTTCTGAAAAAGGGTAATAACTCAAAAGAAGCGTCAAATTCCAAGGCCAAGTTAGTGAAAGAAAAAGACTTGGTTGCTATGGTCACTAAAGGAGTTCAATACATGCGTATTGGTATGATCATAGAACTCAATATGGCAACACAAGGAAAATCACTTGAGTGGTGGTTAGACTCCGATACTACCATTCATGTTTGCAATGATCATGATCAATTCAAGACATATGAAGAAGTGAACAATCGAGAGGTGTTGATAGGAAATGATAACTCGGCTAAAGTAAGCAGTCAAGGAATAGTAGAATTGAACTTCACATCTAGAAAGAAGTTAAGCTTAGTGAATATACTTTATGTTCTAGATCTAAGGAAGAATTTAGTTTCTACTAATCTCTTGTGTAAGAGAGGATTTAAAATTGTAATGGAATCTGATAAAATTATCTTACTTAAGTATGAAATGTATGTAGGAAAAAGATATTATACAGAAGGCATCTTCAAACTTAATATTAATGATAAAGTGAATGTTTCTGTGTATATTGTTGATTTCTGTGATTTATGGTATAGCAATTAGCACATTTAAATTTACAAGTCAATTGAATATATGAATAAACATAACTATATTAATTTTAATAACAGGGATTTTAATAAGAAATGTGAGATTTGCATACAATCCAAAATTACTAAGAAACCATTTCCTAAAGTTGAAAGAAATACACATTTACTAGAATTAATACATAGTGATATTTGTGAATTAAATGGTAATATTACTAGAGGAGGTAAAAGGTATTTTATAATCTTTATTGATGATTGTTCTAGATTTACTTATATGTATTTGCTAAGAAATAAAGATGAAGCATTTGAGATGTTTGACAAGTATAAGTTGGAAGTAGAAAACATGCATGATAAGAAAATAAAAGTTCTTCATAGTGATAGAGGTGGATAATATTTTTTTAGTGAATTGGATTCTATTTGTGAATTACATTGTATTGTGCATGAATCTTCTGCTCCATATACTCCACAACAAAATTGTTTAGCTAAGAGAAAGAACCGTATATTAGTGGATATGGTTAATTCAATGTTGCTAAATGCCAAGTTACCCTACAATTTTTGGGGTGAGGCATTATTGATGGCATGTCATATTTATAATAGAACACCGTCAAGAAATAGAAAGGTTTCTCCATATGAAATATAAAAAGGAAGAAAACCAAACTCAAATTATTTGAAAGTGTGGGGATATTTAGCCTTTTATCATATTCCAGATCAAAAGAGAACTAAATTGGGGCCGAGAGCCATAAAAGGCATCTTCATAGGATATGCTCAGAATTCTAAATCATATAGAATTTTTTACTAAGTATCTAATTCAGTTACTGAATTAACAGAGGTAAAATTTATTGAAAATAAATTCATTAATGATTCAGCCCCCAATTTGGAATATCCCCAAAAGGATATAGAAGTTTCTCAAGAAACTATTGTAGATCAAAGTAATAAACCTCTAAGTAAGAAGAAATGGTTGAACCAAGAAGGAGCCAAAGAATGAGAAAAAGTAAGGATATGAATCAAGATTTTATCTCTTTTTAGGCTATAACTTTTTTGGTTGAAGGAACTAGAGATTCTATAATAAATAAGATCTCTATTGTGTTAAATATAAAGAGGGATCCTCAAACATTCAAAGAGAATATGGTCTCTAAAGACTCAGCTTTTTGGAAAGAAGCAGCAGATGATGAAATGGACTCAATATTATCTAATAATACTTGAGTTTTAGTTGATTTGCCTCGAGGACCAAAGCCTATAGGATACAAGTGAGTATTTAGAAGAAAATACGATACTGATAGTTCACTACAAACCTTTAAGGCAAGGTTGGTAGCTAAAGGGTTTAGACAAAAGGAAGGTTTAGACTATTTTGATACTTATACACCTGTGGCAAGAATAATTTCTATTAGGACTCTTATAGCATCAGCATCCATTTATAAGCTTCACATACATCAAATGGATGTTAAAACGACTTTTCTCAATGGAGATCTTAATGACGAAGTTTATATGGAACAATCAGAAGGCTATGTGCTACCTAGAAATGAAAAGAAAGTTTGTAAACTAGTTAAATCCTTCTATGGCTTTAAACAAGTGCCTAAACAATGGCATGAGAAGTTTGATTCCGTGGTGTTATCAAATGGCTTCTCACATAATAGTGCAGATATATGTATATACTCCAAATTTACTAAGGACTATGGAGTAATAATTTGTCTATATGTAGATGATATGCTAATCATCGGGAGGAACTTAGAAAGGATTCGTCAAATAAGGGAGTATCTAACTTCTAAGTTCTAGATGAAGGATTTGAATGAAGTAGATATAATATTGGATATAAAAGTGCATAAACATGAAATTGGCTTTGCTTTAAGTCAATCTCATTATATTAAAAAGGTATTAAAAAAGTTTGAACATGTTAAAATTAAGGTGTCCAATACACTCTATGATTCTAATTTCAAATTAGAAGAAAATATAAGGAGACCTGTAGTACAATTAGAATATGCAAATGCTATAGGAAGTCTAATGTACGAGGCCTAATATAAAATTTGTTGTGTGCTAACTATCAAGGTTTGCAGGAAAACCTAGTAATCAACATTGGAAAGCTATAGCAAGAGTTCTTGCTTATCTTAAGAAAATCATAAACCTGGGATTACATTATAATGATTATCTCGTTATACTAGGAGGTTATTCTGATGCTAGTTGGATTACAAATCTAAGTGATAATAAATTCACTTCATGATGGATTTTCACCATAAGTGGTGGAGCAATAAGTTGGGTCTCAAAGAAAGAAATATGTATTTCACATTCTACTATGGACGCTGAGTTTATAGTTTTATCAGCCGTAGGTAAAGAAGCAGAATGGCTTAGGGATTTGTTATATGATATAGAGTTATGGCCACATCCAATAGTTGTCATTTCGATCTTTTGTGCTAGTGAATCAACCATGTCTCGAGCATATAATAAGGTTTATAATGGAAAGTCTTGACAAATAAACCTGAGACATGAGTTCGTGAGGCAATCAATAGGAGATAGTATAATTAACATCACATATGTAAGATCTAAAGGGAAATTAGCAAACACATTGACTAAGGTTTGTCAAGGGATAAAGTCAAAGATACTCCTGCTAAAATGGGATTAAAACATATAATTGTTAAATGATGGGAATCTAACCTTACTCTAGTAGAACACTAGTTTCAAGATTTAAAGGGTAATAACAAATTATTTAACAACTAGAGCACTAAGATATAAGATTTAGTGTTGTATATATAATTAGGAGGGTGAGTTAAAACTCTTAATGGATTGATAAATATAATTTATCATAAGGATTCCACCTATGTGAATATAGGAGTAATGCCGCTCTAATCGAGAATTTTACAAGTTTTATTCTCGTAAATATTCATGAAACTAGGATAAACACGTGGCCATAAAGTGCTTAAAATTCATAAATCTCTTGGACTTTTTTGGAGGTATAATTTATGTGTGTAACTTTTGGTATTAACACAAGGAGCATGAATTTAATCAATAAGACACCTATTACATCGTTAGATCTTTAAAAGTTTACACTAAAAGAATATTTAATCCTAGTGATATATTTTTTTTATATATAAATTTATACAATTTTTAAACTTGTAAATAGTGGAGGATTAAAGGATGTTTACAAGTATCAAACTAAATAAATAGTAGTTATTTATTATTTATTTAGATAAAATTAATGCAAAAAAGAACAGTTACTAACCGTTTATTATGTACCTGTCACACAACTTTGCTAACGTTGCCATTAGATGGCTTTGTGAAAGTCTACCATGAGCAACATATTGGCATGACCATTCTATAGCCTTCGCTGTATGATCTTCAGACGTGGCTTTACAAAATAGCAATCAAGTAAAAGTGGTGACTTTATACGAACCAATTGGGAGGCATATGGTTGTATTGTTTCATGCTAGTGTTGGTTCAGAAAGATTACAATGCTTTATGTACGTTGCTGATGCTTGGTATTGTGTCTTCTCAGCAACTTTAAATATCCCGCTATCAAACATTTCTGACTTACTTTTGCTTTGTATTTATGTGAGATTGAGTATTCTAAAATTTTGTAAATTTTATATTAATTTTTTAAATTTAAAGAGGATAAAAAAAATATTTTGTTATTATTAATAAAAGAATTTATAAAAATTTTATTATATTTTAAAAGAATATCATCATTAATTTAATAGTAATTATATATAAAAGTGAATATCCCTTCAGAAATAATGAAATGATTGGCAACTTGAAACTATAATAAAATTTAATTTATGATTATTTTTTACACTATATTTTCTTAACACACACCCTCGTGCCTTTTGTGCACACCTAGGTGCCGTACTCTCTCCTAGGCTATAAGTAGCAATACATATGTGCTGAGCTTTTGAATCAATAAAGGAGTCTTCATCTTTATTATGAAATTAGATTTTGTATGATATTATTGGTCTTATTAATGGCCCCCTCTGTCGGAAGAGTGGAGCTCTCTCCACGTGCTCATGTATTATATAATAAAAAGTTGAAAACTATACCCCACACATAAAATATTTGCAAATATTAAATCATTTGTTTATTTTTTGCCTATATTTGATGCAATTGAGCAATTCTTACGATAAATATTTTAATAACACTTGTCCAAAATATTTACAGAAAAAAAAAAGGAAGAGAGGAGAAATAGAATGATAAGGCGGTGTAATTTCGATGCCCATTGAAAAGCGCAGCAGAAGTGAAGGAACTGCAGATACTCAGCAGCTGCCACGTATTCCAACAATTTCACACGTGCTGAAACACAACCGACCAACATGCTCCTTTGATTTCTTTTTATTTTTTTTATTTTTTGCCCAGCGTTTTCATGCTAGTTGTCTTTTTGGTCGAATTGCTAGTTTACGTATCTGCGTGACCCAACCTTTCCAAAATTCCGCTCGATTCCTAGGCCCATTCTATGTTAGTGTAAATGCCTACTCCCATTAATCAAACCCAACAGTGAGGCTGTTGCGCATGTGAGGCCATAGCGGAAGTGGTCATCCGCTGCCCTCACGCAATGTGACGAAAAAAGTGAGACTGTTGCTGTTAGTCAAACCAAAAGTTCTCCCGGGACAAAAAAGTAAAAAACTATAAAATTCTTCTGACCCAAAAAATAAAATAAAATCTGACCAGAAAAAGGAAAACCGAAACTTCATCCACGACCCAAAAACTTACAAAAATCCAAAACTTCGTCTCTATTCAAAGCAATAGCAGCACTTGAGGCACTGGTCTAATCAAAGATGTGTCCATTCTCAAAGGAGTGCACTCCGGTTGAAGTCAGTGAAGCTAGCAGTGATTAATTAATAGACGTACTCTACGGTGTATTTCGTCAAGTAACATGGTGCATCTGCAATCTGTCAGTAAGATCATAAGGTACATTAATGTATTAATTATTTATAATATATTATAATAATATTTAATTTTAAAAAAATAAAAAATATAATTAAATATATTTTAAAAATTAATTATTATATATTAATAAAATAAAATTATATATTAATATTTTATTTAATATTTAAAATATTAATATATTATTTTATTTTATTAATATATAATAATTAATTTTTAAAAATTAAAAAATTCTATCAATATAATATTTTTCTATTAATATATAAAAATTAATTTTTAAAATATATTCAATCATATTTTTTAATTTTTTTAAAATTAACATATCATTATAATATATTATAAATAATTGATATATCAATACATCACATAAATCTAAACTATTAAATGAGCTACAGTTACAAAATTCATATCCATATTTAACTATAAAGCAGATTGCAGTCGGCGCCTAATTATTAGAAACCTTTCCCCCTCCCCTAAAACCCCCTTCACCTGACCCAAACAAAAAGAAAAGCAATAGAGCATTAATGCAATTTCATCGTCTTTGTTATATTA
The DNA here is from genome assembly GCA_031439595.1 of Pterocarpus santalinus. Lineage (NCBI taxonomy): Eukaryota > Viridiplantae > Streptophyta > Magnoliopsida > Fabales > Fabaceae > Pterocarpus > Pterocarpus santalinus. The sequence continues at coordinate 53,445,595 of CM062526.1, forward strand.
TTTATACATATCAAAAATTTCAACACTCCAACACTCTCTGTTAATTTTTTTTTTCTCCATCAATTATTTCATTCTTTTTACTTTCTTTTTTAATTTTTTTCTATCTTTAAGTGTCTAAGGTGCCTACCTATCCTAATAATATAAAAAATATTTTTCGTCCACAAAACATTTTCTACAACTTTACTTTTTAACAACATTTTCCAAAAAAAAAAAACTTAAATTAAGTTACTTACGTCAGTTTTATCTAATTTCCATTTTTTTTATACAGAAAATTTGATACAAATTCCTTTTTCTTTTTAATCTCAAGGTAGAGTCTACAGTCAGCACCAACCAGTAGTATAGTCATGGCGGATGAAATTGCCCTCAAATTTTCGTAGAAATTATGAAATCTTCCCTTTCTGTTCATATTCTAACAACGATCCTCTCTCTCTCTCTCTCTCTCTCTCTCACTCTCTCTCACACACACACACTCTCTGTTCTCAAAAATTTTTCTTAGTGCTTTCTTGTACTTTCTCTTAGGTCTTTTCCTTCTCATTCCCGGTCATGTAAACTTCAACAGAGCAAGGAGAGAAAGAGGGTGTGCGGCAATGGATCTCACTACCATGGCATTAAAGTGGATAAGTATTCATTTTTTATGGAATCGAATAAATGATACAACATATTTGCATTAAGGCTTATACTCATATCATCGAATTTTATTAAGACTGAGAAACATTGCACGGGTAAAATTACTAATATATGCTCTAATTGTTTACAAGTGCACATGTTTTAGTCAATTATTTAACATTATATATCCATTAGTTATTATTACATTCTCAATCATGATAATGAATTATGGAGTGAACAAGAAAAATTTGCAGCACCAACGTCGTCTGCAACGCACAGAGGCTGAAAGCCTCCATCCCTGAACCAAAAGGATCGTTTTTGAATAAATTCAGTAACAAAGAAGTCCAGCATTTCAATGGTAACGTGCTACATCACCACCACATGTGCAATATTTCCTTTGCATGCCAAATTCCACCTACGGGTAAAGTCATCATCTAGCGTCCTCTCAAACACAACCGTATTGCTAAACTCATTCACCATTGCACTGATGTCGGCATCACGTAGTCGATCCTGTAAGTAACGTGCATTCATTATGCACTTCTTCACTTCTTTCTTAAGCCCCATTAAACCTCTTTTTTTAAGAGCATACCCAAGGAAGATTGGAGCATGCGCGCAACGGCTACCTGTAATTGTGGCATCCCTTGAAGCAATGATTTCAACATCTCTGGACAGGGCATTGATGTATTCTAAACGAGTTACTACAATTCCACAAGGAATTGGGCATCCCAAGAACTTATGGCCAGAAATAACTACACTTCCAATGGGTTTCTTGAAGCTGATCCTTGGTGCCTGTGCAATCATCCAGATATCAAAGTAATCAAATTTCAAATAACAGGTGAAGGGAAAAGTAAGGTATCTTTAGGTCACTTTTTTTTTTTCTATCTAAGTGAGGGTTAAACTTAATAAAATAATGGAAAAAAAATTCATATCATATGCCTCCACCCTCCACTATATGCATCCATCTTTGACGATCAACCAATAATATTATACCGTATATATGATTTTTAAGATAATTATTGAAAAGATCAAATATTTTTAATAATATAATAATATATAAGTAAATATTTGTATAAATTTTTTTTCTACTAATAGTATATTAAAATTAAATTATTATTTTATATGTTAATATGTATACCTTTTCAATATTTCTATTAATGAAAAACTTTAATAAAGTTGAGGCCCTCACTAACAACGAAAGTGTAACTCTTAGTTTGAATTTAATTTGATGTATTATTGAAATACTTACATTTAATAGTATATATCTTTACATTATTTATTAAATTTGATATTTTAAATAATTTTAATATAATCAAACATATTAATAAATAAATGGTCAGTGCAAAATTAATTGACAAAATAAAAATAGTTTATACTAACGTACCTCACAGTATATACAACTCAAATAGTTTATCATTAAAATAAATAAATAGTCAACTAAGATGAAGTAATAAAGTGGATATGTCCCAATCAAGTGGACCTATAGTTTAGAAAGAGGAATATTATGTGAATATTACTTTTTTTTTTATATTGTACTAATTCATATCTCATACATTACGGGATGGGATATGGACTCCATAGAGTGGAGGTATGAGACGACATACTATCCAATACAAGTTATATTCACATAATATAACTCATTTAGAAATTCGAAAATTCTATTTCATCCCTGAATTTCCAATCATATCCCTCATAAGTTAGTAACAATCAAACATCTTAATAAAAACAAATTAAGTATTTAATTGCACCAAAAAAGAATAAACTACAATAACTTCTTAGAGTTTGGCATCACTTTTTAGTTGTCTATTTGTACTTTTTGTGATTGAGCACGATATCATTTTTGAATATTAAGTTACTTTAACGCACTTGTTTGACAAAAGGCAGCATGATTCCAAGTAGTGCTCCATCATCGTGAATGTAGAATCGATCACGACTGAAACCACTTTCCTCAAGTGTTTGTATTACAAGATCTAGGTCGTCAACGCCTCTTTTCATAGTTGTCCCTACAATACAGCCCTTTTTAAGTTTAGTCAAGTGTCAAACATATCTTGTACACAAAGTGCATACATAAACTTGTTAATTGTAACATAATATAGCTATCAAAGACGAGACCAAGGCCTATGTTCAAATTGATGATAGCTGGGTCGTCCTTGTGAGCAAGCAGTAAAGCCTTTAGATCAGCACAATCAATCTCACGAGAGACCAAAGTGCCAACCTTCACACATTGCATTCGATACATTCGTACTATTTTGAATATTGAATAATGCGAGTCCTGTGAGGTATATAGAATCCCATCTGGAAATTGTTCTCTCCTATATTCATTAATAGATATAAACCAAGGTTTGTGTTTAAGATGCATTTTTTAAATAACAAAAGACTAGCTCTAGAAATCAAGGGGGAAAAAAATACTGACCCTACTAAAATCCCATGAAGATTGCCTTCAGTTCCACCTGTTGTAACGTATCCCCAACACTCACCCTTCTCTATGTCCCACAGCTTTGCAAACCAATCGAGCACGCGGACTTCAAATGCTGTTGAGTTTAGAGAGAAGCTGCTCCCTAGAAATGGATCACCTGCATTGTTTAGGTGAAAATGAAGCAACGGCGCCAATGCATCATAGTTGAAGTCCTTAGTGGGGTAGCCTGCAGTCGTATACGGAAGACATTAATGATTTCTTGAAACTATATAGTATCATAGATGAACAATGATATGTTTATACACTTATTAGTGTGTTTATTGATATGGAGACTTTTCGTACATATAATGAAGATTTCACGTTTAATACGTGGAGAATCAAGCTGATTGTAATCATAAGCGCTAATATTATCAAATACAATTTTCCCAATTTTTCACTCATTAATATGAATTCCCATTGTTTATATACAAAATCCCCATTTGTCAATTAATACACTAAATAAGTGTATCCAAGAAACTGAGCTCTTCGTAGATAAATACATCATATATGGGGATAAAGTAAAAAGTAAAAACATCGAAAGCCTACCCAAGTTGCGCAAGTTGTACTGATTTAGAGCCTCCACATAGTGAGTAATTAATCCACACAAATTGGCTTGTGTCTCCCCAGTGTCCTGAGTGGTCGGAAGGCTCATGTGCCCATTATTCTCTTGGATTTCTATGTGCTTCTCTTCTTCTCGATCTAGGGACCATGGCATTGCTCACAACCATTGGAAATAGCTCTGCGGCATGAGCTGCAGGAGTCACAGCCGTTGCCACGTTCTTTCCCACTGGATTCTGCATTCTATTCCTCAATACGTGTACATGGGAGAGACGAGAAAGAATATGAGAGACACGAAGGTGGATTGCCATGAATGAATATTAATAGCAGAAATATGATATTGACTGTTGGCATTATGATGGCTTGAGTCTAGGACATTATCTCTTGGATTCAATTATGTCTACATTTTTTTTTCACGCGATTATCAAATACATCGTATTTTTAAACAATTTGATTTTATTTGAATTCAATTAATTAAATTTTATTTAAAATTTAAGTATTATATTTAAAAATTGTTAAAAATATAATTTTATATTTTATTTTATGAAATAGTTTATTTATAATAAAAAGTAAACTGCTTAATTTGCGTAAATATTTTTTTAAAAAAATTATTCACACAACTTTAAATCAGAATAATGATTAGAGAAAATCCTCTCCAAATGGCAACTCAAGATTCAAACTCATGACATTAGAAATAAATTTCGCATGGAGTTGTAAACTTGCTGTCCACTTACACTGGATAATTCTAATTATATCTCATCAAATTCGTTATAATTTACAAAACAAATGCAAATAAATCCAACCAATTTATAGCTAGTGTGTTTGGTTGTGCAGTGAAAAGAGGTAAAAGTAATTTTGCAACTTCAAACAGGATATTGTTTTAATAAGAGTATGTTTGATTTTTAGTTGAACTATGCTTTTAAAATTACTTTTAGCTCTAAGCTAGCTTTTAGTTAAAATAAAAATAAAAAAATTGCTTTTACTTTTGCAAAATCTCGTTTACTATAGTAAAATATTTTCATTGCCTTTTTAATTTTGTTTTTCCAAGTTCTTGTACAATTATTAACATAAAAATGTTTTTCACAAAGACAATGTCTCATGAAAGGGGGAAAAAAACAACTCATTGATTTTTTTGTTGGGAAACACTTTTAAAATACAAAGCTCATGAAACAAATCATTCGTATATTATATTATTATCGGATAAATATTATCTAATCATTAAAGAAAATTCACCTTAACAAATTTTTAATCTTAATACTATAACCAAAAGTTAAAAAAAAAAGTAATTATATAATGTTATATAAATATAAGTAAAAAAAAATGGAAAAAAAAGGAGTAAGTACAACACATAATTGATACACTTTTCAATAATTATACATATAAAAGTAATTTTAGTTAATGTTATTCAAACAACATTATTTTGTTAAAATATTATTTTAGATCAAATTCCCAAAAATAAATTATTTTATTCCAATTTTTTTTTATCTAAAATCAATTTTACAAAGAATCAATATACAGATGCAAAATCAAACAGACACTTAGTAAATCAATTTATTTCTCGTTTTAAAAAAATTTAAATATAAAAATTTGATCCGCAAATCAAATAATTCCTTGTTTAAATTATTCCAATCTAAACATGAGCATCCAGAAACGGTTCTGCATTGCCTAATCCGGTGTCTACATTCGGTAGCTGCATGGAGAATTTAGGACCTCAACTATATATATCGAAGACATACAAAGAGATCCTAACTGGAAGGAAATTCTGAATATGACTGCTTCTTTACTTTGGCAGGTATGGAAAGCTAGAAATATTAAGGTCTTTGACAATAAGGACATGGGGCTGAGGTTATTGCAGAATCGACTAGAAAGCTCTTATCTGAATTGAGAGAACCGCAAGTACAATTTTCCTTTGAGATTTGAAAATCGTTTATTGCTTAATGATATATATTTTTAAATAGAAAATATATTATAACATGATATAAGTTAAATAATCATGTTTTATGGTATTGGTGATCATTTTATTTAGAGAAATATCAATTAATAGAATTTTTTAAGCAATGACATAGGATTTTGATTTTCAAAAAAAAAAAATTTGATGAGGATACCAACAACTCAGGGTATTTTATTTTTGAGAGAATTTCAAAAGGATTTTTAAAAATATATACTTTTTTATTATTCAATAATGAGTTTAATTGTTATAAACTGATAATATAAAATAATTATAATGTCATCCAATCAGATAGTTGTATTTATAAAATTTTTAGGGTAATGGGTGGTTGAGTCAAACATTTTTATTAATATAGTAATATATAATTAAATATTTATCTAAAATTTTTTACATTGATAGTATATACAAATTAAATCCTTCAATAATTATATATTGAAGCCAATTAGGATTGGTGTTGTTGGTAAGGAATAAGCTTATGAGTGCGTTTATTTCAACTTTAAAAAAGAATTGAAACTTAAATTTTATATATAGGTAAAAACTGATTTTTTTATAAGTTATTTTTTTTTTCAACTTCCACAAAAAAATTGAAAATAGATTTTTTGAAATCCTAATTATTTTTTAAAAATTATCCAAATATAACAAAATTAATTTTTTCGATGAAAAAAGTGATTTTTTATCAAAAAATCCCAAACAAATATATCCTATATCTTACAAGGATTTGAATTAAATTCCTGTTATCAATGTGATATCTTATTAATAGACCATCTCGTAAGTTTTATGTACATACTCTTTAAATTCAGGAGCCATACTTTGATCTTGATGAAATAATCAGCGTTGAACCTACCTAAATTTTTCTAAATATAAAAAATAATTATATATTAGAAGAGATTATATGTTAATGAAAAACAATAGAATACAAAGCCGGTTATTTATTTTGGGTCCAACAAATCAGAGTAAGAGTGATTTTTTTAGTACGAAAACTCTTGGTATGAATTAGATACGAATAACGTGGAAAACTTTTTTTTTTTTTTTTTTTTTTTTGCCATTCGATCGCTATGCACTTACTTTCAAATACGTCGCTTTCGTATTTGAAAAAAAAAAAAAAAAAGTCAAAAGTAGTCAAGAAGGCCGCCAAAGTAGTAAACCTTTTTAACGCGAAGGAAGTATGTTTTTTATTTTTTATTTTTCGTGGTAGTAGTATTTTTCTGATTTCTCGATGTACGTTTCCAGAGAAAAAATTATTTTATTTTATTTATCATTTGATGCCTCAATTATACTATTTAAAAATAAAAATATAATAAAAAAATACTAACGACTCAAAATTAAAATGTCAAATTATAAACAATTTCTTTTCTTGCTTTAATACCGCGCATTGATAATGGATGTATTTAGATTAGAGATTATAAATGGGGGTTTGAATCAACTTAATTTTATAAAATTGATTTTGATCAAAATTGAGTTGATATTAATATGATTTATGTTTAAAAATTTTTATGTTAAACATGGTTATAATAGAATGAATATTATTTGAATAATATTAGTCAAAATTACTTTTGGATATATAATTACTAAAAAAAATAAAAATTTTATATTATACTTTTAATATTACCCTTTTATTTCATTTTTAGTTTTGAATGTGTGTTAATGTTTCAGAATATAGAGCTGAGTCTGGAGTCGCTGAACCACTGGATATTCTTGATAAAGTTAAGGTAAATGATTGTGATATACTCTTTGGGACATTCTACACTTTTGAACTTCTAATATTCTAAGATTCCTCTATTGTTTCTCAATCTCTGTGTGATTTGCACGTAATTCGTGATTTTACAATTTTGAATAAGACATAATATTTGTGATATGGCTTGCTTTTAGGTGAATATTCACGTGAAGGGAATAACGTGCATTCGATTACTATTAATTAAAGTCATTGTGATAAAATATTCAGTAATTTGGATAGATTGACCATATTTTTGAATATTTTAGATTTATTTGAATTTTCTCTTATAGTCTTAGAATTAGGGTACTGATTTTAGTTTGTTTGGAAGTGTTCTCTTTCTTTTCTTTCTTCTTCTTTTTTTTTTAGTGTTGTGCGGGATTTATTTTCAACTATTGGATGTTATTTAGGTACTTGCCATGTGTTTACATGTTACTTTGGTTAATACAAAGAAATCTTTTTCTATAATTTTGAGTACAAATTTAGAATGGATGTTAAATAGTTTTGAACTAATTTAAAATTAAGCAAAAACCAATTTAAAACTGGTTGAATCAGTTTTAAATTTGCTCGATAAAATTTTTCATATGAATTGAACCATGCTCACGTTATTTGTTATGGTGCAGATTAATCAACTATTTAGGAGCTAATTAAAAATAAATAAATGAATAAATTGACATTAGCCCCATCTTAAAAGTTTGGTTAAATGAGAATGGGGTGTGTGGCTAAATAACAAGACATTAACCACTCTTAATAAGTGTAGTTAAATGAAACTTAAAATTGTGGCTAATTGGTATGTTTCCACAACACCTATAATAGCCACATTAAAAGTACATGTTGGAAGATCAATTAGCCACATCCAAAAAGTGTGGCTAATTGCCATTTCAAATGTGGCTACTCAATACTATTTCTTGTAGTGACCACATATTTCTTCTCCCTCCAGTTTTGCTTTCCTCCATTCATTGTGATTGTAACTAGTGTTGACATAATAAGAGCTTAAGTTTTTTTTTTTTTCTTTTTGGTACATAATAAAAGCTTAAGTTCCACATATCTTTTAGATTTAAACACCACATGCAAAATTTTCAACTTAGAGCGATAGAGATGTAAGATATCCGAATATCACGGTTAGAATTGGTAAGACAATATAGAGGTAGAGACAGAATTTATAAAAGAAGAAGATAATGAGTTATTGTGATGATCATTGTAAAAGAAATCGACCAACAGGCGAATAATTTAATTATTGGTATAAAGAGATCCACGATGAAGAGGCAAACTTGTTGAAGTGGTTAGTGAAGACAGAAGATATATAGATGTAAGATAAAGTACAGGAGACGATAAAAATAAATAAAAAGATATATTAAAAAAAAGAAAAAGGAAAATGTGGATGAAGACATGATAGAGAACCCCGACACACCAAATTATCGAGATATAAGTAAGATGGTTCAACCAACATTTAGTTGGCTCAAGTGATTTGGTATTTGTTCCTCTTAAATAATGTCTCGGATTTGAGTCTTGTGAGTGGAAAAAAAACTAGTACTAGAAAAGTTTTATCCTGATAGTGGACTAGCCTAACTTGAGTCAGATTAGTTGGAGTTCAGTGGGCTTTCAAATATTGATGATCTATATAAAAATAAATAAATAAATAAGAAGACTCATCCGTATGATAAGTCAAAATGATGGTTCAAATTGAATATTGTATTAGAGAGAATGACGATCAATTAGAGATATAATAAATAAATAAAATAGTAAAATAAAAATTAAGAAACAAATTAACTAATACCTTCTAACAAAGTTTAAGTTACCTTAAATAAGGAAGAAGAATTATCTTAAAATTAAAACAGACTCTAGTACTTTTTTTTTTATATACGGAAGAGGAGAGTGGCTATTGCCACAACTCTATGTCTATTACCACTCCCATAGTTATTAAATTTTATTTAATTTACCAAAATATCCTTCTTCTAGAAGGATAGTTTACATTAATTATTTATTAGTCATCATAATATTGTCAAAAGTTATTATTGTTAATATATTAAAAGTTAATTTATTTATCTCATTTTTCATTTTTATATAGTTAGTATATATTACAAGTATTGATAACTAATTTATTTACAATAATTATATAAATTTAAGTATTAAATTGTTTTTAAATTTTTTTGATATACCTAAATAATATAGCATTGAGTATTTTTAAGAAATAATAGTAAAGATGTACTAATGAATTATGGCATACAACTGTACCTTATTTTGTAACATGCTGTATTTATATAATAAAAACTATTAAATAAACACAGATGAAAAAAAGCTATTAAATAAACAGGTGACACCATTATATATTAGTATTGTTCATTAATTAAATTTACTATAGTATTTGTTATTCATTAATATTGATATTCTTAAAAATGAAAGTAATCTACCAACAAGGAAATCGGTGTAAGGGTAGAGGTACACTATAATTCTAGAGAGAATTTTGAATCAATTCCTAAAAAGAATACTAGTTGAAAGGGTAAGTTTGATTATGCCTAAAAAAAATTAGTCTCCTTCCTTAATAATAGAGAGAGGAGATCCTCTTAGGAAACCCTCCCCCCTCCCCCAAGAAAAATGTAATTTGATACCTTAAATTATTGCTTATTGCATCAGAATGTGTTTAAATTTTATCAACACTCACATAGTATAAAAGGCCAAATTATTTACTTTCTATTGGGTAAGCTATATTTTACATGTTATAAAATAAATTAAAAAAATAAGACTGCATATTGACAAACATATATGTGTCTTTAAATACACTATTAATGGTAATACATACCAATTAAATATACAACTAATTCAATACATCAAATTTTCTTAATTTTTAATGACATGAATAATGAACAAAAAACACTATAGTAAAAATTAATGGTCAATAATAATAAATCACGGTATTATATGTTTTATTTAATAGTTTTTTATTATAAAAATACTAGATGTTACAAAATAAGATATATAGTTATATCCCATGATTTATGAGTACATCTTTAATGTTATTCATTTTTATTTATTATTTTTTTAAAAATAATCAATGTTATATTATTTAGATAATTATTGCATAAAAAATTTTAAAAACAATTTAATCTTTAGATTTGAATAATTATATTAAATAAAATAGTTATAAATACTTGTAACTAGTAACTACATAAAAAATTAAAATGAGATAAATAGTAAATATTTTTGAATTATTTTTAATTAATTAACAACAATAATGATAACAATCCTTTTGATTACATACCAAAAGATAATGGTGGATGGGGGTGTAGGTCAGTATCATATCTCACATTCATGTACACATAATATAACCTTTTATTTTGTGAATGGCGTCCTAGTAACTCCTCCCCACTCCCAACCACTAGTACGACATTCACATCCCTGCTTCTCAGAGGGTAACAATCGAGTATCGACCCACTAATCCTTGGTCCTCCTTTCTTGGAGCATCCTACTCCTTCTCTTGCCTATCTGTCGCGGCATGACCGTGTGGGTCTTTGTCTCGTTAGTTTTGGGGTTAGGCTTTTTTGCCCATCACTAAAACCCCCTCAAAAGAAAAACCAATCTAATAATAATATTATCCCTACACAGGTTGAAACTTTAACTCAAGAGTATTGATAACAAAAGTTTTACTTCTTTCTTAACAGTTAACTTAAGATGGTGAAATAATTTTCTGCGTTATCCTCCAAAACCTGTCTCTGTAAATAAGAGGCAGAATTCAATAAGGAAAAAAAAAAAAAAAAGTAGGCGGAATTTTCAAGCTTTAATTATAAGTCTCGAGTGGCACTTGACACCTGGTATAATGTTTTAAAGGATATTCACTTTATTTTTTTAAAAAAGAAAGTGTTATATGCCAGAATCATGTAACACAGTAACTGATTGGTAAAGTCACCCAAACATATAATTTAATTGTTATATTTGATTTTAAGAGATAAAGGATCCTAAGACTTTTACAAGATGAACTGGGATGCATTTTCATCTTTTCATCTTTGACATAGTAACCTTATCTGTGCAGTATGCTAAGAGTATTGATACATTACTGGCTTTTCAAAAGGTTTCATGTGTTTCAATGTATTAAATTGATTAAACGATATCCACCAGAATTCTCAGTACGTAATCTTGCCAGTTGTGAATATTCATTTCCGTAACTAGACCACAACATTCATGATTGTCGTCTTTAATTTTCATTTTCATATAATATTGGACTTATCTCATGAAGAATCCGAATTATTTGGACTTATCTCATATAATATTGGACTTTCACAAAAAAAATTGAAAATAGATTTTTTGAAATTCTAATTATTTTTTAAAAATTATCCAAATATAACAAAATTAATTTTTTCGATGAAAAAAGTGATTTTTTGTCAAAAAAATCCGAACAAATATATCCTATATCTTACAAGGATTTGAATTAGATTTCTGTTATCAATGTGATATTTTATTAATAGACAATCTCGTAAGTTTTATGTACGTACTCTTTAAATTTAGGGGCCATACTTTGATCTTGATGAAATAATCAGCGTTGAACCCACCTAAATTTTTCTAAATGCCAAAAATAATTATATATTAGAAGAGATTATATGTTAATGAAAAACAATAGAATACAAAGCCGGTTATTTATTTTGGGTCCAACAAATCAGAATAAGAGTGATTTTTTTTAGTACGAAAACTCTTGGTATGAATTAGATACGAATAACGTGGAAACTTTTTTGTTTTTTGGCCATTCGATCACTATGCACACTTACTTTCAAATAAGTCGCTTTCGTATTTTAAAAAAAAAAGTCAAAAGTAGTCAAGAAGGCCGCCAAAGTAGTCAACGTTTTTAACGCGAAGGAAGTATATTTTTTATTTCTTTTTTTTCGTGGTAGTAGTATTTTACTGATTACTCGATGTACGTTTCCAGAGAAAAAATTATTTTATTTTATTTATCATTTGATGCCTCAATTATATTATTTAAAAATAAAAATATAATAAAACAAAAAATACTAACGACTCAAAATTAAAATGTCAAATTATAAACAATTTCTTTTCTTGCTTTAATATCGCGCATTGATAGTGGATGTATTTAGATTAGAGATTACAAATGGGGGTTTGAATCAATTTAATTTTATAAAATTGATTTTGATTAAAATTGAGTTGATATTAATATGATTTATGTTTAGAAATTTTTATGTTAAATATGGTTATAATAGAATGAATATTGTTTAAATAATATTAGTCAAAATTACTTTTGGATATGTAATTACTAAAAAAGATATGAATTTCATATTATACTTTTAATATTACTCTTTTATTTCATTTTTAGTTTTGAATGTGTGTTAATGTTTCAGAATACAGAACTGAGCCTGGAGTCGCTGGACCACTGGATATTCTTGATAAAGTTAAGATAAATGATTGTGATATACTCTTTGGGACATTCTACACTTTTGAACTTCTAATATTCTAAGATTCCTCTATTGTTTCTCAATCTCTATGTGATTTGCATGTAATTCATGATTTTACAACTTTGAATAAGACATAATATTTGTGATATGGCTTGCTTTTAGGTGAATATTCAGTGAAAGGAATAGCGTGCATTTAATTACTATTAATTAAAGTCATTGTGATAAAATATTCAGTAATTTGGATAGATTGACCATATTTTTGAATATTTTAGATTTATTTGAATTTTCTCTTATAGTCTTAGAATTAGGGTGCTTATTTCAGTTTGTTTGGAAGTGTTCTTTTTTTTTTTTCTTTCTTCTTCTTTATTTTTAGTATTGTGCGGGATTTATTTTCAACTATTGGATGTTATTTAGGTATTTGCGTTAATACAAAGAAATCTTTTTCTATAATTTTGAGTACAAATTTAGAGTGGATGTTAAATAGTTTTGAACTAATTTGAAATTAAGCAAAAACCAATTTAAAACTGGTTGAATTAGTTTTAAATTTGCTCGGTAAATTTTTTCATATGAATTGAACCATGCTCACGCTATTTGTTATGGTGCAGATTAATCAACTATTTAGAAGCTAATTAAAAATAAATAAATAAATTGAAATTAGCCCCATCTTAAAAGTTTGGTTAAATGAGAATGGGGTGTGTGGCTAAATAACAAGACATTAACCACTCTTAATAAGTGTAGTTAAATGAAACTTAAAATTGTGGCTAATTGGTATGTTTCCACAACACCTATAATAGCCACATTAAAAGTACATGTTGAAAGATCAATTAGCCACATTGAAAAGTGTGGCTAATTGCCATTTCAAATGTGGCTACTCAATACTATTTCTTGTAGTGACCACATATTTCTTCTCCCTCCAGTTTTGCTTTCCTCCATTCATTGTGATTGCAACTAGTGTTGACATAATAAGAGCTTAAGTTTTTTTTTGCTTTTTGGTACATAATAAAAGCTTAAGTTCCACATATCTTTTAGATTTAAACACCACATGCAAAATTTCAACTTAGAGCGATAGAGATGTAAGATATCCGAATATCACGGTTAGAATTGGTAAGACAATATAGAGGTAGAGACAGAATTTATAAAAGAAGAAGATAATGAGTTATTGTGATGATCATTGTAAAAGAAATCGACCAACAGGCGAATAATTTAATTATTGGTATAAAGAGATCCACGATAAAGAGGCAAACTTGTTCAAGTGGTTAGTGAAGACAGAAGATATATAGATGTAAGATGAAGTACAGGAGACGATAAAAATAAATAAAAAGATATATTAAAAAAAAGAAAAAGGAAAATGTGGATGAAGACATGTTAGAGAACCACAACACACCAAATTATCGAGATATAAATAAGATGGTTTAACCAACATTTAGTTGGCTCAAGTGATTTGCCAGTTATTCCTCTTAAATAAAGTCTCAGATTCGAGTCTTGTAAGTGGAAAGAAAACTAGTATTAGAAGAGTTTTATCCTGATAGTGGACTAACCTAACTTAAGTCAGATTAGTTGAAGTTCAATGGGCTTTCGGATATTGATGATCTATATAAAAATAAATAAATAAATAAGAGGACTCATTCTAATGATAAGTCAAAATGATGGTTCAAATTGAATATTGTATTAGAGAGAATGACGATCAATTAGAGATATAATAAATAAATAAAATAGTAAAATAAAAATTAAGAAACAAATTAACTAATACCTTCTAACAAAGTTTAAGTTACCTTAAATAAGGAAGAAGAATTATCTTAAAATTAAAACAGACTCTAGTACTTTTTTATATATACGGAAGAGGAGATGGCTATTGCCACAACTCTATATCTATTACCACTCCCATATTTATTAAATTTTATTTAATTTACCAAAATATCCTTCTTCTAGAAGGATAGTTTACATTAATTATTTATTAGTCATCATAATATTGTCAAAAGTTATTATTGTTAATATATTAAAAGTTAATTTATTTATCTCATTTTTCATTTTTATATAGTTATTATATATTACAAGTATTGATAACTAATTTATTTACAATAATTATATAAATTTAAGTATTAAATTGTTTTTAAATTTTTTTGATATACCTAAATAATATAGCATCGAGTATTTTTAAGAAATAATAGTAAAGATGTACTAATGAATTATGGCATACAACTGTACCTTATTTTGTAACATGCTGTATTTATATAATAAAAACTATTAAATAAACACAGATGAAAAAAAAAGCTATTAAATAAACAGGTGACACCATTATATATTAGTATTGTTCATTAATTAAATTTACTATAGTATTTGTTATTCATTAATATTGATATTCTTAAAAATGAAAGTAATTTACCAACAAGGAAATCGGTATAAGGGTAGAGGTACACTATGATCCTAGAGAGAATCTTGAATCAATTCCTAAAAAGAATACTAGTTGAAAGGATAAATTTGATTATGTCTAAAAAAAATTAGTCTCCTTTCTTAATAATAGAGAGAGGAGATCCTGTTAGGAAACCCCCCTGGAAAAATGTAATTTGATACCTTAAATTATTGCTTATTGCATCAGAATGTGTTTAAATTTTATCAACACTCACATAGAATAAAAGGTTAAATTATTTACTTTCTATTGGGTAAGCTATATTTTACATGTTATAAAATAAATTAAAAAAATAAGACTGCATATTGACAAACATATATGTGTCTTTAAATACACTATTAATGGTAATACATACCAATTAAATATACAACTAATTCAATACATCAAATTATCTTAATTTTTAATGACACGAATAATGAACAAAAAATACTATAGTAAAAATTAATGGTCAATAATAATAAATCACGGTATTATATGTTTTATTTAATAGTTTTTTATTATAAAAATACTAGATGTTACAAAATAAGATATATAGTTATATCCCATGATTTATGAGTACATCTTTAATGTTATTCATTTTTATTTATTATTTTTTTAAAAATAATCAATGTTATATTATTTAGATAATTATTGCATAAAAAATTTAAAAACAATTTAATCTTTAGATTTGAATAATTATATTAAATAAAATAGTTATCAATACTTGTAACTAGTAACTACATAAAAAATTAAAATGAGATAAATAGTAAATATTTTTGAATTATTTTTAATTAATTAACAACAATAATGATAACTATCCTTTTGATTACATACCAAAAGATAATGGTGGGTGGGGGGTCTAGGTCAGTATCATATCTCACATTCATGTACGCATAATATAACTTTTTATTTTGTGAATGGCGTCCTAGTAACTCCTCCCCGCTCCCAACCACTAGTACGACATTCACATCCCTGCTTCTCAGAGGGTAACAATCGAGTATCGACCCACTAATCCTTGGTCCTCCTTCCTTGGAGCATCCTACTTCTTCTCTTGCCTATCTGTCGCGGCATCACCGTGTGGGTCTTTGTCTCGTTAGTTTTGGGGTTACGTTTTTTTGCCCATCACTAAAACGCCCCCAAAAGAAAAACCAATCTAATAATATTATTATCCCTACACAGGTTGAAACTTTAACTCAAGTGTATTGATAACAAAAGTTTTACTTCTTTCTTATCAGTTAACTTAAGATGGTGAAATAATTTTCTGCGTTATCCTCCAAAACCTGTCTCTTTAAGTAAGAGGCAGAATTCAATAAGGAAAAAAAAAAATTAAAAAAGGAGGCGGAATTTTGAAGCTTTAATTATAAGTCTCGAGTGGCACTTTAAAGGATATTCCCTTTATTTTTTTTAAAAAAGAAAGTGTTATATGCCAGAATCATGTAACACAGTAACTGATTGGTAAAGTCACCCAAACATATAATTTAATTGTTATATTTGATTTTAAGAGATAAAGGATCCTAAGACTTTTACAAGATGAACTGGGATGCATTTTCATCTTTGACATAGTAACCTTATCTGTGCAGTATAATGAGAGTATTGATACATTACTGGCTTTTCAAAAGGTTTCATTTGTTTCAATGTATTAAATTGATTAAACGATATCCACCAGAATTCTCAGTACGTAATCTTGCCAGTTGTCAATATTCGTTTCGGTGACTAGACCACAATATTCATGATTGTCGTCTTTAATTTTCATTTTCATAGAATATTGGACTTAAAGAATGCTTTATCTCCTGAAGAATCCGAATTATTTCACTTAAAATAAGATTTTTAAAAAAGTTTGTATGGATTCTGTTTTATTATATTTAGGTAAAAAATTTTGATGGATCAATCTGTTAACCTCACAAAAGCGGATTTGTTTAGCATATTTAGTCCATATTACTAATACGGATTGCTCTGTCTCCCCTTAAAGTTTGACTCACATGAGGCAGGTTGGCTGTTTGCCAAAGCTAGTATGCATTTATGTTATAGCAATAAAGTAGCAAATGGTTTTGCTTTTTGGTCATTAAGTTTGACTCACGTTAAGTAGTTTTTTTTTTTTTTTTGGGTTTTGCATGCTTTTACACACCCTGACGCCTTTCTTTTATTGGGTCATGACCCTGGTGCCTTCTGTACCATCCTTCAGCCTCAGGACCTTACCTCTTGTGGCCCATTTTATTTTGGAGTTAATTCCTAGGCCCATTTAATCAAACCCGACCTTGTTAATAACAAAAACAAAAAACCCAAACAGTGAGAGTGTTGCTGTTAAGCAAAACTTTGGGGTGTTTGTTTGGAATTTTTTTAAAATTAGTTTTTTATTTAAAAAATTTAATCTTTATATATTTAAATAATTTTTTAAAAATAATTAAAAATTTTATTTTTTTAATTTTTTATATAAATTAAAAAGAATAATTAAAAAATCAAATTTTAATTTTATTAATAATATATAAAATTTAAATTTTAAAATTATTTTTTTAAAAAATTGAAACAAACGCACCCTTTATCTTTATTCAAAGCAATAGCAAGAGAGTGGTTGAGGCCTAAGTTGAATGATAATTTATTGCCTCATTAAATCCACGCACCACACCTAGGGCGCTTAAGTTATTTGTTCGGCCCACAGTTTGAGATTGCTGTGCCCCCTCCCCCCTCTTAGGCTATGTTTGCAAGATTTATTTGTAATAGTAATTAATGATCAATAATAAAATGAAATAGAAAAGAAGGGAATAGAATGGATGTATACATACCATACTTTTATTTGGAAGTTTAATAAAGAAAGAAAATGATATCTTTTTTCCTTTGTTTGGAAGTGATATAGAAAGGAAATGTACATAACCTTTGTCTTTCAATTTTATCCCCTCGTGCTAATATATAAAAAAAATAATGGATGTGAATTTTTAAGAGTATAACAATAATTAAACAAAAAAAATTTCAACTAAAAAATTGTTGTTTTCCTCTCACCCGCTGATCTGGAAGTATTAATAATAAGGAAAGGTCTCGATTTCCATCTATAGTCTTATCATTCCGTCTTAGAAAGCAGCTGCCAAATATTGTTTTTTTAAAAGCTGCTTTCCTGCTCCATGCTACACTCTTGATGAGTATCCTTCCAAACACCAGCTTAAGTGCATGTGTTGACCAAAAAAAAAACACCCAACAGCACATTAATGTAATTTCAAGGTCTTATCCGATGAGCGTTTCCTACAACTTTTCTTTTTTAACATCTTTTATTTTCCATTTTTCTCCTCCTCAATCTCGTCGCTTTCTGGCACTGTCTCTTCGGTATTTTCCCTTTCTTTCTCGGCCATGCGAACGTGGACAGAGCAAGGAGAGAGAAAAAGGCATGCGGCAATGGATTTTGCCGAAGTGAGGATCGACGTGTACAATCAATCACTTGGTGGAAACCGGACACGATCAAGCGGTGTCGAATCCCGGGTTCCGCGAACAGCTGGAAGCTCACTTCAATCAATTGCCTCAGGAAGGTTCACCAATATGATCGCTGCTCATCTCTGTTCTCAATTTCATTTTTTACTATTTTTGGATTATTCTATTTGATTGCGGTCGTAGGTGGATTTTGCTAAGTACCAAAGCTTTCGTTGTCTAAGCTTAAGATTCGAGTTCGTACTACATAGCAGATCTGATTTTAATATTTGCATCGTAATTATTAGCTATTTTATACCTGATTTTACTGAGCTGATATTTTATTTAGTAAAACTCTAATTTAGAACTCAAAAGATATAGGTGTGACCACGTTCATTCTCAAGATCATTTAAAGGACATAAATGATCTAACCGTTTAAAGTGGAATACGGAATATGTAAATATTGATATAATGTGGTGCATTTGTTGTGCAAGCTGTTGCTGTTGTTTCAGTTATGGACTTGATGTTAATGTCGATAGAGCTGAAGATGTTCTATTGCACCTGATCAGCCTTTTTGATTTGAAATATTAGGATTCCTGTTTTCTGCTGGAAAACCTGGGAAAATCTAATTGATTAGTGCATCACGATAAAGCCTTTTCTCCCTTTTCTTGCCAAAACCCACAGGGCTTTTCTCTCCTCCTCTCTTGTAGTATGCACACTAGGATGAACGGTATGAAAAATTAAACATTTTCCTGATCTGCTTTCCTAGAAGGCTTTGTTTTCTAGTTTTTCGTTCCATTACACTTATGAATTGGCATATTAGTCTCAATTTTAATTTTCCTTTCCTCCTATGAGGTTAACTTAAACAAATTAAAACAACAACAACAACAGCAGCAAACCATAGATTGGTTTTCCCTTCCTTTGTCTTCCTCTACCCTTTGTTTATTTGGATATCCTTCTTCTGATAAACTCTTACTAGAGCCTCTATCAGTCTTCTCCTTTTGGCCAAACTTTTTTAGGCAAGATTTTGTCATCTTTTCCTTGACACGTGCTACTCCAAGTTTCTCACATGTATTCCTGATCTTATACTTTGTCAAAACAATTTATGATTTTCAATTATGTTAATTCTTATTTTGACATGCCTAATTTTTATTTAAGCAGTGAGTCTCATTTTTTACAGTTTTTCTGTCTATACTAATTTTTTTCTTGTCTCTCTAATTGCTGAGTAGAATATTTCTTCTAGAACAGATGGTGAAGATCAACGAGTACTCATTCTAGGCCAGGGCCATCTTCTCATGCAACAAATAGGGGAGCTGCATGATCTCATAAGAGTCATGCAGCAGTATCTGCCAAACTGTGAATTATACTCTATAAACACACACACACACACACACACATACGGGAAGGTTTCCTGTAACGGTTGCGTAAAATATCAATAATGTCTCTTTGTAGTCTATGATTTATATCATTTCTATCAGTAGGACTAGGGATCTTGCAACTGAGTTTGAGCCTTGCTTGAAACTTGAGGGCCTAAATTTGGATGTTAGAAAGAACTCCCAGGAGATAGAGGAAAACTTTTTTACTGACAACTTTTCCCAGAGGTACCACCTGAATCAAAATATAATGCAGATTCTTATTTTCTTTTTCTTTTTAATTTTCAAAATAGCGATTTTGTTACATTTATCAAAACCAGTTACCGCTGCAGAATGTTTTCTTCTTTGGAGAGCAGGAAAGTAGCTCTGTACCTATTGCCAAATTTATGCAGGTCAAACATTTCTGCTTATTGACTAAAATAAAATCTATAACTCGTGATGGATGCATTGATGTTAAAAGCAGCTGTAGCTGAAAACATATTTTCGAAATTATGTAACTAGATCATTTTCTCATTTGCATGCATGCCTAACACTTAAAGGAAAATAAGAACTCATAACAACTATCAGAGTTTAACCTTCATCTGTGTTGTTGGCAGAATTTGACCGTTTGATCTTGAGATTTTATCAATATGTGCATCTTAATATACTGCAAATTGAAGTATTATTTGTGTGCCTAATGTTGCCTGTATAAGTATATATCTTTCGCGTGTGGCAATTAAGTTAAACATTACAATGTAAAATGCAGGCATGAACATCCAAGTGTCCCAGTTCTTGAAATAATATTTTCCGCGGTTGATAAGCCGAAGCTTATGAGCCAGGTATGTTTGAAAAGTTTATCTTTTCTGTTTATTAGCAAATTTTTATCTTTTTTAAATTAATCGAAACTCTTAAAGAAAATGAGCTAACATTTTTCAATCTACTCTGCATAAAATAAATAGGTTTTGTTTTTTGGCTTAACCAATGTGTGGAATGAAATGGAAACTTAGAAGTTGTGGGTTATGTTGTCATATGGTAGGAACTTGGCCATAGGAGATAGAAATGGAAGGAAACTTTTGTATTAATTTGCTGAAGAATATATCAGTGTGATATCAATCTCCTAAAGAGATACAATGGTTTCTAGGTATTCGAGAGACCTAGAGCTCTCCCAATTCCAAGTCTATCCAATTCTGGGATGCTCCCCTCAACACCCCTCCCCTTGCCTATATTGCTTCCCACCTCTCTCCTCTAACAGATTCAGGATATTCTCTCTCCTTTGCCTAGCTGGCAGTTAGTTACAAAACCCCTCACCCATGTCTTTACTACAGGTCCCACATACATCAGTAGCCCCCTTCCTTTTTCTTCTTACATATACTATTACTAACAGCATTAATATTAATATTAGGGGTCCTAACAATACTCCCCCCCCTCCTGAAAAATCACTTTGTCCTCAAGGTGATGTGATGTAGCCAGAGGAAAACAATAATGCTGAAAAATAAAAGGCTTCCTCTGGGGCTGCAAACCTTGAAAAAGATGGAAAGAAGTGTGCATGTAACATAGGAAACTCCACCCGAGTCCCATGGATTTGAGCCACATCCAACACTCGAGTTTCTTGGTTTTCATAAATATGCAGCAGGTAATCTTCATTTTCACTAAACATAACAGCTTGCACTCCTTCTAAATCATTGATGTCAACCCCTACATCTTGCTTGTCTTTGCCTAAATTCTGTTCAATTGAAAACTTTCCTGAAACTTGATTCTTCCGGTCGCTCTCAAAAGCCAAGGCCACATAAAACCCAAAGGGTAAGTGGAAACCAAACTGAAGAGTTCAAGCTTGCTCCTATGTAATTCTAATTCGATGTCATTAACAGTAAATGTAATAGCTGTTGGTGCATAAAACTCATTCTGTTTAAGGAAAAAATCATCAAAATAGGATGTCTAAACCTTCATATACAAAACCAATGCAGCAGAAGCAGAACTAACAGTGATGCATATTTCTAAGTTTATGATACCTCCTCTATCATCGCCAAAAGACCCTTCCGCTGTAGGTGCAGTCCCTTTCCCAAAGTAGTTCACATATATGGCTGTCTCCTCCGACCCCACCCAAGCTCTCAATTCACAGTGATTGGCTGGTTCATCAAGTAAAGGAATAGTTGGGTTCGTGAACAGAGCTCATGCTGTAGTAATCTTCACTCTCCCGCCACTAGAAAAATCACATCACTTCTTTGCTTGTATCTGATTATTGAAACCTGGACCAAATAATATTCTAGCAGGACATTTTTCTGCGGTTGAAGCATCAATGACTTCCAATCTTTCACAAAGAAGCTTCAGAGTTTCACCACCCCCTGCTTGTCTCTATTTCTTAGATAGTAAATTTTGTTTCTCCATGATCTGCAATATATAGGATAGAGCTTGTTGTCTAGCTGAGCATAGAAACAGAACTTGTTCCTCACCTCCCTCCAAGCCCTGGTCTTCCTCACGTCTTAATTGGATCCGCGCAATCTTTGCCCCAAGAAAATTAAATTTAGTAAATTTAGTAACATCATCATCTGTCTCAACACCCTTTCTTCATTCTATTATTCCAACATATACATCTCGAGCACACCCGCTGCCATAAGGACCTTCAATTCTTTCATTGTTAGGCTCCTTTCCACTTAAGATTAGGATCTGTTGCGTGCTAGGCTTCCTATAAACATGGTGTTAGGAACCCACACCTCACAGAGTGCTTGGAAGAAAGAGCAAATTAGGAAATAGATATAGAGAGAATTAGGGAGTAGTGGAGGGCGCAGAATTGTAACTACTTGCTGAGCTGGCATAGAAATTGAAGGGAGAGAGGATTCACGGGATGTGGGAAAGAGCCTTATATGTAGGGGTGTAAGAGAGTGGGGAAGTCAGGAAATTAGTAGGAAAAGAATTGGGAGAGTTGTGGCCTCTCTAAGTGCTACATTGGGAGAGACTTGGCCTCTAGAAGAGCCAAACCCTTTTCTACTTCAGTTCTTTTACTGTATTCTCCATTTCCCTTGTACATTCATCATCCAGAGGTTGTTTCCACCTTGGATTCAGCTTAAACAATTCAATATATAAGTGTTTTCTAGTTCATTCCTTCTCTATGACTACCAGGTTTCTTACAACTGGTATCAGAGCTCCTGATCTTGGAAGCCCTGTGTCGGAAACCATGCCAGCTGCTGCATCAGAGACGAGTTGGGAGAAGCGCATGAAAAGGATTAGCCGGAGGATGAAAGAAATTGATAGGATGCTGAGAAAAAGACAACACAGGCGACGTCGACTACCGGTGTGGGAGGACGATGAAGCTGGGTGGTGGAGGAGAAGGAGGAGATCCTCCATGGAAGATTGGGCTCCTAATGTTCGTGTTTTGTTCGAAAGCATGCTGGATAT
This sequence comes from Pterocarpus santalinus, assembly GCA_031439595.1. NCBI lineage: Eukaryota > Viridiplantae > Streptophyta > Magnoliopsida > Fabales > Fabaceae > Pterocarpus > Pterocarpus santalinus. The sequence continues at coordinate 53,468,787 of CM062526.1, forward strand.
GGAGGAGGAAGAGGTTGAAGATGAAGAGGAGGAGGAGGAGGAAGCAGACGATGAATCAGTGGAAGAAGAGGAAGCGGAAGAGCCGCCCATGGAACTTCACTTTGAGGACTCAGTTTCTGAGGATATCAAGGTGGAAGATCCAGCGGGTGAATCGGTGGAGGTAAAATATGAAGCAGTGGAAGAGAAAGGTGCTTTGTCCACTCGCGTAGAGCACGAAGACGAACCACCAATGAAGGAAGGAGGGGAGTTTGCGATTGCCGTGGAGCAGGAACCGACGAAGCTCTGGTTGCTGAAGTCGTCAGAACCACCTACGTCGCCAAAACCACCGGACCCGCATGCGTTTGGGTGTTGGGACCTACTGACCCAACTTCCACCGCCGGAGCCACCAGACCTGATATTGTCCATGGAGGCACATGGGTCACCAGCGGCCAAGCTCCCACCGCCAAGACCGCCGGATCCAGCAGCAGTGCAGGCGCAAACTGAGAGGGCGGGGATGAGGACGACAAAGGTTCAGGCAAGGTGGGTGGTTGCACAACATTCTCTCGCCAACAGCTGTGCGAATGCCAATAGATCACCACTAGAATCGCCAGAATCGTGTGAGCCGCCGAAACCACTAGACCAGCCGGAGCGGAATCTTCACCCGATGGCCACCGGGACGACTACCATGAAGGGGTGGAGAGAAGTGGCAGCGGCAGCCCTAATTCTTCCCACCTGTGGCGTAGGAAGGGAGAAGGGAAGAGGGGCAGAGATGGCATTTCAGAACCTGGGACCAACTGATACCCTAATGGGCCAGGCCCAAAATGGTTACAACGTACGAAACTTCATAAGGAAAGTAGATGAGACCTGGCTAAGTCTTTCTTTTAACTCATTGGGCCGGGTCCACCTAAGTGAAGATGAAGACCAAGTCTTAACCAAATTCAGCGCATTGTTGATCCAACCTTTTAAAACTGAAGGTGCAGAGCAGTCTTTGACCATTTCCTTTAGTCAGGCATCCTTCTCTCGTTTTGTAGTTGGAAGCACCACTGGTTCACTCTGTTCTCACAGGTCAAAGAAAACTCTTCTGTCGAAGTCTGAGGAAAAGCAAAGACACAAGATTGATCATCTTCCAGCAAGGAATCTAACTGCGAATCTCAAAGTGTTAAGGTTTGCAAATCTAGTACTTGAACCACTCTGGAGCTGGACTAGCATAGCTAATATTCAGGTCATTTTGTTTCCTGAGATTCAAAAGAAAATTGCTCAACAGGGAGAGATCATATGTATGTTGATTGGCCCTATAGCGGAACATCAATTTTACCACTGTCCTGATGAAGAATTTGGAGGATATCTCATGTATTTCATTGTTGCCGTTAGGGATCGTAGTAACTTAGGAATGAGATAGCTCGGGCATAATCAATCAACGCTTTTTATCAAACTTTTTAATTGATGATGAGTGGTTGGCTTGTTATCCAAATCTTATTACTAGTAATGATGTTGAGGTTGCTGGTCATTCTGGATCACCAACAGAAAAGGCAATTTCACATCGGGGAGTTCAAATTAGGGCGAGTTTTGAGATTGATAGATCAGAATCATTAATTATTCATGTCTTTCCCTTTAGTTCAGATAAAAAGCAAGGTGGAGTGGCAATACAGACAACTGACTTTGAAATCCGTATAGGTTGGATAGGGGTTGCTGAGATAATCCTAGACGGCTGTATAGGACTGAAGACTTTAGCCCAGCGAACCAACCAGAAATTGAGCCCTTGCTATTATGGACCAGATGAAATGATTGAGAAGGCAAAAGCTGCTGCTTATAAATCACTACTACCAAAGGAGTCTTTAATCCAATCAATAATTCATGTTTCATTATGGAAGGAAGGGAGAACAGGGGAAGTCAAGGAAGTAACATTTGCATCTGATGAAGCCTCTGATCGTCAACAGGAAATTGTCTTTAATCCTAGTGTCTTTACTACATTCAAACTGACTGGGAACCCAATGGAAATGGTAGTTGGTGAAGGTAATGTGAAGGAAGTTAATCTATATCTTACTGATGTTGTGCTTCCCAAGTTTTTACAAGACTTATGCACCTTAGAAGTCTCACCTATAGATAGCCAGACATTAACAGAAGTATTTCATGCTTATGAAATCAATTCTGGCTATACTAACAAGAAGGATGAAAATGTAGCAGCCAGGGGTTCTAGTATGGGAAAGATCTACAAATTCTGGTTGAGGGACTTGGATTAGCTCCTTGGGGCTCGGGAGGAGATTACTACTCTTCAAGCATATTTTCTCCTTTATGTTTCAAGATTTGAGATCCAGGCGGCAAATATTATATTGGCATTCCAAATCATCACCTTGAGGACAAGGTGATTTTTCAGGGGGGAGTATTGTTAGGAACCCACACCTCATAGAGTGCTTGGAAGAAAGGGCAAATTAGGAAATAGATATATGTAGGGGTGTAAGAGAGTGGGGAAGTCAGGAAATTAGTAGGAAAAGAATTGGGAGAGTTGTGGCCTCTCTAAGTGCTACATTGGGAGAGACTTGGCCTCTAGAAGAGCCAAACCCTTTTCTACTTCAGTTCTTTTACTGTATTCTCCATTTCCCTTGTACATTCATCATCTAGAGGCTGTTTCCACCTTGGATTCAGCTCAAACAATTCAATATATAAGTGTTTTCTAGTTCATTCCTTCTCTATGACTACCAGGTTTCTTACACATGGACTCCTAATGATTGGGCTAGGTGGAAGCTTGCTTCTCTTGACCCAATTCTTCTCCACAAGCTCTGGTCTCCCATGTTAAGTGACTGGGTCTGACCATCTTCCACCTCATCTTTTGTAATTTTAACCTTCAATTAGGCCTAGCCAATTAGGTCGCTTACGTTGCCCAATACCAAAATTGCACTACCTATAGCCCTTCTATCCTCTTCTTTCGCACAGCAATTAGCGGAGTATGGTGCAGTCGCCTTCTTCACTGCGGCGGTCTCATTGGCTTCGGTACATGGTTTCGGCACGTCTTGCAGCTTCGACGGCTCCGGCGATGGAAGTTTGGTCGAACTTTTTGGACCCACGAGATTCTTGTCAGTGGCCCACTTCTCTTTCCCTTGCTCAATGATCATAGCAGGGTGGTGGTGGCTTGATTTGGTTTCTCTCTCCTTAGTCACCTTTTTCTTTTTCTTAGCCCTTTCTTTTTGCTTTTTCTCATTCACACATCCCTTTGTGGTTGTGCTCCCCTGTGCCCTTGCCTTATATTGGTTCACGGTTGGCGATGGCTCGTCGGCAGCAATCTCTGCCAACAACTCAGAAATTGTCGCCGCAGCCTTTGAATCCGGTGGTCTTAGTGGCAGCGGTGAAACCTAAGGTTTCCCTTCCTCTGTCGAATTGTTTCCCCTCTCAACTAGTCTCAACAGTCCGAAAAAAACGGGAATCTTTAGCCTTCTACCCCTCTACTGGCTAAACAGAGGTTGTTCCCCAGGGGAAAAGGTTTCCCTGCCCCTTGTCAACTCCTCCCTATCACATGGGTGTGAGTTTCATGCCTTATTAGAGCCACTACGATCTCTTCTTCTTCGTCCACCCCACTCTTCTCGCTCCGTTATTCAGTGGTGCCGTGAGCTGCCATGGGTGCAGTCTCAGCTCCTCCTCGCAAGCTCCGCTTATTCTCCAGCATTGGTTTGTTCCTCATTCTTGTTGCTAATGTTGGTTTCATCATCTTTGACCCCTTCAATTCTCGTTTATCGTCCCTCACCCATTCTGTCTAATCAAAATCGTATTCTGGTTGAAATTCTTTGACCACAGCCTTCATCAAGGTCCACCATGTCACCTTTCAATGACGCCGCTTCCACTGTTGGTACCAGCTGAAAGCTCGTCCTCTTAGAGCATTCACTATTTTAGGTAACTTCTCATGCTCCAGTGTTCCTTTTGCCTCAAAGTGCAGCATCACTCTAATGGTTCACCCATAGGCTGCCCCATATCCTCCAAACTCTAGAATCTCCTTCTTCTCCTGATAACTCTGATTCTTCCTTTCCTCCTATATTCCCTTTCAGATTCGATACGCACAAGGCCCCCAAAATCAGGGATTCTGATACCGGTTGATAGGAACCTGACCATAGGAGATAGAAACAGAAGGAAACTTTTGTATTAATTCACTGAAGAAGATGATATCAGTGTGATATCAGTCTCGTAAAGAGATACAATGGTTTCTAAGTATTTGAGAGATCTAGAGCTCTCCCAATTCCAAGTCTGTCCAATTTTGAGATGCTCCCCTCAACACCCCTCCCCTGGCCTATATTGCTTCCCACCTCTCTCCCCTAACATATTTAGGATATTCTCTCTCCTTTGCCTGGCTGTAGTTAGTTACAAAAGCCCTCACCCTTGCCTTTACCACATGTCCCACATACATCAGTAGCCCCCTTCCTTTTTCTTCTTACATATACTATTAATAACAGCATTAATATTAATATCAGGGTTCCTAATATCATATAAAGCAACAATACAATGAAGCCACTAGAAGCAAACATGGGATAGTGGATACCAATGTTTTAATTAATAGTTTTGTTGTATCATTGTTTTCTTGTCAGTGACAAGTGATTTATATTATTGCATCTTGATGTTAACTCAAGCATTCTTGCTTAATCTGAAAACATTGGGTAGAACTGTAGAAACGAGCTTGTGGTGTGGGTTGCAAACTAAAAAACTGGAGTGGATTTTTACATAGGAGCTTGAGGGTGGAAATTGAGGCTTTCCTTTGTGTAAACATAGCTTCATTCTATTGATGTAATTGAGTGTGATGGGCACTGGGCTACAGATTTCTTTTGATGGATATTCGTCTCTTTTAGACGTCCGCTCTGCTGTCTGATATTGGGCTTAACATCCGTGAAGCACATGTTTTCTCCACAACTGATGGCTAATCCCTTGATATGTTTGTGGTGGATGGATGGCAAGTATAGGTACAGTGATGCTTATGATGAGTTTGATGCAATTTGCTTTCCCCTGGTAACCTGTGCAAACTTGTATCTTTGAAACTTGTCGGTACATTAATATCAATTTCACTATGGCATTTGTATTTTTGCTTACACTTGATAACTCTGTAGTTGATTATACAATTTTTTTTTTCAAATCTAAATTACTGGTATTTGAAGTCTAGTGGACTCGAACGAACTTTTATACAATTATATATACACAATTATTACATCTTTCGTCCATCATGTCTTGGTGAGTTCAACTCTCGTACCGTATTATGAGCTTTGATGACAGATTATGTGGCACAATTATTTATACCCTCAAATGTTGCTTCTGCATCATAATTATTTATAAATAATTAGGAAAAAAAAAAAATGAATTGGTATATACTGAGAGTTGAGTTTGTTGGTTATTAAAGGAGCATTGTTATTATATTTCTCTTCTGACGAGGATCTGAGCTGAGTCCAAATGTCACTTACTTTGCTATCTTGTGCTCAGGTGAGGTGCGCTATGTCTTTCAATTTTCTTTTGCAAGTCATCGTATAATTTTTAAATATAATTTAATCTTAAATCTTAATCATTCACATAAAATTTACTAATTAGAATTTGTTAATAGCCTGTTTGGATGTACTTTTGGGAGGGTCAAAAGGCCTTTTATTGATATAAGATGAAAATGTACAGTAATTAATGTGTTTAGGTGTGTAAAGGTTCTTTTTAAACTTATTTTTTAAACTTCAAAAGATTTTTGGGGAGAACCATACTTGAAGTTAATTTTTATTTTAGAAAAACGTTTTTCGAGAAAGAATTTTATTGCTATTCTCATATCAACAATCAAAAGTAATTTTGTTTTATTCTATCCAAACAAAAATTATTCTCTTAAATTTATTTTTGACATATTCAAATTAAATAAAATTTATTCTTTTAAAAGTAAATCCTTTAACAATAATTTTTTTAAAAGATATTCTTTCAAAAGTAATTTTTTAAAAAATTAAACCAAATATACCTTTAGTTATCATGAATTATCTTCCTAAAAGTTGGATTGAGGTATATGAATGATTTTATACCTTAATATGTCTCTTCATGAGTTTCTTTAGATTTGAAATGTGGAGAGTATATCATATCATAAACTATCTCTCATAAAAATTTAAATTATTGAGTAGAGGTATATAAATGGTTTTACATCTTAATATATGGTAGCTAGGATTGAGATCTTACATAGGATCGGAAGAGCTTAACGAAAATGTAAAATAGATTCATAACAAATCATAAGATCCTACCAAAAATATAACCCATCCTACTCACCACTAACCTAGCTAAAGAACAATGAATACCTTCGAGGTCGCCACCCAACTACAATGAAACCTAGCCAAAAGAGATAGGAGAGACTAAGTGAGGAGGATAGAATAGAGACGGATAGAACACAATGGCAAATGCGGAAGCAAAACAGAGAGGTGTGGGGTGTTTAAGGTTGGGGTGGGCTTGGGTGAGGGCTAAAGATGGTCAGTTCACATGCAAATTGGGACTCGCCCAACTTGCACGATTTCAGCGAATTTACGAATTGTCCAAGTGATCCCACGTGATCCCACAAATCTGATCTTCAGTGTAGAATCGGGATTGGAGATGCTATGCAAGAGCATAAGATCGTGTGATCTTATGAGATAAATCGCAATCTTGGCTACCTTATTAACATTCATGTCACCTCTTAAGATAAGTTTGGTATGTGAGTAAAACTAAAAAATTAAAAAAAAAATCATGGATAATTCATACTTTTTTTTTCTCATTTTTATCTCGTATCAAACTCATACTTACAGCAAACACTTCTTTCACTGAATATGCTAGGGAGTATTCATAGTTTGCATTCATTTGAGGCCAAAATTCAATTAAGTTGCCTCTCTTACGAAAATGGTTCATGAACAATGTCCGTGTTTGTTAAATGCAAATCTAGAGTTTAGAATATGTATTTATAATATTCACAGAACAATTTCTAGATTTTTTTTTTTTTTGAAAAAGAAACACTGGTAATAGTTCCATAGAAACGTTAGTAATTTTCGTTTTTATTAGAAGTTACAATTTTGAAAAAAGCTATAGACTTTGAAAAAAGTTCAAAAATCCTTTTATCGAACTTAAATTTTTTATTTTACAAAGTATTATAAATATGTATTGTCAATAACATTCTTTTATAAATGTGTACAAAAAGAACAAGGTTTTACGCTATATATGTGTTGCCGACAAAGGCCGACTTTGACAGATAGCCAGCATGGGATGGTTACCAAAAACACGTCCAAATTCATTTCACTTGGTGGACCCAATTGCTTTTGCAATGATCAAGAGAAAACAATAACGTGCTACTTATGAGAAATTCTTATGAGATTATGGATAACTTAGGTGAATTATATTTCATCTAATAATAAAATAATATTTTAAATAAAAATATGAGTTCTATTATAATTAATATTGAAATATTACTTTATTATTGAATATAGTATAATTTACTTAAGTGCTCTATGATCGCGCAAAAATTTCTCTAACTTGACTGAGACGAATTCTTGCATGCAACCTGTCCAAATGCATATCCTCCAGTTTCTTTCAATGATTCAATCATTTGACTGGTTTTTTTTTTTTTTTTTAAATTCATTCGCCAGCTCGTTCATTTGAGTGACTTCATTTTTTTTTATTTATTTCAGATTTCCAAGCTAATTTTATTGTGTTTGACAATCAATAGTTTAATTAAAATTTAATCACACAGGTTAACTGCAATGAGCGAACTGTAATTTAAGGGAAATAATCAAAGTATAAATCTTTTAAAAAAAAAAAAAGTCATTATCGAGGGTGTCTCGCAATTATGATAGTGCTTAAAAGGTTAGTCTTAATACATGAAAATATTTTGATTAAAGATAAAAGATAGTTATTTAAATTTCAAAGCATTTTTTGTTCTTTACTACATTATAATTATTTACTATTAGTCTATCACATATTATAATTCAATATAGAGTATATTTGAATAATTTTTTTTAAAAAATACTTCTAAGATAATATTTAGAATTATTTTTTAGAAGAAGGTAATTTATCATAAACAACTCTTACGTGCTTTATTTAAAAAAAAAAAAAGCAGAAACCTAATTACTTTCTGATTTTTATTTTTTTAAAAAAATCTTATTAAAACAGTTTACACAAATTTAAATGTAATTTTTTTAATCAAAAAGTTAATAACCACAAATAAATGCATCCATAGTCCTTATAAACATTTTTTAATATGCATATTTTTCACTTGATAATTACAATTTTTTTTTTATAATCACTATATTTTCAAATATTTAAATAAAGCTCTCTTCACAAAATCTGAACTCGCACGTGAAGGTGCAAAAATATATTTCTTTTTAAAATTTGCAATGTTGAAATTAGGTTTGAGAGTTAAAAACTGCATAAGCAAAAACTGCAAATGTCCCATATGGCACGTGCATTTAAATGAGAGCACATGCGTGCGTGGACGAAGGAGACCCGTAATGGACGCAACATTAGTATCATCAAATCAACTTTAATCAGTTGTCATAAGTTCCGCTTTTATTATAAAAGAAATTAAGAAATACAGAAGATTTCGCAAAGAAATTTGAAGCATTAGGGCTATATTTGGTTTGATTACCGTAGTTCGGTATTTATTCTTTTTAATTAAGGTTTTAGATTTTTGTCTTATCATTAAAAAAAATTAGTATTAAGAGAATTTTTTTTTCATAATAAATTAATTTAACGTGAGCTAAATTAATTAAAGTTCAATAAATTTTAGATATCAGTAATTTAAACAAAAAAAAATAATAATAAAAGGCTGCCTGAAATTAAAAAAAAATTAAATAATCAAAATATGATGTTATGGATGTCTAAACCAGATACCAGTGGATCTCACCTATGTTTCCAAGCATACGCACGAAGTGGGCCAAATGCTGCTTTCGGAGCACTTGTCACACTCGCTAAATATTAGATCAATATTTAGTATACTGATTGTCCTTTTTTACACTATTAATTTTAGGTCACAAAATCCCTTTTTTTTTTCCTTGTATGGAATTTGTCTTTTGTAAGCACTCCAATTAAAATATTACTTTATTATTGGATATAGTATAATTTACTTAAGTGCTCTATAATCGCGCGAAAATTTCTCTTACTTGACTGAGATGAATTCTTGCATGCAGCCTGTCCAAATGCATATTCTCCAGTTTCTTTCAATGATTCAATCATTTGACTGGTTTTTTTTTTTTTTTTAATTCATTCGCCAGCTCGTTCATTTGAGTGACTTCATTTTTTTTATTTATTTCAGATTTCCAAGCTAATTTTATTGTGTTTGACAATCAATAGTTTAATTAAAATTTAATCACACATGTTAACTGCAATGAGCGAACTGTAATTTAAGGGAAATAATCAAAGTATAAATCTTCAAAAAAAAAAAAGTCATTATCGAGGGTGTCTCGCAATTATGATAGTGCTTAAAAGGTTAGTCTTAATACATGAAAATATTTTGATTAAAGATAACGGTAGTTATTTAAATTTCAAAGCATTTTTTGTTCTTTACTACATTATAATTATTTACTATTAGTCTATCACATATTATAATTCAATATAGAGTATATTTGAATAATTTTTTTAAAAAAATACTTCTAAGATAATATTTAGAATTATTTTTTAGAAGAAGGTAATTTTATCATAAATAACTCTTACGTGCTTTATTTTTTTTAAAAAAAAAAAGCAGAAACCTAATTACTTTCTGATTTTTATTTTTTTAAAAAAATCTTATTAAAACAGTTTACACAAATTTAAATGTAATTTTTTTTAATCAAAAAGTTATTTTACTGGTAACCACAAATAAATGCATCCATAGTCCTTATAAACATTTTTTAATATGCATATTTTTCACTTGATAATTACAATTTTTTTTTATAATCACTATATTTTCAAGTATTTAAATAAAGCTCTCTTCACAAAATCTGAACTCGCACGTGAAGGTGCAAAAATATATTTCTTTTTAAAATTTGCAATGTTAAATTAGGTTTGAGAGTTAAAAACTGCATAAGCAAAAACTGCAAATGTCCCATATGGCACGTGCATTTAAATGAGAGCACATGCGTGCGTGGACGAGGGAGACCCGTAATGGACGCAACATTAGTATCATCAAATCAACTTTAATCAGTTGTCATAAGTTCCGCTTCTATGATAAAAGAAATTAAGAAATACAGAAGATTTCGCCAAAGAAATTTGAAGTATTAGGGCTACATTTGGTTGATTACGGTAGTTCGATATTTATTCTTTTTAATTAAAATTTTGGATTTTTGTTTTATTATTAAAAAAAATTAGTATTGGGAGAATTTTTTTTTATAATGAATTGATTCGATGCGAGCTAAATTAGTTAGAGTTTAATAAACTTTAAATATCGGTAATTTAAACAACAAAAAAAGTAATAAAAGGCTGCTGAAATAAAAAAAAAAAAAAATTTAAATAATCAAAATATGATGTTATGGATGTCTAAATCAGATACTAATGGATCTCACCTATGTTTCCAAGCATACGCACGAAGTGGGCCAAATGCTGCCTTCGGAGCACTTGTCACACTCGCTAAATATTAGATCAATATTTAGTATACTGATTGTCCTTTTTTACACTATTAATTTTAGGTCACAAAATCCCTTTTTTTTTTTTCCTTGTATGGAATTTGTCTTTTGTAATCACTCCAATTAAGTGGTTTAATATTTATTTTTCTCAAATAAAGTCTTAAATTTGACTTTTATAAATAGAAAACAAAAAAAAATTAGCACTGGAAGAATTTCATTATTAACTGACTTAACTCAAGTCAAATTGAAATCTATAGAACTTAGGATACTAGTACAATGTAGTTTATTAAAAAAAATCACTACGATGAACCAGTTGAATTAATTCACACTGGCTCTTGCATGGATTCTTATTAATTTATATGTATTTTTAAAAATTATATTTCACATAAAAATATATAATGAATAATTAAAAAAGAAAAACATTCTGTTGATTTTCTATTGAGAGTCACTGTGATTAATCTGAGCACTAGTATTTACAAAGAATTTTAATCTCACAGAATTTATAAATTATACCTGGTTTGTCACATGCAATCTGATTTTGAAAACTAAACCCTAAGTATTATTTCCCCTAAAGTATATATACCATTTATTGATGGAAGAATTTATACGGCCATGGCCAATAAATGTTTTGGAGAAGGCATACATATATAAAATTATCATGAATAACGAAAAACAGTAATGCCGAAATAGACTTCGACTAATTCTTAAGTTAAATTCTTCATTGAGCATTAAATATTTAAGATATGATGTCATGAATAAGATGTACTCTCTTTGTCTCAATTAATTTATCAATTTAGATAACTAAGTATATTTTTAAATCAATGTATCTTAATACAATTATATCCATATATATATAGATTTCAAAATGTACCAAATTGTCCAAATTGACAAATAAATTGAAATAAAAAGAATATATAGTAATATCTGTTAGTGCTAATAATTTTAACTTAAATGATCCTTTGCAAATAGGTGCAATTCGAATTGACCATTTATGTAGAACTTTTTAATTAAGTTAAGGGCAATTCTACAGTGCCCACGGTTAAGAGTGGGCACCAATGCTTGACTCATGTGGGTCAATGAAGCTATTCCATGTGGCATAAGTTGTCACCATAGAATTTGGAACTCGAAACTCAGGATGTAAAAGTAACTTTTTTAATGGCGTTAATTATATTAAACGTAGAATTCAAAAATTTGGACAAAGAAGAAGCCAACTTTCTGTTAAACTCGAAATTCAGAAACTTGGGATAAAGAAGAAATGAACTCTCTTCCTTGTCCAAGTTTTTGAATTCCAAATTCAACAGAGCGAGCTCACTTCTTCCTTATCCAAACTTTCGAATTCTGAGTTTAACACATTTAATATTGCTAGAAAACAAAACTGTTAGCGCGTGAGCGGGGCATGGTGCCCGCAGCTAATGTAGCTTAAGTTGATCACAAGATCTGTTGAAGCATAACAAATGAAACAATTTGGTGGACCTCCTAAGAAACTTGGTACAATTTTGGGATTTTGCAGCATTCAATTTGTCCGCAACTTGAGCTTTTTATATGTTGTCGTTTCTTTACATCACATGGCTTGTAGATCAAGCAGACCCAGCTTCCAGTATATTCTGTTTCCTATTTTACCACCATAATTATTCTTCCATAGCAAGTTGGTAATGAGAAGTGATAGAGAGACGCATAAAATTGCTGTGGCACAAAGGGAGAGTGACGCGTGCGGGGGAGTTTAGTGGGCCCATAGACTACGTGCATATTCTTTCGAGTTTCGATTTACACCAAGTTTATAATTATAGGTTCTAAGTTTAAGTTAACTAGTTATAGGTATATACCTTTTTAAGTTTCGAGTTTAATGTGTTACTTAACGTAAGAGTTCACTTCTTACGGCTTTCGGGTTTTTAGTTTATGGGTAGTTAACTAATAATATTTGAACATTAAAAAATGAACACAGAATCATTAGTTAATTACCCATAAATCAGGAACTTGAAACTCAAAAGAAATTAACTCTCATATTGAGTAATACTTTGAACTCGGAATTTGAAAAAGTATGTATTCACAACTAGTTAACTTCAACTCAGAATCTGAAATTATAAACTTGGTGAAACTCAAAAAAGCATGTACCTAGTCCATAGACCCACCAAACCCCTCCATGTGTCACTCTTCTTTTATATCACAATAATATCTATGCCATATGCATGAAAGTTTTATGCATCCCGCTATCATTACTTGTTGGCAATAATTTTCACCTCCTATGGCTGCTGTTATTTTGTTTATCTCGTAAGTTGTAGAAGATAACTCTTATATTTAGGGAAAAACTACAGTATGACAAGAGGAATTATAAGACAATGGATATGACAAATATCACACATATAGATGGCGCAAAAATGGATACAGCTAATATGGGTATATTATTCCTAATATTGTTTTATTAGCTAACTTATTGAGTTTGTGGCAAAAACTGATTGAGATCTGTCCTCTCAATTCATAAAGCTACCACTTCTTTGAGCTTTCTTATCTTTTTCTGTGAAATATTGAGCTGGCAGTCATCATTTTTATTATCTGTCGCATTAACCTCGGTAAGACAAACGCAAAAGCTTCGCATCTTATGTTGGAATATTAGATATACAGTTTAATTTATTTCTATAAAGAAGCAAAAACTGATCAGGGTGTTCATATTTATTTCGGAATTTGCTCAGCTCGTTAAAAAAATGTATTTAAAAATTTCCGCTCTGAAAGTCACATGATTTGGCAAAAATTACACATCTTTGATATTAATTGTTTACGAAAATTTTGTCCAAGAAAATAATTTAATCATCGTAAAACTGTTTGCCAATATAAATTTCGCATCTCGGGGATCCCATCAGGTAGCAAACCCTATTTTTGGTGGTTTCTGCTACCTCTTTAAAATAAGAAATTCTGTGCAGAGTTTGAAACTTATTTTAATTGGCTCAATATAATTTGAGCATTTATTTAAGAAAAAATTATATTTTGTCTTTTAAAAAAATTTAAGAGGATGATTTACATATTTTTAAAATTTAGAAACTTAAATACATATAGCTTATGATTTAATAAGATAAAGTATAATTTTTCTTTATTTAATTTTTGCCCACCTAAACAATAAGTTGTCAGTATTTTTAAATTTATATTTAAACTCATTTTAATATTTTTTTTCTTACAATTTTACTTCAGAGTGTGTTCACAAAATTAAAACACTAACCCCTTAACAAAGGTGCGCCTCCCAATTATAGGTCTTAATAGCGACGTTAACTCTAATCTCCTGTTCTGATATATTAGCCTTCAACCATCTGGTTAGACTCTGGTCTACTTAGGAAGTAAAAATCAAAATATAAATTACTCGATATTTCTGTTCGGGGATTCTATTGCATATAAAATTGCCTCAACTTATGTGCTTGACAATTTTTGAAGAACCGTCTGTGCACACCATGTGTCGGTGATATGTGTTTGATATTAGTATGTTTCTATTTCCATCAGAAGGTCACATACTATTGCTTTTGCCTAATGTTTCACCTTCAGAAGAAGACTTTTTTAACTTTCAAGGCTCTGGCAAACCTGATCCTGCGATTAACTTAGGGAAAAGGGGTTAGGGTAATTTGATGTGGGATTAGTGTTTTTTGATTCTTTTAGAATTCTTCATTTAAGATAAAATATTTCTTTAGGTATTTGGAAATCAGAATAACATAATTGGTATGATGTTTAGGAATAAGAAAACTTTAATTTTTTGAATAGGCTTAGAGGTAAAATTATAAGAAAAAAATATTAAATGAGTTTAAACATAAATTTAAAAGTAATGACAACTCACTGCTTGAGTGGACAAAAATTAACCAAATGGTCAAATTGTATTTGGCCAACAAATAGATTTCAAATCCCTTATTTTAGATAGGGTACCAAAGCAAATCTTATTTCTTCATAAAAGAAAATTATCATATGATTAAAGCCATGACTTTGAAAAAAGGTTCAGCATAATTAAATAATTTACAAATAAGATTGTGACAGTTTTAAAAATGAAATTAATTTTTATTGACTGTTGGCATAAATTTACATTACTCCTAATCATGTAAATTTATATATGTAACATATGAAGTAATTATTATAAAGGCTAAATATTTTTAATAATATAACATAAATAATTAAATGACTGTATAAGAAATTTTATATTGATAATATATTAAAATTAGAATTTTTAAATATTATTTAAATGATATTTAAAAAACAACTTATAAAACTTTTCCACTGTAAATGAAATTCTAAGATTATTTATAAACTATAGTAGATCTGGATTAGCTATAAATCCTAGGGTACAATTTTGAACAATAAGAGAATCCAGGTGAATTGTATGATCTATAAATTTTAAATATTTTGTCTATTGTATCTACCTTTTCTCAAGTGCATTTTAGTTGAACTCTCTGGATCCAATTTACATTTATTAGACGATGTGAGAGTGCAATTTGCAAGGATATTTAGGAAACATCTTTCTAAGATCTAGATTTTTAGGTATGGACCATGGACTAATACCTTTTGTTTGCTTTTCGCCTTTTCTTTTTTATCTGCTTTATTCCCCTTTGACAATTTTCCGCAAACCAACATATGAAAAAGCATTTAAAACCTTTCGTGGTCCTATAATTGAGGTCAGTGGCAGCATTTCATGATGGTAAGCATGAACTAACGGAGCTTTTATTTTATTTGTTTTACTATTCAGCGTCCATTACTATGCATAAAGATATGCTTATCGCCAACAGATCTGCGTTAAAGTTTTTAATTGATTTTTTTTTTCAAAATGCAACTGTAACTAACGTAGATCAATTTATTCATTTATTTTTGCAGTAAATTAACTGAGTATTGGATGTACATCGTAACCCAACAGTAGTAGGCTAATTGTAATCAAATTAAAATGCGATATTAATGAATTTGATTAATAATGTTAAAATTCAGATCTGCAAGTTGATTTTTAATTAAAAAAAACTTAGTTTAGCATTACCTTTTATTCAAAATTACATGAACAATTATTTAAAAAAAAAAAAAGGAATCACACATCCACGCATTGCACGAATAGAAAAATGAAATCAAATATCATTAAATTTTGTTGTCATCATTATCACGAAACAAGTTTTGTATTATTTAAGTTAGCCATTGAATAAGACCCCGAAAGAAAAAAGGCAATTGCATTAGTTCTAACCCAAATATATTATCAGCTCCCTCTTTTGGGTGTCTGATTATTTATTAAAAAAAAATCCAAATATGTTAGTTCACTCCTAAAACATTTCTGAATTCCCAAACATTAAAAGGAATTAAGGAAAAAGTGCCACGTATTTGTTTATTGGGATATATTTTTAAATAGGATAAATTACAGTGATTTCCTCTAAAATTAGGTAATATTACATATAACATCTATAATTTGTAAAAATATGTGCTAATATAAGATATCCTTATATTTTGTAGAATGTGACATTGAGCAATCCTATAAAATTACACTGAATACCCCTGTAAAAAGGTAAAACTTCATTTATATTCTTCGCATTTTATAAAATTTCGATTTGGTCCAAAAAGTTTTTTTTGTTTGTTTTATTTACGTCTCTAACGTTTTTAAAATATTTCAATCTTGTTATATTGATAGATGATATCCAAATTATAAATCGAAAAGACTGATATAGAGATTAGGTTATCCATTACCTATCTAAGTGAAATAACATTATTTATGATATCATTCTGCCCTCCTTCCCCCATATTTTTGTAGAATATGAAAGTTTTTTTTTTCTCTCTAATGTAAACTCCATGTAGCGCTTAATTAATTTTTCTTCTACTCAAACTCATATTTGATGCTTTCTCTTGGAGAATTAAAAGCGAACAATCTCCATTGGTAGTATTTGAACACCACTAGCATTGTAACTTGATCTTGATATTAATTTTTTCTGTTTATAATCTGGATACTGTCTATCAAAAAGGCAAAATTGAAACATTTTAAAAATATTGGAGACATAAATAGAACAAAAAAAGCTTTGGAACTAAATCGAGACCTTTGTAAAATATAAGGGATGTAAATGAAACTTTATCCCCTATGAAAAATGTTAATATACACATAAAAGATAAAAAAATGTTGTGTGTAAATTATAATATCATCTAAATTCAGGAGAGATCAATTTAATTTATACTTATTTATTTATTTTGGTGCTTAAGGCTTTGGTTTGTTTGGTATTCCATTGCAAATTTACTTTTGAGGTGCCATTGAACTTCGTTTTGCATGAAATTATCATATTTGGATGCTCGCGGAAATTTCTTAACTATATTTTTTTTCTCTCTAGAATGAAATTTGGGCAATTCTATGGTGCTCGTAGCTAATAGCGGGCACCAATATCCATGGTATGTGACCCAATGAAGTTACTCCATTTGATAATGGTAAAATAAGGGTGAAAAAAAATTGAGATGAATCTAACAGCATGAATGAGTATTCATCTGCATCACCCATCTTCCCTCTTTCAAATCCTAAATCTTAAGTTATGATGCCTTCTCTATATTATTGTGTTTCCTAAACGGGCATTATTTTTCCATCTTTACCTATTATTTATCTCGCTTTATTTGGAAGATAAATGTGGTGTAGGGTGAGTCAAAAATATAAAAGGAAAATTGCTCAAGCTATTTTGCTCATCTTGATAGAACAAGCAATTTTTTGGAGAGAGCAATCAAGACAAGCAACATATCTCGAGCAACTTTTCTTTTGTATTTTTGACTCACCCTACATCTCTTTTATTTTGTTAAATAAAATGAGATAGATGATAGGTAAAGATAGAAAAGAAATACCCGTTTAGGAAGTACAATGATATGGAGGTCAAATCCAAAAGCATAATTTGCTCATTAGAGTTTGAAAGAGAGAAAATGGATAATACAGAAAAATACTCGTTCATGCTCTTAAATCCACCTCAATTTTTTTTTTTTTCACCCATATTTCGCCGTTGCTAAATGGAACAACTTTATTAGATCACGTAACACAGGCCTAGATGCCCACCATAGAATGCACCATGAAATTTGCGTTATTTTAGGTGATGGTGGGCCTTTTCACCGATTTGACTAACAGAAAGTAAACATGGAAGTATTGGACGTGTCTCTCATGTCAGAGGTCAACCAGCTCATTTATATTATTTCCAAATTCTTGTATTGTTTTATCCCCTATTAATTAGAATAAAGTTTTTTGCAAGGCCATTTTTATATTTACATTGTTTTCACTTTTAATTATGTGATGGAATTTTTCAAAAAAGAAATTGTGAAAAACATAAAAAGAATAGTATGTGAATTTCACCATTTTCCTGTTAACTAATTAGACATGATCATGTCTGCAAGACACAAACATTGAAGCATGTAATGGAAGGATCGAGAATTATAAAGAAATAATTTCAAAAGGGTATCTGTTTTGTTTAATGAAAGGGTCCCATATAATGTGGCAGGTTCATGCTTTCACATTATGATCGCACCGCTTGGACCCTACCGTATCAATCAGACCGTGTCTCACTTATCTTTCTTTTCCGCCCTTTTTTATTCACTCTTCGTTGATTATTCAAACAACAAATATCACTCAATCCATGGCTATTCAATATTGGCTAGCTTTATCACTTAATCTTTTAAAAAAATGCGAGAAGTTACATTGTTATAACAATCCTCAATAATCTGTTTCGTGTTCTGGTATATATCTTAAAACGGAGAAAATTACAACAAAATGAAAAACCAAAAAAAGCAAAAAGTTGCAGTGGCACCTTCATGGAAAGCATCCATTGCAAGCCTAGGGCGATGGAAAGTTTATAGTTTGATTCTTTTGCACCATCCGATTGACTAATTAACGCAGGAATTTTTAAAAGTAAGAAATGTCTTTGCAATTGCAACCCATGCATTTGTAAAAATCTCATAATGAACCTTCCCAAAGTTGAGAAAGCATATCTGAGAAGATTATATATATAAATAATAACCTGATCTCTCCATATAACATTATCCCTTAGATGTACCCAAAAATATTATTCCCTTAGATGCAGTTATGGAATCAATCAACTAAACCCAAACGATGGCAACAAATCAGATATCTTATTTGGCTTAAATATATTTCTAGACCTTATAAATATAAATTATTTTGGTTTTAATTATTATGAAAAAATTTCTTCATTTTTGGTTTCTTCTTTTTTTAACATTATATTTTAATCTTTATTATTCTAAATTTTAGTCCAAAAAATTATTTTAAAATATACGTTTAACTTTTATAAATATTGAAAAAAATTTATCCTTATAAATATATAATAATTTTTTATTTTGATAAATATCATTACTTAACAATACTGACTAATAATAAAAATTAAAAATATAATAATAATAAAAAGAACTAAAAGTCAAAAAAAAAAATTTGAAAAACTTAAAAAAAACCTATATTTCCAGACTAAAAGTATATTTAAGCTTGTCTTGTTTTGACGTTTGTGAAGTTGTTCTAATATTCAATCCCAGTGATAAAGATTCCTTCAACGTGGTCCAACTAAATAACTTAATAAGTTGGAAATCTGAATATGGTATCGTGTTGCTCCAAATGGTCACCCATGCAAATTAAAGATCTTCGAAACCTGCAAGCCGTACAGAGCAAAGAAGAGTTTTATTTGTATCACTTTTTATTATAGACACCTAGATATCCAAAGATAAGATTAAAAAAATTATAAAAAAAAAATGAAAAAGTAAGAGAAAAAAAAAGAAAAGTAAATATAAGATGTTAAAATATGTCAATTGACAGGATTTATAAAAAACATTTCTCCATAGTAAAACAATTGGAGTCAAAAGCAACGTTACAATAAACATACATGCCTTGTGTGCTTTGACAACTTGTCGACACCTAACACCTGTGTGAGATCAATTACAGTGGACGAATCATGTCTTGCATATTTGTGTAACAGTGTAGATGTGAGTTCATGCATGCTGCTTTATAAGCAACATTATGTTAAAATTAATTCTTTTGTTTACATATAGAATGCCAATTACTTCACCAACCTTTATGCAACACAAGCCAGGGTCACATATCAAAGGGTTATATTATTTGTGTATACCCAAAATTCCAACACTCCAACACCCTCTCTCAGTTTTTTCTCTCTCCATCAATCATTTCACTCTTTTCACTTTCTTTTACTATTTTTTTTTCTCTTTTCTATCTCTGGGTGTCCAAGGTGTCTATCTACCCCAGTGATACAAAAAATATTTCTCCATATCAAATTATCAATTAAATGGAACCTAGTTGATAGGAACTCAGCTAGAAAAAATATAAAAAAAATAATGTTATTATTATTATTATTATTATTATTATTTGGCTTTCTATTTACACAGAGAAGCAATAACTGGACTGGTCTTTCGATTTCTATGTAGAAGTACCCGTACATTATAACCACCGGGACTATCCGACTTTTGCTCCATCATTGATTAAAGTATGTTACGCGAGCACCTCTAGTGAGAAATAACATGGGACTCTTGGAGCTACTGGTTTCTCTCTGTCTCTCAATTTGATGAAACAAAGACGATACAATTATTTGACTTTGAAAGATAGGGCTTAATTAAGCCGAAGGAAAATACTTCCGTGGATTCCTCCATAATTTCAGGATGATTTGAGCATAAAAACTGCAAAATAAACCTAAAATTGTCAAAGTGAATTATGCGCTAAAGCTCAACAGTTGGCATCAGTAGCTTAATACAAAGAAGTTTTTAAAAAAACTAATTTTTTTCCTTCGTTATCAATTTGGTCCACAAAATCTCACTTATTTCATTGGAGTCGCAAATTCAAATCAAATAATTCATCTTGATATTTGTTTTTTTTTTTTAATATACTTCATCTTGATATTTGTTTCAACAATACTGGCTCCTACTAATGTTAGTATTCTTCCATCTATTTTTAAGTGTAAGGTTTTGGCCGACAAAAAAAAAAAATCTTAGATAAAGTTGTTTAAATGTATTTCATCTAATTTTCAAATTAAAGAACGATAGTGGACATTTTTTTTTTTGAAAAAAGTATATATTTTTAACTTTTAACTTAATCATTCTAAAAAATAATAAGTTTAATTGATATGCGCTGATTGTCAACTAATAAAAATAGGAGAAAGTAAGAAATCTTGGTGAGTCCCTTATTATAATGGATAATTATTTATATAAGTTGGTATTTTTTTATTATTTCTATTGACTGACAGTATAAAATTATTTTATACTGTCAATGCATTTAAATTAAATTTCAAAACAATATCCATATGTTATCTTTTAATTTGATAATTGATTAAAATGGATATATGAAACTTCATCTAGATCTTGCTCTTTTGCGATATCATTAAATAAGCCTATAGCACTAAATAATTTTTTTCTCTCTCAATATTACTGTAGTTATTAGATTTAGCTGACGGACATAATAAATATAAGAGTAAGGTAAAAAAAAAAAAAAGGAATTAATGCTTTATAAACACTGAAATGACATAATTTGAGACAAGATTTCCTTTGTAAAAGACACTTAAAAATAGATGGAGAGAGTAAATGTTTAGAAGTAACATGGATGATAGCTTGATGTATAGTGATCATTAATGAATAATCATGCATTTATGATTGATTACAGTGGTCTTTTCCTCTTTTATATTTTTTTTAGTCTAAATCATCGTTAATTGAAATTTAAGTCAAATCAACCTATCATAAAAATAAAATTCAGCCTTCTATTTATTTTTAGTGAGAGAACAAATAGCTTACAGATTTATATAAAGAGCGGAGAATTCATATTAAAAAAATATTATTTCAATATTTTGTTTGTAAGAGAATAATTTACGTGTATAATTAGAAAATTGGGAGATTTTTAATTTTTTTATATATAAATTATTAATAGTCGATTTACACACAGACACTTGCATATGCACACACACACACATATATCTATACACTGCTAATCCTCATTATTTAAATTATTAAAATCTAATAGTTCAAAATGATACAATTTAATATAGAAAGAAAATAATGGACTATGATTTTAATGAAGAGAGAAAAATAATAAATTTAATAATTAATTAAAAAAAGAAAGAATTTGATTATATAAGTTGAAAATTATAAAATAATGAAACAAAAAGAAGAATTAGTGAAAAAAATTTAAATTGTTAAAAAATTATAAAAATAAATATTATCAAGTTAAAATTGTTAAAAAATTATAAATACTAAAATAACATAAAACTTCAAAATAATAATAAAAATAAAGACATTTTTGTGGTTACCTTTTATATATTTAATGTGAAAATATTGACATAAATATTATTAACAATGTAAATATTTTCACATAAAAGATTGAAATAAACATTTATAAAACTGTAAATAAAATTAAAATAAAAATATTAAAAAAATAATAGAATTTTTCAATGAAATAATAAAAGAAGAAATTTTATTGGAAATGTTTGTGTTTTCAGTAAATAATTGAATAACGTAAACAGTTTTTGTTGAATTTTTTTTCACTAATTACATAAAATTCTGCTATTTTTATAATGCATTTTAATAATCAATAAATTTTGACGAAAAAATATTTCGCGTCAAGATGTATAATAAATAGCTATAAAAATGTAAATCAAATAAAAATAAAAAATTAAGAAAATATGTTTCTATTGTTAATTAATAATTAAAAATGTAATATTTTCTATAATTTTTTAACATTATAAAAAATATTATTTTATTATTTTTTTAAATTTTGATGTCATTCATATTTTTTAAAACTATTTATTAAAAGTTCCACTGTCAAGATATTTTTTTAATTATTTACTAAAAACGTAAACTTTTTATAGAAATTTTGAATTTTTATTTACTGATTCTTCTATCATATTTTTATTATTTTATAATTTTTAGCTTATATAATCAAATTAGATTATTGTCTCTCTTTTTTAAAAAAATAAATTCTCTTTTTTAATTAATTATTAGACCTATTATTCCTCTCTTTTGATTAAAATTATATAATTATTTTTTTAATTAAATTGCATCATTTTGAGCCATCAAATTTTAATAAATTAAACCGCAAGAATTAAGAGGAAGTCTTTTAACTTACACTTGGAATAAATGGATCCCCATCCTCTCTCTCTCTCTCTCTCTATATATATATATATATATATATATATGAAATGAAAAAATGAGAATAAAATGAGATATACAAATCTCAGCATTCCAAACTCTTCTGCCCACGTGGGTCGCGTGGCATAGTAACTGGGACGGTAGGGTACATCCCAATAATGTTTGTGTTATGTCCAAAGGTGTTGGGAAAAGCAAGGGCAAGTGACAAACTTGCCATAGTCATGACTCGCTACACCAAGTGTCCGGTCTTTTTTCTTCAAATCTGATTCACTGTTGATCCTTTTATTGTATATTTAATGCACTTCTTTATTTTCTTTTACCAATTAATAACGGCAACTGGGACTAAACAAAAGACAGACAAATAGGACCAAGGGTTCTCGCACTTAAGGGTAATTTATGATTACTTTTATATATTCGGCGCGCAATAATTATTTTTTAAAAGTATAGCTTTCAGGTCAAAAAAATAATTTTCTATTTTCCATTGCAGAATGCGATAGACAAGATAAATGAGTTGAGGAAATTGACGCAAAACTTATAGTATTATCTAGTGATGACATTTATCGTTAGAGAAATAAATGGAGAAAAGATGAAACATATATTTATTACAGAATATGCATACATACGAGTTTTTATAAAAATAAATAAAATTAATCTTACGAAAACCAATTTGAATTTGGTCGGTTGAAAGGGACTACATGCTGAATCGCAATTCGAATTTTAAATGAAAGAAGTGTTCATGTTTTAATATTTAACCGTATATAAAACAAAAATATCTCTAATAAAAGTTACTTTAAAAAATATTAACAAAAAACCATGAAGATAAATTTGATTGATTTTTCCATGACAACATTTGTCTCGAAAAAAAAAAAATGGGGTTATGGCTCGTCTATAACAATGTTTCACATCGTTCTCTTTAAAACCATGACAATTGACAAATATTTCAACGGAGGGAAAAAGGTTTCTGGAATAGTGTTCCAGTTTCCTATTTTCACTGTCGGGTTTCTTTCTATCACCAGGTGCGTTTGTTTAAATTTTAAAAAAATGATTTTAAATAATAAATTTTATATTTAGTTAAAAAATTAAAAATTAATTTTTTTTCAGAAATTTTTTTTAATTTTTTCAAAAAAATTAAAAATTAATTTTTTTGAAATTCTGTTAATTTTTTAAAAATTATCCAAATATACAAAAATTAATTTTTAGTTAAAAAAATAATTATTTGTCAAAATAATCTTAAACAAACACCCTCTTAATTCTTCTCAAGAATTTTAAGCAAAATGTTGCTCGTGGAGGAAAAAAATAAACATTGATATTTTCACATTATTTTTTTTCACACTATTTTTTTTATATGAGACTTTTTTTTTTGTTTTCACAATCATCTTAAGTAGGAAAATAAAAGAGAAAAAATGTTTTAAGATAGTAAGTATATGTTCAAATTAGCTCAGTTTGGGTTATCAAAACTTTTTTAGACAATTTTGATATCTTTCCTAAATTTGCCTATTAAGAACGTAATATACAGATAGTATAATAAAAAAAAATCTAATATATCACTGTTTTTTATTTTTTTGGTAGAAGGACACAGATTACACATTTGCAAAGCCAGAGAAGAAGAGAAGAAAAATTAACTGATGCAAGCTTGACAGACACTCCAGGAGTCTATATGATGTTCCGATCCGTTTGTCTGTGTAAATAATAGAAGCGAATTTTAACTGGAAAATTCAAAATATAGACCAAGTTAATTTGAGACACAGATTCAGAGGGAGAATATATTTATTTTATTATATATAATTGGTTTTACAACCCCTGCAAACGCAGCAGGTTGAAAACTACAATGCATGCATATGTACTATTCATTAACAGGAGCGCGTACATGGAGCATAGCATACATAGCAGGGCTTTACAGCTGTTAAAATACACCATAATTCATAAACAAAACAAAAAACACAGAAAAAGACTCAAACCAATCCTATCATAGAAAATTAATTATCGCTTATTGTGAAGAAAAAACGCGGAAACTTTGCTTCCATTCTTCTCTCGTGTATTATGAAGCGCTTCTTCCTTCCATCGCTTTCTTTATTTTCACACATTCTTCATATCCTACAAAAAATAAACACGCGCAAATAACTATTAGCATGTCATGTCCATGCCATCAAACAAATCCAAATGAAAAAGATGATTTTACATTAAATGTTATATGCAGACTATAGAATGCCTTGTATTAGGCAAATACTCAGTTTTGGAAACATATATGTAAAATGTAAGTGCTGCACAGAACGTGAAAGTAACAGGGATTATATTATAATGTAGATTGTATGAAGAAGCTTACCATAGAGTGCTAAGCTAAATCACCACTATCTAATAGTGGTAAGGAGGGGGAGGTGATGCATAGATGTAGTGTGGTGGAGGTGGGGAAGGGACAGGTGGTGGAGGAGACTGATACTTGTAAGGCTTCTTGTATGGAGGAGGTGGTGGAGAGTGGTAAACTGGATGGGGAATGTAGGGAGGGTGAACCGGTGGTGGAGGAGATGGGTACTTGTAAGGCTTCTTATAAGGTGGTGGTGGAGGAGAGTGGTAAATCGGGTGAGGAATGTAGGGAGGGTGAACCGGTGGTGGTGGTGGAGATGGGTACTTATAAGGCTTCTTATAAGGTGGCGGTGGTGGAGAGTGGTAAACTGGGTGAGGGTATGGGTGTGGGTGAGGGTGAGGATAAGGATGCACAGGAGGTGGAGGAGATGGGTACTTGTAAGGCTTCTTAGGGGGTGGAGGAGGAGAATGGTAAACTGGGTGGGGGTGAGGGTGAGGGTAAGGATGAGGATGAGGGTGAGGGTGAGGGTGAGGATGAGGGTAAGGGTGCACTGGAGGTGGTGGAGATGGGTACTTGTAAGGCTTCTTAGGAGGTGGTGGAGGAGAGTGATAAACTGGGAGAGGGTGAGGGTGTGGGTAAGGGTGAGGGTGAGGATGAGGATGGGGGTGGGGATAGGGGTGAGGGTGAGGATGAGGGTAAGGGTGGACTGGAGGTGGTGGAGACTGGTAAATTGGGTGAGGATGAGGGTGAGGGTAAGGGTGAGGATGAGGATGAGGGTGGGGATAGGGGTGAGGGTGAGGGTGAGGGTGAGGGTGAGGGTATGGGTGAGGAGGGTAAGCGTGCACTGGAGGAGGTGGAGATGGGTACTTGTAGGGCTTCTTAGGAGGTGGTGGTGGGGAGTGGTAGTAGTAGGGTGCTTTGGGAGGGGAGACTTGCACTGGTGGAGGAGGAGAAGGGTACTTGTATGGCTTCTTTGGTGGTGGTGGAGAGTGATAGTAATAAGGCTTCTTTGGAGGAGGTGGTGAGTATACAGGTGGAGGTGGTGAGTAAACTGGTGGTGGCGGAGAGTGATAGTAGTATGGCTTCTTTGGTGGAGGAGGTGAAGAAACTGGTGGTGGTGGAGAGTGGTAATAGTAAGGCTTTTTAGGCGGTGGAGGTGGGGAGTGGTAGTAATATGGCGTCTTTGGTGGAGGAGGTGAAGACACCGGTGGGGGTGGAGAGTGGTAGTAGTATGGTTTCTTTGGTGGAGGAGGAGAATACACTGGTGGTGGTGGAGAGTGATAGTAGTAAGGTGCCTTCTTAGGTGGCGGAGGAGAGTACACTGGTGGAGGTGGTGGTGAGATGTAGTGGTATGGAGGAGACTTGGGTGGTGGAGGTGATGAATACACGTAGTTGTCTGCAGAGATTTGAGATGGCAAGCTGAGAGAGACTATTGCCAATACCAGAGTCACAGTGGCAGAGGCCATTAGGGACCCCATCTTTTTTCCCCTTCAACCTCACTACAAAGTGGGTTTGGTTATGCTCTTAGATGGAAGCCAATGCCACCTTTATATAGCTCGTTTCTTTACCCCCATTCAACAACTACTAATCATCTCGGTAAGTTTATTTTGAACCATGCTGAGATTCACCTTCATGAAAAAAGGAAAAAAAAAAAAAAAAAACTCTGATACTATTAATTAAAATGTCCTATGTGTTTCTTTCAACAAATAAATTATTGTTTCTTCGGGGACCAATTTGACTTAAGGGGGTTTTTGGATCGCGCGGCCTTTGATTTGATGGAGTGTGCAAGCTAATAAGCAGGAATAAAGCAGCTATAGTAACTGTGACACTGCCCTTTTAATTATCTTAACTTTGTGTGACTAATAATTCAAATATTCAAAAACGTCTCCTTTATTAAATCATTAGGTATTTCTTATTTGTCATTTCTCTTCATCACATCTGGCAAATTTTGTAAAATGCATGTTAGCTGCCTAACTAGCGCGATATTTTTGTTTCCCATTGGAAGACTTCGAGAGACTTTTTAGTACAGGGCCCATAGCAGCCTCAATGATTTTTATCCGTTCCCACCTCTCTCTAATCAATTTATGGTTACTAATGGACTTTAGCTAGAGTGTAGACTAGTCCACCGATTGCACATTTTGCATGGCATATTGCCTCAGCTACCATTGTACTTTTCTGATAAAGACAAGAGTAGCCTATGACTCCTTTTACCTTTTAGCTTTTGATTATTTACCGTGTAAAGTATATAACTTAGGTATTGAAAACATGAGTCAAATGTTTTGTACACCCTTGATAACTAATTCGGTTTTCAATAAATACTGAAAAATTAAAAATAAATTATATTTTTCTTTCACCTCTTGTGGAGCGTTGTCCATTTCTAGAACTAAATCCAATGAACATCTCATTATGAGATCTTTTCTCACATTATTGCTCATATTATATAATTTGACTCTGTGTACATCAAGCACGTAGGCTTTTACGAGTATTTAATTAATCAAACAAAATATGTAGGATAACTTATTTAATTCATACTACCAGTCTTCTGGAACCAAGACCTGATAAGAGTCTTTGCACATAAATTATTTCTCCTACATTTGTATCTGCCTATAGGTTGAAATGACTATCCAAGTATCCAACAGATATATATATATATGGTAATAATTGTAACTCACGATTTACTATTTTTTGGGTTGACGGAAAAGAGAAGAGAGATTGGTGGCAGGAATGGGCATGAAAAATGAGAGAATATTTCTTTTTACTTAAAAGAGCCACAGGTTCTTCAAAAGGTTGAGAGAGGGAAGCATATGTCACTTGTTTTATATATTAAGGGGAAGGGAAGAAATTAAAATGGAGAAGTACCTTATTTCATGCTCTTAAAGTAGTAAATAAATCGGTGGGCGAGTCATCATTTGTCTCTACGTACTGCGTATACTAAGTAGGTAAAAAGGGTTGTCAAACATATGACTTTTGTGTCAATGTATCCAAAGCTAGGGAAAGTCTGCAAAACATTATCTAAATATCATCATTAATATATAACCTAAAATGATACTGTTACTCGAGCCAGAATACACCAATCCGGCGAGTTCTATGCAAACTACAATGAAAAATTAAATAGCTGAAGTAGATGTTTACTGCATCATACATTACCTTACAAAATACTTTTAAATACCCAAGCTAGATTGCCATTAATTTAATCGAGTCAAAAATGTTGTGAAAGGTGGTTAATCTTTAATTAATCATTGACTAAGCAGCTATAGAAGAAAACAACTGTAGACAAATGCAGAACATGCATGATGTGAGAAAACTTTTATGTCTACCGTTAAATGCCTTAATATTTTATAATCCACCGTCACAGTGTATACTAGCGTATACATGCAAAGCGATCAATCATGAACGCAATAACAAATAATAGAATCGTATATCATATATTATAGAAGAAGAAAGGTACCAACCAAGGGAATGTTATCCCAGAGGATGGTGTTAAATGGAAAACATTTAAAAGAAACAAAAACGAATTTAGCTTTCAAAGCCAGTTCTGCATCCGCCTGAGATCTCATGTTTTCATTGACCACTGGCCCTTTACCATGAGGCACGGAGATCCCTCCCACCTTGTCACGAGCAATGTCATCGATAATACAGCAGTGTCACGTTAATTGATAATACTTTTCAGGAGTAGGTGACGATTAATCTAAAGTAATCTCTCTTTGCTGATGATGAAAAGCAGTGTCACGTACGTAGAAGTAAATTTGGATTTGCTCATTTTCGTAGTGGAAAATATTTGGGAAAATGGGTTTTTTTTTTAAAAAAAATTATTGTGTAAATATTAGAGTCAATATATATTCTGGTCTTTGAAAAAATTGTGATTTAACAAATTAGTCCAAAAAAAAAAATGATAACACTTCCATCCTTAAATTTAAATATATTGTAATAGGTTAATCATTCCATTAACTCTCACTTATTAACTCTTAAATAAAATGTAGTCATTAAATACCATGTGATAACTGATCTAGAACTAATTGAAATGTTGTGTTTCAATAATAGATACAAAAACACATTAATTATCCCTTTCTTCACCTATTTCTTCAGCCCTCCCTCCAGTAATTTTAACAAGAAAGGGGTAACCAATATATTCTTCTATGTATTATTGAAATATAATATTTCAATTAATTTCAAGTTAATTACAATATGATGATTAACGACCATGTCATCATCTTGGTTAAGAGTTAATGAATGAAAGTTAATGGAAAGACTAATTTGGTACAACATATTTAACTTTATCAAATTCTCTATGAAAAACTAATCTATTAACTCTCGATTCTTTCAAGAATAAAATTGTATATTAGCCCTAAATATTATATAAGACACCGTAGTTAATTTGAATATGGGTGAGTATCAAAATAATAATATAACAAAGGTATATTATATAATTATATAAGAAAAATATTGTATTTAATATCAAATTTCAAGATAAAAATAATATAACTTAAAAAATTAACATTAAAAGAGTTTTATCTTATCATAGGTCGATCCAATTCAAATCAGATTCGGTAAAGTTCAATAAACTCCATGTACTGTAATTTAAACAAAATAATAATAATAATAACTCAAATATTTGAGGCATTTAGAACAAGCAAACGAGCATTTGCCAGCAACATCCATATTTGGCTTTAGAGTGGTAATATGCATGAATCTATTATTCATTCAGTAAAATTAGGTATAAACTTAAATTAATTAATTTATTAATGTATTCATTTCTAATATATTAGTTTTATCAAATTTAATTCGTGTATTGAATAAGTAATGAAACACTTATAATTTATTTAGATTTATTACTTTAAAAAATTAAAATAAATTTTAAAATATAATATAATTTTAATAATTGAATATATATCTATCTATAAAAAAATTGGTAAATAGCTTGAATAATTATTTATCAAAAAGCATTGTTAAATTAATTTTTTAATCTTTTTATCAAGTAATAAATATTCTGATAATTTATTTTTCACTCATTTACTTTGTAGCAATTTAAAATTCATCTAAAAATATCTATAGAGATACTTTAAAGACTAAAATAAATTTAAAATTTATTTAACCTGTTCATTTTTTATCATATTTATGAATGAAAGAGAAATAAAAAATAAATAAGAAAGAGATTAATGTAACAGAATACAATATAATGAAATAAATACTGCCAATATAATAATTTTTAATAACATAATTATAATTTTTATTTTATATTCTAACTTTTAAATATAATAACACAATTCAACGTTAAATAAAATATATTTTACTGAAATAAACTCCATGGAAAGTGGTCTTCCAAATTCCAATTTCACCAATTAAGTTAGTCAAAACCTCAACTACTTATGGATCGGATCTTTCCCTTTTGAACTAAAAGTGATTAGATCTGCCTACCTAGCTAGAAATTCTGCTGGGCTTGTCCGTCAAATGATCGGGTTATTCGGGGAAGATTTTTGTGATGTATTCTTAATCCTTGGTCCATGTATTCCATAATGCCAAAGTGCATGCATGTCTTGTATAACAACTATAATAGCATGATTACCTTGTTGTTATTATTATATAAGGTAAATAATTAATTGATTAAATAACTATTAAACTACTATTGAAAAAAAATAATAATACGAAATTTGGTAGGGTAGTTAGCATGTGAATTTGGACCAACATCAATCAAGATGTCTGCAAGGTGTGCAGGCCACTACAGACCACGCATCTCTTCAAACTTAAATTGGCTTTTACAGCTAAGCTAAATGTGTAGACATCATGCTAGTCAAATTCTGAGATTTCGTACGAAGTGATCTATGAATTGGTACAAATATCATATGGTCACTCGAATGAAGTGCTTACATATGCACCATAACAAACCCCTTTGGGGAGAACCACATAGCGTTAAGTTGCAATCAAGATTTACAATCCGCAGAGAAACTTATATACTCTCTTATTATTCTCATAGCATATTTACTCTATTATTCAAATTTATTATTATATATATGGGTGGCGTATGGGTACCTATTCATGGCCAATTACTTGACTATAAACTACACATATTTTGAGTGTAAGTAGAGAATTTTCTTTTCACTTTCATTTATCTAAGGCATTTAAGTTATTATATATCTTTATGCTTGTATTGGTTTACAATTTAAAATACCAAGTTGTTCATTGTTGTTTGTCTATAATTTAGTTGGACAACATTAAATTATCAATTTTATTTTAAGGATCACAAGATATTTTTATAAATTTGACTCACTTTAACCATTAATAAAGTATTTTTGTTCGGATGTGAAAAGATCAAGAATTATATGATTTTTTTTATAATTAAGAATTATTTTTTTAAGATTTGAAACATCCTTTTTTTTTTCAGAATTTAAGATTGCTTTGTCCTTCAACTAACTCTATGAAAAGATTACCAATCATGAAATTACATGTAAGTTCTTCCTTTTACTATTATTTTTATTATTATTATCTATTTTTTTTAGTGATAATTTTTACTATCTCTTGGTGTCCAATTTTCATATTCCTATTTTATCCATATATTTCAGATTTTATATATCAAAATGGTGGTTGAAATTGTTTATTATACAATGCATGTTCTTTGGTAGTTATCAGACCATCTCTTAATAACTTCTAACAAGTTATTATTCTATTTTTTATCTTTTAAAATTTTAATTAAGAAATAAAAATAATTGTGTAATGAAAATTAATTAATAAGTCATTATTTCTATATATTTAAATTAATTCAAATAATTTTAAGTGTAACATCTTCAAGAAATACATAAAATTATTTTTTTAAAAAAATGCATGTGGATTGATAGGTCAATCCACTAGTTATTATTATTATTATTATTTTGTTTGCTTTATTGTCCTATCAATGTAAACCAGCCAGGGCCATTCCTAAGCACAATATTACTCGTTAGCTAGGCCTTTTTATATAATTAATATGTTATGGAAACAATCATCTAATCCTGAAATGTTTAAATAAATATATGTGATTAAGTTAATGATCATATACAACTATTAATTATTATAAAAGTTATACAACTATTAATTAACAGGATGAGGTGAAAGAAAGGGACTTCGGATCCCACGAAAGTAGAAAACATATTCTTTTGAAGCTTGCACGGCACCAATTGTACTTGGCGGGGAAAAAAATAGACACGATAAAATGAATATGCATTCTCATCATTATTTTACACATGTCTAGCTCTATTCATGTTGAAAAATGGAGCATAAATAATTGAAAGGGCGAGCAAGATAAGTCTCTAGTTTATTCATATACCGACACAGAAAGGATACCATGTGACGGGCTGCATATTTTAGACCTACTTCATCATAAACAATAGAAGGATCCAACGGCCACGATTTGATCATGTAGAGTTATCAAAATTGAAGTGTTTCACCAATGCATCCACCACAATACACGTCTAAAAACAAGAAGCCAAAGTCAAAGTGACTTCACATCAAGGCCTTAGTTTAACCGGTGTTTAGTGTGTGGCCTCTTCCGAAGGTTCCCGAGTTTGAAGTGTTGCCAATGCATAAAAACAAAATCCAAAAATCATAGTTGTGAAAAGCTTTCACTAATTGAATGCTGATTTTGCCTTACCCCCTCGTATGTGGTGAAGGGGTGATGTTGTTTGGTCATGTGGACCACTTCAGTAATATGAATGTGCAAGTCTCTCTCTATCTTCTATTTACCTCTCTTCCGAGCTCGAGCTATCTCCCACACAAAGAATCCAAGGATATATTCCTAAGACTCCTAAATCTGCTTTATTGGTGCTGACACTTCCAACTCCAATGCACGGCTAACTTGCTTGAATTCCTCCTTAATCACAGTAATAACTTAATTTTATAAATAGACACCTTTAATCAATTGTAATGTTTAATTAGTACCTATAATTTGAAGCAAAAAA
The DNA here is from genome assembly GCA_031439595.1 of Pterocarpus santalinus. NCBI lineage: Eukaryota > Viridiplantae > Streptophyta > Magnoliopsida > Fabales > Fabaceae > Pterocarpus > Pterocarpus santalinus. Next base: position 53,501,621 of record CM062526.1, read on the forward strand.
ATTGCTAGGTTTTCCTATAAATTGTGTGTGTATTCTACTACTAAATATTTATGCTACAATATTATTGTATAACTACAAAATAAAAAATATAGTGACACGTAGAGTAACTAGTATCCAACCAAACTCCATTCCTGCACGCAACTCTTGAATGTTATTAACATAGTTAAGGCAAGACAATCATAATATTAGGTATATGCTTTTGAAGATGCCATGCAAAGAAAGGAAAAGATTTCTGAGTTTGAAACAATGCTTTTGCACATGGGGACAAGTGTGATTTTATCCAGATGGCACCTTTTCCATTTTCCCCTCATCGTTGGTCCCATAGCTTTGAGTGCAATCATGTGAATGCTATGTACAGCAGCAAATATTATTCATTTTTTTGGTAAACCAGCCAAATGTATTCTATGAAAAATAAAGAAGAATTTCCTTAACTAACGATCCCTATTAAAGATGCTTACACACATTTTCGCTTTGGTATTTTGCTAGAAATAAACAATGCTTGTAGCACAATTGAAATTGCACATCACCTAATTGCATCACAACAGAACCAATGAAGACTTAAAAAATAAGATTGAACAGACTATAATTAAATAGTTAAGATTATGTAATGAAATAATATACGTGTAAGTATCTAATTTCATGACATGGAACTACAGTCCAGGGAATCTCAAATCCCAAATTTATGTCAGGTATTGCTTGTAGATCTTTCCATGAAATTTAACTGCACACTTCTTACAATGTCCTAGTATCTTGGACACAGATGGGGTTAAGGAATCCCCAATTGATTGGGGAAAATTTAAAACCCCACAGCTCTAGTAGTACTGATCAAAAAAGACCCCACAGTAATCAACTCAACAAATAAGAAGTAAAAACTATGAAGCTGTGGCTAAGGCAGGCAAGCAAAGGTGCAGGGATGTTTTTTTTTTTTTTTGGGGGGGGGGGGGGCCTATGTTGGGTATTACTTTGGGAGACTTAATGTGCTTAAATATGGAAAAGAGGAGAAAAGTCTGACACCAACTGCATAAATGGTGCCAAGGGAAAGGGACGATGGAGATCAATTAAAACCATCAATTCTACTTTTTAATAAATAGCACTTGAAGCTATCCATTCTTTCAATTTAGTCCTTGGATACCATGCCGTGTATTAATTTTTTCCTTTTCTCTTTTAGTAAGTAAAACCATTAAGATTGATAATAATAGTTCACTGAATTAAAATTCAACTGCCTGTTTGTTAACAACCCAGGAAAATGCAGCAATATTGGAAGTTCGCGAGTCCAACTATACGTTACCATGCAACTTTCATTTGAACTTTTTTAGGCATGTGATGATTGATATAGGGTGTACTTTAATTTTAAAGGATCACGACAATGGAAATTGCTTTTGCAATAAAAATAATCACAACAAAACAACGTCCATACCATATTTCTTTCTGACATCAACAATAATTGCTTTAACTTTTACTATACCCGTTTCTTTCACTTCTGTTATCTTTGTACGTAAAAGGAGCAGAATGGACCACCTGCCGACTGCACAAACCGTCAAAGAAAATTTATAGCCAATGTTAAGTTTCTATTTGAAAGAGAGAGCATCGAATTTTCGTCATCTAAAGTGATTATTTGCTTTAAAATGCCATAGCATTCTAAGAGCCAATAACAAGCATATTGGTTATTTATATCAAGATTTCTTGAACTTTTGCAATTCTAAAACTTTTTTTTCTTTTTTTGATTCATAGGAATTCTTCGTGGAGCCAGGAGGATAGAGGAAAGTATTGACATACGGATATCGAACCCCTAACCTAATACCAATACTCCCTTAATACAAGAGCTAAAGGAAATGCCACATGAGCTGCACTTCATTGGTACAATTCTAAAACTTTTTGCAAGAGACAATTTATTGTTTAAATTATAGTTTTGAACTTTCTAGAAACTAAACTAAATATATTTTTAATAATTGGAAAAAATTCATATTTTCAAATATTAATTATTTTTGTCTTCAAATGCTTTTTCTTTCTCGCACCCAAAAAATACTTTCTGTTTTAAATGATTAAGAGTATATTAAAAAGAAAATATAACATCTTTCGCAGTCAATCCTCATCATGTATGATTCATACTTAATCTACCTATTCCATTTCCCCCTTTTTCAAGATAACTTTAATATAAAGTAGGAGCACTCTCTATATTGTATTTTTCGCTTTTTTGACGTTACTTCAATATAAAGCAGGAGTCACTATGAAATAAATTGGTCCAAGTTTAATTCGACTAAAATTCACCATGATATTTTGATTAGGTCTTTTTCAAAAGGTTAAAGCTACTATTTGGCCTTATAAGTGTTTCTAAATTTTAGTTTTAGTCTTTAAATTAAAAAAAAAAATTGGTTAACATTCCTATACACTAAAAAAATTTTGGTTTAGATCTCTATAGTGATATTGAGTTAATCTTTGCTATTAAAAGATTATTATACAGTACTAGTTTTTACTAACATAGTCAATAAGAGCTAACATGGGACATAATAAAACTCAATTGAAATTGTTTCAGCTTAAGACAAGAACATTTCAATATTGTTTCAATTATTTTTTTATTTTTTAAAAAAGATTGTTTCAGATCTAAAAAAGATCTAAAAGAAGTCATTTCTAATCTATATTAATAATATGCCATATTTATGTCAAATTTTATTAGCCACTTAGCAAAAACTAACACAGTTTAGTAATTTTTTAATGACAGGGATTAATCCCTAATGAAGTACCATTGTAGAGACCTAAACCAAAGTCTTTTTAGTATACAGAGAAAAACTAAGATCTAGGAGGTACTTGGCAATCTCAAAAATCAAGTTAATATGATATAAAATAGAATCAATTATGTTAACTGGTATAAAAATAAACTATTTTTTTATTAAACGTTATTTGGTTTGACAACATAAAAATTAATTTTAATATATGTATTCTCCTTCTTCTTCTCCTCCTTCTATACCTCTTTTTCTTTAATTATATCATTAAAAAACCAATCTGTAGACAGTGGCAGCAGGCCATGGCGGGCAGGGTGGGTGGCAACAACGGATGGTGGCAGACAATGGGGGATGATGTGGCCATCGATGGTCGTTGGTGGCCAGCAGTGGCAGACGGTGGCGAACGGGGCTGGTGGTGCAAAATGGTGGTGGCTAGCAACGATAGACGATGGCAAATAGGGCAGACGACGACAGTGGATGGTGACAGATATTGGTGGACAATGTGGCCACCGATGGCAAGCAATGGCGGTGGAAAATTATGGTGGCTATCAATGGCAAATGGTGGTAGACGAGGCGAGTGGCAGCGGCAAATGATGGTAAATTGTGGTGGACGATGTGGTTGTTGGCAGCAATTAGGGGTAGCCAAAGATGGCAATCGGCAACAGTTGGAGGCCTCGATGGTAGTCAGCAACAGCGAATAGTTGACAAAGTCAATAGAAAAATAATTAATTAGTGTGAAATGAGAAGAATAGAAAGAGAAAAAATTTGGATGAAATAAAATCAATTTAAAATTGATTTTTTTAAAAACTGATTTTAGGTACAAATTGGTTCAAATAAAAACTAGTTTTAAAATATTTAAGTAGTTACCAAATAACATTTATTAAAAATCAGACTTTATTATACCTAGTTATCTGATTTTTCTAGTTTGCCAAACACTGCTAAGATGTGTGCAGGGATCAAAAACTAGTTTTAACATTTTAAAATTAAAATGTGGCCCAAACATAATCTAGACAATGACTGAATTAACCTAATATAAAAAGAAAATGTATAAAGTTGTACCTTAATTTTCATGAAGCTTTAAAAGAAAAAAAGTGTAAATTAAAAGATATTTTATTATATATTTCAAAATAAATTAGATCAACATATAAGTATTATTATTTTGTTAAGATATGCTATTTTAAGTTTTAATATTGTAATTTATCATTAATTTTTAAAATTATAAATTCTTAAAAATTATGCAACATCAGGTCATATTAAGCCAACTCAACGCGTAACCCAAACTCAGGCTCAAACTACCCGATGTTCGTCTTTTCATTATCCAAACCTAGCCAACTTAAGGTAAGGCATAACCTCAAAACAAAAAAAAAAAAACAAAAGAAGAAAAAATGAAGAAGCTGTAGGACGGGTTGAAGGCCGAAGCGAAGACCGCTAATACATAAGATGCCAAGAGTGAATGACAGAGGAAGAACGGCAGGTGGAATTAAAGCAATGAACTCGTACTACCAATAAGACACATTATTTGTTTTGGTATTTTAAAATGAACATAGTATATAGTTGTTTTACTTTTATCCCAGTAACAATAGGATATTCATCTTTGAAATTATTTTTTGAATACTCGTTTTAATTATAAATTTGTTTAATATTCTCGTCGTAATTTGTCATATCATAAAGCATGATTTTTTTTTGTTTTTTAACCGCGTCACACTAGTATAGTATAATTAGTTAGACAAAAACCAGTAATATTTTATTAATAATTAAAACAGTAATGAAACTATAATTATAATAACAACTCATGAAACACCTCGTTAAAGGCACCATCTGGCCTCTTTTCGTAGGAAACAGATTTTTGATGCACAGATGACCAATTTACATCATATCGTTTTGGATAAATCAGTTTTAGAACGGTTATTCCAACATTATACCTTATCTCAGTAATGGAAACGAAAAACGCTGCGGGCTGTAGAAGAGAGACGCTCAGAACAAGTTTCTCCAAACCCAACTCATTATTTAGCACGTCACTATTCCTTTAAGCAGTGGAGCTTGTGAACCGCAGCACCATAAAGCCATGCTAATGGCACTTTTCCCTTGGCCATAATAACTTTAAAAGTGAAACATCTCATATGAAAATTTCATATAATGAAATCATGGGATAATTTTTACCATTAATCAAGAGGCTAAGTCCTACAAGAGAATCCCGATGGTGAAAATCCACGTGACAAAATTTTCCCATGAGGATCCACTCCACTTTCAATCCCTGCCCTATAATGCCAGCTTTCACCAGAGTGCCCCGGCTCAGTTACAGTCTAGACTACAATAGCCCCAACATGCACAAAATTTCGACATGATTGCGGATAATTTTGAACATTGAAAGAAATCAATAAAATCATACCTTTATTTGGGCAACACAAGGCAAATGCTACTATTAATAAGACATCAGGTTCACATTAAAACTATCAAATATTTATACAACAAGGTAATTGGCTATGACCATTCCAAAAATCTCCATTTGTTAGATTTGCTCAAATGCAATTGTAGTTTGATGACTCAGCCTGTCCAATACTATGCGTGTCTCGAGGGCTCTCTAATTAAGGTTGTAGCCAGGAGGGAGACTAAACTTGCATGTGTGGAGCATTGACCCATCAACACTCTCACACCCCGAAAAGATGATGTATAAAGGAAGACCGTGGACAATAGGATGCGCATAAAACCCTAGGGGAACCAGCTCACCTCTTGCCACGAGGTCCAGGTCCAGTTCTCGGACCAGGAAACCGAGAAAACTGAAGCCGCAAGTGACTAGACTCAGGATTGAGTTCATCAACCTTATAACCTGTGCCATCCAACGACAATGTCAGCAAAAACCAATAAACTTGGGTTCATAATTATGTGAAGAAATCATTAACCATTAAGTAAATCCTACGAAATTTATGAGGGACTACAATACTAATGAACATGGCTGGTACTTAGCAACCATGCGCACAGCCAACTATGCTATAATGGAAGAAATTTGGAGTTTAGATGACTTCCGAACAAATTCACGATATTTGATGATAGTAATGGTGATAGTGCCATACCATTAAAGGACAGGGTTACATTCCAATGATGATTCATTAGTACAGAGAAGGCAAACAAACTAGAGAGCAGGATGGTATTGTAACAATTTCAGAAGTGATGATGACGCTGATATTGGCAGTTAGTAGAACAGATACCTTGGTATGTGTTCATTCTATGTACTTATGAATAAGAGGACAACAAATGGAACCATGGAAGTTGGCACTCATTTGTTATAGATTCATTACACCAGTTACCATTAAGTTCTATTTCTGTAGTTTGAACTAACCTTAAAATCAAAAGTAACTTGCATATAGATATTCAGTGTAACAATGATTTACAACTGTCCAAGTTGAAATCCTTTTAGTTCAATAGAACATTGAGTAATTTAATGAGTTAGATAAGTATACTGTTAGGACCCCAAATGTATATACTAATGAAAATGTTACCCATCTCCCTTGCAATATTACCCCAAGTAATTCTGTTTTACCTCATGCTAAGGTTTATACTAGAAAGAATAGAAAGAGGGAGGCTGACACGGGCAAGGCATGTGGCCAAGAAGGGATGGGAGGGACTTGTAACTAACTTTGCCTAACTAGCAAGGTTAGTGGGAAAGGGGGGTGCATTACTGATTCTGTTATGGGATGAGGTGGAGAATATTTTGGACAAGGGAGAGTGCTGAGCGGAGCAGCTCAGATAGTGGGAATAGAATAGAACTTAGGAGGGTGCTAGGTCTCTCGAACACCTAGCTGTTTTCTCATACACATTTCTTCTTTTCTGTAAATAAGATATACTGCAGAAGGGGGGAGCTAATACTACCCTGGTATTACTCTCTTTTCCTTGAAATTCATACAGATTCTGCTCTTTTATTCCGTTCATTTGATACCCGTTCTTACAATTGGTATCAGAGCTCTTGATCTTGGGAGCTCTGTGAATGGTGACCATGCGCGTTGCAATGGAAGCTAGATTGGGTGATGTGGAGTGAAGGTTGGTTGGGATGCAGATGGCAAATCTGACGCGGCAGATTGATCAACTGAGACGTGATCAAAGCTCAAGCAAGTCGTGAGGCCAAGACGACGATTGGTGAGGTCGGACCTTCTATCGTCGGCGAAGGAGCGGACCTCGCAATGAAACGACGAGGGGCGAAGACTCTCGCTCAAGGCAAGACGAGAGGTCACAGGAAAGGAGCGACGACGACAACCAATCTGAGATGAGATGGAACGAGAATCACCGGCCACGAAGGGTGGAGTCGGGTCGGAAAATAGATCTCCCTGTTTTCTCTGGCGCCGATGCGTATGGATGGCTAGTGCAAGCGAAACATTACTTCCGGGTGGCTCAGGTTGATCCACGTGACCGACTTGATTTGGCATTGGTGGCCATGGAGGATGAGCCCTTGACGTGGTATGAGTGGCGGGAGGAACAGATTGAGTTTCCATCGTGGCGGAGGTTTAAGGAGGATCTACTCCAACGATTCCAACCTGAGGCAGCCCAGAATCCCATGGGACCGTTGTTGGATGTGAAACAAACAGGCTTGGTGATGCAGTACCGTAGGGAATTCGAACTAGTTGCAAGGGCCAAGAAGAATATGGACCTGAAGATACTCATGTACATCTTCATGTACGAACTCAAGAAGGAGGTGAAAGCGGAGATGACAGTGGGTGAGTTCCGGAACTTGGCGGAGATGATGGATCACACTCTTGAATTGGAGCAAAGAAATTCAGCTTGGGTGGATGCTGGGGTGAACCCAAGAGTGAAGGGTGCAGGTGGACCCTCAAGGGGCCCAAGCCCATATAGACCTCAGTCTTGGGTCAAAATTAATCCTAGAGGTGTATAAGGGAGTGTATCTAAGAGTGATGCTGGTCCAGTCCCGAATAGACCCCAAAATGGAGTAAGGAGCAACCAAGGAGGACCCCAAGGAAGTGGGTTTAGTGGCAACAACAGTGGCCCCTCCGAGAGCAGAACCAGTGACATTAGGAGGCTTTCTCATGAGGATTGGCAAGAAAGACAGAGGAAAGGGTTGTGCTTCCGATGTGGGGACAAGTGGAATCCATAGCACATTTGCCAACTTCGCCATTTTCAGTTTATTTTAATGGAAGAAGGAGTGGAAGGGAATGTTCGGGGTGAAGAACCGAAGATTCAGCTAGAAGGGGAGGTGGAAACGGAATTAAGGGAGCTTCAGCTGTCATCATTTAGCTATTGGGGGTTAACTTCAAACAAGTCGCTCAAGGTGTAGGGAAAGATTCAAGGAGAACAAGTGGTAGTGTTGATAGATTCAAGAGCCACTACCAACTTTATTTCTGCTAAGGTGTTGGAAAAGCTACAGTTGCCAATAGAAAAAGTGCAGGGGTTCAAGGTGGAGGTAGGAATGGAGCCATTGAAGAAGGGTATGGAGTGTGTAAGGGAATAGAGTTGCTAGTGCAGGGTATAAGAATTATCCAGAACTTCTTTGTGTTAGAAATGGGCAGGTCCGAAGTGGGTTTAGGGGTGGATTGGTTGGCAGGTTTGGGAAATTTTGTAGGTAACTATAGAAATATGACACTGAGTTGGATGTAGAACGGTAGCAGTGTGTTATTGAAAGGTGATCCCTCCTTATGCAAGAGCAAATCCTCTTGGAAGGCTGCTTTGAAGGCTCTCAGAGCTGAGGGGGAAGGCTAGTTGGTGACAATGGTGCAAGCTAAGACAACAGAGAAGGAAGGCTCTAGTCTATTTGAGGGAGTGCAAGGCTTATTGGCTGAATATGAAGACTTGTTCCAAGCTCCCACAGGTTTACCACCGCCCAGGGAACAAGATCATGCCATCATACTGAAGGAAGGAGCTCCGATTCCTCACATCCGCCCTTACAGGTACCCCCATTATCAAAAGAATGAAATTGAGAAGATCATAGATGAAATGATGCAATTTGAAATTATAAGGCCTAGTACTAGCCCATTCTCTAGCCTAGTGATTTTAGTTAAGAAAAATGATGGAGGGTGGCGTTTTTGTGTGGATTATAGAGCCTTGAACAAAATCACTATTCCTAATAAATTCTCAATTCCGGTTATTGATGAGTTATTAGATGAGCTAGGAGATGCAAAAGTCTTTTCTAAGCTGGATTTGAAGTCTAGTTATCACCAGATCAGGATGAAGATGGAGGACATCCCCAAGATAGCTTTAGGACACATGAGGGGCATTATGAGTTCCTAGTCATGCCTTTTGGACTCACTAATGCCCCCTCAACCTTTCAAGCTCTCATGAATCAGGTGCTGAAACCTTTTTTGAGGAAGTTTGTCCTAGTATTCTTTGATGACATATTAATATATAGTCCCAATCTTGAGTTGCATCTCACACACCTTCGGAAGATTTTTGAGGTCTTGAGGATTCATGAATTATATGTCAACAAGAAAAAGTGCTATTTTGCACAATCCTAGGTTGAATATTTGGGGCACATCATTTCAGGAGGAGGGGTAGCTGCTGACCCCAAAAAGATTCAAGATATGGTAGATTGGCCAGTACCAATAGACTTGAGGAGTCTAAGAGGATTCTTAGGGTTGAAGGGGTATTATAGGAGGTCTGTGGAGAACTATGGGAAGATTGCTTGGCCACTAACCCAACTCCTTAAGAAGGACGACTTCAAGTGGGAAGATGAGGCCCAACAGGCCTTTGAGAAGTTGAAAAAGGCCATGACCACAGTACCAATGTTGGCTGTCCCATCATTCACCAAGCTGTTTGTGATTGAAATTGATGCATCTAGGACAGGAATTGGGGCTGTTCTGATGCAGGAAGGGAGACCTATTGCATATATGAGCCAAGTTTTATCTCAACGAGCCCAGAGCAAGTCTGTCTATGAAAGAGAATTGGTGGCCATAGTCTTAGCAGTGCAGAAATGGCGACATTACTTGTTGGGGCAGCATTTTGTGGTGTATACAGACCAAAAGAGTTTGAAAAATTTACTGGATCAAAGAGTTGTGGGGGAGGACCAGCAGAAATGGATGACCAAGCTTCTTGGGTATGACTTTGAAATCAAGTATAAGACAGGGAATGAGAATGGAGTGGCTGATGCCTTATCTAGAAGGCTTCAATACTCTGCCATCTCTGCTATTAACATTGCTGATTGGGCAGATTTGGAGGCTGAAGTTCAAGCAGATGCAAGGTTAAGGAGTATTATTCAGGACTTGTTGCAGGGAGATGACTCTCACCCGGGATTTGAATTGAGAAAAGGGAGGTTGTACTATAAAGGTAGAATGGTGATTGCCAAGGAATCTGAAAAAATTCCTCAGATCCTGCGAGAATTCCATGACTCTTAACACTGGAGGTCATTTCGGTTTCTTTCGGACTTACAAGAGGATTTCAGCTTACTATATTAGGAGGGCATGAAATCACGTATCCAACAGTATATTAAGGAGTGTGATGTGTGCCAAAGAAATAAACATCAAACTCTTTCACCTGCAGGGTTCTTACAATCGCTCCCACTTCCGAGCAATACGTGGACTGATGTGACTATGGATTTCATAGGTGGGTTGCCTAAAGCGATGGGGATGAATACTATAATGATGGTAGTTGATAGGATGACAAAATACGCCCATTTCTGCCACTATCACATCCTTACACAGCTAAGGATCTCGCTGCCATGTTTGTCAAGCAAGTGGTTCGCCTCCATGGGTTCCCAAACTCTATTGCTCAGATCGTGACCGGGTATTCATGAGTAATTTCTGAACAGATCTCTTTAGAATGGCTGGGACTAAACTGAGATTTAGTTCAGCCTACCACCCTCAAACTGACGGGCAAAGTGAGGCTGTCAACAAGTGTCTTGAAACTTAGCTCTGCTGTTTCACAAGTTCTTAGCCTCGACAGTGGCCTAAGTGGCTTCCTTGGGCTGAGTATTGGTATAATTCCAATTACCATCGAGCTATTCGCATGACTCCCTTCAAAGGCTCTATATGGAAGGGACCCTCCTATGCTTCTAAAGGGAGGAAAGGAATCCACGGTTGAGGAGGTTCACATCCTGATGGAGGAACGAAACCAGATGTTGGATGGGTTGAAATTCCAACTAGAAAGGGCTCAGAACCGCATGAAGTCTTATGCAGATCTTAAGAGAAGAGAGGTGGAATATCAAGTTGGAGACAGGGTTTACTTGAAGCTGCAGCCATATAGGCTCCAAACATTGGCAAAAAGGATCAACCAAAAGTTGAGTCCTAGATACTATGGGCCTTATGATATTATAGAGAAGATAGGACCTGCTGCTTACAGGTTGAAGCTTCCAGCTAACTCTAGATTACATCCTGTTTTCCACATCTCTTCGTTGAAGAAATGTCTCTCGGAATATGCAAGCCCAACCCCTTCCAGCTGCTCTTTCAGAAGGTTGGGAACTGCAGGGGAAACCAGAAAAAGTCCTTGCAATTCATTCCAATTCAGCAGGGTAGTTGGAAGTATTAATCAAGTGGCAGGCTCTACCTGATTTCGAGAATTCGTGGGAGCTGGCAGCAAACATTCAGAAGCTATTCCCTTCTCTCCGCCTTGAGGACAAGGTGGATTTTGAAGGAGGGGGTGTTGTTAGGACCCCAAATGTATATACTGATGAAAATGTTACCCATGTCCCTTGCAATATTACCCCAAGTAATTCTGTTTTACCTTATGCTAAGGTTTATACTAGAAAGAATAGAAAGAGGGAGGCTGACACGGGCAAGGCATGTGGCCAAGAAGGGATGGGAGGGACTTGTAACTAACTTTGCCTAACTAGCAAGGTTAGTGGGGAGGGGGGTGCGTTACTGATTCTGTTATGGGATGAGGTGGAGAGTATTTTGGGCAGGGGAGAGTGCTGAGGGGACCAGCTCAGATAGTGGGAATAGAATAGAACTCGGGAGGGTGCTAGGTCTCTCGAACACCTAGTTGTTTTCTCATACACATTTCTTCTTTTCTATAAATAAGATATACTGCAGAAGGGGGGAGCTAATACTACCCTGGTATTACTCTCTTTTCCTTGAAATTCATACAAATTCTGCTCTTTTATTCCATTCATCTGATACCTGTTCTTACATATACCATGCTTCTAATGTTGCTTATATGGAATTGTACTGATAAAATTGCACTTCAATAAAACTTAAAAATGTTCTTTTCACCATTTTGATTCAAAATTATAACAAAATATTCAAAATTTATTCCATCTTAATATAGAAGGCTGAAGACCTAACAGCTATCTTTAATTTTCACAACCCCCAACAAGTAATCTGATGCTAAGATGATTCCTATTAGATGATTCACATGGTCAAAACATGAAATTTATCTCCTTTTTATATCAGCAGGTAACAAGAAGATACCTTGCAAGGCACTCAAAGCAGTTGCTGCACAAGCTGGGTTAGCAAAATCCACAAAACAAAGGATGAGAGGATCTCCACCACGCTGCAATGAACAGGCATTTCAGCATAAAGAGGACAATGGAACTTTCAACCAATTAGCAGAACAGTGACAAAACCAAGTCAAAAAGAGGACAAGCAGACAATGTTACAAAAGAGTACACTTACGTGTTTGGATTCTTTGCTCACAAGTCTCACTTCTCTATATCCGACAAAAGGGCGAAAAATATCTAAAGATGACATTAAGGAACTTGAATAACTGAATTAAAATAAATGAAGCTCAGGAGACACAGATGAAAGCATGATAATATAAATCCTAAATGTGTCTCAGAATCAACAACACAAAAAGGATACGAGCCACTTCCCTTCTTGTGCTGTCAGACGGAAGACCTTCAACGTATAAAGTACTTGAAGCATCTGGTGGTAGAGGTACTGTCTCAGGTCCAGGCCTGGAAACAGCATCTACTGGTAACTGACCACCATAATTGACATTCCGTCCATTTCGTGCAATATCGGGACCGCTACCCCCAGGACGCCCCATGACAGCAGGATCAGCTAGCGAAGGTCCTGGCAATCCACCAACACCCCTTCCCAATCCAACACTGCCAATTGTACTGGCTTCCCCAGAATTAAAAGAAGTAAGCTGCTTCATAGTAAAAGATGACAAATGTTTTCAGCAAACAAGCAATGAAAGTGCATGCAGGCAGACACACACATTATGTAAATAAAACAGGTTCAGATGTTACCCCTCCACTCTGAAGGTAGCGGTCATAAGCAGACCCAAGCGTTTTAGTGTCCTTTAGCATTCGGTGACCAGCACGGTCATCCTCTCGAGCAATATAATTATGCATCTCATTACCTGAAGTCAGACCAGAAGCTGACATATCTGCATCATAACAAAATCCAGTCATATAATTTATTTCTCTAGCAAAAAGAATAAAAGCTGAAACACACACTCTGTCTCAATCAAAAAAGTTTCCATCTAGTTACAATATCATACACCATTGCTATTCCTACAATCCTAATCACTGACAACAATGAAATACCACATCTAACTAAGAAATATGCCAGCTGCTAGCATGACTCAAAAAACTAAACAGCACCTGCCCCACAAATATAATGAAAACCACTCATAATAATAAGAAGAGCAATCTGCAAGTTGCACCTTCCTGGATTTTGAACTTACTACTGGAACTGAAATCTATCTTGTTGACAACAACCAAATTATCAGTACCAAGCATAAAAGAATAAGAAATTACACTCATGCAAGTTACCGGGCATCCTGAAGTCTAAAATATGTTCAGAAGCACATTTTATCTAGGGGTGTCTGGCAGCTATTCCAGAACAGTGGTGCAGCCCAAGAATTCTCCACTTCCCAAATGCACACAACAGAGTGTTAGTGTAGCAGCATTGAGCACCATAATAATAGGCAATAGCAGTCTCCGATAGTGGCCAATAAGACAAATTCGCTAATTTAACCTCATTAAAACCAACTTTCAATTGATCAGTAGCACCCAATGGACTTTTAGGATCAATTTTATCACCAATGTTGCAAGTAAAGCCAAGATAAACTTCGCAAAATAGTAGAAATAGCCATATAAAGTATTGAAGCAGGGATTGTGGACCTATATTGCCAATTTTCGGGGGTAGGAGGGGGGAAATGAAAATTTTAAATTTTAAATGCTTCCCACCTTCCCCTTAAAACTTATTTAATGAAATATAGGCTTGGCCCTCAAAAATTGTTTTGTCCCAAAATTCTAATTCTAGATCTTTCCCTGTATATAAGTACGTAGCAAAAGGATTTGTGCAGATTGTTCTATACACAGGTTGAAAAAATAGGTATGAAAAACCATCTAACCTATTTATCCAGTATATCAATGACCATTTTAGAGTTGAATATTCTCATTGCCATCACTCAGTCAATGTTGCACCTAATTGCTAATTGAGCATCGCACAGCTGAGAACTGCCAATGATGCTCAAAATCATTTTGCCCATTGTGTACAAATTATATACAGAAAGTGTTTAATCATTAAGAACTCAAATCATTTAAAAAAAAAAAAAAATCCCAATGTATACCTCAGAGCCCAACAACAGCATATATATATTATTAGTCTATCCAACTAGTTTAGCTTATAATTCCTCCTACATTGTCAGAATCGTCTCAAACTCCACGTCATCCTTTGCATTGTTCTAGCATCAAACCCTAACTTTGAAAGGCCAAAAACTTAATATAATCACCATGCACAAAAAATAAATAAATAAATAAATAAAATAAAACAAAATTGTCACATTATGTTCACCTATAAAACCTTTGAAAACAATAGCAAATTGAACTACCTTCACAGGACAGCATATTAGACCATGTATATAGACAGCAGCCACCATAACCTACTAACACATCCCACACCAACAAAGCCCACTATCAATTTGATTACAAAGACCTAGCACCAAACCTGTCAAATACCGGTTTCCGAAGGGTATATTTGGATTGAGGAGTTTATGAGAGGAAGGAAGGAAAGGGACGATAAATTTTTCATTTTAAGTAAACATCCTTATTACTTGAGAATCTTTTAGCATGGGAGGAATAAAATGAGATATTATCATGCAACACTTTTAATCATCCCCCTTGTTCCTTTTCCTTTCTATAAAACATTTTACAATTTTTCTCAGTTCACAGATGAAAAATTACCCTCCCTGCAAAACTCCTCCTTCCAAACAAACCGTTAAGTTCAACTAACAAGCAAACTCAACACTTTTCACAATTCACATAACACCCCGCTAGCCCTAAATTACACATATTGCAAATAACCACAATCTCTAAACAAAATTTCAGTTCCCTGCCAAAAAAGGACAAAAGCAACAACACCCAGATCAGCTTAAAAGTACCAAGTAATAGAAGAATAAGAAATTAAATCCCCCCCCCCCCAAAAAATAAAAATAAAAATAAAAAATTGCAACGATTGTCATCCAAACACTGTACAAAACGAAACTTCGGGACAGGATTCGTAACATTTAAGGGAAAAAGACGACATCTTTTGACCGAAATTGGAATTGTGGAAGGAAAAGGGATAAGAGCGAACCGTAGTCAGTACGAGGTCGTTTGAACATGGCGGAGGAAGGGGGAAGCCCCTGCTGCCTATTCCAGAAGCCATCCGTCATGGAGAGAGGCTGAGAGAAGAACAAAGTTGATGGATTTCGGAGGGTGAATGAGGCAACGGCGAAGAAGGAGGTGCCAATCAGAAACCCTAATTTGCAAAAAACCAAACCCTAATTCCCCACCGGTCGCGTCCCTGCAAAATGAACAAAAACAATCTGTCGCCCTTGGGCTAATGTTTACTATTATAAAATAATAATAATAATAATAATAATAATAATAATAATAATGTTGTCTATTATTTGGATTTAATTTTTATATACTAATAATAGGAAATAATTTTATATTACCAATCAATAAAAATATAAAAAATTATTAAATTATAGTGGCTCCTCATTATAATGGTAATTATCTAACATGATTTGATATTTTTTATATTTTTATTGATTGATATTGTAAAATTATTTTATATTATTAGTATATAAAAATTAAATTTAATTTTTTATAAGATTAATTTTGGAGATTTTTTTTATGCTACTTGCAAGTAAATTTTGATGTAATACTAGTATAAAAGAGTTTTTTAATTAATTTTAATATATATAATCAATTTAAAGTATTTAATATAATTAACTATTTATATAAATTTTTTTAGTTTAATTTTTATACATTGACAATATAAAATTTTACACTATCATTCAATCATATACTACCGTATCAATAAATGTGTTTGACTTAATTACCCACTACCTTAAAAGTTTTATAAATATAAATATCTGATTTGATGTCTATATGAAATTTTTGTATACAAATTAAATTCATATTTTTATGGAACTTTTGATAAATTGTAATAAAAGTTAAATAATAAAAATAAATTTAATTTTATTACACTATCAATGTAAAAAAATTTTACACAGATATTTAATCATGAATTGACATATCAACAAAAATATTTGACTCAATCACCCACTATCTTGAAAATCTTACAAATAGAAATATATAATTGGATAATAGTATAAATTTTTTTTACAGTGATAATATATCAAAATTAATCTTTTAAAAGAATATGCTTTATAGAATTGAATAATATATAAAGGTACATTTTAGTCCCTAAAATTGTATGCACACTTCACTTTAATTCTTAAAATTAAGAAATTAATAATTTAGCCCCTAAAGTTATAAAAATTGATTCAAATTAGTCTTTAAGGGAATGTTTGTAATAACTAAATTGAATTATCAAAAGGACTAAGTTGATTAGTTGAATCATTTTATATAACTTCAATGATTAAATTATTAATTTCTTAATTTCAAGAATTAAAGTAAATCACGTATATAACTTTAGTGTCCAAAATAAACCTTTACTTATTGAATAATAGTATAAGAACTAAGGTAGCATTTAGTATAGGATAATCTATCTAGATTACTAGTAATATTTAATTAAATTATCTAGACTCACAATATTATCTTACTTGATTGGGTAATATTGTTAGCAATTCAAATTTCTAAGATAATATAAATTAATGTGGTAATGTAGATTGCTTCGATAGGGGTGACTATGTCGATTACCACTAATATGGCAATTATGGTTAATTATTAAACTTTCTTGCTATTATTATTATTATTAACTCTTATTATTATCAAAAATTAATATTATAATAATAACAATATTATTGTAACTAATAATTAATAATAATTAACTACTTATTATTATTATTATAAAAAAATATATTATTTAATAATTTTTTTGATATATCAAATAAGGTAATATAAATTATTAATTAGATTACCTATGCATATCAAATATTATATTATAATATTATTAGTAATTTAAAAAATGACAATCTTTCTAAGTGGTAATACTCGTTCATGATGAAAGATCCATTATGATTAAATATTTTCTTACATTTTTATTGTTGATAATGTAAAATAATTTTATACTGTCAATATATAGAAATTAAACTTTTATTTTTTATTTTGTGAAATAATGTTATAATTATTTCAATTATATTAGTTATTGTAAACTTGTTTCATAAAAGGCTCAAAAAATATTGTTTCTACAATTTTAATTATTTATTGTCGTTAAAGAGTTGAAGTTTAATAATTAATTAAAAATACCTAAATAAAATACCATTAACGCACCATAATTAAAATCCAGTAATTAAAAATATAAGAATGTACGTTTCAAGATTTGCATTCTTTCACATAGAGTTTTTTTTTTTTTTTTAACTTGCATATTTTATGGCTTCATGTTATCTTTCAATTGTTTTTTCCATATCCTAAAACAATACATATTTCTTTTAGAGTTTAATTGGTATGCACTGACAGTGTAAAACAGTTTTACACTGTCAACCAATAGAAATAGGGGAAAGTGAGAATCACATGGGTCCTCATTATAATGGGTAGTTATTTGTCGAGTTAGACTTTCCACTATTTCTATTTGGTTGACAAACAGAAATGCTTTACACTTTCAACAAGATTTAAATTAAATTCTTTCTTTTATTACTATTATTATTATTATTATTATTTTGTCCTAAAAACAACACATATTCGCGACACTCATTTGGAACTTTTTTGTGTTTTTGGGGGTCATGGACACTCATTGGATTAGATGAGATTATCGTCATCGGATCTCAGTTCAGTATTGGGGGACTTTTGTAGCAGAAAAAAATTGGGCACTGTTAAGCTTGGGCTTATAATTTGGGCTCATATAAGTAGGATTTTGTGTGCCACGCTCATTGGAGAGTAGTTGCCAATGGTTTAGGGGTTCAATCTCCACTACATACCTATCCTTTGTGGTCTACAAAATGAGCCTAAACAAGATGGAGAAGAAAATTCCGCACTCCTTTGCCATGAAAATTAAAGAGGGTTTAGACAATCGTGGGCTAGATGCTTGGCTTCAATAATAATAGAAGCAAAAATGTCTTTTAATTTTAGTGATGGTGGAATAAGAAGAAAACATTCATGAGCAAGAGTAGGACCAACACGGGGAATATAAGGTAATATTTTGAAACCAACTTCTATCAAGCTGCCACTTTTAACTTCTCTTTCATTATTTATTTTATTAACTATGTTTATTAAATTCTTAAAAACTAGCAAATTGATAGGCACTTACATGCCTATCAATTTTCATTCTATAGTTAATATTATTAATTTTATTTTAAAAATAAATTGATAAAATAATATAATTTTATAAACTTTAAAAGATTAATTTATATTCACTGAGAGTATAAAATAATTTCATATTACTAGCCAATAGAAATAGAAAAATGTACCAAATCAGGGTAGACTCGTTATTATATTGAATACCTATTTGCATGAGTTAGCACTTTCTAGTATTTCTGTAAATTGATAATATAAAATTATTTTATACTATTAATATATACAAATTAAACTTAAAATTTAAATAGAAAAAGATGAGATCAGAAAATAAAGATGAGAAAATCATCAAAATCACTTTAGTTTGATGTAACCTTTTATAACTGTTATTTTCCTTTTTCATAAATTTTAACTTGGGGGTATTTTAGAGATAAAATAATTTGGATGCCAAGAGGCAGTTTTAACATGGAATCCCTTTTATAATATGTATAGGTGTATAGATAAAGACGCATAGTTTTTTATCATATCAGGCATATTATATTATAAATGCCAAACGAAAAGCCAACAAGAAAACCCAATTATGCAAAACACATTCGGGCATGAGACTGGCGTCCCATCTATAACAGCACAAATTCCTGCACTTGTTGAGTATTCGCGTCCACGTTTGTCAATTTTGAGGCATTGACACCTTATTATACAGGCGGACAAATACTTAACACATGTTCAAATGCTACTAGGTTGAATAAGAAGCGTTTCACATCTCTTTAAGTTGAAGAGACACAGTAAAAATTACCTTTCTTTAGATACTTCAAAATTATTTTCTCACATACATATATATATATATATATATATATATATATATATATATATATATATATATATATATATATATATATATATTAGTCGGAGGGGAAAGTGGTGGGGAGGGTTCCTAACCACTGCCAAGCTTTCCTAACTCAAACTCTGGTGTACTTCTTTTAGAGATGAATATATCCTCCACTTAATCAACGGCTCAAGTGCACTTCTTTTGGGTTGAACATGCTAATTTCATTGATAGGAAAAGCCCAATTGCTACATGGAATGCCCGGGCCATTTGCAAGCTTCCCACTATCGGCCAGGTTTCGGTGCAGTCATCAGGCCCACATTGAATTTCTACTAAAAGCCCAAACTGTGTTTTCAGTTTTAACAACGAAAACGGATAAAAGCCCATACTCCGCCATCCGGTACTCATCCATCTGTGTTTCCTGGTGACCAAAAATAACTCTGTTTCCTTGTTACAACATCGTTACCCCTGCAGATCAGCTTTTCTGGAACAACCCAACCAGTCACCAAAGACCAACGATCGGTGACCACAAGCAACAGCTCTCCAGAAATGAAGAAGCATTGGCAATGGACTATTATTATTATTATTATTATTATTATTATTATTATGACATGCTCGTGTTCTTATTTTTGCAAATTTTTCATACTTGTACCCGTGTCCATGTTCATACTCGGTACTAGTAGCGTATTCGCATATGGGCAGTATAAAATTAAGTACTCAAGTTTCTTCGCGTAGCTCGATACATAGAGCAAATTACAGATAATGTGTTGGGGCAGGAGAATCAAACAAGTTGAGGAGGCATGTTTCAATGGACTTTTTAAGGATTATGAACAATGAGTTGATATTATTTTTTTACGTATTACTTCTTCACTTAAATCCCATACTTCTTTTGCACTTAAAGTTCTCAACCGTATGGAATTGTGTCAAATGCCAAAATTTAAGGACACAAAGAAGTGTTATTTGAACAGTGATAGATTAATATAAATGAATAAAGAGTAACAGGGAAAGAAAAATATCTAGCACCTTTTTCTTTATATATCTTCTTTTGGATGGAATATATTCTCTATTATTATCAATGTGGCTACAGTACTGCTATATTGATTCCGGAATACTGGAAGCTCACTCTCACTGGATATGTCAGTAGAATATAAGATCATTATTCAGTTGAGTATAACTACAGTTCCAATCTGTGCCCAAAAAATAAATAGCTCGTATAGTTCAGATGTTTTGTTCTTTTCTTGATTTGAATAGTTCTAGGTTCGGAGAGGTCTCAACGTTGGTCGCCTTTTGGAAACAAAGAAATCAGGGGAAGAACAAACCAAATAAAAGCAAGTGAAAATGAGATTTGTGAGAAGAGCTATTATTATCGTTACCAATGTAGCTACACTACTCTCACCCGAATATGTTAGCAACTCAGCAAAACAATATAAAGAAGTAATTCGCGACATGCATACAGTCTTTCAGAAATCCATTTAGCCACTCTAAATATATAATTCCGACGAAATGCTAAATTTTGCCTTATAATCAGGGGTGTTTGGTAGGTTGGATTGTGCGGATTTCAAGGTTTTTTTTAAACCCAACTATCTCATTTAAATAATGAGTTGGGTTGAGTAAATTTTTAACTTTAATCCATTAGTTGGATTAAACTCGTGGATATATATATATATATATATATATATATATATATATATATATATATATATATATATATATATATATATATATAAGTTTTGATGTAAATATCCAATCTCTTTCTAAGCACAATAGGTATAAGTCTCGATATACGTAAATTCATAAAAATATCTATAAGTCCTAAAACATTTCAAGAAAATATACATATGTTATAAAAACATAATAATTAAGTTACATGACTAGCTGAAACCAATATTATCATATATAACATATGGATTGAGATAGTATATATTTGGGAAAGTTGTAAATTAATATTATTTCAGTAATTGCTTGTGTAAAAATCAATTTATAGATGTTTAGATTCTTCAATTAAAAGGTAGTTTTAAGATAATTTATTTAGTTTGGATTGTATGAAAAAAAATTATTTTTATATGATAAAATTATTAAAAAAGTATAGAATAATCGTTTATATTATATAATATTTGATACTTAAGATCAATTTGATAAAAAATATAACAATTTTAAAATAATTAACTTTCGCTTATAATCAAAAGCCTCAAAAGATTACTTATGATTATAAGTTATTTTTCAGTTTAAAATTATTAATTTTTTATTATAATATATTTTCATTTGTTTATCAAACATCATAGATTTTTCCAAAATAGATTTTTTTTTAAAAAAAGAAATCTGCTTGGGTAGTTCCCAAACATGCACGTAATTATTGACTTCATTATTATTTTATTTTCAAAATATTCACTATCATTCAAATAGTTTGTTATATTCTCATTACCATAGTTCATTAGATACTTCCTTAACTTTGTATCTATTTCTTTGATCACTTTCTTAAGATGACCAAAATGCCAACTCATAAATATAATTAGGACTATAGAAAAGTCAGCGAAAGATCATGAAATGCCAAAATAATTTTAACTTCACTATTAAAAGTAAAAAAGAAATACCTTAAACTCAAAAGAAATCTTATAACAAGCTATCTAGCAAGTTTATCTTTACTCAACATATTTTTTTTAAAATTCTTTTAATAACTCTTTAAACTCAATTTACTAAAATCAATAGTATTAACCAACAAGAAAAGTCAAGTCCAATAAATTTCTCTATGTTAGGACTTACATTCAAATCTTATGAAAGAATAAATTAAAAGAGGCAAATAAATCTTTCCCATTAAAAAGTACTCTTAGATGGGTTGAGTCGAGTTGTGTGAATTAGAAATTTTCAAACTTATTATCTACTTATACACTATGAGTTAAAATTTTTTTCAACCTAACAAGTACTTTATGAGTTAATTTGAGTCAAAATTTGAGAGTTTGCATTCGCTAATCTAATTCAATAGACATCCTTGATTACAAGTAAGGGTGTTTAAGACTTTATTTAACCCGATAATCCATCTTAACCTGAAGTTTATTGGACTGGATTTGAGTTCTAAATTTAACTTAATGCACTTTTGGACCTGGTTCAGGTCATGTTTCAAGTTCGACCGATCAAGGCCGAAACCAAATAATTCTTTACAAGTGATATTTTTTTAAAATAATTAATAAAAAATTATAAGATTTCATACTTCAATTAATATTTACATAACTTAATACTATATTTATATTGATATAGTTTGTGTTTGAAATATGTATTATAAAATATTTTTTAAATTTTATTTATTATTTTTAAAATTTTATAACTTTATCATATATAAAGTCCAAATTTTATATATTATTTGAAATTCGGGTTGCCCCGATTACTAATTGAATCATCACCGAGATCAACCTCTGGCTAAAAAAAAAAGCCCAATCAAAAAATTGGCCGGGTTTGGGTTTGATCACAGTCCAACCCAGCCTTTGAATAACTATAATTACAACCCTCTATCTCTCTTTCTTCCGCGTTTCTCCATCTAAAGTAAAAAAAGAAATTAAAATAGTTATTATAGAATGTCCAATGGAAAATCGTTTCCAAAAGGCGTAGGTGCACTAGCTAGTGAGCCAGTGAGGTGGCACCCTTATGGCATTCTGTTCTCTCGCAGAGGCGGAGCCAATGGTACATGTGTGGGCTACGACTCCCATCGTATTTGACTATTTTGTATTTATTTAATATATTGAATGGTTTGTTTATAAAAAATATATATATATTGAATGGTTTGAAAGTTTTTTTTTTAAAAAAAAGTAAGTAACAAATTAATATAAGAAAAATTAAAAGATAAAATTTTAAAGAGTCTACTATTTTTTTCCCCTTAAATAAGACTATGATAATTTATTTTCTTTCAACTCTTCTCACATTGAACTTGAGAAAGCAAGAAATATATTATTAATCCTTGAAATTTTATTTTATTTTTTTAATTTTGAGAAATGATTAGTTATAGACCAAATACAGCTCCCATAAAAGTCGATCTATTACTTTCTTATTCATCTGATATTACTTTTTTCTCTCTTATTTATTTTTTGCATGGATTTTAAAAATTATAAACACAGAATTTTTTTTTCCTTCTTCACATCTTGTACGTTACTTTAGTTTCTTTACTTATTTTTCCATTGATGTTTAAATTGTTAACGGTTTAGAATATTTAAAATATATCTATTGATAGATAAGTTATATCTTTATTTTTTAATATATGCAATTTGCCAGGTTCAATGATGCTTAAGACAAAACTAATAATTGACATATTTCTTAAAAGAAATAGTGATAATACACAACCTGGCTAGTGAACTAATTAGAAATTCAAAAATTAATGTAAAACATGTTGTTGAATTCAATTTATAACTTGGAAAATGAAATTATATATTTATAATTATCTTGTATTCAATTGCATTTAGTATGAATATTTTTAATTAATAACATTTGGTTTAAATTTATTTAACTTTTATGCTTATATTGTATAATATAGTTGAATTTATTTAACTTAAGAACAATTAAAAGCATATCTAGTTCTTAGTCTTAAGCTTAGCCCCCTAAAATTAGAATCGTGTCTCCGCTCCTGTCTTCATCAATAGAATTAATCTGCATTTTAGGTGTATACTTAAACTTTATGCACATTTTTTGTTTTAATATTGATGAATTAAGGGCTCAATGAAAAGAGCTTCCAGGCCATAGAAGAAGGCCAAATTTCGTACCCAAATCCAGTTTCTCAGCATTGTACCAACTATAATACTAATAATATTAATATCTATACCCTTTACAGCCGCACATAACGTGAGTGTCTCTCCCTCACCTTTTGGCCCAATTTTGTTTTTGTTTCCTCTCTCCTACGAGCACAGACCTCTGCTTCCGGTGAGAACTCACATGCACTGATTACAACACAATCTACCCTCTAATCAATCTGTCCCTAATATCTGTCGCTGTTTCCACACAGCACGTGGGCCCAACAGTAGCTGCCCCTTGTTATTTTTGTGCATTTCATCTTGAGGGGGCCCCTTCTTCATGGTCCAATAGTCTTAACTATGTCAACAAAACCCAAATGTCCACCCCACTCATGCGCTACCCGCCTCATTCATCAATTCCTTCAATCCTATGTGTGTGTAGACTAGCAGGGTGAGAACCTTTCCATGTTAAAACAAGTAACCTTATCTATATAAATAATTTAGGAAAATTATCAAGAAAACATTGATAATTTTTTAAAAAGAAAAATAATCATGTTTTTACATAATTCTTTTATTTTAATTATTTCACCTATCTATTTCTATGTAATTTCCTCATAATTTGAGCAAGAACCAATTCTCATTAGGAAATTGGTAAAGAGAAGCTATGACATCACCTCATTGAATGCCCTATAGATTTCAGTCCCATAGTCATTGATGAGGGACATATTTACATGCTGCTGTGAGACTTGGCACAACAGTTTCACACTTTCAGTTCCTTAGTCGGCCATTAATTTCCATGCAGGCCCACAGATTCACCTAACCAGACAACACTCACCATATTTTCCTCCCAATATATTGTATTTTTATTTAAACATGTAAAAATATATATATTATTTTTTCCTCCTTACCTTTTCATTTGCCATTCTTTTTGGCAAGACCCTTTTGGCTGGTTTCAACCATCATCACAACTTGTATGACTCAGAACACCCTTCCCTAAGGACCCGTTCTAAGACCTCTTAAAGGCTTTTCTTAGTCTCTTTTTAAATGGATAAAAGGACTATTGCTTCATGTCTCATTTATTGCTGCAAGCCACCAAAAGCCTAACACAAATATCACTCCCCAACAGCCAAATCTTAAAGCACATGACCCTGCATTTACTCCCACCCATGTTTCCACGCATACCGGCCTGGTCCTTCTTTGTTGCTAGCACTTCCTTTCTCTCATTCATACTTCAAAAACAAGCCACTCCGGGCAATACAAGCAGTCCATAAATTCCTATGTTCATTTATTGAGAATGTGAGAAAGGATCTTGTAGCTTGCACCATTCATTAATCCTCCCTTTCCCTCTTTGAACATTCTTCTCCCTTCAACAAACCCCCCCTCTCTATATCTTTGTCTCTCTCTTTTTCATTCCCTTTCTTTCCCTTCTGAGGCTTTCTCTTGCTATAAAAGAAATTCTCTTGGTTTGGACAAAATGGATAGAAAACATGTCCATGTTTTGGTAGCGCTGCTGTTTTTGCTGATATATTTGGTTGGCCACAGTAATGGATCTAGACACACTCAAGTTTTCAAAGTGCAGCCTAATAAGAATCAGGCCTTGCCTCCAACCTTCTTTGGCTTCTTGCCAAAAGCAATGCCAATTCCACCCTCAGGGCCTTCTAGGAAGCACAACGGCATTGGATTACAAGGTTCATCTGGGAAACCATAGGGGGATATCTTATTCCTTCTTTCTTCTAGCCACTTACAAAAAATAGGTAATGTATATGGTATCTTAATTATTTTTTGCCTTTACCTTTTATTTATTTTTTGTTAGTTCCCTCCTTTCTCGATATTCCTAAGATCAGTTTCAAGGGACAAAACAGTTTCAGAATGAGCTTTCAAGGGTAAAAGCATGTGAAGGATAACTGCTCTGGTTTAGAGCTTCATAGCTTGTAATAGAAACCCTTGAGTGTTCAAAGTTCAAACTAAAAGGTATTTTGTAGTTTGTCTTCAAGATAAAAGCTCTTCTACTTGAAAGCAAAGAGAAAAAGGTGACTCACACCTAGCAAAGTTGATGTATATCTACTTCCTCTTCTGTTTCTTGCAAGTAAACTTTTGGTTTGGTAAACACTAGCTGGCATTATTCTTCCTTTGGGAGATAAAAAATGGAACTTTTCATTAAATATGTCAGATTAAAATTTAGTAAAAGAAGTCTCATTGATTGTAGTGGCTTTAAGTTCATGAATTGACCGTTCCAACTTGTGTTGTTCTAAACATGGAACTGATTTTTCTGAAATTCGGTGGTTTGAATGCGTGCAAATCTGATAAAAGGTTGCCACTGTTGTTAAGAGTGACCATACATTCTCATAAATTTTCGGGAAGTGACGTGCGAATCGTCTCATAGTTTCGTTTTGATTTGATTTTATATTAAGTAGCAAATAAATGTTCGTACAAGGACCTTTGTTTTCCTAGCCATCCTACACTACATCACCTATACTGATTCAACTTCTGTGTCTTTTTCCTTATCTGATTATCTATAATCTATAATTGAAGATAATTTAGAGTTTTATTTTATATTCGTTAATTAAGGTAGTGAACGAGAGCACCTTATAATGAAATAAAATGGAAAGAAAAGAAATGAGATATAAAAATAAGGAATGTGAATTATTTAGTTATTTAAAGACTTTAATCAGAGAGAGAAAGAAAAATATATATGTCATTGTTTTAACTTTTCATTTTGAGGGACAAAAAATTAATAATGACTTTTATGTTACTCTTTTTTCACTCTACTCCTTTCTTTTACATCATTTTTAAACACATTTTTATTAAGTTTATGCATTCTTTCTTTTGTTAACCTTCCAAACATTGACATTCCAAATATTTGATTTTTTTCATTAAAAAAATTCGGTATTTTAAGCAATTCAAAGTGGAAGGATGAGATTCTATAATGATGAATTTAATTAATGCCAAGATTCGTATAATATAGTACAGAACAAAATGCATGACATGTTCAAATTATTCTCAAGAAGATTAAACTGACAGGCTCCAGTCGACGTCTTCTCGACTTAGAAGACAATTGATATACATTAGCTCCTCAAAATGATAATTGTGTTCGGTGGGGAAGCTTTTTCATGTCATAAATCTCATATCTTTATGTCAAACCTAGCTTTGAAGCCATGTGAAACCCATCAATTATAATGGTCAATTTCAATGACCAAATGCACATGAGAAGCACTAGTTAAATTTTCAACTTCTTCTTTCTTGATATGAGAAATGCTATAGTTTTTTTTTCTTGGTTACAAATAAAAAATCTTGATATGAGAAATGCATGGCTTTTTAACTTTTTAACAACTTCTCAGAAAACTTTCTTAATTATTTTTAAGAAAGTATTAAATGATAAAGTGAAAAAAATTAATATATTAGGAATTTAAAAATATTTAACAATTTATAGATTTTGCTAGCTATAACAAAATCAAATTAATGGGCTAAAAATAAAAAATATTAAATGAAGAAAAATGTTAAATATTTAAAAATTTTTAAAGAATGTATTTAGGACATATATTAATAAAACATGTTTCGAAGTAATGTCCTCATAACAAATTACATCCTATTTTAATTATTTAAAATTCTAATTAATATCAAATGAAAAATAACAACATTTCAGGATACTTTATTTTTAAAATAGTTAGTAATGAATAGAATATAGAACTACTCATGTTTCAATCGATTATGCAAGCAAGTCAATGGTGGTTAAATAATATTAAACTTTTGGTGTTAGGGAGACAAATTTCAAGTTTCAAATGGGTTTGGTTAAACAAACAGGGCTTCTAGCTCAATTTCCACCGGCACTAGAAACTCCCATTGAAAATTGGGGGTGGCTTAGCTATTTAATTTGGTGAACAATTGAACGTGTAAACTAGTGTTGATTGCCGGTGCCAATATAATGCGAGGACCTTAAGGTTCTTCAGTCATGTAAAGATGGGCATATTATCTAACATTGTTTTCACTCAAATAATGAATCATCTTGGAATTGTGGTAACAATGATTCATATGCTTTATTCGTTATTTTTTATTTATTGCTTTAAAATTATTTTGTTGCATTAATGTTAACATTTTAAAAAATTAATTAATTAATCTTTCTAATTTTATATTTTCTTAGTATAAGTGATGAAAAAAGATAAATAGCCGATATAACTTTTTAAAGAATTTTGATAAAATAATTCTATGAAATAATTTTTTAATTTGTAATTAATATTATTTAATGGTTTTTTTGCACATAAATTTATTTGACTTTGACGTGAAAAAATGCTTGTGCACCTTTAAACTCATGGAGCCAACTTTGTAATCGGCTAATCGCGATTATCAACACATTTTATGGGCATGTTGAAGTGGCTTTTTGGTGCTTTTTGTTTTATTAAGTGTATAATTTCTTTTTGAGGTGCTAATGAGTGTATAAATTAAACTTGCAAAAAGAAAAAAGTTATTTTTATTCTCCTAGTTCTCCATCATCCAAACACACTATCAGTTGAAAACTTAAAATTGAAAAATTTTGGAATTATTTTTATTTTTTTTTAATACGTATATATAATCCCATACGCGTATTTGTACTATACGGGTACTCGTAACCATATCATTCGATCTAGACTAGTAGTCATCTCCCTATTCTTCTCCATTTTTCCATTTCTTCAATCACGTCCTACATACTTCTCTCTTGTTCTTATCTAGGAGTATTACGTTTATTATTTTTTAGGTCGAGGACTTTCTTGACCGCCATTGGAAATTAATTAGTTGACTTGACCCATAAAGGTGTTTATTGTATCTATTGAGTAAGTCTTCTTTTTCAGGATCTTTAGCAAAGCGATGACAAAGAAATAACGCACGATAACTTTATATTCAAAATGCATGCAACTTTGCAGAAATTTTGTTGTGTTGCTTGATGTCTTTATGTGATAGCTTACTAGCTAGCTCTTTTATTTATATACATGGTTTGCCTACCAATGAGGACACTTCTACCTCAATCCCTATCATTTTATTCCCTATCTTATCAGACATGCTCAATAGGTGCACATACTTGACTGGTTCTACAATTCTGCCTAAACTTGATCAAATGTTTCGTTTCTCAAATGGATCATATAATATAATGCTTGTTAATTTAAACCCAATCGAAAAAGACAAAAACTCGATTGCAACTTTCATGTATGATATAGTCATATAGCTAGCAAGCCAACTATCCAAGCAAACGATGAATAATGTAATAAGAAACCGTATCTGTTATGTGTAGCCAATAGGGGTACTATCTGAAGAGGACTATTAGGTGAGTCAATTTCAATTGTCTATATATATACAGCAATCTTTTATATTTAATTAGGATTACAATTTTTGAGCCGCAAACAAAAGGCTTTGCAGGCTTGTGATATGAAACATAGCAATTTACAGAGTTTGGTTGTGAGTTTAAGAAAAAAAAAAATTGCACGTAATCTTCATATTAATTTTAAGAATTATGTTTGAAAACCAAAAGACTGGTAAGTAGATTAATTGTCTCGGGTGGACATAGAGTTTTCTATGCTTGGAGTTGTGATATGTAACCCATCTTCATCAATAGGTCTCCATAATTTTCCTTTCCTTGTAATAACAAACATTAAATCTCTTAAGGTATGTTTGGTTCGGGAATAAAAATAAGGAAAAAATTTTTTATGGATAAGCTTCATATATAATTTTATACGTAAAACTTGTCTAATAAAAATTTTCCCTCATTTTTATCTCAAAACCAAATGTATCCCTAGTCTTATTTGCTAATCTAAATATCTCCTTTTTATTTCCCTTCTCCTAACAATTATTCGTACAATTATGAGCCGAGAATAATGGTTGAGTAATTTTTTTTTTTTCAAAGCGATAATTCCTTGATCTGAATTTCTAATTGCAAGTAAAATTCACCTGAGATTGCAATTGCCAATCTACTCTGTCGTGCGAATGCGTGTTTCTTTTTTGCTACAGTATATATGAATTAATGGTGATCCTTCTCAAGATGTAAAGTCTTTGCCTCCATCATGGACTAACCAGTAAGTAGACACCGAAATAGACCAACAACCCAAAGAACAACTAGACCGGAATGACCCAAGCCTATCGACCTGCACATCAATTCATATTTCTCGAAGAAAATAAATAATATAGATCTAGAAGATTTCAAAGGGAACCACATGCCATAGTTAACTCTGTTAACTCTGACCATCTAGAATATCTCGAAGGGAAGTCATAGTCAACTCAGTTAAAAGCATCTAGAACATTCCCAATGGATGTCATAGTTAACTCAGTTAACTCTAAGCATCAAGAATATTTCGAAGGGATGCGGTAATTGACTCAGTTAACTATAAGCATCTTAAAAGATTTCTTAGGGAACCTTCATTCAACAAGCATGTGAATGACATTAGCAAATGATGCACTTGAACTTTGTTTTTTTTTTTTTTTTTGGTCATACTCACGCACACGGGGGAAGGGGGTTGGAAGGGGCTCTGCCCCTTTGGTCGAACTCGCGACCCTTACCTACGCAGATATATGATGCAGCTGTTACCACTGCGCTACAAGCGCTTCTGCCACTTGAACTTTGTTAAGCCTTACATAATCACCACGCATCAGAGTAAATCTTCTATCCACTCAGCGCACTGGTACTTACTTTCCGCATCAATATCAATTTCTTCAAGACTTCCATCATTCTTAGTTAAAACATTAGGAGCTTACTTGCGACTTGCGAGTTCAATTTACAATAGACTCACATATGTCCATCGTACGAGTCCCAAATTCTCCTCTAATATGTAGTATATACGTAAATAGCACTACTATGGTTGGAAAAGCACAATAAACTGAACTTTCTGTGTTCAAGTAAATTTTCTTCATTTATTGGAGTTCAAATATGATTCACTGCTTAAGAGTCTTCCATCCCAAAAAGAAAAAAAAAAAAAAGAGTCTTCCATCCAGCAGCAATTTATCAAGGCTGATTTTGCACCCTTACACACAGCAGCTTTACATAACTGGGAACCATTTTTCACAATCAATTATGCAAAATTGAGTACATGCATTACATGTAATAATAAAAGAATAATTTACAACAAATATCACACGCTTACATCTTACGCATGAGGTATACATACTGTGGTAAGAAAAAAGGTACGACAGAAAAAAGAACAAATAAACAACACAAGAAGGTCATCTCAATTGATAATTTTATATACACTACAATACAACAAATATGTAAAGGGAACCTGCCCAAATTAAATGGAAGACGTTTAACTTAGAGAAAAGAAGAGAGAGAGATAGAGAGAGCAAAAAGATTGAAAAGAGAAAAAAGGATAGACATAAAAACCCAACAAGGGTGCATAGTTCCTTCATATTCTTTGCTTTCCTACATTTCACTGTAACAAAATGTGGTAAAGGAGAACTTTCCTCCCTCTACTTTACTAAGATTATGTAACAGGTGAACCAGCACCACGTGATGCTTGGCTGGAAGACTTGTCTGTGCTGCGAACATTGTACTTTTCGTATACCCTCTCCCGGTTCTCTGACCACCAAGTCTCTGCTTGGTGCTCTCCGAATCTTCTCCGGCTGCATGCACATTCACCATCAAACATTAAACACAAGAAAGATGATGATTAAAAGAAATTCAAACATCTTAGTGTAAAGCAACAATAATCATGTATGAGCTTCATGAACTCGAAATCAGCTCGACCAGTACATCAACCTAGTTAAAGACATCAACATGCACAGTTGGCAGAAGAAATAGAATTTCTACAAACCAACCACCCAATAATTATAAAGACCTTTAATGTCCAAATTTTTTTAATCCACTCAATCCTTACCACCACTCTGTCCATTATTGCTGGCAAATTATTAAAGACTATCTACAGTTACCAGGCCAAATATACCAGTAGAACCAGATAAACATAACCTGGAAATGTGGAGGATCTTTTATTACCTGAAGCGCACTCGCTTTAGATCTCTTGTTCCATCGCACAGGGCAACAAGTGTTATATAGACACCAGGTTCATACTGTTCAATCCATTCTGCCTCGATCTGATTACTATTAGCAGCCAGTACAGCATTCCTTGATCTCAAGCCACTCTCATCATCTTGAAAATTCCCTGAATCCCTACCATCAACAGTATCAGACATGCTACTGCTGCTTGCACGAATCACACCACTGCCATTCGGCAATTTAACATCTGGGTAGTCATCCATCCCATTAGAGGTCACAAGCCCCCGGGTTTGCTGGTAAATATTAGTTCCATAGCTTCCTGGCATATTCCCCTCAGTTCTACTCATCAGAGAAGATTCAAGTCCTACAGAAGCCAAACTAGAGCCACTGATTGACTCTGCCCTGTTGTGACGCTCTCCATTTGACTCTGGATAGTGGATGCCATTTGACTCCAGACCATTGGGCAAGAGAGCTGGTCTAATGTTCTCAGCATCATAAACACCAGGAGGAAGTCTCTCAGCCAGATCTTTGAGCTGAAACAATGTGACAGGCAAATAAGTAGAAGTGTATAACAGCAATGCTGTTGAGTAAATGTAGGGAAATTTTCACTTTGAAGAAGACAAGGGTAAACAGTATTCAGCATGTCTCAGACCCCTGAATGAACCATGTTACCCCCTCCCACCAAATGAAATATTGTAATGTTGTTTAATATAATAGAGAAACACAAAAAGAAAAAATAAAAAAAAAAAAGAAAAAGCAAACGAAAATGGAACAACTAACAAAGCGGGAAGGGTTAAAGAAGAACACACCTCATTTATCTCCATAATAAAATTCCATGCAATAAGATCACGTTGCTCAAAAACCAATTCTACATGTCATGTTAGAGTTAAGAAATTTTTATGTAATAGACTCCCATGTGATAGATGGTTTAATCTAGATTTTATTTTATTCAAACAAAAACAAGGACAAATAAAATAAAATACTGCATACACACAAAGTTACAGATGAAATGCAACAACTGAAAATAAGCTCCTCCAAAGACAACTGGCTTCAAGAGAAGTAAATTAACCAAAAATCTAACCTGTGCTGTAAGTGACTTTATAACTTCTTTTGCAGCTCTAGATTTGGCAGATTCCTCAGCAACCAGTGCCATAGCTTCCTGAGTCTTTTTTGCTGACATTTGAAGCTCTAATTCTTGTAGTTGACATCTCTGTCTCAGGGTCTCAACCTAAAGAAATTTATGTTAAAGCTTTCTTAATAATTCTAGCAATCTGAGGAAAGTGATACTGCTCATGTTTTACAAGTTTTATTTTCCAAAATCAAACCTATAACAGGAAAAAAGATAAATTAAAATGGAGAAAAGCTATGCTATCAAAGCAGATAACTTCTGCTATTTGGAATATATGGGACAAGTGGGAGAAGCATAATATACCTGAGCACGTAACTTCAGCACTTCTTGATTCAAAAGCTCATTTGTTTTCTTCAAACTATCAGCAATACTTTTTGAGAAGGAAAGCCCCGATGTTGTTGGAATAGGAGTAGCTGAACGTGGGGGGCTCGGTCTTCTTGAGAAAGGGGACACAGACCTGGAACTTACTCCAGATGGTGTAAGAACAGGCCTTGGAACTGTTCGTTTCAGATCAATAGCTGTAGACAAGACAACATCTTTCAGCTGTAGCAAAGAGGGCGCTTGTGAGGTTCGAACCAGAGAAAATGTATCAGCCTTCTTCCCCTGTTTGGCTGCCTTACTATCTAGCTGCTTTATCAAATCCATATTAGAAGGAACTGCAGACTTGGACAATCTTAGCTCAGACTTATCTAACCGGTCCTTGTTTTCAGCCGACAAACGAGGCATAGCATTCCTCCGATTATTATTGCCAGCTTCTGCAACCTTGTTCAATTTTGCATAACATGAATCACAAACACGATATGGCTTCGCAGGATTTGGAGCCAAGGCTGCTCTCAATGCTTTCCTTGAACTACAAGAATGGCAGTGCACCAGTCCACAATTATAACAGTTGTGCCTTTTCCTAGTGAACCCAAATGCCTGTCTACAAGCAGAGCACTGAGACTGCTCAGCACCAGATACCCATTTATGAAGGCATATGGCAGCAGAGTAGTTTGAACCACATGCAATATATTTCACATGTCTATCCTTCAAGGCTTCAACCAAAGTTGGTGTTTTTCGATCTTCAACATCTCCATGACCCAATCTCCCATTTGCACCTTTCCCCCAAGTATAAACTTCATTTTTGGATGTTAAAACTGTAACATGATATGCCCCGCATGCAATTTCTTCAACAGACTCTCCAGCAAGCTTGTCTTCAACCAAGCAGGGCAGCTTTCCATCAGTCTGGGGATTCCCAAGCTGACCATAAACAGTGCTTCCCATTGTAAAAACATGTCCTGATGTTGTCAGGCCTACTGTCAAACTGTGCCCGCAAGCAATTTTATGAAAATTGTAATCAATAAGTGAAGGCACACAAGTTGGTTCAAGCCGGGGCTCCTTGTCTCCATGTCCGAGGCGATTCTTATCTCCATCACCCCAAGTAAACAATTTACCTGATGATACACTTGCACTGGATTGTGTAACAATAACCTCTACAACGGCTGCAGTATGCCACACTCCACATGCAACAGCTATTGTCCTCAACCCTGATAAGGATTCTACTTCTCTAGGATATGAAACATTTTCCCTATCTCCATGGCCCAGGACACCAAATGTTCCATCACCAAATGTAAAGAGCTGTCCGGTTGAAGTTATCAAGGCTGTGTGCCATGGACCACAAGTGACTAAAGCAACTTGAAGTCCCTCTAGTGGACCTGCAATTCTCTTTGGTATCCAGTGACTAACATCAGTGCCATGACCAAGAAGGCCAGCGTTATGAGTGCCATCACCCCAAGTATATAGTTCCCCAGCCATTGTAACAGCACAGGTATGGAATTCCCCACAGGCAACAAAATCAGCAGTTGTAGAAGCCAATGCTTCTACTAGACGAGGTTGAACCACATTCTTCCCAACACCATGGCCAAGGCGCCCCCCAGACTCTTCACCCCATGTAAAAATTTCACCTTGCCTTGTGACAAGAGCAGCATGTTTAACACCACATGCAATTTGAAGTACATCTAAAACCACATTGGACTCCAGTGGCCTGGGGAGGAGAACATCTGTCCTCGGGCTGAAATAACTGACACTTTTATCAGCACCAACTTTCTCACTGTTCTCACAGATAACTTCCCCCCATATGTAGACATCCCCAGCATCATAATCATCAGGTGCAGACCCATGACTGGATGTGCTGGGGGCACTTGAAACACTAACACGAAAAACATCTGAACCAGATCCTTTCACTTGCATATTTGATGGTGCATGTGACCTTTCAAAACTTAAGGTAGTCTCTGGCTGAAAGGACTTTGGAGAAGTATTTGGCAGACTCACAGAAACGTCAGGAGAACTGATGTCTTGTGAAGCACTAGCTGAACTTCCACTTGGACTACTTGATGTCAAGTCTCTACTATCCTGAAAGTAATTGTGCCAGAAAGAATTATATGCAACTTAACATGTATTTTATATCTTAAGCTATTATGCAGCATAATGGCATTGGGAGACATGCAGGAATTTTGGAAAATTTCTAATACAATATAACATCACCATGCAAAATTCAAGTAGAAAAAACCAGAATCAACTATTCCTAAATTGCAATAAATAAGAGACAAAGTAAATGGCTGGCACACTGTATCATAAAACTGCAGTATACATCCTTTCACGATAAGAGCTGCTAATCCAGAAAATAAAGATTGGCCTTCCACAGAGATATTCTTCTGATGAAGCAGACAACCAACAAGCTCTCATTGTGATTCATCCAACACGTTTATTTCATGGAAAATGATGAAAAACACTACTATCAGCTCAAAAGGTAAGATCTATCATCCTTCCCCCGTTTATACATTATCATATTACGAGAAACACAAAACAAATAAAATGAAATAAATATAAAGACAACAAGTAGGTGCTTTTACATCAAGATATAGGCCCTCATCACTCCATCCATCAATTTTGGACCGCCCACCTTGACAAGAAGATGTCAGTGCTTTGAGACCAGCAATCCAAACTTCTGCCTCAACTTTATCCTTGCAAATCTGAAAAGCAACAAAAACAAAAAAAATATAATAATGGAAAATGCAGCAAATAGAAACAAAATAATGGTGCAGTTATCCGTGGAATTTCCAGGATTTATCACTAACCAAATCGAGGGATTGCTTCCCGTTGTTATAAATAAGTGAAAAGGACAAATAGTCCTTCTCAGGATCCGGATAACGTTGGAAAACAGCCTGCCAAAAATGAGGAAAAATAGTCAAATAACAGAATAAGAATCAGTTTATAGAACAATTAATTGAAATCACTTACTTAATCACAAAAAATATTAACAAATTTGTATTATGAAAAATTAGTGGTGTAGAAATCTCACAGTTCTTTGTCCAGGAATAACTCTCGAGACAGAAGACAGCTTCAGACTTCTTTCTCTACTACTTGAAATCCAGATTAAAGATGATTCATCCTGTAGTTTTCAAATATTCTAATAAGCACCATTAGAAATAACTAGAACGAGTGTCACAAATAGAAAGAACTCAAATGAATGCCAAAATCCAAGCCTACTATATACATGACTTCTTAAAAATTATGAATAAGACTGTAAAAGCATAAACGTCAAGCAGTAAAGCTACAGAATCACTACTTTTTTTGGGGCTATTTTTCGTTTTGGGAGCTAACAAAATCACTACTAGCTGGTGCCAAAGCAAGGCAATTATGCTACTCAAGTAACAATTCAGTAAATTTGATGTGAATCTAACAAACAGGTTAAATCCCCCAACCCCCCCCCCCCCCAAACACCAAAAAAAATAACCATTGATTATTCTTATGCCTATATTGATTATAATGAACCTAGAATGTGGCATCTAAAAACAACAAACAGCCACATATCTTGTAAACTCTTGAACCCATTGCTCAAAAAACCAAATAAATTATTTTACAACAGAAATTTAATAAAATATTTTCAAAACCTAGAAAAAAATCAAAATAATAACTGTATGGCTCAACCCAGCAGACGGCAAAGAAACCAAATAAATAATTTTTATCCCAATTTTAACAACAAATAAGGAATAGAACCACAAAATCTGTGCTAATCCACAAAATAATAGATAATAACATGCAACCTTCACTAAGAAGCAGTGCTGAACCAGAAAAATTCATAAGCCAACACAGGAAAGTATTGATCTTAGCCACAAGAAGCACACTTTAAATATGACATACTAGTGAAATTGAACTGCACCAAGTTATAGTCATATAATCCTATGCAGTAAAGAAGGAGAGATTGCAACCCCCCCCCCCCCCCAAAAAAAAAACCAAAAAAAAAAACAAAAAGAAGGGGGGAAAAAAAGAAAAAGGAGGAAAGAAATGGGCACAAAAAGACTAGGAATACTTTAGTCATACTCTGCTACTGCTATGACACGGGCACCAAAATTTTCAACAAAACCATTTAAAGCACAGCCTTGTCAATGGTTTCAAGGAATACATTTTTATTAAGCCGGGCACGTAAAAAAATAGATTTCCCCTGTATGGCAGGGCAGATGAAAATACTAAAACTAAAACAACCTAAAAGTCGATATATACTATTTTGTTCATATAACATCAGCTAACGCTTTCTGGAAAAGGGTTTCATTTAACTTACAGTGGAAAGTCTAAATGGACAAAACTTGGGCTTTCCCTTACGAGCATATTTAAGAAGTTGAGCACCCTTTTTCAAAGCAACTAGTGCCTGTGAAATGAAAAAGTGACATGGTAAACCACAGGAAAAATTAAACAACCACACAAATACTTATGTATGAAATACGACAGGCATGGAGCAATGGGAAACAATAATGTGCTCAGCCATGAGAGAAACATCTCTCTCTTCATCCTTACTGTTTTCACCCATATTGAAGGCTGGAAATGTTGCACAGGTCACAGATATTTCTAGGAACACAAGCATTATTGTCCAAACAATCAACATTGATTGTAGGCTCAATTTCAGTATATGAATGCTAACTTAATTAGCTTCCATCTAAAACTAGATCATCAAAGGTTCAGCTACTACAGCCAGTATATCAACATTGATGCAAGGTTCAATAACCTGTATCAGACCGTCCAAGACAGTTATAGGAGCTGCTCTATCAACATTTTATCATTAAAAGATGGCACCATAAACCTCAACCTTATCATCCACCATACACCAAGGTCCACTCCATTGAAAGACAAACAAGCATGCCGCATCTTTCCCTTATGACACACCCCGTGCCAAGGCAAGATAAAGCAACAATTCATCCAATCAACTGCACCTCTTTAAAAGGTCTAAAAGAAACCCCCAACTTCAATTCTAGAACAAATCACAAACCCCACTTTCACAACGAGAACAAGATGAAATTTTTAATCAACTATTCTCTCCTAATTTTGTATCCCAAAACAAAATAGATTACTCCATACATAAATTTACTACTACGTCTTGACCATTATACTCTCACTCCCATAAAATTTCCCACTTAGTTAGACCACACACAAGCACTTGATCATTATCATAACATTCTTATCCACCTCAAATAGAAAAAACCAGTTCTCAAATTCGACCAGAAACCGAAACAAAGCATCAAAATTTGACCCAAAACAGAAGTTCCACATAAAACTAGGAACACACCTGGCGGATGTCACGGTGGACATTCCCGTAGCTAGCAAGATCTGCCATTCCATGTGAGAGATTCACCAAAACTCCACCACCCTCTTCGATCGCTTCCCACACCTCCGTACATCATAAACCTCAACCTCTCTCTCTCTCTCTCTCTCTCTAAAAAAACCAAAACCCACTTCTTATTCACGCTCTATAACGCAATGAAACCTACGGGGATCTGTTACTCTTCACAAATACCAGAAACTCATTAACCCCATTCACAATTCCAAGTCAAAGACACCGTTTCTTCAACTCATGCAGCGACCTGGACCCGCAGAAGAAGAAGGAAAAAAACCCGGTTCTCCGCGACCCGGTTAAACCAGTTAGCTCCAAAGGGTCGGAGGAAGGTGTTTTGCGGCGGCTGAAGGTGAATTCCGGCGTCGAATGCGGGTGCCGGCAGCGTGGGGAAAGGGGTGGCGGAGGATACAGAAGAGAGAGAAAGAGTGTTACACAGAGAGAGAATCGGAGTCTGTAAAAAAGTACAACTAGTCAAAGAAGAAGAAAGAATGAAAGAAAAAAATAAAATCAAATCAAAATTGAAATTAATAAAAAAAAGGTTTTATATGTAAATATGGAGGTGAAAAAAAAAAAAACGGAAAAAGCGGAAACTCTCCTGATAGATACATTTGTAAAGCACAATCCTTATTTTTAATTGGAAAAAAGAGGCATGTTGGTGAGAAGGATGGTTTGGTAATTTGAATGGGGGCAGAGCTGGTTACTGTTATCGTTCGATATCAATGTTTGGTCAAGGTTATAACAATGATAGAATGACAAAAAGGTCCTTGCGTTGTACTTTGGTTTTCCCAAGAGTAAAATAAATTATTTGATGCTGTTACTTCTATTCTGAAATAATTATCTAATTTTAAATATTTATATAAATTAAAAAAATAATTAAAAATTTTTAATATTAAATTTTTTTTATATTTTTTATAAAATTATTTTAATTTAATTTTATATCTTTTTTAATTATATATCTCTCTTTTCTCTATTTAATAGAAATATAATTAA
Organism: Pterocarpus santalinus; assembly: GCA_031439595.1. Lineage (NCBI taxonomy): Eukaryota > Viridiplantae > Streptophyta > Magnoliopsida > Fabales > Fabaceae > Pterocarpus > Pterocarpus santalinus. The sequence goes on from CM062526.1 coordinate 53,541,149, forward strand.
AAAATAATTAATATTATCTAAAATTTTTAAATAAATAATTATTTATAGATAAATAAAATTTAAAAAATAGAAAATTATTTAGGATCAATGTAGTAATAAATTAAGATTTTTTTTCTAATTAATGTTCTAAAAATATCGGTTCAAAAATAAAAGCTTTAAAATTTTTAATATATTTAATATATTAAAAATTTATAAAAAATACTTTTTACTTAATTTTTTTGTTTCTTAAGCAATATACGTAGTGATTAGCGAAAATCATAAATTAATATTTAATAGTCATTTTATACTTGTTAATATTTTTAAATTACTTTATTAGTACTCTAAAATACTCATTTACAAATTCTCACTTTTAAAATTACTTCCAAGTGATTCATTTAAACGATGACAATAATGTAAATTAATCTTTAAGAAATGTAAATTTTTAGTAACTAAAAAAGAAAATCAAAAGATCGTAGGATATTTAACATCTTTCATAGACTAATTTGCTTACGTTAAAAAGCTTTCAGGACTATCTTAACAACTAAGTCAATTTTATTTAAAATAAAGAGTTTAATTAGTATATATTATCAATATAATTTTTTTTATATTAATATTTAATTATATACTATTATATAAGTAAAAAAAATTTTCTTTTAAGATAATAGGTGTAAGAATTAACCATTTTTATTTATATAATAACATATAATTGGATATCAATATAAAATATTTTATGTTGACAATAGATACTAATTAAACCCTAAAACAAAAGGGAGAAAACAAGAAAGGAAAACGGGGTGATGGCCTCGTGGATGTTTGCGGTGTGTTGGAATATTTGGTGGCGTAAGTTGAAATTGAAGGTGACAACCGAGGAGAATGTAGTGCATGGGTGAAACCAAGTGCAGATCTTATTCTTATCGCAAGTCCAGGTGACAAATATGATTTGTGCATTGTCATAATCATATATTTATAATTCATAACATCCAGATAAGCGATACATTTCCGTGGCAAAAACGTTGAGAGGATCTTGACCGGACTTATGGAAATTTTCTGGAAGGGAGTTGAATAATTTAGAGTAATTTTTCCCTTCCTGATTAAGAAAAAAGAAGGAAAAAGAAACAGTCATCATGTATGGAGTCCTCTTTATCTTCAATATAAACCGTCCTATATTTTTTCAAGGGACTTTTGACTCATATTATTCGTTGGATAAACTTGGAGATATGATATACAACTAATATGTGTCCAAAGAAAAGTTATACCCATTTGTCTATATCATGATTCATAATACACCATTTCATTGAGGATTTTGATTTTATTTTATTTTTTTCAATTTGGGAGGGGTTGCATTCACCCCATTATAGGGATCAAACCTTGATCCTGCAACTTCACAGGGTGCAGACATGTCATTGAGGCAAAGCCTCGTCTGCAAGGTTTTTTTTTTGGCCTAGGGATCAAGGGAAGGGCGATTTTTGCGAAAAGGGGAGGGATTAGGGTTTGAACCCCTATATGTGGAATTACACAGCTGCACTTTCACTACTTGTGCTAAAGCTTCATCCACGTCTACAGGATTTTGATATCTTATTAATCTTGTTGGCCATTGAGAAGCAAATTGTAATGAGTTAAATAGGTCTAATGTTACACAGTCAAGCATGAAGTAGAGCTCAACTCAAACGACTTGCCTAATAAGTATGGGAGCTCTTAGAATTAAAAGCATCTTCATTGGATATCCTATTTTAGATTTTAATTTTAGCTCCATTTTTTATCATAATAGTGTCACCTAATTAATACATTATAAAAATTGGAAGTATTCTAAAATTGGGATTTTTTTCTCTAACAAAAATAATTAACTTTAGTCCTAACTTTGATCTCATATAATTTTTATATTAAAAAATAGAAATCAATAATGACATAAACTCTATATAGCACATAATCATTGGGCAAGAAAAAAATGGATTTAATTGCTGTAACTTGGAACCAGTTGCAAATTTGTGATTCACTCTAATGGATGCGTGAAAATAAGTAGCTGTATATGTTGTTTTAAAAAATTAATAAATCATTAATAACTTTCTTCTTTGTCTTTAATTTTAAAAATTGAGATATAATTAAATTGATAAGATAATACTAATAATAAATATATTTAATTATTTTAATAGTAAAAAATAATTTAGTCAAATGCAAGTGTTTTTTCAGTGATAATAACGACAAATGACATTATGTGTCATTTCAGCGTAAATAAATGCAATTTTCTTAGATATACTATTTATTTGGAAGGAAAAAATCGAAGTACATGATCAACTATTAATGACACCACCGAGTTTGTCCATTGAATGCAATAGATAACGATCTTATTAAACGCCTAAAATGATAAAGTCATCATAATGGTTTATAATATGGCAACTCACAACCTTTAAAAAATAAATTTTTTTATTCTGTATTGACCAATTTAAGGGAGGAATAAATTTATATAACTTATGGCGTAGACATAAAACTAAAACATTTTTTCGATAGAAAATTTTAGATTACAAAGAAAACTTGCCTTATTTCATGGTTGGAATGTATCTCCAATCAAGTATTTGTAAAAATATTTAGAGATTATTCACTAATAAAAGAATCTAAAAATTGAACTTAAATTATAGCAATATATAAACAGAAAATCGATAAAGTGAACCAACTTATTAGTTAATTAAATGTTGCATATTGAACCCACCCTTGTTCCCTATTAATGATTACCCAGCTTGGTTGGAAAATAGATACTACTATTATTGGTTATTATAATAGCTTGTATATATCTATTTCATATTGCTATTTTCTTAAGAAAAATAGGACTAGCAAAATTTGTTATAGTTGTGCTCTATATATATACTTTTAATTTTATAACTCACTTTTTTTTTTAATCTTTTAGTAACTTTTAAGGTTAGGCATGTTAATAAACGATTAATTGTTAACAAACATGAGATTAAAACTCAGTCAATACATGCACACGTAAAATTGAAGGGACACTTCTTTTCATATCCTTTAATTGTAACAATTATGTAACTAGCTATCAATATGTTCACATTATATCAAATCCTTAATGAGACTGCAAGATATCATGCATTTATCTAGTTAATTTGGGATGCACATAAAGGACTAAAAGGGATATATTTATCATGTAGCAAAGAGAAGTTCTAGCTAAAATTCAACAACTAAAAATATGTATTACTTGAGAATGAATCCTTTGATATAAGGTGACTTTCTCATATGTAAATTTGTACTATTAGTTATATTCTCTCATAAATTCTATACCTGATCCCACTTTTTTGATTAATAATAAAAATATATACATGATTTTATCATGTGAATTTTACATATAAAAGATCCATTTCCATCGTCAAAATTTTCAGATTATTTTTGCCACGAACTTGCAAGCATGGATAGAATCATCTGGTGACATACTTAATCTAGAAAACAACATATTACATGTTGAATTGACAAAACTTGTATGCTTGAAGAAAAGAGATGGTGAGGGTCTTACTATTTTGTTTTTTGATGTATTTTGTCTTATTACTCCTCTTTTTTTGAGCTTACAACTATAACTCTACGAGCCTATAAAAAAGGGACGATGAGGCCTTGGACTCAGAGTTTTGAAACACTTAAATTTTTTCCCATAGGTGGTGGGTTATGATTGCAAAATCCTACTTATTTACATGTCTCTTCAGTTATTTTTCCAATTGTATCAATCCTGAACCCGTAGTGGCAATAATCAGTACTCTTGTTGGCTGGTCAAGTAACAGTGATGGAAATTGAGGTAAAATTATGAAGGGGGAAAGTATTGAGTATAATGGTTCAAATTTGTAGGATGCTGAGACTGTTTAGGATAAAAATTTGGAGCTAATCATGTGGGTAAACTAAAGTTGTGGTGGAGAAAGATGGAAATTTACATGGGCAAATGGATATTATTTATAGCTATACATTGGCAGTAATAATTCCAAGAAAAATAAAAATAAAAATTTTAGGGATTGGTCAGAACTAGAGTAATATATCTAGTGGTTAAATAGTAGCATTCAATGGGCCTATTGCAGTCAGTGACGGTGAATGATAGAGAAGGGGCCACAGATTCAAATAAAATTAGCTACTAGCAACTTTCTTGAATTCTTTTATATGTGCATAATTCGAATAATGATGTGCGTTTTACGGTAAAAGAATTTTGGATTTGATCTTGATGATAAACTATTAGTATAAAAAAAATTTATATAGTGATCCAATAATATATTATGATATTTTTAAAAATATTTGAGTACTTTGCAATAATTATCCCAAAGATTATTCATATAATAAAATATAATTAGTTGATAGTGTAAAATATTTTATACTAATATCATATCAAAATTAATCTCAAGAATTTTAAAATAAAATAATAAATCCATTTTATAATCCATAACACCAACGAACAGGGAAAAGAAGAGTCAGCTTTGATGATTACTGTCAAAGAACTGGAATGATCAATGGAAGGTCGTTAATAACACTCTACAGGGATTAAATTAATAACCAGCACTAATGATTAACAGCAACAGTTGGAGACAACATTGCTTTGGCTAACCTTTCAGATCTAGCTACAAACAACAATAGGTGATCATCAATCGCCATTGCCTCATTGGCATGGCCAACAATATGTTCCATGCTTTTTGGTCACGGTCATGTTTAGTGACAATGGTCTTTCCCAAAATCAAGCAGAAAGTTATAATTAAGAACTAGCTTCTTCAGCTATACCTCAACTGCACTATGGTAGTTAATTGTTCGATTTTGAATGAACAAATCCAACAACTACAAAGATAAGATCTTGAAAGGCCTAGTTTCAATTTTATATTCCAAGGCTGCTCACCAAATGCAACCTAAGAAAGTACGAAAGATTATGCACAGGTCAACGGGGTTTAATCTACGAAATTAATATGGTTTCAAAATTAGAGAATAGTCAGAATGCATTATATTAATCTTATAGTAGTTTGGTTTAATTTTAAAAAGAATTACTTTTAAAAAAATATCTTTTAAAAAAATTATTTTTAGAAGAATTATTTTTAGTAAAAGAATTAATTTATATTTAGTTTGAGTATGTTAAACGTAAATTTAAAAGAATGATTTTTATTTAAACGAGATAAAGTAAAATTACTTTTAGTTATGAATGTGAAAGTAATAGTAAGATTCCCTTTTAAAAGGTCTTTTCATAAAATGAAAAATAACTTTAACGATACTTCTCCTAAAAAATCTTCTAGAATTTTAAAAATATATTTACAAAACAATCTTTATACACCCAAATACACTACTTATTGTACATCTTCATTCTTATACCAATAAAAACCTTTTATTCCCCACAAAAGTATATTCGAACAAGCTCTTCTTATAAACGAGCAAAGTTTGATATTCTATCGTCTTTCTTTGCTTTTGTGAAGCCATAAACGACCAAAGCTTTGTGATTTGGTTGGTGAGCAACCTTGCTTGGATGATGCTGTCATGATCATGGATTGTGGAGAACTCGCCGCGGATCGGAAATATTCTTATCTCGTTAATTTTTATTTATTTTGTGATTCGAAGTTTAAACATGTCTTGTGCGATACATCTAGCATAAAAATTATTGGTACTCGAATTTGATCTCTTTGGTGTGTAAATTCCATATGATCTCACCATAAATAACTGATAATATTGATGTGTCTCTATCCAATGCTTACCTTCTTAGTCAATAATAATTATTCTCTCTATTTTAATATATTTATCAGTTTGATTAAAATCAATATATTTGTATATAATTTATATATAGATACATTAATTTTCATATATAATACTTTAATCAAACTGATAGATAAATTGAAATGGGAAAAATATATGATAAGAAAAAAGTTTTGATAGATTTGGGGCTGATTATCCTACTAGGTTAGGGACAAAATCTCAAGACTCAAAGATCACTTACATATGACATGAGAGCAACTATACTCCATCACTTAATTCACACTGCACGTAACAAATCTAGATTGTTGAGCCTATAAAATAAATATAATGATCTATGCAAGAATCCCTCCCCTATCGGCTTTTTTATTATATTTGATATGTGTTAACACTAATTGCTAATATTCTATTTTTTAATTTCATTTTATGAAAGAAGTAGATTTAAGGATAAAGATTTGATTTAGTTAACATGTTTATCCATTTTATGATTAGGGAGTATCCGACCTAGTTTCCGGACAAAAAATTATTCCCCTTTTCCAACTTTCATTAAATGTATGCCATCCATATTAGGACTGAGAGATTTTTTTTTTTTTTTAGAAAAATTTGGATAACTTTAAAGCATGAGGTCATTTAATGAAATGTTATAGTAATATTTAATGAATAAAATAATACATAAAATGTCAAACTCATTAAATAATGTAATAATATATCATTGAATATTAATATAATATTTTTTATAATGACAATATACACTAATTGATTTTTTTAAATTAATAAAATTACATTAATGCTTGAATTAATTTAGACCAACCCTTCTAATTAGTATATTAAATTCATTTTACCTCATGTACCAAAAATAATCGTATCATACCTCAAATGTCTTATTTTATTGAAATATTAAATGGAAAAAATATAGCATTTATATTTTAACTAAGTGAGAGGCATGAGTGAATATTAATCAATAATTGTTTAAAAGGTCTCAATACAAAAAATAATAATAATAATACAGAAAAATATTCAAACTTTCAAGCATTAATTAATAACCAAATTCCAAATTTCACCAAATTGAGGTTTGATTATTAGAACAAATAATTTAACTGTAGTATTACATGATTAGTAATTATATTATGGCCAAAGTAATGCTAATTATACACTAGGAGGAAGCCTCTCAGAGTGTCAGTGTGTGTGTATGTATGTATATATATATATATATATATATATATATATATATATATATATATACACAATCCAAATAAACGTTGAATAAATTAACGAATTTTGTGAAATCATTTTCAAAAAACTATGAACAAAAAATCAATATTGAGATTTAATAACCACATTTCTCCCCATTCCCTTACTAGTATCAATGCTACTTTTTGATTTAGTTAGACCGAAGTACATATGTGTAGAATGAAGAAAGCCATACGAGGGAAGGACATTGAAGCCAACTTTGGTTTTGCTGATAACCTAAAATTTTTCAAGTTGGCCAATGCTACATGGTAGGCTTGGGAGTTAGTGGTTAATGGAAATAATTAGACAATTACAATAATAGGAACATGATCACCTTGAAAGCCGACTTTGTTGATTTCGTATGATTTTTGGTGGGTGAAAAAGTGAGTAAAATCTCGATGCAAGAGAAGCAAAGCTTGGAATGATGAAAAAGAGAAATGAGAGAGAAAGAGAGAATGAAGATGAAGATGGTTCCAAAATCCAAAGGCTTAGCTTTGGGGACAAGAAGCCAAAATTATATGGCGAAGGTCCCCACTTGATTTAACACAATCACACAAACCAACCAGCCTTGGTCGGTCTCTTGCTATACTTATGGGACCCCTATTTGATCAATTTTGAGAAAGAAAGAAAGAAAGAATATAAGCTATTTTCATTTACGATCAACCTTGCCGTTTATTAAATAATTTTTCTCTTATTCTTTTTAATTCCTTTCTTGTCAAATGATAAGTCTTCCATTTGTTTAAGCCAAATATTAAAATTAATATTTTATTTATATGTATTTAGGAAAAAAAATGTGTTTTGGAATGAGAGATATTACGTGTAAGAAATATTTAGAGCACCTCTGTTCTGGTATGAAATTATAAAAGAAATAGAATAATTTACCGATATTTGAAACTTGATATATGGGTAATTGAGTATATATCTGAAAGGAACTTCTCATGTAAAAATTATACATATCTTTGTTATGTATATTTCTACTATTAATTTTTCAATTTTTTATTCTTTTAAAATGACTTAATCAATAATAGAAATTTATATGTAATCATGTAATTTCCACAGGAAAGAATTCTCTTTCAAATAGTTACATGAATTAAATAAGTCATATTTTTCTCCACCATAGAAGAAGAGAGGATTTATTCCACGTAACATATGAACCCTTAATTTTTTTGATTAAATAAGAGAGAAAAAAATATCAAGAGTTAAGATAATATTATATAGGAAGAATCAATTTCCTCCCCCGGGTATAAGAATTTTCCGAATTAAATTGTGAAGGTTAGTGCAGTATCTTGTCGGGTATTTGCAAAACTTAAAAAATCACGTGATTGATGATTTTCTTTTTACTGTTTCTCGTTTGCCTTTTCTCTTGAGCTGTCATTCTACACGAGAATTTTACTTGTAGTACTGATACATCAATAATCTAAGTTCAGACACAGTTTTAATGTACGACCTATTGTCTCTTACTTAAGTTAGACACTCTATCCATACGTAAAAATACCTACATGCCTAAGGCCACATATAAGCATTTTGTCAAAAAATTTATGACTAAAAATCATACAGCAAATAGGTTTTAGGGCAATTCACTAGCCTAAATATCTTAACCAAAATACTTGTTACTCTACGGATACAAAATTTTCATCATATATCCTAGAATTACAATTTGCACATGCCAACAGAAACGCGGCATTCTTTTTATTTTGGGAGAGCAAAAGGCGTTCAAGTAGGCAAATTTTGCCAATGGGCCTTTGGCCTTTGCAGCACTCACCCGGTCACCCCCAAGTTCCTGTGGCCCAGTAGTGCAAATGTGAGAGAGAGAAAAAGGAGGGTCCCCCCCCCCCCCCCGACCAAAAAAAAAAAAAAAAAAAGAAGGGGCTGAACTTTGTTTTGAGGGGCCAAACTGCGTGTGCTCGCAACATTCCTAACATGAATCTTGTTTCTTTTGTTGCTACTATTACTTCAAAAGAACAATTGGTTGGCAGCCTTTGGCTCTTGTTGTCTTACTCATTGGTCACTCTTCTTGTCCTCGTCAACAATAATAGCATAAAGCAAAGCTTTGTTCCTCATTGAGTACATTCTAAATCTGACATAACAACATTATTGCATCAAGCTTATATAACCCCCCCCCCCCAACAAAAAATTTAACTTATGTGTAAAGGTATCATAGATCTAAATGTGGGGCATGTGAACATTTGGGGGCATGATGAAGTGGGAGGCTTGCATAGCTGATAAGTGGAGTTGGAACTTCTGACCTATGCTTTTATGTTAAGGTCATATATTATTCCCTCCTACAGACAGCTATGCCCAAAATCAACCACGCGAAAACAACTGGGTGCTGTCATTTTCACAACACTCAAATACACAACTATAAAATTATTGAGTGGAATCACCTAAACAAAGTGCATGGGTTTTTTGTTGGTCATGAGTGCATGGGCAACTTAACTATACATGAAGGAAAATGCTCCAATCCATTACAGCTTGAAGTGTTGACTGATCAGAAGATGGCTCAGCCCAAGGCGTCCGTTGAAATCGAAAGAGACAAGGCGCGAACGAATGCCAAACCGAAAAGTTGATGGTCCAATTCTCTTGCTGGTCTGGGCTCTAAAAACAAGTTTAAAAAAAAGTTTCAATGTTTTTTAGTTTTTATAAATATATATTATTTTGATTTTGACCCCTATAGAATTTTTATTTTGATTTTAATTTCTCTTTTTTTCTATTATTAGATTTTTTGGTCCATGCCATTAAATTTAGTTTTAAGTGGTGATACTTATAATGATTAAAAGAATATTCAAAAAATATTTATAAGTGCAAAAATAAAATTTTTAATATATGTAAGGATTAAATACATATTTTAAAATATTTATAAGAGCAAAAAATTAGAACGACAAGGACCAAAAAAAGGGGAAAAAAGGACCAATATGAAAGCAAAAAATTTTTACAAATTTAAAATCAAAATAACTTATATTTATGAAGACTAAAAACATATTTAAACACTAAAAAAAAAAAAAGCTCTTCAACTATTTTATTATGTATTGTTATCATGGAAGAGAAAATTGGACCGGCCGGTCGAGCCAGTTGGACTGGGAACTGGTCATTAGGCCGGTCTGGTCATTATCCTTAAACCAATGACTTCCAAAATCATTGGCAAATCGGATTGAATCGGGTTGAACTGCTAAAACTGGTGTGAACCGGACCGGTTTTAGCGGTTCACTAGTTTGGGTTTTTTTTTGTTTATTAAATGTTTTTTTCTTTCTTTGTTAAAAAAATAATAAAAAAAGTATATATATATATATATATATTGTATTAATTATGCTATAATTGTTTATATTTTAATTAATTATTTATATATTTATATGTATAAATAATTAAATGCATATATTTTGTTATATTCCGATCGAACTCCCGATTGAATCGGTTGGACCTCTGAACCTTTGAATCCCTACTTTGACCGGCTCAATATCTAGTTCAATTTTCTTAACATTGATTGTTATATTATAAAAAATATTTAATTATTATTATTACCATCCAAAAAAATTGTAAATAAAATGATGCATACTTAATTAATAGTACAAAATTTTTACGCTACAATATATTAAAATTAAATTCATAAAAACTACTTATTCAGCAAAAATAAACAAGTAAATATTTCTACTTACTTCAATATCCACTCAAACCAATTCAGCAAAAGAGTAAAAAAGTCAGGGAGAACTGACTTTATATTCGACTTGCATGCTTCTTTTTTAAAGTATGGATGGACGTTTTTGCCATAGGCATGCTCATCTTGTTAGCACTTCAATTATTTAACACAAATAAAATATGCTCAATTATCTTAAACCCATGAATCTGATGAGACGAACGATAAACCTTAAAGAATAGAGAGAACACACCTCCGAAATCTTCAAGGATCAGCAAAACCTTCATGTCAATGAAATTTAGCAATGCAACAATAAATGCAAATGGAGCACAATTGGCTTCTTATTCATATGCCCTAAAGTAGAGCAAAGTAACCAGTCTACCACTAAGGATTCAAACAATAAAATAAACAATCGCGTCTCAAATTGCAGCCTCACATCCCTCAAAGAATGAAACAGAAACAATCTTGATGTTCATTCATACCCCAAATGCCCAAATCCAGGGTCACGTTTTTTATGAACTAAGTATATTATATACCAAGAATTTTTTTATTTGTTATAGTACATAATTCACTTTTTTTTTTTGACTAATTACATTATACATAATTCATTTTTACTCAGTAAAATTTTCCCAACTATAAGGGGTAAATTTTTTTCAATCAGTACAGCTTTATTTGTTATTAATTTAATTGGTACTAAACACATGTTAAACAACTTCCAAATCCAGAAGCCTTTCAACAATAGGATAAGAGGTAACCCCTTAAATGAAGGACACTTCAAGAGATATGGTGGTTCTGTCATTATATCAAACAACTTTTCAGCAAATAAACACACAACTAACTGCAACCTTTACAGGTATCAGGAGTTTGTCTTTTGAAAGTCTGAGAACTTCTAACGAAAAATACTCAAACACGGTCAATAGTACCAAGCTTGAAACAAATACCAAATTTATTTTACTACAGCATAAGATTCATTCATCCGAATATATATAATAAGAAAGGGTCAGCAAAAGCGTGCTTTGAACCAAATTCCATTGGGTTTATTGACAACAGTAGTAGATGCACTCTCACCCCGTTAACATAAGAGTAGAAGATCCTGCAAGAAACTTCAATTTCAGTACAGGTGACCAGCATTACAGGAGTTCAATTTCAATATGATGAGAAATAAATGCCTAGAAAAAAAGGTGGAAGGATTTTTCATTTATAAACTGAGAGGAAATAAAGAAAGTAAATAACCATTTAACAGAGGCAAAGTTTATTATCACTACTTATTGAACGATGAGGTATGGAGGGACAGAGAAAAATTTATTTTTGTTAAATAAGATTTTACTTAAATTAACCAACAATAGCAAGAAGTGAAATATAAGTTGCAGAGAGAGTAACAAATTTGTTTCATGGTAAATCTACAGCATCTATAAGTAAATATCAAAAGTATTCATAATGAGTTCCATCGAAGAGGTATTACACTTTCTTCCATGTAGGCATTTTGTTAATCTCGCTCTTTATTAACAAAGAGACAATTCATTCTTCATTCAATTAAATTCAAGTATGAAAAGGAAGTAAGAAGCGCATGAGGTGAAGAAATAGAAGTTATTACCTACGCATCATTAAGCCACGGGGAGCACTCAACCCCATTCACTATTACTTGCTGACGTAGATTCTGCCTTCCAAGTTGTTCAAGTACCTGCCGTAGGTTTCTCTCCAAGACGGTAGTACTAATATTGATCCTATGAAGCCACAGAAACCTGTGAAGAATCCTGTCCCCATGCTCATGTATAATGCTTCCAAAAAGACTGAATTATCAACTCTCGCTTGTACTGCTGGTTTCTGATCTTTTGTTGTCTCTTCATGACATTTTCTGTTAAGCGGTTCTCCACAAAGATTGGGATTTCCTTCATAAGCTGAGGTATTGAAGCTCTGCAATTGTGTTCCAATGGGAATTTTGCCGCTGAGGTCATTATTTGACAAATCTAACATTGTGAGATGATCAATATGAGAAAGACTAGAAGGAATTTTGCCTGACAAATGATTTCTTGACAAATCAAGAAACTCTAGTGATTTTAAGTTTCCGATATTAGAAATGATTTCCCTAATAAGATTGTTCCTTGATAAATTCAATGAAACAAGTCCAAATAAGGACTCAATTTCGATTGGTATTTCCCCTCTGAGATGATTACTTGAGAGACCAATGCTTTCTAGAAGCAAATCTGCATTTTTGAAGCTATGATCTACGCCTTTCCACATCAATGGTAGGTATAAACTATAATATGGGACTACCAAAATATATGAATCTCCATTTTTGTATTTATACTCATGATCCATTGATTCAGTTGAGCTTGCACTATCTTGAGCCATTGCAGTAAAATTCTTTATGCATGTTAGGACTCCTCCTGATAAGTTATTTAGCGAGAGATCCAAGACTCGAAGCTTTCTTAAGAAACAGAGATTTGAAGGTAGACTTCCATTGAAGTAATTGAACCGTAAGCTTAAAACAAACAATTGTTGTAAGCTTTCTCCTATCCATAGAGGTATTGGACCACAGAACTTATTTTCTCCTAGGTCCAACCAGGCCAACTGTGACCAATTCTTTAAGGAAGAAGGTAATTCTCCGGTCAAACTATTATTTCTTGAAATCAAAGCCTTCATGTTAGTTAAGACACTCATTGAGGAGCTAATCTTTCCTTCCAATTTGTTACTGCTCAGCTCAAGAAACTCTAGTGAGTTTAGATTATTCCAACAATCAGGCAAGTCACCCTTTAATTGATTGTTTGATAAATCCAAAATCCCCAAATGTTCAGCTGTGTTGTTGCTACACACAAATGAATCAAAATCTGAAAATTTATTTTTGGAGAGATACAGTGCACTTGCTTTCAACAAAAACAATGGAATGGAACCTTCAAAGTTATTTGAAGCCATATCAATTTGTGGTGGATAAGATAACTCAAGTGGTAAATTTGGAATTGTGCCGGTGAGATTGTTGCCTTATATATTGAAGGTATTTATTGTTTGCAATTTTGCCCACAACCACTCAGGTATAGAATCCAGATTCCCAACATTTGCAATTTCAAGCCGCGACAATTCATTTTGATTATTGAGCCAATTTGGAAAATTAGAATCTAGCTCGCAGGCTAATAGTTGCATAACAGATATTTGAAAAGGTGGAACCCAACTAGTGCTAACCTTGATAGTCAATGAGTCGTGGGACAAGCTTAGGTATTTCAATTTGGAGAGGTTAGTGAAATGGGATTCAGAGACGACACCTTCAAGAGAATTTCCATCAAGTAACAATCCCTCCAACTCAGGAAGCAATCCGAGGCTTGTAGGTATTTCACCAGTTAACTGATTGTCCGAAAGCAGTAATGCTTTCAAAGACGAGATGGTTGAAAGGTCTGGCTACGTGCCATAAATTTGATTTCGCCATAAATACACCTCCTGGAATGAGGATCTGATGCATTTTGAAGAGTTACGAATAAAACTTGAAAGCCCTCCACTCAACTGATTGTGGGTAGCCCGAAATGATTGCAAGGTGCATATATTCCCTATGGATTTTGGAACCTTGCCTTCTAGCTTGTTGTATCCGAGTTCAATGTATTCAAGTGAATGCATTATGTTGCCAAAATCATCGGGAATGGTACCTCTTAAGAAGTTAAAAGAAAGGTCAAGCTCTTGAAGATTGGAGCTGAAGTTAAGCACCCAGTTGAACATAGTTGGTGATGTCAAATGATTGGCAGAGAGATCAAGGATAGAAAGAGAAGTGGAAATATTCAAAGGGGAATTAAGTAGTGGAAGAATATCAGCATCAGAAAGGTCACAATTGCTTAGTCGCAACTCGTTTAGGCCTAAAAGCTTTCCAAGGAACAGCAGCGAGTAATGAGAAGAATCAGTGAGAATAGGAGTTCCACTCAAGTCAAGATTTGTTAAAGAGGAGAGATTTGATAGCCACTCAGTGTTGTCATGATTTTAATCATAAATTGTGAGATTGTAATTGTTACCAAGCCTAAGAGACTGTAGTCTTGAAAAGTTCCCAAGTTGGAAAGGGATTGCTCCAACAAGTTTATTCTAGCTAAGATCAAGATGCTGCAGTTGCAAGAGATTTCCAAACTGAAAAGGGATTGCTCCATCAAAACTATTGTAGCTAAGATCAAGATATTTCAGTTGTGAGATATTTCCAAATTGAAAAGGGATTGCTCCATCAAAACTATTGTAGCGAAGATCAAGATACTTCAATTGTGAGAGATTTCCAAACTGAAAAGGGACTGCTCCAACAAGTTCATTCCAGCTAAGATCAAGATGCTGCAATTTCAAGAGATTTCCAAACTGAAAAGGGATTGCTCCATCAAGATTATTGTCGCTAAGATCAAGATGCTGTAGTTGCAAGAGATTTCCAAACTGAAAAGGGATTGCTCCAACAAGTTTATTCCAGCTAAGATCAAGATGTTGCGTTGCAAGAGATTTCCAAACTGAAAAGGGATTGCTCCATCAAGACTATTGTAGCTAAGATCAAAATACTTCAATTGTGAGAGATTTCCAAGCTGAGAAGGGATTGCTCCCACAAGAGAATAACTTCCTATACGAAAATTATCAAAACCAGATGAGAGATTAAGATATAGTAAGTTGGGAAAAGAACCCAAGAATTCTAGGATGCGACTAGCAGTTGATAAGCAACTGAGGTCTAGATGCGATAAGTGCTGCAGCTCAATCAAAGAAGGATTGATTTCACCGCTTAGATTATATGTTTCAGAGCAGTGCAGATCAAGCCTTTGAACGTAGCCTGTTTCATTGTTGCACCGAATTCCCTTCCATTTGCAACAATCTCCATCTTCTTCGTTCTTCCATGAAGAGAGTATGCCATGTTCATCTGTTCATCTCGGAGGCCTTGTTTGAACATGAGCAGTGCATGTCTCTTCCTTTCTATGCACTTCATTTCTCCAACCTTAGTTGCAAAGTTGGACCCGACAATAGATCCTAAATGCAATAACAACACCAAAAAAGCATGGAATTTGAGAACATAGTGACCCATTGTGTTCGAACCAAACAACAGAGCGTCGGTTCTCCTTAGAGCAAAGCAATTCCTTATATAATTATAGAATTTTTTTAATCGGGATAGGCTTTTTTCTTCCTGGACAAGTCACACGCTAAAGCCAAAAGTTGGGCGAAGTCAATTAAATTGAAGTAAATTCATTTATGTACGCGTGAATTAAATTGAAGTAACACATATGTAGACTTTTCAATTATGAAAGTAAAAACACTTTTTTGGTACCGTTACTAAAGTAAATGGTAGTGATCAAACCAGAGTTGGGTAAGTTTGTTGCACATCTAGGAAGAAGAAAACTTGGATAAAATAACTATTAAAAATGCCGCATAATCACAACAGTGATCAATAGGTTAGTTTCATATCAATATCAAGTAGGAACATGCTGGTTGTAGTAAATCAAAATGATAAGTGATCAAATTAACAAATCACACATTCTCTGAATTTACTATAAAATTTTCTCTAGAATTTTGAGGTGGAAAGTTCAAATAACAGTGACATATTTGAATGATAATTTGTCCTATCCTATGTACAAATGTCTATTAGAAAAAAAGAAGAAGCAATGATTGTTCATTTTTTGTATTTGGTAAACAATCTACTTCTTACTCTATCATGCGTTGATCGACCATATTTAAGATACAAACTTCTGTTATGAGCATAGACATGACAATTCACATTGATTGAAAGGAGCACGATATTACACAAGTTTTGTTTTTTAAAGCAATCAAATTAATAGATCACACATTTTACGAATTTAAAATGAAATTTTCTCTAGACTTTGAGGTGGAATTTTTTTTTTTTTTTGGACGTGGAGGTGGAAAAGTTCAATTATTTGGATGATAAATTGTCCTATTCCACAAATGTCTATGCCACTTCTTTTATTTATTAAAAAAAAAACAACAATGATCATTCTTTTTTTGTATTTGGTAGACAATTTACTCCTTATTCTATCATGAATTGCTCAAACTTTTGCTAGGAGCAAAGATATGTCAATTCACATTGATTGAAAGGAACAAGAGCCTGCACAAGTTTTTTTAAGTGATCAAATTAATAAATCACACATTTTCCGAATTTAAAATGAAATTTTCTGTAGACTTTGAGTTGAAAAGTTTAATTACAAGTAATTGATAATTACTCGACAAGTGCACTGAATCATTCAAGTAGTAAATACGATGAGTGAGTATCGTCCCATGAGGATTGACGTTACCAACTAACAATTCACTAATTATATTTTGTTTAGATTATAACAACCATTTTGGATGGAAGAAAGCTCTAAGCTAAAAGTTAAAACAAGCAAAAAACTAGCCAAATAAAACAAGAAAGATTTAAGCAAAACTTAATGAAGATTAACAATAATATAAAAAATACTAGAGGTTTGATGTTGCCTAATTTTTCTTAATATCAAATGAATTGTTAATTACTTGAGCTAGAAATTGCTAAATTAAAGAAAGGATTTTAAATAATTGAACCCAATTTCTTGGTAAAATCAACTCTCCTCTTCTCACTAAAATATGTTAATCCCTTAACTATACTTCAACAAAAAGAGGGTTTAAGCACAAAAACTAATCCATAGTTCACACAATTTTAAGATATATTCCTAAACCTTGAAAATCATGAGGTTGATCCCTAGAGCTAGTTGACACACAAATTTTCCAATTTGAGCATAAATCTTAAATAAATTCATGAAAAAACAACTCACAAATTTGCAATAACACAAAGGAATAACCTTTAATCCAACAATTCTAACATCAAGTTATAAAAAATTCATATACAATTCAACCATATTAGAACTCACTCCTACCCTTGGCAAAAGAGTCTAGTAACTCATGCAATGAAAGAAAACAAAGAAAAAAGAAAAGGTAAGAGAAAAACCTATGAGAAACCAACGATTTGGAGTGATGATTCCTTAATCTCTCTTTCTCTATTGTCTTTTAGCCTCCGCCTAGCCTTAAAAATGCTTCTCTCTTATTTTCCAACCTAAAATATGCAGCCTTCTCTCTTGCTTTTCGCATTTAAGTTGGAGCACTTTGGGTGCTTAAGCGCTACTGCGCTAGGTCACCTAATAGCAAACTTTGAATTCACACTCCACCGCCTAGGCGCCAAAACTTGGGCGCGTATGTGCCAGTCTCAGCATTTGTCTTTTAACTTGCATGCAGTTTTTTATATCCTAGATGTGTGAATCAGCCTTTGGTGTCTTATCAAAGTTGTAGGTTTTTCTCTTAGCTTTTCAATGCCACCAAAATTGGCTCGATAAAATAATTACAACTCCAGTTATGTCCAAATTACCACAACAATGTCAAAATGCATTCCAACTTGGATTTCTTATTGAAATTGACTTCTTCTTTATATTGTGCCTTCAAAATACCATCAAATACCGTAAATGAGAAATACCAATGATTAAGAATATGAAAAATTAATAGAGTCCAAAGAGAACAAAATTCCAACAAAAGTAAAATGATTTTAATTAAGTAAGTCTAAGTTGGAATATAAGTCAAAATCAATTAAAACTAGTTCAAATCTCAAGATCCTAGCATACTTTTTTATTCATTATGAACCTAAATAACTCAATTTCATAGAGTTATCGTAACATATTTGAATGAAAATGTTGTCCTTCCAGGAATGTTTACACCACTGCTTTTATTTTTATATAAATGTGAATTGTCATATTTGCTCATAACAAAAGTTTTTTTTTATAAAGATCATAACAAAAGTTTGTATCTTGAATATGTAAGCACACTTGTTACTATTTAAAATATTGCTTGGCAGTTAAATGTATCGACATATTTCTTACCAATTTTTGAAAAACATTGTGGAAGTTAACTTCCTTATGTGGATGAATAACTTCTTCTGAAGTCCGAAAGTAGGACTACTCTTTTTTATCATATAGTATCATTAATAATTACATATAAAAACACATACAAATCATAAGCTAAAAATTGAAAGTTTAAATTATTTTTGTTAATTAAATTACATTTTAATTTTAAATCTGTTAAGTGTTATAAATAAAAATATAAATAAGAAGAGAGATCAAATATCCTTTTTTGAAAAATAAATTTACACTTTAGTCCCTAAATTTTTTTTGTTTTAACACTTTAGTCCTTAAAAGCCTAAATACGTATACTTTAATCTCTAAAAAATTTTCATTTTAACAATTAGTCCTTAGAAAAATAAATGCATTAGTCCTAAAAAAATTAAATATATATACTTTAGTCCTTAAAAGATTTTTATTTTAACACTTTAATTTTTAAAAATTAAAGTGTTAAACTATATGTATTTAATTTTTTAGGTTTTGTTTGGTTGAGGGAAATTGAAAGGAAGGAGTGGGAAAGGAAAGAAACGGACAGAAATATGTTATTTTACCTTGTTTGGTTGTGGGAGGAAGTATGTGACAAAAGAATAAACAGTGGAAAATAGTGGATGGGACCCACAAATATTCTTTGCCCCCACATTTGGATGGAAAAATGCTGGAGAAAGTAGTGACTTGCCTAATTTTCAATAATGGCTACATCTAAAAAACAAAAGAACCAAACCCTACCCCCATCCTATTCTCATCTTTGAAGAAGGAGAGCATTGCCCACCGCCACTGTTTGCACCGAAGCACTGCATCCCCCCACCGCCGCATTCAAGGGTTGGTCTCTGGTTTTGTGTTTTGAAATTTTTTTTTTAGTGACTGTTTTGGGTATTTTGGGTGATTTGCAGTAGTGAGGGTGGTGGAGAAAGGGGAAGCGTGAGCAGTGGCTGGTGTAACATCTCTAATTTTTGCCACATTTGCAACTCTATGTTACAAATTAAATAAATAATGCCATGTAAAATTATTTAGAAAACAACATATATTTAAAATAAGATCATATTATTTAGAAACCATGGATTTTAAATAATGTTTAATAGAAAAGAATTATTTACCCAAAATACAACAAATAAAAATTAAAATGGAGAAATAAAATGAGAAAATAATAGATTAAGCGCACAGTTAAATATCCTGTTAAGGAGACAAATTTAGCAAATTATTTTCTGGGTAAAAATATTTCCGAAATAGTTTAAAAATCCTTTCGGAACTCCTTAAAGCTCTTATAACTATTTAATTTAAGAATTCCAGGTACCACCGAATACCCGTGTCATGTCATAAAGTGCTCATAAGTGACATAAAATAATAACTATCACTTCAAACCTTTTATCAAAGGCTTGGATCAAGTTACAAGTCTTATCCTTGATCCAAAAGCTAGATTTCAAACACCCACTACTATTTAAAACACCCAAACACCCATTAAAACATAACTCTTTTTCTCTCTCATCCTCTCATTCACGACACTATTCCTCACTCTCTCATTCACATTACTTTCTCCCTCTCAAACCCTCACCATTTTTTCTTCAACTCCTCAAAGCTTGCAAATTTCACTCAAAACCCAAAGCTCCCTTCTTCCTCTCCTCATTTCCTCTCTTTCCCCTCCATTGTTGGCGGAAAAATCTGCTCCTTTTCTCCCCTCAAGTCGCGAGCTGCTGTCAAAGGGAGAAGCAAGGAGTTTCTCTACTTGGTTGGAAGGTTCTTGAAGATTTGGAGCTTAAACCTTGGAGGGCCTTCAGGCTAGGATATTGAAATAGAGATTTTTAGCCTTTTCTTGTTGAGATTTTTGAGAAATTTATGCTCCAAGAGTAAGATTCACTATTCTAGGGTTCTAAGTGCTTAACATAGTGGTATGTTTGAGGTTTAGATTTGGCGTAGGTTAATCTAGAGGAGTATTCTAATATAGTTTTTATGAGTTAAAATCCTTAAGAAGGTTATTAATCAAACTATGGTATAAACTAGTTAAAATAGGAATATTGAGGTTAAGGCTTAAAACCCCACGAGTCAATGAAGGATTAAGATTCCTATGAGTTTAAATGACTTAGTTGTACCTAAATATAAGTGTGAATATGGAGACAAATATGTCAGAATGCTTATCTTGGATTTTGTCACAAAAGTGATAGTTAAAACTTAACACTAGCAACTTAGAAAAGTGGGAATTTAATTATCTCATAAATAGAATCATACCAAACTGATTTTACCACTTGAAATACATGATATATGGAAGCCAAAATTGTCCTTTTGTAGTTGGTTTGGTGTAAGAATAAGTAGAAACAATTTTGGACTCAAACTAGTTACGGTAAGTCAAGAGAAGTGTGAGTTTCGGTTCTCATCCCCTAATAGATAGCAAAAACTGTTTTTAGGCTTGAATATTTAAGTTATATAGACCTTAGAAACATCCTTGAATGGTTGAAACTGGTTGGAGGTGAATTATGGAAAGTTTGGGAATCAACTAGTTAAGATCTCTAGCTTAATGAGTTATTTTCGGCCATGTGTTTGAGGGTCAACAAAACCCATGTTTTAGTGTAGTATTCTAAGTCATTGTGATGAATTTAAGTGCCTTGAACCATATATAATCAAGTGAGGTAAGTTTGATAAGGTTTAGAGTTGGTTTGGAGGAGTGAATGATGAGAAAAAGGCATATTACTAAGATTAGGCCAATGAAAGTAGTAGAATGTTCCCTTGCATGGGCTAAAAGACTTGATATCTAAATTTTAATTGTGACTAAAGTATTAGCAAGTTGGAATAGGCTCCTTTAAACAAAAACTTAAATCTTGAAGCTAAGAGCTCTTGAGAAAAGTGTTATGTTAGATATAACTTTTTTAATATGAAATGATTGTCATGGTGGTAAGCTATTTGGGATGGAAATTATTGAATGATTGTTATGGCCAATAAGGCCAAAGAATGAAAGCCAAGGTATGCCTTTCTATTTTTGACTCTTGGAATTTTGATGATTCTTGCCTTGAGTACTTCACTTAGGTCTTATGATGATGATTGTTTATATTTATGATGATGGATGTGTTGGAACTATGAGACGATGAATTATTATTGATGTTATGACTATAACTGGGAAATTCTGGCTGTTTATTAGTGTTTTTAAATTTTTGGATTTCTCCCAATACAGCCATTATGCTGCCGGATTTTCGCCAGAAAAGTTTCTTTTTATGTGTTGCATCATAATACATATGCCCATGAGAATTAGAGAAAGTTGTGCCAAGAATCATGAACTCTATTTAAAGAATACTATGCGTTAAAGTAACGCACAAATTCTTTAATTAAGACTAGGAAATAATCCTTCGGTAAGGGAAGGTGATCCGCATAGACAAGATAGTCAGGCATGATCTTTTGGTAAGGGAAAGTGATCCCTAAAAGACCCCTCTACTTTGGAGGTAGCGGCCGAACACCCCTTCAATTGTAGAGGTAGACTCTTTTGTCAGCTAGAGTCTGATTTAGATAGTACTGTGTGACGACGGTCATAGAGTGGGCTCACATCCTAGGATAGTCTATCCAAGGGCAGTAATAAGTTAGAGCACAGGTTAAAGATAGCCCCAAGGCTAAAGAAATAAAGATGGCCACAAGGGCTAAAGAAATAAAGAGTAGTTACAAGGACTAAATGAGTAATACGCATAAGCATCCATCATAAGTCTTGCATAGCATTTTTTGCATGTTGGCATTTGAGTTATGTTTCCATGTGCTAATGATATTACTATGTTTTAGAGTCTCAATCCAAGTGAATGAATAAAAATTGATCCACTTCGGAATTAAGTTTTCAAAAGCTATTAAAAGGAATCTTTATTCTGTCGATACTTATTCATTAGTTTTATTAAATAAACCAAAGTGACTAAGGCAATGATGATGTCAATTTAGTGTTCAGTTAGGAGTCCTTGCTGAGAAATAATTTATTTCTCATCCTTATATGTTCCCATGTCGTCCTCACATGAAACAGATGGCGACTGCGATGATCTTCATGGAGGTGCATGAGTGGTCATGGCACTATAACGCTACCCTAGACTCACTGCTTTTGGTAGCTCACAGTAGCTTTAGGTTGTACATTTTCTTCAATCGTCCGTTCAGCGTCCTAGTAGTTAGCTGACACTTTGATCCTCATCGTCCGTATGCTGATTTCCCCCTTTGTCTTGCTCATCCACCGCATTTTCCGGAGCCTGCTCCCTCCGCCTCTTCGTTGGAGATTGACCCCTTTGAGGGGAGTTCACCTCATCCGGTTGTGCATGTTGCTGAGTCCGGTTCTTCTTTTGTGGGTATTGAGATTCTACCAAAGATGCAATTAGAGGAGGATCCTGAGGAGCCCGTGTTGGAAAATAGGTTCCACACTCCGTAGGTTGGGGTTTTAGTGTGGGTGTGTGTGTGTGTGTATGTGTGTGTGGATCTTGAGCTGTGAGCTAGTGAGTGCATGTTTGTGTTGGAATGCTCGAACTGTTGTTTAAAAACTGTATATTTTGGGTGCCACAGCATTTTAGGCATGCTTGGTAGTGGTCATATGATTATGATAGAAACTTTTATGTTGATTTGTACTTCCTTGAGGATGACTGTACATATTTTATTTAGCTTGGCATAGAGCCTTGCTAAGTTGACTTACTTGGGTACTTTTGAGATATAGTTGGGTAATTATGCACACCCAGTACTTATTTCTATAAATATATGAATGCATAGTTATCCATGTAAATTCTATAGTTCATCTATTATACAGCTTTATGCTACAAATTAAAATCATGGACTCTAGTATCGTACATCACAACAATAATATCAATTCTATGTGCGCTATAAGGCTCAGTTTTTAAAGAATATTATTTTGAAAAAAAAATTATGCTATTTTCATCAATTAACATTTTATATATACAAATTTTCTGCTAGTTTAGTTGTAATAGCTAATAAATACTGCAATACAACTTAAGTGTAGTGTGATCTTATTAGGGTGTTACAGCTGGTGGGGGAGTGGTGTGTGGCAGCGGTGGTGGTGTAGGAGAGAGATCAAGAGAAAGAGAGCTATGAGTCAGACAAGGAGGCGAGATAAAAGATGATGGGTGAAAAAAAAAAATCAACCATGAAGGATTAAGAAGGGAAAAGGGTTCAACGAGGGGCTTAGGGTGCACAATACCGCTTAAAATATTGCATGATCCTTCCCCTATTTTATCTCCTCTTCTTTTATTTTTTTCCAATCAACACTATATTTTATTAAATAATTTAATTCCTCCATCACTATATTATTAAA
The DNA here is from genome assembly GCA_031439595.1 of Pterocarpus santalinus. Lineage (NCBI taxonomy): Eukaryota > Viridiplantae > Streptophyta > Magnoliopsida > Fabales > Fabaceae > Pterocarpus > Pterocarpus santalinus. The sequence continues at coordinate 53,564,781 of CM062526.1, forward strand.
AATGAATAGAAAAAATATCCAAAGCATAAGCTATGTAAAATTTTAAAATTTCTCAGTTACCAACATTTTATTTTAAACAGAATACTATATAAGTTTTGTTTTTTTTTTTTTCGTGTTGTGTTAAGAATTTAAATAATAGCTAAATAATGTTTTTGGCATTGTTTAGTTGGTGAAACATATTTTTAAGTAATATTTTTTAAATATTAGATTAATTTAAAATAATTGTTTTATTTAAAATAATTCATTTTTATTAATATTGATTTGATTTAATAGGTTGATATTATTTTAAACTTGTTAAATTAAAAATAGTAAAATTTTTATTTGATATTAATTAATATAATTATTAAATATAAATTAAAAATATAGATGTGAGTGCTTTTATATATATATATATAAGGTCAATTTTTATTATATTTATTTATATTATTTTGATAGATTAATTTATGACAAAATTACATTAATTTTTATGTTTTCAATAATTTTTTACCAAACTCTATATTTATGGTTGAAATCCCTTTTTATAATAATATAAGGGTAAAATCGTCATTTGTCATCGTTATCTTTTTCTTTCTTTTCACTTTTCCACACAAACAAATAAGAGAAAATAATTATTCTTCTGCTTCTTTTCCTCTCATTTTTCTGTCATCCAAACATACTTGCAAAAATTAAAAATCTACTCACTTTCTTTCTTCTCAACTTCTCTATTCTCTTTTTCTTTCCTTTGCCAAACACTCCATTAAGGACTAAAATGTTAGAATAAAAATCTTTCAAGTACTAAAATGAATGCTTTTAATCTTTTAAGAACTAAAACGTTAAAATAAAAATATTTCAAAAACTAAAGTATAGTTTTACTTTCTTTTTTTTTTTTTTTTAACAACCAAGGCGCCACCCTTAATGCACCATTCTCAACTTGTTGTTTAATATACCGATGTATTGCTCAAATCTCCTAACTATAGGTGTATCAACACTTTTCCTTTATGATACACTATAATATTTCTCAACTTCTCTCTACCCCTTAACTTGACAAGTACTCCGGTAGTGGCCATGACCTTGTTCGTCGACCTCCAACCCAGTCACCGCCGACGCGTTGCTTTGCTGGAGATCATTACTTTCAAGTTACCTTTCCTCAGCATCCGCCACGAACTACTGGTCGCCTCACTGCCTCCACCACCATCACTAGCCCTTGCCTCACCAGAGATTCATACCACGGCAACCTTTGTTCCCTCCCTCCAATGGCACAGATTCATCATCATCCTCGTCAAGGCTAGTGCTCCTATCGATCAGACCATCACCGTCAAGCTTCCATCGTAGCGACAAAGACAACAAACCAGTGCTCTTCTTGCAAGGACGTCAACGTGGTGGCTAAGTTGAACGCGGAACTGCAGTGAGTGCATGGTGGTAGTTGCGACTAGAGCTATGAAGCATGAATATAGATACGAGATACGGATACGATACGATATGGATATGGGGATACGATAAGTTTAAAAATTATAAAATACAATACGTATATAGTATGATATATAAAATTAGTAAAAAAATTAATATAAAAATATAAATCTTAAATTAAAATAGAAGAATAATAATTTGAATATTAGCATAAATTCTTATAAATATATTAAAATGCATTTATTTTATTAATTGCTTTAGAATTTCCATTTATATAGGTATCTAAATGCTAAAAAATAAAGCAAAATTTTTGAAAATGTAATTAGAAGTATCTAAAAGTATCTGTAAAGTATCCAACATGACACGTATCGGATACAGATACAACGACTATTTTGAAGTATTCGTGCAACTTAGACTAAGAGAGGGGATGGCTGTGGCAAAAAGGTCAAGGTAGCAGGGCATGTTGCAATTGGTTGTGCGGAGAACAATGGCGGGGTCCGGTGTTCGTCAGTGAAGTTCATCAACTTAGAAAGAAAGAGGCCATATTACAGTGTATCAAAACTAATTAGAATACCGATACATCATTAATCTTCACCATTAGATCGCCAAGGTGTGTGATGCACCATTCTTAAGGCAGTGTATGGCAAAATGCACCAACCAAATAGCGAAATCAAGTTCAACCCAAGCGCAAGGAGGGATGATAACATTGTCTAACCTAACCCACTGGGCTAAGAAGAAGGATTAAGCCAATATTTCTCCACCAAGGCCATGTAATACACACACCACTTTTTATCTTCGCTTTCAACAACAACAACCATCCTATCTATCAGTATAAGATTTGATATACTTACACCTTTAATAACTTAATCCAATCGTTGAATTATAACTAAATATCATGTAGATTATTTGTGCCAAGTTTTAAATTAATTGAACATCATTAAAAATATGATCAAATAGTTCTCTTTTACATATATTTAAGAAATAATTATTACATTGATTAATGTGTGTGTATGTGTGTGTGTGTGTGTGTGTGTGTGTATATATATATATATGTATATATATAATTTTTTTAAATTATTTTATTCATTTTGAATATAAGAATATATTAATTATTTTCTTTGTTTTATTCTTATATTAATTCTTATTAACGGAATGAGTAAAACATATATATAAGGTTACAGTTTTAATATAACAATAATTTTATCAAATTAACTTACTTTTTACTATTGCAGAAATAATTTATTAAATCTTAATTTATGTATAAATTCTAAATAGAAAAATATTTTAAAATGAAAGCAGTAACATTCAAAAAAAAAAATGACTGTTCAATCACACACAAAATATTTCTAAACCTTGGTGCACTTGGAACCCCAATGGCTAAAGAATAAAAGAAAATTTATACATGATGATATGAACTATGAAGGACCAGTACTGTAAGAAATACTCTTCTTTAGGCAAAAATTTACACACAACTCATAAAGTAATATTTAGTTTTAGACAATATTTATGTACATACTTTTTACATTGTCATTTTTATTATTATAACTGTTTAATTATTAGGCACAAAAATTGTAAAGAAAAATAATGCATAATTAATTAATAGTATATATAAAAAACTTTATATTAACAAAATGTTCAAATTAAATTCATATAAAATGATAAATGGTCAAATTAATAAATCACACATTTTCCGATTTTAAAATGAAAATTTCTCTAGTCGCCTGAGATGGAAACTTCAGTTAAAAGTGACTTGTTTGAATGATAAGTTGTCCTATTCTACAAATGTTTGTACCGCTTCTTTTATTTATTAAATAAACAAAAATAATTGTTCGTTTTTCATATCTGGTTGACAATTTACTTCTTACTTTATAATTTATAATGCGTTGCTCAACCATATTCACGATACAGACTTTTGTTATGAGCAAAGATATGTCAATTCACATTGATTAAAAAGAACTAGAGATTTCACAGTATTAAGAAATCACACATTTTCGGAATTCAAAATGAAATTTTCTCAAGATTTTTGAGGCGGAAGGTTCATTAAAAGTGACGTATTTGAATGATAAACTGTCCTATTCTACAAATGTTTATACGATCGACTTCATTTATATATTAACATAAACAACAATGATTATTTATTTTTGGTATTTGGTAGACAATTTACTTCTTACTCTATCATGCCTTGCTCAACCATATTCAACATACAAACTTTTTTTATGAGCAAAGATATGTCAATAGACATTGATTGAAAGGAAGAAGAAATTACACAAAAGTTATTTTAAGTGATCAAAACAAAGAATCACAAATTTCAGAATTTAAAATGAATTTTTCTCTAGACTTTTGAAGTGGAAAGTTCAATTAAACGCGACATATTTGGATGATAAATTGTCCTATTCTACAAATGTTTATACCACTTCTTTTATTTACTAAAATAAACGACGCTGATCGTTCACACTCTTTGTATTTGATAGACAATTTATTTCTTACAATATCGTGGCTTGCTCAGCCATATTCAAGATGCAAACTTTTGTTACGAGCAAAGATATGTCAATTCACATTGATTAAAGCAACAAGAGATTACACAATTTTTTTAAAGGAAGTTTTGAGCAAAATTATTTGAATGAAATAAGTTTTGAGCTAAGATATCTATTTATTCATATTTACTTATATCTACAGAAAAATTATCTTGACAAGTATTTAACGATGCCATTAAATATAAATTTATTTTAAATGTAATATAATAAAATTAAAAGATCAAGTGTGTGCTCTGGCAAGAATAATAATCATATTAATTAGTGTTTGCATATAATAAAATTATGTCGAGAATTAAAATTCATTTTTAAATAAAAATAGCAAATATTAAGTATAGAATAACCACTATGTTAACAAGATCATTAAATACATTTCTTTAAAATAAAAATAGAATAATGAGACTAAAAAGGATAAAGCATGAGTGTTAAGAAGAAAAAATTGTTAATCATTTAATAATGATAGCATGTAATAAGATTGTTTTGATAATAAAAAGAAAATATAATAAAATACAAAATAACAATTGTGTTAATTTTTATTATTACACAATACAACAGTAAAATCAAAAAGGGAAAAATAAAAATTTTAGTTTTAGTGAAAAATCAAGCAACCATGGTTGCATATAATAAAATTACATTAAGAAATAATTTCTTTATCATATAGTATAATTAACAATTACATATAAATACACATACAAATCAAGTTTAAGTTATTTAACTTTATTAAACAAATTATATTTTTAAATAAATTAAAAATATAATTTTGATATATTATCAATATAAAAAAAAATTACACAATCATCCAATATTCTATTGTTACATCATCAAAATTGTTTGCTTTTTATCATAATTATCTTAAAAGCCACATATAAAATGATATGCAATTAGCTAACAATATAAAATACTTTAAACTTACAATATATCAAAATTAATATCATAAAATAATTATTATAAAAATAATAATTTAATTTTAATATACTATATAAAATTTTTTTATATAAATATCTAATCATGTATTATTTATGTCAGTAAAAATATTTGATTTTTATATGAATAGTATTATGTGTACTCAATTTATGACTCATTTTAGAGAGGATATAATAAGGTATTCCTTAATTAACGGTTGGGGAAAAAAATAAAATTCATTTTCAATTAATAATTACGGGAAATTTTAGTATATCCCCTTAAAATGAGTCTCGAAGTTAGTACATAAAATATTTTTATTTTTATAATATCTACTTAAAAGTTTATACATTGATATTAATGGGACTGCACGGGTACGGGTCGAGTAATCGGGTCTATTCAGGTAAAATTCTATTAACCCGTTCGATCTTCGGTTTGAGTAATGGATTTAAAAAATTGAATTAGTTAGCCGACCCGGTGACCCGAACCCCACTTTTTTTTTTTCTCTCTAAATCCCACTTACAGACTCACTTACTCTCACTCTATCTCTCTCATTCCCTAAATCCCTAATTCCTTTTCTTTCCCATAACCACAGCCATCGCTCCTCTTCCCCTCCATCCTCCCCTCCCCTCATCGGTCTTCCCTTTCCCTCGGTCCCTCCGTCGCATCCTAACCTTGTTGTCGCCGGCCCGTTGCACGTTGCAAAAGGAAGTCGCCATGACGCCATCCCCTACACGTCCTCTACGCCGCCACCACCAAGAAGGAAGCCACCGCCGCGAAGCTCTCCCTCGAAGCCTCCGCCACCACTGCAAAGAAGCTGTCACTTAAAGCCTTTGCCGCCACCGTTTTCGCTGCAAGAAGTTAGCACCGTGAGAAGGCCACCACCACCGCGCAGACTCAGATCTGGTGATCTTCATGTCGCCGCCGCGAAGATGGCCTCGCCGGTCGCTGCAAGAAGCCTTGTCCAACTGTTGATTTGGCTCCTCTGCCACCACACACACATAGAGATAGAGAGAGAAGGAGGCTGCTACAACGCGAGATATAGGGATGTTGTTTCACTGTCAGCCGCAAAGGTAAGGTTTGGTGGTGGTGGTGGTGTTGTTGTTGTTGCTGTTGTTGTTGTTAATGATGATGATGAAAGTAAATCAGGCTTTGTATTTTTCTTTTTTCTTTTTTTTCTTTTTTTTTTTTAGAATTTGTAAACTTTCAATTAGTTAACTTGTTAAAATGAAGTTTAAGATTTGAGTTTGGTTATTTTTTTTGTTGATGGCATTATGTTGAAAATGAAATTAGTTTTCAAGATTTGAGATTTGAGATTGAGGTAAACGGGGATTGTCTTTTTTCTTTCTTTTAATAACCCAACTATCCGACCCAATCCAACTCGATTTAGATCGGGTTGGCTTGGTTTGGGTTGGCAACAAAATTTTCGAAAATTCGACCCAACCCAACCCGAACTCATTTAATTGGATTGGACATTTTTTACTCTCAAATCCAATTCAACCCGACATGTGCACACCCCTAGATATTATATGATAGGGTGAGTCTAATACACATTTACACTATCAGGAAAAGAGATCAAATAGCAAAATCAAGTTCAGCCCAAGTACAAGGAAGGATGAAAAACGTTTGTCTAACCCACTGGGCTCTAAATGGGTCCATCGAGTACACACACCAATTTCTGTCTCATCGCTATTCAACGACAACAATCTGTAAAATTTGTAAAGCTATTTTGTAGTAAAACCTTTTTGGTGGGGGAAAAGGAAAACATAAATGGAGAGAAGTTCTCTTATATAATAGGTACCACTTTTGATGGCTATGAGAAAAGAGGTGGTAACCTTTTGTTACATATGAACCCAAATGAAAAGGCGCACTTATAAATTAAACAGTTATCAATTCATTTTTATCAAACTATTCATATAAAAAATATATAAAATATTTTTAAAGATATTTTTTATATAAATAGAAAAATATATTTTTTATTAAAAAATATGTTATTGTTATCTCCTTATAATAAAAAAAAAACTTATAATTAACAAATAAAATTATTCAATTCTTTCCATATTTTTATACAAATTTATATTTTCTCATTTCTATATTTTAGTTGGATCGTACCAACTAAACTAACAGTACCATGAAAGCAAATTCTTGAAAACTCGCTACCACTTTCAAGCTTCTGCAAGAATCTCGCTCTCGCAATGCGTTGGCACTCTTTGATGCTCTTATGGCTCCATTTCTTTCTGTTCACTTTTCCCTCGCTTTCTGTTCCTTTCTTGCCTTCAGAAAACGTCATGCTCTTCGGTGAAGCCTTCTTCAGTGACAACGCCATCAGCCTCACCAAGGAACAACTCTCTTTCTTTCGTTCTTCTTCTTCTTCATCTGGTGTTGGAAGAGCTTTCTAAGTGTACCCGGTTCGGTTTCTTGATCCCGAGACAAATTCCACAGCTTCATTCTCATGCCGCTTCTTATTCTCCATCGTGTCCTCTCCTTCTTGCCCTTCTGGGGACAGCATTGCTTTCCTCTTAGCCTCTTCGGAAGCCTCCGTCGTGGGTATATGGGACTTCCCGCACCCTTACTTGGCAGTGGAGTTTGACCCCAGCTTTGACCCTTCAGTCGGTGACAACAATGGCAACCACATTGGCATTGATCTCAGTGGTGTCTCCGTTGATATTCTCTCTCTCGTGGGGTTGACCTCAAAAGCGGGAAGCTCATCAATGCGTGGATAGAGTACAGGGATGCCATGAACATGGTTTATGTGTGGGTTGGTTACTATTCAACAAGGCTGGTTACTATTCAACAAGGCCTCCAACGCCCATTCTTGCTTCACAGATCGATCTCTCAGACAAGTTCAAAGAGTTCATGCATGTTGGTTTCTCTGCAACCAATGGCAAGGGCTCAGGTATTCATGTTGTTGATCATTGGCAGTTCAGGACTTCTGGTTATTCACATTCAGTGAGTCCTATGGACATGGTGGAAGTAGGGGACTGTTTCTTTTGTTATCCGGGGGATTCAGCTATATACACTCAGCAAGATGGTGCAAACCATAGAAGGCAAAGGATCAGTGAAATGGCTCTTGGATTGGGAGGCATGACAGCATTTGTTGTCTCTGCATTGGGTGCAGTTTTTGTTATTTCTATTTTCTTGACAAAGAAGAAGGGTAATATTAGGCAGATTAAGGGTGGCCAGAATTATAGGTCTCAGATAGCTAAAGTGCTAACGAGATTGTCACTTTCTGAGATCAAATTAGCCACAGTGGGGTTCAACCGAGATAGGCTTGGTAAGGAAGGTGCATCAGCAAAGGTCTATAAAGGGTTACTTCCATGTGGAGGAAATGTGGCAGTGAAAAGGTTTGAGAATGTTGGTGGTTTGGACTGCTTGCACAATCCTTTAGTCAATGAGTTTGCTACAATGGTGAGTTACTCGCGGCACAAGAACTTGAACCCGCGTATCTGATGAGACAAAACGGGTAGATATTAAAGAACAGACAGAACCTACCTCTGAATTCTTTTACGATCAGCAAGACCTTAAGGTCAATGAAATTTGGTAAGATGGCGTGATGAATACATTGCTGATCCCCGCCACTTTCCTACTTCTTTTAAGTATGGATGGACTAATGGGCTTTTTACCAAAGGCATATTCATCATGCTAACACTTCAATTATTTAACACTCACAAAATATGCTCAATTATCTTGAACCAACCAGATAATTAAAAAAAAAAAATTTCTTAAACCAACGTATCTGATGAGAGTGAGACAAAAAGATAGATTTTGAAGAATAGAGAGATCCACCTTTGAATTCTTCAAGGATAACTAATCAGCAAGTCCTTAAGGTCAATAAAATTGAACAAAGCATTAATTGGAGCTAGGGATGGCAACAGGCCAGGCCAAGCCAAGACACGCTCTACTCTAAACAGGCCAGGCCTGTATTATAATTATTGGGCCTGAGCCTGGCGTGTGACCTATTAAAGGCTTTATTTTCGGCTTGGCCTAACCTGCCTGGCCTGAAGCCTATTAATAATGTCTGTTGCAAAAAAATAACTCTCTTCATAGGCTATATAAGGCCTAGGCCAGCATGTAGGCCTAAACAGGCCAAGGCTTTCGAATACACTACAAACAGGCTTTTGTGTGTTGTTTGGTTGAGTTCTGATCTGGGGTGTCCGGTGGCTCAACTTAAGCAAAGTTAACGGCCTTTTGAAGCTAAACAAAAAACAAAGCATGACAAAAAACAAATCATATATAAAGAATTGCATATTAAATAATTGGAAGCAAATAACTAAACATTGGCCAAGCAGTAGTCTAGCTAAAATAGATATTTTCTTTCACATTTTCTTTATTATTTTTTTCATAAAAAATAAATCAACTTAGATAAATAAATAGAACTTTGAACTATCAATACGTATAAGTTATAACCCAATAACGCACAACGACAATTTTTTTTAAAAAAAAAAAAAAAAAAAACAACAACAAAATATGCTGTATGAGCAAAAAGATGAAGGCTTCAGCGGGATGGCATAATTGGCATTTGAAGTTCACACAAAACCTTCACACATACTGACAAACACTTTCCAGCCATTCATTGAGAACTAACCAGAACTTTCTAACCATTCCAAATATTTTATGTTCATATTTCATATTTTATTTTATTTTGTCCAGCCATTCATTGAAAACTTACCAGATCTAAGCTAGACGCGGCGGAGCTAGATGCTGGGGGAGGAGGCAGCGGATCTAGACGTGGCGGTGGAGGCGTATGTTGCGTCACGGAGCTGGACGCTGGAAGCAGCGGTGGCGGAGTGGGCTGGAAGCGGGACGCAGCGGCGGTATCACGGTCGCGGAGCTGGGGTAGCGGCGGTGTCGCGGGCTGCTGAGGACCGAGGTGGGCGCGGGCTAGACGGCGGCGATCTGAGGCTCTAAGCTGTGGAAGAAGGATGGGGTTTGGGGACTGTTCAAGGGGAGTTTCTAACTGAGTGAGAGTCTATGTCTCTTGGTTTCTAACTTTCATTTGTGGTACTGGCTTCAGTGGCTTGTAATGCAATTGGATCGAGGGTTTTAAGTGGTTTGTAATGCAGTTACTGATTGAAGTAACAATAAATATATTAATTGTGCCAAGTATAACAACTGTCGGGCGGTTGAATTAAAATTAGAGGGTGCTGGCTCGACTCATGGGAGGTAAGTTTTATAAAGAGCTTAAGTTTAGTCTATTTAAATAAATAGACCAGGTCACAGGCTGCCTGACCAGATTCCATCCCTAATTAGGCATAGCAAGTATCAGATCAAAGTAATAAATCTACCACTAATGCATTCAAACAAGAAAATAAACAATCGCATCTCAAACAGCAGCACGTCATCCCTCAAAGAATGAAACGGAAACCATCATGATGTTCATTCTTACCCAAAATGCACCAAGTAAATTATTTGTTATAGTAAGTAGTTCATTTTTTACTCAGTACAAATTTACCTGCTGTCGCAGGTTACATATTTTTAATCCGTAGCTTTATTTGTTATAACGATAATTTATGTTACTTAGTACATGTCAAACTTTTGCCAAATCTTGAGGCCTTTCAACAATAGGGTATAGTTAACCCTGTGTATGAAGCACATTTCAAGAGAAATGGTGGTTCAGTCATTATATGAAGCAGCTTTTCAGCAAATAAACACTAGGCCACACGCAGCTAACTGCAAGCTTTACAGACAACACCAGTATGTCTTTTGACAGTCTGAGTACTTGTAACGAAAAGTACTCAAACACGGTCACAGTACAAGTTTGAAACAAATAACAAATTTATTACTATGGCAGAAGATGCATTCATCCTAATATATATAATAGATAAGGTTCAACAGAAGCGTGCTGTGAACCAAATTCCATTCGGTCTATTGACAACAGTAGAAGATGCACTCTCACCCGTACAACACGAGTAAAAGATCCTGCAAGAAACTTCAATTTCAGTATAGGTAACCAGCATTAAAGCAGCTCAATTTCAATATGATGAGAACTAAATGAGCAGGAAACAAGGGGGGAGGATTTTTCATTTATAAACTGAGAGGAAATAAAGAAATTAAATGATTTGGAGGGAAAGTTTATTATGACTACTTATTGAAAGTTGAGGTAAGGAGGGACTAATTTATTTTGTTATATAACATTTCACTTATACAACCAACAATATAGAGAAGTGAAATATAGGTTGCAAAGAGAGTAATAAAATTGTCTCGTGGTAAAACGTATAACAACTATGAAAAAAATCTCGAAAATATTCATAATGATGGATACAAGAAGAAAGTATTCAATTGATTCTATATATAAAATTGTATGTGTTAGGAGATATTTGGTAGAGGGTTAGGAAACATATTCTTGGAAAAGTTAAGAAGATTTCTATATTTAACGGAAAATTCTATGACACCCTTGAAAATTTAAGGGTTTAGAACCCATGCTAATTTGGACCAATTGTAGTATGACATATAATTTAAAAATATTTTACATAGAATTTAATAAATTTACTTATTGATAAATGCAAATCAACCCTTTAAAAAGTTTTAATTGCAAAAAACATATTTTTAGGTCATAGAGAAGGAGGAAAAGATATTTTCTCCCAAAAGATATGGGATTCAATTTGATTTTTAAATTATTATTATCAAGTGGATAAGAAAAGAAATAAGAGCACCATATCTATTCATTGAACGTAAATACTAACAAGTAAGGTTTTTAAAAGTCAATCGAGGTTTTAAATATTGCCTATTTTTATTTTGAGTTATTTTGAATTTTTTTATTTTTGTTATATACTTATAATTTATATTCAATATAAATTTAAGCAACTTGATTTTTAAATAATCATTATTAATCAAAATTTTAAAAATTCAAAGACAAATATAAAAATAAAATAAGATATATCTATAATTTTATTTTATCTTTATTTTTTATTTTTCAAAAATAATTAATAATTATTTTTTTAAAACAAGGACCATTGAAAAAGTAATTTAAAAAATATAATTTTATATTTAGATCGAGGGAATTTAAAACAACAATGAGCTTATCAAGAAGAACTATATCTACATTTCAGAGCTACTATGCAGAGACTAAACTAAGGTATCAAAGAATAATATCTTTTTTATTTATATTTTTAAATTTGATAATTAAATTAATAAAATATTTGTTAACATAAAAAATTATGATTATAGTTATTCAAAATAAATTATACCAATATAATGAAAAGTTAAAAGTATTTAAAATTAATTAAAATTAAGTAGTATATATATCCATAATTTTATCTTATATTTAAATTACTAAAATTAGTTAATAATATAAAAAATAATAACTATTGAAATATTAGTAATTATTAATAGATAGATAATCATTAATAGGTAACCCATTTATTTCACGAGTTAGCGTGATCCAGTTTGTTTAAATTGGTCCATTGTTGGGCTATCCAATTTATGTCTATAGGCTAGACTTAACTGGGTTAGGTCATCATGATGCTATCCAATTGAAATTTGCTATAAATTGGCCTGATCCATTTAACTAGCGAACTCAAATGTGTTAGGTCTAAATTGGCCAAGCTAATCTATTTAAGCTTGTTAATAACCTTAAATAGGATGGCCAGCATAATGTTGGCCTTAAATAGTGTTAGTTAAATAAATCAAGTCAACATATAGCATATTAACAAGTTAACATAATGTTGGCATTACCCATTTAAGGTTAGCTTACAAACTTAAACAAACCAATGTAGCCCATATTGGCTAGCCCGTTAGGCTTAGTCCATTAAGACCCGTTAGTTAACAAATCAACGTATTGTCGTCTCAACCCATTTAAGAGTAGTCCTCAAACTTAAGTAGCTCGACCAAACTCATTTAAGCCTGGCCTACATAGGTATGCAAGTTAAATGAGTTAGACCAACTTATGACAAGTGTTAACAATTCAATATAGTGTTGAGCCAACCCGTCTAAGGTCAGCCTACGAGCTTAAACAGACCAATTTTTCAAATTAGAATTTTTAAATAAATCCCTAATGAAAAGAATGTTAGCCCATCTTATTTAAGGTTACACATAAGCTTAAATAAGTCGGCTCGATCCATTTAAACCCAACTTATGTGAGCCTGCTAGTAAATAGGTCAAATCAGCCTATAGCAAATATTAATGAACTAACATAATATTGGGCCATTTTTAAGGCTAACCCACATACTTAAATAGCCTAGCCTATATACGATCTACTCATTTAAGCCCGCTAGTTAATAAGTCAAGTCAACCTATAGCAAATATTAATGAATTAGCATAATATTGGCCTGACTTGTTTAAAGTTAGTTCATAGACTTAAATAAGTCATGCCAACTTATTTAGGCCTGCGAGTTAAATTAATTAGACTAACATATAGCAAGTGTTAACAATCTAACAAAATGTCGACCCAGCTCGTTTAGGGTTAGCCTGCAAGCTTAAACACTAAGAAGCCAACCAACTTTTGCAAATTAGAATTTGTAAACACTATTACATCCTAAATATAATAATATTGGCCTGACACATTTGAGTTTACAAGTTAAATGGATCAAGCCAACTTATAGCAAATTTCAATTGGACAGCATCATGATGATTTGACTCATTTAAGTCTAGCCCATAGACATAAATTGGATAGCCCAACAATGGACCAATTTAAACAAACTGGATCACACTAGCTCGTGAATTAAATGAGCTATCTATTAATTATTATCTATCTATTAATGATTATTAATATCAAAATAATTATTATTTTTTATATTATTAATTAATTTTAGTAATTTAAATATAAGATAAAATTATGGATATGTATACTACTTAATTTTAATTAATTTTAAGTACTTTTAACTTTTCGTTATATTGGTATAATTTATTTTGAATAACTATAATCATAATTTTTTATGTTAACAAATATTTTATTAATTTAATTATCAAATTTTAAAATATAAATAAAAAAGATATTATTCTTTGACATCTCAGTCTAGTCTCTGCACAAGAGCTCTGAGATGTAGATATAGTTCTTCTTGATAAGTTCATTGTTGTTTTAAATTTCCTCGATCTAAATATAAAATTATATTTTTTAAATTACTTTTTCAATAGTCCTTGTTTTAAAGAAATAATTATTAGTTGTTTTTAAAATTCAAAGATAAAGATAAAATAAAATTATAGACAGATCTTATTTTATTTTTATATTTGTCTTTAAATTTTTAAAAATTTGATTAATAATGATTATTTAAAAATCAAGTTGCTGAAATTAATATTGAATATAAATTATACGTATATAACAAAAAAAATTCAAAATAACTTAAACTAAAATAAGCAATATTTAAAACCTTACTTGTTAGTATATTTATGTATGTTCAGTGAATAGATATGGTGGTCTTATTTCTTTTCTTTTCCACTTGATAAGCTCATTGTTATTTTAAATTTCCTTGATCCAAATATAAAATTATCCTTTTTAAATTACTTTTTTGGTAGTTATTTTTTAAAAATAATTATTAATTATTTTTTTAAAAATTCAAAGATAAAGATAAAATAAAATTAGATATATATATATATATATATATTTTATATTTGTCTTTGAATTTTAAAAAATTTGATTAATGATGATAATTTAAAAATCAAATTGCTGAAATTTATATTGAATATAAATTATAAGCATATAACAAAAATAAAAAAAATTCAAAATAACTCAAAATAAAAATAAGCAATATTTAAAAGCTTGATTGACTTTTAAAACCTTACTTGTTAGTATTTACGTTCAATGAATAGATATGGTTGTCTTATTTCTTTTCCTATCCACTTGATAATGATAATTTAAAAGTCAAATTGAATCCTATATCTTTTGGAAGAGAATATCTTTTCTTCCTTCTCTATGATATGATAATATGTATTTTGCAATTAAAATTTTTTAAAGGGCTGATTTACATTTATCAATAACTAAATTTATTAAATTCTACGTAAAATATATTTAAATTATATGTCATGCTACAATTAGTCTAAGTCAGCATGGGTTCTAAACCCTTAAATTTTCAAGGGTGCCATAGAATTCCCTATATTTGGCACAAGTTTTATAAAAATATTTTCATGAATGTTACATTCCTAAAATTAGTTTTGGGGTCAGATTCCCATCAAAACATTCCTATCTTATACATAAGATTGCAATTTTTTCATGGGATGAGAATATTTTTTTCTTATGAAAAGACCAAATTATCTCTATTGCTACCCTTCGCTGATTACCCCCCACCGTCGGACTGCCTTCACTAGACCACCATTTGCCATTGTCCCACGCTACCAGACTGCCAAGAGTATTTTTGAAAATAAACAAAATATTTTCGGGAGTTCAATCCATCTATCAAATACTCTATAACACACATGGCTGGGAAAGCTTTCCGAGAATAATAGGATTCCTGAAAATATAAAATTTAAATCTCCTACCAAACGCTCCCTTAAGTTGTTTTAGTGCAGTAGAAGGGTAGACTGCTAGCCCATCTAATACCATTCAATGTAAATTGGAAGTTAATTTCGGCCTCTCCAGTGTCCTGCTGAAGAATTGAACTCGGAAATGTAATATTATGTTTGGAATAATTTACCATTTTCAGGTATTAAAACTTGTTTTTCAAATATTATCCAAAGCGTATTACACTTTCTTCTATGTAGGCCTTTATTTATTCTTGCTCTTTATTACACAATTCATTCTTCATTTAATTAAATTCAAGCATGAAAATGGAAATAACAAGGGTACGAAGGAGAAGTAATTACCTGTTGATCATTGAGCCACCAGGAGCACTCTGCCGCATTCAGTACTTCTTGCTGACGTTGATTCTAGCTACCAAATTGTTGAAGAACTTGGAGTAGGTTTCTCTCCAAGATGGCATAAATAGTACTGACCCTATGAAGCCACAGAAACCTGTGAAGAATCCTATCCCCATGCTCATATATAATGCTTTCAAAAATATTGAATTATCATCTCTCACTTGTGCTACTGGTTTCTTATTTTCTGTCGTCTCTTCTTGACATTTTCTGTTAAGCTGTTCTCCACAAAGATTGGGATTTCCTTCATAAGCTGAAGCATCGAAGCTTTGCAGTTGTGTTCCAATGGGAATTTTTCCGCTGAGGTCATTGTTTGACAAATCTAACATAGTGAGACAATCAATTTGAGAAAGATTAGAAGGAATTCTGCCTGACAAATAGTTTCTTGACAAATTAAGAAACTCTAGTGATTTTAAGTTTCCAATGCTAGACATGATTTCCCCATGGAGATTGTTCCTTGACAAATTCAATGAAATCAATCCAAATAGGAATTCAATTTCCATTGGTATTTCTCCTATGAGATGAGTACTTGAGAGGTCAATGCTTTTTAATAAAAAAATCAGCATTTTTGAAGCCAAGATCTACACCTTTCCACATCAAGAATAGGTTTAAATTATATGGTTCCCCATAAGATCCACCTGAAGTATGGAATATATACTTATGATTCATTGATCCAGCTAAGCTTGTAGTGTCTTGAGCCATTGAAGTAAAATTCTTTATGCATGTTGGGATTCCTCTTGATAAACTATTTAGTGAGACATCCAAAACTTGAAGCATTCTTAGGAAACAAAGATTTGAAGGTAAACTTCCATTGAAGTAATTGAGTCGCAAGCTTAAGACTACCAATTGTTGTAAGCTGTTTCCTATCCATAAAGGTTTTGGACCATAAAACTTATTTTCTCCCAGGTCCAACCAAGCCAGCTTGGAGCAATTCTTCAAGGAAGAAGGTGGTTCTCCAGTCAAACTTTTATTTCTTAAAATTAAAGCCTTCATGTTAGCTAAGGTGGCTATTGAGAAGGGAATTTTTCATGCCAATTTGTTATTGCTCAGATCAAGATATTCTAGTGAGTTTAGATTATTCCAACAGTTAGGCAACTTACCCTTTAATTGATTGTGTGAATGTTGAGCTGTCCTATTGCTGCACACAAATGAAACCAAATCAGAAAATTTATTTTTAGAGAGATGCAGCGCCATTGTTTGCAACAAAAACTATTGAATGGAACGTTCAAAGTGATTTGAAGCCATATCTATTAGTGAATAAGGCAACTCAAGTCTGGAATTGTTCCAGTGAGATTGTTGCCTGAAATATTGAAGTGTGTTATGTTTTGCAATTTGCCCCACAGCCACTCAGGTATAGGATCCAGATTCCCAACATTTGCAATGTTAAGATCCTGCAAGTCATTTTGATTCTGGAGCCAATTTGGAAGACTAGAACCTAGCTTGCTAGACGCAAAGTTTCTAATTGAAAAGGAGGAACGCAACCAATACTAACATTGATAGTCAATGAGTTACCAGACAAGTCTAGGATTTTCAATTTGGAGAGTTCATTGAAATGGGATTCAGAGACAATACCTACAAAAGAATTTCCATCAAGGTTCAATACCTCCAACTCAGGAAGCAATCCAAGACTTGTAGGTATTTCTCCAGTTAACTGATTTTCTGAAAGCTCTAATATTTTCAAAGATGAGAAGATTGAAAAGTCAGGTAACGTGCCAGAAATTTGATTTTCAGACAATTCGACTTCTTGTAATGAGGGTTTGATGAATTTTGAAGAGTTATGAATGAAATTTGAAACCTCTCCACTTAGCTGATTGACTTCAGCTGAAAATGATCACAAGGTGCATATATTCCCCATGGATGTTGGAACCTTGCCTTCTAGATTTTTTTCATCGAGTTCAATATCTTCAAGTGAATGCATTATGTTGCCAAAATCATTGGGAATTGTGCCTCTTAAAAGGCTACGCTGAAGGTTAAGCACTTGAAGATTGGAGGTAAAGTTAAGCAAAATGAGGTCTAGAGTACAGGGGTGCCATGAAGATGGTTCGTGTGTGGGTTGTTTACTCTTCAACTAGGCCTCCAACTCCCATTCTTGCTTCACAGATCGACCACTCTGACAAGTTCAAGGAGTTCATGCATGTTGGTTTCTCTGCATCCAATGGCCTGGGCTCAGGTATTCATGTTATTGATCATTGGCAGTTCAAGACTTTTGGTTATTCACATGCAGGGAGTCCTATGGATATGGTCGAAGAAGGGGACTGTTTCTTTTGCTATCCGGGGGATTCAGCTATATCCAACCAGCAAAATGGTGCACACCATAGAAGCCAAAAGATTGGTGAGATAGCTCTTGGATTGGGAGGCATAACAGCATTTGTTGTGTTTGCATTGGGTGCAGTTGTTGTTATTTCTATTTTCTTGACAAAGAAGGGGTGTTAGGCCGATTAGGGGAGGCCAGAGTTGTAGGTTTCAGACAACTAAAGTGCCCACGAGATTGTCACTTTCTGAGATCAAATCAGCCACAATGGGGTTCAACCGAGATAGGCTTGTTGGGGAAGGTGCATCAGCAAAGGTTTATAAAGGGTCACTTCCATGTGGAGGAGATGTGGCAGTGAAAAGGTTTGAGAATGCTGATGGTTTGGATTGCTTGCACAATCCTTTAGCCACTGAGTTTGCTACAATGGTGAGTTACTTGAGGCACAAAACTTGAACCCACGTATCTGATGAGACAAAACGGGTAGATATTAAAGGTAGAGAAAACCCACCTCTGAATTCTTTTAGGATCAGCAAAAAATTAAGGTCCATGAAATGTAGTAAGATGGCGTGATGAATACATTGCTGAACCCCGCCACTTGCCTACTTCTTTTAAGTATGATGGACATTTTACCATAGGCATATTCATCATGTTAGCACCTCAATTATTTAACACACACAAAATATGGCTAATTATCTTGAACCAACCAGATCCAAAGAAAAGGGGAAAAAAAAGGAGAAAACAAAAGAAAAAGATAAATTATCTTGATCCAACGCATCTGATGAGAGTGAGACAAAAAGATAGATATTGAATAATAGAGAGATCCACCTCTAAATTCTTCAAGGATCACTAACCAGCAAGTCCTTAAGGCCAGTGAAATTGAACAAAGCCTCAATTGGAGCCAATGGAACCCAATTGGCTTCTTATTCATATGTCCTAAAGCATAGCAAATAACAGAGCAAAGTAATAAATCTAACATTAACGCATTCAACAAAAATGGATAAACAATCGCATCTCAAATTGCAGCATAACATCCCCCAAAGGATGAAACGGAAACCATCTCATTCCCCAAATGCTCCATCCAGGGTGGCGTTTTCCATGGATGAAGTAAATTATTTTTTATAGTAGGTAATTCATTTTTCACTTGATATAACTTTATTTGGCTAGCGTCACCTTTAGGATTCGATGGGTTTAATATCACAGCTCATGGCGCTTGTAATGAGTGCAGCCCCCTATGCTTGATGCAGTTCTAAAAAACTATAAGGAAATAAAGTTGCACCCTTATCAACAGCTATAGCTTTTGGCCTAGTGATAAGCGCTTGATCCAACAAGTGGCATCAGAGTAAGGTCATGGGTTCGAATCGCCCGGCTGACACTGGGCAGGAGATTGTTGGCTTTATTTGGCCAGCGTCACCCTTAGAATTCGATAGGCTTAACATCTCGGCCCATGACGCCTGTAATGGGTGCAGCTCTTTATGCTTGATACGGCTCTGAGAAACTATAAGAAAATAAAGTTGCACCTTTGCCAACAGCTATAGCTTTTAGCCTAGTGATAAGCGCTTAATCCAATAATAATGATAATTTATTTGGTACTTAGTACATGTTAAACTTTTGCCATATCCAGAGGCCCTTCAACAATAGGGTAATAGGTAACCCCCCATACATGAAATACATTTCAAGAGATATGGTGGTTCAGTCATTATATCAAATAGCTTGTCGGCAAATAAACACTGAGCCACACGTAGCCAAATACAACCTTTACGTACAACAAGAGTATGTCTTTTGGGAGACTGAGTTGTAACGAAAAATACTCAAACACGGTCTACAGTACAAGTTTGAAACAAACCCCAAATTTATTTTACTATAGCAGAAGATACATTCATCCTAATATATATATATATAATGAAAAAGGTTCAATAGAGGCGTGCTGTGAACCAAATTCCATTCGGTTTATAGGCAACAGTAGAGGACGTGCTCTCACCCCTATAACATTAGAGTAGGAGATCCTGCAAGAAACTTCAATTTCAATTCAGAGGTAACTAGCATTAGTGCAGTTCAATTTCAATATGATGAGAATTAAATGAGCAGGAAATAAGGGGGGAGGATTTTTCATTTACAAATTGAGAAGAAATAAAGAAAGTAAACAATCATTTAATGGAGGGAAAGTTTGGTATCACTACTTATTGAACGTTGAGGTATGGAGGGACTGAGAAAATTTTACTTTGTTAAACTACATTTTACTTATACAACCAACAATAGTGAGAAGTGAAATACAGGTTGTACAGAGAGGAATAAAATTGTCTCACGTTAAGTGTGTAACAATCATGAAAAAATCTTAAAGGTGTTCGTAATGATGGATAAGAAGAAAGTATGCACAATGATTCTATATGTAAACTTGCATGTGTTAAGTTGTTTTAGTGCAATAGAAGGGTAAGCTGCTAGCCCCACTAAATGATTCAGGGAAGAGCGAACTCCATAATCCTAAAAGAAATATTAGAAAAGACAATGCATGCAAATTGGGAGTTACATTCTGCCTCTCAAGTGTCCTACTGAAGAATTGAGTTCGAAAATGTAATTTTTTTTAATTATTTGGAACGGTTTACCATTTTCGGTTATGAAAATTGGTTTTCAAATATCATCCAAGTTGTATTTCACTTTCTACAATGTAGGCCTTTGGTTATTCCTGCTCTTTATTACACAGTTCATTCTTCATTTAATTAAATTCAAACATGGAAAAAAAAAAGTAACAAGTGCATGAAGGAGAAGTAATTACCTCCTCATCATTGAGCCATTGGGAGCACTCAAACCCATTCAGTACTTCTTGCTCACGTAGATTCTCATTACCAAAGTGTTCAAAAACTTCAAGTAGGTTTCTCTCCAAGAGGAGATCAATAGTAGTGACCCAATGAAGCCACAGAAACCTATAAAGAATCCTATCCCCATGCTCATATATAATGCTTCCAAGAAGATTGGGTTATCATCTCTCACTTGTACTACTGGTCTTTGATCTTCTATTGTCTCTTCTAGGCATTTTCTGTTAAGTGGTTCTCCACAAAGATTTGGATTTCCTTCATAAGCTGAAGCATTAAAGCTCTGCAATTGTGTTCCAATGGGAATTTTTCCACTGAGACCATTATTTGACAAGTCTAATGTAGTGAGACGATCGATTTGGGAAAGACTAGAAGGAATTTGTCCTGACAAATGGTTTCCTGACAAATCAAGAAACTCTAGTGATTTTAAGTTTCCAATATTAGAAATGATTTCTCCACTGAGATTGTTCCTTGATAAATTCAATGAAACTAATCCAGATAAGAACTCAATTTCTTTTGGTATTTCCCCTATGAAATGATTACTTGAGAGATCAATGCTTTTTAATAACGAATCCGCATTTTTGATGTAACGATCTACACCTTTCCACATCAAAAGTAGGTATAAATTATATTCTTCCACAAATAATGTATATCCTATTTTGAAAAAATATCCATGGCTTCTTGATTTAGTTGAGCTCGCAGTGCCTTGAGCCATTGAAGTATAATTCGTTATGCATGTTGGGATTCCTCTTGATAAGTTATTTAGTGAGAGATCCAAGACTTGAAGCTTTCTTAAGAAACAAAGATTTGAAGGTAGACTTCCATTGAAAAAATTGAGTCGTAAGCTTAAGACGGTTAATTGTTGCAAGCTTTCTCCTATCCATGGAGGTATTGGACCGTAAAATTTATTTTCTCCTAGGTCCAACCAGGTCAACTTGGAGCAATTTTTCAAGGAAGACGGTGGTTCTCCGGTCAAACTATTATTTCTTAAAACTAAAGCCTCCATGCTAGATAAGACACCCATTGAGATGGGAATCTTTCCGGCCAATTTGTTATTGCTTAGGTCAAGAAATACTAGTGAGTTTAGATTATTCCAACAATCAGGCAACTCACCCTTTAATTGATTGTTTGATATATCAAAAATCCCCAAACTTTGAGTTGTACTGTTGCCACACACAAATGAAACTAAGTCTGGAAATTTATTTGTGGAGAGATTTAGCACGCTTGTGCGCAATAAAAACAATGGAATAGACCCTTCAAAGTGATTTGAAGACATGTCTATTCCTGAATAAGGTAACTCAAGTTGCAAATTTGGAATTGTGCCCGTGAGATTGTTGCCAGAAATACCGAAGTAGGTTAGTGTTTGCAATTTGCGCCACAACCACTTAGGTATAGGATCCAGATTCCCAACATTTGAAATGTCGAGCACTTCCAAGTCATTTTGATTCCGGATCCAATTTGGAAAACGAGTGTCTAGCTTGCAAGATCTTAGAAGCAATATTTCTAATTGAAAAGGAGGAACCCAGCTATCACTAACCTTGATAGTCAATGAGTTATAAGACAAGGCTAGGACTTTCAGTTTGGAGAGGTTCATGAAATGAGATTCAGAGACGACACCTTCAAGAGAATTTCTCATAAGGTACAAGCGCTTTAACTCAAGAAGCAATGAAAGGTTAGGAAATGTGCCAGAAATCTGATTTTCAGGTAAAAACACTTCTTGTAATGAGGATTTGAGGCATTTTGAAGAGTTATGAATTAAACTTGAAAGCCCTCCACTCAACCGATTGTTAGCAGCATAAAAGTTTTGCAATGTGCATAAATTCCCCATGGATTTTGGAAGTTTGCCTTCTAGATTGTTTTCGCTGAGGTAGATGGATTCAAGTGAATGCATTATGTTGCCAAAATCATCAGGAATTGTACCTCCTATGAAATTAGAGTCAAGATCAAGCTCATGAAGATTGAAGCTGAAGTTAAACAGCCACTGGAATATAGTTGGTGTTGTCAAATGATTGAGAGACAGATCAAGGATAGTAAGAGAAGTGGAAAAATTTAAATTGTAATTAGACAACAGAAGAATATCAGCATCATATAGGCTACAATTGCCTAGGCCCAATTCTTTGAGGCCTGTTAACTTTCCAAGGAATTGCAGCGAGTGATGAAAAGAATCAATGAGACCACTAACTCCACTCAAGTCAAGTCCTGTTAAAGAGGAAAGATTTAATAGCCAATCAATGTTGCCATGATTTTGATCATAAATTGTGAGATTGTTATTGTAACCAAGCCTAAGAGTTTGCAACATTGAAAGGTTCCCAAGTCGGAAAGGGATTGCTCCAACAAATTGATTGTACATAAGATTAAGATACTGCAGTTGCGAGAGATTTCCAAGCTGAAAAGGGATTGCTCCATCAAGGTGATTGCCGTTAAGATCAAGATACTGGAGTTGCCAGAGATTTCCAAGCTGAAAGGGGATTGCTCCATCAAGGTGATTGTAGTTAAGATCAAGATACTGGAGTCGCCAGAGATTTCCAAGCTGAAAGGGGATTGCTCCATCAAGAATATTGACACTAAGATCAAGATATTGCAGTTGTGAGAGATTTTCAAGCTGAGAAGGGATTGCTCCATCAAAAATATTGACACTAAGATCAAGATATTGCAATTGTGAGAGATTTCCAAGCTGAAAAGGGATTACTCCATCCAGAAAATTGTGGCTAAGATCAAGATACTGCAATTGTGAAAGATTTCCAAGTTGAGACGGAATTGTTCCAACAGAATAATTACTTGTAAAATCAAGATTATCAAAAGTAGATGAGAGATTAAGATATCGTAAGTTGGGGAAGGAACCCAAGAATTCCGGGATGCTACTAGCACTTAATAAACAACTGAGGTTTAGATGCGATAAGTGTCGTAGCTGAATCAAAGAAGGACTGATTTTACCACTCAAATAGTGTGTTTCGGAGCAGTGTAGATCAAGCCTTTCGACATAGCCTGTTTCATTGTTGCATTGAATCCCCTTCCATTCGCAACAATTTCCATCTTCCTCGTCCTTCCATGAATACAGCATGCCATAGTCATCTCGGAGGCCTTGTTTGAACATAAGCAGCGCATGTCTCTCCCTCTCTATGCACTTCATTTCTCCAACCTTAGTTGCAAAGTTGGACCCGACAATGGACCCTAAATGCAATAACACCAAAAAAGCATGGAATTTGAGGATAAAGCTGCCCATTATGTATAAGTCGACAGTAACGATGCAATCTTTAGAGCAAATTAGCCGCTTATATAGATAACTTTTTTCAATCGGAAAAGAATATTTTTTTTTCCCCTTGTGGACACGTCAATAGGCAAAAGTTGGGTAAAGTTATTTACGCGACATATGACTAGACTTTTGGGAGAAGTAGGCTGGTACTAGGATGACTTTAGGGTCCGCCGAACATTGGAGTCTGAAGACTTTAGAGATTAGGATCCTATCGTTGTGCTTAAGTGGGATGTTTGTAAATTTATAATATTAGGAATTTCAATTGCATTAATTGAGATATCTTCATTTAAAATGTTTAGTTTTGATGCATGCCAAATGAAAACTTTTAAATAATTTATACAATACATTTTGGCACATGTTTAATAATATATAATTTAATAATAACATAAAAAATTTTTATACTAATAATGTATGAAAATTGTTCTCTAATTTTAGTTGGTCTTTATTTAAATCCAAGTCATTTAACGGCATAGTCAAATTCCACTAAGTATGTACAAGCGAATTAAATTGAAGTAACATACGTAGAACTTATTCGTACATGTGTAAAACATTTTTTGGGTACAGTTATTAAAGTAAGTAGTGAATGATCAAACTAATAAATCACAAATTTACCAAACCTAAAATGAAATTTTTTCCCCTTGAATTTAAAGGT
Organism: Pterocarpus santalinus; assembly: GCA_031439595.1. Taxonomy (NCBI): domain Eukaryota; kingdom Viridiplantae; phylum Streptophyta; class Magnoliopsida; order Fabales; family Fabaceae; genus Pterocarpus; species Pterocarpus santalinus. Next base: position 53,589,346 of record CM062526.1, read on the forward strand.
GGAAAGTTCAACCGAAAGTGACATATGTGAATGATAAATTGTCCTATCCTACAAATTTTTATACCGCTTCTTTTATTTAGGTTTAATTACTATATAGGTCACTATAACTTTACTAAATTTTTGATTAAATTTTTGTAGTTTAAAAATTTGTAATTGGGGTCTTATAGTATATAAATTTTTTCAATCAGGTTCTACCATTAAAAAAAATAGAATATTCATGAAATATTCCATCTTCATCCTATCACCCCCACTTGGAACTCGAAAATTCAAAACTCGGAACCTAGACCCTAACATTCAATATGTTAACATTTAGTATGAAATAGATGTGAACGAACTCAAAACTCAGAACTCGGACCCTAAGTTCAATATGTTAACATTCAGTATGTATTAGCATACTCTCACCACGGAAAGTGATACTCGAAACTCAGGGTTGGCACATTCTCACCACGGATTTTGAACTTGAAACTCGGAGGTGATAAATTAATACATTCTCATCTCCCAACACAGAACTCGGGAGAAATTAATGTAATGAATGGAACTTAGAACTCGGTTACTTCCGATTCCGAGTTCCGACTTCCTTCGCTATCTAACATTTTTTGTAACGGTAATTAATTTTAGGGATTTGATTACAAATTTTTATTTATTCTAGGGACTTGATTATCAATTTTTAAATTATAAAAATTTAATTAAAAATTGAGTGAAATTACATATATTTACAGAGTAATTAAACATTCTATTTATTAAAAATTACAGTGATTGTTGATTATTTGTATTTGATACCCCAAAAGAAAAAACTCATGTATAATTCGACGAAGAAAACAAAGTATCGGTACAAATTTCTTAAGCCGTGTTTATTTTACGAATGAAAAAGTAGAAATGCATCTTTTTAAAACACTTTTATAAAAAATAATATATATATATATATATATATATATATATATTTTATTTTTATGAATATTTTTACATATCTCAAACTTTAAAGCAAACATTTACGTAATGAAAGACCAAAAGAAAAAAAAAAAAAAAGCTTACGTAATTAACTTTTTCTAGTTGGGAAAAGGTGTTTTTATTTTTATTTTTTTCCGCTTTCTTTTGTGGACTCATTAAAAGACGAAAGTTAGGCAAAGTCTATTACTACACATATGACTAGACTTTTGGTAGTATATGATTTTGATGGTTTGTTTGAATGTGAAGAGAAAATGAGAGAAAAAAATAAAGAGAAAAATATATTTTCTTTTCATATGTTTAGATGAAATGAAAATAAAAAAAAAAAGCTGCTTTAGAATGATGTATATATATCCTTCTTGTAATAAATATAAATATATTATTTGAAATTTATATAATAAACAGTAATTAAAAATGTTGGTTTATTAATATTAAATTATAAAATGTTAATTGAATTTATTTATTTAATTAAAAATAAATATAATATAAATTTAATTTATAATATTTTCATATAAAAAGACTATCTAAATATTTTCACATTTTCTACCGGATGTGATTTTTTTTTCAATATTTTGTTTATCCCAACATATCTACAATTCTCTTTACACAGAGCAAAACATAAAACATCACGATGCTTATTCATTCTCAGAGGGTATATATTCATGTCTAGGTGTGGCAATAGGGCACATTTTAACTCAAATCAAACCCATCACGCACCCTATAAAATAAGCCTCAACTCATTCCTACCCTACCCTACCTTATCTATGAGTTTTGACATTCAAAATTCGAATTCTATTTGTAGGCAATCCACCCCTACCTGCTACTTCTTTTAAATATGTAAAAAACTATTTTAAATTTTTTTGAGATGAAACTATTTTAAAATTTAACTTGTATTCAGGGTATATTTAATATAAGGATAAAAATAAAATGAAATTTTTCATAGATTAGCTTTAAATGAAAAATTACATATTAAGCTAATTCATGAAATTTTATCTATATTTTTACTTTCATACTAAACATACCCTAAGGGGCAGATTTGTCTTGAACTTGAACCTGACCCTACTCGCACCCGAATCCGTCCCGAGTGAGTTCAAAACTTGACCCAATTGGGTTGGGGGGATGAAGGCTGAAGTCTTTTGAGTCCAAGATGACTTTCATGTATGAAGACTTTAGAGATAAGGATCCTAGGCTATGTCGCTATGAGGCCACTTGGATTGGTTTTTTTCTTTAAAAGATAAAATTCACTTTTTTTAAAAAAAATACTTTTATAAATTTTTAAGTGTATTTTGATATAATTTTAAAAATTAATAATACATAGTTTCTAAAAAAAATAACAAGAGTAATTTTTAATAATTTAAAATACTTCTCAAATAGTATATTCAAATACAAATAATTTTTTTTAAAAATAAAGTTCTACTAAAAAATTTATAAGCTTATCTGAACACATCCTGTGTTCAAGGGTTTTATAGATTATAGATAATTGAAGGGAATAATTCATAGTAAAATGGGCGAGAAAGGTAAGGGGTGGAGTGTTTCTTGTTTTGATGTTTAATAAATTTAATGATAGGAAAAAAAAAATCTCGTTATTCCCTCATTGACCCCACAATTTAGAAGAACAATAATGAGAGTTTCGAGTGATAAGAGATGGACCCATCCCTTCCCTTGCCATTCCACTCTTTTCTCTTAAACTGGATAGTATCATGTATTGCATAGGGAAACAATTTTTAAAATTAGTATCAATTTAGAGTTATTTAAATTTGTATAATACTTTATTTTATAAGATATTAAATTAATTTTTATAATTATTTTGGTACAAATTATATATATATATATATATATATATATATATATATATATATTGTTATTAGTTAATGCAAAATAAAAAAAATATAAGTAAACTAGACGTCTCTCCACTAATAGATATCTTTATTACACAATCTTTCTCTCTATTTTCAATACATATACCCCAAGTATAGTTATAAGATAACTTTTGTTAATGAGTTTAAAATTTGTTAAAAAAATTGAAGTAATTTATTTGAGAATTTGATTAACTACATAATTTTTTAAAAACAATTGTATACCTAGTAAAACAATGAATTAGTTGAAATGATATAACATATAAAGATATAAAGATTTTGAAACTAATTAATTAAATTAAAATTTAGATTTGCCTTTATTAGGTTAAATTTAACATAAATATATTGGTCATGGATTGGATGATAACTACTGCAATTATTTTAAATTGTAACAATGATATTTATATATATTATGATTATCCAACGATTGTGTACACTTATTTGTCTTAAGAATTTCAAAATTAATCAAGCGAAATTATAGATATTGTGTTTGTCAAGTTTAATTTAACATAGATTGAGCCAATATAAAATACAAGTAGATTAAAATATTATACAATTTTATAGAGTGTATTCCTAAAATAAATAGTTGAAATCACTTAAATTATCCTAAAGTTTTAATTTTGTCAAGTTTAAATTAACATTTGTACCTTCGTTTTTTATAAAGTAAATTAAATAATAGCAAGATATTAGATTTATAGAATAAGACAACCCCATATATGGTTATAAAATTAATTTGGTTAATATGGTTAAGTTAAAATAATGAGGGTAATTTATTTGATAATTAATTTTATAAACCACATATTTTTTTTAAAAACAACAAAAATTTTGAATTAGTTGCAATGATATAACATATAAAGATATAAAGATTTTGAAATTAATTAGATTAAAATTTAGATATAGCCTTCATTAGATAAATTTAGATATTCCCACTTTTTTATGTAATAAACATATTAAGCAGTGGAATGTTTAGTTTAATCAGTGTAAATAGGTAAATTATACCAAAATACCGTAGAATTTAAGCGATGCCTTTCACTCCACTCAGTGAACTCTCTATATATGACTAAGCAACTTCACGATTAATTTCATAAAAGCACCCTGGAATCAAGCCAAGCTTTATCGTGTGTTGCGTTAACAAATTGACGTCATAAATAAAAAAAAATCATGATTTTCAGAGCCCATGATTAATTTTAATGGTAATGACTTGTATTCATATCTCATATTTCTAGACTTCATACTATTTTTTATCATAGGCAGGCCTCCATCATTTTTTCATACTTTGAATATGATGTTATTACATAGACAGGTATAACATACACACCTGTTGCTATTCCTGGGATCAAATATCTGCCCTTTTTGTGTTGCCAGCCGGCAATCGCATTGTCTAATCGAAATTTCGCAGAAGGTAAATTATTTTATTTATTATTTTTTCACAACACAGCATATAATCAAACATTAAATCAACTGCTTTACTATAACGTATGAATAGTACAACAATAACTATTAAATTCTAATCTGATTAGAATTATTATATAAACAACTATATTGCCATTTCAGTTGCCGTTTATATTATTTTATAAGAATTATTGATTGCGGTTGATATTTTGTTTATTGGATTTAAATATCGTATTGGAATTACATTGTAAAGAGATAACTTGATTATAAACAATTATAAAAGATACATGATGGAGACTAATTTTTGAAATCCACTGCAGGAAGTTAGTTGGGTCAGCTCGGAAGCCGTGAGCCGCGCCAGTAGTTTCGACGAGGTCCAAAATGATAGAAATTAATTTTAAAATTTAAAATAATACGAGTTTGGGTTAGGAAGTTCTGTGGGATCAAAGCGGGAGTAGCTGAGAAAAAATTAGGAAGAATCCTCAAAAAGTAAGAGAACTTGAGGAAAGTGGTTACTTTCCACTTTTAACCCAAATATCACGCTTTACTCAGTTTCTAAGCAACTCCATGGTTCACAAAACAAACAAGTTTATTATTAATTTCATGGAAGCATCATGGAGTCAAGCCAAGTTTTATCGTGTATGATAAGTTAACAAATTGTATTGAAAATTTGTTTGGTCTAGCATAAATCAATATTATATATTATTTTGGGTTTAGATTAATTGGATGTCAAAATGATTAGACCATACTATTGTGGCTCAAAATTTTTGTTCATTATTGCTATTGGACTTATTTTGGTTAACATTGCTCATTGGTAATAGGTTTATAGATTTTTGTATGTGAACTTTTGCTATAATAGAAAGGTTTAGTCCATCAGGTTATTTTATGCAAGGAAAGACCAATGCGATTGCTAGCCATATATAAAGTGTTTAATTACCTCTATTGACACTATGACACAAAATATTTATTATGAAATAGAAGAAGTAACTCTACTAACATTCTTCTTGGATTTTTCTCTTATCACCGAATCAAGATACCATGTAACTTTGATTACGAAATTTTCATCTTCAATCTTTCTAGTTAATTCTAGTTTCCCAATCTCTTATTTATAATTATAAATTATTGCACATGTCATAATTAGAGTTAAAATTGATAAGTAGGGTTTTGGATTATTGCACATGTTACTTATAAAATCCATGCATGTAAAAGTCTTTGTCTCCTTTTAGTCAGAATAATATTACACACAATTTATACAAATATCACTTTATACTTGCACAATTCTTATTATTCAATTATTAGTTTTATCTCTATTTTTTTTTAACCCATCCATAGTATGATTTTACCATATAATATGAGTATGAGCAGCACTACAGCAGCAGGTGGGATGCGAAAGTATCATTATTCTTTCATTTTTATTTTTCATAGTTTTTTTTGGCATAATTTTCATTCAAATTATTGCATAATATATATGCTAATTTTATTTAACAAAAATTAGTTATTATCTTTGATTATTATATAATATTTATTAATTATTAGTTATTTATACCCTACTTAATAATATAAGTATAGCGTGAAAAAAATTCTTATAGTCGCTATTCTTCCACAGCTGCCGTGCTTTGACTCAAGTTTGTGGGGTACATTTTATCTCATATAACTTTCTCCTCCTTTTCTTAACAACTTGTCTTTGGTATCCCACTCTCCAGTCTCCAATGTTTAAAGTCTTTGTAGTCTCCATCAATTCTCTAATCACTCGCCACTGTAAACTGAATTATACATGGAAAAATTTTGATCTATATATGCTCGGAGTAAGAAACCCTTCTAGAAAAAACTTAACAATTTTGTTTCAGTCTTTGCTCTGTCCTTGTCACTCTTCAAATCAATGATTTAGATGTTTTTGGCAAGAACTTTGTTTTTCTTCCTTCACAAAAATGGAGGAAGTAGCTGTCAGGGCTACCTCTTGTTTTCTACATATTACAGTCTGTGTGGTCCCTTACCCCGATGACTCTCACCTTTTGTTGACTATTGACTCAAGCCAGCAGGAGCCAAATGCTACATTTTCATCATCGGAAGATTGATCAAGTTTCATTCCTTTAAGATAGCCAAAGCAAAGAGGAATAAAACCTATTAAATTATTATCTGTAAGGTCCAACATTTGCATTCTAAAAAGATTGCACGGGCTCCAAAGAATGCTAACATGAAACACATTTCCTCGTTGCCTAAGAATTTGCAATGAAAGACTTCCCCCAGCTTATGAAGGTATAATGCCAGATAATTTGATTATCTCCAAGATCCAAAATTGCTAAGGCAATGCTGTATCCCAAGGCTAGTAGAAGCTCACCATGGAGCTTGTCATTGTTCATTAGCTCATCTCCAATGGTTGCAGCATTGGAAAAGGAAATAATCCAATGCTGATAGCCTAGGACAACTTTTGAACCTACTAATTAATCTTGGATGTTTCAAACAACTCACTCGAAGATACGCTCAATAAAATTCAACTTCGTAATCTATCCTCTAAACAAAGTTTGTGGATTGGATTAAATAAGTTACCTCTCAAGATTAAATTCGAATTATTACTGCCAAGAACTTGTTCCCTCAAGTTTGTCAGTTTTTCTTGGGATGTGGACAGAACCATGGAATGAATTTGAAGCAAGTTGCACAAATTAAGCGGTGGAATGTTTAGTTTAAACAGTGTGAATAGGTAAATGACACCAAAATACCGCAAAAATTAAGCAGTGAAAAGTTAAATGACCATCGAATTGAAATGTAATCGTAGTAAACCTAATTAGACCGCATTTACCATTTGCCGAGCATGAATAGAGATAATTTTCAAGTAAATGCACTTTAAAGGACATTGATTACTGAGAATAACTATAAGAACGATATTATAATTCACAGTCAGTGCGACTTGTGAATCGACAGAGTTGATGTTCAATAGATACAAATCAACCCTTGTGTCTCACTCTATTTCAATATTAAGATTTAAAAGTCTTTGTAGTCTCTATAGTTCTCACTCGCCGATGGAAACTACAATAATTTTATGTGGAAAAATTCTGACATAATGATGGAGTAAGAAACACTTCTCTGGAAAAAGTCTTCTACTTTGTTCTCACTCTTTTGCTCTGTCCTTGTCGATCTTCAAATCAATGATTGAGATGTTCTTGCATGAAAAGTTTTTCTTCCTTCACAAATACGAAAGAAGTTCCCTCTGATGTGCCTCTCTCTGAATGTTTACCGTCACTATGATCCCGTATTCGAACCGCTCCTAGCCTTTGTTGACTGCTAACCAATGGGTTTGTTTATGATTAACCCTATAATAAGGGAATAAGGGACAAATGTTCGCGGCAGCAAGAACATAAGTTCCAGTAACCGTGTAGCTGCAGAAAATCCAAACCTTCCCCAGCCCAGTATTCAGCAGCAACAACAGGACAACTTTTTCCGCGGTCAAGGAATGGTTGTTGAAGGAAACTTCTTTGAAGAAGCCAACATGTCCAATAACTATCATGATGTTTGCAAGAGAGGAAGGTCAATTTGACCGGTTCAAAGCTTTGAATTCCAATCTTGAGACCGATACCAATCACAATCACAATCACAACAACAACGACAATAATTTCCATTTGATGTTCGGGCCCCCTTGTGATTTGGCATCCTTTGATTTCAAGGACGATATGCAAGGAGTAGGGATGGACGCATTTCAGAAACAGCCAGATATTTCAGTATGGTACCAGTGAATATGACCAAAAAAAAAAAAAGGTCGAATCTGAAAAACTCATCTGTCATGGATTCTTTGTTTTTTACTTCTCAAAGGGGTAGCCGCCTCTATCATGTGAGGGCTGAAAGGTTTTACTCCTATTTTTATAGTCCAGCCTAACCATTTTTTCGGGTTATTTGGGCTGACTCATCAGCTTTAGCACATTTTGATAGCTTTAACAAATAGACCACCAACTATTTTTTGGAGCATTTTAGACAATGGGAAATATGAACTAAAAAAAATTGGGAAAAATATTTTATTTCCTTGAACTATAATATGATGTATATTTTAATCTCTTATATTTTAAAAATATATAAATCAATTTAAACTTTTTTAAATATATAAATTGACTCTTTTGTTAACTTTTTCATCAACTGTCAATAGAAATAGTACATATTTAAGAAAATTTAGGGTATAAAGTTGCATATTTAATAAAGTTTAGGGGGTCGATTTGCACATGACCTAAAGTTTAAAGAGTATAGCACACGTATTTTAGCTAAAATACACATTAAAAAAAGTTTAAGAGGTCGATTTGTACCTTTTAACATGCAAGAACTAAAGTGCACACTATATATAGTTCAAAGAGGTTAAATGCCTTTTTCCTAAAAAAAAATGTACAACATTATTTTTCGAATTTGTCTTAATATGTATTTTAATTATCTTGTTAAGTTTTTGTCCATTGTTAAGTTTTACTATTGTTTACTCATACTTTTCAAGAAAGTAAAAGCAGATAATAATCAATTTTCTACTTTTTTTTATAAGTAGATAGGAAATTATTTCTCCCAAAGTTAGAAGCAGTAGAAAAGAGAAAAACTTATCCCTAAAATTTAGGAACCACTAACCTTCAAATTTTTTGTTTAAAAAAATATCACTCTAATTCTAGTTTAAAAGCCGCTTACTATTTTATCCTTCAAATTTTTAAAAAAATATCACTTTTTTTCTAATTTAGGAACCATTAACTTACTATTTTATTCTTCAAATTTTTATGAAAAATATCACTCTCATTCTCACTCTCTCTCCGCATCTCATTTTAGTAGTCAAAATAATATATTTCATGTCCTTAATTGTAATTTTATAAAAGAAAATTACTTATATATTTCTCACATTCAAATAATTTAATAACTAGATTTAGAATCACGCATTGCATGAACACCGGAATGAATATATGTTTTCTTGTTAGGAAAGAGAGACAAGTGATATTAATTGGATTAATATAGAAATGGTTTAGTAGAATATTCTTAATGGTTTGAAGTCAAATAATTATATAATGAGAAAATGTTCTTTATTTAAGATTAGGTGATAGTTTGGCAATATGTAAAACAAAGGTATTCAAGGTAAGTTTTAACATGGTGAAATATACATGTATGACATCCAAATAAGTTTATCCTTTTGATGCCATATTTAGTCTTTACCTCCTTTTCGCACATGTCTTCTATTTTACTCTTCTATGTGTTTGTGTGTTCGATTACTTATAGATTATGTTTGTTTAGAGCTTCTTTTTTTTATGCTTCTAATTAAGATTGAATATGATGATGTGTGTTTTATTTCCATTAATGCCTTTCTTATTACTTTATAAATGTCCTTCCCTTGATATAAACTCCTCATTTGATAATCATATTATAGTTGGTGAATTTGGTTCTTGAATTATATTAGAAACAAATGTTAAAGCTAAAATTTGTTTACTTAATGTGAAGGCAATTATATGCTTTTCATTTTTTTTTATTTTGTTATTTTAGAATAACAAAGATGTGACTTGTATTTGAAGGATCATTCCTATATGCTTCCTTTCAATAAGGGTTGGGGCTTGAAAATGTTGTTTGGAACAAAAGTTTTTGTAATAATGTACTTCTTTCAAGTCGATTGCTTATTTTTATTTGAAATATAATTGTGTGATCGCAAAAGTTATATAATATTGATGGCATGTTAAAGATAATCCACATGATATTTCTTATTTATTTAGTATTATAATTTTACAAATTTGTGATGCTCTATAAACTTTTTGTCGCGTTGGATACTAAATCTATTAAAAACATAATGCAAAATAGACATGTTGATCTCTTAACTTATTTTCATATTTTATTTTGATCCTTTAACTAATTTTTTTGTTCATTTTGGTTCCACAATTACTAATTTTCTATTTATTTTAGTTTTCTAATTAATTTTCCATTCCTTTACTCTTTACCATTAGAGAGACTAAAATGAATAGAAAATTAGTCGACAACAAAGGGTTAGGAGAAGCAAATGAATAGAAAATTAGTTAGGGGACTAAAATGAAAAATAAAAATAATTTGAGGGACCAAAAGGGAAAAAAATAATAATAATAAAAGGAAACATGTTAAATAGTTAATTAACTATTGGTGGCGGGAGATTGATATTTTTGTAAAGGTGTTCTTTTAATATTTAAAATAAATATTTAGTTTTATTATTTTTTTATTTATTCAAGAATCATTTAAAATAAGAATTTGTAAAATTTTAACTTTTGAATAATTTTGAGTAAGAAGTTTAAAGTATATATAATTAATTATGTTAATATTACTAGCTTAATGCTTCTTATCTTCCTTAAATAGTGGGACACCAAAAGTTGGCATAATTGAATAATAATTTCCGATGTCGTAACATGATAAGATGGGAGATGGATATTGTGTCAATACCACAACTTTGCTTTAGATTTTATAAATTATAAATAGATAGATATGTTTTTTACTTTTACAACAACATACACTCTTCATCAATATTTAAAGTCTTTGTAGTCTCTATCATTTCCACTGAAAGCTGAGAAATTGTGATATATTCCTGAAGAAAGGAACACTTTAGTAAAAGTCTTTACTATTTTGTCTCAGTTTTTGCTGTGTCTTTATCATTTTTCAAATCAATGATTTATAGGTTTTTGGCAAGATTTTTTTTTTAATTTTTAATTTTTCCCTTCCTTCACAAATGTGGAAGAAGTAGCTCTCGGATACCTCTCTTTGTACACAGTCCGTGTGGTCCCCTAACCCATTGACTGTCACCTTTTGTTGATTGTTAAGCCAACAGGGGCCATTTCTTACATTTTCCTCATCGGAAGATAGATCAAGTATCATTCCTTTAACATAGCCAAAGCACAGAGGAATAGAACTTGTTATATTATTGTCTGCAAGGTACAAGATTTGCATTCTAAAAAGATTGCACAGGCTCCAAGGAATGCTAACATGAAACACATTTCCTCGCAGCCTAAGAATTTGCAATGAAGGACTTTCCCCAGCTCATGAAGGTATAATGCCAGATAATTTGATTATCTCCGATATCCGAAATTGCTAAACCTGTGCTCTGTCCCAAGGCCAGTGGAAGCTCACCATGGAGTTTATTATTGATCATTTGCTCACGTCCAGTGATTGCAGCATTGGAAAGGAAAGTAATCCAATGCTGATAGTCCAGGACAAATTTTGAACCTATAAATCCTGGATCTTTCAAATAACTCACTTGAAGATACACATCATGAAATTCAACTTATTATTCAAGCTTAAACCCGAAGAGCTAGTTCCCTCAAGTTTGTCAGTTTTCCTTGGGAGTTTGGACGGAACCATGGAATGAATTTGAAGCAAGTTGCACAAATTAAGCAGGGCCGCGGGTGAATGTTTTATTTAATCAGTGTAAATAGGTAAATTATACCAAAATACCGGAGAATTTAAGCAGTGTATAAATGAATGTTGAATTAAAATATAACTGTAGTAAACCTAATTACAGAATAACTATCATTTGCCCAAAATCAATAGCATATGTCAAGTTTAGCTTTTAAAACTCCGAAATAATGGTTTAGACAAAAGTTATTAGAGACAAACCTTTACCCAAACCATGGTTTGAAACTTTCTAATTCATCAAAAAAACCTGAACAAGAACCAGCGTTTCCTACATCAAGTTCAATAATGTTCAATTTAAAACGAAAGCATCTAGCTTATATTAAACACCTAAAAGCTCATTAATCAAATACCCAAGAACAAAACTATGACTTGCCCAGTAAAATATCACAGAAAGCAAATTGATGCTCATACATAAAAGGAACCAAAAAAATGCTCCTTACACATAAACTAAACTGGATGAAATCAAGGATTTGACATTTCTATAAAAGAAACACAATATGCTTGCAGCAGCAGTACTAATATCTAGATAAGGCCAGTGAATAAAGCACTGTGTGGTTGTTATTGTTACCAATTATCTCACAAAGGCCCATATAAGCTACTCAGGAAAAAAAAAAAAAGATTTCACAGCTTGAACTCAGCCACCAAAACTCTCCCAACATAGTTGGCCCAACAAGAATAAAAGTTCAGTCTACATATCATAGGCTTGTTCAGTCCTAATTCACATTTCAGGTCAAATGGATGATGAATCAACATTGAAAATCTAAAGCACATTCAATTAGAAAAGGAATTTATATTCAGCCTAGAAAACAATGTCCAGCAATGAAAGCAAATTAGTTCTCAACAACTAAAGCCTGATCAACTTACGAAAGTAGCTTTCAATTTTCTCTTGAGAACACAACATTTATTAAGAAGATAGACTAAAGATCACATGCAGAAATGCCTGAAATTATAACTATCTTCACAGTTCACACCTTGAAACAGCAATAAAACATAAACCCAACCCAAAATCAAGCCTACGGAAAGATCCAAACAAACAAGCATTAACAGGGAAAACACAACCTCACAGAATGCACCATCAGACACAAATCTTGTTAAGACACACTCTCATGTTACATCAAACCACAATCCTCCAAATCCATTAACATTCAGCAAGATAAACACAAGGCGAAAGCATTAAAAAATATGGAACCATACACAAACCCATTTAAATTTTTTTCCCAACACATTTCATCAACACAGTTAATGCAAACCTGAAAGGGGAACAAAAAACACATATCAAAACTGATAACAAGAAAGCAAATACAGAAAGTAACTTAAACTTTCCTCCAGATTAAATTAGACGTTCCTCCAATCCCAATATCATGATTTCATACTTTCGCTACAATCAAAATTCAATAGTTCCATTTACTAATCAAGTGATATTCAATGAATTCTAGAAACATTTACACTGAAAAAAGAATGCCTTTTTTTGTTCATTAATCACAACTCTGATCAGTCAGAACCTGAACTGCTTGGGCCAGCTTCATCGTGATTCTTAACAGCAAAACCCACTGCGACTGTGATCATGGGCACGTTTATCAGAATGATTAGGTATATCATCTTCGTCACTGTCATCTTCATCAAAGGGGACTTCTGTTTATGAAAGACACAGCACTACTTGCTGAAGCTCTTCTCCTGCATGAACTCATTGTGTACGTACGTATAGTGCCCTCTTTCGATGTGACATTCTTCTTCTTGCGATTGAGCGGTAGGAAAAAGGACGTCTGGTTGCTGCTGTTGCTCATACTGAGATAAAGAGGACAATGGATGGATCAGAGATTTTTTTTGTTTTATTTGAGGTGTAACATACGTTATCTAATGCAACTTGAAGAGAAACAACTTTGTGGATGCAAGCAAAAAGCTGAAGATGCAAAACCAGTTCCTTAATTTTGATAGGAACCTAAGAATGTGCAAAACAAACTAGAGAACGTATAATGAACTGATACTTTACTCTGCTTCTTCACTACTGCCACTGTATATATTTGACCAATCACTGTTAACTTATGTTCCTTTATATTATATCAGCAGCAACGAATCAATCAACCCCAGTTGATCAAAGCAACAACAATTAAACAAATGGATCCTTAATAGCATACCATTAATATGCGTCCACGGAAAAAAAAAAAAAAATGGTTCTTCAAGGGACAAGAAATATTGTTCCTGTGGCAGGAAGAAAATGAAATTTTATTAGGAAGCTAGTAAAGTGAACACCCGCCATTGATATCTGCAACTGCTTCTATTGCATTTTTCTTTGTTTTTTCCATCAACCATAGCAAGGATCTTTAACTCTACCTTCTGCCATGGACCCAGTGAGGATAGAACATGAAGATTGAGATAGAGGAGGACAGAGAAAATGGTAAAGAAAATTTGAATCAAATAATTTTAAATTGTTATGCGAATCATACTCATATTATAACCAAACAAGCATGAACATGTGCACAAGGAAACAATGGGGGAAAAAAATCCTGCAGAAAACAAAATATGATATTCAGTACCTGAGCCGTTCTGAAGCTGAAGAAGGGTGTGAAAGACAATACAAGGATAAGGAGAATGAAAGCTTGAGAATTTGTGGCCTCTGTAATATAAGGTACGGCGTGCACTTGTGGACTTCTTTAATTTGTGGGCGTCACTGTGACTGTTGCACTTAAATCCAAAAGGTGGACACTTTGAAAGCAAATTTCTGGCCGGCATGGCGCCATTCAATTGCACAAATAATTCTAGTATAAAAAACTAACATGTAGAAAAATGGCTTACATATATAGGCGGGTTTTAGGGTGGGGACCATAAGTTTGGGCACACCATAGGCCGGGTGGTTTTGACCGATTGTTAGCCGGTTTTTGTTATATTTTCATTTGGCTCCTAAGTCAGTAATATTATGTTTTAACCCCCAAGTGAGGTTGAATAGCGTAGTTAGGGCTGCCGCTTGATCTAGGATTTCTAGTCAAAAGTCAATCTGTAGTAGGGAGGGAAAGTTGAAGAGTCGATCTTGCAACGGCTTATTTGCGTACGGCGAGATGTCTGGCAGTGGAGCTGAGTCAATTTCTGAAAATAGGGAGCAGGCAGTGATGGAGGTAATTCTTTTCGATTGGAGTGGTTACATCATTTGTATTGTTGCGTAGGTGAAGGTATATGTAAAATGCAGCTTATTGACTCTTTTTCATTTCATAGGACATGGAAGAGATGTCAGATTATATGCCTGAAATAGAGGATATGCAAGAAATAGAAGAAGTGGTCAGTTCTGAATCCGATGATTTTACAGAAGAGGATCCACTGTTTGGTGATTACTCTAATGCTAATTGTAAAGAGATGGCGGTAGATAATTTGCTGGACATTTCGCAGATGAACTTGAAGGGTTTAAGCCTTAGTGACGTTAAGGGTTTGCATTTTCCTGATCTGGATGTTGCCTTCTTATTTTACAATTGGTATGCGAAGATGAACGGATTTGCTCCGCGGAAGAGCAAAGTACATAAGAATAATAAGAAGGAAATAATTCAGCAGACTTTTGTTTGCTTCAGAGAAGGTTTTCGAAAGCAGAGGTCTTTAGTTGGTGAAATTCGAAAGTGAGAGCCAAAGCCACAGACACGTTGTGGCTGTGAGGCAAAGTTTCGTGTTCATGTGATGTGCAAACCGGGCGCTGGATAGTCACATACTTTTCTGATGAGCATAACCATGAAAGGTTGGAAGATTTGTACACTGCAATGCTACCGGCACATAGGAGAATGCATGAAGCAGACGTGGAGCATATGAATAACATGCTTAAAGTTGGCATTAGCACTCCTCATATTTATGGCTCTTTTGCTCATATGTCTGGTGGATACCATAATGTTGGATTTGTTAAAAGGGACATGTATAATCAAATAGAGAAGCAAAAGCGAATGCAAGCATATGGGGATGCAAGAGCTGCAGTTTCTTACTTAGAAGGGAAGGCCAGTAAAGATCCTGGATTTTTTTGGAGGCACAAAGCTGATGATGATGACAAGTTATTGCATTTATTTTGGAGTGACAGCACTAGCCAAATAGATTATAAGCTATTTGGTGACGTTTTGGCTTCTGATGCTACATATCGGAAGAACAAGTACATGTGTCCCTTGGTTGTTTTTTCTGGAGTTAATCACCATAACCAGACCATTGTTTTTGCTGCAGCTGTGGTGGCTAATGAGAAGGAAGAAACGTATATATGGCTATTGGATTAGTTTTTGGTTGCTATGAAGGGAAAGCTCCAAATTGTGTAATTACTGATGGGGACAATGCCATGAAGTTAGCGATTGAAAAAGTTTTCCCTAAGGCTCACCATTGTTTATGCGCATGGCACTTGATACGCAATGCGACTAGCAATATAGGTAACCCAAAGTTCACAGGACAGTTCAAGAAATGCATGCTAGGTGATTATGAAATTGTTGAGTTTCACCGTAGGTGGGAGTCCATGGTTGCAGAGTTTGGTCTTGAGGATAATAGCTGGGTTGCTGATTTGTTTGAGAAGAGGAAAATGTGGTCCACGACTCATATACGCGGTAACTTCTTTGCTGGATTTAGGACCACATCGCGGTGTGAGGGGTTGCACTCCCAACTTGGCAGATTTGTTCATTCAAGGATCAACTTGGCAGATTTCATGGAACAGTATTACTGCTGTCTTGATTAAATGCGGCGTAAGGAGTCTGAAGCTGACTTTGCTTCAGTAGTTAGGGAACCGGTAATGCAAACACAGTTCTAATAGCGAGATGAGGTTTACACTTGACACTTCTCGACTACGCCCACACAATTTGCAGAAGGAAAGATTATTAATTGAGAAATGCATTACCTCGACTATCGTCGACAGCTTCTCCACTGCTGCGGCAATCACATTCACCGTGACGAAAATCTCATTCCATCCCTGACGATGTGCCTGCAAGGGTAAGAAAAAGGTTCACATTAATACAATATCAGTTCAAAACGGTGGGAGTTATTATTGGTTTAGACTCACATGTTCATCTTCATTGGTGATGTTACATCCGTGGCCTTCTTTTGTCGTAGCAGGAATTTGACTGAAAAAGCACAACAAGATATTGTAAGCCATTGACCAACACAATACGCAAAGAGAAGAATATTTCCCAAGCCTCTTGTTTCGTTCAAACCTCGACACTATTTCCGTGCATGGCTGGGGTGGAGTATTTTCTCCTTCTTCGAGCTCCATAACAAACTAGGCACCCCTGACTTCGGTTTAGCTTGTCTATGATATCCACAGAGTCTGTTCAAATCGATAATGTTCCTTAGTCATGAACCTTGTTGGTCTTTTGGGTGAGCATGTGAAAAGCACTGGAACTCGTGCAGCTTTTTTCGATTGACTTTTGACATAAAGCTGTTGACAACCCATGTTTAGTAGAAACCCTGCTCTGCAAAGTATCAGGCACTGATACCTAGGATTTCATAAACCATGAAATGTCCACGTACCTTGCAGAGGATGTGCTCTGCCATGGTATGACCGTTTGTGTTGTGTCCCTCTCCAAGGTCAATGCCTTTGCTTCCCTGTAAACCTGCGACTTTGTGTACTTGAATACCATTCCTCGGAGGTTGGAAAATAGAACTTTAAACACTTGGTCAGTGGAAAATTGTCGTATCTGCCACTTATGCATATGTTGACATATATAGAGATAAAAGAGTTATAGACTTGCAGCATATTTCGCCGAGGCTTCACATGCTTAGTGAAAAAGGATTTAAAAAGATAAAGCCTATATAAAAATTTTAAATAGATGTGGTTATATACATTTGAAAAAAAAATTACAAGTATTGTTTTTAATACTTAACTGAAAAACTATAAAAAATGAAAAAAATAACGAATATGTTCTTATAAAAAAAAAAATAACAACACAATTATTATGTCATAAAAAAAGGAAGATAACACATAGAGTATATGCAGGTTTATAACGATCACAAGAAAGGGGATGCGCGAAGAAGTTCTTCCAGCACTTAATAGTTTTGTCCACTTAATTTTATTAGTTTTATTAATAAGTAATTTATATTACATTATTTTAAAAATTGTTGATAAAATAAATCTAAGTTATTTTATTATATACAATTTATCTACGATTATTTTAAATCTAAATTGTAGTATAATTAATTTTTAAAAAATAATAACATTAGAAATAGTATCATAAAATTAGTCAGAAAAATATTTATGAGACGCAGCTAATATTATTAAAGAAAACAGTTTATGTTGATTTCGATTCATTTATTTATTTGTCTTTTTAAAATGAGAACTTGTTCTTTTATTAAAAAAAGAGTATTTATAAGCATTATGAAATGTGTTAGTAGTTTTTTTTTTTTTTTGGGAAGAATTCAACGGTAGAAAATAGTTATTTATTTCACAAGTTAATGGTTCTTGAATAACTCTGCAGCAAGAAAAGAAAAAGTGATTTTTCAGTATAAACATCATATTCAAATGTAAAATAATGTTTTTATTCATTGCATTGACCGTTCTAATGTCTTTTTATGGGTCTGAAAAATTTCCACTGTAGAGGTAAAGGAGCGGGAACCAATGCATGGCATGGTTACTGGGAAAATCTGGAGCGGGAACCAATGCCACAATACATCGATGAGGCAGGCAATTTCCACAAGGAGGCTGGTACCATGCTCCACAAGCAGATGAAAGTGAATGCGTCCATGTATTTGAAGCAATCAATGCCATAGAATAGCCCCCTCCAAACCGAGATCGCTATGGCTTTGTAGGGGGAATGGTGATCAGAGTGAGCTTGACCATTTTTTTCGTTTTGTTGGGCATGCTACTGTACTAAGCTCCTTAGGGTATCATGTTGTTATCATATTTAAATCAGTCCTACACTTTGCATTTTAGTTGATATATTAGGTCATGACAATATATCTATTGCAGCTGCATGTGTTTTATATTAGAATAATATATTTTAATCATGCAATTATTTATCATGTAATTACTTCAACTACTTTCATTAAAAGATAATCATCAATTAGCCGTAAATATAAAGTAACACTGACGTCAACATATAATCATAAATAATCATTAACTAGCCCTAAATACAGCATTACGTTATTCTAACATAATTCTATAATATTAAATAATTATTTCAAATATTGACTTTTATTTTTTAGTTGCAATTTAAATTTTCTCAAATAAATTGTTAATTTTTTTATTATGTCTCAGATGCTGTAATTTTGTTTGTAAAATTTGATTTCATTGTACGGAAAACTAATTAAAACACGACATGTTTCCTGTCTTAATTTTATTTGATTTGATGAAAATTATTCCATTGCAAAAATAACATATGAAAAAAAGAGATATCTAAGCTTAGCAGACAAAAAATACAATTATGATCAATTTGACACACCAATATAAATAAATAACACAACAAAGAGTTGGATTCAACAATCTAATTATGCATAATAAAGGGTGAAAAGATGAAGATGAACTATAGTTTGACTTAACTATAAGATCAGAATGACAATGTAATTGATTTTGTCATAGATGATGGGATTCAAGACTTAATAGGAGAATGAGAATGAAAAATAGTACAAATGGTTAGCGGAAGTCCCTCTCTATATAGAGTGAGTTGCCTTTATATAAAGGACAATGAGAAAAACATTTGAGAAAGTTTGCTAACAAATAGATAAGATAACATGAGTTTGCTGACAAAAAATTTGAAAAGTAGTTGAATATTAAGACTCTCCAAAGCAATGACGGAGGAAAAATTTAGAAACTTGAGATACGATTAGTTGGTAATCTATAATAATAGAGATCAAATTTGAAAAGTGGGTTATGCAGATAGAGAGATAAAGTTGGAATGAAAACCGATTATGGATAGATGGATTTTGAAGACAAAATGTGTTGAAAATTTAGAATGATAGAAGAATTGAAAATTTGTATTGTTTTTTTTTTTTGGTATTTTTATGTTGTTTTGATAATTAATAGATAACGATGAAGATTTCGGAAACAATATGGCGTTCACATATGTTAATAAGAGATATTCCAAAAGTAAGACAAGCTATGATCAACATTTACATTTGTTCCTAGCCAACCTTTGCAGATCCGTGGGTTCCAATGCCCTTACATACATAGACCAATAAAAAGCTTTCATGTAGATTTATAATAATGACATGTAAATTGTATTTATCTGAATATTTAGTTTTGCAAAATTGTACTTCAAGAAATAAATTTTTTTAAAAATGAATCTTAATTTTTATTATATTCATAAAAATATCATTATAGATTAGGGTTGCCAATAAGGGCATATTTGTTCTATGAAGCTTGGCCTATACTCAACAAGACTGATCTATAGGATTGTTAAAATGAGTAGTTTGACCTGTTTAGACCCAGCTCATTTAGACTGTTTAGCTAAATGGATCAGGTCAAACTATAGTAAGTGTTAATGAATTTATAAAGTAAGCAATTTTTTCGAAGCTTGTCTCATGAAAAATATTTTCAATTACTTCCCAAATTAGCCCATCTAAATTTTCTATCCGCCAATTAACCCATCTAAATTTCATTATATTCATCTTAATGCACCAATACAAACAAAGCCATGTCTAGAATTGGCTACATTTGCATACTTACAAATAAACAAAAAAGCTTTCCAGCTGACGCCCTAAGTACAGCCTAATTCATGACTTGACAAAAAAAACACATCCAATCATAGCCTACACGTGTCGCTCCAAGATATGCGTACATATATTAATCTCACATATGCAGGCGTTACCTTTTTTTACTGAAAAGTCACTGCTGGGGGTTGATATACAATTTATAAATATTTGTAGTTAACTGGCTTCTCCCGATTTCCAGTTGAAGCCACTGACACGCCTCGTATCTAGAGCCAATCCGACAGTGTGCAGTGCGGGGCGTGCAGTGCGCCTCTTATTTCCAGCCCCAGGCTAAACGTGGCCTAGGTTTTAGGGCAATTCACTAGCCTAAATAGCTTAACCAAAATACTTGTTACTTTACAGATACAAAATTTTCGTCAGATATCCTAGAGTTACAAGCTGCACATACCAACAGAAACGTGGCATTCTTTTTTATTTGGGACAGCTAAAAACATGGCGTTCAAGTGGGCAAACTTTGCCAATGGGCCTTTGGCACCCACCTGGTCACCTCCAAGTTCTTGTGCCCCAATAGTGTACATGTGAGAGAGAGAGAAAGGAGAGACTGAACTTTGTTTTGAGGGGCCGAACTATGTGTGCTTGCAACATTCCTAACATGAATCTTGATTCTTTTGTTGCTACTATTACTTTAAAGGAACAATTGGTTGGCAGCCTTTGGCTCTTGTTGTCTTACTCATTGGTCACTCTTCTTGTCCTCGTCAACAATAATAGCATCAAGGAAAGCTTTGTTCCTCATTGAGTACATTCTAAATCTAATATAACAGCATTATTGCATCAAGCCTATATAATCCCCCCCTAAATTTAACTTATGTGTAAAGGTATCATGGATCTAAATGTAGGGCATGTGAACAACTGGGGCGTGATGAGGTGGGAGGCTTGCATAGCCAATAAGTGGAGTTGGAACTTCTGACCTATGCCTTTATGTTAAGGTCATATATTATTCCCTCCTACAGACAGCTATGCCCAAAATCAACCGCGCGAAAACAAGTGGGTGCTGTCATTTTCACAACATTCAAATAGACAATTATAAAACTATGGAGTGAATCACCTAAACAAAGTGCATGGGCCACTTTTTTCATTTTTATGCTCCAATCAATTACAGCTTGAAGTGATGACCGATCAGAATATGGCCCAGCCCAAGGGCTCCGTTGCAGGATTAAAGTGAGCCCACCGTTGAAATCGAAAGAGACAAAGCGTGACGAATGCTAAACCGAAAAATTGATGGTCCAATTCTCTTGCTTGTCTGGGCTCTAAAAACAAATTTAAAATTAGGTTTAAATATCTTTTAATTTTTGTAAATATACGTTATTTTAATTTTGGCCATTCTAAAAATTTTATTTTGGTTTTAATTTTTCTTTTTTTTTTATTATTAGATTTTTGGTCCATGCCATTTACATTTAATTTTAAGAGGTGATACTTATAATGATTAAAAAAATATTCATAAAATATTTATAAGTGCAAAAACAAATTCTTTAATATATGTAAGGATTAAACACAATATTTTAAAGTACAGAGCAAAAATTAGAATGATAAGGACCAAAAAAAGAAAGAGAAAAAAAAAGATCAAAATCAAAGCAAAAAATTTTAGAAACATCAAAATCAAAACAACCTATATTTGTAAAGACTAAAAACATATTCAAGCACTAAAAATATAAATAAGCTCTTCAACTATTTTATTATGTATTGTAATATTATAAAAAAATTAACTATTATAATAACCATCCAAAAAAATTGTAAATAAAATGATGCATACTTAATTAATAGTATAAAATTTTTATGCTACAATATGTTAAGATTAAATTCATAAAAATGACACCATATTAAAGATGAAATCCACTGCTTATTCAGCAAAAATAAACGAGTAAATATTTCTACTTACTAGCTTTATATTCAAACCAATTCAAACAAGTAAATATTCAGCAATATGATTTTTTATTTCTATGTCCATTCAAACCAGTTTAGCAAAAGAGTAAAAAAGTAAGGGAGAACTAGCTTTTATATTCGACTTACATGCTTCTTTTCTAAAGTATGGATGGACTTTTTGCCATAGGCATACTCATCCGGTTAGCACTTCAATTATTTAACACAAACAAAATATGCTCAATTATCTTAAACCTATAAATTTGATGAGACAAATGATAGACCTAATAAAGAATAGAGAGTACCCACCTCCGAAATGTTCAAGGATCAGCAAAACCTTCAGGTCAATGAAATTTAGCGAAGCAACAATAAATGCAAATGGAGCACAATTGGCTTCATATTCATATGCCCTAAAGCAGAGCAAAGTAACGAGTCTACCGCTAACGCATTCAAATAATAAAATAAACAATCGCGTCTCAAATTGTAGCACCACATCCCTCAAAGAATCATACAGGAACAATTTTGATGTTCATTCATACCCCAAATGCCCAAATCCAGGGTCACATTTTCTATGAACTAAGTATATTATGTACCAAGAATTTTTTTATTTGTTATAGTACGTAATTCACTTTCTTTCTTCTTTTTTTTTTTGAATAATCACGTTATACATAATTCATTTTTATTCAGTACAATTTTACCAGGTATAAGAGGTAAATTTTTTTCAATCAGTACAGTTTTATTTGTTATTAATTTAATTGGTACTAAACACATGTTAAACAACTCCCAAATCTAGAAGCCTTTCAACAGTAGGGTAAGAGGTAACCCCAGAAATGGAGGACATTTCAAGAAATATGGTGGTTCTGTCACTATATCAAACAACTTTTCAGCAAATAAACACACAACTAAATGCAACCTTTACACACATCAGGAGTCTGTCTTTTGAAAGTCTGAGAACTTGTAACGAAAAATACTCAAACATGGTCAATAGTACCAAGCTTGAAACAAATACCAAATTTATTTTACTACAGCCTAAGATTCATTCATCTGAATATATATAATAAGAAAGGGTCAGCAAAAGCGTGCTTTGAACCAAATTCCATTGGGTTTATTGACAACAGTAGTAGATGCACTCTCACCCCGTTAACATAAGAGTAGAAGATCCTACAAGAAACTTCAATTTCAGTACAGGTGACCAGCATTACAGGAGTTCAATTTCAATATGATGAGAAATAAATGCCTAGAAAAAAAGGTGGAAGGATTTTTCATTTATAAACTGAGAGGAAATAAAGAAAGTAAATAACCATTTAACAGAGGCAAAGTTTATTATCACTACTTATTGAACGATGAGGTATTGAGGGACAGAGAAAAATTTATTTTTGTTAAATAAGATTTTACTTAAATTAACCAACAATAGCAAGAAGTGAAATATAAGTTGCAGAGAGAGTAACAAATTTGTTTCATGGTAAATCTACAGCATCTGTAAGTGAATATCAAAAGTATTCATAATGAGTTCCATCGAAGAGGTATTACACTTTCTTCCATGTAGGCATTTTGTTAATCTCGCTCTTTATTAACAAAGAGACAATTCATTCTTCATTCAGTTAAATTCAAGTATGAAAAGGAAGAAAGAAGGGCATGAGGTGAAGAAATAGAAGTTATTACCTACGCATCATTAAGCCACGGGGAGCACTCAAACCCATTCACTATTACTTGCTGACGCAGATTCTGCCTTCCAAGTTGTTCAAGAACCTGCCGTAGGTTTCTCTCCAAGATGTTAGTACTAATATTGATCCTATGAAGCCACAGAAACCTATGAAGAATCCTGTCCCCATGCTCATGTATAATGCTTCCAAAAAGACTGAATTATCATCTTTCGCTTGTACTGCTGGTTTCTGATCTTTTGTTGTCTCTTCCTGACATTTTCTGTTAAGCGGTTCTCCACAAAGATTGGGCTTTCCTTCATAAGCTGAGGCATTGAAGCTCTGCAATTGTGTTCCAATGGGAATTTTGCCGCTGAGGTCATTATTTGACAAATCTAACATTTTGAGACGATCAATTTGAGAAAGACTAGAAGCAATTTTGCCTGACAAATGATTTCTTGACAAATCAAGAAACTCTAGTGATTTTAACTTTCCGATATTAGAAATGATTTCCCCACTAAGATTGTTCCTTGATAAATTCAATGAAACAAGTCCAAATTAGAACTCGATTTCTATTGTTATTTCCCCTCTGAGATGATTACTTGAGAGATCAATGCTTTCTAGAAGCAAATCTGCATTTTTGAAGCTATGATCTACACCTTTCCACATCAATAATAGGTATGAACTATAAAATGGGACTATCCAAATATATGAATCTCCATTTTTGTATTTATACTCATGATCCATTGATTCAGTTGAGCTTGCACTATCTTGAGCCATTGCAGTAAAATTCTTTATGCATGTTGGGACTCCTCCTGATAAGTTATTTAGTGAGAGATCCAAGACTCGAAGCTTTCTTAAGAAACAGAGAATTGAAGGTAGACTTCCATTGAAGTAATTGAACCGTAAGCTTAAGACTACCAATTGTTCTAAGCTTTCTCCTACCCATAGAGGTATTGGACCACAGAACTTATTTTCTCCTAGGTCCAACCAGGCCAACTGGGACCAATTCTTTAAGGAAGAAGGTAATTCTCCGGTCAAACTATTGTTTCTTAAAATCAAAGCCTTCATGTTAGTTAAGACACTCATTGAGGAGGGAATCTTTCCTTCCAATTTGTTACTGCTCAGGTCAAGAAACTCTAGTGAGTTTAGATTATTCCAACAATCAGGCAACTCACCCTTTAATTGATTGTTTGATAAATCCAAGATCCCCAAATGTTCAGCTGTGTTGTTGCTACACACAAATGAAACAAAATCTGAAAATTTATTTTTGGAGAGATACAGTGCACCTGCTTTCAACAAAAACAATGGAATGGAACCTTCAAAGTTATTTGAAGCCAAATCGATTTGTGGTGGTGGATAAGATAACTCAAGTGGTAAATTTGGAATTGTGCCGGTGAGATTGTTGCCTGATATATTGAAGGTATATATTGTTTGCAATTTTTCCCACAACCACTCAGGTATAGAATCCAGATTCCCAACATTTGCAATTTCAAGCAGCCTCAATTCATTTTGACTTTTGGGCCAATTTGGAAAATTAGACTCCAGCTTGCAGGCTGTTAGTTTCAAAACAGATAATTGAAAAGGTGGAACCCAACTAGTACTAACCTTGATAGTCAATGAGTTGTGGGACAAGATTAGGATTTTCAATTTGGAGAGGTTAGTGAAATGGGATTCAGAGACGACACCTTCAAGAGAATTTCCATCAAGGAACAATTTCTCCAACTCAGGAAGCAATCCGAGGCTTGTAGGTATTTCATCAATTAACTGATTATCCGAAAGCAGTAACCCTTTCAAAGACGAGAAGGTTGAAAGGTCTGGCAACGTGCCATAAATTTGATTTCCCGATAAATCCACCTCCTGTAATGAGGATTTGATGCATTTTGAAGAGTTATGAATAAAACTTGAAAGCCCTCCGCTCAACTGATTGTGGTTAGCCCAAAATGATTGCAAGGTGCATATATTCCCTATGGATTTTGGAACCTTGCCTTCTAGATTGTTGTATCTGAGATCAATGATTTCAAGTGAATGCATTATGTTGCCAAAATCATCGGGAATGGTACCTCTTAAGAAGTTGGCAGGAAGGTAAATCTCTTGAAGATTGGAGCTGAAGTTAAGTACCCAGTTGAATATAGTCGGTTGCGTCAAATGATTGGCAGAGAGATCAAGGATAGAAAGAGAATTGGAAATATTCAAAGGGGAATTAAGTAGTGGAAGAATATCATCATCAGAAAGGTCACAATTGCTTAGTTGCAACTCCTTTAAGCCTAAAAGCTTTCCAAGGAACTACAGCGAGTAATGAGAAGAATCAGTGAGATTAGGGGTTCCACTCAAGTCAAGATTTGTTAAAGCGGAGAGATTTGATAGCCACTCGGTGTTGTCATGATTTTGATCATAAATTGTGAGACTGTAATTGTAACGAAGGCTAAGAGACTGCAGTCTTGAAAGGTTCCCAAGTTGGAAAGGGATTGCTCCAACAAGTTTATTGTCGCTAAGATCAAGATGCTGCAGTTGCAAGAGATTTCCAAGCTGAAAAGGGATTGCTCCAAGTTGCAAGAGATTTCCAAACTGAAAAGGGATTGCTCCATCAAGACTATTGTTGCTAAGATCAAGATTCTGCAGTTGCAAGAGATTTCCAAGCTGAGAAGGGATTGCTCCATCAAGTTTATTGACGCTAAGATCAATATGCTGCAGTTGCAAGAGATTTCCAAAGTGAAAAGTGCTCCAACAAGTTTATTGACGCTAAGATTAAGATGCTGCAGTTGCAAGAGATTTCCAAACTGAAAAGGGATTACTCCATCAAGACTAATGTCGCTAAGATCAAGATGCTGCAGTTGCAAGAGATTTCCAAGCTGAGAAGAGATTGCTCCATCAAGTTTATTGACACTAAGGTCAAGATGCTGCAGTTGCAAGAGATTTCCAAACTGAAAAGGGATTGCTCCATCAAGACTATTGTAGCTAAGATCAAGATACTTCAATTGTGAGAGATTTCCAAGCTGCAGGGATTGCTCCCACAAGAGAATAACTCCTTATATGAAAATTATCAAAACCAGATGAGAGATTAAGATATAGTATGTTGGGAAAAGAACCCAAGAATTATGGGATGCGACTGGCAGTTGATAAGCAACTGAGGTCTAGATGCGATAAGTGCTGCAGCTCAATCAAAGAAGGATTGATTTCACCGCTTAGATTATATGTTTCAGAGCAGTGCAGATCAAGCCTTTCAACGTAGCCTGTTTCATTGTTGCACCGAATTCCCTTCCATTTGCAACAATCTCCATCTTCTTTGTTCTTCCATGAAGAGAGTATGCCATGGTCATCTCGGAGGCCTTGTTTGAACATGAGCAGTGCATGTCTCTCCCTCTCTATGCACTTCATTTCTCCGACCTTAGTTGCAAAGTTGGACCCGACAATGGATCCTACATGAAATGAAAACACCAAAAAAGCATGGAGTTTGAGGACATAGCCACCCATTATGTGTAAATCGACCAAGAAAGCAGAGTAACAATACAATCACCTTAGCTTAGAGCATTACAGCCCCTTAAATAAAGAACTGTTTGTTAATCGGAGAAGACTTTTTTCTTCTTTTCTTTGTGGACACGTCAAAAGCCAAACGTTGGCCAAAGTCATCACACGGCATACGACTAGACTTTTGGGAGTAGACTTCGAAGTCTGAAGACTCTAGTGTGAACGTGCGTAGAAAGTAAAGCCACTTTTGTGGCAAAAGTAAAAAATTGATGCACTTGTATTTGGGTGCATCAATACTTGCAGGGGTTGTGCGGATTTTTGCTATGCATGTGAGAAGCAATAATTCCTTCATGCTTTCGGTGGTTTTGTAGAGGGATTTGTAGCATTTATTCTTTGGTGGTAGGTGAACAAATTTGTTCCCCCTTCAGTAATAGAAGTAATGCGGAGGAAGGTGTTCTCCTCTATAAACAGAGGACTTTTCCATCAAGTGTTCCATCGACATTTCACTAATTGAGATTTAGTTTTTTTGGAGAGTTTTTATAATGAGAGTTGGATCTTCCTAATATAAGAGAAAATATTATTATTTGCTCTGTATATTTTAATGAAAAATTATAATTTTTACTTTTATGTAATGAAAATCTTTTTCATCTTGCCCATAGTTTTTTTCCTTATCATTAGAAGATTTTTTACGTTAAATATTTTGTATCAATTCTAATTTTCTTAACTCTATTTTAGTTGAGTTATACTATTTCCATAACTCTGGTACCTAATAAAGGTATTAGAGCCATGGGATATTGTAAATGCTGCAAGTTACTGTTCATGGTCATTGCTCATACATGTAGTTGTATACTTTTGCAGTATTATTAACATGTATTGGGTTTATTCCATATATGGTATAAAATATACAGTATTGCTCACACATACAATACTATTCATGGTGAAAAAGTGATGATCGGTTTAATAAAGAAATAGATTTTGGTAAATTCTATGGTAGCAAAATTTGACATTGAGAAGTTTAATGAGAATAAATTTTTCATGTGAAACTAAAGATAAAGGTAATCTTAAGAAAGGACAATTGCTTATATCATCCAAATTATCTTAAGTTTATATCCACAAATTTTATTGCTGAGATTAATTTGAGTACTATTATAACTAATAGGTGCTCCTCATAATTATCAAAAACCCTTTTTGGTAATGTCTTTTTTCTTTTTATACACCTTAAAAGTCAAAAGTTAGGCAAAATCTATCATTACACATGACTAAAATTTTGGGAGTAGGATGACTTTTTTTTTTTTTTTTCTTTTTTGGTCTTAAGAGCAGGATGACTTTGAAGTATGTAGACTTGACTTCTTATTTTGGTTAAAAAAAAAAGAAGAAAAAAAGAGAAGAGAAAAAACATAGAAAAAAAATGAAATGATTTTACTTTCATTCTCACTCCTCTGGTCCCCCCACCCACAAAAAAAATTGTAAATAAAATTTGTACAGATAAATTCCTCATATAACAATGATAGTTATAAAGACCTAAAAAAAAAATTAGTTCTTATTGAAAATCAATTATGTTAAAATATTGGAACATGTATACCTTCGATACTTATATCAAGTAAAAAATTTCCAAACTAATTTTTTTGCCACTAGCTTTTAAAATAAAAATTATAAATTCACATTTAACCATTTCTTATTATCAATAAAAAAAATTTCATTTTATTTATTGTAAACGCTGTTAAATTAAGGTTCTAATATATGAAATTAATATTGATATACTATAAATATTTTGGATGAAGTCTAGTAGTTTATCGGGCTCTATTATCAGGAACTTGAATCAAATAATTTTATAAAACACATTTTTGTAAATGTGGATGTCTCAGAATCCCCCTATCCTCCCCTCCCAAAAAATTATTAGGTAATTATGGACTATCAGTAAGAATTGTGATCATAAACCACTTCTACCCTAGTCTCTCTCCCCACTCCCCTATGCGGTCGACAACAAAAGAAAAACAAACAAAATTATTAAATAAATTTTGGTGCATACAAATTCCTCATATAACGATTTCAAACTAAAACTAACCTTTTTCCTTTTTATCTTGAGTAGATATTCACAAATATTCTTGTTGAGATTAATTTGAGGGCTATTATAACTAATTGATGCTCTTAATGATTATCTTATGCAAAAACCCTTTTTGGTAATGCCTTTTTTTCTTTGTGGCCATGATAAAAGTCACAAGTTAGGCATAATCTATCATTACACATGACTAGAATTTTGGGAGTAGGATGACTTCTTTTTTTTTCTTTTGGGTCTTATAGTAGGATGACTTTGAAGTATGTAGACTCGGCTTCTTGTTTGGGCTAGAAATAGGAGGGGAAAAATGGAGAGAAAAAAGATAGAAAGAAATAAAATAACTTTACTCTTTTCATTCTGGCTCCTCCAATCCCCCCAACCCAAAAAATGAAAATATTAAATAAAATTCGATGCACACAAATTCCTCATATAACAATGTTAGTTGTAAAACTCCCCAAAAAAAAAGTTAGTTGTTATTAGAAATCAATTATGTTAAAATAACATGTACGTCTTCGATATTTATATCAAGTAAAAAATTTCCTAACTAATTTTTTTGTCACTAAATCTTAAAATAAAAATTGTAAATTCACATTTAACCATTTCATGTTATGAATAAAAATATTTTCATTTTATTTATTGTAAATGCTCTAAAATTAAGGTTCTAATATATAGAATTAATTTTGATATACTGTAAATATTTTAGGTAAAACCCACCAATTCACTAAACTTTATTACTAGAAATTTGACTCAAATAATTTTATATAACATATTTTTGCGAATGTTGATATCTCATCATCCCCCTATTCTCCCCTCCCAGAAAATTATTAGATGATCATGGACCACCAGTTAGGATTGTGATCATAAATCACTCTTACTTTAGTTTCCTCCCCCCTCGAAACAACAAAAGAAAAAACAAACAAATTTATTAAATAAAATTTGGTACATCCAAATTCCTCAAATAACAATTTCAAACTAAACTATCACTTCTATAATGATTTTTTTTTTAATTAGGGAAGGGTTTTTTTTCCTTTTTATCTTGAGTGGAAATCCACAAATATTATTGTTGAGATTAATTTAAGCATTATTATAACTAATTGATATTCCTAATAATTATCTTATGCAAAAACCTTTCTTGGTAATGCATTTCTTTTTTTTGTGGCCATGACAAAAGTCACAAGTTAGGCAAAATCTATGATTATAAATGACTAGAATTTTGGCCATAAGATAACTTCTTTTTTCTTTTTTGGTCTTAGTGTAGGATGACAATGAAATATATAGACTTGGGGCCCCGGGGGGGGGGAGGGAGGAGAGAAAAAACATAGAAAGAAAATGAAAGGATTTCACACTTTTCATTTCGGCTCCTCCAATCGCCCCCACCCAAAAATGGAAAATATTAAATAAAATTTAATACATGCAAATTTCTCATATAACAATGTTAGTTGTAAAGACCCCAAAAAAAAAGTTAGTTGTTATTGAAAATCAATTATGTTAAAATAACATGTACTCCTTCCATATTTATATCAAGTAAAAAATTTTCAAACTAATTTTTCTTTCACTAGATTTTAAAATAAAAATTGTAAATTCACATTTAACCATTTCATATTATGAATAAAAATAATTTCATTTTATTTATCGTAAACGCTCTAAAATTATGGTTTTAATATACAAAAATTAATTTTGATATACTATAAATATTTTGGGTGAAGCCCATTAATTCATTGAGTTCTATTACCAAGAATCCAACTAATTCAATTCGATTTGTAAAGGTCCTAGAGAAGGCTTTAGGTCTCACAATAATTTTTTTTTTTTTTAAGGCTCAAATCTAAGATACCAAATTAAAGGGTTGAAGCATTTAATCACTTCGACCAACCCCATATTGGTGATATATTGTAAATATAGACTATCTTATACTGCTTGTCAATATTATGGCATCATATATACGTCTATTAAAGTAATTATTTACTTATATCTACAGTAAAATCATCTTGAGAAGTATTATACATATACACTAAAATAAATATATAATAAAATTTTAAAAAAGCCAAGTCACTGCTGGCACGAATATTTATCATATTATAGTATTAGTATATAATAAATTCATCTTGAGAAGAAAAAAAATTTCATTTTTAAATGAAAATAATAAATATAAAAATATAAAATCACCATTATGTTAATAAGATCATCATTTCATACATTTCTATTTTAAAATAAAAATAGAATAATGAGATTAAAAAAGATAAAGCATGAGGGTTAACAAGAAAAATATTAAATAATCAGTTAATAATAAGTTTGTTTCGCGAAGTAAATTTTTTTAATTATAATAAAATACAAAACAACCATTATGTTAATTTTTAGTATAAAAGAATAAAATAGTAAAATTAAAAAATGGAAAAAAATAATGTTAACGTTACTAAAAAAATATGAATTTAATTTAAATACAGTGACGGTGTAAAACAATTTTACACTGTCAATCAATAGAAATAGTAGAAAGTGCCAACTCACACAAATAACTACTGATTATAATGAGGGACCCACCATGATTTCTCACTTTTCCCTATTTTTATTGGTTAACAGTGTAAAACTATTTTACCTATCGGTGCATACCAATTAAACTCAAAAAATATAGCATTAGTGATTGAAGACAATAATGACTTAACACAGTTACAAAGACAACAATTCGTAAGTTTTGATAAGAAAAGTAATGGATCAATTATTTTTAAAAATTGAAAATAGCATTGACATGTAATACTAGTAAGAATACTTAATTAAAAATAATGTGATTTTATATTAAAAAAACTATTCTTAAATAAAAGATTACTTTTTAATCTTAAGAACTGCTTATGTAATTTCGGATTGGTTAGCAGTGTAGGTAATATTGGCATGGGTCACAATCCACTTATGCTACAAATAACCAATTTTGGGCAAAAAATCATTTTAAATAAAATTGATAAATATTAAATATAAAATAATATAATTCTTTGAGATATATTATTTGTATATAATATATCTAAGACATTGTGTCGATATACTCTCATCCACCATTAGATAGGGTGTGAGACTTAAATCAAGTAGGGTCTATACTCCATCCAATAATGAATGGAAGTATATTGGCACGATATCCCAAATATGTTGTGTATAAATAATATTTCTCTAATTTATTCAATGCATGAATAAAATAACTAGTTGACTTGGAATATATATGTAAATTTAATCCAATTGACCTGGTTTTATTACTAGTAACAAACTCTGTAGATCTTTTTAGAGTGCAACTTTCTTTTTTCATATTTACGCTTTATTATTTTCCATAATTTTATATCAAGAAACTTGTCCTCATCACCCAAAAAAAAAAGAAAGAAAAAGAAAAAGAAACTTCTCCGGAAGTAGGGAAGTTAAAAACTTTGTCAAAGTTAACTTCCTTTTATGGGTGAATAACATCTTCCGAATAAAATATATATATATATATATATATATATATATATATATATATATATATATATATATATATATATATATTGATAATGTATCAATTAATAAAATTGTAAAAAAATAATAACTTATGGTGGATAATTATCTAATAAATAATTATCTAATATAATTTAGTTTTTTTTTTTTTCAATTCTGTTAACTATATTATCAGTTCATAAAAATTAATTCCTTCCTTAAATCGTATAGTATCATTCATTAACAATTACATATATAAAAACACAAACAAATCATAAGCAAAAAATTTAAAAGGTTAAATTAATTATATTTTGAATTTAATTTAAATATACTGACAGTGTAAAATAGTTTTATACTGTCAATCAATAGAAATAATAGAAAGTACCAACTCACATAAATAGCCACCCATTATAATGAGGGACCCATTATAATTTCTCATTTTTCCCTATTTCTATTGATTGGCAGTGTAAAATTTATTTTTTATCAAATAAATTACATTGTGTTTTAAAATAACTTAATTATTTCAACATGTGCATAGAAAAATCAAATTCAGCCCAAGCGAAAGGTTGGATGAAAACCTTGTCCAAGCCATTGGGCTTAGAAGAAGAGTCAGGCCTCCTAAATGGTTCCATTGAGGCCACTCCATCTTCTATCGTAGCTTTCAACGGCAACAACCAACCTCCATGCCACTGTACCAGTACCATGAAAGCATATTCTTGAAAGAAAACTTGCCACCATTTTCAAGTTTCCTGCAAGAATCTCTCTCTTACAATGCGTTGGCACTCTTTGCTACTCTTATGGCTCCATGTCTTTCTCTTCACTTTTGCCTCTGCACTTTCTGTCCCTTTCTTGCCTTCAGAAAATGTCACACTCTTCGGTGACGCCTTCTTCAGTGACAACGCCATTAGCCTCACCAAGGAACAACTCTCTTGCTTTCCTTCTTCTTCTTCATTACCATCTTCTTCTTCTTCTTCTTCTTCTTCTTCTTCTGGAGTTGGAAGAGCTTTCTACGTGTACCCAGTTCGGTTTCTTGATCCCGAAACAAACTCCACTGCTTCATTCTCATGCCGCTTCTCATTCTCCATCGTTTCCTCTCCTTCTTGCCCTTCTGGGGACGGCATTGCTTTCCTCATAGCCTCAGCGACCGACTTCGGAAGCCTTTCTCGCGGGTATATGGGCCTTCCTGCACCCGTTTTGGACCAACAAGATTCTTACTTTGCAGTGGAGTTTGACACCAGCTTTGACCCTTCACTTGGTGACGTCAATGGCAACCACATCGGCATTGATCTCGGCAGCGTCGTGTCTTTTGCCTCCGTGGATGTTCTCTCTCGTGGCATTGACCTCAAAGGCGGGAAGCTCATCAATGCGTGGATAGAGTATAGGGATGCCATGAAGATGGTTCGTGTGTGGGTTGGTTACTCTTCAACAAGGCCTCCAACTCCTATTCTTGCTTCCCAGATCGACCTCTCTGACAAGTTTAAGGAGTTCATGCATGTTGGTTTCTCTGCCTCCAATGGCCAGGGCTCAGGTATTCATGTTATTGATCATTGGCAGTTCAAGACTTTCGGTTATTCCCATGCAGTGAGTCCATTGGATATGGTGGAAGAAGGGGATTGTTTCTTTTGCTATCCTGGGGATTCAGCTATATCCACTCAGCAAAATGTAGCACATCATAGAAGACGAAAGATTGGGGAGATGGCTCTTGGATTGGGAGGCATAACAGCATTTGTTGTGTCTGCACTGGGTGCAGTTGTTGTTATCTCTATTTTCTTGACAAAGAAGAAGGGTAGTGTTAGGCAGACTAGGGGAGGCCAGAGTTGTAGGCTTCAGACAACTAAGGTGCCAACGAGATTGTCACTTTCTGAGATCAAATCAGCCACAATGGGGTTTAACCGAGATAGGCTTGTTGGGGAAGGTGCATCAGCAAAGGTTTATAAAGGATCACTTCCATGTGGAGGAGATGTGGCGGTTAAAAGGTTTGAGAATGCTGATGGTTTGGACTGCTTGCACAATCCTTTTGCCACCGAGTTTGCTACAATGGTGAGTTACTTGAGGCACAAGAATTTGGTTCAGCTTAAAGGATGGTGCTGTGAGGGGAATGAGTTGGTCCTGGTTTATGAGTTCCTAACCAATGGGAGCCTCAACAAAGTTCTGCATAGAAACTTCAATTCTTCAATTGTCTTGTCATGGAAGCAAAGGGTTAATATAGTTCTAGGGGTTGCTTCTGCTCTCACCTATCTCCATGAAGAATGTGAGAGGCAAATCATTCATAGAGATGTGAAGACTTGCAATATAATGCTCGATGCAGACTTCAATGCCAAGCTTGG
Source organism: Pterocarpus santalinus (assembly GCA_031439595.1). Classification (NCBI taxonomy): domain Eukaryota; kingdom Viridiplantae; phylum Streptophyta; class Magnoliopsida; order Fabales; family Fabaceae; genus Pterocarpus; species Pterocarpus santalinus. Next base: position 53,624,333 of record CM062526.1, read on the forward strand.
GGATTTTGGTCTTGCAGAAGTGTATGAGCACAGTTCTAGCACAAGGGATGCTACTATACCGGCAGGAACAATGGGGTACCTTGCTCCTGAATATGTGTATTCTGGTGTTCCAACTGTGAAGACTGATGTGTACAGCTTTGGGGTAGTGGTGTTGGAGGTGGCATCTGGGAGGAAGCCAGTGGAAGATGATGGAACTGTGGCTGCTGATTTTGTGTGGAACTTGTGGGAAAAGGACAAACTCATTGAGGCTGCTGATCCAAGATTGAAGGGAAAGTTTGATGCCCGAGAGATGGAAAGGATGCTCCTGGTGGGACTTGCTTGTGTGCATCCTGACTATGAGAAGAGGCCAAGAGTGAGAGATGCAGCTAGGATTCTTAAGAAGGAAGCACCGCTTCCGACCTTGCCCTCCACTAAGCCAAGGGTGAGAATTAGGCCTCTTTGTCCAAACGATACACCAGAAACACAAAATGCTGTTGGGGATTGGCTCAGTACAGATGATGCTCCATATTTGACCCCTAGGAGCCAGTTTTACTAGGATTTTGTAAATTGAAGTCCAGATTATTTTAGATCATTGATTTGTGAGAAAGCATCATGGTTCAGGACTCTAAATGATAATGAGTCTTGTAATGCTTTCAGCCACAAGAAAAGTGCTTGTTTTCTTGTTTAATAACAACATCCAATTGAAATTAGCAACCAAGTCTTTTTGGTTTCTGTCACTGGATTGTGTTCTGGACTTTAATTCATTGACCGTTTAATCTCATGATGGCCCACTTTGCCGTTTTAGTCTTTTACTGCCTAATTTCATCAAAATGGTTAGTCAGCCCCTGGTTTAGCAGATCTCAGATGTGGGCCTACAATATGGATTACATCATTACCAAGAATGGACATTGTTTCATACTTATTATGAACAGGCAAATCATATTCTAAGGTTTTGTAACTAGCTCACAAGAAATTAATGAAACGTCAAAAATCAAACTATACTTGTGAAGGGCAGACTGCATGCTATGCATCCAGAGACTCAACCAGGTAAGCCAGAGGAGTTTTGGGAATTCCCACTTAATTTCCTACAATTTATCAAGTTCTTTTACTAAAGTTAAGACACGTTTACTTGACTTCAATTGTACAATTCACCGAGGTGTGAAATGACATATTCTAACATATATGTTTCATATCATATCCGCTTATCAGATACTACTCCAAATCCTACAAGGAGGAATCACTCCCTTTCAGTCTAATAAAATGGGGCATGGCTACAGTCATGAAAACCAAAACATTTATTTACTTGGGCATTGGAGTGTCCTTTGTTGATTTCCGTTGTCAAGTGAATCCAGGTATCATGAAGTTAACATTGAAGTGAACAACGACCTTTTTTTGGAAACACCTTTAGGATTAACCAAAAAAAAGGGGTATTTCTTTACTCTAATGAGGTCCATGACTTCTTATCAGTTTATTAGTTGAATGGAAATTTTAGCTAGGTCGTGCAAAGTGCTTTTCGTGAGGGCCACCTAACATGAAAGAGGTGGTGGCTTTTGGATGATCTACATCGACCACCTGATATGCTCTTCAGTCTAAATAAGCGATCTTTGAGCAGAAAGAAAGAAGATTGAAGATTCTGTGTGAAATTATATTTTGCACTATAACAATATGGAATATTAATATGATGCTTTGAATTTCATCAGTAAGAATGTGATGTTGCAGGCTGAAACAAAATGTCAGAAGAAGCAGTTTGTCAGACATGTGGCAATCGTGGCATCCCTGAGGCTCTAAATTACTGCATGACATGTGGGGAAGCTGCTGAACATACGTAAGTTGTTCCAATAGGAAAACTTGTGATATTTTCCCCAGCAGGCATTAAGAGTTTTCATGCTTCATGGTTGAAACTAGGAATGTAATCTGTTAAGAAGCAATTGTTTAAAATCACCTAAGATTCATTTGAATTTATGTTTGTCGATATGATGATTGGTAAATTTCTTGATATTTCTGTTGCTGATCGGTTTTTCTTCTTTGGAAAATAGGCTACAAATTACCATACTAATGTTATTTTTTATTGGTTAACATTATTTTGCCTATCATTTGACTGGCTAAATATGCTCTAGAATTGGCTATTTTTATTGTTTTTCCAGTTACTATTTAGAGAAGCTGCCAGAAGACTTAAGTGAAGACATCTCATGGACTTGTGAAAGTTGTATGTCAACAACAGTGGGGGAATTGTCACAGAATCCTAGTGCTGTTCCAGTTGTTGAAGGCCAAGGCACTGGCACATGTATACAAGAGGCTCCATATACTAAAAGGCAGAAGAGGAAGTGGTCTACCACCAACTCAGCTTCTCCAAAAATGGGAAGGAAAAATAGAAGCAGACCTCCTTGCTGCACGATGGATTGTGCAGAGCCAGACACTATTACCCTGCAAAAAGTGGCTAGTCAAAAGAAGGCTTCAGGTTTTAGAAAATGAATGAGAAAGTGACAATTAGTCTAACTGCAAGAATATGAAGGATCTTCGAAGATGGGAAGGTTTAGGAGACACAGAGGAAAGATCAGAGATGTACGACCAATAAGATGGAAGAAAGTTTCCACCTGATAGCAATTTTAGAGAAACTCTAGTGACGTCGGTAGCTATTGCTAGTGATGATGATGACATCTGATGTGGTATCTATTTTTCAGTAACCATATTACAATTCTAGAGTAGCATAGCTTTTCAGTTTGGTTCTTTGTTGGTTGTTTTTTTAATGACTACATTATTCTAAGTGGATACCATTGACTGTTGCATCAGATCATTAATTAATACTGTGAATGCAGATCCTTTAGAACCTTGCTTCCAGGTTCCAAGTTACCTAGTTCTCTATTATCAAATTACTATATCAATACATTTCTGAGTAAGCTCTGTCATCTCCGGATTTTAATTTTAGTCAATTACAAAATAAAATGTTCTACTTAAATGAGTCCACCCTCGGCAAGCAAATCATAGGAAGCAAAGCTGTGAAGATAATGGTTATCCAATTCTTGATGGCTTTGCTGATATAGGCTAATCTGGAAGATGTATTAGCTGAGAATACAACTACATAACGCCATACATGGCATTACTCGGCACCAACAAATGTCGAATTCAGAGTCAATCAGGTTGTTTTCTGATTAGTTGATGCTGAAAATATGATGAGCAACTGTTATCAATAAAGTACATATATATTCTGATAAGGCAGGAAGAAAAAAAAAAAAAAAAAAAAAAAAACTAGCAGTTGCTTGCAGAGAAACAGCTGAGTGCTCAAGTTAGCTGGCAACAAATAAATTGATTAGTAGAAAGATTGGCTACATTAGCCAAACTATGAGATCATCTGAAATGAGTAATGACATATTCAGCATTTTTTTAAAGGGGCACTTTGTTAACTGTTGTACTTTCCATGGCGGGGTCAAATAACTTCCAACAAGTGGCTAAAAGGTGGTATAAACCTGGATAAACCATGAAGTAATGCTATACTGGCCGAGTCCGAGACTTACTGATAGCATTAGCAGTAAGAAACTGAAGAAAGTACTACCGGACTAAAACGTGGATGTAGTGCAGATTTCCTCTATAAAATGATCAAGCCTCTTCATTTGGAAGAATCATCATTAATCATTCGATGCTTTTCCTTTTGTGTTTTATATACTTTTCATGTTAATATGTATGTTAACTAATTTTCTAGGTTCCACTGTAGTTAATTCTTAGCCATTTCTCCTTTTTTGATAATCAAACTGGTTCATTTAAACAAACAAAACAGAAGTACAAAGGGCAGTAGGCAAAAACAGGAAAGGAAGAAAAGGGGCTGATATACCATGAATCGTGCTAGAAGCTGTAACAGACGCCTCGCGTGCAAACTGTAACAGAAAGATATATCATATAACCATGTAACACCCCCCCCCCCCCAAAAAAAAAAAGATTCGGCCTAAATTTACAATACTACCTTGATATTATAAAATATCTACCCATAAGGCATTTCCATATATAACTGCTTCTCAAAAGCTAATTTTGCACAATGTGAAACTTCAGCTTTAATCAAAATATACACGAGGACAATTTAAGTTTAAAACATTCACAAAACATACAAGTTCAAGGCAAACTGCTGTTGCAAGGATTGGACTTACTCAAGACTAGTCTCATTAAAAATACCGATGACCTTGGTAATTAGTTGGTACAGTATCAGGGCCTAGATATCGCTTATGGCTCACGGCAATTGTACAGCCAGTGTCCAGCGCCGTTCTGACAGAAGCATATGCAATATTTAACTGACGCTATTTCCCAGAACTGCACCCAGCTCTGAATAGCTTTCTCCACTGTCAGGCTCTTACAAGCAACGCTGGCATAGTGGGCATAATTAGGCCAGGAAAAAGGTGTCACATACCCTTTGGGGGATGGAACGGGGCAACGTAATATTTTTTTCTCTTTAGGTGAATAATGACTTTCCCTAAACCCAAATAAGGATTACTTTACTCAATCAATGGTTGGGCTTGATGCAGGACTTTTCTCTCCCGTTCATTTTGATTAGCTCATCACTAAAACAGCATCTTTAAATACGAAGATGCGAAAAAGAGGTAACTTAGGGGAAAAAAATAATAAAAATTCAAAGCATACAAAAATTGTTGTCACCTGAGGTCGGAGATGGTTGTTCACACCGAACTAGAAGAGTAAGTGTTTGACGACGTCATGCGGACGCCGTCGAGGGCCTTGGGATGTGACATCGCCAGAGAATGATAACATATTCAACGACCGAAAAGAGCGGTTGTCTGGCTGTCGGGTGTTTCTGAACTGTGTACAAGATTTCTTTTTTCAGAAATATTATTTAGTACGAGTAATATTCGTATGGTTTCAACTAATAATGTTAAAAGAGATAAATTTATAATTTTAAATTTTAAACTGCTCCATAATTTTTGAAAAGTTTCGTTTTTCATTGGTTATATATTGTTTTATGCACATTCATACTGTTGTTGTCCGAGCTAAATAGTAATGCTCCTTCTCTTTTCTCCGTTGGTTAATGTTTATTGTTTAATAGATTAATTTTCATATTTTAATAATGTAAAAACTTCTTTTTTCTCTGTTGGTTAATGTTTATTGTTTAATAGATTAATTTTAATATATTAATAATATAAAAAATTAATAATATTATTTAATAATATATTTTTATTTATAAAATTTTTAAGATAATAAATGATTGAATCAAAAATATTTATCTATAAGACAATATTGAATATGTATCTAAATTTTTTTTAAACTGACAATCCAATCAAATTACACTCATTGTCTAAACCAAGATTAAATTATTTATTTAATATTTATGTTATTAAGGTTCATTTTATTCTTATTTTTACTGCATTTCAAAGTTTTAGTTTTAGTTATTTTAAAAAATAACATTAAACATATTTTTTTTCAATATATTCTGTCATGAATAAATTAAAATTGTAATCCTTCAATGAACAGTAAAATTTTTTATAATAATTAAAATTCATACATTCAAATTTTACCGATGAAGAAGAGCAATAAAATTTATGTATAGAATGTATTTTTTTTAATATTTAAAATTTTTGACATTATTTTGAAATAAAATAATAATTAAGTTATCTATGATGAAGTTCTCATAGATTTGAATAATTGTTTCTCTTATTACTTCTTAATATTTTTCATATAAGCTACTTTTTTAAAGTTATAGTATCTCTTTCTTAATTCTGCTTTTTTCACAGTTGCTTACAGAAAATTTTCACTTCAGAGCAGTATAAATTTTCAGCTACCACTAAACATGTCTAAAAAAAAAAAAAAAAAATGGATTAGCTACTGAGTCAATCTACACTTTAATTCCTAAAATAATTGACTTTAAATAGATCAATCATCCCTAAAAAGAAAAAATTGCTAAGACATTAGTCTTTAGGGGCAGGCTATTAGTACTTTTTTTTAATCTATCCATACTCTCCATTAATGTAGTATATAACTTTAATTTCCTAAATTATCCTTATCTAGATAGATTAATTTAATTAAAATTAAATTTTAATTATTATGTTATTATTTGTCTATTCACACTCCTAATTAAAAGAATTACTCACACCTTTAATTTTTTTACAAACTCTTTTCTCTACTCCATCGCATCACGTATTGCTCTAATTTATCATATTATATTTTTCTCTGTATCAAAGAAAGTCCTTAATTTATTAATATTTTTATATTTATTCAAAATTTCCCAAAAAAATTATATGCAAATATTTACAACAATATTCATATAAAATCATAGGTTTTAAGTAAATGTATATCACAAAAATGTCTAAATAAAAATTTAACATCTAATAATTAATAAACATATATAATACTATCTATAAGTGTGGGTAAATTTTTTAAAACTTAAGAAGAAAATAAATTACAATAAATTATGCATACAACCTAGTATAACCTATTATTAATTTTTATGAAGGCTCATTGGGATGAATTAATATAAGATAAAAATATATTAGCTTTTGACATATATTTTTTTTATTTATGTATGGACTTGTTATTATCATTAGTATTATTTACTTTTTATTAATTATTGGATATTAATTTTTGATTTAATTACTCTACGGGTTTCTTTAGTTCACTCAATTTTCAATTAGATTCTTATAATTTAAAAATTTATAATCAGATCTTTATAGTATATAATTCAATTAGGTCTCTGTTGTTGTGAAAAAATGAAATATTTATGAAATATTCTATCTTCATTCTCTCTTTCACTTGAAACTTGAAACTCGAAACCTAAACTCTAAAGTTAAACATGTTAATATTTAGTATGAAATAGATGAATGGAACCCAGAACATGGACCCTAAAGTTCAATAAACGTTCAGTATAAAATAGATGTGGTAGAACCTGAAATTCATAATTCGGTAGAATTATTTTTGTAACAGTGGTTAACCGTAGGGATTTGATTGAAAAATTTTATATCATATAGAGAGTTAATTACAAATTTTTAAATTATAGAGACCTAATAAAAAATTGAATGAAATTATAAGAATGTGAAGAGTAATTAAACCTTAATTTTTTATTGATATATTTTGATGTTAAACATTTGCTTAAAGCCTATGTTTTTACCAGTTCAAAAAAAAAAAAAAAGCACCTATGTTTTTACATAATTTTTGTTATAAATATTTGCATGTTATTTTTTGGAAATTTTGAATAAATATTAAAAAATGGATAAATTAAAGGAATAGAGGGAAGAGTTATGCAATGAAATAGAAAGAAAAAATTTATGAAAACAAAGATGAGAGTAATTGATACCAAATAGAAATGTAAATAAAAAATAATAATATACTTAATTAATTAATAGCATTAATTCATTTAAATGAGAGTAGTTTAAAAAATTTATGTTATAAACTAATAATGAGGGTTGTAGATAAGTAAAATGGAGTTTCAATAGCCTCAGCTTAATCATTAAGGTTAAGCATGTTTTAACAAGTTAGTTTTTATGTTAAATTATATTAGTTAACTCTTAATGAAATGGTGACATGGACCATTAACAGAAATGAACACATAAATTTTATATTTTGATAAAAAAATTGAAAACAATAATAAGATAATTAAGAAGATCCGTAGTTGTCCCAAAATTCAAGAAGCAATAGAGCTCTTATACAAAGGCTAGATTGTGGTGTTGTAGAATTAGGGTTTGTTTAGTTTTCATTTCCATTTTCTATTTCCATTTCTTGTTTTTAATTCTAATTACAAAAATATTACATTAGTTTTAATGTTCTTATTGGTTTTAGAATTTTACGAAGAAAACATAAAAATAAATTTAAACATATTTTTGTACTTTTTTGAAAACTTAGATACCAAATAGGATCCTTCTATTAATGTAATTAGTTAATAACTTTTACAAAGAGGATAAGCATATTTAGTTATTAAAAGTTAGAGTATAAAACATTTATTATTTAGAGGGCATATTTAAAAATAAAAATTAAGTTAGAGAACAAATCAATTATTTTTGTCATATAATTAATATTTTATATTTATTTTCTTTCTTCACATGAGTTTGTCACGTGAATATTACCATTGGTCCATGTTTGGAAATGCATATTATTTATCAAAAGAAATGTTTTAAATATAATCTATTATGTTTACTAAAAACAAATAAAATGGGTTATAATCTTCAATTTATTTTATTTATACTAGAAAAAAATTGTCAAAAGCATTACTTTGATCTTTTTTTTAAGCATAATATTAAATTTTGAATTATAAGTAGAAAATAATTTATTTTGAAATTATGATAGTTTTACCAAATTGAACTAAAGTATTAAATATTATATAATATAAACAAATTGTTTCATTTTTTTTCATACAATTAAAACAAACACGCTAAATTAAAAATCACTTTTAAATTAATTCATTCAAACAAAAGATCAGTTTTATCATAATCAATTATAAAAAAATTATATTTATAATCTATTATTAAAATAAATTTAATTTTATGATTAATTCAGACAAACCCTTGGTGCCTTTTTGAAAAATAAAAAATTAAACACAGATTATTAACATCCGCTTACCGGTTACCTTGTTTCTTTTTGGGTTTACCCATTCTCAACCTTTGCGACTTCCAATTCCATATTCTCTCTCGAACTTACACCCGCCCAGACGACAGTGCACAAGGAGCGTTCTTTAGGCTTTTATCCCTTCCTTTAACTGAAAGACATAGATTGGAACACTGCTTCCTTCACATTGCAATGCAATTTTCCCTTTGAAACCCAACACTAATGCCTCTTCAATCTGCTCCATTCTTATGACCCACCCTTCAACCTAAACAACACTATGGTCAGTCACTCCCCCTTTTTTTTTTTATTACTTCTTTTTCTGGATAATGGAGCTCTGGATTCAAGTTTATCATATTCTGGGACGTCAAAAAACTGTTATTTTTTTGTAAATAGAATTTGGAATGTTATATTCTTAGTTTGGTGGGTTTGTTTATCTCTCTCTTTCTTTCTCTCTCGTTAAGCGGTAAGGAAAGTGGTTTTAGGTGATACAAGTTTCTTTCTTGCTTTTTTCTTGAAATGTGGTTTAATTCATTATGCTATTATTTTGATTGTGCTTGTCCCATAAGAATTAGTTTCGGTTATGTATGTTATAGATGCAGGATAGGATAGCTGCATCAGTGATTTTGGAAGTTCAATGCTAGATGGCCCGGTGAAATTATTGTATTAATCATCAGTGATTGCTTCTTAAAGAGGTTTAGGGCTAGTTTGAGCGAGCTTCTTAAAAATGTTTTTTTTTTTTTTTTTATGTTATCTTTTTTTGAAAGATCTTTTAAAAAGGTATAGTTGGGAGGTAATATTTAAAAAGGTCTTCTTTTGTACTCAAACAACTTTCATGTTAACAGACAAAAAAAAAAAAAAAAATCTTTAGAAGCTCAAAAGTGTAGCTTTTGAAAAAAGAGAGTACAATTTGTGCTTTTTCTAGTGTTTATTTATTTATTTATTTATTTTTTAAAGCTTATCCAAACATGCTAAAAATCATGAAAAGTACTTATTTTGTTAAAAGAGATTTTTTTTTTTTTTACTCAAAATGGCACATCCAAATGAACTCTTAGTGCATTGGTTTTGGTATCATTTAATGGTTTTGATGAAGGAAATTATGAGCTGTTACTTGACAGGGATTCAACTTACCAATTGAACAAACCAACATTTCTACTTGTGCTTGGTTTAACTTTGTAACAACTGAAGAATTGCCGATTTAGCAGCCCTTTTGGAGATTCCTCTTTTTTTAGGACAATGCATTGTCCACATAAAATTAGATAAACATGATAAAAAAAATTGAAATGAGCGGAACAGAAGAATGAATTGTTAGTGTTTTGCAACAGCAGATGCAAAATTGGAATGCTTATATTCTGATCTGTAGCAAAAATGTTGGAGCACTAAATGGAGCGAGTTTTTTCCAACTTTAAAGAACTGTGATTTTTGTTGGGCACGCACGACTCCAAAACTAAGCATAGTTATGAGTCACAGCTTTTATATACGTGTATCTACCATAGTATTATATTTGGAGTTGCACTTTCTTTCTTATGAGTTGTGAACCATTTCAATTAAACTCTATACATTTGTTATAGGAAACCGTTTGTCTCAAGTGTGGTGACAAAGGTTTTCCAGAGACCTTGGCGTTTTGCAATGAGTGTCAGGCTTATGCTTTGCATAGGTACTTATTCTTTACTCCCTCTCTCGGCATTCTTGGATGCCCTTGTAACAAATATTTGTCTCATACTTAGTTCCAGATGGCATTACTTCTAATGTGCCATTCAGATATTTTTTGAAATTTCTATTTGAGCGTATTGGAGGTGGGAGTTACAATTGGACAATCCAAAGGATAATTGAAACGAAATGATACTTCCTGCTTGGTATTAATATCATAACCATCTTTTGTGTATAATATGTAGTGATTTTTGTATGTGTCATATATTCATACGCATTATAAAATAGAAACTCTGCCTATTTGGGGAGTGTAATTATAATTGGACAATCCAAAGGATAATTGAAATGAAACGATCTCCCTGCTTGGTATTAATACCCTGACCACCTTTTTTTGTATAATATGCATTTATTTTTGTATCTATCATATGTGATATAAAATAGAAACTCTGCCTATTTGGGGTTTGTTGCAAATCTTTACATAGTCAGTCCCACGCCTGGATAAAAGAGGAAGGTTGTGTTAGGCATTTAATAGCCAAGTAAAACTTTGTTGAATCTTCATGACATGGATCAACAAAGAAATTTTGAATGATTTGTTTGCAAACATAATATATGATTGGACACAATGACATCGTTTAATCCATGATGTCGCTTTGTTGTTGTTTATGTTGTATAAAACAGAGATATGATTTCAGATTTTAGTAAAAGTGCTTTTAAAATTGTGATTTACTTTTGTAGCAGTTTTTTATCATCAGTAAATAGCTGTAGTTGCGTCTCTTTTTATTGCCATAATGATGTTATTTAAAATTTCTATTGGTATTGAATGTGAGACTTGGGAGTGTACCCATTATAGTTGGGTTAAGTAAACCAAAGAAGAACTGAATTGATAAACAGCACAATTGTTTTAATAACTCAGACTTTGAACTGTTTCTGAAATTTTTTTCCCCAGTGTTTTATGACATAGAAATATTGGCTGTTTATAAAATTGCAATTTTGCATGTTCTTAAAGGCCTTTATTGGCCTCTAACTTCTTAACTTTCCTTACTCAGGTACTGTTTAGACGGGTCTGTGATTTTTAGGGATGAAGTTACATGGTTTTGTGAGGACTGTGAAGCAAAGCTAGTAGAGCTGTCTTCTCATGAACAATCTATTCCTGTCTCATCTGAAACTAGCGACTCCATAAGTTTAGCAAATGATGCAATCAAAGCCAGAAGAGAGCAAAGGAATTGCATAAATGGAGTGAAGAAAAGCAATCCCCAGGCACACAAGATGATTGGAGAAGAGAAGCAGAAGAAAAGAAAAGTTAGTGATCAACAGCAGCAGAAGATGTTTGAAGAAGAGAATCAGATGAAAAGAAAAGTTAACCCTGGCTTAGTCACAAAAACTAAGGCCCTGTTATCTGATAGTCACCGATTGCCTCAGCTTGACCAAACTCAATGTAGTAACTGCTGTGATGAAGGAAGCAAGTATAAAAATGAGTGTGGACCGCTTCCAAGAGATGCAGATAATTCTAATGTAGGGTCTGAATCTGTTCAAGTCTCCCTAGTAGCCACCAGTGATGATTTAAATTGTGTAGAATTAGATTGTCATGTATATGCACAGCCTGTTGTTAATCCAATTTGGAGGTAAGAAATTTCAACTTCATTTGATATTGGTGAATTTTTATAGCTGTTTGATTAGTATTATCTGGAATTGAATTTACTGTTTAATAGGGGGAGTTTTAACTTCTGCGACGAAACTGTTGGTATTGTCACTGGACTTCTGGCCCATATGTCCAGTTTAGCATGTTCCAAAGCTCTGGAGGAGACAGCACTTTTGCCAGAGGTGCTTTGTGCGGATTTGCTTCCCAGATCTTCGGTGTGGCCTAAAAGTTTCAAGGACGGGGGGGCAACTGATCAGAGCATTGCTCTCTATTTCTTTCCTGAGAGTGAAAGGTTATTCCTCAGACAATATTAACGTGATGTTACTGTGCTCTCTTTAATATGATATGTCTAAATATCACTTTCCCTACAGAGACGAAAAGGCCTTTGATAAGCTGGTTGATGAACTCATTCAACTTGAACTTGCCATAAGGGTTGTGGCTGAAAATGCAGAGCTCCTAATTTTTCCTTCAGCTGCACTCCCAATGACACATCGGAGTGAGCTTCATTTGTTCTAACTCTTCATTGACACATTTCAATCTTATTGTTTATAGAACTTAAAATTACATTTTAATTTGAGATACCCTTTGGGCAGGATTTCAAGCTAAGTATTACTTATGGGGTGTCTTCAAAGGAAAGCGAACTTCACATAAAGCAAATGATGCTGTGTGCAGAGAGGATGTTGGTGTTGACAAGCTCTTAACCAGGCACAACCATAGTCTGTCGAATACTTTGAGCGATAGTGGTAGTTATGATTCTAATGCATAGTACTCCTTTGCTTCTGGCTACTGATATCTTAATTATATATATAGTATTTCCAGAGCTTTCTCCAGTACCAATGTCTCTTAGTAATTAGTGGTTACATTGTAAATAAATAAATAAATACTGGTTACATCTCCTCACTTGTCTCGCTAAAATATAAAAAGACTTACATTTTAGTAGAGCACATAACTGGTAAGTGATAAAACAACAATAACTAAACATTTTCCAACTAGATGATATCAGCTTCTTAAAAATAAATGATAAGTAAGGAAATTCCGTGGTTTATCTTTTTGCAAACCATGGGCATGCTGAGAATTTTGAGTAAAGAGGATGTGATGAGAGGAGTTGGGATGGCCGGTACCCTTTTTGTGACTGCATTGTTCAGGAGAGATACTTAAATATGTATATATAACGTATTTGGCACATGAACTTTGCAAATGTAACGTATTTGTACAATTACCCTTTGAAACTGCATGACGGATGTAAGCTTTTTGGCACCCCCGGAAGTCTTTGATTGTAGCAACAGTAGGGCTTTGGTTCAACACATACCAACTTTAATCTCCTAAAATCTTGTCTACCCATAACGTTTCTCATCACATGGTTACATGTGTTCGGCAGGTAACTTTTCTCATCACATGGTCTACATGTGTTCGGCAGGTAACTTATAGTCTTTGGATTTTTGTTTGAGGATCAATGCATGTAAGAATGTCCATCAATAAGTGGAAACTCTGCAATATATAGTTTAATAGGTACTGTGTTCTGTATTTGTGGGCAAGATATTCAAAACATAAAACCATCTATATATTTGTGAGTATCATAAACTGGGTATTTACGTTTCTGTTGAATTTAGTATAAATGCTTCTAAAACTGTCAAATAATATACTTTGTTACTACGTAGTAACTTTAAAGAGGCTAAAATGAAATTGGTTTTTTCCCTCTCGGGCTCTCCGTTTTCAGACGAAAAAGAGCAATGCTTAGATAATGCATGGTCATTTATAGCAGCATAGTGATGTAACATATTCGGCGGGAGTAATATACAAATTTATATATGATAGTACTCTTTTGGTAACTGATGCCAGTCTCTGTTTGGGAAGTTATCATGCTTCGTGAAAAAGAAATTTATGGGCTGTAAACTTGTCTGAAGTGATTTACGGAAATTGTGAAATTTTATTAGTCTTTTCAAATGATTGATAGTTCACCAATAAAGGTGTTGACATAATAATATTGATATATTTTAATCTCATAGAGGATCTTGATTTAATTTATGGAGAAAACACTAGTTAGGAGAGTAAGCTTGATTAAATTCGAAGGGGATTAGTTTCCTTCTTTGATAATAGAGAAGGAATACATTTGGAAAATAAAAAATAATTGATGTTGAACTCTTTTATATAGATATAAATAGTGTATTAAAATTAATCTGAAAGAAAAAACAGTTGAATTGGAGAATATCTTGACTCTTCGGAGCAGGATTTATATCGCACGATTTCAGTTCAAAGTTCAACCATTTTATTTCAACTATTCAAGCATGACGAATAAACACCCATCACCCCCAAAAAAAAAAAAAAAAAAAAAACAAAACAAAACAAAAGAAGCATGACTATAAACATGCCGTGTAATGCCAAAGTGAGTGGTAAATTATGCACGCAAAGATCAATTCAATGACCACCATGGCACAGATTTCGTATCTTCATGTTATCACTGTACAAATACACTGACAATGTCTAAGGAGCAGAACACAGAAGCGACATGTGTCTTCGACCAGCCATTAGGCTGAAATTGTACCAATCGCCTCTTGTGATGCCATGCTAGTTTTCATGTGCATTTGCTCCAAAACTCTACTTTGTCTGTTTATTACTTGTGCAGATGCTATTATAAATAATGATATGTTGTGCTGTCTTCGTCTTTTTCCTCTTCTGATGTATTTTCTTGTTTTTGGCTTGCATGCGTGTATGTGTCTTTCATGCATGATCGTGACAGCCAAATGACAATTACATATAACAACTAATCCTTTCTTTCTTTTTTTTTCTCTGTGATTATTTGAGTGCGTGTGATTATTTTATTGTCACTATGTTAATGTCACGTACTCATTTTTCACTACTTGTTAAATGCATCTTGATATTTATTGATCATGGGCTAGTAAACAAGTTTGCTGCAATTATTGTGATGCAATTGCTACTTAATAATGGCAAAAACAATGCAACATTGAAGCAATTAATTGCAATCAATTGAGAACAATTTTGACAATGTCATCGCAGTCCTGACTCTTGAAGATGCACTTACTGACTCTAGCTTCCCTTGACGCTCTTGGGTTAAGCACAGTTTGTCGGGGGTTAGGTAAGAGTAGTCCCAATTTGATAAGAATGAGAAAAATATAAATTAAAGTTTCTGGAAGAAAATGTAAAGGGGTTGATCCAGGATGTACGTGGTGACTCTCACATGTATAGATGGTCCATGTTACATCATAGACGATAATGTGGTCACTCCCATATATGCAAACGGCAAAGTTGCAGCAGAATTCTGGAATCCAAAACGTGACATGGACCATGTTCTTTATCCCTTTTTAGTCATTCCACCCCTGCACTAACACAAGTAGATTCATGAAGAATGGTGAATGGATATACAGCACTTAGTTACGTATTATAAAAGAGAACAATCATTGCAAAAATGCTTTTCTTCTTTTCTTATATTAAATTTTTTTTTTTTTTTTGGGTCAGGGTTCTTATATTAATTCGAGTTGCAGAATCTGGACAATTAGAGAGGTGAAGAGTCTCGTGCCCTGGATGTCCTTTTTTGTTTTCAATAAATAGTACTTAAAATAAGCCTTCAGCAATGGAAATATTTTTTTTTTCCTTTTCTTTTTATGGGAGATGCAAGCATGAGAATAAGAATGATAGATAGCTGTATAATCTGATGGAAAAATCAAATTTCCAACACAATTTAAGTCATAAAATCATAATTAAACCAATTACAATTGAACTATGTATATACAAGCTAGTTTGCAGTGGATCTAGAAACAAGACTGATTGTTGCATATACTTGCCCTTGATTATATCTCTTCAGTTGTAATCGAAGGTAGAGGATTGATTTAGCAACAGGGCAATTCGATCCACTCAATTTTATGCATAGCCGGGCTACCCTCTGCTAATTTTTTTCCAGGCCATCTAACATCTTTCTAGAATCTACAAACAATTGAGATATCAAAGTCTATTCATACGTCGCTTAGTGGAATCAAAGAACTTGACAATCGAGGCACGGGGGCATTTTATATCAAAGCATGGCACATGGGGTTTTAACCAAGTTATTTTATTCTAGTGTAGTGCATATATATAACTTCCTTTATCCCTTGGGCTAATCATAGTTTGTTCTCGTGGATCAATCGATCAAGATTTGGGAAGAAAGTACTTCAAGTTGTGAGGACTTGTCTCACTGCAGAAGGAATGAAAAAGAAAAGCAAGAAAGAAGAGAAAAGCAAACTTTCCCTATAAAAGAAAAAGTAAGCGAGTAGATCCATGTATAATGTGGTCACTCCCATATATGCTATATAATGGTAAAACTCAGCATAGTCCTACTGGCATAAAAATTGTGACATGTACATATACGGACCACAGTCTCCTTGATAACCCCCTTTGACCCACTTCACCCTCTCCTCTAAAACAAGTACACATTCATAAAGAATAATAGCTATGCATCATCATGTGTATGATCCAGATGACAATCATTTCACTAATGCTTTTTCTTCCAACGCTTCTATTTTCATTGGAGACGCATGCAGAAAATGGGCAATCAGAGAGAGTAAAGACGAATACAATAGGGACCAAAGTTAGGGAAACTTACAGATTGTGCTTAACTTATATAATTCTTCTCTTTTGATCTTATATGATCGCATTGTTTTGCGTTGGGCTATTAAGTACCAAGTAAGTGAAAGGAGTTAATGATGTATGGCTTGCTTTCTCAATTACAGGGTGAGGTACTTCTTAGGATGGTTTTGCCATGGTGTTGTTGGACATAAAAATTATTTATGTGCCTAACCTCAGCTTAAGTCTTTAAGAGAATTAACTCATGATAGTTTAATTGGTCATAATTTCTCCCCTGAAAACAAACAGTCAAGCAATAACCTTCTAAAGACTTAAATCTGCACATTTTGCGTGCTGTGGTAGAGGTTTGTGTAGAAGACATGTGGGTTCACGTGCCGAAATGTCACATCAAGGCCAAGTTTAATAATGGCAATGTTGTATATATGGTGGGTGCATCAAGGTTAGGAGTGTTTTATTCTGGGTAGAAGTCCTAAATTCACATAGTGGTGGAAAACATGTAAAATAATGGAAAGAAGATAAATGTAATATGAAGATTAAGGTTTTATATTTAGTGCCGAAAATGTTCTGGTGGAGATTAATCTCCGTAGAAGGTCATGAAATTATTTAAATTATTTTGATTTTAACCGATGAACAGAAAATATGCGTTTAGTAATTGTCTTCCTTTTAATTATTCGTTGCAATCCTCATCATTTTGTTTTTAATCCATTTAAATGTCAAGAATTAAGTTTTATTTTTGCATCTAGCGGAAACAAGCAATAAATAAATAAATGAACTAACTATGAATATGATATTCCAATAATTATTACCTCCATTCTCATATAAGTATTGGGTTCACAATTAAATATTCATTTAGAAAATTTAGAGAGTATTAATTATTTTTTTCGCTTTATCCTTATTAAATGAGTAACTGGGGAGAATATTGTATTAAGTATGGAAAAGAATAAGTGGAATTAAAAAATGAGGGTAATTTTACAAAATATATTTTAATTATTTTGATATTTAATATTTTTCTTAATTTATGTATATATTTAAAAATAGACACTTATTTAAAAATGAAGGTAATAATTATCTTATTACGTTGGTAAAAGTATTTTAACCTATGCCTTTTGGAAGACAGAAACTTTTTCTCTTTAGCTTTTGCAATTTTCAGTAATTTCAAGATAATTTTATTTATAATAACCTTGTTTGCCTTTTGGGAGAGAGAAAATCCGACAATGAGATGTGAAGATTTTGGATTTAACCTTTGTGCTTGGCATTAATATAGGCATAAGAGTGCAATAATTATTAAACCCATTGGGTAGCTTTTCAGCGCGTGTCAGTGGGCAAGGTACAGAAAATTATATCTGAAATGTTTAGTTCGATTTTTAATGCTATCAAATCTCTCTTGAATCTTGATAGCTAATCTGAATACATTATTATATTATAAATCCTCATAAAGCATGTGGTATTCTGTGATTTATAATGAAATACTTTTAATCTCTTTAAACTTTTAGCCATAATATCTTAAGAAAAAGGAAAGCAAAGTTGGTGACGGATTTGAACATGAAAGCAAACGTTGTTGACCAGTTAACTTACATGTGCCCCAATCGTTTCATTACTCATCTTTATGGGTAAGATTAAATTGTACTTTCAACCTAATGAATGTGTCACAAGAATTGAAATCCATATATAGCACATATAAAACGTTAATAACACAAAGTTTTGGCGCAAGACTTCTAAAAAATTTATGTTTGTATGTGAACTAATTACTTCAGTTTCACCGAAGGTGTATTCAAATAAGGCCAGTTTAATTCAACTACAATTACATGTAATTCGTAAAATTTTTATACTAAAATAATAGCATGATTGTCCCCACTCCACCGCACATTTCAATCACTATTATCACTAACCAAAAGAAGCGAAGGAAGAAGAATTCTTCTTTTTCAACTAACCTGCCTTATATGGGACCAAAATTATGTCTCATATCCTTGTCACTTATAATGTCCAAGAAAATGATATTGGAAAGAGACACCAGAAAAAGAATATGAATCCTTGCTGTCGATTTTACCTCGCTGATAGGAAGTGTAAGTATTGCTGTCTGAGATGTCACCGAAAAGAATGAACAAAATCTACCTCTACTTCCGTAATGAAAATAAAGTTAAATGAGGAGGGCCATTCTGGCGTGAAAGGACTTAACACGTACATTTTTGTTGTTTCTTGAAGTGTATATATATATATATATATATATATATATATATATATATATATATATATATATATATATATATATAGGATATTGTTTTATTGTACATGGATTTATTGCCTTGCCGATCCATAAATATAATCCTAAAATTTCAAGTTTTTAGTTCGAGAATTTTTTAATGTTTAACAATAATCTTTTTTTTTTACTCTTTTTCATTTAGAAGTTATCTCTATTATTTTTAACAACTCTAAAACTAATATAATACGTAATTAGTATATCAGAGTAAGAAAAATAATTGCCTCCTAAAACACACGCGAACTTTTCGTTTTAGTTGAGTTGATGGAGAGAAATCTCACGAATTCTTGTATGTTTGAGCTTAGTAAAGAAAACTAGTCGGACTCTATATGGTCGAGTTTAATAAAATTATATATTGGACTGATGCCTTGAGTTTTATATCCAAACAATTAAAGTCACTATATACAATAGCAGTTGGATAATTATAAAAATAAAATAAAATAAAATAACAGTAATTGGATCATAAGTAGATTTTGCAAAAAGCATGATTGCCGTTTCTCATGTTGTGCAACATGAGGGCAATATTGGAGAATTCAAATGGACAAGACTTCAGCTATGTGCCATAAACAGATACCATCAAGGGGCTAGCTAGGCTGACCCAAATTATGATCATAATCATATAATTCCATCAAAACGCCAAAACGAGAGAAGACGCCTAGAAGAGTTGCCATTAGGTCACTGACTTAATGGTCCAGAAAACAAATATTTGTTGACACTTTCCCATTTCATGTCAAAGACTTGTGTTGTAGGCCAGTAGGGCTGCAATAATAAGAAAGAGAAAAGACCAAAGAAAACGTGAGACATAAAGAGAATCTTCAAACGTACGAAGTTAATTACTTTTTTTTGGTTAGTCCGGGCACTTTGTATTCGCATAAGAAACTTTAATTGCAGGCGGCTTGCCGCAATAATTTACATAGTTTCTATTCTAGGTTCATCCCAGTATAAAGTCTATTAAACATAGCATCTTAAAATTATTAAGTCACAAGAATAGTAGTATAAGCTAAGCTATGTATCCGGAAAAGATGCTTTTCATAAATGCAACTGCATGAAACATGCGGAAAATGCAGTGTCCACTCTTTTGGCTGCAATCACGCATCGACAAAATGACTCAAGAATCAGACTTAGGTTAAAATGGGATTTGCAACTTAACCAAATTGGGAGCGAGAAAAGGACCAGACTTAGATATATATTTTCCTGTTGATTAAAAAAAAGATATATATTTTACTAATTTTTCAGGGACACTTTATTTTACTAATTTTACAGAAATGAAAAAAGTCTTAATTAAGCGTTAACTCAAGCTCAGAGCTAAGAGTGGAGATTTTAAAACTATATAAAAATGTAAGCTATTGAATTCTTGCCATTAAGACACATATATTTTGAACTAATTTTTTCCCCCCACACAGGGTATAAGATCCAAAAAATCTAAAAATAAAAATAAAACTACTAAGCCCTAACTAAGAGTACTATATGACCATTCAATAGTTATTTTATTGTAAATGCAACGAGAAAAAAATATTGATATGAAAGAATAATCAAATTATTGTCTGGTAAAAAATAATTCTAAAATAAAATTAAAATTTATATTATAAATTTAAAAACACCAACATTCATAAAACCTATAGTTGTCATATGAGGAAGGGTAAATAATTTAATTCTAATATTTAACAACAAATAAAGTAGACGCACTAAAAAATATATAAAATGTTTGAATTAGAAAAGGATTTATGTTAGCAGTTAGCACTACAAGAAGTGACAATGAATAAGAAACAGAATAAACATAACCAACCAATTGAGCTAGGTTTGATCTAATGGCAAAGAGTTAGTTCACTATAATGTAGTGAATTATAGTTCAAATCTCAACTAGAAGAGTTATCTATATTTAATTACCTGCTAGTAATCAAACATTATTACCTCCTATTAGAAGATACATTTGGAAAACTGAAAAAAGAATAAAATAACCCAGAGGAGAGGAATGAGTTGATAATATGAATCAGCAACTAGGTAGAAATTTGCATGTTTGTAGGTCTATTTCTCATGCATGATGGTAGCTCACAGTTCGTAGTTTTATTATTTTATAGTCACTATCTTCAGTAAAATTCCAATTTCGAAACCATAGACTCGTCCGCTTAGTTCTTTTTTAAGCTGGAAATCTCGTTGATTGATCTTAAGACTAAGTGCTTCCATGATTTAATTCGGTTTAAGTTATGTTAACAAGCAATCCATTCCTTAGGTTCACCTCATCCTCCTCCATGATTCTTTGTCACCAGGCCATAGTTTTTCGAATGAGGGAAAATCATTGAACATAAAAATCGGGTCTCTTCATTCAATGATTTGATCCTTAGACACAAGGGAATTACTAAAATGTACTCCTCCGTGTTCAGATTAGCGTGTTTCATCTTCTATGCTTAAAATTTTACAAACTATAGAATGAAAAACAAAAATCAGACTGTGACAAGACAATCATGCATTTATGACCATTGTTAGAGAAAGCACTCAAGCAGAACTTGGCTACAATCTACGCCAGAATTGAAGGGAAGGTGACTTATCGAGTGATAGGAAGGAGGCCATGTGGTGGACTTTTGATTAGTTAGGAATTAACAGTTAGGGTTTGATATAAATAGAAATGAAGGGTAGATATCAGGTCGAAAGCAAGCAAAGAAAGCAATATAAGAGTTAGAAGGACACTCGAATATCCCCCTCTATTTTGCATTTTCATATTTATTAGTCACATTTATCAAGTTATGAAACATGGATATACATATGGATATGATACAATATTGATATGATGATATGATAATGTTTAACAACTATAGAACATGACATGATTGTAGTATTACATACAAAATTAATATATAATTAATATGAAATATAAATTTTAAATTAAAAAAGAGGAATAATGATTTTAATATTAGCATAAATTCTTATAAACATATCAAAATGCACTTATTTTATTAATTGTTACAGAATTTTTATTTATATAAATATAAAAATTCAAAAAAAAAATTAAAGCAGGAACTTATAAAATATAATTAAAAATATCTAAAAATATCTTTAAACTATCTACTACAATATGTATCATATATGAACATGGTGACTATTTTAAAATATCCCTCTACATAATTATCAAGAGTCATACTTGAATCAGTTCTCATCGACCCACTTGTCAAATAATTCGAGACTCGGTGATGTTGTGATTTGAACACAGTTTATAATTTTTTAGTTTATGTTCAATAAATTAAGCTGCAATTTTGAAATCAACGCATCATCTCTCGCTTTCTTTCTTTTTTTCCCCTTTCTTTTTACCACAAGTTGTCTCCGCTTTGTTTGGATGTATTTCACATTAGAATGTAAGCAATACGAAGTACTTCCGCAAATAAAGTTAATGTATAAAATGATAAATAATGCAGATCAAACTTTTTTCCCCCAATTACATATGAGAATTTCTCATATAATTAACGTGACACACCTTACCTAGAATATAGTGCATATTAGCATGTCTTTTAGCGACCATTGCGTACATACGCGTGAGTTGAAGAAAATGCAGCAAGCCCACAAGTCAGATAATCCGGGACTCAGCAATGAATGACTAACTTAAGAACAAAAACACAAAAAAACCGAAAAAACATTAGTAATAATCATCAATCAGAGACCGCGAGCCATGATGTCATAGCTTCTCGTGATTATCCTATAGCACATAGACACATTCAGCTCTATTTAATGTTGATGCTATCTCACCTCCTATATATCATCATCCTTCTTTATCTTCCATCAACTTCAGTCTTCACTCTCTTGAATCTTCACTTTCATTATCAATTTATCACAAGCTGTGAGGACATAATGGACATTCCATTAATTACAAACACATGATCCTCGTACCACGTTACGCTGTTTTTGACAAACAACACCTTCACATTCACATTATATACAAATATACAAGTCATAAAGGAAAAAGAAAAACGGAAAATAAGTACCTACTTTTGTTTGTTCCTTAAAGGCATGTAGATTTTCTGTACCACGCGGCTATCGGTCATTTCGGGCTCCGAGTGATTGTTTTTTCGTGCACGATTTTGGATGTTATATTTTTTAAATGCTCCCTTAGTCCTTTTTTTCTTAGAGTTCAATGCACTGTCTCACTGTGATACTATATTCTTCCTTTAATCATGCATTCATGGTATATGTTTTCCTGTGTCTGTGAACCTCAGTAGTCAGTGCAATGCAACTATGTAATAGGGCCACTTTTCGCTGTAGTTTCTTTCGGTTCTCTTTTGTTTTTTCAGCTACACGCTTACACCGTGGAATCTTATGATTCTTCTCTTGCTACCTTTTCTTTCAGAAGCCAATGCTTTTGATCGCGTCAGCAACGTGCCTTGAGCTGGATCATTCAGTATCTGAGTGACCGTTTCTTTTGTGGCTCTGCATGCACTTAAAAGGTCTCTGAGAAGTTACCTCACAGAAGCACACGGTGTTCTTGAAAACAATTGTTGCCCTTTAAGGTTTGCATGCCATGATCATATACTCCTCCTTCTAGTTGTTGCGTGTGTATATATATATATATATATATATATATATATATATATATATATCATATATTGCCTTTCTAATTTCATTGCTCTTTTGAGTTACTCTTGATTATAATTTGTTAAGAGTAAACTGTTCATAGACTTAAAATTTTCGGTCATTGTATTGTCTATGTTAACATTAAATCTTCTTCGTGATGTTTTCAAGTGGTTTCTTTTACTGAAGTATGCTGATGAACCATTTTTTGGTTTAATATTTTCCAAGTTTCAGAGGAATTTTTTTTTTCTCACCAAAGGCATGATGGTTTTGCCATTTTATGTTTCAGAACACAGAATTTGAGGCTTCGCGCAGAAAAGAGAATGGAGAGTTTTTGGAGCATGTTTTGTGGGGAGCCTGTTTGTTCCGAGACTGGAGGAAGGCCTTGCAGTTATGATTTCAAGTTTTTGAAAGATCCTTCCACATGTATCAACCATTTGCTGATCATTTGCATTGATGTGTTGCTGCTGATCATGATCACAATTACCATGATCCAGAAGTCCTTACTGAAACCACTTCAGGGTCTAATCCGAGTGCAAAGTTACTCAAAATTGCATCTAATGTCTGCCATAGCCAATGGCTCTCTGGTGTTGGTACATTTATGCTCAGGCATTTGGTTCTTGGAAGAGAATCTGAGGAAAACCCGAACTGCTTTGCCTCTTGATTGGTGGATGCTAGAGTTCATTCAGGGGTTGACATGGTTGTTAGTGGGCTTAACAGCGAGTTTTCGGCTGAAACAACTTCCAAGAGCATGGTTACTGCTGATTTCTGTCCTCATGTTCTTGATTTCTGGAATTCTATTTGCTTTATCCTTGTTTTATGCAATTAGAAGCAGAGAATTGTCCCTGAAAGTAGCTTTAGATGTTCTATCTTTTCCAGGGGCAATTTTATTGGTATTATGCACTTACAAGGAATCTAAGCATAGAGACACTGATAGAGAAAATTGTGAAAGCCTTTATACCCCTTTAAATGATGAGTCCAACATAATTGATTCTGTTAGCTATGTCACACTATTTTCCAGAGCTGGATTCTTCAGTACTATGTCATTTTGGTGGTTGAATCCATTGATGAAAAGGGGTAAACAGAAAACACTTCAGGAAGAAGACATTCCAAAGTTACGGGAGGCCGATCGAGCAGAAAGTTGCTATTTGCTCTTCCAAGACCAACTGAACAAACAGAAACAGAAAGAACCGTCATCACAACCATCAGTTTTGAGGACAATAATTATGTGCCACTGGAAAGATATTTTGATATCAGGATTCTTCGCATTGCTAAAGGTGATCACTCTCTCATCTGGACCTCTGCTTCTAAATTCCTTTATATTGGTTGCTGAGGGTAATGAGAGTTTCAAATATGAAGGTTATGTGTTGGCCATATCACTGGTCTTTACAAAGATCATAGAATCCCTGTCACAAAGGCAGTGGTACTTCCGCACCAGACTTATTGGTCTCAAAGTTAGATCACTGCTTATTGCAGCTATTTATAAAAAGCAACTGAGGTTATCCAATGCTGCTAGATTGATGCACTCTGGTGGCGAGATAATGAATTTTGTGAATGTGGATGCTTATAGAATTGGAGAGTTTCCCTTTTGGTTTCACCAAACTTGGACAACAAGCGTCCAGCTATGCATTGCATTAGTAGTACTTTTTCGGGCTGTCGGGCTAGCAACATTTGCTTCATTGGCAGTGATAGTTCTCACTGTGCTTTGCAATACTCCACTTGCAAAGTTACAGCACAAATTTCAGAGAAAACTTATGGTGGCACAAGATGAGAGATTGAAGGCTACTTCTGAGGCTCTTGTGAATATGAAAGTATTGAAGCTATATGCATGGGAAACCAATTTTAGAAATGCTATTGAGAGATTGAGGAATGTGGAACTCAAAAGGTTGTCTGTAGTGCAATTAAGGAAGGCATATAGCAACTTTCTCTTTTGGGCCTCACCTGTTTTGGTCTCTGCTGCTTCCTTCGGGGCATGTTACCTTCTTAATGTTCCTTTACATGCAAATAATGTTTTCACTTTTGTGGCAACTTTACGCCTTGTTCAAGATCCAATTAGAACCATCCCTGATGTTATTGGGGTGGTCATTCAAGCAAAAGTTGCATTCTCCAGGATTGTAAAATTTCTTGAGGCTCCTGAACTGCACAGTGAAAATGTCAGGAAGAGGTGTTTTAGTGAAAATATCAGGAGCTCAATTTCAATAAAATCTGCTGATTTTTCATGGGAAGATAATGTAGCAAAACCAACTTTGAAAAACATAAATTTGGAGGTTAGACCTGGGCAAAAGGTGGCTATCTGTGGAGAAGTTGGCTCTGGCAAATCAACCCTCCTAGCAGCAATTCTCAGAGAAGTTCCTAATACTCACGGAACTGTAACCTCTTATTCCTTTTATGCTTTATAGAAAGCACTCCAAAACATTGTGTTTTGTGCTACGTTAATTAGTTATAACTTGGATGACTATTCCACTTCTCTGCACACATCAGTTAGCACACAAATTCAAACAACTGGTATCTGATTCTCTTTTTTGAATTGCAGATTGAAGTTTATGGGAAGCTGGCCTATGTTTCTCAAACGGCATGGATACAGACAGGTACTATAAGGGAAAACATATTGTTTGGATCAGCAATGGATGCTCAAAAATATCAAGAAACGCTTCATAGGTCTTCACTAGTGAAGGACCTTGAGTTGTTCCCCCATGATGATCTCACTGAAATAGGGGAGAGAGGGGTTAACCTGAGTGGAGGTCAGAAGCAGAGGATTCAACTTGCTCGTGCTCTTTATCAGAATGCTGATATATATCTCTTGGATGATCCATTTAGTGCTGTTGATGCACATACTGCCACAAATTTGTTGAATGTAATGACAACTTCCTTACTTCACATGCTTCATTTATATCTTTAGTGTTTGTTATTCTTTACTGAAGGATGGCATTGGAGCTTGGCAGGAATACATCATGGAAGGACTTGCAGGGAAGACAGTCTTGCTTGTGACTCATCAAGTTGACTTTCTTCCAGCATTCGATTCTGTTCTGGTGATTTCTTTGATCTGAAAGCACTTGCTATGTTATTGTTCTTTCTTTTTCTTCTCCTGCATTTAATTAATAAATTAAATTTGTAATGTTTCCAAAGTTATGGCTTTTCTGATCATTTTCTCATTCAAAATTATCAATGGACAAAACCATTTCTTTATTTACAGTTGATGTCTGATGGGAAAATCCTACAAGCTGCTTCTTATTACCATCTCTTGACCTCAAGCCAAGAATTTCAGGATCTTGTCAATGCTCACAAAGAAACTGCTGGTTCCGACCAGCTGGTGGACGTTACTTCATCCCAAAGACTTTCAAATAATTCTGGGGAGATAAAGAAAACATATATAGAGAAGCAGTTTGAAACATCACAGGGTGATCAATTAATCAAGCAAGAAGAGAGAGAAAAGGGGGACAGAGGGTTCAAGCCTTACTTACAGTATCTGAATCAAAACAAAGGATATGTATACTTCTCTGTGGCCGTTCTTTCTCACCTTAGCTTTGTGATTGGCCAGATACTGCAAAACTTATGGATGGCTGCTAATGTTGATGATCCTCATGTCAGCACATTGCAACTTATTGTAGTGTACTTGTTGATTGGATTTATTTCAACATTTTTCTTGTTGATCAGAAGTCTTGTAACAGTTGCTCTGGGTCTCCAATCATCAAAATCTATATTTTTACAGCTACTGAACTCCCTTTTTCGCGCACCTGTGTCATTTTATGACTCCACACCATTAGGAAGGATACTTAGCAGGGTAAGCACATTCAATAGTTTTTTCCCCCCTCTCTTGCAATGAAAGTAATATTAATTTGACTGTTGTTTCCTTTTTCAGGTCTCCTCAGATCTGAGCATTGTTGACCTTGATGTCCCATTTAGCCTTGTTTTTGCCGTGGGAGCTACAAACACTTGTTATTCTAATCTTATAGTTTTAGCGGTCATTACTTGGCAAGTCTTGTGTATCTCTATACCAATGGTTTACATAGCAATTCGCTTGCAGGTAATGAACAGATTCTTGTTTCATTCATATTTCAGTGATAATTTGATGTTTACTTTCTGCAATTTACATTGAGAAAGTCATCATTATTAGTCATCATTATTAACCACGCAATGCTCATGTTGGACAGCAAATGAATACATGATATAGACTAAAATTTATGCCAGTATGGTTGGACGGTTGTGGTCTTGAAGGTTATAGACATGTAGCTGCAAAGTGTCTGATATAGACATGTAATCAAGATTACACATAAAAAATAAGAAAACACTCGAACAAGAAATTATGTGAAATACCAAAATACTGCCTAAGATAATAGATGCAGCAGAAAGTATCCTATAGATTTTCTTTCTTTATATTTAATAAAAGAAAATTACCATGTTAATCATAGTTTATGCCATATTATTATGAAGTTATGTTAATATGATGATCAATTGCATGTCATCTCATCTTTCATTTGGTAGCTTTTTAATCTGTCTTAGGGAATTAAAAAAATGTTCTTCGTTGGAAAGTAAACATAATAAGGATGTTCTCTTTTTCAGAGATATTACTTTGCAACTGCAAAAGAACTGATGCGGATGAATGGCACAACAAAATCCTATGTAGCTAATCATCTAGCTGAATCTGTTGCTGGGGCTACAACAATAAGGGCTTTTGAGGAGGAACATCGTTTTTTTGTGAAGAATCTTGATCTCATTGATGTCAATGCAAGTCCCTTCTTCCATAGTTTTGCAGCAAATGAGTGGTTGATGCTACGGCTAGAAACAATTAGTGCAGTAGTTTTTGCATCCGCGGCACTTTCCATGGTGGTACTTCCACCAGGGACTTTCACCTCTGGTAAGACTTCAGTTATTATTGCCTTTAAAATGTCACTTTTTGTGTCTTCTAATATCTTGCAAATCATAATGTTTTTGTCCTTAAAACTATAGCACCATCTCTCTTATGCAAGTATTTTAATTCCAAAATTTGACGTTATCCCAGGATTCATTGGCATGGCTCTCTCTTATGGCCTTTCATTAAACTCTTCCCTAGTATTTGCAATTCAAAATCAATGCACTGTAGCAAACCAGATAATATCAGTGGAGAGGCTAAATCAATATATGCATATACCAAGTGAGGCCCCTGAAGTAATAGAAGGAAATCGTCCTCCTGCCAATTGGCCAGTTGCAGGAAAAGTAGAAATACATGATTTGAAGGTAACTTCTGTTAATTATTTTTTAAAAAAAAAAAATGGGAGCTTAACTTAAGTACATAATTTGATTGTTGATTCCAAAACAGATGCGATACAGACCCGATGCACCACTTGTACTCCGTGGGATAACATGCACATTTGAAGGAGGGCACAAGATTGGCATTGTCGGCAGGACAGGTAGTGGGAAGTCCACTCTTATAGGTGCATTATTCCGTCTTGTGGAGCCAGCAGGTGGAAAGATCATAGTTGATGGCATTGATATTTGTTCCATTGGACTTCATGATTTGAGGTCGCGTTTTGGTATCATACCTCAGGATCCTACTCTTTTCAACGGTACAGTTAGATACAATTTGGACCCGTTATCTGTACACTCTGATCAAGAGATATGGGAGGTAATACCTTAATTTTTTCAGCTTGTGTTTTGTTTAATAACAAGAGGAAATCTTTCTGGTAGATTATCTATTTGCATAGCAGAAGTGGACTAATTGTAGCTTCTTCCATGTGAAGGTTCTTGGGAAGTGTCAGTTGCGCGAGGTTGTTCAAGACAAAGAGGAGGGCTTAGACTCCTCAGGTAGCATTTTCAACCTTTGTTGTTATCAGCAATTTGTCTAATTATTAATGGTTACTAAAGAAAAAGTGTTATTCAGTTGTTGAAGCTGGGGCAAACTGGAGCATGGGACAAAGGCAATTATTCTGTTTGGGGCGTGCTCTTTTGAGGAGAAGTAGGATACTGGTGCTTGATGAAGCAACTGCATCAATTGATAATGCAACTGATTTGATTCTGCAGAAAACCATTAGGACTGAGTTTGCGGATTGTACTGTAATCACAGTGGCACATAGGATACCAACTGTGATGGATTGCACTAAGGTTGCTGCCATCAGTGATGGTAAGTTGAATCTTAATGCCCATTATTTCGTTGAACACATCCTTTTCAGACTATCTATAAGTCTTGCCAATGTTGACCTCAAAATATCCTATGCTAGTATGTGGACAAGGTAAAGAGTACAAACTAGGAGCTTATCTACACCGCATGTGACTTCTAATATAGTGCCATTTGGTTTGCCTAACAGAAAATGCTGGTTTGTTTTTAAGAAGAGGATCTTGTTGAGATCACCAAGTTAGATAGGATAATATAATAAAATATGAGGTAGTTGTTATAACATTTTAACTTTAACTTTTAGCACACGAAATTATGAATCCATTAGATATGACTGTGAGGTATTAATTTCATATTTGAAATTTATCACATAAGTATGTTAATAAAAGGATTAGTCCTTTGATTGTTTTCTTCTAAGAAAATAAGAAATTTGGGTGATTGTATTTTCAGGCGAACTGGTAGAGTATGATGAGCCTATGAACTTGATGAAGCAAGAAGGATCACTGTTTGGACAGCTTGTTAAGGAATACTGGTCTCATTTTCAGTCTGCAGAATCACACTGAAGATAGAAACGTTTTTTTGATGCAGCCCTTGTGTCTTTTTCTATGGTATTATTAGCAAGAATTCAACAAAGGTAACTAGAAGAACAATGTCAAATGCTTTATATAAGGACAAGTTGTGAGGACTGGGATGTAGGAAAGGAATAAGAGCGTCAAAGTCTCACGCCGTTGCCAAATAGGTTGGGCCTATGTTTAATTATAGAACTTGAGATAGAAAGTTGCATTATTACTTATTTTCTGGTGCAAAGAGCTGCATTTTTTTTTCCCCTTAAACCAAGGTTTTTTTGACCAAAGATAATGATGTGAGACTAATTAATCTTCTAAAATTATAGGTGATGATTAGTTAAAGTCCTCTCTAAAGTAAAGTGATGATTTCAAGATTGAAACACCTATGTTACAGGCAAAATACAATATACCATACCAACCATATAAGTTGCAGCATTATTATTAGTAACAGAAGCATCAAAATTTATCACATAAATAATCATAGGAAAAAAGATAGCTAAGTATATAGAGCTCAACCACTATTTGCACGCAATATTCAAAATATGAAAGATTAGCATTAAGATATGTGCACCATTTCTTCCTCAAGATTCATAAACTACAATATCTCTTCACGTTCTTTTAGCCATGGTTAACTGGAAAAGAAGAAGAAGAAGAAGAAGAAACATAGTCACAACTGTGTTAGGGACTAAATTTGTAAAGGAATGAGAGTAACCGTGGGATACTTCAGAGAGTTCAATTTTTATAGATTGAAGGTGTAAAACAAACAGAAATATTAAAAGGATTTAATTTGTACGTATTATCAGTATTAAAAAAAATTATATAGATATTTAATCATGTATTGTCATATCGATAAAAGTGTTTGACTCAATCACCTATTATCTTAAAAATTTTACAAATATAAGTATTTGATTGAACTACAGTATAAAACTTTTTTATATTGTCAATACATAATAATTAAACTTATATAAAAAAGTATCAAATAATAATAGGTAATTATCTACTAATAATTATTTACCATAATTTGGCACTTTCTTGCCAACTATTCATGTATACAAACTAATCTCTTTTTTAGATTAATTTTGATGCACTGTTTATATAAAATAGTTTTACTATAATCTAATTACATAATTCTATTTGAAAGAATTTTAAGATAAGAGATAATTGAGTGAAACAAATAATCTCAACCGTAAATAACTAAATTACCTTCACACATCCCACTCAAAATCGGCTAAGTCTTAATGTTATACTTAAATTCAATCAAATTTACACTTGAGCTCATTCCAATAAAATTGAGCAAAAATTTTATTTTATCAAAATGAAGAACCTAAGCGGCAAATATAACAGTACCGCGTGTTATAGTTTCACGTTCTATCTTTTTCACGCTAATCCCAGTCTTCTTTCTTCGGCGAGCCTTGGTTCCGGCACGCGATCTATGGAATCTTTGGATTGGCTTCGCTTCTTTCGGTGGAAATTGGGAAATTGGAAAAAATACTATGAATTTTAAAATGGAGTATCAATTTCAACCAGTTGTATTTGGGTTCAATTATGAAGTTTCCTTGTAAGTGAATGATTGGTAAGTATCATTAAGTCTTCTACCAAACCTAAAATTTTATGTATCAAAAATTTCAACTAGTAGTGTGACGCCACCTAGCGTCAACAAATTCCACTTGCTTTGTTTGATTGAAAAAATACTTATATAAACCAAATACATCCGAGTTAGAAATAAAAAGCAAAAAATATAATAGAAAATTTGTTCTCAAAAAAAGAAAAGAGAAGTGAAGGAAATTTTATCAATATCATCATCCAATTTTTTTGTTGTTATATCATGATCCAATTAAAACTAAATAAAGAAAAAAGTTGTCTTTTAATTAAATAATTTTTATCTTAATAATTCTTTATGCGGTTTCAGACCCATAATAGTGACTCGGGCCCAAAATTACCTAAATAATTATTAAGATTTAAAAAAAAAAACTATGCAATTAAAAAGGGAAAACTTAATCGGCTAAATATTAATTTATTTTATTATCCTACGTAAACAATGTTTTGAAATTTATAGAATGAGTGAAGTAAGGACGCCAAAATTTTATTGCTTTCTTTTTCCTTCCAATTCATTAGATAAGGAAGGGATGCCAAAAAAGTAAAAAGAAAAACAAAAAAAAGGGTAGTCCTGTAGAAACTCATTCAGTCCAAATGTTTTTCTTCGTCTTTATAAATTGACACCCGACAAAGATGGTCCAATATTTACGCCTCTTCCTTGGTCTTTCATTAAAATCCCTTACGTCCCTATGTAGCACCGCCACCGCACTTTCACGCCATTTCCCGAATCCAGGTCGTGCTCATGACACGACACGGCCAAATAAGACCTCATCCCGTTTTTATTTTTTTATTTTTTATTTATTTTAAACAAAAAAAAAAATACTGCCTAAATGCGTTATTTGACTATTAGATACCTTTACAATACTACTGTGATGCGAGAAGGAAAGATGCACGAGATGTTGTCATTGGATGCTCTTTGCACAGAAGCTGAAAAGGTGGGTGGTAGCGTTTGATGAGTTATTGCTTACGAAGTGTAGAAACTGTTAAAAACGTATATCTTTTCACTTTTTGTATCATCACCATTTTTTTCTATATAAAAAATTTGTTTTGTTGACAATTCTTCTCTCTGGCCACACAAATGACAATAGTACTACTTGGTCTCTATCATAGCACCTGGCAACTTGAAAAAATTTTCTTGCTGTGCTCATATGTTTTTCTACACACACACATATTTTCAATTTTGTCGTATTACCGTATCAATATCAGTATCGTGCAATGCTAATATCGTATTTTGTTTCTGTGCTTCATAGCTTACGTCTCTTTGCTGCATGTATATTTGGGATTTGTTTTTTTCCCTTTGACCTGTGCATAACGGGGGACATTTGGTAGCAGAATTAAATTTTCATTTTTTTGGAATCCTATTCTCTAGATTATCATATCCAAAAATAGTTTTTTTAAATATGTATATTTTAGAGTATTTATAAATAAATTGAATTTTTAGAAATATTTTGTACATTTTCCAAAATACTACTAGTAGAGGGTGACATGGGCCATGGCAACTGGTGGGCAATGATAGTAGATGATAATATGGATAATTTGATTTTTTTATAGGGAAAAAAATTCTCATCCTATGGAAATATTGCAATCTCATTAA
Source organism: Pterocarpus santalinus (assembly GCA_031439595.1). Classification (NCBI taxonomy): domain Eukaryota; kingdom Viridiplantae; phylum Streptophyta; class Magnoliopsida; order Fabales; family Fabaceae; genus Pterocarpus; species Pterocarpus santalinus. Next base: position 53,657,354 of record CM062526.1, read on the forward strand.
TGGAATAGGAATATTTTTGTGAGAATCTTAACCTAAAACTAATATCGAGAATATAATATTTCTAAGAATATTTTTTTAAAACTTATATCAAGCATAAAGATCTTCTTAACTTTATTGGAAATACAATTTCAAACCCCCCTATCAAACGCTATAATAGGGTATGTATCAAGTGAAAAGTGGAGATAATAATGTCAAAGGACAATAATTACGGTGAAGGTGGTTACTCGGGTGCCCTTAAAATTGGAAGGGTTCTCAAATCTTTTGTAACTGGCACTACTCAAATTGAAACATATGTTTATTTAATGTCAAATTATCAATAAATGGTCAAACATTTTTTTAACTCCCAATATTTATTTTTTCTTATACTTTGACTCCATATGTTAGTTAAATTTAATTTTTTTTAATTTTACACATTAATCATTGAATCCATGGTCGGTTGCTGCTGGTGATGACATGCGACTAAGCTCAAGGCATATGGACAGGTTATTTTACATTTTCTTTTTTGGCTCATATCTCTTGAAATGAATTTGCACAAATAAATTCTGAAATAAGTTTGATATTGAGCCAATATTATGTGACGAATAAAACAAGCATAAAATGAAGTTATAGCCCATGCAGCGATAGAGGCAACAGGTTGAGATAAAAAATTGCAGATCTCGGATTTTACTTGTTTTCATCCCAAAATTCGTATGAAACATTTCTGATCAAAAAATAAAATCAAAAATAAATTTTAATGTATTGTAATTTGATTCTAATTTTTTGATTTTTAAAGACATTAAATATAAATTTTTAAGAATCTCTTATCGCACTTAGAGCTGATATCCATGATTCATTTTGAAATTAATTTTGATTTTACCTTTTTTTTATTCAAATTTCTTTTATATTTGATGAGTTGTGTTTCATGAGTCTCATTGTTTTTTTTTTCAGGCATATCCACAGACGTTGTTGAGAAATTAAATTTTTTGGGCATTGTTATGACTAAGAGCCTTCTCAATAATTGTTTTTTTAGGCATTTGAACCTTAATCTTTTTTCCAAAAGTGTAATTCGCTTACCACCAACTCTTATTACTCATGAATTTCATTGTTGAGTTGGATGCTGCTTATGATAAGTCCATAATACTTAATAACAATAGAAAAATTACTTTTCAAAGTTTTTCTAGTCAAATAATAATCATAATAATAACAATAATATTTTTGCACTTATGAGAATTTTTTTTATTTGATTGTGATATGTATAAAACTTTTGTATGACTGTGTCATTTTAAAATTTCAAATATTAATACTTTACATCTTTTTATCATTTAAAATATTAATGATGTTTAAAAGAAGTAAATTTATATTAAAATGATTTTGCTAAAAATGTAATTTTCAATATATTTTTAATAAAAAATCTGTTTTAACTAAAATTTAAAGCTAAAAATGCAGTAAAAGTATACCTAGAGAAAGAGTGCCAAAGCGTAGTGTTTTAAAAATAAATTTGTATAAAATGTTTCATGTACTTGTTCAAACGAAAGTGCTCAATTATAATATGTATAAATAAAAATGATAAATATTTTTAGCATAAAAATTTTAGTTTTTTATTTAGCTTATAAAATTAAATACATATAAATAATTGAAAAAATAAGTTTTATAAATTAAAGCACTAATTTAATTTAAAACTTAAAATATATAATAATGTGTTTTTGGCCAACGTCCCAACCAGCCATGTTCTTTATCGAACCATGTGCTATTCATAATAGACAGCAGAGAGTAACGAGTAATGAAAAAATAAAGGTTTAAATATATTTTTGGTACTAAAAAATAATCAAAATTTGGTTTTAGTCTCTATAAAAAAAAAAAATTGTTTTCATCCAAATTTTTCTAAAATTTTCACTTTTAGTCCCTATCGTTAGTGAAAATTCATTAATTGCTGATGTGTCAAATGACAGTCCAACTTATACTTACCACATTGCTCCTATTCTCCACGTTGCATTAACCACGCCTATTCCCCTTCCACTTCCTTCTCCTTCTCTTCCTCTTCTCTTCTCTCCATCACTCAAACCATTGTCACCCAAAGATACGAAGAACCAATTCAAAACCCCTAACCCTAATAGATTAAAAATGCATTACAGCATAACAAATCCCCACCCTTTGAATAACACAAAACCTTGGTATGATAGCCAAATTAAAAAGCCAATAACACAGAACAACGAATCCAAATCCAAAACAGAAATCAACTTAAAATTTCTCTCTAAAGATCCAAAACAACATAGAAGTTAGAGGCAAAACCAAGAACTCAAGCAAGGGTCCTGGCCATTTGCTAGAACTCAACTCAAGCATATAACCCATCCAAAAATTAAAAAATTAAAAATGAAACTTTATCAAGGAGAAGCCACTAGTTGTCACCGCCGTTTGCCACCAAGGATCCTAGCTGCCTTGCTTCATCATCACCATGGCATTTTCAACTCAAATCTAGCTGCCGCCATGCATCTTGCCACTACTCCAAGGTTGTTCACTGCTATGCATGCTCAAGGCAAGGCGAGGAAGCGGTCACAAGGGTGAGGAGCGTGCGAGCTTGGAGATCTTGAAGGTGGTGGTTTGACAATAAAGGAAGCCGCAACGTCGTGGTGGCAGAACTTGGGCTTGAGCTCAAGGAAGGCTTCAATAGCGATAGTGGAGTGGTGGGTTTTGAAGAGTAAGGAAGAAAAGGGTGGGTCAAATCTGGTGGAGGCTTGTTTGAGTATGTTGAGGCGAGTTAGTGTGATGCCACGGTTTTGAACTTCAAAATAGGGGAAAGGAAACAATAAAAAGGATAAGGGTTTTTTAGTCTTTTGAGTATTAATTTGAAAAAAAAATAAAGGAAGGTCAGATAAAGGTGGGGTGGCCTGTTTCTCCGAGCCACCCATTTACCTAAATTTTTTTTTCCTTTCCTTTTTCTATTTCAAGCTTGTCTCTGCATCCTCTTCCTTTCTTTTTTGTCTTTTTCTTCTTTTTCTTTTTCTTTTAATTATCAAGCTTTGCCTTTCCTATATTTTATCACAAAAGCTTGCTATCCACTAGTCCTTAAAGCTTGAGGTGAGTTCCTAATCTGAAACCTTTTTTCCTTATGGATAAATTTTAGAGGTTATCTCAAATTTAGAGAGTAATAATAAAATAGTACGTGAGTAATATTTCAGGATTTTGCTTAATAATAGGCATGTTAATTATTAGGCTATCTCCAAACAAATTATCTAAGCTTGTCAAAATATTTATATTGATCAGATCCTCCTAATACAGTGCTAGTTACTCCTTCCGAAGCTATTGGGGAGCAGCTCGGTTGATTCCTTTTTGTTGCGAGTGGTTATTCAATTAGTGGTAATAGTTTTAAATTTATGTTTATAGGAGAAACTAACCTGTTAACGTTAATAATTTAATTCTATGCTAATAACTGATTTGGGTAGTCATTCAGCCGATTGATTTCTCTTTCCAAAAATGATAATTGGGTTTCTTTAGATACTGATAGCTAATTTAATATTTTGGGTATCCTTTTAGTTATTATTTCAATGCCACCTATTGCTACTCTTTCTTATTTTATGGTTTATTTATAATGAATTATAAAAGTTTATTTCTTGCAAGAATTGAAATTTTTAGAAGTTGACTTATTGAATTTAAGTATTTCATTTTATAATAAATTTATGTTAAGAAAATCATAATGGTTTCTTAGTTAGAACGCCATTCACCACTAGCGAAGAGATATAACGGCTTATATGCACATAGTATATTTAGATGAGATAGTACCAGGTGAGGCAAGGCCCCCGACTTAAAATGAGCTTATATTTATGATCAAATGGGTTGAAACCGCTCCCTATAAAAGTTTAGTTCTTCTTGTGTAACCTTCATGGAGTAATTGATTTGATGAAATATTTGATTCTATGTTGGCAAAGTTTATTTATGAAGTTGATTAAGACAATATATTGAGAATTATTAAGCTTCTGTTAATGAGTTTTAATTTAAATGAAGGATGTTGATAAGGTTCTATTTATGGGAACTATAGAATTGATAAACTATTGCCTCAATCAGTTTTTTTGGTGAATGTATGATTATTAAGTTGTTTTCTTTTATTTTAAAAGCTCGTGCATGATTTATTTCTCCTTCCTGTCTACTTTGTTTATATACCCTCACTGAGTCTGTATAACTCACCCTATTTCCTTTCCTTCTCTTCAAATTCACATGGTGCTGAGTAGCAAGTTCCCAGGATTAGCTGTTCTACCCAGAATATTCCTTTTGGTAGGCCTTTACTATGGAAGAGGCTTCTATTTTGTTGATTCCAATATTTTGCAGCTATAGGGTATAGGATCAATTATTTTTGGGTTATGTATATTGTCATAATGTGTATATAACTCTTTAGTATAGCTGATTTTTAGATCCCTATGATTGTTACTCTGGAAATATTCTAGCTGTGGTTTCTTGCTATTATATTTGATATAAAACATATCTATATGATTTTTGGATTGTTCAGTTTTTAAGGGAGACTTTGCTGAATTTTTGGCAGCCCCGTAATTAAGTTGCTAAATAAACAAAATTTTGTCATTAAGCTTGCCAGGTTAAGTGAGTCAGATTGACCTATCCGCCGGTCACGGCTTATGTTTGGAGCATGACAAAGTTGGTATCAGAGCCAAGTTAGTAGATCCTAAAGGTTGCAAAATGTGGACAATCATAGAATCTTGCTTGTAATTTGTATACCAGGGCACAACGTACAAGCAGGAGGCTGTGAGTGACCATTGTTAAACTGGAGTCTATTATTCATTGTTATAATTTACTTAGTGTTGTCCTTCCAATTCCTTTTTCTTGATTATACCCATTTTTTTTCTTTTCTTTTTGTTTATGTCCTAGGTGAAGATGCCACCAAGGACGAGACATGCTAGGGAGTCGATTACTGATGAAGCTTCCTCTCAACTTCATGCAATACCCCCATGAGGCTGTGGACGTGGTCGTGGTCGTGGTCGCGGTCATGGGAGACGTGGAGGGGGCGATAGGATGCTGAGGTAGTGATTCCTAGGGCTAGGCGTGGGGATCCTATTTTAGCTGAATTAGCTGCCGGAATGTATAATATGCAACAGACTACTCAGCAATTAGTGAATGTTCTTGGTGGCAACCAACAGCCTCAAGGAGATCAGAATCAAGAGGACTCCGAGTCTAATTAGGAGACGACTCAAGCTAAGTCTCCACATATTCAACACAGGGCGGCAAAAGTTTCTTTGTCTATATTCACGAGGCATAATCCTCCAGTATTTAGTGGTTCAGACTCAAGTGAAGATCCTCAGAAGTTCTTGGATGATGTGGCATGGATATCCAGAGCTTTAGGGTGTTCTTCTATTTGGATGGTTAAGTTGGCAACTTTTCAACTATGAGACTTAGCTAGAGGCTAGTATCAGACTGTGCTTCGTGGAAGACAAGCAGGATCACCCCCTCTGGCAGGGAATGAGTTTGCTAATTTGTTCTTGACTCATTTTTTACCAAAGAGTATTCGAGTCAGCAAAGCACGGGAATTTGAGTCTCTTGTGCAGACAGACCAAATGATTGTAGCAGATTACCATATCCAATTTGAGAGACTCTCTCAATATGCATCACATTGTGTGGTTACAAAGGAATTACGAGTTCAGCGCTTTGTTGAGGGTTTGAGGCCCTACATATTCAAAGTATTAGCAGGAATTAAGATAACATATGAGGAGGCCTTGAATAGGGCTTTGGCGATTGAACGAGGAGACAGAGATAGAGGTGGATCTTCCTGTGACTCACGTAAGAGATCACGCTCAGATTTTACTCATGGTGGCTACCAAGGTCGCAGCAGTGGTGATTCTAGAGGTGACGATGGCCAGGGTCGTCGGGGTCAGCAAGGGCCCCCTTAGTCACAAAGCATACAAGGTAGTCAGACAGCTAGTACTGTTCATAGTAGAGGACCCTCCCAACATCTTAGATATTCTGATAGAGCTCCTAATACTTGTATCACATGTGGGAAGAGGAACTTTGGGCCTTGCAGGCAGGGTTTTCCAGGGTGTTACCAATGTGGTCAGATGGGACATTTTGCAAAGAATTGTCTTATGTCACACTCTCAGCCTTCTGCTAGTGGAGTATCAGCACTAGGAGTTCCAGGAGGACATGCTGGTAGTTCAGGAGGTCGAGGATCTAACAATACCTAATGAGGTGGTAGAGGACCAGGTGGCAGAGGTCAGGGACATACTGGTAGAGGACAGGCTCGTGTTTTTGCTTTAACCTATCAAGATGCTCAGGCATCTAATGATGTGGTGATAGGTATACTTCTAGTATATTCTCATGAAGCACATACACTTTTCGATTCTAGAGCTACACATTCTTTTGTGTCCCCTTCGTTTGCATCTTATCTTAAGAAAGACCCCTCACTTCTGAGTGAGCATTTGATAGTAGCCATGTCTATGGGTGATTTCTTATTGGCTGATTTGGTTTATAGATCATGTGAGGTGCTAGTCGGAGGTAAACTCTCGATAATAGACTTGATAGTACTCGATATTGTAGATTTTGATGTGATATTGGGCATGGATTGGCTAGCATCTTGTCATGCTACCTTAGATTGTCACAATAAAGTGGTAAAATTCAGTGTGTTGGGTGAACCGACTTTCACATTTCAAGATAGTCGAGATTGGTCGTCAAACAACTTGATTTTAGCAATGGTTGCTCAGAAGTTGCTAAAGAAGGGTTGTTTGGGATATTTAGCAGTGGTGATAGATACTAGTATATCACAGGGGAGTTTGGAATAAATTCCAATGATATATGAATATCCTGATATTTTTTCTGAAGTGTTGCCAGGGTTACCACGTGACAGAGTAATAGAGTTTTGTATAGATTTGCTTCCAAATACTCAACCAATTTCTATACCCCTATATCGAATGGCTCCAGCTGAACTTAAGGAGTTGAAAGAATAATTGAAGGATCTTCTTGATAAGGGTTTCATCTGCCCTAGTTGTTCTCCTTGGGGTGTACCAGTGCTATTTGTTAAGAAGAAAGATGGCTCACCCCGTTTGTGTATTGATTATCGGCAGTTGAATAAAATAACAGTGAAAAATAAATATCCCCTTCCTCGCATTGATGACTTATTTGATCAACTTCAAGGATCCCAATGTTTCTCGAAAATTGATTTGTGATCGGGATACCATCAGTTGAAGATACGGCATGAAGACATCTCTAAGACAGCTTTCCGTACTCGCTATGGACACTACGAATTTTTGGTTATGCCTTTTGGACTTACCAATGCCCTTATAGCTTTTATGGGCTTAATGAATCGTATCTTTATGCCTTTCTTGGATCACTTTGTGATAGTTTTCATTGATGACATCTTAGTGTATTCCAAAAGTAAAGAAGAACATGAGCAACACTTAACGTTGGCTTTACAGACATTGAGAGAGCATAAGCTATATGCTAAGTTCTCTAAATATGAGTTCTGGTTGGAGAGCATGATTTTCTTAGGTCATGTGGTGTCTAAAGAAGGGATAAGTGTTCACTTAAAGCAGGTAAAAGCGGTGTAGAATTGGCCCAAGCCTACATCCCTGATGGAGATCTGCAGTTTCCTTGGACTTGCTGGATATTATCGTTGGTTTGTCGAGGACTTCTCTAAAATAGCGGCTCCTTTGACTAAGTTAACACAAAAACAGGTTAAGTTCCAATGGACTAAAGCATGTGAGCAAAGTTTTCAACAGTTAAAGAGTTGTTTGACATCTGCTCCGATGTTAGCATTACCTACTTCGAATGATGGTTATATAGTTTATTGTGATGCTTCTGGAGTTGGTCTTGGATGCGTGTTGATGCAATAGGGGAAAGTTATTGCTTATACTTCTAGACAGCTTAAGAAGCATTGAACTATCCTACACAAGATTTGGAAATGGTAGCGGTGATATTTGCTCTCAAGATTTGGAGGCATTATTTATATGGTGAAACATGCGAGATCTATATTGATCACAAGAGCCTCAAGTATATCTTTTAGCAAAAGGATTTGAATATAAGGTAAAGAAGGTGAATGGAGCTCCTGAAGGACTATGATTGCAAGATTTTGTATCATCCAGGAAAAGTGAATATAGTGGCCGATGCTTTGAGTAAGAAGTCCATGGGTAGCCTTGCCCACATAGTTGAGGTTAGAAGACCAATAATGAAGGAGTTTCAAAAACTTGTAAATAGAAGGGTGAAGTTTGAAATTTCAGGTGCAAAGTCACTAATAGCTCAAGTTCAAGTTCATTCCACCTTGGTAGATAATGTTAAGGGTAGCCAGGGAGAAGACCCTCATTTGAGGAAGATTATAGAAGAGGTCCGGGCAGGCAAAGTTTCTAACTTCGTGATTGATTCTGAAGGTGTCTGGCTTTTTGACAAACGCTTATGTGTACCTGATGTAGTAGACTTGAAGAAGAAAATATTATAGAAAGCCCATCATTCTTCTTAAATTATTCACCCAGGTTCTACTAAGATGTATCAAGATCTAAAAGAATTCTATTGATGGGAAGGGATGAAAAAGGAGATAGTTGAGTTTGTGTCTAATTGCTTGGTATGCCAACAGGTGAAGGTTGAGCATCAAAAGCCTGATGGTTTGCTCCAACAAATTGAGATACCTGAATGGAAGTAGAAGAGAATGACTATGGATTTTGTGACAGGATTGCCTAAAATCTCAAGGGGTTATGACTCAGCTTGGGTAATTATGGACTGACTAACCAAGTTTGCGTACTTTTTACCTGTTAAGACTTCTTACACAGGAGCTTAGTATGCCAAACTTTGTTTAGAGAAGATTGTATCTTTACATGGAGTGCTTTTGTCTATAATATCTGATCGAGGGTTTCAATTCACAGCTCAATTCTAGAAATCTTTTCAAACAGCTTTAGGAATTCGATTGGACTTAAGCACTGCTTTTCATCCTCAGACAGATGACCAATCTGAAAGAACAATACAGATTTTGGAGGATATGCTCCGAGCTTGTGTCTTAGACTTTGGAGGGAGTTGGGACCAGTATCTACCTCTAATAGAGTTTGCTTACAACAATAGTTATCAATCTAGTGTCCAAATGGCACCATTTGAGGCTTTATATGGAAGGCGTTGTAGATTATCAATTGGTTGGTTTGAAGTTGGGGAATCTAAACTTGTTGGCCCTGATCTAATACAGGAAGCTATTGAGAAGGTCCAACTAATCCAAGAACGTTTAGTGACTATTGAAAGTAGGCAAAAGTCTCATGCGAATTAGAGACGGCGACCTTTGGAGTTTGGTGTAGGAGAACATGTGTTTCTACATGTTTCGCCTATGAGAGGCATCTTGAGATTTGGCAAGAAAGAAAAATTAAGCCCAAGGTTTATTGGACCTTTTGTGATATTGGAGAGAGTAGGCAAGCTACATATCGCTTAGCCCTTTCACCCGATCTTTCAAGTGTTCATCCAGTTTACCATGTATCAATGCTACGGAAGTATGTTCATGATCCTTCTCACATTATTCAACATAATTTAGTTGAGCTTGATGAGAACCTAAGCTATAATGAGCAACCAGTGGCAATCATGGATAGACGAGTGAAGCATCTACGATTTAAGGATGTTGCGTCAGTGAAGGTCATTTGGCGGGGACCATCTGGTGAAGAAACCACATCGGAACCTAAAGCGATCATGCGAGAGAAATACCCACACCTTTTCCATATTCTAGGTTTGTTGATATCTCAAAATTTGAGGACAAATTTTTTTCTTTAAGGGGGAGGTATTGTGATACCACGGTTTTGAACTTCAAAACAAGAGAAAGGAAATAATAAAAAGGATAAGGGCTCTTTAGTCTTTTGAGTATTAAGTTGCAAAAAAAAAAAAAGAAAAGGAAGGTTAGATAAAGGTGGGGTGGCCTGTTTCTCGAAGTCGCCCACCCACCTAAATTTTTTTTCCTTTCCTTTCTCTGTTTCAAGCTCATCTCTGCTTCCTCTTCCTTTCTTTTTTTTCCTTTTCTTTTTCTTTTAATTATCAAGCTTTACCTTTCCTATATTTTATCACGAAAGCTTACTATCCACTAGTCCTTAAAGCTTGAGGTGAGTTCTTAATCTGAAACCTTTTTCTTTATGGGTAAATTTTAGAGGTTATCTCAAATTTAGAGAGTAGTAATAAAATAGTACGCGAGTAATATTTCGAGATTTTGCTTAATAATAGGCATGTTAATTATTAGATTATCTCCAAACAAATTATCTAAGCTTATTAAAATATTTGTGTTGATCAGATCCTCCTAATACGGTGCCAGTTACTTCTTCCGAAGTTGTTAGCGAGCAACTCGGTTAATTCCTCTTTGTTGTGAGTGGTTATTTACTTAATGGCAATAGTTTTAAATTTATGTTTATAGGAGAAACTAACCTGTGAAAGTTAATAATTTGATTCTATGCTAATAATTGATTTGGATAGTCATTTCAGCCGATTGATTTCTCTTTCTAAAATGATAATTGAGTTTTTTTGGATACTGATAGCTGATTTAATATTTTGGGTATCCTCTTAATTATTATTTCAATGTCATCTGTTACTATTCTTTCTTATTTTATGGTTTATTTATAATGAATTATAAAAGTTTATTTCTTGCAAGAGTTGAAATTTTTTAAAGTTAACTTAATGAATTTAAGTGTTTCATTTTATAATAAATTTATGTTGAGAAAACCATGATGGGTTCTTAGTTAGAATGTTGTTCACCATTAGCAAAGAGATATAGCGGTATTAATCACCGTTAGTGAAGAGATATAACGGTCAATGTGCACATAGTATGTTTAGATGAGATAGTACCAGGCGAGACAAAGCTCCCGGCCTGAGATGAGCTCATATTTATGATCAGATGGGTTGAGACTGCTCCCCATAAAAATTTAGTTCTTCTTAGGTAACCCTTGTGGAGTAATTGGTTTGATGAAATATTTGATTCTATGTTGGCAAAGTCTATTTATGAAGTTGATTAAGACAATATATTGAGAATTATTAAGTTTCTGTTAATGAGTTTTAATTTAAATGAAGGATGTTGACAAGGTTCTATTTATGGGAAATATAGTATTGACAAACTATTGCCTCAATCAGTTTCTTTGGTAAATGTATGATTGTTAAGTTGTTTTCTTTTATTTTAAAAGTTCGTGCGTAATTTAGTTTCTCCTTCCTATCCACTTCGTTTATATATCCTCATTGAGTCTATATGACTCACCCTATTTCCTTTCCTTCTCTTCAAATTCACAGGGTGATGAGTAGCAAGTTTCTAGGACTAGCTATTCTATCCAGGATATTCCTTTTGGTAGGCCTTTACTATGGAAGAGGCTTCTATTTTGTTGATTCCAGTATTTTGCAGCTATAAGGCATAGGATCAGTTATTTTTGGGTTATGTAAATAGTCATAATATGTATATAACTCTTTAGTATAGTTGATCTTTAGATCCCTATGATTGTTACTTTGGAAATATTTTAACTGTGGTTTCTGGCTGTTATATTTGATATAAAACAGGTCACTATGATTTTTGGATTGTTCAATTTTCAGGATAGATTCTGCCGAATTTTTAGCAGCCTCTGTAATTAAGTTGCTAAATTATATGAACAAATTTTTGTCAATAGGCTTGCTAAGGTAAGTGAGTCAGATTGACCTGTGCACTGGTCACGGCTTTTGTTTGGAGCATGACAGTTAGGATACAGTGGTGATGGTAGAGTTTAGAGAAAGATGATAATGGTGGGTTAGGATGCGGTGGTGGTGGTAGTGGAGTTTAGAGAAAGATGATGATAGTGGGGCTTAGGGGAAAAAGGGAGGTAGCTAGATCTGGAAAGGGAAATGGGGTTGATGATGGGTGATGATGACGGCAGCAAGAGAAAGAATAGGAAGAAGAAATGTAAAGATGATATGGTAATAATAAATTTGACTGTCATCTGCCACGTTAGCAGTTAACAGATCTTCACTAACGGCAAGGACTAAAAAGGAAAATTTTAGAAAAGTTTGGTGGAAAACCAAAAAAAAAATTTTACAAAGACTAAAACCAAACTTTAGTTACTTTTTAGGGACCAAAAATATATTTAAGATAAAAATAAAATAGTCCCCAGGGTCATCCTCCATTTTAATCTTCCGTGTCAAACGACCCATTTGCAGGAAAAACGGGTTCTATAAGCCCAATTTTAATCTTTCCATTTTAACAGTATTTTATTCAAATCCAAGAGTTAAATTCTTTTTGAATATTCACAAATGTTTTATACAAATTTTGGGATAAAAACAAGTAAAATTTGAGATCTGCAAATTTTTATCTCAACTCATTGCCTCCATTACTGCCTTTTCTAAAGTTTCATTTTATGCTTGTTTTATTCATCACATAATATTAGCTCAATATCAAATTCATTTCAGAATTTGTTTGTGCAAATTTATTTGAAGAGATATGAGTCCAAAAAAAAAAAAGTAAAATAACCTGTCTATATGCCTTGAGCTTAGGCGCATGTTATCACCAGCAGCAACTGACCATGGATTCAATGATTAATATGTAAAATTAAAAAAAGTAAATTTAACTAACATATGGTCAAAGTGGAAGAAAAAATAAATATTGCAACATAAAAAATATTTGACCATTTATTGATTATTTGACATTAAATAAATATATATTTTAATTTGAATAGTGCCAATTAGAAAGAGTTTGAGTACCCTTCCAATTCCTACAGCATCAGAGCAACCGCCAATTATGAATAGTTGACCTCTTGCTTACGCAAGAATAGACATGTCTTCTCCATTACTGGAATCATGCATTCATGCATAAGTGGGTGACTTCTATTCTCTGTCTTTCAATGTTTTATAAAGTTAGCGATGATAGTATCAAAAGAGAACAAAGTCATTAATGATTTAAATGATCCAATAAGGTCAATTTAGTCCAAATAGTACCTTTTTTTATTAACATTAATCCAAATAGCACTAATTCTTATAAGATACATACTAAACTATTATAATACCTAATTATAATATGTAAAAAACGCAAATACGCAAAGAGGAGTCTCTGCATGGTTTAATTTTTGGTTAGTCAAACCTATATATAAATAAAATTAGCTTTTATATGACTTACAATCAATGTTCTAAGACTTAGCAGTCAACATCAAAATTGACTTAGTCCATCGTATGAGATTCACAAGCCTTTTTCAAAAAGCAAAAAACGAAAACAAGGTGGACTCGCGTGCCTACGGTTTGCACTAACTACAGGATATGAGCTTCATGTCAGTCACCATCATCAGCAGAGAAGACAAAGCATAATTTTCAATTTGTGTCTTTTCAATCTTTAAGCATACCCACAAGCTCTGAGACCGTGTCCCTTCCAGCAACAGTGCAAGTGAATGATTTCATTGCAGAGGGAGGCAGGGTTGTCAAAAATCCTCATTCGGTGGGAATTCCCGCCGGGTGGATTCTCTGGTACCTTTGTAAATGCGTACATTTGGTACCTTTCTAATTTTCTTTTATATATTATTTATGTGCACCATCGATCAGTGTGTTGTAGTGGCACATCTGGTTCGTCCGCGCGCCAACAGCGTGGAGTCGCGTGTTCAAGTCTTACCGGGGGCACTTTTTCATTTGTTCCCTTTTTTTTTCATTTTTAAAATAACAAAAATAGGAATAAGTATTTTTTTTCACCGGGAAAAAAGGGAAAAAAAAAACACAAAAATAGTCTTAACTCTTCTATTTGCCAATTGCTATTTGGTAGTTTTTATTTTATTTTTACTCTACACCTTCTTTTTTATTTTAATGTTAATTTAATTATATTTTATGTAAAACTTTCAAGCTCATATATAAAATAATATAAATAATTCTTAATATGATATCAGATGATAATTACATATACTTATAAAATATTATTGAATATATTCTTATGTATAACTAAATTAAGACGAAGAATATAATTGTACAAATTAAAAGTATAATTGCGACATTATTATTGTAGAAAATAAATTACTTTTAGAAAAATTTGTATAAGTGCATTCCCTATAACAATAGTGATTATGTTATATTGAATTTGAGTAAAAAATTTTATAGATAGATTTTATGAATATGCATTACTTTAATGTTTGATTTTTTTTGTTAAAATATCAGAGGTGGGAAATTAAACAATATTAATTAAAATTTTACTTAAATATTATAGAAATATATCATATATTAAATATTAATTTTAATGATTAATATATAAATTTTTTAATTTGATTTCAATACATTGTTAGTAAGATGTTGAATAAAAGGGAGAAGGAGAAAAATAAAATGAATTATGTTATTTATGTAAAGTGATATTATTACTTATATAAATAAAAGACAAAATTGACATTAAAACAAAAATGATAGCAAATAAAAAAGAAGGTGTGGAGTAAAAATAAAATAAAAACTACCAAATAGCATTTGGCAAATAGAAGAATTAAAAATATTGTGTTTTTTTTCCTTTTTATTTCTGTTTTCGTTATTTTGAAAAAATGAAAAATGCCAGAAGTTAAAAACCGCACGTACAGGATTCGAACTCTCGACTTGGGAGTCATAGGCGCGCAGACCAGCCAGACGTGCTACTGCAACACGTTTGAATGATGGTGCACACAAAAGATATATAAAGGAAAAACAGAAGGGTACCAAATGTACACATTTACAAAGGTACCAGAGTAATCACCTTTTCGCCGAGGCTGCCCTATTTGGAGATTTTTCTCCTGAGGAACGGGGGTAAGGGCGACAATAAATATTTTTCTGTGGTTGATTTGGGGGTGAACGCAAGGATTACTCTTCCCATTGCAAGGATCCTGTATATATAAAAGGATTAAATTATTCTTAATTAATATTCATATTATTTATATATATTTATAAGCTTTTATGACATTTTAATATATTAATTTAATTTAAAAATTAGAAGTATCCCAAATCTACTTTTATAACTTGACCCTATCCTTTTCTCTCCTTCCCTAATACCCATCAGCAACTGCTCCACCACTTCTCCCCTTCCCTAACATCATGCATAGCCACACCACCACAGCAATCGCGACAGCCAAGCCACCACAACAGATGCGGATCAACCTCAGCCACCCGTGATAACCAGCATCGGCCATCCGTGACCACGACAACGTCCGCTCACCACTGCAACTGCTGATCTGTGTTGCTACTTTCTTTTTTTTTTTACAGAAGCACCAAACTTCTCATATCTGTGCTGCCACAACTTCTATTTTTTTTTCTTGCAAAAGCACCAACATTGCTGTTGTTGTTCTATTTCTCAGATTTGTGCTATTGCTATTGTTGTTCTATTGTTGTTGTTGTTGCTTTTCTTCTTCTTCTTCTTAATCTCAGATTTGTTGTTGCTATTGTTATCATTCTCAACTGTTGTTATTGTTCTTCTTCTTCAATTTTTTGTTGCTCTTTCAACCCAAAAAAAAAATTATTATTGCAGGGGCCCCGCGAGGACCGACAAAGAAGCGGGGAACAAGCATACGAGGAAAAAGCCCCCCGCAGCGGGGATCGAGAACGGGGAGACACTCCCCGCCACCGCTCCGCCCCACACGGGTGACGTCCCCAAAGGAATGACAGCCACCAAATCAACGTCTCCTTCATTGGAGGAGAAAAAAAAAGTGATAATTTCTGGTAGCATTGAAAGGAATTAATGCAATCCACCAAAAAACAATAAAAATAAAAAATTAATGCTACTACTTTTAATTTATAATAGTTCTTAACTTGTGTAAAAAAATTTTATTTATAATAGTTGTTACTCTTACATATTAACGTAATATTTGTTATTAATTTTTTTATTTTATTATTTATCTTTATTAGTTAAAAGAGATAGTTATTTTTTATTATATAATAAAGTTATATTTTTCACTGTATAATAAAATTTAATAATGATATTTTAATAAATTTTATGCTATAATTATGTATTAATTTTAGGTTTATTAATTTATATGAAAATGATCAAATTAACAATTATGATAAATCGGAGGCAATATAAGTTATGGTGCAAATGCCTAAAAAGAGTCCAACCTAAAAGACTGATAAATTAGATAGAAGAATTTTATGATTTAAATATTATATTGAACTCAATATAAAACTCATAAGAGTGTACTATATTATTAGGAGTGGCTATAAAGTTATAACACAGATATTTGTTGTGATTACATATGAACTTATGGAGCTCATAATTTGCTAATTATCGATCTACCCTGCTCTTATAAATCATCAAAAGCATTACTCAAATTCATGTTTGTATAGATTTGTACAATTTCACTAATAATGAGTTCAGATTATAAGGGTAATTTTATTCAAAATGCATGATAACTGTTATACGATTCACCTTACACTAACGAATGGACGATTGATCATTATCACTAGCGGAGAAAATGAGAAGGTTGATTTCTTCTCTGTCGCATTTGACATTTTTGGTACGTTTCGACGTGGAGATTCTGCTGGTGATGGAAAACTACGTGCAAATAAAAGTAATGCTTTTGAGGATAAAAAAATAGTTTTTCTACCCTGTGAAAAAAATAGGATTTTTTTAACCAGTGACTCAAGAGCATTATTAAGAAATCAAGAATACTTTTTTTTTAAATTTTCGATATAGTAATGCATTAAAAATTTAAAATCTTACTTTTCAATGAAAATATTTTTATTATTAGTTCTTTAATCAATACTCTAAAAAAATAAAAGCCAACAAAATGTAATTTGGAGGGTGATTTTTTTAAATATGGAATTTTGAGAGTGAAATTGAGAATATATGTGATTTTTGATAAAATTGGAGAAATATAAGATTTTAAAGCAAATTCAGTAGAAAAAGAATCGGATTCTATTTTTTTATTATTTTTAAAAAATAAATCCAATAAAAAAAGAATTGGATTTGCTTTTTAAAAATAATAAAAAATAAAAAATGTGTATGTAAAAGAGAGAGAAAGAGAGAGAGAGAGAAAGAAAGCGCAGAGTATGAGAAAGAGGATAGAGAAGAGAGAAAAAAGTGATAAGAAAGAAGAAAAAAAGGGAGAAAGAGAAAAGAAAGAGAGATGAGAGAAAAAATAAGAGAAAAAATTAATAAAAAATAAAAATATTATATTTTTTATATTTTATTGAAACTACCATATTTTTTTAAATTTTTTCACATAAAAATAAATAATTCTAATCTAGACACTTTTTTTTATTTTGGCTTTTGGCTGATGTTGCTATTTAATAGCCCGATGTCTCCGTTTAATAAAAAATTATTAGATACTTATGAAATATCAGATAAATTATGCACTACTTAGTAATAATATGACATTTTACATAAAAATATAAATTACTAATGGATCCAAAATTAAAATATCATTATGCTATTAAATAAAGAGTTTATCTAACTAATACTTCTAAGAATTTTGATTAAGGAATCAACAAAAGAAGCTAAGAATTTTGATTAAGGAATCAACAAAAGAAGCTTTACATTGAAAAGATGAAAGTTCTAAGTTCTCAAAGGACTAAATATATTGAAAATTTTATTTTATTTTTTTAATTTCTTAATCAGCGCCCATGAACATCGGTTAACAAAATCCTTAAGTAAAATATTCCTTCTGGCTCAAAATAACCGTTACTTTGGCTGTAGAGATATTGAAAAAACTAAAATCAACAATTGATTATAAAAATATTTATTAAATATTTTTATTCATTATATGAAGGATAAAATAAAAAAATATAATAAATAATTTTCATTAAAATATAAAAATAACAGATAATATAAATAAAAAAATTTATTCAACATGACAATTATTTTAAATTTAAAAAAGTACAATATAACTTAATACTTTATAAACATCTGGCATTCAATAGTTGTTTGGTCCGAAAAAAGCGGAAGTCACACTTTCCTAGGCATTGATGTCAAAAGCTCACACTCCACAGATTTCTCTTTCTTAGCTGTCGTTAGCCTTGGATAGAATATGAGCCAAACTTTCACTTCGGCAGTATCCTGCACCATGCGGAAAATCCTGAAATTGTTAAATTTTGACGAAGTTCTTAGAAGTTAGAGCAAAATATCAGGTGTTCTTGTATATTTGCACTTAGAAAAAGAGAGAGAAGCATTGTAATGTAACTAGGTTTTTCTGCAATCTTTATAAAACAAGATATATTTGATTGGAGCTTTAAAAAATAATATTTTGAGAAAAGTAAAAATTAGATGCAGTGTTTGAAATTAGGTTATGTTATTTATATATATTCAAAATCTCAACATTTCAATATCCTCTCTTTATTTTTTCTTTTTTTATCAATTATTTCACTCTTTTTATTTTTTGTATAATTTTTTTCTTTTTTCTATCTCTAGGTATCCAAAATATCTATCTACCCCAATAATACAAAAAACATTTCTCACCTCAAAATTATCGTTTGAGTAAAAAAAAAAAAATAATTTCTGCCAAAATTATAGTTTGAGTTTTCAAATAAAAACCAAACATATTATTAATCTAATTAATCTAATAAATCAAACTAGCACAAAAAAATCTAATAAATCAAACATCTTACAAGGAAATTATAAATGTGTTTTTCAAAAATCTGAAATTAATAATTTAACATCGTCATTCAAAACAAAGAAACAAAGTAAGGAGATTTATTTATCTCTAATAAAGCTAACTAACAAGTTTGTCACCCTATTTACAAAACAATATACAAAACCACAACTAAAAGAAAAACTATAGGATGATCAATCAAAATTAAATAGGTGCTAACTCTTTTAATATTGTATTATAATGTGTTATTAAATAACGTAAAAATTGGGTTACTAATAAGAAGTTATATGCTAAGATTAAGTGCAATCTAAACGAATTACATTCACATTAAAAGATAAAAGTTTAAACTTATAAATGTCACTTATAAAGGATGTTTGGTTTAGATTTTAAAAAGTTTCAAATTATAATTTTAAACAAAAATTTATTTCTTATAATCATTGCCCAATTTTTAATTAATTTTAAAGTTTTAAAAATTAAATTAAACATGCTACTAATGATTGCCTTGTGCCTACATTTGAAAAACGTTATGATATCCCGATAAACGTAAATAAATCTAACCTTTAATCATATTTACATTTTAAGTTTGATTAATAAAAAGAACTTAATTTAAATATATTGAAAGTGTAAAATAGAAATAATGAAAAGTGTTAACTCATATAAATAATTATCTATTATAATGAAAAATTTATCATAATTTTTTATTTTCTTCCATTTCTATTAATTGATAATATAAAATTATTTTATATGATCAATATATACCAATTAAATTCTAATAAAAATCATAAAAATGAAATCAAATGAAAATAAAAATGCCTTGTTGAGTCAAACTTTTTTAAGTTACTACTATTTTACGAAGCTCACGTCACACGTGTTTGTCAGCTTTTTGTTTGTCCGATTTACTTGCCAGTGGTTCTCCTGACCTTGTGGCATTAAATGGATTGTCGCGTTCTGTACGTTACGTCTGTGCGCAACTTATTGTTACCAGTTGTGAGTCAAGTTAAATGTACCAAAACAAAAAATGAGTCAAGTTAAAATGAAATTAGGTTTAAATGAGCTAGGATTGACTCACCTTGTAATAGTTTGTGGACTTAAAAAGGAGTAATAATTTTTTGTTTTTTGATAGATTAATGGCATTGGCATTGAAGTTTCATGCTTCATGCAAACTACCCAATTATTTTCCTTTTTTTTTTAAATTTATCTCTTATAACTTATAATTTAAAATTTATAAAATGGACGGCGTGCAAACTTTTTTTTTTTTTTACTTTTATCTAAATTAAGGGAGTGGATGTTATTACTCCTATTCAACTAATATTTTTTTCTTGGAATATTTATTTAAATTTTTTAAATATTATTTTTATTGATAATTTAATATTAACTATTTGTTATTAAGATAAAACACTTAAATTGGTCCTTCTTGTCTTTGTGCTAAATAAATTGGCCCTTATAGAAAAAAATTGAACCCATAGTCCTTATCAATTTAAAATATTAGACAAGTTAATTCCTCTTTAATATTTTAAAAGATTTTTAGAATAAATTGATCTCTAAAGATTTATAAATAATTTAAATTAATACTTAATAAAAGCACAAATAAAATTAAAAAGTCCAGAAAAAAACTCAGAAGGGACTAATTTGCCCTATATTTGTAATGCTCAAGGACCATGACTGCAAGATATTTTTTGTTTTTTTTTTTTAGGGATCATTTTGTCTTGCACTTTTTTTTTTTCGATAGTTTTGATGAAAACATCACTCACAGAATGGAGTGAGTGAAAAGACCAAAATACGAGATTGCAAAACATCCAAGAATCTATCAAAGACCCCCACCCGCAACACCCTGTATGCTTCCCCTAAATAAGCATTAACACGAT
Source organism: Pterocarpus santalinus (assembly GCA_031439595.1). Taxonomy (NCBI): domain Eukaryota; kingdom Viridiplantae; phylum Streptophyta; class Magnoliopsida; order Fabales; family Fabaceae; genus Pterocarpus; species Pterocarpus santalinus. Next base: position 53,677,647 of record CM062526.1, read on the forward strand.
CATACAAATAACAAAATTAAACCAACTTATCAAAAAACGCTCCAATAATACATCAGGACGGGGCCAATATAGCAGCTCCCTTAGTACACAATAAAAGCACCCCAGTCTGATAATTGCATCTGCACTCTTGAGGACCAGATTTATATCTACAGTTGATCTTGACAGCAACTTGTAAAATTCTACACTTGGCGTTGTTGGCGGATCGAGTTTAACTGCACCAACTACGCCTGTGTTTGAAAACACGTTTCCGCATGTTAGAATCGATTGTGGAGGATAAAAATTGATTTTGATAGATTTTTATATTGTTTGGGTGAATGCTTATAGGATTAATTCTTATATTTCGAATTAATTTTGAGAGAAGTAAAATTTTTTTACTTTCTGTCAGAATCACTTTTAAAGAAGTTATCAAATATAAATTATTTTACCTCAAAATCAATTTTAATTAAATTAATTTCAACAAAATTAATTTTATATAGAATCAATTCTACAAAAATAAAATTAAATATATTATACATCTGAATCACCCATTGCAATTTAATATTACTATCTGGCATAAAGTCTGTCTTGACTTCAATCTTAAACCATCACTCAAAACCAACACTGCTACTTTCCCAGCTGATCACTGCACCAAATTGTACCAAACCTTCCAAAACTTGAATGAAGCACACAACAATACATACGAAGCAACCGAAATAATCACAGTTGTGTGAGACAACAATCTAACTAGGGATAGACAAGTTATGCTCTTAACCAATCAGACTTAGATTAATGTCTAACACAACTAAATCAAATAAACCACAAGACTTTCAAAAAAAAAAAAAAAAAACTTTCATTCCTAACCTCACTATCTAACCTTCCTTTTTCTTCACTCATTCCCACTCTCTCACAGTAACTGCACTAAAATCATCAAATGTCTCTATGTCATCATGCAGCAAAATGCTCCCAACTTATCATTCATTTTAATTTTTTTTTCCCTCTCTCTCTCTCTCTCCCAATTTTCACTCTTTCTCTTATATTACCTCTCTCTCTTACCTTTCTCCTTTTTTCTCTTTTTCTGCTATTACCTACTGCCTATTGTTTTTCTCTTAAGCTTCAATATTATTTCTTCTCCCACCTTTTCCTTTTTCTTTTCCTCCATATTCATCCCATCAACGCCTCACTTTTCACTCCACATTTTGACAAGATACAACCATTATGACCCAACCTATGAGAAGATACACAATTAGCACCCCAAATGCTTTATGGTAGCCACTAAACTGATCCATAACACCTGCTAACCTTACTTTTTGTTTGACTCCTGCTTCATTATGATCACATACAAAATAGCCTACACTACTAAAGGTATTATAGCATGACTTTACCACCTCTTTCCATTCAGGTAGACGCATACCAACACATCTGCCATCGATACATTTAGAATAACACAAAACAATCATGATTTGACACACTACTAACATCTACTTAACCCCGCGTCCCTGACACTATATCTGACCACCTCTCACCACTGCTCATCCTTCACATAAACATGTAATACCACACCATATTCTCCTACCAAATTTACCATTGGCTCTGCTTGTTGTACCACTAAACGGCCACACCCTACTGAACATCTTCACCAAAAGATCTTCAAAAACCACATTAAAACGCCTACTCAGTAACTCATTGACTCTGAATGACCATCTCAGACAACCACCATAAATTAACTACTACACTACCAAATTGATACGTTTTGGCTTGAATGTCATCTGGTATTCTTCTTTTTTATTTTCCTTTTCTTTTGCAGCCCTTATTTATTTATTTATTTTGTCCTGCACTTAAAAAATTGATAACTCAACTAAAACTAATTCAATTTTTAAAAAATGTATATTATCATGCTTTTTATTTTATGTGCAATTAATTTATTTAACATCATAGTTAGAGATATTGATTTGTATAGCTCTTGGTTTATGAATTTTAGAGGCAATTTTGTTTTGTATCCATGTAGTGTAGTAGAGTGGCGGATGTTCTAGCAAATTTTGCAAAAGATATTCAGTAGGAGTCTGGGTTGAAACAACCACCAAGTTTGATTGTGGATGTACTATTGCGTGATTCTAGTTAATCTATAAAATTCCTTCCCAACTCAAAAAAAAATTATATTTAAATGTTAATTTATTTTCTTCGAGGTTATTTTTAATATAAAAATTATCTTAATAATATAGCAGTAAGTATTTTATAAAATATAGTGCGTAAAAATTAATAACAATAAAGGAAAAATGATATATCATAATGTAATATACGATACATAGATTCAGTATTTTATTAATACTTTAAAATTATTATAATGTTATATTAATTTTGTTTTTGTGAACTATTGTTTTTTAGATTTTGTTAAAAAAAAAAAAATCATCTTTCACCTTTTCATTATAGAAATGCCTTGAATTTACATTTTCACATATAAATGAGAAAATAGAGAAATTATTATGTATATATGTATGACTTATATAAACATAATAATTTATCTACTTTTGTGGTTAATCACGTGATACATTAAGTTATACCTCTTTGGATGATTCAATCTCTTATAAATACTATATGGAAAAAAAAATAAATTTCATAAACTTTTATTAACATATTATATTTTTTTTATCACTAACATATTATAAATTTTAAATTAAAAAAATAATTCTTAATAATAACTTTAAAGTTTAATTAATATATATCATCAATGGCCCAAAAAAAAAATTGCATTGTTGTTTTCCAAAATAATCAAAACTAAATAGGCACTATCTCTTTTAATAATGTATTAATATTTTATTAAATAATGTAAAAATTAAGTTAATTTAAGTTTTAATTACTAATAAGAAGTTAAATGCAAAGATTAAGTGCAATTTTAATTAATTACATTCACATTAAAAGAAATAAGTTTAAACTTACAAAGTATGTTTGGTTTTGATTTTAGAAAGTCTAAACTTATAGTTTTAACGGAAACTTATTTCTTATAGTTTTATCTAATTTATAATTTCATGAGTTTCAAAAATTAAATTAAACATGAAGTCGACTGGGTTAGTGGTGAAATATTTAAGTAATTTGTATAAAGTTATAAATTTACTTTATTGATACATATATTTTTAAAGAAAATGCTATTAATTGTTGCTTTGTGTCTACATATATAAAATGTGATGATATCTTGATAAACACTAATATGGGATTAAAAAAAATGCAAATATGGGACTTTTAGAAATCCATCGCCAGCTATGGCGGATTTAAATATATTTTAAAAATAACAAAAAAAATCTGCCATCAATTCACAATAATATAAAAAAGAACTCACCAATGGTCACAGCATATTATCAAAAAATAATAATTAAAAAATAGAATCCGCCACAATTGGAGGTGGGTTACCAGCGGAGTACCCCTTTGTAGTGGAGTAAGGAATATTGGTAGAGAAAACATATAGAACGCACCCCAACTAGTGGCAGATTAATTTTCTTAAAAACCTATAATCTTGTAAATAACCATAAATTCTCATATGATGGTATATATTTTACTAAAATCTCGTATAAAACATTATTTCTCCTAAAATAAATCTAGTTGACATTTAGCCATATTCATTTTCTAAGTTTTGTTATAATATAAAAATTAGGGAGCGACTATTTTCACATCTTTTTATTTATTGTCTCACTTAACAAGCTTATCCATTAATTTTGCTAAAATAACCTTCCTTTCTTTTCATAGTTAAATTAACAAAAATGTTCTACTTCATATATTTTTATAAATTATATTAGAATAAATTTTTTAAGTAACAAAAAAAATTGAATAAAATAAACTAGATGTGACCTACATTTATTATACAGATAATAACAATAGTTTAGAAAACTAAATTAAATATTTAATTTATTTATTTTTTAAGATATAATATTATTATACCTTTATGTTGTAAAATTATTTAAAAAAATACATGAGAAAAAATTGATAAGTTTATTAATATGTCAAATTTTAAATTCAAAAGACTTAAAATTATGTTAATTTGATGCTTAAGGTTTAAATTTATTTTTAATAATAAATAATAAATTTGTAGAATACCTAGTTGTCATAAAATAATTAAAATTAAGATTACAATAAAAAATTTAAATACTTTTAAAAATTTTTTAAAAAATAGGAGTTATAATAAAAATAATTTTAAATTAGTTTGATTAAAAAAAGAAAAAAATGTATTTTAGATTCTTGACCCTTCTTAAAAGCATGAAAAATATTATGTATTAAAAATATGTGGTATAAAGATTAAGTCTAATCTCCAAGTAATTTATATTATTATTATAATAAATATAAATCATATAAAAATTAATTAATTTATCTTTTCTTAAAAAATTTAATTTATTATAGTTTACAAAAAATATAAATTGCACAATTTTACTAATTTAATTATAAAAAATATTTTAATAAAATTAATGAATAAACTTATTAAGTGAATGTGATAATAGATCAAATAATGTAATAGTTATCCCTTAAAAGAAAAAATCACAGAAATGATAAAAAAAAATGCTTTGTTGAGTCAAACTCTTTAAATTATTTTACAAAACTCATGCCACAACCCGCAGGTGGGTTTGTCAGCTTTTTGTTGGCAGTGGAAGCGGACCTCCTGACCGTTTGGCATTAAATGGATTGTCGCAATCCGTGCGGTTAGCTTGCGTCCATTTAATTGTTGTCAGTTATGAGTCTCGTAAATTTATCGAAGAGAAATGTTCTGGATTCATTTTTTTTTTGAGGATATTGTATTAATTTATATTTTATTTATTATTAGGTGAGACATAAATTTTATTTGAATGAGATTTATATTTTATTTAATAATAAATAAAGTATAAATTGATATAATATTTCATGATAAATAAATCTCATTATCACTTCTCTATATCAAAGCACCTTAAAAAGAAAAAGAATTTGTTATATCTATTTAAAATATTTTTATGTATTTGATTTGACAATAAAAAAGATTGGTAAAATTTTAAGAATAAGTTTTATATATAAAATTATATATAAATTTAAAAGTGTTTAAACAATCTAATTTAATTTAATAAAAATGGTTAAATTAATTTAATTTAAATTTAAAATCAATTGAAATTACAAAAATTAGGATTAGATTATATCATATTTTTATAACTAATTTGAATTCGAACAAATTTTAGATTTAATCATAATAATTTAAATTTATTACATAATTTTTTTATTTATATACTATTTTCATTTAGATGATATTTTATAAATATTAAATAAGTTATTTTTTATCTATTCATTTTATGGATTTATTTTATTTTTATTTTATAAAATTTTAAATTTTAAATTATATTTTTTCAAAAATCAATCAAATCAAATCAATCTAAATTGATCAAAATTGAATCGGATTGGATTGGTTTCAAACTTTAAATCAAATCGATCTAATATAAACCATAATACATTATATTATTTGGATCCGATTAATTTTTTATTCATAATCAATTCAATTCGAATATCGAACACCCTTATATAGATCTTATCCATGAAATTTTACTCTCTTATTTTTATCCCTAAACTAAATACACTCTAAATCTTAATAATTCTCCTAATATTTAATAAAAAATATTAAATAAAAAAGAGATGTATTTAATATCTTATAAATACAAAAGTATTAATACTTTCTTTATTTAATAATAATAAGAATTATTAAAAGAACATTTTAAGAATATTTAAAATTTTTGAAAAAAAAATGTACCACGATAAAAAAAAGTTATGTTAACCACTACTTTAAGAAAACTGATTAAGAAAATAATTGTAGAAATATCTTATTGAAAAATATGGTTTTAAATTTTTAATGTATTAAATGTATTAAAATTTTAAAAAATTTTCTATTCTTAATTCTTTAACTGGTACTCTAAAAAATTACTACGAGCAAATTTTTTTTTTTAGCTAGTAGTTAACAAAACTCAAAAAATAAAATAAAAAAATTAAAATAGAAAGTTTTTCTAGCAAAAACTTCCCAATTTTAGTTTTTATACAATGTGCTTCGGGTATTGATTAAAGAAAAGTCTAAAGTAAAATTAAGTTTAAGCAAGCTTGGTTTGACTCACCTTGTAATATTTGTGGACTTAAAAGGCGTAGTATTTTCTTTATTTTTTTAATCCATCTCTCGTAATTTATAATTCAAAATGGAAGGCATGCAAATTTGTTTTTCACTTTTACTTAAATTAAAGAAGTGGTTATCGTGACTTTATGTAACTAATATCTATTTAAATTTCTTAAAGTATTATTCTTTTATTTGTTAATAAAAACATAATTTAAGATTAACTATTTATTATTACTCAGAAGTTATTTAATTTAGATATTAATATCTTAATTAAAAATAATTTAATTATTAAAGTATTTAATATTACCATAGTCTTTAATTTTCTATGCAATTATTTTACTTATCAAAACTATTTATGCTTAAATATTAATTTATTTTCCTTAAATTTATTATTAATATACCAATTATCTAAATAATGCAGGATGAGTATTTTATAACATACAGTGACTAAAAATTAATAACAACAAAGGCGAATCAGTATATCATGATATAGGTTATCCGATAGATCATTCAAGTTATTATTTTTAATATTTTAAAACTTTGTTCTATTATTTTTGTGAAGTGTTCCTTTGTTAATTTTTTTAAAAAAAAATCATCTTTCACTTATTTTTTATTTTCATAAAAACACATAAATTTTATATTTTCACATATAAAGGAGAAAAGATGCGATTGTGATTCAAATTTATTCTCTTAATCTTAAAGATACTTTTGATATCCTTTACTTCTCATGGCCTTTTTAAGCATAATAATTTCTCTATTTTTGTGATTTAATATTTTACAAATACTATACGGAAGGAAAATAAATTCCATATAAATTTTTATTAACATATTATGAATTTTAAATTCGATAAATTAATTCTTAACATTAACTTTGAATCTTAATTAGTATATACCATCCATGTAATAAAAATTAAACTATCATCTAGTAATATGTTTTACACTATACATTTAATGATGCGATTAATATTTTATATACATTGTCAAACTCTTAAACGATGATACAATGCATTATTGGATGCTAGTGTAATTTTTTGATATTGGCAATGCATAACAAATAAATATGTGAATAATTTAATGTATTAAGTTACATTAAAATTTAAGAATAGAGATGATAATAAAAAAATTTATAATAAAGAGTAAGGGGTTAATACTAACAAGTTCTAATATTACGTGTTGATTTAGTTTTTTTTTTCCAGCTGTATAAATACTAGATGATAAACTATCAGGTATGGTGAAAATTACAATTTATTATTTATCTTTATTATTATTTATTTTTTATTATTATCATCTATAAAATAATCACGTTATATTATTTAGATAATTATTTTATTAAAATAATTTGAGAAAATAATGTTTAAATTTAAATAATTATATTAAATAAGTTAACAATAAATATTTATAATATCTAGGGAAATAAAAAAGTGACAAAATTAAAGATTTTAAAAATAAAATAAATTATCAATTAAATTAAAAATAATAAGTTTTAATAAGATTATGATTGATAATAAATAATTAATTTTAAATTATTATTTTAATTTACCAAGAACATAAAAGACAATCTAGATAAATTATATAAAATAATTAATAATAAATAATAAAGTGATAATAATCACTCCCTTGAATTAAAAGTACTCTTTTCTTTTTCTTTCTTTTTTTTTCCTCAGGAAATTAGCTCCAGATTTGACTCTAAATATGTTCCAACACGTGATGTGGAATTTGTGGAGTACCAATTTTCCACTTCAGAGGGAATAAATAAGCACAAGTTCCGCAATCTGAGATATACATGCATCTTTGTGAAGGTGAGGAATAAACAATCGTTGCAGTTGGCATAAAAGGACACGCACAAGCAAGCAAGTGCATGTAGCTAGCACTTGGTCTCGAATAAGATCCCTGCATCATCCTCAACTTCCATATCTAGCATCTTCGAGCATCAATTAAATTAGTGATCTTCATCTTTATAGGCAAGTCCACACTTTTTTGTTGGTTCCCTTTCTGGTGGGAAAAAAAATTTAGCATAAGCAATGCAGATAAACGGTAATATCTGCCCAGTTTACATTAAATTCAAAACTCAGAATAAAAAAGTTAGGATCGAGAACATATTGTATGCTTCTAGAATATCGCATCAACTTATGCTCATTTCATTTATCGAGTGACATATAAGACTAATACAATGGTAGAATTTTCCATTAATTTATATATTTATTATTTTTAAGTTTTAAAATTTTCGAAAACATGATTAAAATAATAAATATTTAAGTTATTGATGAATTCCACCATTAACTTGAGATATCACTTAATAAATACGATGCATATAAACTAAAATAGTACTTCAGGCGCATATAATAGTTTCTCATACTTAAATAATGGGACGAATAGACAAGAGATAATAATTTCTCATTAGGAGTTGTTGTTTACTGTTTTTGTTTGATGATGTTCTTTGTACTTTGAATAATTTGCTCCTCTTCATCCTTCGAAAAGTTTGGAGCCTTCATGTTTGAACTATATTTAAAAAATAAAAAAAAACCGATAACATAGTCAAATATGTACAAAAGAAAAAACATGAAATAGACATATACAAATAATCACTGCTAGAAATTTGTTAATAATCAACAGATTTTACTAATAGCTATAATTCATCAGTAAAATTAAATAAATAATTGAAATGCAATTTCACTAACAGTTTAATATTCCATCGGTAAAATCGTTGATAAATGCTCGCGCCTAATGATGCCAAACCATTATCAATGGAAAACTCATAGATAAGTAATTATATTTTTTAATTTAATTAAAAAACTTAATACTTTATTGATGGAATATCCGTTAGTAATTTATATACAAAAATATTATTTTATTTTTAAATTTTAATGATTACTGACAAATTTTTTGTCGGTATTTGAAATTTGGAACTATCGCCAGAGGTAGTTCAATTTTATATTATTGACAATAATGGATGATTAATGAAATAATTCTTTTTATGATCATTCTACTGATAGAAAATTCGTTATTACCGACAAAAAATTCGTCAATAATATATAATTAATGAAATGAATCGTTTTATTAAATTATTATCAATGGATAACGTTAAAACGTGAACGGCCACTTTTTCTTCCTCATCTCTCTCTCTCTCTCTCTCTCTCTCTCTCTCTCTCTCTCTCTCTCTCTCTCTCTCTCTCTCTCTCTCTCTCTCTCTCTCTCTCTCGTGTCCCCCATATGGCCCTGAGCCATTTTCTTGCTATCGAAGCTTCCATTTTGCTGCCTGAGACCGCCATTGTATCCGTGATATGTCAATGAGTATTTTAATTAGTTAATTTTTTTATTTAGTCTTTTTTTTATTATATTTCTTTACTCAAAATTTTTAGTTTCTATATTCACTAACTAACTTAATTTATTGTATTGATTATTAAAGATCTCATTTGGAGCACTTGGAGTAGTTAGTGATGGGGCATTAACTGACTGGAGTGAGTTAGGAAGTTTTATGTAATACATTGTACCCGTTTTTAAATTTTATGTTTTCTAAAATATTAGAGACTTAAAATATTTAGGATATAGTTGTCAAGTAGAAGAAGGAGGATGTGATTGAATGATTGCAGAAAGGCTTAGAGTTCCTTCCTATTATTTGAATTGTGTACTATAGTGTTATATGCCTACATGATATGAAGTAAGGGATGCACTGTAGAATAATTTTTAGGATTAACTTATTAATTTGTATGACTGCATTTGTTCGATTGATGAAATAATTTCTGTGGAAGTTCCTAAAATAAAGGGAGATTTTACCTAAATTTTGTTGATTATTTAGAATATTGTTTAAAATAAATAATTTTGTGCATATATTTTTTGATATTATAATTTAATTATTTGCATTTATAGTTATATATGCATGTTATCTGTGTTGCATACATTTATTAATTTATACACATGTTATATAAATCATTTATGGCAAGACGGGGATCTGGTTCTGAAAGAGGCGGGGGTCAACTGAAAAAGCATGGTCTATCCTCTGACACTTGTGCTCCACCCTCACCTCCACTATGCCCACATCTACTACTCCCACCATTGCTACTATTTCCACCCCTACCTTTAGGAGGTGAGGCTCGCATCTCATCTATACTTGGTTCCACACCTTTTTCTACCCCTAAATAGTCTGGTTTGTAGGGTGCTTCGGCCTCCTTGTCCACCCCTCGCAGGGCTCCATGAGCTAGCGCATGAAGTTTAGATATGATGATAAATCCTAATAAATAATTTCAAATTTAAATTTATTATGAATTTTTAATTGTGATAGAAAATTTAACTAATAAATACCTAATATAGTCTATTATTTATAATACAGTTGGATTCCACCATGGTCGGGACTGTGCAGGATTACCGATATATTCAAGAAGAACTTTCACACTCCATATACCAATTTTATGCAGCCTCTAAGGCTACACAACAGTTGTGGTGGAGGGAGTGGATGGTAAAATAATCATTATTTTTTATTTTTTAATTATTAATTTTGATTTTTATTCTTATATATGATTATTTGTTACAATTCTGTCGACTATTGTGTTACTTGTATGTAGCATATGTTTGTTATTGATTCACGTGAAGAGACTTCGATCTAGAGGGCTGAGAAGCGGCTCTACAACATATTTTATGATATTTACGAAAAATGACGTTAGCACCCATTGGCTTATTGATGAGATCCTCCAGACATTGAGGGCCCATTAGGACTCATCTATGTTTAAGGCGAAGCAAGTGAAGGTTCGGACGAGCAGAGGATCAACCCAAGGTGCCTTGCTGCACACTAGAAGCTTTATTACCATTGAAAGCACGTGATTGAGAATGGTAAATATCATATTTTACTCATTTAGTTATTCAATTTCCATATTAAATATTATATGACCATGTCAAAATTGTTTGAAATATAGAAGAAAGCGACGAGCAAGCTGTCGACTCAGGGGAAGCTATTTCGAAAGACTTATACCTTGAAGCAGGACAAGTCCCAATAAGTTGATATAAGGTCGGAGAGCACATACGTGAATACTTGTAATTTTAATTTTCAATACTTTTAATTTATTATATTTGTTCTTTAAATCTAATTTGTTTTTTATAATTGTAGTATGAGTTAATCTAGCGATTGACCGAGGCTTGATCACTGCAAGCGGATGGGAGTACTCTTGTTTGCCTACCTATTAGCAATGACTAGATATAGACTTACATCGTCAGCGCCTGCTACAAGGAGTGAATTTATGGTATAGGGACATCTTATAATGGGTTATATTCTATGGGCTCTATGTTTGGAGTTGGGCCTGTTGTAGAGGATATCTGTGATCAAGTCCATGCACTGAATAAATTGGTGCAAAGGCAGCTCGAAAAGGCTGATAGAAAGTACATGGAGCTGTATGAGCTCCACGAAATGGATAAAGAGCAGTGGACGTAGTACACACAATCCATAGGGCAAAGGATAACAACCATGTATAGTTACTTCAAGTAGATATGAAATGGCAGCTCATCATCCGGTGTATGGCTTCCACCACCTCTGCCCCCATCTCCACCATCTCAACCTTCTCCACACTATCACACATCTGGAGATGACGATAGCATTTTAGATATTAACGATAATCAGTATTCGTAGTTTTTAGGATTTTTTTTTTTAGAATTGCATTGTGACATTTTTTTTCATTTATTCTGTTATTGACTATTTTTTATTTTAAGTAATAATGTGTGTATATATATATATATATATATATTATTTAATTAACAATTTTTTTCATTTCTTCTATTTTTATATTTTTAGAATTATCAATATTTTTTATATTTTTAATTATATTTTTTACATAGATTTGTGAATAATTAAAATAATAATTTGAAATATTTAAATAGTAATGTCAAATTTTAACAATTTAAACAAGAATCCGCTGGTAATTATATACATTAAAATATTATTTTTATATTGCCAACAGATAATTAGTCAGTAATATTTTCAAATTATATAAAAAAAAAATTTCAACAGATATGTTGTAGGTAAATATAAATAATTAGTCAATTTAATTCCATTGATGGTTTCTGATATTATTATTATCGATATTTTTATTTACACCAATAGATATTTTCTGTTGGTAATATTCATTTTTTTATTATCAACATATTTCTTATTGACGGATCCTATCCATTGATAACACTATCAGTAAAGTTCTTACTAATGGATTTTATTGAATTTTTTGTTGGTAAATCCGTTAATAAGTAGTGTATTTCTAGTAGTGAATATTGTTAATTATTTGGAAGAAAGAATACAAAATCTTTTCTTATCATGAATTAAAATTTTTTAAAATCAATTTTTGGTGTACATGAAAGCGACCATTAAAAAAAAAAAAAAAAAAACTAGCGTTCAAAACTTACACCCGCTGCATCAGCCACTAAAATGCTTTGAATATCAGTCGGCGGTACTATAAGTGTGACTTACGGTAATTATTCATCCTCTTTGCAGTAGCTTCTTAATTTAAACGATAATTAATAACTCAAAAGATCACTGTATTTAAAGTTTATTGACTTCCTAATGATGATATTATGTGGAAGATATCTTATTTATCTATTTTACATCAAATTTAAAATACTGATTTATTATTTATTAAGTTCTAATTTAAAAAAATTTAAATAGCAAAATTTATAAACAAAAAGCCTTAAAATTAAGAAAATTAAGAAAACATATTATAATAAATAAATCACCAACCATATATTATTTTTTTTTAATTTTAATTATTAAAATATCATATTTTTATTCTTTTTTTTTTGGTTTTTAAGATTTTATAATAAAACAATGAAACCAACATTATTGAAAGATTTTTAATTTTTTTCATTTGTTTCCAATATATATTAATTGAGTTTTAAATAAATGTAATAAATGATCGATTTATGGTTAAATAATATTTTACTTACATTCTAATTCTAATAATTAATATTTATTAACTATAAAAAGATTGGTAGTGCACAAACTTGACTAGAACACGTCTTCCTTATGCCATACAAAAGTGTCATTTTCAGGTTGATTGTAAGATTAACAGTTGACGAGTACTGCTCAAATTATTAAATAATATACTACACCTATTCATATTCGTTTAACTTTCTTTTTAAAACAGAAAAATATTCTTATGAAATAATTTTTTCATCTTTCATCTAAGTTGTTAAAAAGCATTTGTTTTTATTTAAAAAATTATTTTATTACTTTGAATTTTTTTAATCTTTCATTGAATAAAAAATTTACTTCTCTTTGTAGCTTAAATGATACCGCCTCTATATCCAATATTCAGGGGATTATTGTGACTTTGGTTCAAGGGTTTAATTCCCAGTTGTTTATCATTAGTTCCACTAGGGGATCTCAAGTAATGCAAAATTTGTTTACACTAACCGTCCACAACAACTTGTCGTCGCTAGAAATTCACAATTGCTTATCACTAGAAATTATTATACGTACTTGGAGTAAGAAACTCTCCTTATTTAGTTTTATTTATTATTTGACAAATCATCCTTAATCATGTAACATCAACTCTTTCTCTTTTATAATTAATTTTTTAATCACCCACAAAGTTAATTTATCAAACAATAAATATAACAGAGCAAAAAGAAACGTTTAATCAAGGAATTTGTGAAAATCATGGTTTTTGAAAATTGGACCAAAATGGACAGTCCGACGGGTTGGACTAAGAACAGGTCCTAACTCTGTCCAATCGTGATATAATAAAAATTATAAATTAAAATCAGTCAAAAAATTATGTGAATCGAGTAAAAATTGATGAACTATATATATTTTTTTAAAAGTTCTCACAAGTATACTCTATAGTGACAATTTTGTTCGCGAGCAATCATATACTAAATTTAGACATCTCTCTCACATAGAATTTAAACTGTAATTCATTATATTATGGGGACCTATTCCCTATCAGTAGACTATTGGTGAACCAATCTAACCAATACTAATTTATGTGGCTGAATCAGTTTAAATTATATTTTTACAATTTAAATTTATTCAATTATTATATAAATGATTATGTACACACACACATTAATATAATTTTGCTCATCTTCAGCCATAACTGAGGTCTGAGCTATTAAATATTAAATCAGTAGCTCGACCGATTACTGGTCGGATCAATTTTGAGAAGCTTGGCAAGTATTTGCCATTACTAGTTACTAAATTCTTAAAAATATTCGTCTCTATTAGTGGAAAAAAACAAAAAAAACAAAAATACAAACTCATCAGTTGCGCAACAAAAACATAATAGAAGACGTGAGCCATGACGACATCGTGCCCTTATCTCTCTCGCTCTCTCTCATAGCCACCATATACATCATATGCAGTTACAAACTCTAGCTCGCGTGACCAGTTAACGCCTCCTCGTCCTCGTCCTCTTCTTCTTCTTCCTCCTCCTCCTCCTCCTCGCTTTTGTTTTTACATTCAGCGAGGACCTTTTTCCAACCCCTAAACAATTAACACAAACATCCGCAGACGCACCTTGTCTTCCATAAACAACGGTTTCACTTTATTAATAAACGACGACAACAGCAACTACAACTACGTGCCCAACTTTTCTTCTTGTTCCTCATTTAAAAAGCACCCCAAAAAAAAAAAAATTATTCGTCTCGGTTATGCTAAGAGACAATAACACGTATTCAAGTAAAAACTAAGTACGTTGTTCGCCACACTTACGGCCTTCTTGTGGTACAGGTTTGTTTATACATTTTTTTTTCCTTGGTTGTATTTCGTTTTGGAAAAACAAGAATCATTTTTTTAATTATTATTATTATTAGAGTTGAATACTTCAACGCACTGTGATTGTTTCTTCTTATTCTTCTTGTGTTAATCAGTTCATGTTTTTCTTTTTGTGTCCGACCTCCAGTAAATTTGACTATAGAGTATACACTCTGTTTTCTCTGTTTTTGGGTGTTTCATCCACGTGTGTTGGCCTGATCTATGATCATCACATTGAGTAACTAAAATTCTGAATGATCAACGGCAATGGTGAAGCCAATTCTTTTGTCGCTTTGCATGATGCTTTGAAGGGTCTCTGACAAGTTACCTCACAGAAGCAGGTTTTGTCCTTCGAAGTTTGCACCATGATCATATCTACTCTCCTTGTAGTTGCATCTTTTTTTCACTCTTAAAAATCATCTTAGGGATGTTTTCAAGTGGACATGCCATTTTTACGTTTAAATACTTTCCAGGTTTCAAGACAAAAGTTTTCTCAGCAGAGGCATGATTTAGCTGACCTTGATTTTTTTTTTTTTTTAAACAGAATTTGAGTAACAAAGAGAAGAGTAGAAGACAAAGAAAATGGAGGGTTTTTGGGGTGTGTTTTGTGGGGAGACTGGTTGTTCAGATGCAGCTGGGAAGCCATGCAGTTATGGTTTCAAGTTTTTGATTGATCCTTCAGCGTGTATCAACCACCTGTTGATCTCTTGCTTTGACGTGTTGCTTCTTCTCATGCTCCTGTTCATTGTGATCCAGAAGAAACCCTCCAAGCCGTTACAGGGTCTAAGCCGGGTGCAAAGATTTTCAAATTTGCATCTAGTTTCTGCCATAGCCAACGGTGCTCTTGGGTTGGTGCATTTGTGCTTAGGCATATGGGTTTTAGTGGAGAATTTGAGGGAAACCCACACTGCTTTGCCTCTTAATTGGTGGTTACTAGAATTCTTTCAGGGATTGACATGGTTGTTCGTGAGCTTAACAATAAGTCTTGGGCTAAAACAACTTTCAAGAGCATGGTTAAGGCTGTTTTCTATTCTTATCTTCTTAATCTCTGGCTTTTCCTGTGCTTTTTCCTTGTTTTATGTAATTAGTAGCAAAGAACTGTCCCTTAAGGTAGTTTTAGACATTCTATCTTTTCCAGGGGCAATATTATTGCTATTATGCACATATAAATGTAGGGACACTGACACAGAAATTGATGAAAGCCTTTACACCCCTTTAAATGGTGAGTCCAATAAAATTGATTCCATTAGCAATGCCACCCTATTTGGCAGAGCTGGATTCTTCAGTACGATGTCATTTTGGTGGTTGAATCCTTTGATGAAAAGGGGTAAAGAGAAAACACTTCAGAATGAAGATATCCCAAAGTTGCGGGAGGAAGATCAAGCAGAAAGTTGTTATTTGCTGTTTGTAGACCACTTGAACAGGCAGAAACTGAAGGATCCGTCCTCACAATCATCAATTTTGTGGACTATAGTTTTATGTCACCGGAGAGAAATTTTGATATCAGGATTCTTTGCATTGCTTAAGGTACTAACTCTTTCTTCAGGTCCACTGCTTCTGAATTCCTTCATATTGGTTGCTGAGGGCAATGAGAGTTTCAAATATGAAGGTTATGTATTGGCCATATCACTTTTCTTTATAAAGGTCATAGAATCCCTATCACAAAGGCAGTGGTACTTCCGCGTCAGACTCATCGGCGTGAAAGTTAGGTCACTGCTTACTGCAGCCATTTATAAAAAGCAACTGCGGTTATCGAATTCTGCTAGGTTGATGCACTCTGGTGGTGAGATTATGAATTATGTGACTGTGGATGCTTATAGAATTGGAGAATTTCCTTATTGGTTTCACCAGACATGGACAACTAGCGTCCAGCTATGTATCTCACTGGTAGTACTTTTCCGCGCTGTTGGGCTAGCTACAATTGCCTCCTTGGTGGTGATAGTTATCACTGTGCTATGCAATACTCCACTTGCAAAGTTACAGCATAAGTTCCAGAGCAAACTTATGGTGGCACAAGATGAGAGATTGAAGGCTACATCTGAAGCTCTTGTGAATATGAAGGTGTTGAAATTGTATGCGTGGGAAACCAACTTTAAAAATTCTATAGAAAGATTGAGGAATGTGGAGCTGAAATGGTTGTCTGCAGTGCTATTGCGCAGGGCATACAATACCTTTCTCTTCTGGTCCTCGCCTGTTTTAGTATCTGCTGCTTCCTTCGGGGCTTGTTATTTTCTTAAAGTTCCTCTGCATGCAAACAATGTTTTCACCTTCGTGGCAACTTTGCGCCTTGTTCAAGATCCAATTAGAACCATTCCTGATGTTATTGGGGTGGTCATTCAGGCAAAAGTTGCATTTGCTCGGATTGTAAAATTCCTTGAGGCACCTGAACTGCAGAGTGGCAATGTCAAGAAGAGGTGTTTTAGTGACAATATGAGGGGCTCAATTTCAATCAAGTCTGCTGACTTTTCATGGGAAGAATATGCATCAAAACCAACACTGAGAAACATAAACTTGGAGGTTAGACCAGGGCAAAAGGTGGCTATTTGTGGAGAGGTCGGCTCAGGAAAATCAACCCTCTTAGCAGCAATTCTCAGAGAAGTTCCTAATACTCAGGGAACTGTAAGACTATTTTCCCCCTTTTTCTGATTATATAAACACTGATTAACCTTGTGATATTTTCATTGCCTATAACTTGGATGACCTCTCCATTTTCTTCCAGCAGTTAAATCACCAGGCACATAAATTCAACTTGAGTGCATTTTTCTGTCCTTCATTTGACTAGTAATATTAAAAGGTATCTGATTCTCTTTTCTGAATTACAGATTGAAGTTTACGGGAAGTTTGCCTATGTTTCTCAAACAGCATGGATACAGACAGGTACAATACGGGATAATATATTGTTTGGATCAGCTATGGATGCTCAAAAATATCAAGAAACGCTTCATAGGTCTTCACTAATGAAGGACCTTGAGCTGTTTCCCCACGGTGATCTCACTGAAATAGGGGAGAGAGGGGTTAACCTTAGTGGAGGTCAGAAGCAGCGGATTCAACTTGCTCGTGCTCTTTATCAGAATGCTGATATATATCTCTTGGATGATCCATTTAGTGCTGTTGATGCACATACTGCCACAAATTTGTTTAATGTAATGACAACTTCCTTTCTTCACATACTGCATTTATATCTTTAGTGTTGTTCCTTACTGAAGGATGGCTCTGAACCTTGGCAGGCATACATCATGGAAGGACTTGCAGGGAAGACAGTCTTGCTTGTGACTCATCAAGTTGACTTTCTTCCAGCATTTGACTCTGTTTTGGTAATTTCTTCATCTTAAAGCACTGTTTAATGTTTATGTCATAGTTCTTTCCTTTTATTTTTCTAAATATAAATAATAATTGTAAATTTGTGATGAGTTCAAAGTTATATTTTGTGATCTTTTCTCAAATTGAAGATTATGAATGGACATAATTAATTCATTATTTACATTTGATGTCAGATGGGGGTTGTTCATGATATTAAGTTGTGTGTGAGTGTTTCCTCCCGGCCGCGGGGCCGGTTATTAAACTCTTAACTTTTTGACGTAATGAATCTACAGGAGAGAGTACATTAATTGATCAATACGTACCTTTTATAATTACAAGTTTCTAGTTGAATCATTCCCAATCCTTTGACTTGGAAAAGGAAATCTTGGACCATAAAAATAGTATTTTGGCCTCTTTTTTGTGGCTAATTCATTTGTGCATCATTCATCTCATTTATTGTTCTTATTCAATTATTGATTCTGTTATTAATGCCATTTTGTTCTAGCTTATTCAAAATTATGAGTGGAAGAAAGTATTTCTACATTACTAACTATTCAATTGTTGTTTTGTCCATTCTGTTCTAGCTAAAATTCAATATTATGAATGGAAGAAATTATTTCTACATGACAGTTATTCAATTGTTGTTTCTGTCATTGATGCCATTTTGTTCATGCTTATTCAAAATTATGAATAGACTAAATTTTTTCTACATTACAGTTGATGTCAGATGGTGAAATCCTACAAGCTGCTCCTTATCACCATCTGTTGACCTCAAGCCAAGAATTTCAGGACCTTGTCAATGCTCACAAAGAGACTGCTGGTTCTGACCGGCTTGCGGATGTTACTTCTTCCCATAGACTTGCAAATTCTGATGTCGAGATTAGGAAAACAAATGTGGAGAGGCAGTTTGATGCATCAAAAGGAGATCAGTTGATTAAGGAAGAAGAGAGAGAAAAAGGAAACCAAGGGTTCAAGCCTTACTTACAGTATCTGAATCAGAACAAAGGATATATATACTTCTCTGTGGCTGTCTTTTCTCAGCTTACATTTGTGATTGGCCAGGTATTGCAAAACTCATGGATGGCTGCCAATGTTGACAATCCTCAAATCAGCACTTTGCGATTGATTGTAGTATACTTGTTGATTGGAGTTAGTTCAACAATATTCTTGTTGGTGAGAAGTCTCGTTACAGTTGCTATGGGACTTCAGTCATCAAAATCATTATTTTTACAGCTACTGAATTCTCTTTTTCGTGCACCCATGTCATTTTATGACTCCACACCCTTGGGACGGATACTTAGTAGGGTAAGCATATTAAACAGTTCTATTTTCCCTTGCAACGATTTGTAATGAAAGTGTTCTGACTGTTATTTGCTTGTTTAGGTCTCCTCGGATCTCAGCATTGTTGATCTTGATGTCCCATTTGGCCTTCTTTTTGCTGTGGCAGCTACTTCTAATTGTTATGCTAATCTTACAGTTTTAGCAGTTGTTACTTGGCAAGTCCTGTTTGTCTCCATACCAATGATTATTTTTGCAATTCGCTTGCAGGTGACAGATTCTTCTTTGAATTACATTGCAGTAATGATATGGTGTCGTTTTTTCAATTTGCATGGAGAAACTCATGATATTTAACCATCCAATACTAATATTTGACAGCAGATGAATACATGATATGAAGTAAACTTCATACCTTTTTTCAGACAAGGTTTTCGAAACTTATTCTATCCTGAAAATTTTAAAGTTAAAATAATAACTGTGTAATTTCTAACGCTTTAACATGGAAACTCTATTGTGTTCCCTTTTTTATTTTTCATCTAGTAACTCTGTAATATATTTTTTTTTAATAGAATTTAAAATGTTCTTTGTTAGAAAGTTTACTAAGACTATTTACTTTTACAGAGATATTACTTCGCCACTGCAAAAGAATTGATGCGGATGAATGGCACAACAAAATCCTTTGTAGCTAATCATCTAGCTGAATCTGTTGCTGGAGCTGTGACAATAAGGGCTTTTGAGGAGGAAGATCGTTTTTTTGCGAAGAATCTTAATCTAATCGATGTCAATGCTAGTCCTTACTTCCATACTTTTGCAGCAAATGAGTGGTTGATTCAGCGGTTAGAAACAGTCAGTGCAGTTGTTCTTGCATCTGCGGCACTTTGCATGGTTGTACTTCCACCTGGGACTTTCACCTCTGGTGAGACTTCGGTTATTATAGCTCTTAAAGAGTCACTGTTTGTGTTGTCTTATGCCCTACAAATCATATGTTTTTGTCCCTAAAATCTGGTGCATTTTCATGCAAGAATTTTAATTTCAAATTCTGATGTTATTCCAGGATTTATTGGCATGGCTCTCTCTTATGGCCTTTCACTTAACGCTTCACTAGTATTTTCAATTCAAAATCAATGCAATATAGAGAATTACATAATATCAGTGGAGAGGCTAAACCAATACATGCATATACCAAGTGAGGCTCCAGAAATAATAGAAGGAAGTCGTCCTCCCGTGAATTGGCCAGCTGTGGGAAAAGTAGAAATACATGATTTGCAGGTAACTCTAATTGTTAGTTATTTAAAAACTTCTACATGAAGTTATCAAAAAAATGGGAGTTGAACTGAAGTACACAATTTGCTTGCTGGTAATGCCGAAACAGATACGATACAGACCTGATGCACCGCTTGTACTCCGTGGGATAACATGCACATTTGAAGGAGGGCACAAGATTGGTATTGTTGGCAGGACAGGTAGTGGGAAGTCCACTCTTATAGGTGCATTATTCCGTCTTGTGGAGCCAGCAGGTGGAAAGATTATTGTTGATGGCATTGATATTTGTTCCATTGGACTTCATGATTTGAGGTCGCGTTTTGGTATCATACCTCAGGATCCTACTCTTTTCAACGGTACAGTCAGATACAATTTGGACCCGTTATCTCTACACTCTGATCAAGAGATATGGGAGGTAATACCTGCTACTTTAGTCTCAAGCATGTTGTTTAGTCAATAACAAGTGGAAGCCTTTTCTCTTGTTTATCTATGCTTTGCATAGCAAATGTGGACTAATTGTAGCTTCCCCATCAAGGTTCTCGGGAAGTGTCAGTTGCGAGAGGCTGTCCAAGAGAAAGAAGAGGGCCTAGACTCCTCAGGTACACATTCAACTTTTGTTATAACAAATTTGCAGTGATCAATTCATGTCCAATTGCTAATGATCAATAAGAAACTGTTATGCAGTTGTTGAAGCTGGGGCTAACTGGAGTATGGGACAGCGACAATTGTTCTGTTTGGGGCGTGCCCTTCTGAGGAGAAGTCAGATATTGGTGCTGGATGAAGCAACTGCATCAATTGACAATGCAACTGATTTGATTCTGCAGAAAACCATTAGGACTGAGTTTGCAGATTGTACAGTAATCACAGTAGCTCACAGGATACCAACTGTGATGGATTGCACTAAGGTTCTTGCCATCAGTGATGGTAAGCATATTAACCACCATCTGCGTCATAATTCTGGTTGAACACATGTTTTTTTCAAACTAATCCATAACTCTTGTTAATATGAACCTAACAGTCCTTTGCTAATTAATTGGCATTTAGCAAGAGGTTATTCGGTAGTTCATCTTTTCCTCATGAGAACGCTATTATTGTATTTGCAGGAAAACTGGTGGAGTATGATGAGCCAATGAACTTGATGAAGAGAGAAGGATCGCTGTTTTGGCAGCTTGTTAAGGAATACTGGTCTCATTTTCAGTCTGCAGAATCACATTGAAGCTGCAACTTTTATTTTTATATTTTAATTTTTTGAGGTAGCCCTTCTGTCTCTTTCTGTGGATTGGCTATAAGCCAAAAAAATCCAATTAGAAGGAGGGTGTAAAATGTATTATATTTAGAGAAACTCTTAGGTCCTAGAATTGGGAAAGGAATTTGAGGGAGTCAAAAAGAAAATGGTGCAAAGGGATTCAAATGTACCACTTCTAGGATCATATATGAGTTGTGTTGAGAATTTTTGTGTCGTAAAGCTCATGCCTTTGCCAATTAACTTGGCACATATGTTTATAATTGCACAACTCTTAGGAGTGACACTTCACATCATATAATGTGGCAGCCATTTTTTTGGGGCAAAATTAACCCCAAAAAAGGTACCCAACCCAAGCTGCTTAATAGTATGGCATATTTTACTTGACGATTGGAGTGTCAAATGCTCTGAACAGGAAAACTTATCCATGTGGTGATGTTTCCCTTGTCTGTGGGGAAATTGACAGGGGCTTTTGTTACTCAACATTTTTCATTAATAATTTGGAAAAAAAAAAAAAGGGTTTTGGATGCAACCCTGCTGTCCCATCCAGTTTGAGCCATCTGTCTGCCTAATGGTCTTCTTCCCATGAGTAAGAAATTGAGATGGTGTTGTGTTGTCACACTTTCATTCGGTTAACTACTTTCGTTTCATGAGCAACTACTTCGTTGCAGGTTGGAAAAAAGTGAAAAATTACTTTCGAGTTTCTATTCATTTCCATACTATATGATTTGACAAAAATTGTCGGGGTGAAAATGTAAATGAACTGTACTCCATTTTTAATTCTTCCACGTATTTTGTATACCACATGTTAACCACTGCAAACTAATTTTCATTAATATCTTTCAATCTATTCAAACAAGCTCAACAAAACCTTACCTTATCTCAAAAAAAAAAAAAAAAAGGGCTCAAAGAAAACCTTAATTTTTTATTAACCATTTATAAATGCAAATATTCTAATCCAAAAAGTTATTTTTACATGTGAATGTTGTTGCTGGTGAGATTTCGTTTTAAAAATTTGTCCATGTCACACAACCCTCTAAACAGTAAGTAACACCAAATAGCCAGTCATTGTCAGATTTAATTTGCTCTTCTGCATGTCTGATCTGATAGTGCCGCCCAGGCTGTTCTACAGAGTCTGCATCACGAGTTACAACTCAATGGATGTAGGGTGTGAGTGGATTCGAGTTTGAAAACTTGATTTTAAATCAATGTGTTTTTGTAGAATTAATTTTGATCAATAGTGAGTTTGGTATAATGTGATTTATATTTGAAAATTTTTATTTTAAATGTGAGTTTGATAAAATAAATATTGTTTAGATTATTTTGATCAAAATCATTTTTGATTGTAAAATTACCAAAAAAAAGGTATATTAATGAGTTAGGTATCACTTTGGTTCCTGAAATTGCAAACGTGCTTCAATTTAGTCCTTGAAATTTAGAAATTAATTTCCTTGAAGTTGCATTTCATCAATCACTTTAGCCCCTAACTAATCAATCGTTAGTCAACTATTAATATTTTGCTGATGTGTCATGTTAAGTGACATATTAGTATGTTACGTGGTATGCTGACATAGTATCAATTTTAAATTAGTTCAAATTAATCCTTAAAATTTCTAAACTATGTCAAAAAGTCCTTAACATTTTTTAAAATGTGTGAAAAAAATCCAAAAATTTTTAAATTTCTCCTCTTCTCCTTCGCAAATTCTAAATTTTTATCTTTCATAAATCCATTAATTTCACTCCTATTTTCACATCTTACCTAGACTAGATCCTCTCCACATAGAATAATAAGAAGATAATATATAGAAATAAAATAATAAAATACAATAAACAATTTTAATGTAATTTATCTTAGTTCAAGTTCAAGATCAAGCTCATCCTCCGCACTAGTTATTATGAATTATGTTTCATACTCATAGGAAACTCAAATAGAAAGATAAAGCGTTGATACCTTTTGAAATCAATCAAATTTAAAGTAGTCGCATGAACCTGGACAAGCACTTAATTATGCTTAAGAGTATAAATTGGTAAGCTCCCCAGCTCGAGAACTTCCTTAGGACCATACTTCTTGTAGAACCAAGCCTTCTAACTTTTCATATTAAAATTCTGAAATTTTCTTCTAAAATATTTTTAGACAATTAAACCTAACAAACACTAAATCAAGTTAAAGAGTGAGCCAAAGGGATGTAAAGGTCACCAATACTAAGAGGTTTTTAATTGAAATCATTCTATTGGCTATTGAGAAGTTGTTAATTATGGCTTATGTGCAACCTAACTTTTGAAATTATAAGTAGTGCATAAATAAAGATGAACAAGCTCCATTTATTAGAAATGAAACTATCTTAACAAACGTACGGGGTTAGTTCTCCAGGTGGTTTTTCGATTAAGTTTGATTTTTAGATTTCTTTGATGATGGATTATTCATAACTACATCTCTAAGAACTCATTAAGTCTGGAGGCATTCATTGATATTGAACAAAAATGAGCTACATTAAAATTATTTATTGTATTTTATTTTTTCATTTTTATATATTCTCTTTCTACTATTCTATATGTGGGGAGGATCTAATCTAGATAGGACGTGAAAATGGGAGAGAAATTAGTGGATTTAAGGAAAATTAACAATTTAGATATTGTGAAAGAAAAAAGGAGAAATTTAGGGATTTTGGACTTTTTTGACACATTTTAAAAAATTTTGGGGACTTTTTTTTACACATTTAAAAAATTTCAGGGACTAATTTGAACTAGTTTAAAATCGATGACGTCAGATGTCACACCATGTAGCATGCTGACATGTTACATAACATGATATATCAGCAAAACAGTAACAGTTGACTAATGATTAACTAGCTAAGGCCTAAAGTAGCTGATAAAATGCAACCTCCGGGACTAAAAAGTTAATTTCTAAATTTGATGAACTTAAAGTGAAGTACGCTTACAATTTTAGGAACTAAAGTGATACTTAACTCATATATTAATATTAATGTTGGACAAAAAAAAAATCTAGAAGATATATAAAGTGCTAGAATGGAAAGTATGATAAGTGCGACCCATTGTCAATGATCAACCATGGTTTGTCCAACGGAAAAGTGAGAAATAGTTGCTCTGGGACAAACCTTGATTTGATCATGGTGTGTTATTACAAACTAAAATTTATCCAAATATCATGGGTGCAACTTTCAAGGTGTCAAACGGGGTTTTGGTGGATTGTAATATCTATCCAAACACACACTTATTAGTAGTGGCCTGCATGTTTGGTGGAGATTTAGCCATATGTTTTTCTCTCATATTTTAAGTAAGGGTTTACGTAAGATTTCTGCTATTTCTATATTAAGATTTGATGTTAAATATGATATCTTTTTTGTATTAGTATATAGTAATGTATTTTATCTTAGTATATGTGTGCCCAGATATGCACCGACACTTATTCTATATGATGTGTATACATCTAATGTTCAAAAATCATTTTCGTTAAGCAAAACCATTATATAGTCTTTTTTTCTTTTGGTCATGAACCATTATAACATGTTTGGTTCTGCTTTTATAGAATTGATTATAGATATAATTGATTTGATTAAAATTGGTTTTGAGATAAAATAATTTATATTTGATAGTTCCTCTAAAAATGAGTATGATAGAAAGTAGAAAATTTTCACTTCTTCGATAATCAATTCTAGAGGCAAGAGTTAATTTTGATTTCTAAAAGCTAAATAATATAAAAAATTGGCAAAATCAATTTTGGGGGGTTCAAAATCAATTATAGCCCTCCAAAATGTTGATCCAAACATGAGTCTTTTTTTCAAACCCTTTTACAACTTCATTTTTTTTTTTTTGGGTAGTGGACTTCACTGAGTCCCTTGAATACGCAAATGTATTAAAGAAATTTTCGTCATATGTGAATGAAAGGCCCATATAGTCCATCATTTGGTTATTTGTTGTTGGGCTGGACCCATGTTGTGGTTTTGGACCTTGCACCATGTATATGATTATAAAAAAAGATACCATGATGACAATTAATTTTTTGGCGAATTATAATAACCTTCCTTAAGGTCAGTTGATATTACACTTACCCCCTTCTTATTTTTAAAATTGCACATGTCTCCCTTAATTATTTAAAAGTTAATACACTAATACCCTTCACTGATAACGAATCGTTAACAATAACATGGAAAATAATTTTAAAAATTAAAAATACATGAAATATCTTTTATGCCCTTTAATTCTTTTTTCAATTTCTTATGGCATGCTGCTCTTATACAACCAATAAAAATCCAAGCCTTCTTTGAGTTCTTTCCCTTCCTTCAACCAATCAATGACCAAAATCAACTCAATCAAAGCAAAACTCAAAAGCTAGAAAATATTCAAGCTATAAATCAAACCATAATAACAAGTTAAACTCAAAACACAAAAACATTCAAGCCACATATCAAATCCTCATTAAAGATAGAAACAAAACAACCAAAAAAAAAAAAAATGCTAGAACATAAACCATGGTGCACCACCATCTTCTTAGGTCCACCACTGCCTCTTTTCGTGCCCAACCTCACTATGCCAAGTTGTTGCCAGTGTGCAACTGTCAAACCATCGCGCCTAGCCTTTGCCAAATTTGTTGCCTGCACTACGACTTCTACCATTGAACTGAACCACTGTTGATCTTATTTGCATCATAGCCTCGTGCACCACCAACCTTGACCATACCAAAGGGCAATCCACCAGCCTCCCCCTCACCGCCACCCCAATGCTAACCATCATCACAAATCACGCCACCGATTCCACAAAGAGCCCTACATCCTCGGGGCAAACCACACGATGTAGAGGACACAACCCATGGCAGTTGATTGCGAAGCGCAGGAGCCTATGCCTAGGGTTATTGATGAGGTTTCTAAGGTTGAGAGCTTGGGGAGATAAGGGAACACATGAACTATTAGGGAAAGCTAGGGTTTTGGATTATTTTATTAAAAAGAGTAATTTAAACATTTTATCAAGTGTGTTAACGGAAATTAACACCATTATGATTGAGAGGAGTCGAGTGTAATTTTAAAATCTAGGATGGGATAATTGTAATATTATTTGACCTTAGGGAATGTTATTGTAATTTCCTTTTAATTTTTGCATACAAAAAAAAGGATAATTAATTTTAAAATTAAAAACAAATCTCAACAAAAAAAAAAGAACAATCAAGGAATTAATTTTGAACATGTATTTTAGAGATTAAAATGTCGGTTTCATAATCCTTAATTAAAAAAGGAAAAAAGCCACAAAATTATAATAAGTTATATACGCATGATAATAAATTATAAAATTTTTGTTTAAAAAAGACTAATTTTCTTGATAAGTCCATCAAATCAATATAGCTTTAATTTGCATCTTAAAAAATAAACGATAAATGAAAAGAGTAAGATGGCAAAAATTTGAACATGATTTGAAGTGGAATGATTAGATGAAAATAATTAGGAGTTCACGGATTAGTATTTTTAATAATTGATTAGAAAGTAGTAGGAATGAAAACTAATTAACTCACACAAAACATGAAATGGAGATTAATGCATGTTTTAATTTACTTAGACCAAATAAGAGTAATTCCCATTATATAATAAATAAATAGATATTAGATAGACATATGACAGATAAAGTTAACGAAGAAATCTCTTATAATTAATATCACTAGTCGTTAGTTACTGATTACTAAGGACTTAATTTGTATGTATTATTAGTGTAAAAAAAAAATTCAATTTAATTTGTATATATTGATAGTATAAAATTTTTTTAGATTATTCTCTAATCATATGCTACCATATAAGCAAATATGCAGATTCTCACCTTCACTACTCCAAAAATCATGCAAATGGGAGAATGT
The DNA here is from genome assembly GCA_031439595.1 of Pterocarpus santalinus. Taxonomy (NCBI): domain Eukaryota; kingdom Viridiplantae; phylum Streptophyta; class Magnoliopsida; order Fabales; family Fabaceae; genus Pterocarpus; species Pterocarpus santalinus. The sequence goes on from CM062526.1 coordinate 53,705,389, forward strand.
GATTTAGTGATAGTGTAAAATAGTTTTGTATTGTTAGTACATATAAATTAAATTTTAAAAAATTTATATAGACATTCTATTATATATTATCATATCAATAAAAATATTTAACTTAATTATTTATTATTTAAAAAATTTTACAAATAGAAGTATGTAATTAAATGATAATATAAAATTTATTTATCCTGTCAATACATATCAATTAAACTCAATTACTAATTACTCAAAAAGGTTAAAAATGATAGTAATTTGAAAGATTTGGCGCCAATATTGTATTTCCCGCCTACGCACAAAATCTCTCTCGAAATCACCTCCCCAAACGACACCGTTACTCCCCCATCACCCTCACCCGCTTCGATTCAAGTTCGACTAAGCGTGCACTCTCTCTCTCTCTCTCTCTCCGCCGCGCCGGCACCGGTTATCATCATCACTCTCCGCCGCCCCACTTTCCCAGCATCCAAACCCTTTTCTTCCCATTCCATTTCCACTTTCAAGTACCCCAAGCCATCTTAACTATCGCATTCTTCTTCTCTGCTGTCTCCATTTCCAATGGGAATGGGTTCTCCACATGCAGATCCAGATCCAGTGACACGTTACTCCCAAACGGAGCGCATAGTTCTTCTGATAGACCTAGATCCACTCCTCCACCTCGCTGATCCCACCCCTTACACCTCCACCCTACTCTCCTCCGCCGCCATCCTACTCTCCTTCCCATCCCTCTCCTCCACCCTCTTCTCCTTCAGGCTCTTCTTCTCCTCCCTGTCCCCTCTCCTCTCCTCCTCCACCCTCCACCCTCTCTCCCTCTCCTTCGACCGTCCCTCCCCCACCCTACACCTCCTCTCCCACACCCTCTCCTCCCTCCCACCCTCCTTCCCCTACCACCACCACTCCCCTTCCTCTACCCCCAAAGCCTCCCACATCGCCTCCACCTTGCGCCAGCTCATCCACGACTATGCCTGGGACCCCGATCCCGATCACTCTTCCGATTCCCCAGTCCCCTCCAATTTGGTCCTCTTGTTCTCCCCCTTGTGCCACTCCTTTGAACAATTGTCTGGGTTTTTTGGCGTGGAAAATAGTGATGAGGGTTCTTTTTGTGAAAGGTTTTCTGGATTCTTTGGGAGTGTGAGAGATGTGTTTGGTTGCAGGGATATTCATTGTAGTTGGGTTAATGTTGGTGTTAGGTCTGAACCTGAGCGAGGTGAGAATACTGAAATTGGAAGGGCTCGCGGGTTGTTTGAGAGTGGGGTTAAGGGTTTGGGTTGGGGGTTTTGCGGTGCGGATTCGATTGTGCTTGGTTCTGCTCTTGTTCCTTTTGGCTTGATTTATCCCAAGATTGGGGTTTATTGGGGTTCTCTTGATTTGAGTGATTGTTCTTCTAGGAAAGTTCAAGTGCAGTTGAGTCTTCAGATCTTAGATGTGAGTAGGAATCCCATTCAGTACAATTGTTGTGATCTTGAGTTAGTCGATTTGAAAATTCTGTGTAGGTATGGTGATGCTAGGTTTAATCCGGATTTGGCGAATTTGCAAGGTGGGGGTTGTGAGAGAAAAGAGAGATTTTGGAAACAATTTTCTGATGGAATCACGGAATTTGAAGTTAAAGCCGTGCAGAAGTGTGATGCTTTTTTTAACTTAGGGGAATGTTTATCTGAATCTGTTGTGGTGCGTGAGGTTTTCAGAGGATCTAAGAAGAAAAATAAGGGAAATTCAGTTGAGTTTTTTGCAGATAGGGTTCTTGAGATGCTTGCAATTGAATTCAGTTGCCAGTGGCGTCGAAAATCAGTACCTATTTGGGAAATCCTCTTAAGTTTTCTTTGTAAAGAAAGTTCCTGGGCATTGGTGTCTCTTACCAATGGCAATGGTGATTCATGTTTGTGTGTTCTAAGGCCTTTTACTGTTTCTTATGCTCTCTTATCTGTATTAGGGGATCCGGATGTGGCTAGTGATTTAGGTGGAGCAAACATGGCTCAATATGTTAAGACAGTGGATCCTGAGATTTGCAAATCCGATCCAAAATTGAAGAAGAACAAGGCTTCATTGGATGCTCAAGCTAAGAAGAGTGATGCAGCCAACGAGGGTCATCAGAAAAAGAAAAAGATGGATTTGAATGCACTTCAAAACTTTACATGGAGCTTCTTCTGTGATTCAGCATATAATCAATTTGAGACAGATTTGCAAGAGGTTTATTCTGCCATGGAATGTAACAAGTCAAAAAAGTTGAAGTTTTTTAAATGCTGGATGAAACAGATGAAGAAGTCTGGCTATTGTGATCTAACTTTGTCCGAAAAACCCAAGTCAAATGAGATAATTGCAGAAGAGAATAAGGGTAAATTGACTGAGTCACCTCAAAATGGTGAACAGCCCCTATCCTCATCTGCCTCAGTTGGAGTTAACACTGAGGCTTCTACAATACAGGATGATGCTGTGCTTGACTATAGGTCAGAAACGTCTGAAGAATTTTTCAGTAATCTTTCAGACAAGATCCAGCAGGGAATTGAATTTGAGGTCATAGACCTGGGGGCCTTGGCGGAGCGACTTGTAAATTCATCTATATATTGGCTGTGTCAGAAAGATGACAGGGAAACCAATTCTGGGGGCCATAAGGCTTGTGTTAGCATGGTTGTATCTGAACTGATAAAACATCTATTGAGGGAACCAAAGGAGTTAGCTGCAAAGCATAAAAGCAGAAATTCATTCTCTCAGGCAACCAAACCGGGACCTACTACACAAGTTACAGAACAAGCAGTTAGAGAGTATCCTTTCACAAAGTTTCCCTTTTAATTTCTGCATGTGATGCTGTTTTTTGTTTCATAGTTCTAATCAATTGTAAAATTTGGGTTCTTTTATTTCTTGTTTTTCCTTAGTGAGCATTAGATATGAACTGCAGGTTTTATTTCGGATGGAGATTTTACAATCAGAAGTTGGAAGTGGAATTGAAGATTCTAGTAAACAGAAGTTTGTCAAACAAATTTGCCAGCTTTTGGATAACATTCAGTGCCACATGGAAGGGGGATTCTTTGGTGATTGGAGCCTTGAAAATTATGTGGCAAAGAGCATCAAAAGCAGGTACAGTACAAGTTTATACACATGGACTGAGATGTTTTAGATGTCGATTGATAATTTTTTCTGAGAGTTATAATATGCTTTAATACAACTTATAACATGATTTAGTAGCCTCTTTTGGAACTGTGCTATATATTTTGTTTTCATTTGATGCAATTATGCCAATATATAGCATTTTTGGTGCTTGCCTGTGATTCTGCTATGTACCAGAGATGGAGTCCAAAATAAACAGTGAACGTTTCCCTAAAACATACTTCAATATGAAATACTGCTATTTGCTAAATACCTTTCATTTGATCACTCTTTGTCTTTCTGCCCATGCCAGAAATATTTTTTTACCTTTCTTCATAGAAACAATGGAATTAAGTTGATAATTGCATAAAGTAAAGAAAGCTGGTAGACTTATGATAGTGAGAACCCTCAAAATTACAGGTATTCTCACACTCTTGAAGACGTGGTTCATAAAATCTACAACAAAATGGACCTGCTGCTGTTTGCAGATGAGGATGAAGGCCCTAATAATTTACTTAACAGTGAGGACAGCAACAAGCCCTTGAACGAAAAAGTATACAGAGATGAGATAGGTGAAAATGATATAAGTAATGACCATGTGTCTTCAGAAAATGAGCCCTTTCAGTTGCAGAAGAATGGCAGTGGAACACTCCAAAGGGCTTTTCAGGAAGATCATGATCGAAAACTAATTGAAGCTAAGGAAAGGAGAGAGAGGGCACGTAGGTTCTCATCTTTCACAAGTTGGATACCCGATTTGCAGAGAGTTTGGGCCCCGAAACAGAAGGGTATGAAACCAAAGACAGACCCCCTTAGAAAGCTGCCAAAAAGGAAGGAGCGGAAAAGGGCAAGCTATGACACAGTATGTGAGACACCATTGACAGGAAACAAGCGTTCAAGCCAATGGGGAAGGGGTTCAGATGATGGCAATTACATGGCTCATGGGACTCAAACAAGTGGCTCAGTTTCTAAGGCATTGTTTCAGGATGATTGATCTTTGATGTGAGTAACTACACTTGGCTGGCTTCCACAGAGAATTTGTATATGCAAACTTGCAGAGCAGAATAACTCAAGATGGGTGCTTCGGAGTTCAACCACAAATGGTGGATGTTAATGTCTGGACTCTGGAGTTGTATTTGCGTTTCCAGTGTTCACGATACTAATATACTAACATGATTCACTTCATAATGATTTGTAACTGAGTAAATAATTCATTTGTTCAATTTGCTGTATCATGTATTTGACAAATATGTATCAGAATGAATAATCATTGCAGAAAGAATTCTGCTTTACTGCCCCCTTTTTTTTTCTGGGTACATTGCTTTACTGCATTCTTTCTGCTACATGCATGAAAATTTCTGTTTTTGTTACTACCTTGAAGGAAAGGGAAAAAGAAAGGAGGATTTTACATTTTAACTTAAAATTGTAGTTCGAATGGGGGAAGCTAAGTATCTTTGGTATACACATGCTATTATTCAGGATTAAACGCTTCCTTGTTTCCGGTGGAAGGGCCAAATGCTCAACTTGTGTGTGCTTTCTGATAGTGGATTATGCATTCCTGTAACATTGCCTAAACTGTAACCTACTGTTAGCTCTCTTTTTTCAAAAAAAAAAAAAAAGGCATTTACGGTCCCATAATAAGACTTAAAACACTTCCCATTCTATTAAAGTAACAATTTTCACTTTGTCCTATACATAGGAGATTTGTTAGAAGATAAAAGTCAAAAATCATAAAAACTGAAGAAAGCTTGTCGTATTTTAGAGTTTAGATTTCAGAAAATATAATTCGTAAAAGATTCTATATATTAAAACTAATTTTTGAATTATTGAAAAGGTATATTCTTGCTAGGTCAGTATCATTTATGAAATTTCAGCTTCAGCAAATAATGGGGGCCCTTTTTTGGTACTTCTCAAATGAAAAAGGAATTTTTTATAACGTTAAAAACAATTCGCATGTTCTTCTGTTATCCCACCCTCAAAAATAAAAATAAAACATTATCATGAATTTTTGGTGACAAAAAGTGGTAATTAGTTCAGAAAAATATTTGGCATGTAGTATGGGCCAAGAGATATGACCCAATTGTACATGAATGAGATCCAGCGTGAAGATGAAAAACCAGCAAATATTATTGATTGATAATCAAAGGTCAAACGGATAAAAAAACAAAAGACAAAAAGGCAACACATAACCATCACAGTCATGATATGATTTGGTATTATCATGATTTTTTTAGAGTTATTGAACTTTTTGGATTATCTAAAAATTACTCTTTATAAGTTATAGTAGTATTATTTGGTAAAATAATATAAAAATTATTTTCAATAAGTAAAAGTCACAAAAGTTATTCTTATAATTTAAAATATTTAAAATAGATATAAATATTAAAAAAATAAGATTATATTATTTTTTAAAATTTTTGAGAGTACAGATCAACTCTAAAAAACACTTTCTGACTTTTAAAAATCAGAAGCAAAGTCATTCCAATTTTTTTGTTTATTAAATAAAATAATTAACTTATATTTATTATAAGCAAGATCATCTCTTAAAGAACACTATCCAACCAAACTTAAGTTAACCAGGTGGCCCATATGGACCTAATTTCGCGACATAGTCCAACATTTATATGTCCAAACCTCCTTTCACATGATACTGGTGAAATGTGATTAAAAATTAAAAAAAGGAAAAATAGCACCAATGAAATACAATGGCTCGTTCTATGGTGTATGTAATAAATATAGTACACCACACTATTTAAATTTGACTAATGAGTAAGGAAAGAGCTAATTAATGAGTCATTTAGTCATATTCAAAAAATACATTTAGGGTGTGTTTGGTATGTCAAATTAAACATGATAGAATAAGATAATATAATATATTATGACTTTATCTGTTTGATGCAGTTAATTTATTGTATAAGTTTATCTATTAAATCTCTCTTATACGTTAAAATTATGGATAACTTAATCCAGTTTAGGGAGGCAGTAGTAGGCTTGATTAGCGGTTGATGTATAAGGGTTCTTTTATTTTTCTATTTTTAATATATTTTATTAAAAGAAAAATAATTATTAAATAAATAATAAAAAATAAAAACATATAAACAAAAAAAATATTATTTAATAAAAATTTTAATAATAAATAAATATTTTTAAAAAATAATAATTATAAAATAACTATTCAAACTAATTTTAAAATATAAGAATAAAAATTTATTAATAAAATATATAAATAATATTTAATATAAATTTAATTATATATAATAAAAAATACAACCAAATATAATAATATGATATTAGACTTACTTGGATTTTGATGTATAAAAACTCACTTTCTATTTCTCTCTCTCTCTCTCTCTCTCTCTCTCTCATTCACTCACTCATATTTTTTATATTATGAAAAAATATTAAAAATAAATAAATAATTTTTAATATAAAATTATATTTATATATAATAAAAAATAGCTAAAATAATTATAATAAATATTTAAACAATTATATTAATTTTTGAATTTTAAATTTAATATTCAAAAATAATATTTATTATAATCTTTTTTTCTAATTATATTGTATATAATATAATATCTTACACAATAACATACCAAACACTGCATAGTATTAAATTTTTATCAGATCTTATATAATCAGATCTTATATTATCAGCTCTTATCGTATCAGATCTTATACTGCCTTCAACCACCACCATCCTTGCGCGCTTATACAGTTGAATAGGGGATTTACATGATGACATTGAATTTTGTTTTACAATTAAAAAATAATAATAATAATAATAATTAAAAGAAATTAATTCACTCTCTATTTTTCACTTTATTCATTATTTTGCTTACTCTAGCTCTAGAGGAGATGAGCAACTAGTTACAACTTAGTCTATTTTTATTCCTTTGATATCACATTATTTTTTTTCTCATTATCTAAATTTTTTGGATCTATCACTATATCACTGCCACTGCCATCAATCACAACGGCTATTAAGGGTATGCACGGGTTGGGTCAGGTTGGGTTTTTGGCTTTTTTTACCCTCAATCCGAACACTTTTGGGTTGGATCGGGTCGATTATTCGAGTAGGCAATCAATTTCCTTTTTATTTGCGAGTGAAAAATATATTGAAATACCTTATTTTGTGATATTTTAAAATTTTTAAATTACATTTTTAAAATTTGAATATAATCAAATATATTTTTAAAGAAATTTACATACATAATTGATAATTCCATAATCATAACCATGAAATATATTATACATCATACATTATATAATATCAATCATTAATAAATCTAATTATACACTAATACATTAACATAGTTTAAGAGTCAATATGTATAATTATATTTTTGTATATTAATATATAAATGAATGGGTTATTTATTTTTTATTTTTAAAAAGAAGTTGGAGTTCGAGTTTGGTAATGGGTTTAATTTTTCAAACTTGTTACCCAAATCAAATATTGGACAGGTCAATCGGGTTTTACTCGATTAGACCCTATTACTTGACCTAAACCGATTTTTTTTTGCACACGGGTCGGGTTGAGTCGGGTCTTCGAATTCGCGGGTAGACCCGTACCCGTGCACACCCCTAACAGCCATTGCAACATCTTCGTTGGCGAATGCTACCATGTCTCCATTGGAATTGGCATCATCCTCGACTTCATTGTCTTCTTCCTCAATGAGCCACCGCTAAGTTATGGATGGCAAAAAAATTCGCCTTAGCCGATACCTATGATATATGGGGATAGGTTTGGTCCTCATAGTGATGGGACAAAGTCCTTATTTAATAAATAGGGCTAAGGTAGGAGATAAGGCTCTTGCCTTATGAAGACTCACGAAATCCCCATTTAGATATTTTGAATATTTCTAATTATCTTTTATTGGATTTACATCATGTATTTTATTTTAAATTTGGATTGTGATACGCTATTAATGTTACTCTAAATTATGAATATTTATAAATATTTTATTCAAGTTTAAGAGTGTTTTTTTCTCTTTTTTGGATTTTTTATTTAAAATTTTTCATAAAACCCATGGATATCCATGGGAGTGGGAACCTATGATGGAGATTAGGATAGGGGGCAAATTTTTAAATGAGGATGGAGAGATATCATAGCTCTTATGAATATCCATTGCTATCCTTACTTTAGGGCTTGACTCTGCCAACGTAATATTGGTGTCAAGTGGGTCAACTCGACCCATTTAGGCCTATAGGCCAAATAGCCCATATAAGCCATATAATAAGCATTAATGAGTAAAAAATTTATTATGCAAACCATTTAAAGTTGGCCCATGTGCCTAAATAAGCCAGCCCTTTATCTCTCTTTTTTTAAAAAAAAAAAAAAAAGAATTTGTTTGTTAATCTTAAAAGTTGTTGAGCTTATTTTTGACATGCAAAAGCTAATAGATTTTTTTTTTTTTGATATGTAAAAGCTTTTAAACTTTTTTGTACATTTGTTTAAGGTCTTTGGGTAATGCATTGGGTAAACTTTAGCTATTTTGAACTAATAAGTTAGTGGGGAGTTACTATTCTTTAAAAAAAAAATGGTAAACGAGTCAGCTTGTTTACTTTGTGAGTTAGTCCATTTAATCCGCGAGTTTTAAGTCCGACCTACCTAATTTTGGCAAATAAATGGGCCAACATGATGGGTTTGATGAGTTTGGACGACCCTACAAATAAAGGTGCTCCATCAAATTAATGTTGAATAATGGAATGACCTTTGTGACATGGCAAAAGTCTTGAGACAAACTTTTATTAAAAAGAAATTGAGTAACTTACACCCCTTCCTTTAAGAGAAGCCCTTATTACACAATCTTCCTCTTATAAGTTAAACTCACTTTTTATACCATTGATTTTTATTTTTTTTTTTAAAAACCCATCATTGGATTAAAAGTTATATATTATAGATCATGTTTATAAAATTTCACTTTAATTCTAAATTGTTTAGTATACTTTTTACATATATCTAAATCAACGTAATAAATACTTTGTAAATATATGTAAAAAAGAACCATTTGATCATAGTCTTATTAATGTCCAATTTTTTAAAAATTTGGCACAAATGATCTACATAATATATAATTATAATTTAACAATTAGATTGATAAGAACTGCATTGTATAAGAAGTTATTAAAGGTGTAAGTGTGTCAAATCTTACATCTATATTAACGAATCCCTCGTCATATATATATATATATATATATATATATATATATATATATATATATATATATATATATATATGTAAATTTATTTAACTATCCATTACATAAAGTGCTTTATTAAATAGCAGTAACATATTTTTAGATATTTATTATTTTTATATTATTTAATATTATTAAAATTATTTCATCTTTATGAATTCTCAAAAATTGATATATTAATGTTAATGACATTATATTTATTAAAATTATTTAATAATATAAAATATATGTTTTATTGTCATTTCAATAAATTAATACAAAAGTATTTTATTAACATTCATAAATAATTAGCACATATTATAGTCTAAAAATATTTAAAAAATTTAAACGTATGCAGTTATTTTTTTTAAAAAATAATTATCACAAATTATTGTTATTTTTAATCATTTGTTCGCTTGATATAATGATAATTAAAAATTTTAACAAAACAATATATATAGTCTCTTAATTTTTAAAAGGACTTCAATTTGTATAATGTTAATAGAAGGGTATTTTGGTCCAAAACAAATATAAGAAAACATAAATTTAATGGAAAACATAAAAAAAGATTAAAATGTATCATATTTTCATCTTTAAAGGTGGTGAAGTGTATACTTTAAAAATAAAAGAAAGAATTATATAATAAGAATATCTTCCAGAAAAAAAAAATTGTATTTTACTCTAAAAGTTTTAAGACAATTTTTTTTAAAAAAAAAATTTATGGCAATTAGCTGGCTAGATCACATGCAATCTTTAATAGCCTGATTTTTCAGACGGTGGATGGCGCATTATAACTTACAACATCCATTTATAGTGATACTGATATACAAAAGTATATCCTAAAGCACTAAAGGAAAAAGTTATGATAATTGTGCCTAAAAACTTGGACTTATTTGAGACACACACAAATGCAATATCCACTCACCATATCTTTTCTCAATTTCTATCTTCCCAATACAATCCACTTCCTTTCTTATTTTATGGCATGTTTTGAATGTGTCAATTTTTTGCGTACAAATAACTAAGGTAGCGTTTAATTGGGGTTAATTCATTTGGATTACTGGTAATATTTGATTAAATTATTTATATCTATAATATTATTTTATTTGATTAGATAATATTACTGACAATCCATAATTTTAAATAATGTGGATTACCACCAATATAGTAATATGAATTACCTCCATGGAAGATGGTAATATTGGTTACCACTAATGTGATAATCCTCTCATTAATAATTTATTATTATTGTTATTGTTATTATTAAAAATTAATAGTATTAATTAATATTAATAAAATTAACTATTATAATTATAATTAATAATTAATAATTCTTATTCTTAGTTATTAAAAATTAATATTATAATAATATTATTATAATTAATAATAAAAATAATTAACTATTTTATTATTATTATTATTATTAGTTTAAGATATATATTATCTAGTAATCTTTTTGATATACTAAATAGGATAATATGAATCACCACTTAAATTATTTATACATATCAAACATTACATTTAACATTATCAGTAATTTAAAAAGTGACAATTTTTTTAATTGATAATCTAATTTACTGACAATCTTAGTAGATAATATGTCAAATACTATCTAAGAAATAGGTTTAGATGTCAAATTGGACAGGGCACTTCCTTTCTCATTTCATAGGCGTTCGACCTGATTGAACTAAATTTATAAATTATTTAGTAGACACATCGTGTTACACGAATGTCGATTATCTCGATTTAATTTATTCTTAAATTAACCGAAAGAAATCCTCATAAAGTCGTCAAAGAAGTTAGAAAACATAAGTATTGGGAAAATTTGTTTCCACGATTTCATGTTATTTATAGTGGGAATAAAAGAAAATTCTTTGATAAAGAAAGATAAGAAATAAGTGAGAAAAAATGTAGGCGAACTATTTTTCTCATTAATCTAAATATTTAAATAAGAAGACGAGATCCCTTCTGTAGCTTTAGGACGTCAGTATGATTTGTGGACAGAAAATCGGGAGGGTAAATTTAACTATTTTTAAAGGATATTAATTTCCTTTTCTGATAATATGAAGAGGATAGTCTTGAGGGAAAAAAAAAAAGAAAAGAAAAGAGCAAAAAGGACCTAAATTATAGGTTTTGACTTTTGAGGATGCATAGGCTCACACAATGTTTTGAAAACGTTATAATTTTGTCATTCTTATATATTTTATAATTTTTTAAGATCTGGTCGGACTATTTAATAGAATCATTTATAAATTAAATTTTATTAACATTATAACAATACACATCTCATATATATATATATATTCTTCTAAAAGTCACTAATATCCAAAATTTAGACTAATAGTCAAGAACAAGTGTTGAATAACTAAAATCAACTAGGTGTTAAGACAATATATGACTAGGTAGTTACATAAACATAATTTAAAATATTAATAAATTAAAATTGAGTGCATAACTCTATGATAGATATTCATTACTTAAATTTTTCTGAGTCCTTCACTTAACAAAAAAATAATGGTCATATACTATTTTCCTTTTTCTTTTATGATATTTATGCAAAAAACCAAAGAACTTAAGATTATATTTAAAGTAAATTACACTAATCTTTCTTAAAATTAGGTGATATTATATACGATACCTTTTGATTTATAAAAATATATACTAATCTCCCTTACAATTTAGGAAAATACTCAATACCCTTATCTTTTACAGAATATAATACTAAGTATCTTTGTAAACTTTACATTGAATATCCTTAAAAAGGAAGTCGGTATAAACATAATAAATCAAAGGATATCATATATAATATTATTTAATCTCAGGAGATGTCAACATATTTATCCTTATACTTATTGCTAAAAAGGGAAAAAAGCTAGCAATTTGGTTGAAGATTTTGCTTTAACTATCCTCATGTATACATCTATACATATTATAAAGAGGATTCAATGTTATAACTGCCTTTTAGTGTTCAAATTATTTTATGAGTTTAATTTGGATGCATTGATAATGTAAAACTTTTTTATATTGTTATCTAATCAAAACCTTCCATTTGCATAATCATTCAAGTAGTGGGTGATTATGTCAAAGAGGTTTGCTGATGTGATAATATCTGATTGGATGTCTGTGTAAAAAAATTTTTCACTGACAATACATTCAAATTAAATCTTTATTTTATTTCTAAAATACCCTTAGGTTAAAATTTATGAAAGAGGAAAATAATAGTTATAAACGATTACATCAAAATAAAATGGTTTGGGTGGTTTTCTCATCTTTATTTTCTGATCTTATCTTTGTCCATTTAAAATTTATAAAACCATATTATTTTATTGATATATTTTAAAATAAAATTAATAATATTAACTATAAAATGCAAATTGATAGGCACGGAAATTTGCTAATAATAGTAATAATAATAATAATACATAAAGGTTCTACTTCTAGGTTTTGTGGGATAAAATTATACGGAACTGGCTTTTGATTAAGGAACAATTGTATACAGAAACTGACTTTTGAGACACTTGAAATATGTCTTTCCATCCTCTTTGCACAACGTTTTTATTAATCACGAGGTAATCATATTATATAATATACCTAACACACTTGTTATCATCTAATTTGTTCATACTTATCACAAAAGCTAATATTATTGCTTTGGGAGCATATTACGATGATGGGTCAAGTAAAGGTCAAATCAAGATAACTCTTATATCATTAACAACATTTTTTTATTGGTAAATTTTCCACGAGATCAAAAGTTAGATTAAGAAATGATTTACAAAGTCTTATATTGATTCGAAATCGTTTAATAAACTTTACATATATATATATATATAGTTAAAGTGATATGTGTATATAAATATGTATATAAAAATGTTCTTATTGATATTTAATTATTTTCAAAATATAACATAAATTATTTATATAATAGATAATTAGAATAATCTTTATATATTAATGATATAAAATATATTTATATTATTAGTCAATAAAAATTCAATAATTTATCAATTACCTATTATGATAATTATACATTATAATTTTTTACACATAAAAAATTCTATTATTTGATAATGTAAAGATATTATATTGTTACTACAAGAATCGAAATTATTCTTATAGATAATTGCATTCAATGATTTAATTAATAAAAATTATATTTTATAAAATATTATTTAGTGATATAATTGTACTTAAAATTATACCTTTTTGGTGTAAAAAAATTTAGGTTAAGGGAAAGAATTGCCACATTCTACAATCAAAATATGCACCCTAACTAATCACATATTTATAGAAGTATTTACAAAAAAACCTAATAACCAAACTCAAATAATGACAATACGTAAATGAAAAATCTGCCAACATACTTAAACTTTATATATTGGTTTTTTACGCTATACCGATATAGCAGAGAGGGCCTACATAATATTCATAAAAGTAATATTCAAACACTAAGAAAATAATTTTCAGATACTGTTAATATAAAATTTTTTATGTTGTTAACAATCATATAACATATTATATAATATTTTTAAGGTTATTATTCAGAATTAAATATTTTTAATGTACGTTAAAAAAAATTGCACGGCCAATAATTAAAATTTAAATCCAAATGATAATACTCCATGTCAATCCTCTTTTCTCTCAAAGCATTGGGTTAAAATTATGCTTGCAGGGACCGCCATACCACTCTTAACTGCTTCTGGCAAATGGAGGGATAAAGAGTTATTGACTTTTAACTGGATTAGTTGTTATTATTATTATTAGAGTTTAATCGGTATATACTAACAGTGTAAAATAGTTTTACATTCTCAATCAATAGAAATAGGGAAAAAGGAAAAAATTATTATAGATCTCTCATTATAATAGATAGTTATTTATATAAGTTAGTATTTTCTATTATTTTTATTGATTGATAATATAAAATTATTTTACACTGTCAATATATTTAAATTAAAGTATTATTATTATTATTAAAAATAAGGCTATACAGAAAACAAAAGTGATATAATTAGGGGAAGTCGTGAGACAAATTACAGTAGTGGAGCCGAACCAGACATTCAAAAGTGAATGACAATGTCAATTTTAACCCCAAAAAAAAAGAGCAAAGAAAAGAAAGTACTGGTCATATAATATTTTTCTTTTTACGTTTACGATAATTATGGAAAAAACGAAGAACGCGAGATTATACTTATAGCTGGAAAAGAAAAAAATGCTAGCAACCCCATGGAAGATTTCGCTTTAATTGCATAAGGTTCTAGCGTTTAGTGGGTTAAATTATGTGGCTACTCGCTTAGATTAGGGGACGATTATACTGAAGATAGAGTCTGACTTTTGAGACACTTGTAGAGTTGTAGTACGTCTCTACATTATCTTCGCATCACGTTTTTATTAAGAAATTAATTTTAATTTACTGTTAATATACAAAAAATACTATTATTTAATTATATATTATTATTTATAAAATCTTTAAAATTATAAATATCAGAATTAAATATTTTTTTATTAATATAATAATATATAATTAACTATCTATATAATTTTTTTAAATTAATAAGACATCAAAATTAATCTTTGAAATCAATATACTACTTTTTCAATTTACATTCTCTATTCTACGATGCACTATTACAGGAACTACCACACCGAAATTTTTTTTGTGTTGTCAGACTAAAGTAATTTTCTTCTTTGATTTATTTATTATTTATCATATTTATTTTGTGAATTACCTTTATTTTTTTTATTTACTCACTTTATTTTCTATTTTGTCTTTTTAATTGATATAAAATAAATGTTATAAATAAATAAATAAGCATAAGAAAAATATTTTACTGTTAGAACATATGTATAAGAATTTTTCACATACTCTAGCTAATTTGCTTTCGGCCAGTGGAGGGACTGAGAAGAATGCAACTTTAAAGTTTAAACTGAATTATTATTATTATTATTATTATTATCTTGAAAAATAACGCTGTACAGAAAATAAAAATAATATAATTTAGAGGAAGTTGCGAGACAAATTACAGTAGTGGAGACTATTTTGTTTTTTTGATAGGGAGACTAACCAATTATTCCTCCTTATTCATAATAATTGTCAATTTAATTATTTTTATATAAATTAAAAAATCTAAAATTAATACATAATTATAATATAAATTATTAAAATATCTTTATTAAATTCATTATTTAGTGGAAAGCATAACTTGTTAGTACTTTATTCAATATCATTATATAGTAGAAATTAACCATCTCTTTCAACCAATGAAGATAAACGATAAAATTAAAAAATTAACTATAAATATTGTATTAATATATGAGGATGACAATTATTGTGAATAAAATTTTTTTACCTAAATTGACAACTTTTGTGAATTGAAAAGAATATTCAAAAGAGAATAACAATGTCAATTTTTTGTTTTTTTGATGGATAATAACAAGGATTTAATTTGTATATATTATTAGTGTAAAAAAATTTTATATAAATATTCTATCATATATTATTACATCAATAAAAATATTTGACTCAATTACCTATTATTTTAAAAGTATTACAAATATAAGTATTTTATTAGATAATAGTATAAAACTCATTTATACTATCAGGATATAATAATTAAACTCTAATAACAATGTCAATTTTTTAACAAAAGAATATGGTAATATAATATTTTCCCTTTTCTTTTACAATAACAATGGGAAAAAAAAGAAAAGAAGGCGAGATCATACTTGTGGCTGGAACAGAAAAAAAGCTCGTGATCCGGTTGAAGACTTCGCTTTACTTATCCTCGCGGAATTAAAACTAACTTACTCCCTCATACTACACGCGGTCCTTTGGTGTGGTACTCGCTTTGATTAGGGGACAAAGGTACACTTGTAACATATCTTTCCATATATTTAATGAGATTAATTTTAATATATTATTAATATAAAATAATTTTATATTTAATATAATTATATATTTATATTTGTAAGATTTTAAAATAATAAATAATTAAATTTAATATTTTTATTAATATTATAATATATAATTTGATATTATATATAATTTTTTTATAATAACAATATACTAAAATTAAATTCATATTTAATTTGCACTACCTTTTTATTAATTGGATCTTAATCATATTATACCTAACACACTTGTTATTTTTAATTTCTTCGTACTTATCGCAAAAGTTAATATTTAATTTCATACACATTTGTAACATGTTTTTTTTAAATTTCTAACTAATCAAGCTTTTGTTCTTTATCAAACTTAGTTTTGATACACTTACATAATTTTATTCAATCATCTAATAATATATTATTATATTAATAAAAATGTTTAACTTTTACTCTATTATATTTCAAAAGTTTTACAAAATAATAGTATAAAATTATTTTATATTAATAGTATATTAAAATTAAACTTTGCTCTTTTACAAAATATATTCATACGTGACGAACATTGAGTTACTTCAAGCGTTTTGCCAATTAAGATTTCAAATTTTTACTGATTGAGTAGAGTTTTCACAACGTTGATTTTTTTTTTTTTAATACAAGAAATAAAATTGATGTGGGCATAAGCACCTCGAGACCATTATAAATAGGCTGCTTCTCTTGCTCTTACACTCACCAATCAAAACAAGAAAACCACGCCCATAACAGAACCCACAATCATGGCTTCCTCCAAAAATCAAGCATTGATCCTACTTCTCCTGTCCCTTATCTTCACATTCTCCTCCATCGTCATTACTTCACATGCCGCGGGATTTGCTATCTACTGGGGCCAGAACGCAAACGAGGGCTCCTTGACAGCCACATGTGACGTCGAACACTACGAGATTGTGAACCTCGCTTTCCTCTACTCGTTCGGTTGTGGCAGAACCCCACTTTGGAACTTCGCAGGCCACTGTGGAGATTGGAGCCCTTGTACCAAACTAGAGCCCGAAATTAAGTACTGCCAGCAAAAAGGTAAGAAAGTGTTCCTTTCCCTCGGAGGAGCGGTCGGGCCTTACTCCCTATGCTCACCCGAGGATGCAAAGGAAGTTGCCAACTACCTTTATAACAACTTCCTCAGTGGCCAATATGGTCCACTAGGAAGTGTCACATTGGATGGCATCGATTTCGACATTGAGGCAACGGAGCTTTATTGGGATGACCTCGCTAGGGAGCTCGATGCTCTTAGGCAACCCAACAAAAAGTTTTACTTGTCCGCAGCACCACAATGTCCAATTCCAATATACTACCTTGGAAAAGCCATCGAAACTCACCTTTTTGACTACGTGTTTGTGCAATTCTACAACAACCCCGGATGTTCCTATACAAATGGCAACGTTGACCCACTGCTTAAGTCATGGGATGACTGGGTCAACTTGCTTCCGTCCAATAACTCGTTGTTCATGGGGCTACCAGCAGGACCTGATGCAGGTAATGGGTATATTGATCCCGAGGTGATGGTTACTAAGGTATGTCCCTACATAAAGCAAACTGCCAACTATGGAGGAATTATGCTATGGGACAGATACCGTGATGTTCTATATAAGTACAGCGAGAAGATCAAGTCTTGTGTTGAATCTGTTAGGCTGTTGCAGACTGTGACCGCAGTTTCGGACGCAATATCTGAATGTGTGTCCGCAGCTTTGCACCGCATCTTACCGAAACCAAAACCGCTTTAAAAGCCCATATATATATATATATATATATATGGGCATGCAGTACTATCTGCTATGCACTCTAAGTATGATGGAATAAGTGATTTGTCACCTTCGTGTTAACTAGTTTCGAGCTTTGATTTTCCTATGGCATATGTTTACCAAAGGAGAATCAAAGTGCGTTTGATCTCATGTACTGGTTTTAGCTTTGAATAAAGGTTTCGTTGGCCTTCTTTCAATCTTCTTAGTAAGCCATCATCTAGGCCCAAAACATTTCTTATATAATATATATGATGAAATAACCTAACGTAACAGTTTAGATCTGACTTACTTAAAGTGATCGGTGATTTTGGAGAATAAAAAATTGGCCCAATTGGACATGAATTAGATCGAAATTCAAGACCAAAAGCCAACACATAACCATCGCAGTTGTTATAAGTTAACCGGCGGCCCAACTGGACCTAATTTCGTGATGTGAGTCCAACACTTATATGTCCAGTCCTACCTTCACCGTTGAACCCCCCCCCCCACCCCACAAAAAAATCCTCCCTTCACATAATACTGCTGAAATGTGACACACCCCAAAAAAAAAAACGCAGGTGAAAGGCAATAGTTTTGAAAAATTAAATAGATAACAAATGTTTAGGATTTTTAAGGAATATAAAACCATACTGTTGATATGACAAAAAATGAATAGTATAGAGCAAAAGGATTGATTTACTCTCAGAGTATATACGAATTAACCCATGCAACCAAGCTTTGTATGGAATAATTAAGTGACTTGTTACCATTGTGGTATCTTTTATCAAGCAAGCTCTGCTTTTCTTGGTGTTATAAGTAACCAATTGTGAATCTCTAAGCACGTTTAATATGGTCTCGTGTACTGGGTTTTGCTATAAGGGTTACATTTATTGCTTAGAAGATTCAGTGCCGTGATATGTTATGCACGTATATACTAATTATGTTTTATTTTTTCAATTTTTATGACTTGTGTATTGCAATTATTAACCAACGCGAACCTATGTGGCTCTGCGTGATTCATCTCATATAGTGGATATTTTTGTTTGGAATATAAATGGCTACATCAATTGCTTGGTATATCGACTGCCATGATTTATAATGCAACAATGTGATCTTCTTTAGGTCATGTGGAAGATGGTTTCCCAATATTCATAGCAAATTTGAGTTGTAACCTTCGTGTTAACAAAGAGGGAATGGTCCCTGTGGTCATAGCCGATAGTCTACTATCATCCTCCCTTGGACACGGGCCATTAAAGGCTATAATAAAGGCTCTAAAGTAGGAGAAATTGATTTTGATAGACTGTAATTATATTATAATAAATCAACTTTTGAAATAGTTATTATATAAGTTATTTTTTCGACTGTGATAGAACATTATTGAAGGGCTGTCTATGTACTGACAATGTGCCAAAATTAAGTCATTAAGATCAGGTTAGTGATGAGAAATTTAAGTAATTTATATATAGTTATAGGTCCAAACTTATTACCATTAATATACTAAAAGAAATAATGTACCAAAATTATATATCTCATAAATATATATGCAGAAAGCCAAAAAGAGAAAGTATTTAAATCTTTGAGGCTATTATCTCATTCTCGATCTAGTATCTAGAATCCCATCCCTCGAATCGTGAACCAAGAAAACGTTACAATCCCGTATCGCATCTCTTTTTCTAATTTAAAATTTTTTATTGATGTACATGCATGATTCGGAATAAGGGAAATGCATATGGGACAAGAATGTGAATAAATCCTTGAAGAAATCCAGCACAATAGTTGAGGACAGAGAGGACAAGAAGTTTTAAGAAGTGGATTAGTCATGTACTGAACCTAGTGATCAAGTAATAATTAATCACATAATAATCATATCATACCCACCCTGTTATTGTCTATTTGTTCATCCTTATCACAAAAGTTAATATTTATTGATTTGGAGCATATTAAGATAACAATTTAATTTTATACAATAGTAGTATAAAAGAAGTTTTATATATATATATATATATATTATTAAGCTTTTATATTGATTATTTTAAAAATCTTGTAAATAATATATAATTAAATAAAAATATAAAATTTTTTAAATTAATAATATATCAAAATTAATCTATTAAAATAATATACTAACTTTATTTAATGAATAGAGTAATTAATCAGTAGCTATAAAACTCCTCGCTCGAAAAACGTGCTGCAAATTCCGAAGCCCTCCTTTTTTTAATTTCCCCCCGATAATTCCCATGCACTATTACGGGGACCACCATACCGAGGAATTTTTATATGTTGTCAGAGTAAGGTATTTTTCTTGTTTTGATTTATTTATTATATTTATTTATTTTGTAAACTACCTTTCTTTTTTTATTTATTCACTTTTATTTTCTATTTTTAATTAATATAAAATAAATATGACAAATAATAAATAATAAAATAAACAGAAGAAAAATATTTTACTCTTAGAATATTTAGAAACTTTCACACTGCACCACTCTAATTTACTTTTGGCCAATGGAGAGAATGAGAAGAATACGACTTTAAAATTTGAACTGAATTATTATTTTAAAAATAATGCCATACAGAAAATAAAAAATGACATAATTTAGAGGAAGTTGTAGACAAATTACAATAGTGAAGACTAACCAATTATTCAAAAGTTAATAATAATGTCAATTTTAACAAAAGATTATGGTCATATCACATTTTCCTTTCTCTTTTACAATGATAATGAAAAAAAAGAACGCTAGATCATACTTATAGCTGGAAAAGAAAAATAGCTAGTGATCCTTGAAGATTTCGCTTTAATTATCCTCACGAAATAATAATAATAATAATAATAAAATAATAACCTACCTGCTTACACTGCGGGGTCCTAGTGTTTTGTGTGGTACTCGCTTTGATTAGGGGACAAAAATATAAAAAACAATAACTTTTGGTACACTTGTACTATGTCTTTCCATACATTTGCGAACGTTTTTATTAATCGCGTGATAGTCATATTATATATACCTAATGCACTTGTTTTATTATATAATTTCTTCATACTTATCGCAAAAGCTAATATTTAATTTCATACACATTTGTGACATGTTTAATTTATTTTTTAACTAAACAAGCTTTTGTTCTTTTAAAAGGCATAGTCATGCGTGACCAACACTGAGTTACTTCAAGTGTTTCACCGGTTATGTCTTTGTTTTTGAAAAAGACATCAATTATTTTTTTTGAAAAAAATTGTTGATGTGCGCATAAGCACCTTTAGACCATTATAAATAGGTTGCTCCTCTTGCTCTTACACTCACCAATCAACAAGAAAATATTATTGAGTCTTGTTAGATTCCGGAACACACTTGATACTATATTTTATTTTTAAATGATTAAATAATCATCTCCAAAATGAATACAAGGTAACTATAATTAAAAAGAAAATGGTATTCTCGTTGAAAATACAAGAAAATACTTAAAAAATAGGAGATGAAGAAGTATAAATATAATAAGATTTGGATGTATTATTTTTGCACAAATTTAATGTAAAAAAAGTGTTATATTTTATGTTTGATCAAATTTAACAAATTATGTAAATTCAAGACCAAAAGCCAACACATATCCATCGCAGTCGTGATAAGTTAGCCGGTGGCCCAACTGGACCTAATTTCGTGACGTGAATCCAACGCTTATATATGTGCAATCCTGCCCTGATGGTTGAACCCAAAAAAAAAATCCTCCCTTCACATAATACTGGTGAAATGTGACACCCAAAAAAAAAAAAAAAGAATACAGTAGTGAAATGCAATATTTATTGAAAAATAAATGGATAACAAGTGTTTAGGATTTGATAAGGATTATAAAAAAAATTACGTAAAAGGTAATGTTTTCAAAATTTAACATATCAAACACTTGAAAATTTTTTATATGATAAATTCTTTTTTAAAATGCTTAACAAGTATCCAAAAAACAAATGTAAGTAAATATATACGAGTTTAATTGATATGTACTGATAGTGTAAAATAATTTTATACTGTTAATCAATAGAAATGCTAAAAAAAAAAGAAATTTTGGTGGATCCCTTATTATAAAGGTGGTTATTTATATAAGTTGACACTTTTTATTATTTCTATTGGCTGACAATGTAAAATTATTTTACACTGTTAATATATTTAAATTAAATTCAATATATATATAGTGTAAAATATACATTGTTAACTAATACAAGCAATCATATGTTAACTTTTAAAATTGCTCCCTTTTGGGGTCAAAACATGCTTCTAGATTTATCGAACACTTACAAAATATAATAGGAAAACTTAGGTGATTGAACCTTAATTATGGTGATTTATGAATGAAAAATTAAATAGGTGAGTGAAGCTTTGTTGGCTTAAAAACTATTATTAAAGCACATGTTGTCACTTATATAGGATCGTATTATTTGAACATTAAAAAGAGATATTAAAATATAGATTCTCTTGCATAATTATATTGTATATTTATTTTAGGGTAAATAGCACCAAACCACTTGAGATTTTTTAAAATAATACTTAACATTATTCTTGGTTAAAAATTGCACTTTATCTTATTATGAGAATATTTTAACAAAATATTGTCACTTATTTAAACAAGGTTAGTTCAAAATATTTTAAAAAGAAAAAAAATCTTAACCAACCTTAACTCATAAGTCTCATTCTTCAATTACCACTTACCATCACCAACCTCTACTTTCTTTTATTCAAAAATCACAAGAAATAAGATGAAACTCTTCCATCTTACAATCGTTTCTATATTCTCATTATTTAAGATATGCTAAAAGATAAAATTATATTGATTAAGTTTAACATAAAATTATAACTAATTGCACAAATAATGTATCTCTGACAATAAAAAATAAGATAATTCCCTCTTTCTCTTTATCTTTTTATGCAGATAGTTTATTCATTTTATCTATATATAAATCAACTTCTTCAAAACTAAATTGGACCTTCAAAATTACTATGTAGATATCATAATCCTTCGACTCTTCAATTAGATCATGAGTAAAATTTCCCTCCAAAGATTGTTTATATTATACTTTATAAAAATTATTTTAACCTTTTTTATATGTTACGCTCATGAAATAGACCATCTTTATTTTTTTAAACAAATTAGAACAATAGAAAATCATCTTCTAAGGTATTCAACAATCGTTTATTGAATCTCCTATATTTTTAACAAATTTCACGTATTCAAAAGATAAAAAAATTTCAGGAAAAAAAGCATATGAAAATTTTCAAAAACATAAAGAGATTGCTAAAAGAATGAAAATAGAGAGAAATTATAAGATGGAAAAGATTCACCTTATTTCTTGTGAGTTTTTAATAAGAGATATAACAAATATTGGTGAGGGTAAATGATAATCGAAAAATAAGATTATGTGAGTTAAGATTGGTTAAATTTTTTTTTTTTTAACATTTTAGATTAACTATGGTTAAATAAGGGAGAATTTTTCATTAAAATAATTCTTGGGGTGGGCAGCAATTTTTAACCAAGAATAAAATTAAGTGCTATTTTAAGAAATTTTAAGGAAGATTTCTATTATTTACTCTAATAATAATAATAATAATAATAGTTAACTAACCTACCTGCTATACTACATAAGGCTCTAGAGTTTGGTTGGTTAAATTTTGTGGTTGCTCGGTTTGATCAGGTGACAATTGAATAGAGAATCTGACTTCGGAGACACTTCTAGAATTGTTGCATGTCTTTTCATTATACTAAGAGATTGGTTTTAACGTATTGTTAATGTTAAAAAAAATTATTATTTATAAAATTTTTAAGATAATAAATATAAAAATAAAATATTTTTATTAATATAATAATATATAATTAAATATTTAAATATTTTTTTATATTTATAATATATTAAAATTAATTTCTTTTATTAATCACGTGATAATCATATCATGCCCAACCCGCTATTATTTAATTTGTTCATGCTTATCGCAAAAGTTAATATCCATTGATTTGAAAGCATATTAAGAAAGTGATATAATTTTGATGTACGGTTAATATATATATATATATATGTATATATATTATTTTAAAAATTTTATCAATAATATATAATTAAATAATAATATAATTTTTTTAAATTAATAATACATCAAAAATAATCTCTTAAGATAACATACTAACTTCTTTAATTTATATTCTATAATGATAATGAATAGAGTAACAATAAGTAGCATCCAAAACTATTTGTAGCGCGTTTGGATTAGGGTTTGTATATACATGGAAAGGAAAATAATTTTATATAATAAATAGTAGTATTTAGTTAAATTTTTTATTTTTAGAAGATTTTTTAAAATTTTAAATGACTTTTTAGGAGAAGTATCTTTGAGGTTATTTTTTATTCTAGAAAAATACCTTTTAAAAATGAATCTTACTATTACTCTCACATCAATAACCAAAAATAATTTTACTTTATCCTATCCAAATAAAACTTATTCTTCTAAACTTACTTTTGATATATTTAAACCAAACAAAAATTATTTTTTTAAAAATTCCCTTTTCAAAATACATTCTTTAAAAAGATCTCCTTCCAAAAGTTAAACCAAATGCACTGTGGTAACACATCCTGCAAATTCGGATGCACGATTACAGAACCACTACACCGAAAAATTTTATATGTTGTCAGAGTAAAGTAATTTTCTTGTTTTGATTTATTTATTATTTATCATATTTATTTTGTGAACGACCTTTGTTTTTTTATTTACTCACTTTTATTTTCTATTTTCTATTTTTAATTAGTATAAAAATAAATGTGACAACTAATAAATACTAAGCATAAGAAAAATATTTTACTCTTAGAGCATATAGGAATTTTTCAAGCCACACCACTCTAGTTTGCTTTTGACCAATCGGGAGAATGAGAAGAATATGACTCTTCTTTTTTTTTGATGAGGAGAAGAATACAATTTTAAAGTTTAAACTGAATTATTATTATAATTTAGAAAATAACGCTAAAATGACATAATTTAGAGGAAGTTGTGAGACAAATTACAATACTGGAGATTAAACAATTATTTTTTTATTTTACCTTTTTTATGTGGACTAGCCAATTATTCAAAAGTGAATAACAATGTCAATTTTAACAAAAGATTATGGTCATATAACATTTTCCTTTTCTTTTACAATAATAATGGAAAAAAAAAAAAAGAACGCGAGATCATACTTATAGCTGGAGCAGAAAAATAGCTAGTGATCCGTTGAAGATTTCGCTTTAATTATCCTCACGAAATAATAATAATAATAATGATAATAATAATTGTCTTCACGAAATTATTTACACTTTACACTAAAAATAAAAACTATCGACTAATAATAACAATAATAATAATAATAATATACCTGCTTATACTACACGAGGTCCTAGTGCTTAGCGTGGTACTAGCTTTGATCGACAAAAATATACAAGAACTGACTTTTGGTACACTTGTAATATGTCTTTTTGTATATTTAATGGGATTAATTTTGATATATTATTAATATAAAAAAATTATACTATTATCTAATTAGATATTTATATTTTAATATTTTTAAAATGATAGATGATTAAGTTAAATATCTTTATTGATGTAGTAATATATAATTAAATATTTATATAAACTTTTTTTACAATGATAGTATATTAAAATTAAGTTCTAGAATAAAAGTTTCTTTGGTCAAAAAATAAATTAAATATGTTACAAATGTGTATGAAATTAAATATTAACTAAGTTTTAATATATTGGTAGTGTGAAAAAGTTATATACATATATCTAATAATATATTACCATATTAATTAAAACATTTGATTTATCCAATCAAAATTTTTTATTTACATAATAATTCAAATAATGGATTAAAAATTCAACCATATTTACTGATATAATAATATATAATTAAATATCAAGATAAAAAGTTTTTACACTCTCATGCCGTCGCAACTAAACCCTTGTTTTTCACAATGTTTATTTTATATTAGTAAAAATAAATTTGTTGATGTGCACGTAGCCACCTTGAGACCATTATAAATAGGTTGCTTCTCTTGCTCTTACACTCACCTGTCAAAACAAGAAAATCCCGCACATAACACAACCCACAATCATGTCTTCCTACAAAACTCAAGCATTGAACCTACTTCTTCTCTTGTCTCTTATCTTCACATTCTCCTCCATCATCATCACTTCATATGCCACTGGCGGAATAGCCATCTATTGGGGCCAGAACGGCAACGAGGGCTGTGATAGAACATGATATTATATAAGTTATTTTTTCGACTGTGACAGAACATTATTGAAGGGCTGTCTATGTATTAATAATGTGTCAAAATTAAGTCATTAAGAATGAATTAATGGTAAAAAAATTAAATAATTTACATATAATCATAGATTCAAATGATAGATTCAAATTGATATACTTAAAAAACAATGTACCAAAATTATCTCATAAATATATATACAGAAAGCCAAAAAGAGAAAGTATTTAAATCTTTGAGGCTATTATTTCATTCTCAATCCAGTATCTAAAATCTCATCTCTCGAATTGTGAACCAAGAAAAACGTTGCAACCCCCTATCGTATCTCTTTTTCTAATTTGAATTTTTTTTATTGATATACATGCATGATTCGGAACAGGGGGGATGCATATGGGACCAGAATGTGAATAATCCTCGAAGAAATTCCAGCACAATAGTTTGAGGACAGAAAAGACAAGACGTTTTAAGAAGTGGATGAGTCATGTACTGAACCTAATGATCAAGTAAGAGTTAATCACATGATAATCATATCATACCTACCCTGTTATTATCTAATTTGTTCGTCCTTATCACAAAAGTTAATATTTATTGATTTGGGAGCATATTAAGATAACAATTTAATGTTATACAATACTTGTATAAAAAGTTTATATATATATATATATATATATATATATAAAAGTTTTGTTAAACTTTTACATCTGTTATTTCAAAAGCTTTATAAATAATATATAAATAAATAAAAATATAATATTTTTAAATTAATAATATATTAAAATTAATCTCTTAAAATAATATACTAATTTTTTTTAATGAATAGAGTAATTAGTTAGTAGCTATAAAATTCCTCGCTCAAAACGTGCTGCAAATGCCGAAGCACTACTTCCCTGTTTATTTATTGTATTTATTTTGTGAACTACCTTTCTTTTTTTATTTACTCACTTTTATTTTATATTTTTATATTTTTAATTAATATATAATAAATGTGACAAATAAAAAATAAAAAATAAATAAGCATAAGAAAGATATTTTACTCTTAGAACATTTAGAAACTTTCACACTGCAGCACTCTAATTTGCTTTTGGCCAATGGAGAGAATGAGAAGAATACGCCTTTAAAGTTTAAACAAAATCATTATTATAAAAATAATGCTATACAGAAAATAAAAAATGACATAATTTAGAGGAAGCTGTAGACAAATTACAACAGTGAAGACTAACCAATTATTCAAAAGTGAATAACAATGTCAATTTTAACAAAAGATTATGGTCATATAACATTTTCCTTTCTCTTTTACAATAACAATGAAAGAAAAGAACGCGAGATCATACTTATATATAGGTGGAAAAGAAAAATAGCTAGTGATCCCGTTCAAGATTTCGCTTTACATTGTGTTTGGGAGTATATACGTTGTCTCTAGAATAAATTCTGATGTTTAGAATTGATTCTATCAATTTTTAATAATATTTGATTATTAATTTTTAAAATTAATTATTGCTTTTAGAATTGATTCTACAAAAAATAAAAATTATTTACTTTTTATCAAAACTACTTTTAGAGAACAAATATATATCATTTTATTTTAAAATTAATTTTATAAAAACAAAACTAAACATGCACTTAATTATCTTCACAAAATAATAATAATAATAACCTACCTGCTTACACTGCACGAGGTCCTAGTGTTTAGTGTGGTACTCGCTTTGATTACGAGACAAAAATATAAAAACACTGACTTTTGGTACACTTGTACTATGTCTTTCTATACATTTGCGAACGTTTTCATTAATCGCGTGACAATCATATTATATATATACCTAACACACTTGTGTTATTATCTAATTTCTTCATACTTATCACAAGCTAATATTTAATTTCATTCACATTTGTGACATGTTAAATTTAATTTTTAACTAAACAAGCTTTTGTTCGTTTAAAAGACATAGTATCAAGTGTGTTACATAATCTAACAAGACTTAATAATATTTTCATAAACATAGTTTAAAAGTATAAGTTTTGATACAAATTCTTTAGAAATAATCTCTTTGTTGTGTAATTCTCTTTAGAAATAATCACTTGCAAAATGAATAAAAAGTAACTATAATTAAAAAGGAAATGGTCATCTCATTGAAAATAAAAAAAAAACTTAAAAAATGCGAGATGAAAAAGCTTAAATATGATAAGATTTGGATATATTATTTTTGCATAAGTATCATGTTAAAAAAATATTATATTTTTTGTTTAATCAATTTTTGTAAATTATTTAAATTTTATTTCACTACACTTTTTAATTCAAGTAAATCATTATATTTGAGTTAGGAGTTTTTTTTTTTTTTTGGTTAAGTTAAAAGTTTAAATATAGTTAATTTTTATATTTAATAATAAGTTTTTAGCTGAGGGGATTCTAAGAATGTCACCAATAAAAGCAATAAATGAAGAGTGATAATACACAATTGAGAGTCTCTTGATTTTTCGTTTGCAATGCATGATGATTGATATGATATGGCCGTTATAATTTATATATACTGTTAAATAACTTCATCTCCTTGTCGTCAAAGCCAAAGTACAGTCATCACCGCATAGAACAACAACAAAGCTGGATCATATCATATTTGTTTTTTTTTTTTGGGGGGGTGGGGGGAAGAGTTTACCTACATTGACAGAATCCAAGAGGCCCAAGCAATGTGGTTGGGCCAGAAGCCCATTCGCAACATATTCAGAAAAGTTTGGTTATAATTTGTTATAACTCAGTGAGCGCGGCTTCAGTTTCACCCACCGCGACGAGCGCGAAGGTAACATACTACTACGTGTCATTCGTCGTTACTTCAAATGTTGCACACAATCTGTTTGATATAAGCTCCCAATCATACATAGTGAGCTCAAATTCTTTCATCTTTTATTTTATTTCTTTTTTTCATTTCAGCCTTTTTGCAGCGTTGGGTAGCTTGGCGTTGATTCCACGTCGAATATTTAGCTTCGTGTCACACTCTTGAAGACGTGGTTCATAAAATCTACAACAAAATGGACCTGCTGCCGTTTGCAGATGAGGATGAAGCCCCTAATAATTTACTTAATAGTGAGGGCAGCAACGAACCCTTGAACAAAAAAGTATACAGAGATGAGATGGGTGAAAATGATATAAGTAATGACCCTGCGTCTTCAGAAAATGAGCACTTTCAGCTGCACAAGAATGGCAGTGGAAAGCTCCAAAGGGCTTTTCAGGAAGATGATGATCGAAAACTAATTGAAGCTAAGGAAAGGAAAGAGAGGGCACGTAGGTTCTCATCGTTCATAAGTTGGATACCCGATTAGCAGAGAGTTTGGGCCCCAAAACGGAAGGGAGTGAAACCAAAGACAGACCCCTTTAGAAAGCTACCAAAAAGGGAGGAGCGGAAAAGGGGAAGCTATGACACAGTATGTGAGACACCATTGACAGGAAACAAGCGTTCAAGCCAATGGACAAGGGGTTCAGATGATGACAATTGCATGGCTCATGGGTCTCAAACATGTGGCTCAGTTTCTAAGGCATTGATTCGGGATGATTGATCTTTGATGTGTGTTTATACCTGGCTTCCGCAGAGAATTTGCATATGCAAACATGCAGAGCAGAATAACTCGAGATGCGTACTTCAGTGTTCAACCACAAATGGTGGATGTTAATGTCTGGAGTTGTATTTGCTTAACTATACTAGTATACTAACATGATTAGTTTATACACTTCATAAACGATTTGGAGCTGAGTAAATAATTCATTTGTTCAATTTGACGTATCATGTATCTGACAAATACGTATTAGAATGAATAATCATTGCAGAAAGAATTGTGCTTTACTGCATTATTTCTGCTACATGCATGAGAACTTTTGCTTCTGTTACTACCTAGAGGGGTAAAAAAAATTAAAAAAGGGAACATTTTAGAGTAAAACTCTAACTTGATCCTTAAAAGAGTTGTGTAATATTAATTTGGTCTTTGAAAAATTTGGGACATCAATTTAATTCTAGAAAGAGTTATAGAACATTAATTTAGTTCTTGAAAGGTCTGTGACATAAATTTGATTATTGAAATATTAAAATTTAGTTTAAGTTAATTCGAAAGTTCTTTTGATTTCTTTTTTTAGATTAACTTGAAATGATTTAATTTTTCAAGAAATAAATTAATATCACAACCTTTTTTAGGATCAAATTTATGTCACAACTTTTTTAAAGACTAAATTGATGTTTTACAACTCTTTTTAGAACTAATTTGAGATTTTTCTCTATATTGTATCCTAAAATTTTAGTTCAAACTTCAATGTTCAAATGGTTGAGATACACAAGCAACTATTTAGGATTAAATGCGGGCTAGATGCCCAACTTCTGTGTGCTTTCTGATAGTGGATTATGCATTCTTGTAACATAGCCTAAACTACGAGTTGTTAGCTCTTTTTTTCTTCTATCTCTTTTTTTTTTTTTGAAAAAAGAACTTGTTTATAAAAGAAAAATGTTATTTAAATATATGGGATGTGAACTCCACTTGGGCTGGGTCCACACCCCATCAATGGTGGATGAAATGTGAGTGCCGCATAGTGTCTCACACCTCACATATTCAAATAACATAAAACAAATATTTATGATCCAATAAAAATTAGACACTATTCCCAATCTATTAAATGTCAAAGTGCATGTTTGATTTTACATTTGTAGAATTGATTTTTAAATAAATTGATTTATATTTAGTAGTTTCTCTAAAAGTAATTATGATAGAAAGTAATAAATTTACACTTCTCCAAAAATCAATTCTAAAGGCAATAATTGATTTTAAAATCTAAGAATGAAATACCATAAAAAATTTGCCAAAATCAATTTTGGGGAGTTAAAATTGATTTTAATACCCCAAATTGAAATCCAAATATGCTGACAATTTCCACTTTCTCCTGTACATATAGGAGATTTGTTAAAGGATAAATGTGGAAAATTATATAAACTCAAGAAAGGTTGATGTATTTTAGATTTTAGATTTCAGAAAATATAATTTGTGGAAGATTCTGTTTATTAAAAGTAATTTTTGAATTGTTGAAAAGGTTTCTTTGTGCCAAGTCAGTATTATTTATGAAATTTCAGCTTCAGCAAATAATGGGTGCCCTTTTTTTGGGTACTTCTCAAATGAAAAAGGATTTTTTTTTAATAAAAATAAAAAAATTCGGCATGTACTTCTCCCCATAGTTATAAAACTCGAATAGGTGATTGACTCGGGTAAGGCATTGGATCACAGGTTAAACTGGATATAATTAAATAAATATATAAAAATATATTAAAGTTAATATAAATATAATAAAATGATACTAATAATTAATAATTTAACACAATTTAAAAATTTGTATGCTCATATAAATATATACAAATGTATGTATACAATTATTATGTACTAGTTAGTACCTCTAAATTTTCAAAAAATATTTAAAATAAAAAATTTATTTTAAATTTTCAAATTTTATTAAAGAGTTTAGGCCAAACACCCAAAAAAAAAAAAAACCTATCTAGCATGAATTGAAGCTCATGACTACAGGGGGTACACACTCGTTGGGCCATTATGACTTGTTTTAATTGAAAAAAAAAAAAAGAAAAAGAAGAAGAAGAAGTGAAAAGGCAAGTTACCAAACCTCATTCATATATCTCTCAACTCTCCTTTGAACCTCTTTGAGAGCTGCAACACACTCCAATTTGAGCATGAGCGTTGTGCCTCTCTCTCTCTCTGTCTCTGTCTCTCTCTCTCTCTCTCATGGCCCTTCCTCATCACAGATGTGGTGATGCCGCAATAGTGCGAGATGGTGGTGGTGGCTTGCAGTGGTGCGAGACAACAGTCAATGGCTCACCACCAGTGGTTGGAGGAGATGACTAGACTAGTGCGACAGTGAGTGGTGGAATGGCCAAACAGTGGCAATGGTGATGATTGCTTCCTCATTTTGTGCTTCTAGCCTTCTACCGTTTTGTCTCTTCATTTTTCATGACTTGGTCCAATATAATCAAATCAATCGAGTCACCAGTTTTAA
This sequence comes from Pterocarpus santalinus, assembly GCA_031439595.1. Classification (NCBI taxonomy): domain Eukaryota; kingdom Viridiplantae; phylum Streptophyta; class Magnoliopsida; order Fabales; family Fabaceae; genus Pterocarpus; species Pterocarpus santalinus. The sequence goes on from CM062526.1 coordinate 53,737,577, forward strand.
CAAAAACTACCGAGTTAAATCAGTTCATTCTGGTTCTATTGCATAACCAATCTTTTAAGTAACTTAGATTGGTTGTTTGGTCAGTTCACTGGCTCGCTGGTCCGACTGGCCAATCTGAGCTGATTTTTAAAACTATGCTTCTCTTTGTCATGTCACACACAAAATTTTTTTTAAAAAAAAAAAACATTGGAATCAATTTTTGGTGACAAAAAAAAATGTAATTAGTGAAAAATATTTTTTGAACATTGGAAACCCCAACACCACCAAAGACACTCCACTAAGATTTTAGGAAAAGTTGAAATAAAAAATATAAAATATAAAATTAAATAGATTGAATAATTAAATATAAAATAGTGTTGATAAAACACCTATTTTTGGGTGTTCAAATAATATGCCCATAATTAGTTGAGGGAAAAAAATTGGCATGTCGTATGGGCAAGGAGACATGGCCCAATTGGACATGAATGAGATTGAAATTCAAGATCAAAAGCCAACACATAACCATCGCAGTCGTGATAGGTTAACCAGTGGCCTAACTGGACCTAACTTTGTAACGTGAGTCCAACACTTATATGTCCAATCCTGCCTTCATGATTGAACCCCAATTTTTTTTTTTTTTAAATCCTCCTTTCACATAATGCTAGTGAATTGTGACGCCCCAAAAAGAAAGAATACACTGGTGAAGTGCAATATTTTTTAAAAAATAAATAGATAACAAGTGTTTAGGATTTGTTAAGGATTATGAAAAAAATTGACGTAAAAGGTAATGTTTTTAAAATTTAACATATCAAACACTTGAAAATTTTTTATGTGATAAATTCTTTTTCAAAATGCTTAACAAGTATCCAAAAAACAAATGTAAGTAAAATTACATATATATATATATATATATATATTAACAATATAAAATAATTTTATACTATTAACTAGTACAAACAATTATATATTAGCTTTTTAAATTGCCCCCTTCTAAGGTCAATATATGCTTCTAGACATATCGAGCACTTACAAAATATAACAGGAAAACTTAGGTAATTGAACCTTAACTTTGGTGATTTATGAATGGAAAGTTAAATAGGTAAGTGAACTTTGTTAGCTTAATAATTATTATCAAAGCACATGTAGTCACTTATATAGGGTCATATTATTTGAACATTAAAAAGAGATATTATAACATAGATTCTCTTACATAATTATATTGTATATTTATTTTATGGCTTGAGGTTTTCAAAATAATATTTAACACTATTTTTAGTTAAAAATTGCACTCCATTCCATTATGAGAATATTTTAATAAGATATTTTCACTTATTTAACCAATGTTAATCCAAAATATTTTTTGAAAAAAAAATCTTCATCAACCTTAACTCACAAGTATCATCTTCAATCACCACTTATCATCACCAATTTCTACTTTCGCTTATTCAAAACTTACAAGAAACAAGATGAAGCTATTGTATCTTATAATCTTCTCTATATTCTAATTATTTAAGATGTGCTAAAAGGTGAAATTATATTAATTAAGTTTAACATGAAATTCTAACTAACTACACAGATAATATACTATCTCATGACAAAAAAAAGATAATTCCCTCTTTTTCTCTATCTTTTTATACAAATCGTTTATTCATTTCGCCTACAAATAAATTAACTTTTTCAAAACTAAATTGCACCTTCAAAATTACCATGTAGATTTCATAATCCTTTGTCTCCAATTAGATCATTAATAAAATTCTCCTCCAAAGATTGTTTGTATTATACTATATAAAAGTTATTTTAACCTCTTTTATATGTTAAAATTATGGAATGTATCGTCTTTATTTAAAAAAATTAAAACATTTAAAAAGTATCTTTTAAGGCATTCAACAATCATTTATTGAATCTTCTATATTTTTAACAAATTTCACGTATTCAAAAGCTAAAATAATTTTTTAAAAAAAGGCATGTAAAAATTTTCAAAAATATTAAGAGATTGCTAAAAGAATGAAAATATTAAAAAAATTATAAGATAGAGCAACTTCGCCTTATTTCATGTGAGCTTTTAGTAAGAGATATAACAAATATTGGTGAGGGTAAATGATGATCGAAGAATGAGACTATATTAGTTAAATTCTTTTCTTTTTTTAACATTTTAGATTAATCATAATTAAATAAGTGAGAATTTTCTATCAAAATATTTCTATAATCAGGTGGACGGCAATTTTTAATCAAGAATAGAGTTAAGTGCCATTTTGAAAAATCTAAAAGAGGATTTCTGTTATTTACCCTAATAATAATAATAATAATAATAATAATAATAATACTTAGTTAACCTACCTGCTTATGTCTACCAAAAAAAAAAAAATCTAACCTACCTGCTTATACTACATAAGAGTCTAGAGTTTGGTTGGTAAAATTTTGTGGTTAGTCACTTTGATTTTGTGACAATTAAATAGAGATTCTGACTTCTGGGACACTTCTAGAATTGTCGCATGTCTTTTCATTATATTAAGAGATTCATTTTAAATGTATTTTTAATGTTAAAAAAATTTTATATTATCATCAAATTATATTATATTATTTATAAATTTTTTAAGATAATGAGTATGAGAATAAAATATTTTTATTAATATAATAATATATAATTAAATATTTAAATAATATTTTTTATACTTATAATATTATTAAAATTAAATTCTTTTATTAATTACGTGATAACCATATCATGTCCAACTCGCTATTATCTCATTTGTTCATCCTTATCACAAAGAAAAATATTTGGGGAACATATTTTTTGAGATACAACATGCAATGTATATGAAAAAAAATGAGTTAAACAATAAAAATACTTGAATGATGGATCTTACATAATTATTGTTATTTTTGTTCAATTTTTTTATCCAAAAATATGCTGATAAGTTTTGCACAGTAAATTGTTGAAAAATGCTGGTAATTTTCTGAAAAAAAATTGAGCAAAAATAACAATGATCGTGTGGGGATCCATTATCCAAATATTTTTGTCGTTTTGATCACTTTTTTTATATGCATCGCATACTGGGTTGCAAAAAATGCATCCCTGTTACTACTCTATCACAAAAGTTAATATTTATTGATCTGAGAGCATATTAAGATAATGATATAATTTTGACATATAATTAATATAAAAATTTTTTATATATATAGTTAATTATATATTATTATATTAATAAAAATATTTAACTTTTATATTTATTATCTCAAAAATTTTATAAATAATATATAATTAAATAATAATATAAAATTATTTTATATTAATAATATATCAAAAATAATTTCTTAAGATAATATGCTAACTTTTTTAATTTATATTCTATGATGATAATGAATAGAGTAACAAAACAATTGGTAGCACCCAAAACTTCTCGCTAAAAACACGTCCTGCAATGCAAATTCCGACGCACGATTACAGGGACCGCTACACCGAAAAAATTTTATATGTTGTTAGAGTAAAGTAATTTTCTTGTTTTGATTTATTTATTATTTATCATTGTTATTTTGTGAACTAGCTTTGTTTTTTCATTTACTCACTTTTATTTTCTATTTTATCTTTTTAATTAGTATAAAGATAAATGTGACAATTAATAAATAATAAGCATAAGAATAATGTTTTACTCTTAGAACATATAGGAATTTTTCAAGCCATACCATCTAGTTTGCTTTTGGCCAATCAGGAGAATGAGAAAAATACGACTTTAAAGTTTAAACTGAATTATTATTATAGTTTTGAAAAAATAACGCTACAGAGAAAATAAAAATGATATAATTTAGAGGTAGTTGTGAGACAAATTACAATAGTGGAGACTAAACAATTATTTTTTTATTTTATTTTTTTTATGTGGACTACCCAATTATTCAAAAGTGAATAACAATGTCAATTTTAACAAAAGATTACGGTCATATAACATTTTCCTTTTTCTTTTACAACAATAATGGAAAAAAATAAAAAAATAATGGAAAAAAAAGAACGCGAGATCATACTCAAAGCTGCAACAGAAAAATAGCTAGTGATCCGTTGAAGATTTCGCTTTAATTATCCTCACGAAAAAATAATAATAATAATAATAATAATAATAATTAGAGAATAATTTATATATATTGACAGTATAAAATAATTTTATGCTGCCAACTAATAAAATTTTAAGAAATTACCATATCATGGTAGGTAACTATCTACTACAATAATTATCCATTAAAATTTATCACTTTTCTGAAGTTTTATTAATTGATAGTGTAAAATTATTTTACATTGTCAATATATAACAATTAATCTCTAATAATTATCCTCAAGAAATTATTTGCAATTTACACTAAAAATAAAAAAAATCCACTAATAATAATAATAATAATAATAATATACCTGCTCATACTACACGAGTTCCTAGTGTTTATCGCTTTGATCGATAAAAATATACAAAGACTGACTTTTGGTACACTTGTAATATGTCTTTTTGTATATTCAATGGGATTAATTTTGATAAACTATAAATATGAAAATTTTTTACATAATTATTCAATTGGATATTATTAGTTTAATATTTTTAAAATAATAAATGACTAAGTCAAATATCTTTATTGATATAGCAATATATAATGAATTTAATAGATATGCACTGACAGTATAAAACAATTTTACATTATCAGCTAATAGAAATAGTGAAAAGTACCAATTTATATAAATAACCACCTATTATAATGAGGGACCCACCATGATCTCTCACTTTTCCCTATTTCTATTGATTGACAGTGTAAAATTATTTTACATTGTCAGTACATACCAATTAAACTCATATATAATTGAACATCTATATAAAATTTTTCTACCATGACAATATATTAAAACTAAGTTCAAGAACAAAAGCTTGTTTAATCAAAAAATAAATTAAACATGTTACAAATGTGTATGAAATTAAATATTAACTTAGTTTTGATATATTGATAATATAAAAAAATTTTTATATAGATATTTAAATATATATTACTATATTAATTAGAGTGTTTGATTTATCCAATTAGAACTTTTCATTTATATAATTATTTAAATAATAAATAAAAAATTTAATCATATTTATTAATATAATAATAATAATAATAATAATATATAATTAAATAATAATATAAAAAAATTTACACTTTTATTTTGTAACAATTGAACCCTTGTTTTTCACAAAGTTGATTTTATATTAGAAAAAGAGATATGTTATTTGTATACCCAAAATGGTGGACACTTCCAACACTTTCTCTCTACTTTTTCTCTTTCCATCAATCATTTCACTCATTTTATTTTCTTTTACAATTTTTTTTCTCTTTTCTTTTTTTGGGTGTCTATAAATATCTACCAATCAAATGGTACAAAAAAACATTTCTCATAGAAAAAATAATTTGTTGATGTGCACGTAATCACCTTGAGACCATTATAAATAGGTTGCTTCTCTTGCTCTTACGCTCACCAACCAAAACAAGAAAATCCCGCACATAACACAACCCACCATCATGCCTTCCTACAAAACTCAAGCATTGAACCTACTTCTCTTGTCCCTTATCTTCACATTCTCCTCCATCATCACCACTTCACATGCCGCTGGCGGAATAGCCATCTACTGGGGCCAGAACGGCAACGAGGGCACCTTATCTGAAGCATGTGACACCGGAAACTACGAGATTGTGCTCCTCGCTTTCCTCAACACGTTCGGTTGTGGCAGAACCCCAGATTGGAACTTCGCAGGCCACTGTGGAAGCTGGGACCCTTGCACCAAACTAGAGCCTGAAATTAAGCACTGCCAAGAAAATGGTGTGAAGGTGTTCCTTTCCCTCGGAGGAGCGATAGGGTCCTACTCCCTATGCTCACCCGAAGATGCAACGGAAGTTGCCAACTACCTCTATAACAACTTCCTTAGCGGCCAATATGGTCCATTAGGGAGTGTCACCTTGGATGGCATTGATTTTGACATCGAAGGTGGTTCAAACCTTTACTGGGATGACCTTGCCAGGGAACTTGATGCCCTCAGAAAGCAACACAGTTACTTCTACTTGTCCGCAGCACCCCAATGTCCCATTCCAGATTACTACCTTGACACGGCCATTAGAACTGGTCTTTTCGATTATATATTTGTTCAGTTCTACAACAACCCTCCGTGCCAGTACAATGGCGACACCACATCGCTTTTCGCTTCATGGGATGCTTGGACCTCATCAGTGGCTCTGCCCAATAACTCCGTGTTCATGGGATTACCAGCAGCAACTGATGCAGCTCCAAGTGGTGGCTATATTGCACCAGATGTGTTGATTTCTGAGGTACTTCCTTACATAAAACAAACTCCCAACTATGGAGGAATTATGCTATGGGACAGATACCGTGATCTTCTAAATCATTACAGCGACCAGATAAAGCCTTATGTTCTTACTGTTAGGCTGTTGCAGACTGTTACAGCGATTTCGGACGCAATATCTGAATGTGTGTCCGCAGCTTTGCGCCGCATCTTACCGAAACCAAAGCCACTTTAGAGTATATATGAGCATGCAGTACTGTCTGCTATGCGCTATGTATGATGGAATAAGTGACTTCTCACCTTTGTGGTATCTAGTTTCCCGCTTTGACTTTCCTAGTGGTTACGTTTAGCAAAGGAGAATCAAAGAGCGTTTGATGTCATGTACTGGGTTTTGCTTTGAATAAGGTTTCGTTGACCTACTTTCAATCACCTAATCAAGTCATCTGGCCCAGAAAACATTGGTTGTATATGATGAAAATAACCTAACGTAGAAGTTTAGATCTGAATTATTTAAAGTGATGGGTGATTTTAGAGAATAAAATACAAGTTATAATCGTTGATAGAAAATAATTAAGAAAATAAATAAAATAGATTATCACATATTTACACTTGTCCTTCATAAAATTTAAAGTAATAATCAATTTTGTATTTTGCTGTTTTAATAGAAGCTTTAAATCTAGCAATTTTTGGAGGGTAACCTAAGCGGTAGCTATAAATCAATGTTCACAAGTAAAGGTGAAAATGAAAATGCACTTACTTCTATCCCGGAAAAGAGTTAGGAAGAAGAAAAGAAAAAAGAAAAAAAAAAGGTCGAAATCTTGGTACATGCTTATCACAGACTCAAGGTAACTCTCTGCCCAATTTAGAGTCTGTTTGGTTTAGGCTCCAAAAATACTTTTGGTAAAATGAAAATAAAGTTGCATAATAACTCAACGTGTTTGATTTATTTTTCCTATACCTAAAAGTATTTTTCAAGCAATTAAGAGTATTTTTAGGATAAGTATTTTTAAAATTATTTTTTATTATGAAAAAATATTTATTATTGTCCTCATATTAATACCTAAAAATAATTTTAACAAAAATTAATTTCTTAAACTTATTTTTGATATATTCAAACTAAACGTAAATCAAGTCTTTTGAAAAAAATTCCTTTGCTAATTATTTTAAAAATGATTCTTCCAAAAGTTAAACAAAAAAATATTCTAATTTGTTGTTCTTGGGACTGCCAGCATCAGAGAGTGCTACTTGGAATGGTTGAATAGAACCAGAGAAGCTGAGTTCTCAGGTGCTTCCGCGTATAAAGCAAACATCCAACTATGGAGGGGTTATGCTATGGGACAGGTGAGGTGATTTTCAATATAATTACAGCGGTAAAATACTGCCCAATGTTTTGAAACCTGAGTGGCAGTCCGTGACAGCAATTTTGGGCGCCTTGTTTGAGTGTGTGTCGGCAGCTTTGCGCCGCATCTTACCGAAATCATTCTGAGAAGGATATGGGCAAACAAATGCTGGCAATAGGTGCTATATATCATATATATGCATATGCAGTTATGCACCCAAACTTTGTATGGTATAATTAATTGACTTGTTACCGTTGTGGTATCTTTTATCAAGCTCTGCTTTCCTTGGTGTTATAAATAAGTAACCAATTGTGAATCTCTAAGCACGTTTAATTTGGTCTCATGTACTGGGTTTTGCTTGAATAAAGGCTTCATATAAGGGGTACATTTATTATAATATAAAGGGAAAAAAAAAACAGAAAAGAAGAAAGAAAATGTGACAAGAGAGGTGAATGAGAAAAATAAAGGGAGGTATATATAATATGTCTAAAAATTAGTATATACAAATTTCTTTTCTCAAACATTATTGAAGGGCTGTATATGTAATAATAATGTGCCAAAATTAAGTTATTAGAATTGGGTTAATAGTAAAGAGTTTAAATAATTTATATGAGTTATAAATTTAAATTTTATTATTATTAATGTACTAAAAATACAATGTATTAAAATTATATCTCATAAATATATATGCACAATGCCAAAAGATAAAGTATTTAAATCTTTTAGGCGATTGTCTCATTCTCAATCTAGTATCTTAAATCTTATCTCTCAAATTGTGAGCCAAGAAAAACGTTAAGATACCGTACCGTACCTCTTTTTCTAATTTAAAATTTTTTATTGATAGACATGCGTGATTGGGAACAGGGGAGATGCATGCATGTGGGACCCAGAATGTGAATAATCCTAATTCTAGCACAATAATTGAGGACAGAAAAGACAAGAAGTTTTAAGAAGTGGATGAGTCATGCACTGAACTTAGTGATCAAGTAATAATTAATTTTGACTACTGCAATAAAGTGTATCGAACTCAGAAATAGTCAGTTGCTGATGAGAGATATGTCAACAGAGTCATTATATTCATGAAAGAGTTGTGTTATACGTACGCAAAATTACAGATGCATCCTGGACGCTTTTCATATTAGCCAGGGATTATATTTTTTTATTTTATTTTAATCTTTTTCAACGAATCTCAAATGTGCGTCAAGGAATATGCGTCGAACTCATGCGTACAACAAACATTTCCGTTCATGAAAACGAAGACAAAGGAAAAATTAATGATAAAATTGAATAAAATAATTTGGTTTTCAAATTTAGGTATTATAAATATTTGATATATGAGAAACTAATTTTTTGAGATATAATAAAGTGTTTAAATAAAAAATTCTTTCAATGATTTTTTTGATATATACCTAAGACCACATACTTAACGAATTCAAATTCTTTCTACTCAAATTAATACCTTGTTGGTATTGATTAATAATTTAATCATAGATGAATTTATAAAATATTAGTTAATATAAATCACATGATTTCAAATATGTGGTTAAAGGGATAAAAAAAATGCATAATTAATATATTTTCTATTTTCTTTTGGAAATAAAATAGGTAAGGTAAAAAAATAGATTAAAGATAGGAAAAATAGCGAAGGTATTTTTTTTTCTACCATTCTCTAATTTTTCACTCCACATGTCCTTTGAAAGTCATGACAATCTATACACTGGAGTGAGAGTATAAAGAAGTATGGACTATATATATATATATATATATATATATATATATATATATATATATATATATATATATATATATATATCTATCTATCTATCTATCATGTTCTCATAAATGGCATCGTTTTAAGTCGTTGATAGGCCATTTTTACTATACAGTGCATAGAAAAAAAAAATCCATCTTATATTATATTGTTTAGGGCATTAGTGGAAAGTCTTGCGTTATTATTCTTACCTAGTAATATATTTTTTATATAAAATAAAAATACTTTCATCAAGTATAGCCTGGTTAAAAAAATTATTTGTAGCTTGTGAATGTAAAATTTTTGAAAGAGAAAGAAGATAAATTATAATTACAACAATAACATTACTATTAAAGTTGCATAAGAAAAAGATAGTGGAATATTTTGTCCATAAAAAGTGTGAAGGATGCTAACCTTCATTCAAGAGGCGAAGGTCAACATTTCCATTAATAATAGATATCAAAATATTTTATCATATTTATTGGTAATATAATTGAAATTTATAATTATTAACACATAATTTTCTATATTTTTTCATGAGCAAATTCTTTAGTAATATGATTGAATTCATCAATTATTTATATATAATTTGCTAAAGCCTAGTTTGATAGTAGCTTTAAAGCAGTGCTTTCATTTATTAAAAGCATAAGCCAATTCTTTTTATTTGGTAAACAAAAAAATTGTACTATTTTTGCTCTTAGCTTTTAAAAACTAGAGATTACTTTTGAGAGACTTCATGAGATATTTTTCAGAGCTAACTTATATTTTTAAAATTTAAAGAATTAATATAACCTTAAATTTTAATAAAAATCCAATTTTATCCTTTGATTAATTAAGGATTCCAATTTCTAATATTCTTTTTAATATTTATATCGATTAAAGTAATTTTAGATTTTAAAAATAACTTTACCAAATACTATTTTTATAGTTTCTACTTATTGAAAATAACTTTTACAGTACTTTATCAAATAGTATTACTATAATATTTTAAGAATAATTTTTAGAAAGTCTAAAAAATTCAACAATTTTAAAAAAAAATCATAGTATTACCAAATCAAGTCTAAGTGTCTACATAATATTCATAAAAATAATGTTCAAATAATAAGAAAATAATTTTAAGATATTGTTGTGTATCTGTGTGTGTGTGTGTGTACAAAAATTACACGGCCAAATATTTAAAAAAAAAATAATTTCAATAGAATCATTGATATTCGGGCTCTATTATTAAGAACCTGATTGATATAGTCCCAACCGAATGGTGGTTCCTGAAGTGAGTAGGAGTATCCCAACAATTTTTTTTTTTCAATCTCAAGGCTCGAACCCAGTATCTCTAATCAAACCTTATTGCCATCAATGTATAAAATATAAACATTAAAGTTAAATTCTTTATTAATCACATCATGATCTCATATCATACCTAACCTGCTATTATCCAATTTGTTCGTCCTTATCACCAAGGTTAATATTTATTGATTTGGGAGCATATTGAGATAACGATTTAATCTTAATGAAATACTAATAAAGATTTTTTACATATGTATACAATTATGTATTAGGATCTAATTTATATATATTGTTAGAGTAAATAGATATCCAATTATATATTGCTATATTAGTAAAAATATTTAACTCAATTATCTATTACGTTAAAAGTCTTACAAATATAAGCATGTGATTGAATGTTAATATAAAATTTTTATACAATATCAGTGCATATTAATTAAATTCTATGTATCATTATATTAATAAAAGTATTGGACTTTTATATATACTACTTCAAAGTCTTACAAATAACATGTGATTAGATAACATCATCGCAATATAAAATAAATGTGACAAATAATTAATAAATAAGCATAAGAAAGATATTTTATCTTAGAACATTTAGAATTTTCACACTGCACCACTCTAATGTGCTTTTGGTCAATGGAGAGAATGAGAAGAATACAACTTTAAAGTTTAAACTGAATTATTATTATAATTTTTAAAAATAACGCTATACAGAAAATAAAAATGATATAATTTAGAGGAAGTTGTGAGACAAATTACAATAGTGAGACAAATCCTAATATTTAGTGCGGTACTCGCTATGCTTAGGGGCCGAAAATATACAAAAGCTGACTTCTGATACACTTGTACTATGTCTTTCCATGTATTTGCGCAACGTTTTTATTAGTCGCGTGATAATCATATTTTATATACCTAACAAACTAGTTATTATCTAATGGAGAAAATGCACTTTTATCTCGTATATTTTAGCGAATATACATTAAATTTTATATTTTAAAAACATGCATTTTGATGCGCTCATTTTATTAAAAGAGTATTTTGGCTCTTTTGCCAAATTTTCCTTGAATACTGTTTATGAGTGACACATGAACTCGAAGTTGAAGCTTGAAACTCTTGAATAAGGAATAAGTGAATTATATTGAACTTAGAACTCGGGAGAGTGATAGTTCACTTCAACCAATTTATATTGTGATAAAAAGAAAATTCGAGTTTTAAGTTTCGAGTTCATGTTTCATTAACAATGAAGATGGATGGAAAACTTGATAAAAATGCCAAAATGCACGTTAAATAAAATACAGGATATCAGGATGCACATTTTTAAAATATAAGGTTTAAAATACATTTTTGCTAAAATACAAGAGATAAAGTATATTTTTCCCTTATCTAATTTCTTCATACTTATCACAAAAGTTAATATTTAATTTCATACACATTTGTAACATGTTTAATTTAATTTCTAGCTAAACAAACTTTCGTTCTTTTAAAAATTATAGTCATGTGTGACCAACAATAGGTTACTTCAAGTGTTTGCCAATTATTTTTTTTTAAAGGCATCAATTATTTAAAAAATAATTGTTGATGTGTGCATAAATACTTTCAGACCATTATAAATAGAATAATGTTATTTATATTTATTTTGAGACTTATTTTAAGGGGATACACTATTATGTTCTTTTAAAAGTGAAATATATTTCCAATCAATGATTAAAGAGAATATCTCAATGTAGCTCTTTAAAATGAGTCCTAAAGAAAGTACAAATAATGCACACATCAAGAATTTTTTAAAATAATTGATGTCTTTTTTAAAAAAAAATAATAATTGGCGAATTGAAACACTTGAAGTAACCTAGTGTTGATCACGCATGACTATATTTTTCAAACGAACAAAAACTTGTTTGGTTAGAAATTAAATTAAATATGTTACATATGTGTTTAAATAGGTTGCTTTTCTTGCTCTTACACTCACCAATCAAAACAAGAAAACCCTCCACATAACCCACAATCATGGCTTCCTGCAAAAGTCAAGTATTGATCCTTCTCTTGTCCCTTATCAACGCATTCTTCTCCATCGTCATCACTTCACAGGCCACGAGCGAAATAGCCATTTACTGCGGTCAAAACGGCAACGAGGGCAATTTGACAACCGCATGTGACACCGAAAACTACAAGATTATACTCTACGCTTTCCTCAACACGTTCGGTGAAGGCAGAACACCATCTTGAAACTTGGCAGGCCATTGTGACAATAGCGCAATCAAGAAGTGTACGGAGCAAGAGCCCGAAATAAGGTGTTGTCAATCCAAAGATATCAAAGTGTTCTTCTTCCACGGAGGAGTCGATGTAGCCGAATCAGACTACGGACTAAGCTCACCCTAGGATGCAAAGGATGTTGCAAACCACCTCTATGAGAATTTCCTTAGTGGCCAATTTGGTCCATTGGGAAGTGTCACATTGGATGGCATTAACTTCGACATTGAGAAAACAGAGCTCTATTAGGATGACCTTGCTGAGGAACTCGATGCTCTTAGACAGCCCGACAAAAAGTTCTACTTGTCCCCAGCACCGCAATGTCCAACTGAACCAAAAATTTACTATCTTGGAAAGGCCATAAATACTAGCCTTTCTAACTACGTGTTTGTGCAATTCTACAACAACCCTGGATGTTCCTTTGCAAATGGAAACATTAAGCCACTGCTTGAGTCATGGGACAAATGGGTCAAGTTACTTCCGTCCAATAACTCGTTGTTCTTGGCACTTCCATAGCGGAGAGTGTAGGAAAAACACGTGTGTGAGAAAATGATGATATAACAAAGTCTCACATTGGATGAACTAAGGAAACAAAAAGGGTTTATAAGGTGTGAATTAGAGAAAAATTATAAGGTTAGTCTTTTAATTAAAAATCCAATCCACACTAAAATCCTAAAACTTAAAAAATCGAACACCCCCAATATGCCATTAAAACTACTACAGAGGGTGCTGTTTTGTTGGTTATATAGAACCAAATATGCTGAATTCTTAGGTGTTTCCGCGCATAAAGCAAACTCTCGCCGTCCTCCGCCGCTATTATAGGTATTTTTGAAAATTTATCAAATATTCTCATAAATTTAATTTGCATATCAAATACACTTAAAATATCATGTTCAAAAAAATTATTTTAAAAAATAACATTTTTGGAAATACTATTCTCAAAAATGAAAATTCATTTTATCTACCAAATGCTCCCAACAGGTTAATATCCCAAGTAGACCCAAAAAAAAAGCCCAATAACACCCGTGGCAAGTGTTTCTATGGTAGAAAGGCCCACATTTTCCGTATTCAAATTGTGCCCTAATTAGGATTTAAAAAAGTCTATTAGATCAAATTGAACTATGCTTTGGGTTACAATTTTAGAATTAGAACTAGAGGTTTAAGCTTAAGCCTTTCACGGACAAGGAAGACGGAAGTGTGAGGGCATGATAGCTAAATCAACGAATATGGGATTCATTCTATAGCTAAAAAGGGGATCAATGGTTGAGCGGCCATGTTTGAGATTCCAGGTTGACCAGTGTTTGTTTTGTTTCACTTTATTGCAAGATGCGATCTCCTCTTCCCCATGCTCAATTGCTCACCGCCAAAAAAACCCTCATATTCTCCAATGAGCTCAGGCTCCCCCGATTTCTCTCGAAGTCCAAGAAAAGAGCCTATGTCCAAGCCTTAGTCAACCAACTCAGAAATGGTGGAGCTTCAAGAAAATTTTTAGGGGGGTCAAAAACTTTAAGATATAAATTGGATGATAACAACCAAATTAAAACTAATGGTATATCACATATATAAAGTTCAAAGCAAATAACTAATTTGACAAAATAATTTTATAGATTATGACTAAAAAATTAGCACCTTATAGTGTTGAATGTATTAACTTAAAAACTAATTTTAAAGTAATTTGTTTTATTTGGCTTGTATGCAAATAATTGTTTTTGTATAATAAATTATTAAAAAAAGGTATGAAATAATTTATTTATATTTTATCATATTGTAAGGATTATTTTGATAAAACATTATAATTAAAAATTAATTAGATTTTATTTATAATCAAAAGTTTAAAAAATCCACTTTTACTTATAATTGGATTTTACATTCAAAATTAGATTTTTTTTTTTTTACTTATAATGCACTCAAACTTTTTTCCTAAATATGTGAAATTATTTCAAAATAGGTGTTATTTAAAAAATTTATTTTCTTGCATTCCCAAAACACACACCTAACAATATAAAAAAAAAATTGGAAGCTTTCTTAAGAATAAAACAAAGTTTGAAGTTAATAATTCCATTACATGATCATTGAACTTGTTATTTAACTCTTGTAATTGCTTATTTAATGTAACAAAAAATATTTTCATTCTAAAATAATACTCAATTATGTTAGAATCATTTTAGTTTTAATTATTTTTAATTAAAAAATAAGCTAATGGACTTTTAAATCAAAAAAACCTATTTATATAGAGTAGCATAATTTATGTAGAGTAACATATTAAAAACTTAATCAAACAAAAAAATGCTGCCTCCACCATCACTGGTGATGAGGGCCACTATGGCATCTTTGGCAACGAACACCATGATCGTGTATCCATCAAAATCAACTTCATCCACGATCATTGTCTTCTTCCTCAAAGAGTCCACCTCCGGGCTCAACTCCACCAATGCACCTTCATGATGGTGAAGGTGCTGCAACAAATGTTGGACAAGGGAATGATTTTTGGGACAAGGCAAAAGTTTTGAGATGGAATTTTATGAACAAGTTTAGTGACCAAAACAATGAAAATTTAGAGTAACCATCAAACCCATGAGCAACCTTTTATTTTGGGGTGCAATCACTACTTCTGTTTTAGGTGAAAAACAAATATGAAGTAATCAAATTTGATTACTTTGGTTTGGTTTAAGTTTAAAATTTCTTTTAACCAAATCAAACCAACCAATTTCAATTTGATTCGATTTTGGTGGTTGGATTTTTTTTTAAAAAAGAAATTCAGTCAATAAATACATTTAAAAAAACCTACAAAATACCATAAATTTCAATTTAATATATATTTTTTTCATTTTATCTACAAATTTTTAATCAATAATATATATAGCCAAATTATGGCTTATCGATGACACATATATACCCCAATTCCCTTATAATAATTAGCATCAGATGGCTCAATAATTACTCATAAATCACTAGCCAATAATATAATTAATAATAACAATATAATATAACTCGTGATATAATTAAGTAAGGTGTAAAAAAAAAGTAACAAGTATTTAAGATTGAGTCATTGGCTCAGATATTGGGTCTTCGGATTTAGAATACATTAATATCCAATGTCGAACCAATCATAATCGAGTTTAGTTGAGTTCTACTCAATTAGACTTGATAATGCAAACCAACCTAAACCACTTTAATTGGCTCATTCGGTTTTTGGGGTTCGAGAGGTAGATCTGAATCAACTTACACCGTCGTCTTTAATAGCCTGATATTTTAAACAGTGCATGGGGCGAACCATAACTTAGTGAGGTGCACTATAACATTCTACCATATCAATATTCAAAAGCATATCCCAAGGCAGAAGCTTAAAGAAAGAAAGCATATTCCTACGAATATCACAAATTATTGGCATGATGATTAATGATGTTTTTCTTCCTGTCATATGGTACAAGTTGTCATGATAAGATTTCAGAAACACAGAAACGTTGGATTTGACATTTAAATGCTCGAATACATTGAACTAATTTTATAAATTATTAGTAGACAACATGTTACACGAGTGTTGAATATCTTGATTTAATTTATTCTTAATTGGTTGTTTTATATTACCATTAACCGAAAAAAATCTTCATAAAGTCTTCAAAATAAATTAGAAAATATAATAAGTATTCAATTTTTTTTTTTAGGACGACATTCCAATAGTTGAATATGGGATATTCCATTGTTGGTTTAAAGTCCAATGTTCATTAAATTACGTGAGACTCTCGTTATGAGAAATAAATAGACTCTGTTGCGAATCTCCAATTAATAATAAAATTAGAATATTTAAGGTAGTAAAAACAGTAAACCTCTGAAAAAAGAATCAATAAAATGAAGAATAAAAATGAAATGTTTGTACGCTGCATAAATGTTTTTGAATTTAGTTTTGATGTATCGTTAAGAGTATATCTAAAAGTCATATATATTGTAGTATATTATTATATGATAATATAAAATTTTTTTATACTGATAATATATTAAAATTAATTTTAATATTTTTTTATATTAATATGAATACCATCAAAACTCATATCATGTCATAAAGAGGTTTTTTTTTTTTGTTAATATGGATTTTGAAAATATAATATTTCTGAATATGGGATTTTGGGGTGAATTACGGAAATATAAGAATTGAGAAAAAAATCACTATTGACGATTTTTCAAAGTATAACAGCTTTTCAGATAAAGCAAAAATCGTCATTGGCAATTTTTTTTTGTCCCCGTATTCCCCAACTATGTAACTTTGTGCAACTTTTCAGAGAAAAGCATTGGCAATTTTTAAAAAGACAAAAAAACACCATTGACGGTTTTTTAATTCCATTTTAATGTAATTGGCCTAAAAGTTCATATTGATGTATATAATACACTCATTTATCATATTAAAAATAAAAAACCTCATAAAGATTGGACAAAGTTTTAAGTTGCTTGTTAATTGCTTATCATGACCCTCCTCTTTTATCCAGTGCTATAGGATCAACTATGGAAAAATTTGCAATAAAACACGATATGGAGAGAGTCAATGAATAAGTGAACACATTAGAAAATAAGTTTAATGTTGCATAAATGAAATATTACATTTAATGAGTGGGCATATTAAATAAGATAATAAAATTACAAATTAAAGGGAAATTTGGGGTAGAAACCATTATAAAAAAAGATCATATAATCTCATCTTAGATGATTTGGATATATGATAAAACAATTTTTTAGATACTTCTGGAGGAAGAAATTTCTTCTTCATCGAGTATCTTAGCCCTTCATTGAAGTTGGAAGTATCAAAGAGAAAAGCACAAGACAAAATCAAAGGTGAAAATGATTTAGTGGAGTAAAAGATCATTTACTATTGGAGGAAGAAAGAATTTTTCCAGTTATGAAAGCATATAAGGTAAAAGTTAATTTAATAGTCAGAGATAGAAAAAAAAATCTAAAACAGTTATAAGTAAAATTATTAAATGAGATTTATATTTTAATAATTTAAATATAAATATAATTTACGATGAGGTATTATAATATTATCTAATCCATACAATATTCACTTGCTAATAGATGTAAACTTTCTTTTTTTTAATTTATAAATCATTAATTCCCGATGAATAATGATGAAGTTATGGACATAAAATATCGATTTTCCGCATACGCTATGAAATAATTATTGAAGAGACATATCAATAGAGTAGGATACTTCAAAATGAAAATGAAAATGAAAATAAAAATGAATGTAGTAGAGGTTGTTTATTGAAGTAAAATAATTTTGTTAAACTGAAAATAATATAAAAAAATTGTTTGATTAAAATTTTCAAGTAGTCAAACTTTATTTTAATCACCAAAAATTATTTTTGGCGAAAGTAACTTTATAGTTGTTTTTAATTTTACTTCTACCAAATTGAAATGATATTTTTATGATATTATCTCTTTTAATATTTTATTTTATTTTTTAAAATTTAATTATATCATTTTAATAATTTTATATTTAAAAATAATTTTATTTTATATTATTTAAATAAAATCAATTCTTTTAAATTTATTTTTTAAAATTAATTTTAATTCTTTTAAAAGTATATTTTTTAAATAACCGCCCGATAAATTAAACCAAACGGACGTAAGACGAAGGAAAGAAAAATCATTACAAACTTACAAAAGACTGAAAAGAGTACCGAAAGGATGTATAGGTTGTGGCCCTTGATTCCAAGGATGCCTGCAAATTACAGTTTGTGTAATGTCACCTTCTTTGGTAGAATTGGTGGCTAGATTTCTCGCTCAAAACACGTGCTGCAAATTCCGAAGAACTGTCACGATCACCATAAATGATATTTATACTTGAGGTTTTTTTAAAAAAAAAAATTAAGCAACCAGTTTCCTGTATACGTCGGACTTTGAAATGCTCGAATATATTGAACTACTTTTATAAATTATTAGTTGACACATCATGTTACATGTGTTAAATATCTTGATTTAGTTTATTCTTAATTTGTTATTTTATTTATTACTATTAACCGAAAAAAATCTTCATAAGTCTTTAAATTATAAAAAAATTTAATTTATATATATTGATAGTATAAAATTTTTTATATTATCATCCAATTATATGATATCATATAGATAAATATACATGACTCTCACTCCCATTATCCCAAAAATCATATAAATAGAAGAATATGATTGAATAATAATGTAAAATAATTTTATATTATTAATATATAAATTATATTTATTATAAAATATAATAAGATTTAATTTAGTAGTATTATCCAAATGAGTACTCTAGTTTATAAAAAGAATAAATTAATTTTTTTTATAAACTAAAAAATTATGGTATTTTTGATCCTGGCTTTTAAAAGTGAGTGCTGTTGAAAGTTCTCATGAGGTACTTTTTTAGAATTAGCTTGTATTTTCTAAAATTTAAAAGATTAATATAACTTTTCTCTTATTAATGATATTAGATATAAAAATTATTTTTTATAATATTTATATTTACTATTATTATTTTGAATTTTAAGAATAATTTTATTAAATATTATTTTTGTGACTTTTACTTATTAAAAATAATTTTTATATTATTTTACTATACAATATTACTATATTTTTTCAAAACTAACTTTAAGAGAGCCCAAAAAATTTAGCAACTCTAAAAAAATTAAAACAATATTAAACCAAATCTAAGTATTCGAAAAATATTTTAAGACGAAATTCCAATGGCCGAATATGGTTTAGGTCCAAATGTTCATTAAATTATGTGAGACCAACGTTATGAGAAAGAAATAGACTTCTGTGAACCTTCAATTGAAAATGAAATTAGAATACTTTTAAGAAATAACCATTTATCATGTAACATACGTCTCATATCAGCATGAGCTGTTATGTTTCCATGATTTTATGTTACTAATAGTGGAAATAAAAAATTTCAAGTTTTTGATAAAGATAAAGAATGGTAAAGATAAGAAATACGAGAAAATGTAGGAGAGCAAAGGAATGGCTTGGACGGTGACTTACTTCGATTATGCTGCATCAGGGACCGTCTTGGGAGAATATCGAGATAAAGGAGCCTCTGAATAATTAAGGCGCGGGCTACCATGCTCCTCGCTAGTCAATAATCACGGTGCATCTTATAGTATAATGGCAAATATTGTGAGATGTATTGATGTATTATTTATTTATGATATATTATAATAATATGTTAGTTTTAATCAGAATAAAAAAATGAGATTGGATGCATTTATGGGTGATTAATATTTATTTATATAATTTTAAAATTAAATAGTTTTTTTGGGATATTTTGAATAATTTTAAAGTATCATAAAATATTTTTTTAATTTAAAGATCCTAAAATTAAACAGAATTATTCTAAAATTAATAAGAGTTTTACTCAAATATTCTCCATAATTTCATAATGTGAAAATAAGATCATACATATAAATATTAATTACTTTTAAAATATATTTAATATTATTTTCTTAATCTAATATTAATTGACTTTATTTGTTTCCTTCTTTGAGTTTGCTGTGTTTTGTTATGATGTATACCTATCGCTCCTCCCTTGCTGTTGGGCGTGTTGAGCGATTTTAGACCAATTATCGAAAAAATGTAGAACTGTCTTTCTTATTTAAATTTAAATATTTAAATAAGAAAACGAGATCTCTTCTTTATGTTGGAAGATAAATTGATGTGGGCAGAAATGGACCTCAATTACGGGTTTTGAGGGGCACATGTTCACACAATATTTTGAAAATATTATATATAACTTTATTATTCTTATATATTTTATGATTTATTAAGATTTGGTTCCACTATTTAATACAGTCATTTATAAATTAATTTTTCGTCATTATAACAATATATGACTATTTTTAAAAAGAAAATCATTAATATTCAAAATCTACTAGATTCTTAATAATGGTTTGTCCACTAGGGAGTAAAATTTTCGTAATACTTTTTTTTTTAATTTACAACTTGAACTCAAAATCTTCCTTAAAAAAATAAATATCAAACCACTTAAATTAATTAAATATTAATGTAATATATGACTTGATAATAACATAAAAATAATTTACATTATTAATAAATTAAAATTAAATGCATTTCTATGCCATTTTTAAGATATAAATATTTGACAAATTATGTTTCTTATTTTCAATCATCCTATCTTCACTCTCACAAAAAAAAAAAAAAAAAAATCATCCTATTTTCACCACATAAAATTTTCAAAGTCCGTCACTAAACATAAGAAAAACTGTTATGAAATATTATTTGAATCTGAATGTGGATGTCCATATTTTTATCCTGATTCAGTTAAGATTTGATTAGATAGAATCAATTATCTAATCATGTATTATGTATCTCACCCTTTGACTATAAATAGTCCTTTAAATACTCTATATATGAGAACTCAATTGAGAATATCAATAATAGAATTCTCTCTTTCTCTTCTTTCTTTATTCTCTTTTACTATTACTTTTATAACAGAAACAACTTATTTTATCTAATTTAATTCAAAATATTCTTTCTTCCTTCCTTCTTCCTCTTTTTATTTTCCTTATTTGTTCTTATTTGCCACCCAAACATTTGAAAATCTCCAACATAGCATAAGATTTATTAACCACAGTCAATTTGCTTTATATTTTTCTTGGATATACGCCTCAAATACACTTTTTTGACACACTCACCACTCCGAACAATTTTTTCATTTGTCTTTTTGCCTTGACTCATTCACATATGTGAAATCTATCTTAAAGTTCTCAAATCCTAAATTAAGATTCATAAGGGATATCTGCTCACTCAAGATCAACCAAACCATTCAATTGAAATCAAGCACCTCCGTCCCCTCTCTTTTTTCTGCTTAAATATATTTTTTATCCTTATAAAATTAATGAATTTGATTTTATTTCTTAAAAAATTATTTTTTATTTTAATTTAAATATTTTAAAAAATTTTAGTTTTAATTTCTATTTTTTTATTTTAATCCAAATATTTATAAAAAATTTTAGTTTTATTCCTTATTTAGACATTGGATTAAAACCAAAATTTTTTAAACTGTTTGGATAAAAAAATAATTTAAGAACTAAAATTAAAATTTATTAATTTTATAAGAACTTAAAAATATATTTAAACTTTTTTGTCCGATTTTACTGTTCCTGTTACCTACCTACTTTGCGGCAATTTATTTCGAATATTCGCTCTTTATTAAGCTACAGTTTGCTCGGTTATCCAAATCGTAGCCATGTGCAAGGGCTTAATTCTGGGTTTCTTGTTCCCTTTTATTACTTCTAAGTTTAATTAAAAAATTCAATTTGTGCAATCCATACGGCCCACCCTATCACGAAGGACAAAACTTACTTTGTCATTGTATAAATCCCATTAAATATTGATGAAGATATGAACATATCCACATGTACTATGAAAAAATTATTGAAGGGACGTATGACGTAACAATAGAAGAGGATAAAGAAAAATCACTGCAAACTTACAAATGACTGAAAAGAGTTCGAGGAAGAGCGTAGGTTGTGGCCCTTGATTCCTAGGATAGGTGTAATTAGTTTATGCAATGTCACCTTGTTTGGTGGAATTAGTGGCTAGAAAACTTCTCCCTCAAACCACGTGCTGCAAATTCCGACGCACTGTTACCGCACGAGAAATGATATTTGTATTAATGATTTTTGACGTTATTTGAATATTTGAGTAAGGTTGTCAAAAATAGATCAAATTCATCATAATAATCTATTTATCATTAAAAATATAGGTGAGTTGAATTTAAATAATAATAATTTATTTAAATTAATCTATGTTCAATTTGATTCATTTAATCTGCGAGTTAAAAGAGTAATCCTATTCAAGTGAGTCACTATGTTTACCAGAATTTCTATTTTTTTAAAAATAAATTTATATAAATTTATGACATAAAAATATAATTTAATAATTAAATTTAACATATCCTCTTTTTTAATTAAAAATAAGAATTATTACATTTTTTAAATTAAAGTTATTTTTTAAAACATGTAAAGCAAAATATAAAATAAAATAAAAAACAAACAAGCTGGCCCGTTTATGATTGATCTGTTAAAATTTGGCTCGCAAGCTAAACAAATTGGCTTATTTAATCCATTTATTTTACTAGCTTAAACTGGTCAATCCAACTTATTTGACAACCCTGTATTTGAAGAGGGTGTCCATGAATTGGATTGGGCGTTTTTGGCTTTCTCAATCCAACACTTTTATTCATATAATAAATTAAGTTGAGCAATTTTTTTTTCAACTCGACTCCACCCGCTTATGAGTGACCAAACTCATGAATTCGATCTATATTTTTAAAAAAATTACATATTAAGCTAATGATATAATTTTGATGCCTAACCTGCTAATCATGTGATAATCATATCATGCCTAACCCACTATTATCTAATTTGTTATTTCCTTATCACAAAAGTTAATATTTATTAATTTGAGAGCATATTAAGATAATTATATAATTTTCATATATATATATTCAATTATATAGTACTATATTAATAAAAATATTTAACTCTTATGTTTATTACCTTAAAAATTTTATAAATAATATATAATTAAATTATAATATAATTTTTTTTAAATTAATAATAAATCAAAAATAATCTCGAAAGATAATATACTAACTTTTTTTAATTTATATTCTATAATGATAATGAATAGAGTAACAATCAATTAATAGCACCCGAAACTTTTCGCTCAAATTAAACACGTCCTGCAAATTCCGATGCACGATTACAGGACCACTGCAACTTGTTTTGATTTATTTATTATTTGTCATATTTATTTTGTGAACTACCTTTGTTTTTCAATTTACTCACTTTTATTTTCTATTTTATCTCTTTAATTAGTATAAAAATAAATGTGACAATTAATAAATAACAAGCATAAGAAAAATATTTTACTCTTAGAACATATAGGAATTTTTCAAGGCTTATTCACTGCATGTAACAAATTATAAAATTTTTTATCATTCAGATTAGGAACCTTTTTCGAAGGTTCAATATACATTCCAAATTCAAAACCAACAGAATAAAAAATTATTTTCTAATAACAACTAAAGTTGTCTTCCCAAATTGCATTACCACCCTCTTCATAATGTACATGGACCCTTGTCAAATTACTTCTAACATAATCTACACCGAATTAATTCTCTGGTGGTAGGACTTTTCCATGTTTAGTGCAAACCCAGTAATCAAGCTTAAACAGATCATTGTACAAGTCATATCTAATGGACTTTATGTCTAAAAATCTCCTACATTTACATTTATGACAAGGACACCTAATTGTCTCTTCACGTATATAAATTGCTCTATTCAAATACAAGCCATTATGAATTCTTTAACCATCTCATAAAATTCTAGTTTAATCCCCTCAACTTGGATATAATCTATCATACATCCACGCTTGATTTGAAGCAAATGTTTTGTATCTCGACAATATCATACACCTATACAGCAATATAATCATACATCAGTAAAAAACAAAATTGGTAGAGTCTCCCCGTAAATTAAAAGTCGTCACTAATTCTTCTTATGATAATTTTTTAGTCCACAACAATATTTTAATACACACTTCCAATATTTATTTAATTCAACCAATATTTTTAAATAATGTTCAAAAATATTTAGGCAGAGTCTTCCCATAAATTAGGAACCTCTATAAAAATTAATTCATCAATTAAACACAAATAACAATTACTTATTTCATTATAATAATTATTTAATTCAAACAATATTCTAAATGATCAATAAAATTTGGGTAGAGTCTCCACTTAATTTAGGAGCCTCACAGAAATTATTTCATCAGTCAAACACAAATAACAAACACATGCAGTCATATAAATCGATCAGTTAATCCTAAAAACTATTCTAAAATGCATCATCTTACTTCACATTGTGCAGGCATATGACATCACAGCATATAATTCAAACAATGGGAAAGAACTTTAAGCCTTCCTCTAATCATGTAATTCCATCCTCCTTCTTCTATTCTACAACTCTATCATAGAAATTTTAAGTCTATAATATTTTAGAAAGTATAAAGTTAAATAAATGGTATAATGTACATATCTAATGTTTCCCAATTCACTCCAATTAGTCAATGCACCAATCACTAAGTGCTCCAAATAAAATATTTAACAATTAACAGAATGACATAAGTTAATTAACTAACTTAGAAATTAAAAACCTTGAGAAAAGAAATGGAACAAAAAAAGGACTAAAAAAAAAAGCTAATTAAAATACTTAATGATATACCATGAACATAATAGCGGTTTCCGATAGCGAAATGGAAGCTTCGATAGCACCCAAATGGCTAATGGTCAAATTGGGGATGAGAGAGAGAGAGAGAGAGAGAGAGAGAGGGAAGTGGTGCAAATAAGGAAGAAGAAAAGGTGTTTTGTGTTTTAACATTCTAGTTTAATATTACTGACAGATTTTCCATCGATAATGATTTAATGGAACGAATCATTTCATTAATGACGGATTTTCTGTCATCGAATAGATAACGAAACAATATCAATCATTACCGATGAAAACTTCGTCGATAATTTGTGAATCGAATAGTCTCTAGCGATATCCTCAAAATTTCAAATATTGACGAAATTTCTATTGGAAATATTTAAAAAAGAAATTCTGAAGAAAAAAAATACATAATATTTATTTTATTTTAATTACCAACGGATATTAAGTTTTTAAATGAAAATAAAAAAGAAAACATAATTACTTACTAATGATTTTTCCGCTAGCAATTTACTTTATTTACTGATAGAAATGTCATTGGTAAATTATTAAATTTTAAAAAGATTAAAATTAAAATATAAAATATTACTAACAACGTATCTATTAGTAATGGTTTGGGGCTATTAGACGCCAACATTTATGCAAAGTTTTACTGACGGATAATCCATCAATATTTCTGATGAATTATTGCTGTTGGTAAAATCCACCAATTTTCAATAAATTGCTAGTAGTGGTATAAAGGAAATATTCAACTATGGAGGGGTTATGCTATAGGACAGATACCGTGATTCTCAATATAATTACAGTAATAAAATACTGCCTAATGTTTTGAATTCTGAGTTGCAATCAGTGACAACACTTTGGGACATATTGTTGGAAGGTGTCTCGGCAGCTTTGTACCGCATCTTACCGAAATCATTTTGAGAAGGATATGGGCAAGCAGATGCCGGCAAGTAGATGCTATAAAATTAAAGTATGTGCACCCAAGCTTTGTACGGAATAATTAAGTGACATGTAACAGTTGTGGTATCTTGTATCAAGCCCTGCTTTCCTTGGTGTTATGAATAACGAAATGATAGTGTTGTATTATTCCACTCAAAAGAGGAGTATATATACATGTACATTTAGTGATTTGCACCGCAAGTATTCCAACCAATTCTAACTAACCAGAGCAGCCAACTAGCTACTGACATAACTAATTTATGGCTATTAACTTATCCACCAATAATAAGAAACCAACATGAATCTAAGCTTGTTCAATTGGTCTCACGTACTGGATTTTGCTCGGATAAAGGCGTCGTATAAGGGCTACATTTATTGCCTAGACTAGAAGATTCAATGCCACGATAATGCACGAGCGTAGATATCTATATAAAAAAATAATAATAATAACCAACACGAACGAGTGGAATTAAATTTTTTAGTAAGAAAGTAAAAGATTATTTATTTTTAAATTATTTTAATGAAATTTATATATAATAAAAATTATTAAATTAAAGATGAATAATTTTTTATTTTCTCAATTTTTAACTATTATCACTTTAGAAAAGATCCAAATCCGAGTGGATGCATGATTGATATGATGTAGCGGATATTTTTGCTTGGAATAAAGGTTATACTTTATGCACCTTGACGGCATGAGGGCTACATCAATTGCTTGGCATGATGCCAATTTTTTTTACATCCCGGTTTTTTATTTTAGTTTGAGAGGTGTTATTTAAACATTCAAAAAGATGTTTTCATAGACACCTTATTAAATTAATAATAAAAAATATATAATTTTTTATTTTAAATTTTTTTATTATTTTTTATATATTTAATAAATAATTATTAAGATATCAATAAATTTGATATATAAAAATTATTTATCTTTTAGTTTGCTTTCTCTTCCCCTCTCACTTTGATAGTTTAATATCTATTTCTGAAGCACGTGCGATTACCTATACAACCGTACTAACAAAATCAACAATGCTTTGTTCTGTATGACGTATCACATATAGAAAAGAAACGGAAAAAGTTAGCGTTATTTAAAATAAAAAATAGAGGAGCTTTTTATATGGGGACTATGCGTTAGTAATTATGGAGGTCACTGAAACTGATTGAACGGTTGAGATTAGATGATTTTAAAAGTCTCAAAAATTATAAAATTGCCCAAAAAATTAAGTTTTATTGTTTTAGAATTACATTATGGCCCATTTCTCGTAACCCGCACACTCTCTCCCCCCACCAAACCACAAAAAAATAAATAAATAAATAAACCTTGGCTCCCCACCCGGCACTACCCCCCGCCCTATGGGCCCCCTCCCACTGCTCATGACGTTGGTGGTGCCTATCGATCGTTAGGAGCTGCCTAGAAACTCAATCATTTTAAATCTTTCTCCTTTGATAAATTGATATCATGCATGAAATCAATCCATGCACCTTTTTCTTCCATTTCCATAAAAGGATACGAAAGTTAAGAGTACAAAACAACACACATATATGCTTGGCTCTGCTTGTGGTGCACCCTTTTATTTGAGGTGTATGGTGCACTTTAAATCAAAACAATTAAATGATTATGTAAATAAGATCTATGGTTGAGATTTGTGAGAAGCAACTTGAATAACATGTTAACATCCCAAGCAAACCTAAAAAAATGCCCAATGACACTCGTGACACATTTGTTTTCATAGTAGAAAAACCCATGTTTAACGCATTCTAATTATGCCTTAATTAGGAGTTTAAAAAGT
This sequence comes from Pterocarpus santalinus, assembly GCA_031439595.1. NCBI lineage: Eukaryota > Viridiplantae > Streptophyta > Magnoliopsida > Fabales > Fabaceae > Pterocarpus > Pterocarpus santalinus. Next base: position 53,765,477 of record CM062526.1, read on the forward strand.
CTTTTAGCTAGAACAAATTGAACTGTACTTTGGGTTACAATTTTAGAATTAGAACTAGAAGTTTAAGCCTAAACCTTTCATGGACAAGGAAGATCGAAGTGTGAGGGCATGCTAAATCAACGAAGGTGGGATTCATTCTGTACCCAAAATGGGGATCAATGGTTAGGCGACCATGTTTGAGGTTTTGGGTTGACTGGTGTTTGTTTCACCCAATTGCAAGATGTGCTCTCCTTTTCCTCATGCTCGCCGTCGAAGAGACCATCATACTCTCCGCTGAGCTTAGGCTCCCCCTCCCTCGCTCTTTCTTTCTCCAAGTCCAAGAAAAGAGCCTACGTCCAAGCCTTCATCAACTAGCTTAGCCTCTGCAATGCTGCCTCCACTGTCACTGGTGATGAGGGCCATCGCGGCATCTCTGGCAACGAACGCCATTATTTCTCCATCAAAATCAACTTCATCCACGATCATTGTCCTCTTCCTCAAAGAGCCCACCTCTGGGCTCAATTCCACTAGCACGCCTTCATGGTGGTGAAGGTGCTGTAGCAAATGTTGAACAAAGGAATGATTTTTGGGACAAGGCAAAAGTTTTGAGATGGAATTTTATGAACAAGTTTTGTGACAAAAACAATAAAAATCTAGAGTAATCGTCTATCCCACAAGCAGCCTTTACTTAGGGGCGTAATCATTGGTTCGGGTTTAAGTGAAAAGCAAATTTGAAGCAATCAAATTTAATTGGTTCAATTTGGTTCAAATTCAAAGATAGTTTTGATCAAACTAAACCAATCAAATTTGGATTGATTTAATCTGGTTGATTGTGTCACATTTTTTTATAAGCAAAAAAATTTTCAATCAATAAATAGATTCAAGAAATTACCACAAATTTTAATTTGACACAAATTTTCTTAATTTTGTCTACAAATTTTTAGTCAATAACATACATAGCCAAATTATGGCTTATTGATCGCACATGCATACCCAAATTTCATCATAACAATTAGCAACATATACCTTATTAACCACCCATATATCATTAGTCAATAATATAATTAACAATAACAATATAACATAGCATAACTCATGATATAATTGAGCAGGATTAAAATAAAAAGCATTCATTAGTTCGAGTATTAGATCATCAGATTTAGAATATAATACTTGATATCCAAACCAATCATAATTGGATTTGGTTGTATTCTACTTGATTAGACCCGATAATCTGAACCAACCCGAACCGGCCAATTTAATTGGTTGATTCCATTTTTTGGATTTGATAGTAACAAGTGCTACTATATACCTTATAGTCAAAGGTGCAACATATACCTTGTAATCTAACGATGTATATTTGATAGTGTATCAATACACTAATTACCAATTATATATTGTAGTAATTTTTTAAATTTAGTTAGACTTTAAAAAGTAGTTGAATATATTTTTAAAAGTTACTAAGATTTATCTACGTGATCTTTAAATTAAACCAAATTTATTAGGAATATTCTCAACAATTTCAAAGTATCACAATTTTTTTTATTTATCTACATAATTCTAAAATTAAATAGAAATTTTTCTGGGCTATTCTCAAGTATTTTCAAGATTTTACAAATAAAATTTGATCACTTTTTAAAGTCAATTTAACTATATTTTTAAGTATGGGCTAAAATTAAAAAATTATTATAGTATACTATAGATAATTAGTTTATGAATACAACATAAAATTTATACCATCACATTTCAAGGTACACTTTGCACCTTGACTTCCGAAGCACCATATTAGAAATGGTGCTTATTACCATGCACCTTAGAAATTAAGGAGCTTGATGCACCAGTTAACGTGGGGGAAAACCGATTATGACAGGTAAGTCAGTTTTACAGTTGAATTTTGATGATTTATTAAAATTTTATTTGATTATTTCTTCTTTATGTTGTCATAAACCTTTCCAAACATGTTCTACATCTCGACCACCTTGTTCATGCCTTCGAAACATCTGATGTACCTCCGATAAGGCAGGGTTTGAGAGAAGATTATGACGGCGGTCTACGCAAGCTTTTGAAGTCGGAGTATTGCTAATCCTTGCCCTCTTCAAAGATGATTTTGCACAAAGGTTCTTCAACTTGTTGATCCCTTTAAAACCTGCAATCTACCTCTGAGGATGGCGACTCCGAGCTGTGATTAAGATGGCCGTGCAATAGAAATTGGGCACATCGAGGTGAGGCAAGTCCTCCGTGAAGGGTGGGTCGTGGGGCTTGATCTTGCCGAATAGCTTGAAGGGTCCAATGTAGTGCTTGCCACCAGTTTGGAGGGACACATGGCGGAGATTGGGGGCGTTGGGGATGACGGCATAGAGAACGTTCTTGAGCATAGCACCATTGACCTCGCAATTCTCAGCCTTGGTGTGTTTGTTGGTCCCGGAAACATAGAAAATTTGGGTCACATTGGTCAAAACACAAAGCTTGGCTTGGGTATCGTTTTGATCGGAGATGTCACACTGGATGTATGTGACGGGGTGATTAATGTTCCAAGCTGGTCGGGGGCGGCGAGCCACACCGTAGACCTTCCATGGTTCGCCAGGTGTGTCAGTGAGTGGAAGAATCTCTACTGTCATAACTTGCTCACCCAATTCCCACCACTTAATCCCCATTGTCCATTGCCATTTACCATAAAATAACGCTTCAAATGAAACATGCACTCACAGCAAACTCGTGGTGCATCACGCACCGGCCACAAGTCAGGTGCATTTAAGACAAAACCATTAGAGATATCCTTTGATAGGTACATCGAAACAACTTACGCTCTTACCTTTAATAGCCTGATTTTTCAAACAGTGCATTGGGTGCATCGTAACTTAATGTGGTGCACCATAATATCCACCCATATCAATATAGAAAAGCATACCCTAGGGCAGAAACTTAAAAGACAAAGAAAGAAAGCATATTCCTATACGAATATCACAACATGATGATGAATGATGTTTTTCATGCTCTCATATACATAGCACAAGTTGACATGGATAAGATTTGAGAAAGAGAGAAACGTTGGATTTGACATTTAAATGCTCGAATATTATATTGAACTAATTTTATAAATTATTAGTAGATACGTCATGTTACACGAGTGTTGAATATCTTGATTTAATTTATTCTTAATTGGTTATTGTATATTACCATTAGCCGAAAAAAATCTTCATAAGTCTTCAAAGAAATTAGAAAATATAATAAGTATTCAGAAAAATTTTTAGGACGATAATGTGTGGTATTCCATCGTTGGTTTAAATTCCAAATGTTCATTAAATTATGTGAGAGCCACGCTATGAGAAATAAATAGACTCCAGTTGCGAACCTCCAATTAATTATGAAATTGGAATATTTAAGGTAGTAAAAAGAGAAAAACTTATGAAAAAAGAATAAATAAAATGAAGAATAAAAATGAAATGTTTATACGCTCCATAAATATTTTTGAATTTAGTTGTGATGTATTTTTAATTTAAAATCATTTTACACAGCCATTTAATTTAATTTAATTTTTTATAGTTATAGTCATCTAATTTAAATTAATCTATTCAATTCTTACAATTACTATATTAAAAATCATATATATTGTAATATATTATTGAATGATAATATAAAATTATTTATATTAACAATATATCAAAATTTATTCAAACATTTTTTATTTTAATATGAATATACCATCAAATCTCTCATCATGTTATCAAAATTCGATGAAATTTTAACTTGGTTGTTGATTACTTATCACGACCCTCCTCTTTTATCCAATCCTAGAATTGGCTACGCAAAGATTTGCAATAAAACACAACAAAGGGAGAGTTAATGAATAAGTGAATACATTAGAAAATAAGTTTAATATTGCATAGTTAAGATATTGCATTAAATGAGTAGACATATTAGATAAGGTAGAATTATAAACAAATACATTTAAGGAAAAATCTGGGTAGAAACTAATGTACCAAAGATCATATAATTCCATCTTAGGTGTTTTGTGTATGTGATGCGAAAGGTTTGTAGAAGCTCTAGTGATCAAAGCATATCCAATAAAAGTTAGTTTAATAGTTAGAAATAGAGAGAAAGCTAAAAGAAATTATGAGTAAGGCTATTGGAAGATATTTAAATTTTAATTATTTAAATACAAATATAATTTATAATGAAATATTATAATATTATCTCATTTATACAAAGACAAAGCTGGGGCTCGTAAGTTTTGGCGGACCATAAACCCCATACTTTTGACCGGATACTAGTAGTTCTTTTCACTTTTTGTTTTGACCCTAGATGCCACTAAAAATTATATTTGGCACCCAACTACGATATCAAAGCATCCGAGCATTCGGGTTTGTAATTTCCAACGACTTAAGTACAACATAAGATATATATTATGTTTTAATAAATATTATGTACTATTAATTGGTCTTGTTATTAACAAAATAAAACATCTTTACTCCAAAAGTAATCAATAAATAACATTGTATTTTGATCATAATTATTCTACTTGTTTTAATATTGAAATACCCTATCAGAACCGTTTATATATGACTAAATATATAAATTTTATGCTTTTCTTTTTCTTTTACTATTGAATTAGAGTTAAATCCCGCACGAATTTATTAATTTTTTAAAATACTTTTAAAAGAAATATGTATTAATAATTAAAAATTATATATATAATAAGAATATATTAATTTTTTAATTGCCCTATAAATTGTTTTTAACGTTGTATGCGTATTATCATTTTTCTAAATTATAAGAACTTTTAGTCAATGAGAGTTGGCGCAGTTAGCAAAAAATGAGCCCATATCGCATAAGGCCGTGAGTTCGATTCTCGCTGTTAATGTGAAGACTTAGTTGATAGGTGATATCATAAATCCTCCGATAAGTACATTTTGAGCTCGAGGGTCATACCCTGACCTTAGTAGTCTTGACAAATATAACCCCCATACAGTTCAATGATCGATCTTGACTTTTGTTTATTATTATTTGCATAGTACAACCCCCCATGATTGGCTTTAACGAATTAATGTAATTATGGAAATTTTAATCATATAAAATTCATAAATAAAATATTAATTCTATTATGTGCAACTAAATAAAGTGTTACATGATTTTTTTTTTTTTGGGAAGATGTTAAGATCTCTTCTTCATTTAAACTTGACTATTAAATAATTTAAAATTAAAAATATTTTGTTTTCAGTTTTAAAAATAAATTTAATATTACATTTTTAAAAAAAATTGAGGTGGATTAACTCTTAAAATTAAAATCACGAAAATTATGTCTCATGAGCTAACAAATTAACATAATTATTTCAATCTAATTAAATTCAAAGATAACAGATTAATATTGTTATCTACAACAATATTAAATAATATTTTTACGTAATTAACAGGAAAATTATTTTTGATATTGTTAATGTATAATTTTTAACACTATCAACCAATCATATAGCATTAATTTCTTATGTTTGTAACGTATAGCAACCTTAATATTACACATTATTTCCTAATAAAATGCATCATAATCTTAACCTATTAAATAATTTTAAAGTAATTTTTTTGTCTAGTTTAAACATAGATTTAATTTTACATTTTTTTAAATTTTTAAGTATATTAATTATCAAAATTTAAATCACAAGATATATATTATCATATGCTAATAGATTAGTGTAATTGTTTAAATATTAGCCTTATAAAATTTAAATATAAAAGATTACGCAAAATAGGGCTTTTGTCCTTTATCTTTTATTTTTTTCTAAATTTGATCTTTTATATTTCAAATCGTTTTCAATTTGATTCCAAGTAACTTTTCTATCATATAACTGACAGAAAATACTAACATGGCACAAATAGTGTTGATGTGTCGCATACATGAATCTAATATAGATTGTGCCATATTAGCATTTTCCGTTAGTTAGGGGATAAAATAATGATTTGGGACTAAATTAAAAATAATTTGAAATATAAGGGACTAAGTTAAGGAAAAAATTAAAGATAAGGGACCAAAAAAACCTATTTTGCCAAAAGATTACAATCGTTATGTACAACTAAATAAAGTTTAAAATGAATTTTTTTTTAAGGACGTTAAGTTCAGTTGTTCCTTTAAAAATTAATTATTAAATAATTTGAAAGTAAAAATATTTTATTTATCTACTTTTGAAATGAATCTAATTTATGTTTTTTTTTAAAATAAGCATATTAATTCTTAAAATTAAAATCACAAAAATTATGTTACCATGAGATAAATTATTTATATTTTAAATTAATTAATATTGTTATGTGCAATGTAACACCTATTCATAGTAAAGTTAATGGCACACATTTACATAGAAAGTTCGGAGTTAGACATTAATATACATAGATATAGCATAGAGTTCAGGAGCAGAAATAAAGTTCTGCTTGCCATAAACTAAATATTTTTAAGCTTGATAATAAAATTACAATTTATTTAATTATAAATCCACATAACTTTGGCAGCTGGAAGAGTCTACCTTCTTCTAGGGCGTTACTTGACTAATCTAAAACCACCAGAAATAGAGTGAGAATTGAAAATTCTTAGTAGATAATGATTAGTTCTAAAGCATTTGAACTATGATAATTTTAACTGTGTCTTAGCATGAAAATTCACACGGCTACTGTATCATCATCTTATCACATTACTTATAAGAAGATCATAATATTACGGATAGCAAATGCCTAAATATATATATTATGCAATACATAGTGTGGTAAACATTAATATCTCTTTATTTTAATTTTCACTTTCCTTTGTCTGCTTGTCTCACACATATTTAAAGGCCTTCTCTTAGGGAATTTCCATTATCTGGTATTACTTATATCATCGTAACGATAAAGCGAGACTTTTATACCATACTAATCAAGGCAGGTATCATAAAAGGATCTTACATTTTATTCCTCTACCTTCCTGGTGGTTAGTGACAAATCTTAAATATCTTCTTTTAAAAAACTTACTTGCCATAATACATAAATTCATAATAAATATACAAATACATAAACTTAAGTAATAAATATAACTTAAATAAAAAAATCAAGTAACATAAGATAAACAATAATTTGAATAATAAATTTATCTCCTAATAAATTAAATAATAAATCATAGAATCATAAGTGGAATAAAATATAGAAACTATAAATTAATTCATAAGTTTAAAATAATCGAAGTGTGTAAGGGCTTAAATAATATAAACTCAAGTAAAATAAATAACATAATATTTCAATAAAATTTTTCAAAACATAGAGTTGTTAATTCTAAATATTAATTTTTAAAAAGACCGAATCTAATATTACTTTTATTTAATCCTTTTTTAACCTTCTTTTTATGATCTACGAGTCTGTTATTGTTATCATGATATATATTGGTCTCTTAAAGAAATTACTATAAAGATTGACAACTCAAAATAATGTATCAGTATAAAAATGACATTATAATAATAAGAATCGTAATAATAATAGTAAGCAATATTATAAGGAAATATTAAATAAATTAACTTGAAAGGATAAATCAAATAAAACAACAATAATATTAAGCAATAATATAAATTAACATTAGATCAAATAACTTAGAACAATAAATAAAATATATTATAATGATAATTAACAAGGAGTAATAATATAAAAGAACATAAAATAACTTGGAACAGTAAATAAAATAAATTGCAATAAAAGAAATATTGAGTAACTTTAATGTAAGGAAAATAAAAACATAACTTGGAATAATAAAATAGATTGCAGTGAATAAGTAATAAAGAGTAATAATATAAAGAACATCAAATGAAATAGTTTGAAATAAATTATAATAAGGAGACATCAAGTAAAATAACTTAAAATATAACATAAACTGTGATTGTGAATAATAATGAGTAAATTAATAATAAATAACATAAATTATAATAAATAAATATAATCATAATTTAATTTCACAAATAATTTTATTATTTATCTTAAAATGGTATATATGTAGCGAGCTCTTTTACTCTTCTTTTGTTCCTCTGATTCTGTTTGCTACTATGTCCCTCTCTCTCTTCTTTCCTTTCCTCTCGCTTCTTCTTCTCCTTAACTTATGGTAACAAATTCTAACTCTCAAGCTTTTTTTTTTTTTTTTTGTCTCTTCTCAATTCACCTTCCGTAATGCTCCTATTTATAGCCGAAAGAGGACCTCCTTGGGAAGTCTGACCACATGACTTTCAAAATTTTATTTATTTGTTTATTATTATTTTTTTCTCCTAATCTTATCTTTCACTTTTACAAACGGTCAAACACGGTTACGTTATTTTGTACACTTCTTCCGCTTTTTGTTTTTTTTTTCTTTATCTACATTTATTGTTGTGAAAATTTTTCTTTGCCTAATGTATTGGCCTCTGCTTCACGTCATTGAATATTATAATGATATTATAAGTGTTATTATTTTTTATTGTTACTACTATTGTTATTTTATGAATCTATTCTAATAAAAATATTTAATTACAATGAATGTTACAATTGTTATTTTCTTATATATATATCTTGAAATCATTGCAGGTAATTGTAGTCTTATCTTAAAAATTAATATCTATGATATAATTGCCTAAATCAAACAATTGTTGTCACAAAAATCAATTCAAACAAATTAACTAAAATTTATTATTCTACAAAATATTTCATGAAAAGGAGGATCTTACATGCAACAATATTAAGTTGCGAACACACCCTAGATAATCCTCAAATTTTATCCCCGTCAGCATAAAAAAATTATCTCCAATATCAAAGCTACTCCAAAAAGAACACTAAAATTGCCATCCTCAATGTATATCGAGGTCGGTAAATGGGTTTGAAAAAAGGCGACATTTAACCTAGGGCTCTCAAAGAGGGGCTCACCCACAGACCCCCTATGCTAAACCGTTGGATTGGCTCAGTATTTGAGGTTTCGTCAGAGCCTCCCACTAAGGACTTGTTGTATCGGTCAAAGTAAAACTCTTAAGAAATTGTAAATCAATCCCTACCAGGTCTATTGTGAGGGTACTAACATCTGTACAATATATTTGGTTTTTTTTTTTTTTTTTAAATTTGTTTTTAAACCCATTTCCGGAACTGGATACAGACTGTGGAGGGCATTTTGGACTTTTAGTGTCGAATTTGGAGCTGGGAGCTTTCATATTCTAGATAGTATTACGTTTTTTTAATTCTAATCAGTGTGTTGATATTTTATGATCAATTGATTTAATGGTTTAAGTGGTTTTGTGGTTGGAAAATGGCTCTAGGTATATAGTTGAAAAGTATGAAATTTAGAATGACTTAAGTCCAAGGGTCATAAAGGCCTAAATTGGCAGTGCTATCTGAAAAGGTACTCTGACTTATGAAAAGTATAAATTATTTTTTTCTATTTGGTAAATGAAAAAGTTAGGGTGTTTTTGGCTTTTAGGGGGTGCTCATGGGAGTTCTTATAGGGTATTTTTTATGACTGATTTATGCTCTCTAAAATTTAAAAGATTAATATAACTTTACTCTTTTTAATAATATTAAAAATATAAATTATTTTTTTAGTATTTATATCCATTATAGTCATTTTAGATTTTAAGAATAACTTTACCAAATACTGCTTTTATGGCTTCTGTTTATTGAGAAAAATTTTTATATTATTTTATTAAATAATACTATTGCAACTTCTTGAGAACAGCTTTTAGAGAGCTTCGTAGCTCTAAAAAAATTACAACAATATCAAACCAAGCCTAATAAGCCCAAACCATCCCAACAAGTTTTTTTATTTGGTCCATAATCATGGATGTAAGACAATAAAATAACAATGAAAATTGGTCGACACAAATAATTTATGAGTAAAATACACTAAATTGTCTTGAGTTATCAGGAAATAATACTCTATTTCATTAGTTTATAAAATATACACCCCATCCCAATTCAATAACATTCGCTTAACATCGTTACTTAATCCCAATCTCACTAACCTGAGTTAAACTCATTAAGAGTTAGACAAGAGAGAAATTAACCCAAACCTCACATACTTTCGATTAGTTATCATATATGCGGAAAGTGAAGAGACTCAACTTCTCAAGATCGCAGCATCATCGATCAGAGAAGAAAAAAATTTGGGTTAGGCTTAACTAATAACTTATTTGAATCAAATTCAAATTTAACCACATCAATAATTTGTAAATAAATGTTAGTAATATCAAAGTAAAAAACCATAAAAATTTCAAGCAATAATCATCAAAAAAGTTACATGAATGACTTTATTCAACTGCAATACTTAATCATATAATACTTTAAAAAATAGTGTGTCATGAAAACAAGACCTTGATTTGGGTTTATAATGGTATGGATTCTGATTTAAATGCTCAAATTTTTTTTTTTTGATACGGGTGTTTTATGGTTTGAATTTTTGATGTAAATACTCTTAGGTTTTTTTGACACGGGTATATTACAGTTTGGAATATAATGTAAATGCCCATAGGTCTCTTTTCGGAGCATTTGGACTCATGCACTATTCAGGTTATAATTTGGACTCAATATAGATATAAGGGACCTATAAATTCGCTTTTATTGTATAGGCCGCCATTGTTTTTTTCCTACTAGTTGCCTTCAGTACAGCATGATACTTTCAATTGACACCTTGTAATATATGAAGTTGTTCCTTTTTATTGTGCTTTGTTATTATTCTTTTTCTTTGTGCTTTTGTTATAATATATAAAGTTGTTCTTTTTTTTATTTTGATATAGGAACAGATTTGATGAGTTTAATAGACCTAATTTGATGAATATTATTGTAATGGTTATCTTTTCTTTCTCTCTCTCTCTCTCTCTCTCTCTCACATTGCTTAAGATGAGATCTATCATGATTTACAAGAATATTCTATTAGAATATTCCAACAAATATTTATCGGATGTTAGTGAATTGGGTATAGTGTATATTTTATAAACTAATTGAATCGAGTGTTATTTTCTAATACCTTAAGTGTATTTTACTCATAATTTATTTATTATCTTTGTATTTGTGGTATGTAGTAATTAAACTCTGTGGAATATAACGGGGTTCGTTAATTAATGAAAACATGAACGTAAATTCAATAGTAAAAGAAAATATAGCATTTATATATTTATTAATATATAAATGGTTCTGTTTGGCTATTTGAAATATATATATATATACACAAAGTAAAACAATTATGATCGGAAAAAAAGTTATTTATTAATTGCCACTCGAGTAAAGATGTTTAATCTTGTTAATAAGATGACCGACTAATAGTTAAAAATATTTATTAAAACAGAATACGTATTATAATGTTTCTTAAAAATGAAAGTTTATTAACTTCAATTTAAATCAGGCATAAACAAGAGAGTAGAGGGTAGGGCTAAAGTGACACTACTAGAAAATTGCCCGATTGCAACCGAAAAATTGGTCACAAAATGAAGAAAATTGATCGCTAAGATAATTTGCGATCAATTTTGTGACCGATTTTGTCGGTCGCATATCGGTAGATTGCAAATCCATTTGCGACCGATTTTTGTTAGAGCTTCTTACATTGAAATTTGATAGTTTGTTGACTATTTTGCGACCAAAAAATCGGTCGCAAGTTTTCGGTCGCAAATAGGATCTTATGTTACAATTTTGCAATTGATAAATCGGACACAAAATTCTAAATTTGCGACCAATTTTTCAGTCATAAATATGCAAAATGATACTGTAATTTGCGACCAATTTTTCGGTTGCAAATATTTAAGACATCGAATTTCAATTTTTCGCGACCGATTTTGCATTTTAGTTGAAGTTTTATTATGGTCGCAATATCAGTCGCAAATTTCGCAACATGCATTACACAGCAACTAGAATATTTTAAAATCCAAAATTGTTACACTTGCATTCAGCAACAACCCAGAAAATGAAAACTAATAATCCAAAGGTTAATAAGTCAATATTGCATATCATTAAGTGTTACTAGCTAATTCTACAACATCTGAAAGCATAAAAGTCAAGTACCTAAAGTTCAAGACATACAAAGTTAGATAGAAGTAAATAGTGTATAATCTAAACTACATCCAATATGAAATAGCATATTTTCATAAACCATGAACTAATTTAATATGTTTACTGATAGAAAGGATAACCCAATAACATGTGATGAAGAAGATCATATACATAAGATATGAATTTGGTGAAGACAAAATTTGAAAGATCCTATCCCGCAAGAAAAGTCTATATATTTTATAACAACTAAGTACATATACCTACAATTGTCTATATTCTAATTATGTTAAAGCAATTTTAATTCAAAATTAACAATTTTAACTCAAATTGATAATTTTAACCTAAATTAATAATTTTAACTAAAAAATTAACACTTGTAACTCAAATACTATTACTTTTAACTCAAAAGTTAAGACTTTTAACCATTCTAAAATTAACAATTCTAACTCAAAAGTTAATACTTTTAACCAAAAATTAATAATTTTAACTCAAATCAACAATTTTAACTAAGAATTTAACACTTCTAATTCAAATATTATTACTTTTAACTCAAAAATTAATATTTCTAATCCAAATTAACAATTCTAACTAAATAATTTATACTTTTATCTCATAAATTAACACTTGTAAAGCAAAAATTAACTATGTTAATTGAATTAACAATTGTCACTCAAAATATTAACACTTTTAACTCACAAATTAATACTTTTGATTCAAACATTGTTCAACATAATTAAGAACCTAAAAATCAATCTAACCAAACTCTCTCTATTAACATTCTCAACGAATTTACCAACACAAAAAAACCAACACAATAATTAAATATACCAAAACTCTCATTATATTAGAAAAAATAACATATATAAAAAATAAAAACCAACAACCTTTAACACCAATAAAGTCTCTATCAACTAATAAAATAAAAAATCAAACCCAGAAATCTCAACTAATTTAACAATATAAATATCTACATAATGTAATTTAAAAAACTAAACTTAACTAACAAACTAACAACCAAATTCCCATGATTAAAAAAAATAAAATAGATCAACAACCAAAAAAAAAAGACCAAAAAAAAAAAAAGATCAGTAAATCAAACAAAAAAAAAATGAAAAACTAGAAAGAATCAAAGTGGTGAGGAAGAACCAAAGTGGTGGTGGCTTGGGGACAGCAGGATGCGTAGCATGTTGCTTGCAACGGTGCAAATCTGCGCTGCGGCGACCTCCCATAGACTACACGGTGCTCCGTTTTTGCAGCTTCAAGCGGCGGCGATGGTGCTGGCAAGCTCCTGTGCGGCGGTGGCCTACGGCTGTGGGTAGGGGTGGCTTGGGGGTGGGGAGGGTTAGGAGAAAAGAGAAAGAAATTATTTGGGAAAGGAAGAGAAACAGAGGTGTACACTTGACGTTCAATTTTGGCTAAGTTTTAAAATTTGCGACCAATTTTTCAGTAGCAAAATTTGCCTAAAAAATCGGTTGCAAAATTAAAAAATTTGAGTTCAATTTTGGCTAAGTTTTAAAATTTGCGACCGATTTTTCAATCCCAAAATTGGCCTAAAAAATCGGTCGCAAAATTAAAAAATTTGCAACCGATATATAACTATATATAGATTATGTGTGATCGTAAAATCAGTCGCAAAATCTAAAATTTGCGACCGATTTGTCAAAGAAAATTAATTATCTGAACTTTGAAAATCGGTCGCAAATTCTAAATTTTGCAACCAAAATTCTATCATCGTTGACTTTGTCGAATCAATCGCAAAATCCGTCACAAAATTTAAATTTGCCACCGATTTTGCGACTAATTTTTTTTTCTTTTTTTTCGTTTTATATAAATAAAATTAGTCACGAAATCAGTCGCAAATTTAAATTTTGCATCTAATTTTTACAACATGACTTTTGAGCCCCATTACTCAAATCGGTCGCAAAATCATAATTTTTGTGACCGAAAAAATCGGTCACAAATTTGGTCGCGAATTCAACAATTTCTAGTAGTGTGAGGTCTGAGGGTGCAAACACTTTTGTGGAGGGTGATACAAGGGGGTGGGGGAGACTGCAGGCAATTCTAAGAAGGTAGTATGAGGGAAGTAGGGGTGTTTCTTTTAGGGACAAGATGTTAGGAGGGGAAAAGGGGTATTTTAAGAAGTTTACTAAGGAAATATTACAAAACAAAGTGAGAGTTTGTTTTGAGGAGGGTTGCATAGGGAGACCTACGCTGTTCTTTGAGGAGACTTTGGTGGATACCATGAGTTTGCCTTAGAAGGAAGCTCTGGTGATTAAGGTGTTAGGTTTGTCTCTCAATTTTGCTGCTACAAAAGAGAAGCTCCGTCTCCTTTGGAAGTTAGCTAGAGGGTTCGACTTGATGGATGTTGGGAATGGCTATTTTATGGTCAACTTTGATAATCCAGCAGATTGAAAGAAGGAGATCGAGAGAAGGTTATCATTGATAGTTCGTGGATAGTGAATGACCATTATGTGGTGGTGAAGAAATGGAGTCCATCGTTTAATCTGATAGAACAATGTTTTGGCCAAACCATGGTTTGGATTAGGTTTCCTTACCTTAATCTTATGTATTATGATGAGGAAATTATGAGTTGCATTGGGTGTGGGTAAGTCTGTTAAGGTTGACATGACAACCCAAAAAGTGGAACATGCAAGGTATGCTCACGTTTGCATTGAGATCAATCTTGCAAAGCCAGTGCATAGGGAGATTTGGATCAATTATCATTGGCACCGGCTTGAGTATGAAAGTTTACACTTGATTTGTATGTCATGTGAGTGTTATGGCCATGTTTGATTGTTCTTTGAAATGAATGGAAAAGGACCACGATGATATGTATATGATGGCGGCTGCTGGTAAGGATCGACCCAAACCTATGCCACTAGAGAAACCAAAGGGTACTAGGGCTCTTAAGTTGTGCGTTGCATCGCATAATGATCAAGCGGAAATCTTGGAACATAATCAAGGGGAAATCAAAATTCAAAGCAAGAATCAGGATAGGTGAAAGTGGGATAGAAACTTCAAGGTACGAAGAGATCAAATAGGTTGAATGGTAGTGATGGAGGGTTGCAAAACACATGGGATTTGAAAGGAAAATTAGTTTCTAATACTCATGCAAAGGCGAGGCCCACAACATATGACATGCAACGTGACTATCGCATGCACGATGCTCCTGCATGCCAAAATGCAAGTGTTTCATGTCAAAATATGGGCACCAACACGATGTATTGTAATGCTAGCCCTATGAATATGGAAGTGAATAAGCCCAAAGAAGACATGGTGTTTTCAGTAATCTGTGTTGACTCAATGATCAAAGGGGGCATATCATGAATAATGAGCCTATTAATGCAACTTCACAGTCTAAGGATAGCCCACCCAGTATCATTAAGAAGAGGCATAGAGTAAGCAACTCTCCCCGAGCTGTTACAGTGAGCCTACCTGTATTTGGGCCTGTGGAGAAGGATGGTGGGCAAGGGGGTAGTGTAACATACGAGTCTTGAGCTTTGAATGTTGATGGCAGAAGGATGACGAAGGTGCAAAATTCTAATGGCCAGGTTAGCAATGGGTCTTTTGGGGGGCTCAGTGAGTAGGTCATGGCTGGTTTCTCTCTTTATTTCCAATTTATAATGATGGGTGTTGAAAAATATAACAATATTTTTTGGAATATAAGGGGCGCAGTGAATTCAAAGAGTAAGAGGCATATGAAGGAACTTGTTTGTAAATATAGACCAGAGGTTTTTATTGTACTGGAAACTCATACCCAGTTCAATAATGTCAAATCCTTTTGGGATAGTATTGGTATTTCAGCGGTAGGGATAACTAAAGTGAATGGTCATACTGGTGGTAATTGGGTTTTAGTGGCTAATCCCTCCATTCAGGTGACTGTTGTGGATATCTTCCATCAGTGTGTTTCTATTAGTTTGTTAATAGGGAATTATTCTTGGACTTGCAGTGTTGTTTATGCTACTCCAATTCCTACTATCAGGGAGAACTTATGGATTTATTTAGAGGGTTTGCGGTCAGCTATGCAAACCCTGTGGATGATCCTTGGGGATTTTAATGATATTCTCATATCTAATGAAGTTAGAGGAAGTGCTTTCTTGCTTGGTAAAGCTGCAAGTTTGAGGATATGATTCAGAAGTGTCAACTTTTAGATATTGGTGTAATTTGCACAAATCCACGTGGTTTAGAAGAGTTGTAGGTAATAGAACCATGGCCAAGAGATTGGATAGGGTGTTAGTAGATATTGCTTGGCAACATGCTTTTCCTGGTGCATTCTTGGAGGATTTGAGTTGCATTCATTCTTATCATGCACCTATTCTTTTGAGGTGTGGAGGTTCTGCTATTAATAAAAGGGTTCGTCCTTTCTGTTTTCAAGCTGAATGGGCTACTCATGTGGACTACAGCAAAGTTGTTGAGGAGTCTTGGGTATGTGGGGCGAGTAATGTGGGCCTAAGTTTGAAGATAGTGCGAGATAAATCTCTGACTATTAATAAAGAAGTTTTTGGCAATATCTTCGAAAGGAAAAGGATATTCCAAGCTAGGATTGGTGGTATCCAGCATAGTTTGGAGAGATAGGATTCTTTGGAATTGTTTCATCTTGATTATGACCTTCAAAAAGAATATGATGATATTCTTTTACAGGAGGAAATTTTATGGTTCCAAAAATCTCATGAGAGTTGGGTTAAATTTGGTGATAGGAACACTAAGCTTTTCCATACTCAAACTCTCGTCAGATGGGGAAGAAATAAAATTCTTGGGCTTTTATTAGATAGGGGAGTATGGTGTACTGAGCCTACAACCTTGGAAGAAGAAGTTTCCAAGTTTTATAAGGGGTTATTTGCCTTTGAAAGGGTACCAGATCTTTGTGCTTGCCGTGATGTCCATATGTCACTGCTTATAGAGGAAGAGAGGTTGGTTTTATTGGAGCCTATTAGTAAGGATAAGGATAGGAAGATTATCATGAGTACGAATTCCTTTAAAGCCCTAGGCTACAGTGGGTTCTATGTGTTTTTCTATAAACAGTATTGGGATATTGTAGGGGATGATGTATGGAGATTGTGCGCATTCGGCTTTTGCTTGGGGAAGCTTCGATCCTTCTTCAGTTGAGACTTTATTGATTCTTATTCCTAAGGTGGATAATGACCAAATATCTTAAGAATTTTAGACCAATAAGCTTGTACAATGTTATTTATAAGATTATGACTAAAGTCTTAGTGAGCCGTATGCATCCTATTCTTTCTAGAGTTGTGGGTCCTTTTCAAGGTAGCTTCATTGCTAGGAGAGGTACTTTTGACAATATTGTTGTGGCTTAAGAGATTTTCCATTGAATGCATAGATGTTCTACAAGGAAAGGTTCGGTGGTTTTCAAACTTGACCTAGAGAAGGCTTATGACAAGGTGATTTGGAGTTTCTTATGGGCATTTTTACAGGATTTTGGTTTTCCTCGAAGGATAGTGGACTTAATTATCCATTATGTTACTTCTTCTCACTTTTCTATTTTGTGGAATGGATCGAAGTTGGAGAGTTTTCAACCTTCTAGGGGTCTTCACCTTACCCAATGTCTCCATATTTGTTTGTCTTGTGATGGAGCAGTTGTCAGTTATAATCCAACATAAGGTGGTTGAAGGTTCTTGGAAGCCTATTTATGTTAGTAGAAATGACCTTGGGATCTCTCATCTCCTCTTTCCAAATGATATTCTCCTTTTTTCCAATGGGAAGAAATCCCAAGTTTGTTTGGTCATGAGAACGATGGAGGATTTTTGTAGGATGTCAAGTCTGAAGATTAATTTAGAAAGTCAAGAGCTATGGCTTCTAAATCGCTTACCACTTGAAAGAAGGATTCTTTGATGATGGTGACATCGGTGCGGTTTACGAGAGATTTGGTAAATATTTGGGTATTTCTATTCTGAAGGGAAAAGTAACTAGAGCTGTGTTTAATCCTATTTTTGATAGGATTATTGTAAATTGGCTTCATGGATGAGCAATTTGTTGAATAAGGTAGGTAGGATTTGTTTAGCCAAGTTAGTTCTAGCATCTGTTCTTGTTTATGCCATGCAAAATCTTTGGTTTCCTCAAGGTGTCTGTAAGCGGATTGATAGATGTACCAGGAACTTTATTTGGGGTGGAAAGGTGGAGGGTCGAATCTAGAATGTGATTAGCTGGAAAACTATCATTCAACCAAAGAGATATGGTGGTTTGGGCTTGTGGGCAACTAGGATGGCTAATGTTTTGTTACTGGGTAAATTGATTAGGGCTTTGGAGAATGAGAAAGAGAAGCTGTGGGTGCGGTTTCTTGTGGCCAAATATCTCAATCATGATTCCATCTTTTCGGCTAAAGATTGCAAGAATGCTTCTTATGTATGCCAAGGTATTATGAAGGCTTTGTTTTATTTGAAAGATGGTTTCCATTTTAACTTGGGCTCGGGCAATTGTTCCCTTTGGTTTGATAAGTGGCATCCTTATGGACCTATTTTTTCTCTTGTGGACTATGTCCATGTTTCTGACTCAGCCTATACCTTGCGTGATTTGTGGTGGGAGGATAAGTGGCATTTTGATATATTGGTTAAACCCATCCCCGATTATATCAAGTTTTATTTGCAGAACTTGCAGTTGAGCTCCTTTGACCGTTGTGCCTCTTATTGGATTTGGAAAAGGGATGAGTCTAGGGTATACACACCATCTAGTGCTTACAAGTGGCTTCTTCAATCTTCGGGTCTCGTTGGGTGTGGTAACTCTTGGACTTGGGTACGGAAGCTTATGGGGCCAGAGAAGTTTCAACTTTTTATTTGGCTTATTCTTAAAGGGGTTGCCTACAAAATTTGTCCGTTTTGCCCACCATTTAGCTACTAATGCTAGTTGCCCACGTTGTGGTTGTGAGGAGGAAAGTCCTCTCCATTGCTTGCATGATTGCGTGCTTGCTAGACAAGTATGTTGTGCTTTGGGTTTTGGTGCAGATTCTTGCTTGTTTTAGCTGGATATGGAGTGTTTGATTTAGAGACATACTAGAGTTGTGTTTAACCCATTATTTCTGGTGCCTGCTTGGAGGATTTGGAGGTAGCGTAATCACAATATCTTTGATGATAACCATTGGTCTCTGCAGTTGGTTTTGCACCAGATTTGGAGTGGCTATGTGCTATTAAGTAATACTTATTTGGTTACCAATATGCCTAAGCATGTGAAGTGGTTGAAACTTGATGCTAGAGAGGTTAAACTCAATTCAGATGGTAGCCAAAGTGCTACTCCTCCTCATGTTGGGTTTGATGGGTTGATTGGAGATGAGAATGGAGATTACTTGAGTGGTTTCTCTGTACACCTTGGAGACGAATCAGTGTTTGCAGAGCTATAAGGCATCAAGCGTGGGCTTCTTTTGGCATGGTCTATGGGTTATAGAAGAGTTTGTGTGAGTGTGACTCACTCCAAGCCCTTCGGATTATTAATACATCTTATGATTCCAAGTTGCATGTCTATGCTGATGTGGTGATTGATATTAAATCTTTGTTGACAAGAGACTGGTAGGTTCGGGTAACGCATACATGGAAAGAAGCCAATACTTGTGTAGATGCAATGGCAAGGATAGGCAATCAGGACGTTGATCTTTGCGAGTTTGGGACAACCCTCCTAACAGGGTTGTGAGTTTGCTATCTAAGGACAGTTAGGGGGTTGTGTATATGCAGATGTAGTTTCTTTGTCTGTTTCTTTTTGTCTTTTTTACTCAATCTACCAAAAAAAAAATATAGTACTTAATGTTAATAATAAAATAAAAACAATGAAACAAAAATTCAACCCTTTTTTCACTTGGAATTGACCAACCTCGAAAATATAGTCGAGGTTAACGAGATCATATCAAGTCCAGTGACCACAGGAAACAAAGCTAATATACATCGGGCGGATTCTAAAGTAGTCATAAAAAATCATAGCAATATTTATATTGGGTGTCAAACACAACTTTAGTGGCTTTTGGGGGTAAAATCAAAAAGTGAAAAAAAGAAGAAGAAGAAGCTAGTACCCAATCAAAAGTATAGGGTTCATGATGGGCCAAAACTTACAAGCCTCACTGTAAAAGCTACCTCCAAAAAACAACTCAAAATACATTGTACATGTGTCGTCATGACAACAAAGCGGGTGAAGTTTCACTTTTACCCGCTCAATAGGTCTTAAGTGGAATGTGCCAACAAAGGGCTTATTTTGATGGGTTTCTCAAGTTTTTTTTTTAAATTATTTTTTAAAAAAGTCTTTTAAAAAAGTAAAAATTATTTTATATTTAAATATAAAATTAATTTATATTTAAATATAATATTAAAAATTATCCTTAAATATCTTTTTATATTATAAAAAAAAGATAGTTTTTAGAAGATAAAAATTATAACTTTTCAAAAATAAATTTTTTATACTTTTTCTAATCATTCTATTTTTAAATTTTATCAAGATATATATTTTTTTCATTAAAAAAGATTTTTTTATTAAGATAAGGGACCCAAACAAGTACAAAAACCCATTTTTTGAACCAATCCAATGGCTTGGCATAAAGGTTCGTGGCGGGTTAAATGCCACTAGGAAATAATTATTGAAGGGACCTATTAATAAAAGAAAAAAATTAAAATTAAATTTTTTGTATTTATTTTATTTAATTTTTAAATTAAGTAATGATAAATATATATTTTTTAAAAAATATATATTTTTAAATTTTAAATTATTTATTTTAAAAAAATATTCACATATTATTATTTAATTTAAAAATTAATTAAAATAAATATAAGAAATTATACACCATCCTTATCCTTAGTCGTAATCTAGCAGAGAATAGGATGGGAAGAAGGAAAGAAAAATCACTACAAACTGACAAAAGACTAAACAGAGTACGGAAAACAAAGTCTACGTTGTGGTCCTTGATTTTCGGGATACGTGCAAATTATTACAGTTTATGTAATGTCATCTTCTTTTGCTAGAATTAGTGGCCAGAAAACTTCTCACTCAAAACACGTGCTGCACTTTCCCATGAGATGTTTATGCTCATGATTTTTTTTAAAAAAAAAAAATCAATTTTCTGATTCAAACATAGTTTACTCACTATAAAAATAAAATTTTTTAATTTATTTTATGAGACTTAAATTTAAAATTTTATTAAAAAATAAATATCAAATTACTTAAATTACCAAAATATTAGTTATCCTAATTTTAAATATTATCGATATATAAATAATTATAAACTTTATTTATATTTTTAATAGATATAATAAAATAACTAATAATAAATATAAAATTTTTGAAATCAAAATTTTTAATAATATAATCAAAATTTACAATTATTAATATATAATTTTTTTCTCATAAACAGATTTATCTCGATAATATAACTAAAATCACTAATTATTTACATATAATTTATTAAATGTCTACATAATGTTTATATGTAAAAGTAATATTTAAGCAATAAGAGATTAATTTTAATATAATATTCATGTAAAATATTTTCTATTATTGATTAATTATATAATATAGGTAAAAGATTTTTTGGTTCTTTATCTTTGCTCAATTTTTAATTCGGTTCCTTTTCTTTTATTTTTCTGAATTTAATCTTTTATATTCCAATTTACGTCACATAATTTACAGAAAATATTGACATAGTAGAATTCACATACGATCTAGTGGGTGCCACTCAGCACCATCTATGTAAAGGTAACAATGATTTGAGACTAAATTAAGCATTTTTGTTAGTTTTGTGATGGAACAATGATTTGAGGCCAAATTAAAAATAATTTTAAATATAAGGACCAAATTGAAAAAATAAAAGGTAATAGATCAAATTTAAAAATTAGGTAAAGGTAAGGGACTAGAAAACTTATTTAATTTATAATATAATAGGTGTGATTTTTGAAGTAATTATTGTAAGAATTAAATATATTTAATAATATAATAAGGGTTTAATTTTTATGTATTAAGAGTGTAAATATAAAAATTTAATTTCTATGCATCAATAGTATAAAATAATTTTACACCATCAACTAACATAATCGCAAAAAATACTAAATCATTGTGGATAACTACCCATTATCATAACTATTCATATAATTTAGCACTTTTTTGCAATTCTAATTAGCATATAGTGAATTTTATTTTATACTGTTTATGCATAAAAATTAATCTTATATATATATAATGCCAATAAATTAAAATTTAACTGCTTTTGGCAAATGGAGGGGATGATTAAAGAAAATACTACTTTTAACTGGATTATTATTATTATTGGTGGATAGACAGGCAATTGCTATCAATCCACTTTTTTTTTAGTGTGAATTTTAAAGAGTTTAATTTGTATATATTATTAGTGTAAAATAATTTTATACCATCAATCAATAGAAGTGTAAGAAAGTGCTAAATCATACTAATTAACTACCTATTGTAATGAGAGACCCACCATGATTTAACACTTTTTTACATTTCTAATAGTTGATAATGGAAAGTTATTTTTTATTGTTAGTGTATATAAATTAAATTCAATTTTAAAATAATTTTTTTGTAAAAAAATAAAAATTAAGAGAGGATAAAAATATGTTAATAGTTTGTAGTAATTAGTGGGTAGTTTTAAAATATATATAGTGGGAGTTGATTAACTAATGAGTAGTTTTTTTTTATAACAATTTTGTCGATTTTTAATTTGTATTTAATTAATTATAGATAGATTAGTTAAATATATTTATGGAACTCAAAATTTATTTCAATCTAATTTAGAGAGATCAAAGAGTAGTTACTAAAAAAAGTTAGTCAAGCCACATTTTTTATATATTAATATATTAATAGGATAAAATAATTTTATATTATCATCTCATATTAAAAATAATTTTATATAATCAACATTATCTAATAAAAGTCATAAAAATTATCATATCATAATAGAAAAAATTGCGATGTACATAAATGATCAGAATATGTTATTTGGCTATCCAAAATATTTGTTGGAAAAACTGCAATATGGGTACAAATGATGAGAGGAAAAGAAAATGAAGTGGGATAGAGTGGGGTTAATAGTGGGATAGGTAGTTATATCTATTCTAAATTATTTGCATATTTATTCATTTAAATACAATTAGGAGAGACCAAAAGGTAGTTATTTGGGAAAATTCTCTTTATTAATAATAATAATATTATTATTATTATTAAAAAATAAGGCTAGACAGAAAACAAAAATGATATAATTTAGGGGAAGTTGTGAGACAAATTACAGTAGTGTAGACCAACCAATTATTCATAATTTTTTTAATTTGTAAATAAATTTTGAATTGATAGAAATTCTATAATTAATAGAAGAAGCACAATTCGACAAAGTACTTTATGACTACACAATAATTTCTCCCATTAATGGCTAGTAAACTTCTCGTTTCAAAAAAACGTGCTGCAAATGGTTATAGACTGTTACTATCAAGGAAATCGACTTGCCATGGCTAGTTGCTCTTAAAGCGTCGGGCTCTCTGCTAAAATATAAGCCTACAGGGACCACCACATCCACAAACTTTTATATGTTGCTAGAATAAGGTATATGTATCTCTTGTTTTCATATATTTATTATTCGTCATATTTATTTTGTAAGCTACCTTTATTTCTTTAACTACTCACTTTTATTTTCTATTTTATCTTTTAATCAACTCAAATAGACGTAACAAATAATAAATAGATCAGATTAAAAAATACTTCACTCTTAGAATATATAAGAATTTCACACACCACACTACCTAATTTGCTTTTGGCGAATGGAGGGGATGAGAAGAATATATACGACTTTTGAAGTTTAAGTTGGATTATTATTATAATTTTAACGAATAACGCTATACAGAAAACAAAAATTATATAATTTAGAGGAAGTTGTGAGACAGATTACAATAATGGAGACTAACCAATCATTCAAAAGTGAAGCAGCATTTTCCTACACGGTTGTAACATGCTTAATTTAATTTCTAACTGAACAAGCTTTTGTTCTTTCGACAAAAGGAAAAAAATACACTTTACCCTATTGAACCATAAATTATGTGTATTTTAGTGCCTTAATTTCAAAAAAATTAATTTATATTTTTTTAAAATACAAAAATTAAATTACACATAACATATAATTTAAGAGAATAAAATACTTTTTTTCCCTTTAAAAAATATGGTCATGCGTAACGAACACCGAGTTACTTCAAGTGTTTTGCCAATTATTTTAAAATATAAAAATTGTTGATGTGTGCATGAGCACCTTGAGACCATTATAAATAGGTTGCTCCTCTTGCTCTTACACTCACCAATCAAAACAAGAAAACCACGCCCATAACAGAACCCACAATCATGGCTTCCTCCAAAAATCAAGCATTGATCCTACTTCTCCTGTCCCTTATCTTCACATTCTCCTCCATCGTCATTACTTCACATGCCGCGGGATTTGCTATCTACTGGGGCCAGAACGCAAACGAGGGCTCCTTGACAGCCACATGTGACGTCGAGCACTACGAGATTGTGAACCTCGCTTTCCTCTACTCATTCGGTTGTGGGAGAACCCCACTTTGGAACTTCGCAGGCCACTGTGGAGATTGGAGCCCTTGCACCAAACTAGAGCCCGAAATTAAGTACTGCCAGCAAAAAGGTAAGAAGGTGTTCCTTTCCCTCGGAGGAGCGGTGGGGCCCTACTCCCTATGCTCACCCGAGGATGCAAAGGAAGTTGCCAACTACCTTTATAACAACTTCCTCAGTGGCCAATATGGTCCACTAGGAAGTGTCACATTGGATGGCATCGATTTCGACATTGAGGCAACGGAGCTTTATTGGGATGACCTCGCTAGGGAGCTCGATGCTCTTAGGCAGCCCAACAAAAAGTTTTACTTGTCCGCAGCACCACAATGTCCAATTCCAATTTACTACCTTGGAAAAGCCATCGAAACTCACCTTTTTGACTACGTGTTTGTGCAATTCTACAACAACCCCGGATGTTCCTATACAAATGGCAACGTTGACCCACTGCTTAAGTCATGGGATGACTGGGTCAACTTGCTTCCGTCCAATAACTCGTTGTTCATGGGGCTACCAGCAGGACCTGATGCAGCAGGCCTTGGCTACATTGAACCCGAGGTGATGGTTACTACGGTATGTCCCTACATAAAGCAAACTGCCAACTATGGAGGAATTATGCTATGGGACAGATACCGTGATGGTCTAAATAATTACAGCGAGAAGATCAAGTCTTGTGTTGAATCTGTTAGGCTGTTGCAGACTGTGACGGCAGTTTAGATTCGGACGCAATATCTGAATGCGTGTCCGCAGCTTTGCACCGCATCTTACCGAAACCAAAACCGCTTTAAAAGCCCATATATATATATATATATATATATATGGGCATGCAGTACTATCTGCTATGCTATGATGGAATAAGTGACTTGTCACCTTCGTGTTATCTAGTTTCGAGCTTTGATTTTCCTATGGCATATGTTTACCAAAGGAGAATCAAAGTGCGTTTGATGTCATGTACTGGTTTTAGCTTTGAATAAAGGTTTCGTTGGCCTTCTTTCAATCTTCTAAGTAAGCCATCATCTAGGCCCAAAATATTTCTTCTATAATATATATGACGAAATAACCTAACGTAACGGTTTAGATCTGAATTACTTAGAGTGATCGGTGATTTTAGAGAATAAAATACATGCTATAATTGTTGATGGAAAATAATTAAGAAAATATATTCTCACATATTTACACTTGCAGTTCATAAAATTTAAAGTAATAATCAATTTTGTAGTTTGCTGCTTAAGCATAACTTTTCGCTTTAGAAGCTTCAAATCCAGCAATTTTCAGAGGGCAACCTAAACGGTAGCTATAAATCAATGTTCACAAGTCAAGGTAAAATGGATAATGCACATCCTTCTATCCAAGGAAAGGCTTGAAAAAAAAAGGTCGAATTTTATCATGCATACATACGAGTCATAGACTCAAGGTAAGCCCCAAAATCGCACAATGAAAGAGCAACTGATAATAAATATTCTTATGTGGAAAATTTAATTATATATAAAATTTTATTATTGACTATATTTTCTCATGAGCTCCCCATTAAACCTTATCATTTTGAGCAATTGTAAAAGTGTACGTGTAATTAGGTCATATAAAATTTATGTACGAGAAGACAATTTCCAATTTCTATCCTCTTATTTGTTTTAACAACAACATCAATCATCCTTGAAAAAGAAAGATACCAACTTTGCAGGTACTTAACCATAATAATATATTTCTCTCTCTTATAACATTATCATGTCTGGAAATAAAATATGAGAATCCAAATTGAATTAAAATGATACTTCATAAGGAGCAACATGTCTCAGAATTCCTGAAAGTCGTATTATTTCAAGGCCATCTACATTAACATCCATTCTTCTCTAGAATACTACACGTCTCCCTTTTTTCCAATAATTGATAACAAAACTCGACTCACAGTACAAATGCGGAGACAAAACCAAACAGTGCCATAAGCACATGGAATAGAAAAATAATCCTAATATTACTGAGAAATAGAACACCCCCCCCTTTTTTCTTTTTTGACTATGAAGCCCAATGCATTGTTTCACTAACCAGTATAGGATATGGCCATTCAGCAGCATTTAAATCACACCTAATTTGATCATGTATCATTGATCGAACACCCTTCTGGTTGCTCCAAAATATTCTGCACCTGTTAATGACTAGCATGCTACACGTCTCCCTAACAACGCTTTTCTGTTGTCAATTAATTACATGTTC
Source organism: Pterocarpus santalinus (assembly GCA_031439595.1). Taxonomy (NCBI): domain Eukaryota; kingdom Viridiplantae; phylum Streptophyta; class Magnoliopsida; order Fabales; family Fabaceae; genus Pterocarpus; species Pterocarpus santalinus. Next base: position 53,792,195 of record CM062526.1, read on the forward strand.
AAGTATTTTTTATTTTTGATGTGCAGCAATTTTAATTGTAAATTAGATTACAAATATGATTGCTAAGTTTACAGGTAAAGAAACATGCAACAATATTTGCCTTTTTATGTAATTTGGTTGTAAAAAGATACTTTTATTTTTTTAATCCAAATAAACTTATAAATATTTTTAATTATTAAAAACACTTTTTAAATTATCTATCCAAATATAAAATAATTTTTTTAAAATAAAAATCTATTTAGAAAGAGTTAAGAATTTTTTTTTTTTTCAAAAGCCAATCTAAAAGCACTATATGCAATAAGCTTTTGATAAGTCAGCTAATAAGGCGGATCAAGTTTTAAACCTTGAAGCAAACAATTGTTGGAGGACATTTAGTCACAATTATACATAATGTGTTGATTCAAAGCAATAGTCAATAAAATGCCCTTGTCCAAAAAAAAAAAAAAACGATAACTGAAATTGAAGACAAAGAATCGTCGAACGTGCATTCATTAGTGATTGGGCATTGCAATTCCTCCCACAAACTGTAGATACAATATTACACCGTTACACGTGATAAGATTTGGAAACTAACATTAGATTTACGGTTTTATTTCCTTTAATAAGGAAGGCAATTTATTTTTTTAATAGACCATCAATACTTGAAGTTCACTAATATATAACTAATTTGTCTTGGTTTGAATCAACCCAATCAAGGAAAAAACTCTCAAATGGGCGACTTGGGTACTCTTTCAACCCAACTCATTCATTCAAACAATGATTTTAGTTGGATTGAATAAACTTATTTCAAATTAGAACATAAAATTCAACTCAACTATGTCATTTTGGCAAAATTCCTCTTGCGTATCAAATTATAACATAAAATTCAAAATATTAGCTTAAAAATTTGCCAAAAATGAAGTTATTTTGATAAATGAGAATGGTTAGGATAATAAGATGGGAGGCAATGATGTCATATCAGCTACTTAATAAATTATATCATAGTATTTAATGAAGAGACTTAACAGAATAATTAAAATAGTTTGATATTTTAAAAAGGTTAAGAATCAATTTCTCAGTTTATTTTTATTAAGGATTAATTTATCTAATATTTTAATAGATTAGGAACCGATTTATCAATTTATTTTTATTAGAGACTAATTTATTCAATATGAAAATTAATAAGGACCAATTTGGGGGTTGATTCTAATAATAAGATATGGATATAAAATATTCTGCATACACTATCAAATAATTATTGAAGGGACGTACTAATAGAATAGGATAGGATAGGAAGAAGGAAAAAAAATCATTATAACCTTACAGAAGACTAAAAAAAAGTACAGAAAAGAAGTTTACGTTATGGGGTGGGTGTTAACTTTGTCCACCATTTGTTTTGGATTTTGTGATGGTCCCCAATATAATCACAAATTTAACCCTACCTGCATGTTTTTAAAATTGCATTTTAAGCGCTTTTATATTTTATTTACAGTAAGAGTCAGTCTTCTATCATTGCCCCTCATCGGAGGCAACCTAAAATGGCCTTGAACGAGCACTAAGATCCCAAAATTTGAAGTTCCTCAAGACCAACCACTCCCTACAACCCATTTCCCACAAAGCAATGTCCCCCACATCTGTATGAACTGGCACATTTGCGCAAATAAATTACTATTAAAAAAAAAAAAAAAAACTCATGGTCGATTGACAATAGCAAATACATGAGTCTGCAACAATATTAAAAGGCTTTGTAAGAACAGCAGACGAAGAACTATACTTTGTGGAGCTGGATGAAAGGCTGGGCTCATAGTAGTTGCACCCTGCTTCAGAGTTCTTTTTTTGGGTCAACAAAGCTGCTTCACAGTTGGAATGACTGTCTTTGACAAGTCATCATGTGCAGCGTAATCTATGGCCACCAAAACTCAAATTCATACCAAGAATCTAAGAAATTATTGTTACTTGCATAAACAACCACATCATAGATAACAGCTTTGATTATTTTTCTCGGTTATATCGTTGGGACTACCATATTTACAGATGGGTTCCACTAAAATAGCAATGAAAATCCTTTAAACAATGCAAAATTGCCAATGTTACGAACAAAACCAATTGGCATATTGGGGGATTAAGTATCTTCTAACTTAAAACAAGATAATCGATACACTGTTGAAGAAAACCACTTGTCCAAGTCGATAATTGTTATTCCCTTATCATTGCTCTTTTCTGCATCTTAATTAACTTCCATTGGGGTTTAGGGTTTTCTCACTATCTGCTGGGGGATGAATCTGCTCCCTTTCCGATTGCAATCAACAGGGACTACCTAGCAAAATTAAGGAATTGATTTTCTCCATTTAGAGCATGTTTGGGAACCATGCAAACAGCTTTTTTCCCTCAAAAAAATTATTCTCTAAAAATTAATTATGTTTGGATAATTTTATAGAATATATAGATTATAATTTAAAATTGATAATTTTAAACTGAAAAATAGTTTATAGGCATAAGCAAATTTTTGAAGCTTATGATTATAACCAGAAGTTGATTATTTTAGAATTGTTATATTTTTACCAAATTGATTTTAAATAATAAATATTATATAATATAAATAATTATTTCATATTTTTTTAGTAATTTTACTATACAAAAATAATTTTTTTTATATAACTCAAATAAAATAAATTATTTTAAAATTATATTTTAGTTAAGATATCCAAACATTAATTTTTATATAAACGATTATATAAAAACGTGATTACGCAAATAAATAATTATTGAAATAATTTTAATTTTATAACTTTCTCAAACACACGCTTAATTATAACCCGAGTTCAATTTTAGCCATCCGATTTTACTTGCGCTCCATGTAACGGGTTACAAGGGATGGTTCATCGCATGGCCCAAAACATACGTGGACCATGTTATCCGGTACCTACGTTGTGGTCCTTGATTCCTAGGGTACTTGCAAATTACAGTTTATAATGTCACCTTTCTTGGTAGAATTAGTGGCTAGAAAACTTCTCACTCAAAACACGTGCTGCAAATCCCGATGAACTATTACGATTGCCATTAAGCTATTCGAATTCAATTTAATCCAATTAAAATTATTAAATTAATCTAATTCAAATCAAAAATTAATTAAAATTACAAAAATTTAGATTGAATTGGATCTTATTTTTTATAAATCGTATGGATTGGATCGAATTTTAGATTTAATTTTCAAAACCGTTCCAATCCAATTCAAACCGCATAATCTTATATAATATAATCTTTTTATTATTAAGTTCATACTTTTACTTATAATAATTTAAATTTATTACATAATTTTTTATTTATGTATCATTTTTACTTAAATAATATTTTATAAATATTTAATGACTTATTTTTATTTTTATTTTTATTTATTTATTTTATTAGCTTATGTTACTTTTATTTTATAATATTATAAATTAAAATTTTTATTTTTTAAAAAATTGATCAAACCAATCTAATCCAAACCGCAAATAATTGGATTAGATCGGGTCGAATTTAAAACCTAAAGTAAATTAATCCAATCTAAACCGCTATAAAATATATTGTTTGGATCGGATGAATTTTTTATTCAAAATCGATTCAAACCGTATCACGAACACCCCTAATTACCATATAAATGATATTTATACACATGATTTAAAAAGAAAAAAAAATCAATTTTCTAGTTTGAGTTAGATTGACTTACTATAAAAATAAAGTTTTCATAACATTAGTATTTTCTATTTACAAGATTTAAATTCGAAATCTTATTAAAAGGGAATAAGTACTAAATTACTTGAATTAACTAAGCATTTGTTATATTTGTGATTTTAAATATCATCTATATATAAATAATTATAAATTTTATTTATATTTTTAATAGATATAATAAAATAACTAATAATAAATGTTAAATTTTCTTCAAATTTTTTAATAATATAATCAAATTTTACAATTGTTAATATATGATTTTCATAAACAGATTCATCTCGATAATATGATTATTATTAATATTTAATCATAATTTATTAAATGTCTGCATAATGTTTATATAAAAATAATATTTAAATGATAAGATATTAATTTTGATATAATATTCATGTAAAATATTTTATATTATCAATTAAGTATGTAATATTTATAGGCAAAAGAGATTTTTTGGTTGCTTACCTTTACCCAATTTCTTAATTCGATCTCTTTCCTTTTATTTTTTTAATTAGTTTCTTATATTTCAAATCATTTTCAATTTTGTCCAAAATCACTATTCTGTCACATAATTAATGGAAAAATGCTAAAATGACACAATCCACATGGGTGCCATAAGCATCATTTGTTTAATGTCAGCATTTTTGTCAGTTTTGTGATGAAATAGTGATTTAAGACTAAATTGAAAATAATTTAAAATATAAGGGACCAATCTGAGAAATATAAAATGTAACGGATCAAATTAAAAAATAGATAAAGGTAAGGGATTTAAAAATCTATTTAATCTATAATATAATATGTGTGATTTTTGAAGTAATTATTGTAAGAATTAAATATATTTTATAATCTAATAAAAGTTTAATTTTTATACGTTGATATTATAAAATAATTTTATATTATCAACTAATAAAATTATAAAAAATACTAAATTATGGTGGATAACCACCTACTATCATAATTACTCACATGATTTGACACTTTTTTACGATTCTAGTTAACACATGGTGAACTGTATTTTACACTGTCATATATATATTCGACTGATAATATTCCATGTAAATCCACTTTCTCTTAAAGCATCGGGTTAAAATTATGCTTATACAGGACCAAATCGCCCTTAACTACTTTTGGCCGATGGAGGGGATAATTAAAGAAAATACGACTTTTAGCTGAATTATACAGAAAACAAAAGATATAATTTAGAGGAAGTTGTGATGACAAATTACAGTAGTGTAGACTAATTAACCAATTATTCATACTTTTTTAAATTTGTAAATAATTTTGAATTGATAGAAATTCTATAATTAATGGATGAAGCACAATTTGCCTAAATACTTCCTTACCATGCAATACTTTCTCCAACGAGTGGCTAGAACACTTCTCGCTCAAAAAATGTGCTGCAAACGGCGATGGACTGTTATACTATCATGGAAATCGACTTGCCATGGCCATCTTGCTCTTGAAGCATCGGGCTCTGCCAAAAAATAACCATACAGGGACCGCCGCATCGAGAAACTTTTATATGCTGCTAGAATAAGGTATATGTATCTCTTGTTTTCATATATTTATTCTTTTTAACCAACGCAAATAGATGTGACAAATAATAAATAGATCAGAATAAAAAATACTTTACTTTTAGAACAAACAAGAATTTCACACACCACACAACTCGAATTTGCTATTGGCCAATGGAGGGGATGAGAAGAATATATACGAATTTTAAAGTTTAAGTTGGATTATTATTATTATAATTTTAACGAATAACGCTACACAGAAAATAAAAATGACATAATTTAGAGGAAGTTGTAAGACAAATTACAATAGTGGAGACTAACCAATCATTCAAAAGTGAATAATAATGTCAGCGTTTTCCTACACATTTGTAACATGTTTAATTTAATTTCTAACTAAACAAGCTTTTATTCTTTTGAAAAAAAGAAAAAAAAGCATTTTACTCCCTTTAACCTTAGCGTACGTATGTTTTATTCCCTTCATTTTAAAAAAGTCAATTTATATCTTTTTAAAATATAAGAGTTAAAATATATATATCATATAATTTCAGAAAATAAAATACTTTTTTCCCTTTCATCTGTGATGAACACTAAGTTACTTCAAGTGTTTTGCCAATTATTTTAAAAAATAAAAATTGTTGATGTGTGCATAAGCATCTTGAGACTATTATAAATAGGTTGCTTCTGTTGCTCTTACACTCACCAATCAAAACAAGAAAACCACGCCCGTAACACAACTCAAACAATCACGACTTCCTGCAAAAATCAAGCATTGATCCTACTTCTCTTGTCCTTTATCTTCACATTCTCCTCTAACGTTATCACTTCACATGCCGCAGGCGGAATTGCCATCTACTGGGGCCAGAACGTAAACGAGGACACCTTAACAAGCGCATGTGACACCGAACGCTACGAGATTGTGAAGCTCGCTTTCCTCAACTCGTTTGGTTGTGGCAGAGCCCCAAGTTGGAGCGTCGCAAGCCACTGTGGAAGTTGGAACCCTTGAACCAAACTAGAGAAAGAAATTGTGCACTGCCAGGAAAAAGGCGCGAAGGTGTTCCTTTCCTTCGGAGGAGGGATAGGGCCCTATTCCTTATGCTCACCCATAGATGCAAAGGACGTTGCCAACTATCGCTATAACAAGTTCCTTAGTGGCCAATATGGTCCACTAGGAAGTGTCACATTGGATGGCATCGATTTCCACATTGAGGAATCGGAGCTTTATTGGGATGACCTTGCTAGGGAACTCGATGCTCTTTGATAGATAGCCTTGTTGGAAATACGATAATGTACGCACACACACAGATAGACACAGGAAGGAAGAAAAAATATAGAAGGAAGCTGTAAGCTTTGTATTTATCTTTACGTGTTTCTATTGTCTTACTTTTAATAACAAAATACATAGGTTTATATAATGATACAAAGCATCCTAAATTTACCATTTCCAAATAATGAATGGTTTTATCTAGTAATAAACACATCTAAAACTAATCAATGTCACTCATTGAAATTGTCGTTACAAACCACCCTTCAATTTCTATCATTAATTTATTATCAAGTTTTCTTTTTCAATGCTCCCCCTTAAACTTGATATCTTTCCAATTCCAATCATCTTTCTCAACTTTTGAAAAGTATCATATCTAGGAGGCTTTGTGAAAATGTCTGCAATTTGATCAAGTGACTTCACATATTCAACCTCCACATGCATGTTCTCAATGCATTGTCGAATACCTTGTCTCTATATGCTTGCTTTTGTCATGCAACACTGGGTTCTTTTGCTAGAGTGATAGCCTATTTGTTGTCCATCATGATTTTGGTAGCTTCAGCTTATCAAAGTGAAGCTCTTTCAATAATCTTCAACCAAATTGCATGGCATGCACAAGCACTGGTAGCAATATACTCAATTTCACAAGTTGAAAGAGTGACTATGGGTTGTTTCTTTGAACATCAGGAAATTGCATTATTTCCCAGAAAGAAAGCAAACCCAGTAGTACTCTTCCTGTTGTCAATATTTCCTGCATAATCACTATTGCAATAGCTTGTCAACTTAAACTCATTTGAAGCTGATTAAAATATATCATACTCAAGAGTATCTTTGAGATAACATAGAATTCTCTTGGCTGTCTTCATATGGGTTTCAGATGGATTCTCCATATAGCGACTGACTAGTCCAACTGAAAATAAAATGTTCGGACTAGTACAAGTCAAACACCTTAAACTTCGTATGAGACTTCTGAACAATGTTTGATCAACCTTCTGTACACCTTCTTCCTCTTTAGAAAGTTTAACTCTACACTCCATAGGTGTATTGGTAGGATTGCAATTAGACATGTTGAGTTTCTTCAACAGTTCTCTTGCATAAGCTTCTTTTGAGATGAAAATTCCATCCTCCATTTGTTTTACTTCAACTCCCAGATAATAAGACATGAGCCCCATATCACTCATCTCAAATTCTTGAGCCATCACCTTCTTGAAATCTTTAAACATGATTTGATTATTACTCGTGAATATAAGATCATCCATATATACACAAACAAATAATAAATCATCATTTTCCTTTTTCACATAGAGTGCATATTCATGAATGCATCTAACGAAGCCATTTCCTTGAAAATAATTATCAACACAATTATTCCAAGCTCTCGGAACTTGCTTCAATCCATATAAGGCCATTTTAAGCCTTAACACCTTATCTTCACAACCTTCAATAACAAAACCTAAAGGTTGTTCAATATAAACTTCTTCCACAAGGTTACCATTCAAAAAGGCAGACCTCACATCCATTTGATGGATCTTCCAATGGTTTTGTGCTGCAAGCGACAATAATAGCCTTGTTGTCTCCAAGCGAGCAACAGGAGCAAAAACCTCATCATAATCAACTCCATGTTTTTGCTTATATCTTTTTGCAATAAGTCTTGCCTTGTATCTTTCTACATCACCCTTAGAGTTCTTCTTAACTCTATAAACCCATTTGACTCCAATTGCTTGATGATCTCTTAGAAGTAATGCAAGTCCCTAAGTGTTGTTTTTCTTAATTGCTTGAATTTCCTCCTCCATAGCTTGTATCCACCTCTCATCCTGCACAGCTTCTTTAAAGCTCAAAGGCTTGTCATTAGAGAATAGACACAATAAATTTTCATCATCTAGCATTTCAATTTGGTCATAGAGATCGGTGAGACTTCGATATCTACGAGGGCCTTTGCTTAAGCTAGAAGATGGAGATGATGATGATGATGATGCTATTGGGGATGAATCTACTATTGGGGTTTCAACTTCACCTTGCACTCCTTGTATTGCAACTTCCTCCTTCTCAAAGTAGGGTAGAAAATCATAAGCAGCTTCAACTTGTGTACTCCAGTCCCAAGTTGCACTTTCTTCAAATTCAACATCTCTGCTGATTATTACTTTATTGTTGTTAGGATTGAGGAACTTGTAGCCTTTTGAGTTCTCCTAATAGCCAATGAACCAAACTTCTGGCTCCTATCATCAAGCTTTGATCTTTCTTGCTCAAAAACTTGAACATCTACAATAGATCCAACAACTCTCAAATGCAATACATCAGGCTTTAAGCCACTCCATGCTTCTTGAGGTGTAACATCTTTCAAACTTTTGGTGGGTGAGCGGTTTGAGAGATAAATTGCACATGCAACTGCTTCTCCCCATAACTCTTTTGGCAATGACTTGCTCTTCAACATCATTCTTGCCATATTTAAAATTGTCCTATTCTTTCTTTCAATAACTCCATTTTGCTGAGGCGATCTGGGAACTATCAAGGGATGTTGAATACCATGATTCTCGCAAAAGGTCTTGAATTCATTTGAAGTGAACTCCCCGCCTCTATCAGTTCTTAGAGATCTGATCTCATAACTACTTTCTTTTTCTACATGAGCTTTGAACCTCTTGAATACTTCAAATGCTTCACTCTTTTACTTCAAGAAATAAACCCATGTTTTTTGTGAATAATTATCAATGAAAATCAAAAAGTAAACACTCTTACCAAGTGATAGAGGCTTGATTGGCCCACAAACATCTGCATGGATCAATTGAAGTGGCTTGGTAGCTCTTGATTTGGATTGCTTTGAAAAACTCTTTCTTGAATATTTTCCAAGTAAGCAAGCTTCACATAACTGGTGAGGATGATCTATTGTTGGAATGCCTTTTACCATCTTCTTTGTTCCCAATTCTTTGAGCTCTCTGAAGTTTAGATGTCCATATCTCATATGCCAAATCCATGATAGATCTTCAATACAAGATTTCAAACACGTAGCTCCAATAGTTGTCATGTTTAATAAGAACATGCGATTTCTTGTCATAGAAACCTTAGCAATAAGATTTGCCTCTTTATCTCTTAGCCAAAGATAGCAATCTTTTATGACTATTTTGCAACCATTCTCCATAAGTTGTTAGATACTCAAATTGTTATTCTTTATCTTCGGAATGTAGTAAACATTGGGAAGAATCTTATGGCTTCCATTCTTTAGCTCAAATAGAATCATCCCTTTACCTTTGATCTCTACTTTTGATTCATCACCAAAACGCATGTGGCCTGTCACTTTGGTGTCAAGTGCAACAAATTTACTTCTGTCACCTGTCATATGATTGCTAGCTCCATTGTCACGACACCATGTACTATCTTCGGAATTTTGATCTTCTTTGAGCGTAAGGAATAATGTTGGTTCTTCAACATCTTCACTGTGTACAACAAGATTGTTCTCTTCTTCTTTTGATGTATGACACTCCCAAGAATAATGACCATTCTTTCCATATGAATAGCATTCAATATATTTTTTATCAACTGCTCTTCCTTTTCCATGACCTTGAGAAAAATTTTGATTTCTTCTTTCTTGACAATAATTTTTCTCAACTCTTCCTCTTCCGTAACTACGTCCTTGTACATAGCCTTGACCACGTCGTCATCCTCGGCCTTGTCTTCCACTTTCGTTGGCTTTTCTTTTAGTATTTCACGAAAGTTTTGCTTGCAAGGCATGTTTTGCATGTTCTTGCTTTCCTTTGTCCATCCTTTCTTCATGGGCTCGTAAGGAGCCATTTAACTGATCAATAGACATTGTCTCCAAATCTTTAGATTCTTCAATGGCTACCAACACATGGTTGAATTTTGAGTTGAGAGAACAAAGGATTTTCTAAACAACACGAACATCTTCTAACTTTTCTTCAAGCCTTTTCATTTGGTGCATTGCCACTAGAACTCGAGTGAAATAATCCGAAATGGATTCTATCTCCTTCATTGTTAGAGACTCAAACTCAGCCCTTAGAGTTTGAAGATGCATCTTCTTCACCTTTTCAACTCTCATGACGAAATTTTGAAGAGTATCCTAAACTTTCTTGGCATTGGTTACATCAGCAATCTTCTCAAACATCTCATCATCTAAGCCTTTATGGATGATGGTGAGTGCACATTGATCTTTCTTTCTTTTATTCTCCAATTACTCCTTCTGATTTGCTTCTAGCTTCTCCTCATTTTTTGATTCTATGTAGTCTTTCTCAAAAATTTCCCACACACCTTGAGCACCAAGGATAGCCTTCATTCGAGTTGCCCAATTGTCATAATTGAACCTAGATAGTTGTGGGTATTAGAAGGATAAACTGGTCCCCTTTGAAGACATTTTTTGTAAGTGGCTCTGATACCACTTTGTTGGAAATACGACAATGTACGCACACACACAGACATAGGAAGGAAGAAAAAATATAGAAGGAAGCTGTAAGCTTTGTATTTATGTTTATGTGTTTCTTTTGTCTTACTTTTAATAGCAACAATATAGAGGTTTATATAATGATACAAAGCATCCTAAATTTACCATTTCCAAATAATGAATGGTTTTATCTAGTAATAAAAACATCTAAAACTTATCAATGTCACTTATTGAAATTGTGGTTACAAACCACCCTTCAATTTCTACCATTAATTTATTATCAAGTTTACTTTTTCAACAAGCCTGACCGAAAGTTCTACTTGTCGACAACACCGCGATGTCCTACCGAACCAAAAATTTACTACCTTGAAAAGGCCATCAAAACTAGCCTTTTTGACTACGTGTTTGCGTAATTCTACAACAACCTTGGATGTTCCTATACTGGCGACGTTGTGCCGCTAATTGGCTCAAGGGACAAATGGGCCTTGTTGCTTCTGCCCAATATAACTCATTGTTCATGGGATTGCCAGCATCGAATACTAGTCCTTGGATTGGTTACATAGAACCGGAGAAGCTGATTTCTCAAGTGCTTCTGCATATAAAGCAAACATCCAACTATGGAGGGGTTATGCCGCGGGAGAGATACGCTGATTCTCAAACTAATTACAACGGTAAAATACTGCCTTATGTTTTGAAACCTGAGCTGCAATCTCTGACACCAGTTTGGGACATAGTGTTTGAGAGTGTGTCGGAAGCTTTGTACTACATCTTACCAAAATCATTCTGAGAAGGTTGTATATGTATATGCACCCAAGCTTTGGAGTGACTTGTTACATGTTATGGTATCCTGTATCAAGCTTTCCTTTCCTTGGTGCTATGAATAAGAAACCAACGTGAATCTAAGCATGTTCAATTTGGTCTCATGTGGATTTTGTCGAATAAAGGCTTCCTATAAGGGTTACATTTATTGCCTAGAGTAGAAGATTCAATGCCATGATATATTATGCACACGCGTATATATCTTTTAATTATTTAAAAAAAAATTATGATATCTATCTTAAAAAAAAAAAAAAATCAGCCAATGCGAACGAGTGGATGATTCATCTCATGTAGTGGATATTTTGGTTGGAATAAGGGTTATATTTTATACACCTTGATGGCATGAGGGCCACATCAATTAGCAGTATTGCTATCTTCCTTAGGTCAACTACAATTAAGATTGGTGTGAATAAGACATCCCAATTTTTGTTGTTGGTGTCTTTGCTTTGCTGTACGTGTTCCTCTCCTTTTTGAGAGTCTTGAGCAATGTTCAATAAATATATATATCCAATTTTTTTTGTCTCTGGTGGATAGACATCCTAATGTTTTATTTTATTTTACTTTCTCTTCCTCTCACATTTTGATAGTCTAATAACCATTATTGAAGCACGTGCTGTTGCCTATATAATTATACTAATAGAACCTATAATGCTTTTTTTCGTATGACGTATCACATAAAGAAAAGGAAAGAAAAAGGTAGCGTAATTTAAAAGAAAGAACAGAGGAATGCTTAATTTTATTTAGTATTATTTAATAGGAGGATAGGTAGCTCTTTACACAGGTAGTACCGGTGGACAGAGGCTGAGTTGGATTGGGTTAAGCAAATTTTTCTTTTTAATTCGATCGAGTGGGTTAGGTTAGAGCAAACCATTAGTCCAATATACATTAAAACAAATACTTATATAATCAAATATAATAAATCTAAATGTATATAACATAAAATGTAACATAAATATCAAATCTTTTAATAAGTATAGCAATCCAATATAAATAAATTTTAAAAACATATTTATAACTCTTAGAAGCTTTCAGCATATTTAAATTGTAGTGATTTTCAAGAAAATATATATAAGTCCAAAAAATATAACAAACTAAATGAGCCTATTGAAATTAGTTATCATATATAATATATAAATTGATATAATTATTAACTTTATTTTCAAATTTTCAACATATTTAATATCATCCAAATAATTTACTAGCTTTGTATTATAATAATCTATCAAATACTCTATCAACTTCTTATAGGTGAGTTAGATTAGATTGTATAACTCAAAAATTTTTAAACCCATAACCTAAACCATATCTCATGGGTTATAAAATTTTCAAACTGACCCAACTCGTCTACGCCACCCAACCTATATTTTGTGGGCTTGGGGGGGGGGGGGGTTAAAACATGTGGGTTGGTTGGTTGATCCAACCAAGCCCCACCCCTAATGGAAATGGGTATTATGAGTTAGTGATTATGGTCATTGAAATTGATTGATATGTAGAGATTAGATGATTTTAAAAGTTCTCAAAATTTATCTAATTGACCCCAAAAAATGAAGTTTTTTTTTAATAGAATTACATTATGATCTATTGACCCATTTCTCACAACTCTAACCCCAACGCCCCCACCCCCACCCTAAAACACACACACACATACACACACAAAACTATCTTTCCCATGGAGAAATTCTTGGGTGCTCATGGAATGTTACATAAATTATACTCACAATTAATAATAAAATGTTATTATAGATAAAAGTATAAGTTAGTAATGGGTCCTATCTTAAAATATTATTTTATTATTAATTGCCAGCTCTTCCATGTGGTGCTTCATGACCATCTAAGAATTTCTTTGCTTCGTGTCCCCATCCCCCCATTTTGCCTCCCCACCTACTACTACCCCTATCCCATAGTTTTCTTACGTTGATAATTTAAAATTAGAAAAATAGTATGTGTACATAACATTTCTTAGATATCATATCGACTTACATCCCTATCTACTATTGAATGAGATATAAATTCCACTTGAACTATATTTACACCTCATCTAACGGTAAATAAGGTGTGAATCGTCACGGTATCCAAGAAATATTATGTACACATAATATAACTCTTAAATTATTAGTATGTTTGATTTTTCATTTGCAAAAACTTTTATCTAAAGAGTAATTTGATATTTCCAAATGAAAAATCAAACATCCTATATGTTATCACGTTTTCCAATTTAGGTAATTAAAATCTTTACTTTTTTTTCCCGATATACTGATATACAACTGTATTTGTATTAACTTGTTCTCGGTCAAGTTTGATTTTGTTAAGTAATTGTAAAGAAAAATCACTTCTAAACATAAAAACAGTGAAAAAAAAGGCATGTATCAAAATTTATTAAAACTTTTTAGAAAAAGTTCGTGAGGTTTGTGTTGGAATTAATTGATCCTATGACCGAGGACAAGGTACAAAGTCTAATTGCTGGTAGAATCTATTGTTTCTGCTTGAAACGTGTGTTGAATAAAATTGATGTGGTCAAACAAGATAACCAAATCTAAGAACACTTTCACTAGTAATCAATGGACGTTTGGGCTGCTCAAAATCTTGGGCGCGTGCGCATAAAGTCTCTCCCAACTTTCGCATCTGGACAATATTTTCTACTTTCCAATTGATTATTAATGGTTAATTTTGACCCCAAAAACATTTTTTCTTAGTAAGACGTGATAAATTTTTAGATGTTAACCAGAAAAAGTAAGCATTATGTATTATTCAATGTCTAACACCTTCATTTTTGTAGGTTATCATTCACTTCATTTTTTGTAAAAACTCAGGTGTTGAACATCAAATAATACAGTGCAACTATTTTCTTCTTACAAAAAAATTTTGTAAAAGATTTCTTAACACGAACCATCCTATATATTTTTAAGAGGGCAACCTAAGCAGTAGCAATAAATCAATGCTCACAATTGTTGCAAAAAGTGAAGACCGAAGAAGAAGCTTGAAGTCAATAGGTACGTGGCAAGCATAGACAAAATGAAGGCCTAATAAGCAAAGAATGATTTTATTTCCTCTCATTTGTTCAAAGAAAGACACAATTTGTTTGGTACTTATAATTAATTAACTGTCAATCAGTATTAATTTGTTTTCTCTCGTATAACATAACAGTATCATATCTTGAAATGAAATACAAGAATCCAACTCCAAACAAGCAACATATTTCAGAAATTCCTCAAAGTCGTATTATTCTCGGTCATCTATTATTACTATTACATATATATGAAAGTGTTCACGTAGCACTCAATATGTGTAGGAACGAAACCTACTGAACGTGCTACTTATTCCAAAGATACAGAGTATTTAACTAACCACAAACTAATTAATTAAACACTGCCCTTTATGGCCTTGCTGTAGCCACTTTGAAGATCATTGTACCTGTCCCAAAGCATGACTCCACCGTACTTGGGAGACTTCTTGATAGCAGGGAGAACCTGAGAAGTGAGCACATTAGGAGGAATATAACCACTACCTGCAGCTGCCTGAGACGCTGGTACCCCAAGAAACACTTGTTTAGCTTGACTTGAGGTCCACTGGTTCCATGCACTAACAAGATTGTTAATGTTTCCATTAGCATATTGGCATGGAGGGTTGTTGTAGAACTGAACCCACACATAGTCAAATAGGCCAGTTTTGATGGCAGAATCCAAGTGAGCATCAGGGTATGGGCACTGTGGTGCTGCGGACAAGTACACCTTCCTTTGCTGGCTTTTGCCATTGAGTGCCTTGGCAAGTTCATCCCAGTGTTGCCCTCCACCAGCCTCAATGTCAAAATCAATGCCATCCAACACAGCATCACCCAATGGCCTTGAATTTGATTGTCCTCCAAGGAAATTGTTCCACAGGTAGTTTGCAAGCTGTGTGGCTTCATCAGCTGAGTTGAGGGAGTAGCTTCCAGCACCACCTCCAAGAGAGAGTAGCACCTTGATGCCTTTGCTTTGGCAAGTCTTGATGTCAGTGCTGAACTTTGTGCACCCATTGTTGCTGGGATCACAATGGCCAGCAAGGTTCAATTTTGGGGTTTGGCCATTGCCAAAAGTGGACAAGAAAGCTATGTTCACAAACTGGTAGTTGCCAGTGTTGCAAGCATCTGCCAAGGAGCCTTCGCCGCCGTTTTGGCCCCAGTAGACAGCAATCCCAGCAGCATGGGAGGACCTGAATAGGGAAACGAGCAGCAAAGGCAATAACAGGAGTGAAACTTGTTTGAGGGATGCCATGTTTCTAAGACTCGAACTTGTTCTATTGGCTTCTTAGTTTGGTGCAAGGAACGTAGAGAGGGTGCCATTTTATAGGTGTTGGGGAGGCATGTAATTACAAAATTAGGGGAAGAAATTCGGAGAAACATGCCTTGTTGGTATAAAATTGCTGGCATGTAAGAAGCCTGTAACCCGCATTATATTCTAGTTTAATCTAAAGTTGACTAACTAATTAATTTTTATAGCATTATCTAGTCCAGCTACCTCAAAGGACCGGCAAAACAAAAACTGTAGCACGTTCAAGGTTATTCTCATTGGTGGAACTTTCCAAGCTGAATATGGTATTAGTCACCAATGTTGAAATTTGTATCATAAATTCAGGCGTTAACTGTGGTCCACTGATCGAATTGCGTTATCATATGAAAAAAAATTCAGTCTTTTCAGAGTAAAATACAATTAGATCATTTCATGTTTAACATTTCAACTATACTTTTTTTGGTCATATTTTAACTATACTTTTAATACAATAAATGAGATGTCGAGTATTGAATTACATAAAATAATGCATTTTTTCGTGTTCTGGTAGCGAGTTACATACAAGTATCTCTCGTGTTGTTGACAGATACTTGTATTTGAAAATTACAAATATATCATAGTCCTTATTGGGCACATTATTCTTTACAAAAGAATAATATGATTAACAAATTTTTTATTGTTGAGAGATTAATATATTTGATTCTATTCTTCTCACTGACAAATTTGAAAATTTATCCTTTTATTTTAAGAATACAATATATTCTCATATTAACAATTGAGTTAATAATTTTTTTTTTTTTTGCTTCAGGTGATTTGCTATATACTTTTATTCAATAACATCTCGAATTTGAGTCTTATAAATAAAAAAATATTAACATTAAAAAAATTTTACTCCATAAAAGGTCAATCCAATTTGAGTCAAATTAGTTATATTTTAATAAATTTTAAATATTGATCGTTTAGAACAAAAACAATTGGGATTTTCCTAGCGTTTATGTTTACCAAAGGAATTAAAATCTTTAGATTTGTATAAAGGTTTCATTGGCCTTTTGCAACCACCTATTAAGTCATCCAGCCCCAAAAACATTTCTTGTATCTGATGAAATAACCTAACGTGGAGTTTAAATCTAAATTATTTAAAGTGATGGGTGATTTTAGAGAATTAAATACAACTTACAATTGTTGATGGAAAATAATTAAGAAAATGGATTCTCACATATTTACCTTTGTACTTCATAAAATTTGAAGTAATAATTAATTTTGTATTTTGCTGTAGTAACATACTTTTCGCTTTGGAAGCTTTACATCTAGCAACTTTTATAGGGTAACCTAAGCGGTAGCTATAAATCAATGTTCACAAGTGAAAAAGGAAAATGCATACTTCTACGCAAGGAAAGGCTTTAGAATAAAAAAAAGAGAAGGTCGAGTTTTATCATACATATACATGCTAATCATAAACGCAAGGTAAGCCCAAAAATCAAGTAACAAAAGAATCTGATAACATATCTTTTCACGTACAAATTTTATGTCTTAATTATATACGTAAATGTAAAATGTTATCAGTAAGGGTGTGTATGGTTAGGGATAAAAATTGAGGAGAAAAGATTTTTTATAAATAAATTTTATGTATAATTTTATATATAGAGCTCATTGATGAAAAATTTTTACCTCATTTTTACCCCTTAACCAATCATACCCTAACTATATTCTATTATGAGTCTAAGATTAGGCCCCACCTTCTTGATTAGTTCTTGTGAAAGGTTTTAAGTCTAGATTTCTTGTTCGCTTTGGGTCTTGTTTAAGGTTACTTGGCTCTCTCAGTTCTCGTGATGAAGCTAACGGGTCACTTTTGAGCGCAAGTTCATCGTGTAATATTTAAACTTCACCAACACTTCTAATATCCCGTTAAAAGAAATTGATTAATAAAATTTATATGCAATAAGCTTTTGATAAGCTAATTAACAAGGTGATCAAGTTTTAAATATTGAAAAAGATAATTATTAAAAAAACCTCTTAATCACGATAATATTTGATATATTGATTCACTGCAATACCTATTAAAATATCCTTGTCAAAGACCTCCAAATAAAAAAAAAAAAAAAGGAGAGAGAGAAAGGATAGCTTTTGATAAGTGAGACAAGGAAGACTCAAATTGAAGACAAAGAATCCTCGTACATTCATTAGTGACTTGGCATTGCAATTCCTCCCACAAATTATAGATACAATTTAAATTAATGTGATAAGATTTGAAAGCAACATTAGATATATGGTTTCATTTCCTTTAACACAGGGAGTGATGCTTTTTTATTATTATTATTATTGATATAGAGCATTAATATTTAAAATTTCTCGATTTTAACTAATTTGACTCGAGTTAAACTTATATATTGTGGGGGGAGAAATGCTCTTCACTAGGGGTGGTTTGGGTGCTATTTTAACCCGACTCACTTATTCAAAGATGGGTTGAAATGAACAAACATTTTCTTTCGATTGAACTAAGCCAACCCATTCCACTCATGTTAGGATGAGCAAATTTGGGTTGCGTGGGTTGAGTAAACCCATGAGTTTGATATGCATTAAAAAGTTATTTTCTAAAGCATGTTAAAAAATAGAGTTTAATTTGTATATACTAACAGCATAAAATAGTTTTACATTGTCAACCAATAGAAATATTAGAAAGTGAGAAATCATGGTGGATCCCTCATTATAATGGATGGTTATTTGTATGAGTTGATACTTTCTACTATTTCTATTAGCTAACAATATAAAAATATTTTACATTGTCAATGTATTTAAATTAAATTCAAAAAAATATATTGAAAACAATAATTCTAAATATATATAACATAAATTTTAAGATAAATATCATGTTTTTTTAACATGAATACCAATTATAAGTCTCAATATATAAAAATTTAAGAAAACATACAAAATTCTTAATAGATAGTATACAGAGTCTTAAAAGCTTTCAATAAAGCATACTTTTTTTTTTTTCGCTAGTTTCAAACGACACTCACTGTTAGGAGTGAGTGAAAGAACCAAAATACAAGATATCAAGACTAAGATCCCATCATAGACCCCAACCCACAGTACCCATATATGCTTCCTCTGTATATGCATTATCAAGAGCACATGTATAACGAGTTAAACCGTCTTATAACAAAAGGCACCCCAATACTTGCAATTTTGACCAGGTCACTACTGCATCTATTTTGAATTATTACCTGTATGGTATTACCTCTGCATGCTTCTGTTTTGAATTATTTCATAGCATCACTATAGTTTCGACTCAACCACACCCGGACAAGCATTGATCAGAATCTGCACCTTCTGCTTACACTCTTTGGGGACCGGAGTTGTAAACTGAATTAATCTTGTTGCACTTTTATTTTACTTCATGACATGCAGCTTGTAAAGTTCTATTACTGACACCATTGGCAGATCGGGTTTAACTGCATATCCACATGTAATGCTCCCCTTTACAATTGATATTGCTTTCTGATATGACGTCTCTTAATTCCATTCTTGTACCGGCACTGTATACCACCACCGCTACTTTTCCTGTAGGTCATGCAACATCTTGCACCAAACCTTCTAAAACTTGATATGGAGCACACAGCACACACAAAACGACACAAACCAAGTAACTATAGCAGTGTTAGACATCAATCTAAAATGGGAAAGTCAAGTATGCACTTAACCAATCATACGTAGATTTATGCCCAACACAACTAAATGCATAGTCCACTAAACTTTACAAAATACTTTCTTTCCTATCCTCACTATCTAACCTTTCTTTTCTTCACTCACCACCCCTCTCTCACAAGTATCTGCAGTAGATCCTGACACCTACTAATGTCTCCATGACATCTTGCTACAAAAAGCTCTCACAATTGTATTCCTAATTCTCTTATTTATTTTCTTTTTCCTTTAACTCTTGTTTTCTATATTTTTTTTCTCTTTTTTTTTCACTCTCTCTCAAATTTTACCTCATTCTCTTTCACTCTCCACTCTTTTTCTCTTTTTCTATTTTTCGTTCTGCCTTGTTCTATTTTCTTTTTCCAATTTTCACTCTTCTCTCTTGTTTATCATATTCTTTTCCAGCCTATTCATTCCATCAGCCCCTCAACTTTTGACAGCACATTTGACTATAAACGACCATTGTGACCCAATCAACGAAAATACACAATTAGTACCCTGAATACTATATACAATCAATGGAAACACCTCCACAACACCAGCTAATCTTACTTTTGTTGATTCCCTGCTTCATTATACCGACATACACACAGCTTATACTACAAGAGGTAGCAAAAGCATGATGCCACCGCCTTTTACCATCCAACTCCGAATAACAGAAAATGGTCATCTTTTAACAATCTACTGACATCCACTTAACCCCCAGCCCCGAGCTATGCCTGATCCACCACTCCCCACCCCTCATCCTTCACATTAAGCCCGCATTACCACACCGTATTCACCTACCAAATTTGTTACTGGCTTTGCTTGACCTAACACATAGTTCCATCCCAGTATTTCCACCACACCACAACAGATATCCTTCACATTAAGACCTTCAATACCAAAACTTATACGCTCACCAAGATGCTCACTAACTCTGATAGACCTAACACAAGCAGCTGCCTAATTTTAGCTGCTAAACCCTCAAAATTTGATTTTTATATATATATGTCTTTATATATATAATTTCCTAGAAAGCACATCCTCTATTCTTCTATTCCTCTCTTTTCTTCTCTTTCTTCTCAGCCTTTTCTTCCTACGTTTTCCTGTCCACTCCCTTATTCTTATTTCTTTTTTCTTTTCTATTTCTCCTTTTTTCTCCTCCTCCTTTTTTTTCTTGTCTTTCCTTTTACTTTTTACTTTTTCCTTTTCTTTAATTTTCCTTTTGATCTTTTTCCTTTTTTCTGTTTCTCATTTCGTTCCCCCTAAACACTTAAAAATTGTATCAGCACCACATGGATAACCGAAACTGTGGATCCCGATTCATCCTGTTCATTTATTAACATAAAATGTGAGAACTCATAATAGAATTAGAATGCAGCCCTGAGCTCCTTCGTTCGTGGAAATCATACATTGTTATCTTGCACAAACTTACACATCAAGTGATTTTTATAAATCATATCAAACATAGGCACATAATTCGACACCAAACTGATATTTGATAACACAGTCACCTCAAAATAACAACACTTATCTTGCTGTCTCTATAAATCATTCCATGCTACTCTCATCACACCATTGATTAAACCAAAATTGTGCCATTTCCAGAGCCTCCTCTTTTGATATGTTTTTCTTTTCAAAAATGACCAAATTCCGACACCTCCATATGGTCCATACTACCACAAAAAAAGCAATCCACCAACCTTTCTTCCTTGGGCCATTTAACTTAATTTGCGTCCATGACTCAAAGTAGCCTTTTTTGGTCTAATGGAAATACCCAACTGATATTCCATTCCTGCAACCAAAAATGCCACAAGTACCATGCATATTCACAGCTGTAAAAAGGGTGTTTATGATTCTCAGCATATTTTTTACAAAATGTGCAATTAACCTGATCCTACAATAGAATGCCCAACCTATTTAATCTAACCTTTGTGTTAACTCTTCCCAATAGCACAAACCAGGTTAGGATTTCTACTTTCGGGGGGACCAAGCCTTTCCAAATTGATTTTGTAAAATTAAAGGCATTATAACCATTTGAATGTACCCTCTTTTCCCATATCATATTGGTAATTGATTTTATTGAGAATTCCTTTTCTTTGTCCAACTTTCAAATTAACCTATCAATGGTATAGCTGTTTAGATGCATCCGTGTCGAGACTTGGTTCATTTCATCCAACACCTCCAATTCCCATTGAAAAAGATTTCATCTCCACTGGAAGCTCTAAATCCATCGAAGCCCATCCTAGGAACCACATTTTCTAACACAACATTCTTTTTGGATCGATAAAGAGAATAATCTCAGAAATATGTCTTTTAAAATTCCATCTTCTATCTGTCTATCCCACCAAAATCTTGCTTTTGTTCCATTCCCCAGTTCCAACCTTATTCCCTGATTCATCAACTCCAACAATTCATTATCGTCAAAGTTAACACTACATATTCCAGCCCAAATATCCCCATTCTGCTTAATTTGTTGTTGAGATAGTGGTTTTTCCATATACTTAAGTTGTAAAAAGGTAACAAGTTACATAAGTCAATTGAAGTCAATATCATCACATATAATATATGGATTGACATAATTAGATATTGCACTATCAATCTTTTCAGGATAGTTGCTCTCATCCAAACGATTCATTGAATTTTCAAATAAATGATATGATAAATAGTTCAACAACTTACCTCATGACTCAGCATGGCCTTTTTCCTTTTTAAATAAGTCTTTAAGTCAAATTTGCTTAAGTTATCAACTAGATACGGCAAGCTAACAAATCTCACTATAATCGGGCTTGGTATATTGTAGTATACGTCGATAAGTTTTGCTGAAAAAGCTAAGTGGGTATTTACAATCATTCAAAAGTGAATAACAGCGGCAATTGTAATAAAAGATTTTGATCATTTAACATTTTCCATTTTTAGGTTCAATTGTACGTTTTGGCCACTGCCAAAAGTGGACAAGCTATGTTCACCAATTGGTAGTTGCCACTGTTGCAATAGCATATCTGCCAAGGAGCCTTCATTGGTGTTCTTTGACCCCAATAGATAGCAAATCCAGCAGCATGGGACGCTTGAATAGGGAAAAGAGCAACGGAGGCAATAATATAACTAAGACTATTTTGAGGGCGGCCGCCATCTTTCTATTCTCCACCTTGTTCTATTATCTTTTTGGTTTGGTTCAAAGAATGCAAAGATGGTGCCCTCAATTTATAGGTGTTTGAGAGGACATATAAGTGAGATTACTTGGTTAATTAGGGGAAAATATTGGTGATATTGATGTAGTTATATAAGTTAGCTATAAGTTTGTTACTCGGGTAGTTATAGTTAGATCACTATTGTTAGTAGTTAGTTAGAATGCTACTGGTAATGTACAGGGATAAATAACTGATGTAGTTGTACTCTCAATATCATATTGAATTCATTACAGAATTCTCAGATAACTTTTCTTCCTCTCTGCCCCAGATACACCTTTCCTTTCTTCTTGATCTCCATTTCGTGTGATCTAAAATTCTAATAGAAAATTTTATAAGAATCGTGCCTTGTTGGTAAGACAATCTAAGAATGTAAGAAACATGTAATTAATCTCCCACATTCTAATCTAAAGTCCTCTTGACTAATTAATTTAAATAACATTATCTAGTCTTGCTCAAAAGGGACCGGCAAAACAGAAACTTAGTATGTTTAAGGATATTCTCATTGGTGGAACGTTCCAAGCTAAAAATGGCAGTAGCCTAGCCATCAATGTTGAAATATGTATCATAAATTCGGGCATATAATGTGGGAAACTGATTGATTTGCCTAATCATCATCATAGCTGGAAGTTTGTAGAGTTTAAGGCAAATGAAGCCTCTAATAGTAAAAGAGGGAAAATCTTGGACGGCGCTGACGATTTGTATTGCCTTGGTTTTCTACCATGGGGATCAGCGGACGTGTCTATTTGATATCCTCTTCTTTTGCAAAGGAAGTGCACCTGCTCTGCATTGTGTTTATGTTGTGTTATGAGTTGCATTCGATTGTTGGATTTTTTTGTTAATGAGTCCTATACGAAAACAAAAAAAATTCAACTCACACAACCTAACTCATATTGACTTGAAGAATTATTTTTATGACTTATGTATTATTTTTCACGTTCTTGAAAAGCTTTTATGACTTACGTAAATTTTCTTGAAAAGTTCTAGGATCTATGGATGTTTTTCCTAAATTTATGTATATTGAGATTTATATTTGTTGTGCTTGTTAAAAGATTTAAAATATTTATAACACTTTTGTTGTATATATTTAGATTAATTATATTTGATTATATATTTTGACATATTTTAACAAGTAAATTTTTAATATATATATATATATATATTGGATTCATAAATTTAACTCAATCTAGCTTACTCATAAATAGATTGAGTCAGGTCGGGTTCAGGGAAAAATTTTATTCAAACCAACTCAAATCAACTCATCGTTTGAATGAGCATATAGATTGAGTCAAAAAAATTCTCCAAATCTATCCAACCCAATCCAATCCACAAATACCCCTAGGGGGAGTAGGGATGGATGGCATCAAGGCAAGTATGAACTTATAATTTATAATACTCAAATAAAAGATTTGCGATTTACAATTTATAATGAACTTACAAAATATAATTAAAAATATCAGACTCAATTCACAAATTTGTGACAGCATATTTAACATTATGAAGACAAGAGGAGGACTTATTGAGATTGGGTTTAATAGAAGGGACTAGTTACCCACAAGATGGCAAGCATCTGACTCTATCTTGAATAGAATTGCTTCTAGTAGATGATACATATGAAAAATAAAAAAAGTAGAATTTTTTTAGAGTATTCAATAATGAAAAAGTAAAAATTCTGTTTTTTATATGATGTTTTCATGTTTTGAATTCTTAACATATATAGTCTTAGAACACTTCTCAAAAATGCTTTTGGTATGACCTCCGAAACATAGTTTCTAAATCATAACCTTTTAAGGGTAGGGTACAAATTAGTCAAAAGTCAATATCGTGAATTTTTTTTATAACTAATTGTGGAAGAAGTATTGAAAAGATTTGTAATGATGTAGATGATAAAATTAACAATTAGTTTTGCTAAACCCATAAAATTATACATACAGCCTTCTTAGATTATGATCCACGTTATTTTTAAGATCGCTTGTTATAAAAGAAATCTTAGTGAACATTCTAGATAAATTCAAGAGAAAATACAGAAAAATATATAACTAATTAAAGGAAATGTTGTTGAATATTTGATCTAGGAATGCTGATCTCAATCCCAAGGAAGAAGGGTATACAATTCAAATAGTCAAAGACTTGTTCTTCATATATTATCGAATGATGCTTTCAACTTAACTCTATAAAATGCTCCCTCCATTTTAATATTTTTGTTAATTTGATTAAAACAATATATTTGAAAATCAATATATCTAAATAAAAATGGGGGGAGTGCTAAAAACTTCAAGCTATGGCGGACGATCAGGCAACTCGAATATACTCGATCAGCTCCCCACATATTACGCCTTAATTTATGGCATAAATTTCAACATTGGCGGCTACTATCATTTTCAGCTTGGAACGTTTCCCCACATTGAAGGAAAAAAAAATTATTAACTTCGAAAGCAGCCATGCATCCCAATACTTGAGCACTAATGAGAATATCCGTGTAACATGTCTATTTTTGAATAAGTGTTACTTTTAAGATGTACATATAAATTAAAAAATATTAAATAAATCTCAATTTTAGATATATTAGAGTGTATTTTATACAATTATTCCCTCTCATTTAATTCTCTCTTTTTCTTAATAATCTTCCCGCTTGTTCATATCTTCTTTTTAATAAAGATAAAGTAGAGAAAAATAATTAATACTTTATAAATTTTTTAAGGAAACAGATAGTTGTAAAAAAATAAAAAATAATAATTTTAAAAAGTTGCAATTATTTAAAAATGGGGGTATTTGTTATGCCTGTCCCTTGTAAGCTTGTCTTGATAATGCTATTTTACTCAGTCAAGAGGGATATGGTCTAATGTGCTAAATGGCGGGCTTCTTACTTTTCCTTTCTCAGAGGAATGCAAGCAATTTTATACCAACAAGGCACGTTTCTCGCAATTTCTTCCCCCAACTTTTGTACTTACATGCCCCTCCAACACCTATAAAACGGTACCCTCTCTACATTCCTTGAACCAAACCAATAAGCTAATAGCACAAATTCGAGTCATAGAAACATGGCATCCTTCAAACAAGTTTCAGTCCTATTGTTACCTGTATTGCTCCTTTCCCTATTCAGGTCCTCTCATGCTGCTGGGTCGATTGCAGTCTACTGGGGCCAAAACGGCGGCGAAGGCTCCTTGGCAGATGCTTGCAACACTGGCAACTACCAGTTTGTGAACATAGCTTTCTTGTCCACTTTTGGCAATGGCCAAACCCCACAATTGAACCTTGCTGGCCATTGTGATCCCAGCAACAATGGTTGCGCTGGGATAGGCAATGACATCAAGACTTGCCAAGGCAAAGGCATCAAGGTGCTCCTCTCCCTTGGAGGTGGTGCTGGAAGCTACTCTCTCAACTCAGCTGATGAGGCCACACAGCTTGCAAACTACCTGTGGAACAATTTCCTTGGAGGACAATCAAGTTCAAGGCCATTGGGTGATGCTCAGTTGGACGGCATTGATTTTGACATTGAGGCTGGTGGAGGGCAACACTGGGATGAGCTTGCCAAGGCACTCAATGGCTTCAGCCAGCAAAAGAGGGTGTACTTGTCTGCAGCACCACAATGTCCATACCCTGATGCCCACTTGGATTCTGCCATCCAAACTGGCCTATTTGACTATGTGTGGGTTCAGTTCTACAACAACCCTCCGTGCCAATATGCTAATGGTAACATTAACAATCTTGTTAGTGCATGGAACCAGTGGACCTCAAGTCAAGCTAAACAAGTGTTTTTGGGGGTACCAGCGTCTCAGGCAGCTGCAGGTAGCGGTTATATTCCTCCTGATGTGCTCACTTCCCAGGTTCTTCCTGCGATCAAGAATTCTCCCAAGTACGGCGGAGTTATGCTTTGGGACAGATACAATGATCTCCAAAATGGTTACAGTAATGCCATCAAGGGCAGTGTTTAATTAATCAGTTTGAGGTTAATAAAATAGTCATCTGCATCTTTGGAATAAGTAGCACCTTCAGTAGGTTTTGCTCCTACACATATTGAGTGCTACGTGAACACTTTCATGCATATGTAATAGTAATAATCGATGACCAAGAACAGTACGACTATGAGAAATTTCTGGAATATGCTGCTTATTTGGATTTGGACTCCTGTATTTCATTTCAAGATATGTTAATTATCCAAAATACTAAGTAGTATGAAAACTTTCTGCACGAAATCATGTTCGAAGCATTTCAGCCGTAGATTTTTTTTTTTTTTACCTTTTACTTTTTTATTTTTTATTTTTTTATTTATTGAAATATTAAATAACCACCACATGCTATTTCTTCGTAAATTTTCAACGAAAAAAATTTCGTAACATATAGCAGCGCTCATGTTAATTAATACTGATCGACAGTTAATTAATTATAAGTACCAAACGAATTGTGTCTTTCCTTAACCAGACGAGAGGAAATAAAATCCTTCATTCTTTGCTTATTAGGCTTTCATGTGTCAGTGCTTACCACGTATCAATTTTGATTTCAAGCTTCTTTCTTTAACCTTCTCTTTTTGCATCAATTGTGAGCATTGATTTGTTCCTACCGTTTAGGTTACCCTCTTAAAACTATATAGTTTACTTCGTGCTAAGAAATCTTTCACCGAAAGAAATTTAGGTATTCTAAGGTAAGAAAAATATAGTTGCACTA
Source organism: Pterocarpus santalinus (assembly GCA_031439595.1). NCBI lineage: Eukaryota > Viridiplantae > Streptophyta > Magnoliopsida > Fabales > Fabaceae > Pterocarpus > Pterocarpus santalinus. The sequence goes on from CM062526.1 coordinate 53,819,662, forward strand.
TATTATTCGATGTTCAACACCTGAGTTTTTGTTTTCAAGTGTTGAACAATGATAACCTATATACAATGTCAGATGAGCCCATATCACGTTGGTCTTTGCTTGTGCCTTGGTCTTGGGAGGCCCGAACAAATGAAATTGAAGCAGTAAGGGAGGCAGCGCTGCAGCGGTGGAATTGACGGTGTTTTGGGCTGTTTCAATGGAACATATTTCCGACCAAAAAAACAAAAGGATTATTTTTCTAGTCTCCCTGCTTGAGCCTTTGACTTTCAAATTTATCATTGATTAATAGTTAATTTTGCCCTATGAAGCATAGATACTGATACGGATACAAAATACGACACGATCCAGTACAAACTCGGACGACACGCTAAAGTTTAAAAATTATAGGACACGGACACAAATACATATAATTAAAAGTTTAAAGAAAAAGATTCATTATTATATAATATCATTTATATAAACCTTTCTTATGTCTTATTTTCTTTATTCAATATTAGAAATTATTTAAAAAATTTAAAATAACTCAAATTTTATGTATTATTTCATTTTTCAAATTTTAAATAATTTTATTTATATTGTGCCTTTCTATATTGAAGTCAGACACATGTGTCATCTGTGTGTCATGCAAAATCTGATACAGACACGTGTCTGACACATAGACACACAACACAAATGGTGTGTCTGTACTTCATAGATTTTGACCGTTTTTTCTTTTGGGTAATTGGTGCCTGAGATTTAAATCTAAGACTTGATATATACTATCAAATGCTCTCACCATTAAGCTATTTGTAGTGACTTAAAAACATTTCTTTTAATAAAACATAAGAAATTCTTAGATGTTTTAAAACAAGAAAAACTAGATATTACGTATGATTAATGTCAAACTTTAACATTTCTAAGTTATCATTAATATTCATTATTTCTCATTTTAATAACTTCATTTTTAATGTAAAAAAGATGTTAAACATCGCACAATACAATATATAACTAGTTTTTCCTTCAAAAGATACCTAGGAATATTTTTAAAACATTTCTTAACACATGAAGTAAGCTTTGTATTTTTAAGAGGGTAACCTTATCAGTAGCAATAAATCAATGCACACGCTACAATATAATATAATTGAGAGTTATATTATTAAAATTCTTCACATTGTCTATATACAACATTTGTAGAAAACATTACTAAAGAGTTTTAGTAGTTTTTTATATTTTTGGCAATATGTTTTAAATTTTATAATTTTGATAAATGTTGCTAAAAACTAAATACATAGTAGTGAAACAATTGATGTAAAAAGAGAAGGCTAAAGAAGAAGCTTGAAGTCAAAATTGATACATGATAAGCATACACAAAATGAAAGCCTACTAATCAAAGAATAATGAAGGATTTTGTTTTCCTCTAATTTATTTTGATAACATATTTCAAAAAAAAAAAAAAGAAAGACACAATTTGTTTGGTACTTATAATCATGTCTATTTGTATTATGTGAATATCATTAATTTGTTTTTCTCTCTTAAATAGAACAGTATCATAAAATGAAATACAAGAATCCAAATCCAAACAAAAATGATAAGGAGCAACATGTTTCAGAAATTCCTCAAAGTCATGTTATTCTTGGTCATCTATTATTACTAGTCCCCCATAAATTGGCGAGAATCCAGCTGTATTTTAAATAAAATTATCTTAAATAAAATTACTTTTATCGGATAATACATGCGAAAAATCAAAAAGTAGAGTTTTTTAGAGTATTCAATAATGAAAAAGTAAAAATTATACTTTTTATATGAAGATTTCATTTTTTGAATTCATAACATATAGAGGATGTATTTGTTTGAGTTTTTTGGCCAAAGAATTATTTTTTTCATTAAAAAAAAAAAAGTTTTTGTATGTTTGGATATCTTTTTAAAAATAATCAGATTCTCAAAAAAAAAATATTTTCAGCTTTTTTATAAAAACTAAAAAAAGTAGCTTATGAAAAAAAATATCAATTTTTAACTTTTTCAGCTATATATAAAATTTTAGTTTCAAAATTAATTTTTAAAAAGTTGAAATAAATGCACCTATAGCCTTAGAACACTTCTTAAAAATGCTTTTGGCATGGCCTTTTAAATATAGTTTCTGAATCATAAACCTTCTTTCAAAGGTAGAGTACAAATCATCAAAAGTCAATATCCTGAATTTTTATAACTAACAGTGAAAGAAGTATTGAAAAGATTTGTAATGATGCAGATGATAAAATTAACAATTAGTTTTGCTAAACCCATAAAATTATATATACAGCCTTCTAAATTATGATCCATTTTATTTTTAAGATCGCTTGTTATGAAAGAAATCTTAGTGAACATTCTACATAAATTTATGAGAAAATACAGTAAAATTACGTAACTAATTAAAGGAAACGTTGTTGAATATTTGACCTAGGAATGCTGATCTCAATCCCAAGGAAGAAGGGTATACAATTCAAATCGTCAAAGACTTGTTATTGATGATCGAATGATGCTTTCGATTGAACTCTGCAAAGTACTACAAACTTCAAGCTTTGGCCTACGATCAGGCAACTCAAATATACTTGATCAGTTCCCCACATGGTACGCCTTAATTTATGACATAAATTTCAACATTGGCTGCTACTATAATTTTAAGCTTGGAACGTTTCCCCACATTGGGAAAAAAAAAAGAAAAAAAATTATTAACTCCGAGAGCAGCCATGCATCCCAATACTTGACCACTAATGAGAATATCCGTATAACATGTCTATTTTTGAATAGGTGTTACTTTTTAAGATGTACATATAAATTAAAAAAATAAAATAGATCCCAATTTTAGATATATTAGAGTGTATTTGATACGATTATTCCCTATCATTTAATTCTCTCTTTTTTTTTAATATTCTTTCCATTTATTCATATCTTCTATTTAATAAAGGTAAAATAGAGAAAAATAATTAATACTTTATAAATTTTTTAAGATAACAGGTAGTTGTAAAAAAATAATTTTTTCTTTTAGAAAGTTACCATTATTTAAAGGAATCTCCTTTGGTACCCTTGTTTTTATAAGCATACTGGTATCCTTTTATATTTTAATTGTTGTAATTAAATCATAGATATTAAATATAATTAAAAATAATTAAAAATATTTAATAATTTAAGTTAATAGAATATATGATAAATTCTTAACCACAAATAATTAATGAGTACAACTACCCTTGAATTTTATAGAGGTATCCAATAAATCCCCTGATTCAAAAATGGGGAGTATTTGTTTTGCCGGTACCTTGTAAGCTTGACTTGATAAGGCTGTAGACTAGAATGTGGCAAATTGCACGCTTCTTACTTTTCCTTCCTCAGAGGAATACAAGCAATTTTATACCAGCAAGGCACGTTTCTCCAAATTTCCTTCCCCAACTTTTGTACTCACATGGCCCCCCAACACCAATAAAATGGTACCCTCTCTACGTTCCTTGAACCAAACCAGGAAGCCATTAGCCAATAGAGCAAGTTCGAGTTTTAGAAACATGGCAGCCCTCAAACAAGTTTCAGTCCTATTATTGCCTCTATTGCTCCTTTCCCTGTTCAGGTCCTCTCATGCTGCAGGGTCGATTGCAGTCTATTGGGGCCAAAACGGCGGTGAAGGCTCCTTGGCAGATGCTTGCAACACTGGCAACTACCAGTTTGTGAACATAGCTTTCTTGTCCACTTTTGGCAATGGGCAAAACCCACAATTGAACCTTGCTGGCCATTGTGATCCCAGCAACAATGGTTGCGCAGGGATAAGCAATGACATCAAGACTTGCCAAGGCAAAGGCATCAAGGTGCTACTCTCCCTTGGAGGTGGTGCTGGAAGCTACTCTCTCAACTCATCTGATGAGGCCACACAGCTTGCAAACTACCTGTGGAACAATTTCCTTGGAGGACAATCAAATTCAAGGCCATTGGGTGATGCTCAGTTGGATGGCATTGATTTTGACATTGAGGCTGGTGGAGGGCAACACTGGGATGAGCTTGCCAAGGCACTCAATGGCTTCAGCCAGCAAAAGAGGGTGTACTTATCTGCAGCACCACAATGTCCATACCCTGATGCCCACTTGGATTCTGCCATCAAAACTGGCCTATTTGACTATGTGTGGGTACAGTTCTACAACAACCCTCCGTGCCAATATGCTAATGGAAGCATTAACAATCTTGTTAGTGCATGGAACCAGTGGACCTCGAGTCAAGCTAAACAAGTGTTTTTGGGGATACCAGGGTCTCCTGCGGCCGCTCCAAATGGTGGTTATATTCCTCCTGGTGTGCTAATTTCTCAGGTTCTTCCTGCTATTAAAAATTCTCCCAAGTACGGTGGAGTCATGATTTGGGACAGATACTATGATGGTCAAAATCTTTACAGTAATGCCATTAAGGGCAGTGTTTAATTAATTAGTTTGAGGTTAGTTAAATAGTTATCTATATCTTTGGAATAAGTAGCACCTTCAGCAGGTTTTGTTCCTACACATATTGAGTGCTATGTGAACACTGTTAGTCTAAGTAAACCGAGCTTATCTCTTAATCATTTCTTTGAATACTCAAAGCAAAAGAGCTTACGCCTTTTAGCCTGCAAGATCACCGCCATTGTGTGCAAGAAGAGTTCATGAAGAAATTGCTTATTTGAAGATAAATTGCAGACCAAGTTGCAGCTGTGCACGTAGAAAATTCATGAGCACTTCTAATCCTTCGACTTAGTGAAGTTTGATGGCTCAATCCACCGTTATTGTTTCTTCTTAGATATTAAGTAATAGTATTATTTTATTGTGTGCCTGTATAAAGGCCTCTGTGCGTGGTTTTGTAATATCATGATTAATGGTGTGTTTTGTGAATAAAACCTCTTCTTCCTCTACAAGTGCATGAGTGTGAGTGTGAGAAAATTATGTTGAGAGTTATTGTGTGTGTGTGATATCAAATTGGTATCAGAGCCTAGTTAATTTAGTGCCAATTCGTTTTAGTGAGTTTGTAAGAAACGAAAGAATTCTCATATTTTTTTTTTTTCTAGAAAGCCATCATGGTAAACAATTTCAATATTATTAGGTCAAGTCTCACGATAGATGGGAAATTAGATGATAATTATTGGGAGATTTTGATGTCTATCCACTTGAAAGCTCACAATATTTGGAGCCTTGTTAAGCCAAGTTTACAAAAAGGAGTTGATGCTTCTTCCCATAGACGAGATCAATTGACGCTATCTCAAATTTATCAAGATGTACACTATTCAGTGTTTGGTAAAATTGCTAATGCCAAAACTACTAAAGAAGCATGGAGAATTTTGAAGCTATCTTATAAAGGTGTTGATAAGGCACAAAAATCTAAGCTACAGTCTTTACATTGACAGTATGAAAGATATGAGATGTCTAGCTCAGAAACTGTTGAGTAATATTTTTCCTGTGTTACTGACCTTGTCAATAAGATGAGAGTCTATGGAGAAGAAATTCCAAATAGCAAGCAGTGGAGAAAATTCTCCGCACCATGCCAATAAAGTATGATCATGTGGTGACTACAATATTAGAGTCCCACGATATAGATGTGATGACAATTGCAGAGTTGTAGGAAAGTATAGAAAGTCACATTAGAAAAATTTCAAAGAAAACAAAAAAAAAAAAACCAATAGATGAAGCCCTGAAGAGCAGGGTGAATTTAACTAATGGTGCCGACAAGCCATGATCGGGAAGGAAGAGGTCGTGGCTACAACAATCAAGGCAGAGGAAGAGGTCATGGTAATAATTTCAATCAAGGAAGAGGCAATAATTTTAGACCATCAAGTCAAGGAAGAAGTGGAAATAATTTTGGACCTACTAGTTAAGGAAAAGGAAAAGCCAGCTATTACCAAGAAAGAATCAATTTTAATTGCCTCCATTGTGAAAAGTATAGACACAATGGTGCAGATTGCAAATTTAGATTCATGAACCAGAACAACTTCAACTCTCAAATAGACATTGCCGAAAATCAGTATCAAAATATCAGTGAGAATTCTAATCAAAGTTTGTTCTTGACAAACAATTCATGTATTGGAGATGAAAATACACGGTATTTGGATATTGGTTGTAGTAATCATATGTGTGGTAGAAAGGAATTATTTTCCTCACTAGATGAATAAATAAAATCATCAATGAGATTTGGTAATAATACAGATATTTCTATTCTGGGAAAAAGTCGGATATCAATTAGATTGAAAGATGGCTCTCACAACTCTATTTATGATATATTTTATAATCTTGGCCATCATTACAATTTGTTGAGTATGGGACAGTTGTGAGATAAAGGATATAATATGTGGATTCATTAATGATATTGCATCATATATGACAAGAATGGTAGATTCATTGCAAGCTAAAAATGACTCCAAGTCGTCTTTTCCCATTGAAAATTCAATATGATAAGTTTTATTACTTAAGCTCTATGATACCTGATGATACTTTGCTGTGCCATATGCATTTTGGGCATTTTCACTTTTCTGGATTGAATTATTTGTCAAGGAAAACAACTTGTTTCTGGTTTGTCGATTGTCCATATTCGTAATTATGTAGGTGAGACTTATCAATTCGGAAAGAAGCACGAGAAACATTCCCTATTGGAAAATCATGGAAAGCAAAAAAGTTGTTAGAGATTGTGCACTTAGATTTGTGCACTGTTGAAGTTCTATCTAATGGCAGTATGTATTTTATTATGTTTATTGATGATTTTAGCAGAAAAACTTTGGTGTATTTTCTAAAGTAGAAATCAAAAGCTTGTGATGCCTTCAAAGCATTCAAAGCATTTGTAGAGAAACAAAGTGGCTATAGAATAAAGATTCTGAGAATAGATAGAGGGTAAGAATATCTTAGTTGCACAGATTTCTTCAAGCAGCATGGAATTCAACACCAACTAACAACTAGATATACTTCTCAATAAAATGGAGTAGCTAAAAGAAAGAACAAAACTATCATGGATATAGTCAGATGCATGTTAAAGTTTAAACAACTGCCAAAAGAATTTTGGGCAAAAGCAGTTGCTACTATATTCTATATTTTGAACAAGTGCCCAACAAGAAGTGTTTGTGACAAGACTCCTGAAGAAACTTGGAGTGGAAGGAAACCATCAATTCATCATTTCAGAGTTTTTGAGTGTATTGCTTATACTCATATTCCAGATCAATTAAGGAAGAAATTAGATAATAAAGGTGAAAATGCATTTTTATTGGTTATAGTATAGATTCAAAGGCATACAAGTTTTGTATAATCCAGAAACAAAGAAAGTGATCATCAACAGAGATGTGACATTTGATGAAAAAGGAATGTAGGACTGGTCTTCCAAAGCTGAGGAGCAACCAATAATGATACCAAATAATTATGAAAAGGAAGATGGACAAGCAAGCACATCAACTCAACTAGAAACATCCAAACGACCTCAGAGAAATCGTAGACCACCAGCCAGATTAGAAGATTATGTTATGAGCAATGATAATAATATTATCAACTTTGCTCTATTTGCAGATTATGAACCAGTGAATTTTGAAGAAAAATCTAATGATGAGAATTGGAGGAAAGCCATGGATGAAGAAATTCATGTAATTGAGAAGAACGATACATGGGAGCCAACTGATTTACCTACAGATAAGAAGCCAATTGGAGTGAAATGGGTTTATAAGACAAAGTATAAGCCTACTGGTGAGATTGATTATTTTAAAGCCAAATTAGTTGCAAAAGAGTATAAGCAAAAGCCAGGTATTGATTATTTTGAAGTATTTGCACCCATTGTCAGATTAGACACAATTCATATGATCATTTCTCTTTCTGTTTAAAATAAGTGGAAGATATATCAGATAGATGTTAAATCAACATTACTAAATGGTACTTTAGAGGAAAAAGTATATGTTCAGCAGCCTATAGGTTATGTGATCCTTGGAATAGACGATAAAGTTTAGAGATTGAAGAAAGCGTTGTATGGCTTAAAATAGGCACCAAGAGCATGGTACAAAAAAAAAAAATTGACTCCTATTTTATTAAGAATAGTTTTCAAAGATGTCCATATGAGCATACTCTGTATATTAAGTTCATTGAGTCTGGTGATATTTTGATCATGTATCTTTATGTTGATGATTTGATTTTCATTAGCAACAATTTGAAGATGATTACAGAATTCAGGGAAGCTATGGTGAAACATTTTGAAATAACTAACGTGGGCTTGATGTCTTATTTTCTCGGCATCAAAGTTGTTCAAAAGAATGATAGAATTTTTATTTCTCAAAAGAAATATGTTAGTGATATTTTGAAGAGATTTCAGATGAAAAATTCAAAGTTAGTGTCTACTCCAATTGAAGAAAAGTTGAAGCTGATAAGAGAAGATAAAAGAAGAGCTATAAATCTCACTTATTATAAAAGTGTGATAAGAAGTCTGAGATATTTGATTGCAACAAGCCAAATATTATTTTTGAAGTCAGATTACTTAGCCGATTTATGGAGTAACCGTGTGCCTGTCATTTACAAGCAGCAAAAAGGATTCTTCGATATATTAAAGGTACTTTAAATAATGGAATTTTTTCTGAGAATACTGATGATGTGAAGCTTATTGGATACGCGAACAGTAATTGGGCTGGTGATGTAGAAACAAGAAAGCAGAATATATAGCAGCTGCAAGTTATGCTACACAGGTGGTTAAGAAGAATTCTTGAGACATTGATCCAGAAACAGAATACTCCTACACCAATATATTGTGATAATAAGTCAGCTATTGCACTTTACAAAAATCCAGTGTTCCATGGGAGGTCTAAACACATAGACATCCGATTCCACAAAATTCAAGAATTGGTCAACCAGAAAGAAGTGTTGATTGATTGTTGCCCTACTGAAGAATAAGTAGCAAATATTTTTACAAAGCCATTGAAAATTGAAGTATTTTACAAGTTGAAGAAGATGCTTGGAATGATTAATTCTACAAGCTTAGTTTAAAGGAGGCAATGTTAGTCTAAGTAAACCAAGCTTATCTCTTAATCATTTCTTTGAATAGTCAAAGCAAAAGAGCTTACGCCTTTCAGCATGCAAGATCACTGTCGTCTTGTGCACGGAGAGCTCATGAAGAAATTGCTTTCTATTTGAAGATAAATTGCAAACCAAGTTGCAGCTGTACACGTAGAAAGTTCATGAGCATTTCTAATCTTTTGACTTAGTCAAGATTGATGGCTCAATCCACCGCCATTGTATCTTCTTAGACATTAAGTAATAGTATTATTTTATTGTAGAATCTTGCCTACATAAAGACCTCTGTACGTGGTTTTGTAGTATCATGATTAATGGTGTGTTCTGTGAATAAAAGCTCTTCTTCCTCTATAAGTCCATGAGTGAGTGTAAGAAAATTATGTTGAGAGTTATTACGTGTATGTGATATCAAACACTTCATGTATATGTAATAGTAATAATAGATGATCAAGAACAATACGACTTTGAGGAATTTCTGAAACATGTTGCGTGCTTGGATTTGGATTCTTGTGTTTCATTTCAAGATATGTTATTGGTATATTATAAGAGAGAAAACAAATTAATGCTGATTGAGAGTTAGTTAATTATAAGTACCAAACGAATTGTGCCTTTCTTTAAACAACTCAAAGGAAATAAAATCATTCATTCTTTGCTTATTAGGCTTTTATGTGTCTATGCTTACCACGTATCAATTTTGACTTCAAGCTTCTTTCTTTGGCCTTCTCTTTTTGCATATTATATATACATATATATATATATATATATATATATATATATATATATAATCGTTCACGAAAATTAAAAAGAAGAAGAAGAAGAAGAAAGATATTCCAGACTAAAAAATATAGTTGCACTGTATTATTAGATGTTCAACACCTGGGTTTCTGTTTGGAAAAAATGAAGTGTGGAACAATGATAACCTATATACGATGTTAGGTGAGCCCATATATATCACTTGGGTCTTTGCTTGTGCCTTGGACTCCGGAGGCCGGAACAAAAGAAATTGAAGCAAAAAAGCAAGATGGAAGGGAAGCAGCGCTGCAGCGGGTGGAATTTGAGGGTGTTTTGGGCTGTTTCAATTAAACATATTTCCTACCAAAAAAAATTGGAAAAAAAAAAAGAATATGTGAGTTATTTTTCTAGTCTTCCTTTCTGATCTTTCAGTCCTCCGTTCCCCTCCTCCTCTCGGTTCCCTCTCTGTAATATCTTTTCTTTTATTTTCTTGTATCTCAGACCAAAGACACAATTAGTGGTGTATATTGGTGTTTTTTTTTTTTTTTGATTGTTTTTTTGGGGGGCTTTTTGTCTTTTTCTTTTGGGGCGGGGGGGTTTCTTGTGGTATTGCTTAGTTTGAATACCATAAACTCATTGTTGCAACGTCGTTCAGTTGTCATTCATAATTTGCACCAATACTTTTTGTAGCTACCATTACAGTGTGTTGGAATTAATCTTCTTCGACCCAAGAAGATACAATAAAGTCCAATTGCTTGTACAAGCAACTATTTCTGCTCGAAAAATATGTTGAATAAAACTGAGATGTGATCAAATTAAACTGTATAACCAAATCTAAGAACACTTTCGCCAATAACCAATGGACGTTTGGGTTGCTCAAAATCTTAACCAACTGTGACGTTAGGAGGTCTTAGATGTAAGAGAACAAATCTACTCTATAGTTTATACCATTCATGGTTTAATATATCAATTTTATGGATGATTATTGTTTTTCACTTTTCTTACATTTTTAATATAATAATTGATATGTCAAGTAATAAATATTATAGAACAGAACTTTTTTATTGCTCTAAAAACATTTAAAAATTTCTTATATAAAGCCTCTCCCTACTTTAGCTGAGGGACAAATTTTGACTTTTAAATTGATCATTAATTAATAGTTAATTTTGACCCAAAACATTTTTTTTTTTGGATAATCAGTGGCTGAGATTTAAATATAAGATCCGATACATACTATTTAATACCCTCACCACTAAGCCATTTTTAGTGGCTTAAAAACATTTCTTTTTTTAATAAAACATAAGAAATTCTTAGATGTTTAAAAGAAGATAAAGTAAGTATTATGTATTATTAATGTCAAACGCTTTAACATTTCTAAGTTATCATTAATATTCATTATTTCATGTAAAAAGATGTTAAACATCGCATAATACAATATAATTAGTTTTTCCTTCAAAAGAGAACTAGGAATATTTTTAAAAACATTTCTTAACCCATGAAGCAACCTTTGTATTTTTAAGAGGGTAACATAATTAGTAGCAATAAATCAATGCACACACTACAACATAATATAATTGAGATTTAGTAATATTTAAAAAATATTATTAAGTTATAAAAAAATATTATTAAAATTCTTTACATACTCTATATACGACATTTGTAGAAAACATTACTAAAGAGTTTTAATATATTTTTTTTATATTTTTGGCAATATTTTTTAAATGTTATAATTTTAATAAATCTTGCTGAAAACTAAATACATAGTGGTGAAACAACTGATGCAAAAAGAGAAGGCTAAAGGAGAAGCTTGAAGTCAAATTGATACGTGGTAAGCATAGACAAAACGAAAGCCTACTAATCAACGAATAATGAAGGATTTTGTTAAGGATTTTGTTTCCTCTCATTTGTTTTGATAACATATTTCAAAAGAAAAAAAAAATTGTTTGGTACTTATAATCATGTCTGTCAGTATTATGCAAATATGATCAATTTGTCTTTGTCACTTAAATAGAACAGTGTCATAAAATGAAATACGAGAATCCAAATCCATACAAAAATGATAAGGAGCAACATGTTTCAGAAATTCCTCAAAGTCGTATTATTCTCAGTCATCTATTATTACTATTACATATATATATGAAAGTGTTCACGTAGCACTCAATACAATATGTGTAGGAACAAAGGCTACTGAAAGTACGTGCTACTTATTCCAAAGATGCAGATTAGTATTTAACTAACCACACACTAATTATTAACACTTCCCTTAATGGCCTTGCTGTAGCCACTTTGAAGATCATTGAATCTGTCCCAAATCATGACTCCACCGTACTTGGGAGACTTCTTGATAGCAGGAAGAACCTGAGAAGTGAGCACATTCGGAGGAATATAACCACTACCTGCAGCTGCCTGAGACGCTGGTACTCCCAAAAATACTTGTTTAGCTTGACTTGAGGTCCACTGGTTCCATGCACTAACAAGATTGTTAATGTTTCCATTAGCATATTGGCATGGAGGGTTGTTGTAGAACTGAACCCACACATAGTCAAATAGGCCAGTTTTGATGGCAGAATCCAAGTGAGCATCAGGGTATGGGCACTGTGGTGCTGCAGACAAGTACACCTTCTTTTGCTGGCTTTTGCCATTGAGTGCCTTGGCAAGTTCATCCCAGTGTTGCCCTCCACCAGCCTCAATGTCAAAATCAATGCCATCCAACACAGCATCACCCAATGGCCTTGAATTTGATTGTCCTCCAAGGAAATTGTTCCACAGGTAGTTTGCAAGCTGTGTGGCTTCATCAGCTGAGTTGAGGGAGTAGCTTCCAGAACTACCTCCAAGGGAGAGTAGCACCTTAATGCCTTTGCTTTGGCAAGTCTTGATGTCACTGCTGAACTTTGTGCACCCATTGTTGCTGGGATCACAATGGCCAGCAAGGTTCAATTTTGGGGTTTGGCCATTGCCAAAAGTGGACAAGAAAGCTATGTTCACAAACTGGTAGTTGCCAGTGTTGCAAGCATCTGCCAAGGAGCCTTCGCCGCCGTTTTGGCCCCAGTAGACAGCAATCCCAGCAGCATGGGAGGACCTGAATAGGGAAACGAGCAGCAAAGGCAACAACAGGAGTGAAACTTGTTTGAGGGATGCCATGTTTCTAAGACTCGAACTTGTTCTATTGGCTTCTTGGTTTGGTTCAAAGGAACGTAGAGAGGGTACCATTTTATAGGTGTTGGGGAGGGCATGCAAGTACAAAATTTGGGGGAAGATATTTGGAGAAACGTGCCTTGTTGGTAAAAAATTGCTTACATTCCTCGGAGGGAGAAAAAGCAAGACAAGTGTAATTTCCCACATTCTAGTCTATTCTCCTCTTCTGACTTACTAAAATAGCATTATCAAGTCAAGCTTACTTTTAAATAATTGTCACTTATTAAAATTTTTTTTTTTCTATTTTACCTTTTTAACATATGGAAGATATGAATAAGTGGGAAGATTATTAAGAAAGAGACGGAATTAAAATATAAGAAATCATTTTATAAAATACACTCTAATATATCTAAAAATTGAGATCTATTTAATATTTTTTAAATTTGTATGTACAGCTTAAATAGTTACACTTACTTAAAAATAGACATTTTATATGGATATTCTTATTAGTGGTCAAGTATTGGGGTATAGGGCTGCTTTCGTAGTTAAAATTTGTTTTTTTATGCGGAGAAACGTTCAAGCTGGAAATGATAGTAGCCACCAATTTTGAAATTTATGTCATAAATTAAGGCGTACTATGTGGGGAACTGATCGAGTTGCGTAATCGTCCGCCATAGCTGGAAGTTTGTAGAGTTTCAGGTGAATGCATCATTCAATGAGGAAGAACAAGTCTTGGACGCCTTAGACTATTTGTGCCTAGGCGATGTGGATCAGCAGACCTAGATTAAATATTCAACAACATACTATTATTTACTATATTTTACTTTATTTTCTCTTGAATTTATCTAGAACGTTCGCTAAATTATGATTTCATTTTTAACGAGAAAGCTTAAAAATAACGTGGATCATAATTTAAGAAGGCCAGGTAGATATATAGTTTTATGGATTTTGCAAAACTACAATTTTATTTAATTATCTGTACTGTTTATTTTGTTTTTCTACATTGTTATGTTTAATTATCATATGCAAATCCTTTTAATACTTCTTTCACAATTTTGAGTTTTGACTAATTTATACTCTATCTTTAAAAGAAGGTTTATAATTTAGAAACCATTTCGACTTACGCCATTTTAAGGTCATACCAAAAGCATTTTGTAGCCGGATGAAAACATTTTTGCTAACAAGTGTTCTAACTTCTAATAGTATATCTGTTAAGAATTCAAAAAAAAAAAAATGATGATATCACACATAAAGTAGAATTTTTAAGTTTTTCATGTATTAAATACTCTAAAAAAATCTACTTTTCATGTGACAATTTTCATTTTTAAATTCTTAGCGTCGTAAAAGCATTTGTTAACTTAGCATAACTTTATAGCTCTTTGGGAGTGTAACTTGTTTATGACTGCATATTGGTCCATAAATGCTATTTGCTCTTAGTTTTAGTGCTTTATAACAACAAAATGTCAAACGTAAGTTTGGTAAAATTACTACTTGATTTTCTTTGTAATTATCTTTCTTGGATTAAAAACATAATTGAAATAAAAATTTTATTGCCAATTATGAGCAAGGAGACATAATTAATAGTATTTAATTTTCATGTATTGACTGTCATCCAACGAAATACAAATTGTCATATTAGCTTATTCAAAATTAATCCTAAATTGAATATTATTATTATGTTAATTTTGCAAACTGCAACATTTACTTGTACCCCCAAACAAAAAAACTGCAACATTTACTCCTAATTTTTTTCAATTGATACTTCATCCCTCTCTCTCTCTCTCTCTCTCTCTCTCTCTCTCTCAAACCTGCCTTCAATCTTTCTTCATGTCTCCTTTTTCCCTCTGCACCCCCTTCCCTCACCGGAACAATCCACACGTGCAAGACAAGGGGTAGAAAAAGAAAGAGAGTTGTTTCACCATCGTAGAAGTGAATGGTTCAGTTTCGAAAATTAATAAATAATAATTTTATTAATTGAAATTAGGATTAATTTAAATAAGCTAACATAGAAACTTGTATCATTTTGATTTGATGATTGTAACTTTACACTAGTATACATGAGAATTAAACTCTAATTAATAACATGATTAATCCAAATTAATTCTTTAACATGATCTAAGAATTTATGCAGTTTCATTAATTGTAAATTTTAAAAAATTGATATATATTTTAAATATTGATTTATTGTATAAAAATTATAATCATAAATATTTAATTTATATAATTTGTGCAATACACGGCAACACACGAGATAAAATTACTAGTTAGGATAATGATTGAATCTATTACATGGACTCTTAGACTGTCTTTGAAACTAAATATTTTAAGAATTGAATTGATTTATGAATAAGATTCTTTGTTTGTAAACTTATAAAAATAAAATTTGATTTGTTTGTGAATTTCTTTTGATTTTAGTTGTGTAATCCGCTCAAATTTAATTTGTTTGAGTAAACTTGTTGTGAATTTAGTTTTGCTTATTTGAATTGATGATTTTGCCCTTAATATATTAGTCATTAGCCTTTTATAAGGATTATAAAATACGTTGTTAATATAAAACCAATATAATTAATTTTTATGTGTTTGGAACAAGAAAATTAATTTGTAAGTCAATAAAAATTTTATTTTCTACAATGAATTTTAAATATGAAAATTTATTACTAAATTAATTGAAATTAAATTAAATTAATTATAAATTTGAATAACTCCGAATACAATGCCACACGCCATATATTATTGTAAACTCGTTGAGACATTCAAGTGAAAATTTTAAATTGAGTCCTAATATATCATCCAGTAACCTATTATAGTTTATGAGCATTTTTTAAAATTATTTTATGCAAATTTCATTTTTCTTTGCATTAATATGTTCCATAAAAAAAGCTGTTCATAATAAATAGGGACGAAGTAGATTAAGTTAGACTAAGTTTTAGCTTTAATGGATCTGATCTATATTTTAAATATGTGATTTGAGATTGGGCTTATTACTTGACATAATTTTTTTTTTTTTAAGGTTTAGCCTCACTTTTTAAAAAATTTGGTCTGATTTAAAAGTCTATTTAAAAATTTACTTATTAATACGATCTTTAAATAGACAAAAAGAAAATTTCTTAAATAGGCCAAAAATATACTCTTAAATAGATCAAAAAAATTTTCTAAATATATTGAAAAATTTATTTTTAAATAGACTAAAAGACTTATATTATAGTCAGATTTTTTAAATAATAATATAATTTAATTTATATAATTTATATAACAATAATGATACAATAATATAAATAGACCAACTTGTTAATCCAATAAATTTTTTGCATAGCTTTTAACCTAGTCTTTTTGACTAAAAAGACTTTTTAAAAAGTGTTAACTCGGCTTATTTATTAAATAGGTTAGGTTAGATTAGAATAGATTTATTATAGGTTAAGCCAAAATTCTCCGAAAAATTGCTTGACCTATTTTCACCTTTAATAATAAAGATAAACACGCTAGTTAGGGGAGGGAGGGAAATATCCCACCGTCATGGAACACCAAGAAATACGTGTGAAAAAACCCATAATTAATTGCAACAAAAAACTGATATTAAATTACTTTTTTGTTCGGGCCGTATCTCCTCGCCCACTGGGGACGGAAGCAGATCCATGCCATAATTCGGCTCATTATAAAAGTGCGCATTCAATCATTCGTACTATCGTTCAGTTCTAATATTTGTACCACGTAGACTGAATTGGACCAAGATCCATTATCACGAGGGAGCCCAATTCAACTTGGAGAAGGACTTTCCGATTCGGACCAAAAAACTTAAAAATCACTTTCCGATTACTACCTTATCTGTTAGGGTTGTGAATATTTTGATTAATTCTAAATTATTATTATTATTTTGCTAAACAGGGTACAGACTAGTCAAAACTCAAAATTTTGATTAATTGATCTATGAAGAGTTAGTTGACATGGTAATCAACCTTAAACTCTATCAAAAAGTACAGGTTTGAATATAAGAAAGACAATTTTTGTAAGAAGACTGCAAATTCTCATGCTCAGTGTGTTTGCAATGTAAAAAAATTGGAAATAAATAGATTTGCAAATCAAATCATGTGTTTGGAATTGAAAAAAAAAAAGAAAGGAATTGATTTGTTAAATCTAATGGAATTCTATTCTGTGTTTTGAAATTCTATCATTTTGAATAGGATTTGAATTTATTTTAATTTTAAATATTTAAAATAACTATTTTATCTTTTAAAATTTTACAAACTATGAAGCCTAATCCTGCTTCCCAAATACATTACTCTGAGATGAACCCTGCGACCGTGATGCCATGGGAGCTTCTTCACTCACTTCTTTTTTTCTATTTGACGTTAGTACTATACTGATTACAACTATCCATTAATCTACACCTACAACTGATCTATGCTAAGTGCCAAGTGGATATGAAGTTTTGTTTGACTCATTTAAAGCTCTAGCATCAATATGACCTTTTGATGATTTTTGTAGAGTGCATGGCTGTTATACTTCTTGTATTTTTAGTAGTTTGAAATTGATTACTATATGTTCTGCAATCTAATGTGGATGCTAACCTAATTAAGAAAAAAAGGCTTATCTTTGATCTTTGATCTCACTTTTTTAACTTGTGAGTATTTTGGTTGAGAGGAGGAGAGGAAGAAAATATAATACGGGTAAAGATGTAAAATAATAAAACTAAATCAAATCAATTTTAATTTTGATGAATTTCAAACATAATAATTGATTTTTAAATTAACTCAAATCCTATTTTTTATAACTCATTCCAAATATGATATTTAATTTATAAATCAAATCAATTATTCAAATCAAATTATTTCCAATTTTTTTTCATTCCAAAAACATATGGTCAAATGAGCATTCATCTTATGGGCAATTCAGATAAACTGGACCTGTAAAAATACTTATTGGTTCACCAAAAAAAAAAATGATTAATTGTGAAAAATATTTTATATTTAATAGGAAATTGCAATGACCTAGATGATAAAAGTAATAGCATACGAAAGAACTCAAAATTTTTTATACGTAAATGAAATTATTTATCTAGTCTTAGTTACTAAATTATGAGCCTTAGAATATCAATAAATTCGCACACTAAAACTAATTTCTTAATTCACTAAGCATTCATAGATGAGTTTTGAGAGAAAAATAATGTGAAACATAGTAACAGAAAGGAAAGTTAATATTTCTGGGTACAATAAAATTTAAGTTGAGAGAAATGTTTATCCCAATTTAAGGTTATAACATGTCTAGATATATTTATATTTGACTAGAGAAATTATAAATACTCCCAGAGCAATAAAATTGTGTTGTTTTGTATCATTCAATGTTTGACATCTCATCTATTATATTAAAAATATACTTAAATTGTTGAATACTGAATAATATAGTCAAACATGTACCGAAAAAATAATACCGACAAACAATTTTTTTTTTTCAAATGTGGAGAGCACCTAAGAATTTTTTCATATGATCCATCAATAAAGACACTCAATGATAGGACATAAGTCATAACAAAAGGAAAGGTTATTGAATTGGTATATGTATTATGTCTACTGATCCCAAGGAAGAAGACCAATGCAATACAAACTCAAACTCCCAGCCATGCGTATGATTAGGCAATTCGATCAGTTCCCCACACATAACGCCTGAATTTACACTATGCTTGGATAAGATAACAGGAAGAAAGAAAATGGAGAGAAGAGAAAATAAAGAGAAAAATTTATTTTCTCTTCATATGTTTAGATAAAGGGAAAATGAGAAGAAAGAAAATAGATGTTATAAATAAAATGATATATATGTCTTTATTATAATAAAATATAAATGTGATATTTTTTATTTAATTTCTTAATTTTTTTAAGAATTACTTAAATAAATGATTTTATAATAGTTATCAATTAAAAATAATTTAATAATATTTAAAAGATTAAATTAGGTATAAATTATTTGTTTAAATATAAATAAATGTGATATACATGTAATGAATAATATTTTCATATATATAAAAAAAAACCTAAATTTAATTTTTAATATAATCTTATTAAGTATAAACTATCTCAATTTCTATTATATAATTGTTTTACATTGATTTATTAAATATAATTTATTTTTCTCTTTTTATTCTGATTTGTTAAGAAATTATATTGTATCATAAGGGTACAAGTGTCATTTTAATCCTTTTCTTAGCCATTCCTACTTTTCTCGACAGTAGAGATGAGAAAAGTTTTTGAGTGGCCCCATATTATTTTTCATATTTCTTACTATTTTCTTAGGCCATCCAAGCAAGAGAAGTGTTGTTCCGAATACATTTTTTATCCTCTTTATTTTCCATCTAGTCATTTTCATGGGAGCCAAGCATACGGTTAGGATACATATTTCAACATTGGTGGCTACTACCATTTTCATCTTGGAACGTTCCACCAATGCGAATGTCCTTAAACAATAAATATACATGTTTCTTACATGCAAACATTGTCTTACCAAAAAGGCACGATTCTTATAAAATTTTCTATTAGTTAAAATCTTGCATCACACGAAATAGAGATCAAGAAGAAGGGAAAGGCGTATTTTGGGGGCAGAGAGGAAGAAAAGTTATCTGCGAATTCTATAATAGATTCAATCTAATATATGGTGGATTCTTTAGTAAAGATGACAAAAATTATCTTCACATGAAGATTATTTTTACTTTTTTTTTGTTTTTTAAAAGATGGACTCCACATACATATATGGACTCCACACATTTAATTTTAACTAATCTTCCTATGAAGATTTTGAAACAATTTTCACCATAGTAAGCACCCTGATATATTGAGAGTAGAGCTATTTCAGTTATTTATATCTGTACGGTACCACTGCATTCTAACTAACTACTAACAACAGTAATCTAACTATATAACTACCCGAGTAACAAAATTTTAACTCAACTACACCGATATCACCAATATTTTCCCCTAACCTTACTTATATGTCCTCTCAAACACCTATAAATTGAAGGTAACCTCTTTGCATTCCTTGACCAATCCAAGAAGCTAATAGAACAAGGTCGAGAATAGAAACATGGCGGCCCTCAAAAAAAGTTTTAGTCCTATTATTTCCTCTGTTGCCCATTCAAGTCCTCCCATGCTGCTGGGATTGCCGTCTATTGGGGTCAAAATCACCAACGAAGGCACCTTGACTGATATGCTTGTAAAACTGGCAACTACCAATTGGTAAACATAGCTTTCTTGTCCGCTTTTGCCAATTGCCAAAACCTACAATTGAACCTTGTTGGCCCTTGTGATCCCAGCAAGTACCACACTAAACACTAGGAACCTCATGTAGTAAGTAGTATAGCCAGGTAGGTTATTTTATTTTTATTTTTATTATTATTATTATTTGTACAACAATGACAATAAAGTTTAAACCCTCGACCTCATATATATTATCTAAGCTCCTCATCAATAAATCACTTCTAATAACTTATAAGCATGTAAGTTAGTTAACTATTTTATTATTATTTCATGAGGATAATCTCACGTCCTTTTTCTTTTTTTTTTTTTCCCCGGTGAGGGGAGGGAGGATCATTATTGTTAAAGAAAAAGGGTAAATGTTACATGACCATAATCTTTTGTTAAAATTGCTATTGCTATTCACTTTTGAATGATTGCGCACAACCCATTATTTTTAGCTTTTTCAGCAAAACTTATCTACACTTGAACGCAATTTTCCAAGTTTGATTATAGGGAGCTTCGTTGGCCGTACCTTCTTTCGTTGGTCGCTTTTAAAGAGTTACTTAAAAAAAAAAAAAAAAGGTCATGTTGAACCATGAGGGAAGTTGCTGAACAGCTCATCATATCATTTATTTGAAAATTCAATAAATCATTTATATGATAGCAAATATCTTAAACAGATTGAGAATGCAATATATAATTATGCAAATCTACATGCTATATGTAATGATACCGACTTCAAATGATTCATGTTATGTCAATTCATTATGTTTTATAAGTTTTTAATTAGGACTTATATATGACATCTTGAAAACTTTTAGGTATGTGTATGTTATATATATATATATATATATTAAAGACTTTATATTTATGTTAGAACTTATGTTATATATGTTTATGTTTGTTGCATTTGATATGTCTTTTAACATGTTTTAATAAGTAACTTTTTCAATATATATCAAACTCGTGAGTTTGATGACCCGACTCAATCCATTTAATCCAAATTTTTTGAATCCATGAATAAAGTGGATTGGGTGAGGTTATCAAATCCAATTTAAATTATTGTTTGAATGAATAGGTTGAGTTAAAAAAGTATCCAAAACACCCCTAATGAAGAGTTTTTCTATCATAGTAGACCGATTCAAATCAAACTAAATTAGCTAGCATATGTCAATGAAGCTTTCCGTATTAAGGGAAATGAAACCATAAATCTCATGTTGCTTTCAAATCATACCACGTGTAATATTGTCTCTATAGTTTGTGGAGGAATTGCAATGGCCGATCACTAATGAATGTACCATGATTCTTTGTCTTCAATTTCAGTCTCATCCTTCTCTTACTTTCAAAAGCTCTTTTTTCTTTTTCTTTTTTTTACAAGGGCATTTTAATGACTATTGCTGTGAATCAAACATATTATGTATTATTGTGACTAAAAGGTCCTCCAACAATTGTTTGCTTCAAGGTTTAAAACTTGATCTGCCTTGTTAGTTGACTTATCAAAAGCCCATTGCATGTAAATTTTATTAATTAAAAGTGTTGTTTTTTTTAATACGGGATATTAAAGGTGTTAAATATTACGATATACACTTGCGTTGAAAAATGCTATGCTAGCTTCATCACGAGGCGGTATATTCTTCACCAGACATCCAACAAATAAACTTAAACAAGGCCCAAAGGGAACAAATCCCAGACTTAAACCCTTTCACAAAAAGACCAAAAAAAAAAAATCACAAGGCTATTATTTGGATATACGAGCAAACTATAGCTAAATAAAGAGCACATAACGGTGGAGTCATGCTTTGGGACAGATTCAATGACGTCCTGAGTGGGTACAGTAATGCTACTAAGGGCAGTGTTATATTGACTAAACTACTTATTCCAAAAATCACAGACTCGTGAAAATTTTTGCATAATGAAAATCACATAAGTCGAATTTTTTCACATAATATTTTTATGTGAAAATTTTACATTACTTAACTCTGTATGAAAGTTTAGTATTGACTATATTTTCTCGTGAACTCCACACTTGACCTTACCGTTTTGAACAATTGCAAAAGTGTACGTATAATTAGGTCATGTAAAATAATGAATCCCAATTTACATAATATATATATATATATATATATATATATATATATATATGTATGTATAATCATAATTGTAGAATGTAGATGACCTTGAAATAATACGATTTTCAGGAAATTCTGAAATATGTTGCTCCTTATGAAGCATCTTTTTCAAAACATGTTATGCTTTACTAGAAAAAGAAAGAAACATGTTATTATATTTATATATATATACTCACAGAATACATACATACATATATATATATATATATATATATATATATATATATATATATATATATATATATACACACACACACACGAAAGTCTTCAAGTAGTACTCAATATATGTTGGAAGAGAACCCACTGAACATGATAGTTATTCCAAAGACTCATTAAAATTTTATAATGAAAATTTTTTCATATTTTCATAAAAATATTTGTGTGAAAAATTTTTCACATGATTAAGTAAAGAAAAAATTTTCATCATGTGATTTTTGGGCTTACCTTTAGTCTGTGATTCGTATGGATGTATGATAAAATTAGACTTTTTTTCTTGGCCTTTCCTTGGATAGAAGGATGTGCATTATCTTTTTCACCTTCACTTGTGAACATTGATTTATAGCTCCCGTTTAAGTTGCCCTCTGAAAATTGCTAGATTTGAAGCTTCTAAAGCGAAAAGTATGCTTAAGACAGCAAACTACAAAATTGATTATTACTTTCAATCTTATGAAGTGCAAGTATAAATATGTGAGAATATATTTTCTTAATCATTTTCCACCAACAATTATATCATGTATTTTATTTGCTAAAATCACCCATCACTTAAGGTAATTCAGATCTAAACTGCTATGTTAGGTTATTTCATCAGATATAACAAATGTTTTTGGGCTAGATGTTGATTTAATTAGGAGACTGAAAGAAGGCCAACGAAACCTTTATTCAAAGCATAAAACAGTACATGACATCAAACGCACTTTGATTCTCCATTGGTAAACATAAACCGTAGGAAAATCAAAGCTTGAAAGTTGAAACTAGATTACACAAAGGTGACAAGTCACTTATTCCATCATACGTAGAGTGCATAGCAGATAGTACTGCATGCCCATATATATATATATATATATATATATATATATATATATATATATATATATATATATATTTTAATGCGGTTTTGGTTTCGGTAAGATGCGGTGCAAAGCTGCGGACACACATTCAGATATTGCGTCCTTAAACTGCTGTCACAGTCTGCAACAGCCTAACAGAAACAAGACAAGACCTTATCTGCTCGCTGTAACTAGATAAAACATCACTTTCTGTGTTCCACAGCATAACTCCTCCATAGTTGGGAGTTCGCCTTATGCGGGGACATACCTGAGAAAGCACCTCGTCTGGTGGAATATAGCCACCATTTGGAGCGTCGTCAGGTCCTGCTGGTAGCCCCATGAATACTGTGTTGCGCTGAGCCACTTCTGTGGTCCATGAATCCCATGAAGCGAAAAGCAATTTGGTGTCGCCATTGTATTGGCATGAAGGGTTGTTGTAGAATTGAACAAATATGTAATCGAAAAGACCAGTTCCAATGGCCTTGTCAAGGTAGTAATCTGGAATGGCACATTGTGGTGCTGCGGACAAGTAGAAGTACGTGCCTCCATTTCTCAGGGCGTTGAGGTTTTTGGCAAGGTCAACCCAACAAAGGTTTGTACCACTTTCGATTTTAAAATCAATGCCATCCAAGGTGACACTCCCTAGTGGACCACGTTGGCCAGTAAGGAAGTTGCTATAGAGGTAGGTGGCAACGTTCTTTGCATCTTGGGCTGAGCATAGGGAGTAGGACCCTATCGGTCCTCCGAGGGAAAGGAACACCTTCACTCCTTTTCGCTGGCACTGCACAATTTCGGATTGTAGTTTGGTGCAAGGGACCGAATCTGAACAGTGGCCTCCGAAGTCCAAACCTGGGGTTCTGCCACAACCGAACTTGTTGAGGAAACCGAGGTTCACAATCTCGTAGTTTCCGGTGTTACACGTGTCGCTCAATGCGCCGTCGACGTTGTTCTGGCCCCAATAGATGGCTATTCCACCATTGGCATGAGAGGTGTTGATGATGGAGGAGAGTGCAAAGACGGACACGAAAAGTAGGATGCATGCTTGCTTTTTGAAAGCCATGGCGATTGTTTGTGGGTTTAGTGTTTAGCTCGATGATCCTACTATCATGAGAAGCCACCTATTTATAAGAGAAATATTTTTTGTACCACTGGGGTTGGTAGACACCTTGGACACCCAGAGATAGAAAGGAGAAAAAAAAATTGTAAAAGAAAATGAAAAGAATGAAATGATTGATGGAGAGAGAAAAAGCTGAGAGAGAGTGTTGGGGTGTTGGAGAAAGAGGTATGTACAAATAACATACCTCTATTTATAATGCGAAATGCTTGTTTGACGTATGGTGTAGACACCACTCTAGAGGCTAGACAATTATTGGAGATATTCTTATAATAAATAATTGAAAATTTTAGTTATATCCCTGATAAGGATATAGTAAGACAGTTAATAGTGAATGAGAAATTAATTGAAATATCCAATTATTGATATATAACTATATTCTTTATATTTTTGTAAAAATCAGATTCAGTGATATCACAATTAAAACTTTTATTTATTTATATATAGAGGTTGAAATAGGTTAGACGACTTGTTAGGGGCTTTCGACCTAGCTTACCATAGGCCTAATTTAGTCTGGACTATTTAGTAAATAAGATAGACCAATATTTTTCAAAAAGTCTTTATAACCCAAAAGGCTGAATTATATGAGAAAAGTATATTGGGCATAATAGACAGATAGCTTATTTATATTATATTATTATGATTATTAGTTCAAAAACCGTAATAATAATAATAATAGAAGTTATTTGGTCTATGTAGAAATAGATTTTTTTTAAATCCATTTAAAAATATATTTTTTGACATATTTAGAAATCTTGAGACCTATTTAAGAGTAGATTTTTTGATCTATCTAAAAAATCTTATTATCAAATAGGCTTCTAAACTATGTCAAACATTTAAAAAAATTATGTTAAACTTTAAAAAAACTTATATTAGGTAATAAATACAGGTTTAGATTGCATATTTGAAATATAAATCAAGTTCATTTAAATCAAAGTTTAGCCTAATCGGATCTTTTTTCACACATATTTATACATAATTCCCCGTATGTCAAAATGAATGTTTACAACAAATTATGTTCAAATAATATTAGTGATTTGTAATGGTGCTGGCCTGCTAGTGTGGTTATCCATGACCATTTTTATTGCAGAAAATGCTATGTATCATCGTTTTATTCATACATATATTTTGTTCACGTATCAAAAATAATTTGTACGCATGTAAATAATCCATGACCATAAATGATAATATTAGAACATAATACAGGTGGATGATTAATTAAAAAAAAAAAAATTTTTAACATATAATATATAAATACTATATAGGACAACATATAATGACGTCAGAGTAGGTAAATATTAATGTATAATGTATATTAAAATGAAATTAATGTATTGTAAAATAAAACATGACAAAAATATTATATTTGACGTCAAATTTTAATGTATAAATTAAATAATTGAACTCTTGATTATTTACACAGGACATCATTGTAAAATATGTGCAATTTTAGGTATATAAATATACTGTCATTTTTCATATAGGTAAGCTTTATAGTTTATACGTATGCATACAAATTTACTTAAATATCTGGTAAACACGGCAAATTTTACACTCAATTAGCCCAATTGTTTGTCTTTTAAATTACTAATATTTAAAATTTATTGAATCTCAACTAATCTAATTCAAATTAAGTTAACTTATTGTGTGATAATTTTTTATGGTAATTTTTTACTTAGAAAACTCAAATTCAAAACTTTGCTAAATGACAATAAGTGTCAAACCACTTGAATCCATCGAGAGTTGGTAACTCAATTATTAAATACGAGAATATATTTTAATCTTAAAATAAAAGAATAAATTTTCAAATTTGTCAATGAAAAAGAAAAATAAAATCAAATATATTAACCACTCAAAAATAAAACTTTTAAAATAATTGATGTTAATCATATTATTCTTTTCTAATAAATATTGTATCCAGTAAATAAGGACTATATATGGTTATTGATATTTGTAATTTTTAAGATTACAAGGTTTTAATTTTTCTTAAGTTGCTATGTTTAATGCTATTTTTCTTAAAAAAAAATCAGGAATTTTACTCAAAATAAAAAAATATTAATAAAATATTGAAAGGATAGAAATATCCACTCTAGTGGGCTGATAACAGGCGTTAAGTTGATTTCTCATGTTTTGTTGTTCGGGTTTTCTTTAGTTATCATTTTCTTGTATAGTGTTCAATATAATTTTTTTATAAGAATACTATGAAACAATTTTTTCACAAGGATTCAGCTCAAGAAAAATTTAGTCCATTTTATTCTCCTTCCTTATTCTTCAACCTCTCATATTCAAGTAATTTTAAATAAAAAAATGAAAAATATAATTTCATATAATAACATATTAATAAAAATATTATCTTTTTATAAAGATGTGTACTTCTAATGTTTAAATAAGGATAGAACAAATAAAAAAATTTTCCCTCTCCCTCCCGTTTCTTTAGTGACTCATTATTAAAAATATAATTTGTTTTATAAGGATATCTGCATCTAATTTTTAAGTGAGCATTAAACAAATAAAAAAATATATTCCTCTTTCTTTATCATTCTCTTTCTACGATTTTGTAGGGAAGTGACTATAAAAAAAATTTCAGATAAGCATTCTATTTAACAACTCATTATTTAAGGTGTAATTCACTTAATAAAGGTTTTACTTCAAATTGTTTAGGTATGGATAAAACAACCAAAAAAAAAAAAATACAATTGATTTTTGCATATCCTTTCCTTAACCTGTGGTAAAGTAATTTAAGAAAGCTATAACAAATATTTCATACAACAATTCATTTTTAAATATGTAATTCGATTATAAGGAACACACTTTCAATTTTTAAGTAAGGATTGTACAATTAAAACTGAGTTTAGTTTCCCTCTCCCTCTTATAAAGTAATTTTTTTAAAAAAATTGTATAAAATCATTCCATATAAGAACTATACTCAGTAAAAATGTGATTTGTTATATAAGAATGTATACGTCAACTTTTAAGTGAGGAACAAACAACTAAAAATGATTAATTTCTTTTCTATCTCCCTTCCTTTTATTCAATGAAACTTGTAATAAAATAATTTTAAAGAAAAAGGTTTACAAAAATATTTTATATAACCCATTAGCAAAAATATAATTTTTTTATAAGGATACTATAAGACAATTTTTTTGGCAAGGATTGAACTTAAGAAAAATTTAGTCCATTTCATTCTTCTTCCCTATTCTTCATCCTCATATTAAAGTATTTTTAAATAAAAAAATTCAAAATATAGTTTTATATGATAGCTCATTACTCAAATAATTTGTTATTATAAATATGGATTATCAATTAGATAAAATCGTCAAAAATAATTTGTTTACTTAATAATTTTTAACTTAAGTTAGTTTGGGAACTAATTAAATAAGATAAATCACATCAATTTATTATTTTTTCATTCATGTTTAGATTATTATAACTCTAAAATGAATTTCTCTCACATCACCATCCAAGCCAATAACCATTCACTAGTGAGATTTAATATTTTATTGAATTCTTGTTTTGGTTTATGGACCTAATGAATAGATTCACGGTATTAGCTTAATTATGGTGTACTGTCCAATTAAATGGACAATATCATTTAGTTTCCCAAAAAAAAAACACTTAATCTCATTTAATTCTAATTGTTTTATATTTTTGTTTTAATTTTAAATTGATAATTTCCCAAATTAAAAAGTTTTCTTTAATTAATTATCTAGAAGGGCAATAAGTGGCTGTCACATGGCAGAAATTTCGTATTTATATGGCAGAAAGTTTTCTTTATAACTATCCTCACTTTAGATTATCCTATTCCATTAAATGTATAGATTTCATGAAAATAATCTCACGTTCTTTTTTTTTATTCCAGTGCGGAGAGGGGGATCATTATCAGAAAAGGAAAAAGGAAAATGTTACACGTCCATAATCTTTTGTTAAAATAGCCATTGCATACACTTTTGAATGATTGTACACATATAAACCATTATTTTTAGCTTTTTCAGCAAAACTTATCCACTTGCAATGCAATTTTCCAAGTTTGATTATAGGGAGATTTGTTGGCCTTACCTTTTCTCGTTGGTCACTTAAGTAAATTCGGTTTAAAGAGTTACTTTTTTTTCTTTTTTTAAAAAAAAAGTTCATGTTCAACCATGAGGTAAGTTGCTCAGCAGCTTATCATATCGTTTATTTGAAAATTCAATAACTTATTTTTATGACAGTGAATATCTTAAAAAGATTAAGAGTGCAATATATAATTATATTAATTCATATGCTACATGCTCTTGTTTTGTTAATCCATTATGCTTTATAAGTTTTTAATTAGGACTTATAAATGGAATTTTGAAAATTTTTAAGAATTTGCATGTTTTCTTAAATATTTGTCTATTGAGATGTATAATTGTTGTATTTATTAAAAGACCTGATATTTATATTAGAACGTATGTTATATATGTTTAGGCTTATTGTATTTGATATGTTTTTTAACATGTTTTAATAGGTAGTTTCTTCAATGCAAACTTGTGGGTTTGATGGTCCAACCAAACCGACTTAACCCAGATTTTCTCAACCAATGCATAAAGTGGGTTATGTTGGGTTAAATTGAAAGAAAAAGTTGGTCTATATGGCATCAACGAAATCAGGTAATATTCCAGAACAAAACTATATGTTGGAAATCTTTTATGATGGAATTATTTCATACATGGAAGGGGTGGAATTTAAATCGTTTTGATGCTGATCATTTTCTGCAATAATTTTGACGGATTATTTGGAGTCTATAAGAAGCATTGTCAGTTGGTGCAGTTTGATTGACGTGGTGGCAGCTAAATTTGCGGAGGACTGTTGTTGTTTTGAATTTCTTTTGGTTTTTGTTTTATGAACTATAAGATATAGCTATTTTTTTGTTTTTTGCCGCCCCCCGCGGGGGGGGGGGGGGGGGGGGGGTATTTGTGCGGGTTTTGTATTTTTGTTTCACCTTTGCGCTGATCTTGCTATGTTTGCTGCTCTTTGCTCCACTCTCCACTGAGTGATGAGCCTTTGATCAATAAATTATCAAAAAAAAAAAAAATGAAAGAAAAAGTTTATTCAACCAACTTAAATCATTGTTTGAATGAATGAGTTGGGTCAAAAGAGTACCCAAAACATCTCTAATTAAGAGTTTTTTTTTTTTTTTAGAGTGGGTCAATCCAATCCAAGTTAAATTAGCTAGTTAGATATCAATGAACTTACAGACACCACACCGATGATTTATAAAAAAGAAAAGGAAAGAAAAGAAAAATGAAAAAAATATCACTTTCCATATTAAAGGAAATGAAACCATAAATCTAATGTTGCTTTCAAATCTTATCACGTGTAATATTTATATTTATTTAGGTTCTAATAAGCTTCCAGTGGAATTAAGAAAAAATGAAAAAAGAGATTAAGAATGGAGATAAAACCCTTAATCCAATACTAACAAATCCCTTGTGAATTGGAGCAAGGAAAGGCTATTACGTGTAATATTGTATCTATAGTTTGCGGAGGAATTGCAACGACCAATCACTAATGATGTACGATGATTCTTTGTCTTCAATTTCAGTTCCATCCTTGTCTTACTTATCAATAGCTTCTTTTTTTCCCTTTTTTTTTTGTTTTTTAAGACAAGGGCATTTTAATGACTATCGCCGTGAATCAACATATTATGTATTATTGTGACTAAAGGTCCTCCAACAATTGTTTGCTTCAAGGTTTAAAACTTGATCCGCCTTGTTAGTTGACTTATCAAAAGATTATTGCATATAAATTTTATTAATTAAAATTGTTTTTTTTTAATACGGGATATTAAAAATGTTGGTTATGTTCAAATATTACGCAATAAACTAGCGTTGAAAAATGCTATGTTAGCTTCATCACGAGGCGGTATACACTTCACCAGATATCCAACAAATAAACAAGAGCCAGAGGGAACAAATTCCAGACTTAAACCCTTTCACAAGAAGACCCAAAAGAAAAATAAAAATAAAAATAAAAAATCACAAGGCTATTATTTAGATAAACAAGTAAACTATAGCTAAATAAAGAGTATATTTTGTCGATGAGCTATAGCTTAAGTGGCACCTCCATTAATTCTTATGCTATGGAGTTGTTGGTATTGGATTAGGGATTCAATCCTCACATATCCATCCTTTCTCCTATCTCCTAACTTCATTAAGAGCTCCTTATAACAAAAAATAAAATGAAAAAAGATCACATTACGGTGGAGTCATGCTTTGGGACAGATTCAATGACGTCCAGAGTGGGTACAGTAATGCTATTAAGGGCAGTGTTTAATTAGTTTGAGGGTAACTAAACTAATCTATATCTTTGGAATAAGTAGCATGTTCAGTAGGTTCTCTTCCAACATATATTGAGTACTACGTGAAGGCTTTCATATATATATATATATATATGTGATCATAATTGTGGAATGTAGATGAACTTGAAATAATACGATTTTCAGGAAATTCTGAAACACGTTGCTCCTTAAGAAGTATCTTTTTTATTCGATTTGGATTCTCGTATATTTATTTCCAGAGGTGATACTGTTACAAGAGAGAGAAATATGTTATGCCTCTCTCTCTCTCTCTCTCTCTCTCTCTCTCTCTCTCTCTATATATATATATATATATATATATATATATATATATAGTCGTAAATTAGATTGGATGTGCGAGGGAGAATCAAATTAAGAATTGTGGAAAGGACCTTCCAGACTATGTATCAAGACTGGCAATAGGATTTGAGTGTTCGGTCATTCAATATTTGATACGTTATGTGAGAAGTGAGAATGAGTATTTTGATCATTGGATTAAATTCTCTGGTTGAGATTAGATTACCAATTTTAAAAAATTCACCCACTCCAAATTTTCTCAAGATTGGTAACTTAATCTCAGCCATGTAATTTAATTCAATAGCTAGAATTCAAACCCATTCTAAACTCTCTCCTCTCTTCCCCCAACATGAGAGCCATACCAAGAGGAATTTAGTTTATAGTTTATGATTGTGTTAGATGAAAATATGATCAACTAAATCTCTTAGAGAAACTTATCTAAAAACAAACTCCCCAAGATTACTAAAGTTCAGACAATTAACACTAATGTATATACTATGCTTTTTAACAAATAGGCTTCTCAAATGACTCATGAGAACAAACCTTTGAACAAAATCGATCAACGAAAATTAAAATAGAAATATAATTTCTATTAATCAACTGATGAGTTTTGACAAAACCTTAAAAATTAACAATGAAAATAAAAAAGTAACATAAAGCTAAAAGGAAAAATAATAAAGATAAATAAAATTGATAATTAAAATAGTATAATATGTATTAATATGAGTGATGCCCTTTGTGTTGTGTACACTTAAGCCTTTTATAGCCTTCCTATAATTTTGCCACTTCTTCAAGATGTGCACATAATGGTTCTCGATTTAATCCTCGTGCACCCACATTTTTGGTAGTTTTAATCATTTCTCATTTGTGCCTCAGTCTCCAACTACTCTTCTATCTCTACTCATTGGACTTATTCCTTCGCCATGGCCCATAATCGGTTGATACATTATGCCCATAAGCCCATAATAACTTATCAGGTGATGGCCCTTGATTTTGAGTCTAAATCCCCTTTCTAGCCCATTTTCTCCTTCATCTAAGCCCAATTCTTAAGCCAAGTGTCAGCCCATAATTAATCTAATTACGGTGCCAAAAGATTGGAAATGGTGAACTCAATAGACGGTAGCCCTCTTTTAATAATTATTTCACTCAAGAGGACTCTACTTCACGTTATGCAAGAGCTTTGTGGGAAAGTAGTTGCGGGCTGAGTTTGTATAAATATCCAATGCTATTGTTATCTACCATCAAAATGGTGGTGAGTATGAGTGGTTTTACTGCACTCCGTGGAGGAAGAATTTTCTTTCTCTATCATCTATTTTCACTATAAAATCATATAATAAAGTACAAAATATGGGTCGCATGCAATTTTTATGTGATTATAACTCAATGTGGAGGAAGAATCACTCTTCTTCCATTGAGTATATTAGAATTTTCCGTGTTATACCGACATCTTTCTTGATTTTTTGCATAAATATCGAACACAGAATGAAAGGGAGTTTAAATATCCAACGCTGTGATAGGGTGAGTATTATCTAAATAGGTGTGGGGCTGAATTTAAATATCCAATGCTATCATGGCAGCAGCGCGAAGAATTGTAGGCGGTGAGAAGAGGGTCGAGAACGGCAATTAGGGGAAGAGAGGATAGGCAAAAAAGGTTAAGATTTGTGAAAGTTTGGAGTGGGTTTGAATTTTTTAAAATAGGTAATATAATCTCAGCCATACTAATTTGATAGTCAAAATATTTATTCTCACTTCTCACATAACAAATTCATTCTCACTTAATACATCCCGTATATATATATAGGTGTGTGTGTGTGTGTGTTATGTTCGGGAGTAGTAACACAGAGTTTGGTGATGAAATTTTAAACGGATTTATATGATTTTTTTTAAATAACTTATTTTTAGCTTGAATCTTATAATTATATTTATCATTTCTATGCTTATTTTGTTCTATATAATTTTACTATTATGTTTATTTTTATTAGTCTATTAGTGTTTCTTTGTCTCTCTGATTTTGCTGCGTTTGTAAATCTACATTACAAACTAAATGAATAATATTGTGTAAAATTATTAAAAAATAAAATATATTTAAATTAAGATTAATATTATTTAGAAGCAATGATATATTCGGGAGTAGTAACACAGAGTTTGGTGACGAAATTTTAAACGGATTTATATGATTTTTTCCAAATAACTTATTTTTAGTTTTAATCTTATAATTGTATTTCTCATTTCTGTGCTGATTTCGTTCTATATAATTTTACTATTATATTTATTTTTAACTAACTTTTAAAATGATAACGTCATCTTGATTTATTTTTATGATTGAACTTTTTAGTCTATTAGTGTTTGAAGGGTTTGTCTCATTGTAACATCCTTGATTTTGCTGTGTTTGTAAATCTACATTACGAACTAAATGAATATTACTGTGTAAAATTATTGAGGTATATTTAAATTAAGATTAATATTATTTCAAAGCCATGAATTTTAAATAAAAGCTGATTATTTACCAAAATGCAACAAATAAAAATTAAAACAGAGAAATAAAATAAGATAAAAATAAATTAAATTTGCACAGTTAAATATTTTATCAGGAATAAAAATTTAGTAAATTATATTCTAAGGTAAAATATTTAGAAACAATTTTGAATTTCTACCAAAACCTCTTAAAGCTCCTAGAACTGTTTAATTTAAGGATTCCGGGTACAATAGAGTATCCGTATCATATCAAAAAGTACCCATGAGTGATATAAAGTGACAACTATCACTTCCAACCTTTATATCAAAGGCTTGGATCAAGCTACAATTATTGTCGTTGATCCAAAGGCCAAGATTCAAATACTTATCAACATTACTACCACTTAAAACTCCCTAAACACAACACATTCTCCCTCACTCCCTCTCTACTACTCACGGCAGTGTTCGTTTTTTCCAAACCCTCACCATTTCTTCTCTTCAACTCTACAAAACCTCATAAATCTCTCTCTAATCTCAAGATCTCTTCTTCTTCTCATTTCATCCCTTACCCATCAACCCAAGAACACCTCACTCTTTTCACCCCTTCATTTCAAGCAAGAAACACAACACATTCTCCCTCACTCCCTCTCTACAATTCACGGTAGTGTTTGCTTTTTCCAAATCCTCACCATTTCTTCTCTTCAACTCTACAAAACCTCATAAATCTCTCTCTAATCTCAAGATCTCTTCTTCTTCTCATTTCATCCCTTGCCCATCAACCCAAGAACACCTCACTCTTTTCACCCCTTCATTTCAAGCAAGAAACACAACAACACACTTCCCTCTCCCTCTCCATTTTTGTGCTAAAGTTGCCTCTCCCTCCTTCCCCATTTGTTTTCATTCTCTTCTTCTTGCTTCCACCACTCTTCTAGAAACCTAGGAAGCCCTTTCACCCCATAGAGTCTCCAAATCATAAAGCAAGCAAAAGGGACCCTGTTGGAGCTCCAAGTGCTGCGAATTGCAAGGGGAAAAAGGAGGGGTTGCTCCTTGTTGTTTGGTGGTCTTGGAGCATGAAGAGGCAAGATTTGAGTTTGTCTTGAGCTTGGAGTTAAGGTAGGGATTCAAACTCCTTGATTTTGTCTCATAAATGGGTGTTTATGGTTATTATTCTAGGGTTCCAAATGTTGAACATAGTAATATGTTTAAAGCTTAGATTTTGCTCAGGTTAGTCTAGATGAGTGTAATAATATAGTTTTGGTGAGGGAGAACCCTTAGGAGAGCATGTAATTTAATTATGCCACAAACTAGCTAGTGTAAGATTATTTAGGATTAAAACTTGAATCCCCAAGATTTAATGTGAGGTTTAGGTTCTTATAAGTTTAGATAACTTAGTTAACCCTAAATATAAGTGTGATTATGGATACAAACTTGTTAGAATCCTTATCGGGGGTTTTGTCACGAAAGGGTAGTTAAAATCTAGTACTAGCAACTTAAAAAAGTAGGAAATTAATTATCTTACCAATAAAAGTAATGAAAAATGATTTTATCTCTTAAAGTACATGTTGTATGGAGTCTAAAACTACCTTTAAGTAGTTGGTTTGGTGGAGGAATAAGTAGAAACAATTTTGAACCCAAACTAGTTCTGATGAGTCACTAGAAGAGTGAATTTCGATTCCTATTCCTCAATGGATAGCAAAAGTGTTTTTAGGCTTCATTATTTGAGTCATATAGACCTTAGAAATATCCTCGAATGAGTCGAATTCGTTTAAGCTGAATTAATGGAGAATTGGGGTTTAACTAGTAAAATTTCCTAGCTCATAGAGCTATTACAGCCATATACTTAGGGGATGACTAAAACCATGTTCTAATTGAGTACTTAGAGTCATTACAGTAAATTTAAGTGCCCTTGAGCATATGTAATAGGGTGGAGTAAGTTTCAAAAGTTTTGGAGTTAGTTTCAAGGTGTTTATATCAGGAAAAGAGCATATTACTATAACTAAGATAATGAGGGTATTATACTATTCTTTTGGCATGAGTTAAAGATTTGGAACTTAAACTTAGTTATATCAAAAGTACTAATTAAATGGAAATAACCTTCTTTAATTAAAACTCTAGTTGAAAGCCAAGTTTTTCCTAGTAAAAAGTGTTATGAATCCATTCTAGTGCTTTCTTTGTATATGCTTAATATGTGAAATCAGTAAAATGGTGGAAAACCAATTGGAATGAAATTATTGGATGATTTTCTATGGCTAGTAAGGCCATGGATGGAAGCCAAGGTATATATTTTATTCTTGATGCTTGGATTCTTGATGGTTTATCTTGAATCGCCATGTATATATATATATATGTGTGTGTGTGTGTGTGTGTGGCTTTTGATGATGATGGATTTAGTTGATATAAAGAGTATGCTGAAATTGTGGATTGGCAAATATTTATTGACTAATGCTATGACTAGAATTTGTTGGCTATTTATTAGCATTTAAACTTTTGAATTTCTCCCAGTAGAACTATTATGCTATCAGATTTTCGCCAAAACAATTTCTTTTTATCTGTTGCATCATAATGCATAAATAGATGAGAATTAGAGAAGGTTGTGGCAAGAATCATAAACTTTATTTAAAGAATATTACATGTTAAAGTAATGCTCAAATTCTCTAATTAAGATTAGGAAATGATCCCTCAGAAAAGGAAGATGACCCCTAAGATACCCCTCTGCTTTAGAGGCAGTGGCTGAAAACTGCTCCAATTGTAGAGGTAGAACCCTTTATCAGTCAAAGTCTGATTTAGATAGTACAGTATGACGACGATTATAAAGTGAGCTCACATCCTAGGACAGCCTATCTAAGAGTAGTAATAAGTAAAAGTACATGCTAAAAGATAGCCTTAATGGCAATGAACAAAAAGTAGCTACAAGGGCAAAGGAATAAAGAGCATAAGTATGCATTAGAAGTTTTGATGGCATTTATTGCATGTTGGCATTTAAGTGAGCTTCCATGTGTTATTGATATTATTATATTTTAGAGTCTTGATTCCAGTGAATGAACAAAATGGATCTGCTTCGGAGTTATCTTTTCAAAAGCTGTTAAAAGGAACCTTTATGCATGTTCACCAATTTTATTAAATAAATCAAAAGTAGCTAGAGTGATGACGATGTTAATTGCATGATTAGTTAGGGATTCCTTACTGAGAAATACTTTATTTCTCATCCCTGTGTGTTCTTGTATTGTCCTTAGATGAAGTAGATGGTTACTACAGTGATCTTCATGGAGGTGCTTGAGTGATCATGGCACTATGATCCTACCCTAGACTTGCTGGTTCTGGTAGCTCACAGTAGATTTAGGTTGTACATTTTCTTCCATCGCTCACTCAACATTCCTATAGTTAGTTGGCACTTCGACCCTTGCCGTTCATATGCTAATTTTACCTTGCATTTCGCTCGCCCACAGTATTTTTTCGGAGCTTACTTCCTCTGTGTCTTCGACGGAGATTGACCCCTCTAAGGGGAGTTCACCTCATTCGGTTCTTCTTCTGCCAACACTAAGGTGCTAGCAGAGATGCAGTTAGAGGAGGATCCTGCGAAGCTCGTGTTGGAGAACAGATTCCACACTGTGTAGATTTTACATACATATACATATACATGATGTGTTGCCGAAGATACAATTAAAGGAGGATCCTGAGAAGCTCGTGTTGGAGAACGAATTCCACGCTCTGTAGATGTGTATATATATGAGCTAGTGGATGTATGTCTATAATTGTGGCTTAAAAACTGTATATTTTGGGCGCCATAACACTTTATGCATGCTTGGTAGTGATCATGTCGATATGTTCGAAAACTTTTATGTTAATTTGTATTTCTTTGGGGATGACTATACGTATTTTGTTTAACTTGACCTAGAGTCTTGCTAACTTGACTCACTTTGGGTATTTTTGAAATACTATTGTATACAGATATAAGCCCAATACTTATCCCTATAAATAGATATATGAATGCATAGTTATTTATGTAAATTATTTTATTTCTCTACTTTACATTATTATGACATAAATTAAATCATGGATTCTATTATTGTAAATCATGACTATAATATCGATTATATGGACTAGAAGGCTCAATTTTAGAAAGTATTATTTTCAAAAAAAAAATTATATGTTATTTTCAATTAACCGACATATTTTATAATTACTAATGCAATGACTAATGAACATTGCAATGCGACTTAAAATGTAGTGTAGCCTTATTAGAGTGTTATACTCACAGTAATATCTATGGAGACCTTGGTAAAAGATCAAAATAATCTATATTTATTTATTTTTAATGAGACGATGAAATGAATTAAACAAAATTTTTTTTGAGTTATTCCACTATCACATAAAAATTGGATGTAGCCATTTGTGTAAAATGAATTATAGTTATGATTAATTGTTATACACCATGCATGTGTTGAATTTTTTTCCCCCTTCAAAATCACATTTAAAAAGGGCAGGGGAATTGTACGGAATTAATTTATTTTTAGTTGTTGAATTCTTACTTAAAAATTAGAAGTTCACATATATTTACAAAATAAATTTTATACTTTTTTAAAATTACTTTAGTAAGAGTCTAAGGAAATGAGGAGATATAGATGAAATGATTTTTTTTTGTGTTTTATTTTTATACGGAATGATATTATATAACTTTTTTTTTGGAAAAAAAAAACTATTTTACTAAAGGCTTAAGAAAGTGGAGGGAGGGAGAAATAGAATATAATTATAAGATATAATAATTAAATTATTTATTTTTTAATTATAAGTATTTAAATATTTAATATTGTTTATTACATATGACTAAATGTATATTAAATATTATTTGTCGTTATTTAGATTTTTAATAATGAATATGTATAGTCTATATTATTGTGAACATTTATTTTTATATTAAATCATATAAATTATAAAATATTTATTTAGTTATTTTTATTTATTATTTTTCGGTTATCTAATAACTAAAACTTTTAATAAAATATAAAAAAAGTCATAGAATGAAAGAGTTGTCAAAGTTTCTTTCCAATGCACGTAGTTGAAGAAGAATGGCAAATGCCTTTTAGTATTTTGTTTAAACAAAAATTGAGTTGTTAGAGTTTCTTTCTAATGCTCTTAGTTATATTTTGGTGTTAAAATAGGCATGAAACTATACAACATATATGTTTCTTATATTTTGTTTAAATTTTTATCTTGATACTTTGCAAATTTATTTAGAAAGTTTTGTTAAAATATTATTGTGTGAAAAAAAATTGAATTCCATTATATTGAACATATTTATCCTTTTTTTAATTTTTTATTTAGTTATCTTTCTTCATATCAACTATCTTTGTTTCGATTTATTTAATTTGAATGTAATCCAATCAACGTCATATAACTATGCGAGCACGGGGAAACCTTGCCAGCTTTTTTAAAAACTTGGATATACACAAATAATATTTGGAAGCAAAGATAATTTAGGTCTTTTTTTATAAGAACAATTTATATCTTTTTAGATTTAAAAAATATATAAATGACATAAATGAGAATGCTAAAAGTTTTATAATTTGGTTTGCGCACATGTGGCAATTTATTGTCATTTTTACTTTGAAATTGTAATTTGTTACTTATACTTTCAACTTATGTGTTATTTAAGCCATTGTTTTTAAATTACAATTAGTTTCTTTAATTTTATTCTTTGAAAATTATACACAATATTTTGCACTCAATAAAATATTTGCTTTTAAGAAGACCGATAATTTTAAAATAATATATGTAAAAATACAATATATAAAAGATAATTAATGGAAATTCTTTCAACAATTCTTATGATAACATGTAACCTAATTATCAGATTGGTATAAACACGCGCCATGCAACACAAAATAACATTCTGTTCCCAACTTAAATTCGATACATCATTCTTTAGTTGCTATGAAGAGATGTGTCCAATATATTGTCATTTTTATCGAAAAATTGTAATTTTTTTATTTTAGTCAATATCTTATTTGAATCATTCTTTTTGAGTCATAAATAGTTTCTTTAATTTCTTTTTTCATATCTTAATTATATTATTTAAAATTATTGTTAAACTCAAGACATAAATATCAAACACTTCCAATATGATGACAATGATTTTTTTTTTTGGTCGTCAAAAAGATCAATTATTATGGTATAAAATATATAAAACCAAAATATATACAATATAATTGACGAATACTCTTTTATACCTTCTAATAACGATGTGTAACGAAATCGTCAAACTGGTACAAATGTGCGCCGGGCTGTGCAGGGAGCATCTATTAGTTGTCCATTAAATTACAAACTCTAGTTAACAAGTGTCAGCCTTTAAAAATTTGCATAGCCAACAACTCTGAGTGTTCCTTATAAATTTAATTGAAATTAACATTCATGTCAATTCATATCATTTTACCTTTTTTTTTCAAAAAAAAAAAAACCTCAAAAAGAACATTCATTAAGATACTATTTAAATTTGAGTGAAGTATGTATTAAGAACCTTAACTTTTATGCTCCAACCAATTTGGCATCGAAACTTTTTTATTTGATAATCAAGAACCTGAAGTTATTTTCCAATAACCAGAAAAATTTTATGTAGCAAATTATAATTACATATATATATATATATATATATATATATATATATATGTCATCAAATTAAATTTATGAGATAATTATTTCAACACCAAAATTAACTTTTTTCCTCCAAATTATACTATTCCTCTCTAAATTTTGAGTCATATGTCTACTTATGTTTACTATATAGTGATTTGTGAGGTCTCGAATTTGCTTTTGCAAAATCTGAAAATTGTTTTTTTTTTCTTTTCAAATTAAGTTGTGTATCTGTTCCTAATTGAAATATCAATACTTTATGAAATTGATATGTCTTCTTATATCATGTACTAATTGATATTTATTCACATCATTGTATTACCAACTTTGGGATTTATTTTTGACCATCTTCTACTTCTGCAAGCTATATTTTCCTTTCATTTTACAAATCATCTAAAGTGAGAAATGTATTTTTAAAAGTTAATTTCAAAATTTGAAGATGATTTTATTTAAGCTTTTCAACAAGAAAAATGTCATTACAAACAAAATTATTATCATATAGTGAAGATAAATACAAAAAAAAAAAAGTTAAAACTTAAACAGCATACTATATCTTCTCAAAATAAATCTTTTTTTTTTTTTTCACATGTAAATGGATAGAATATAAAAAGAAGCAACTTAAAAACTGCACCAAAAAAATCAACTTAAAAAAGATAAATCAAAATTCTCATAAAATAGTCAACAAAAATGCAAATGGGGAAAAAATGTTAAGTTTATATTTTTAAGCTAATTAAAAATAAAATATAAAAATAGTTGACACTTTATTATGCTTAGTTGGCATTTTCTAACACTTAGGTTGTATTTTCTGATGTCAACTAGATACCAAAAATTGAATTGATTATCTAGTCAAATTCCAAAAATATAGTTAAATGCATTTAAAAAATGACCACATTTTATCTTAATCATATCCCAAAAAATTTTATTTGATTCAAGGATTACGCAAAATAAAATTTGGTCATTTTTAAATG
Source organism: Pterocarpus santalinus (assembly GCA_031439595.1). Taxonomy (NCBI): domain Eukaryota; kingdom Viridiplantae; phylum Streptophyta; class Magnoliopsida; order Fabales; family Fabaceae; genus Pterocarpus; species Pterocarpus santalinus. Next base: position 53,860,675 of record CM062526.1, read on the forward strand.
CATTTTAACTATTTTTTTGAATTTTAAAACTGATCAGATTTTATCTATGATATCCTAAAAACTTTCATAAAATTTCAAAATCCTGCAAATAAAATTTGGCCACTTTTGAAATGTATTTAATTATATTTGTTAAGTAAACTTAGATCAAAAAATTACTATAATGCATCGCTACATCTTGTGATCCTCACCATGAGATCACAAGGTATGTGATGTTTAGGAAAAATATCTCTTTCCTCCATGGGAAATTGGGAATGCCAGCACTTGGACTATGTATATATCCAAAGGTAAATATCCAAATGACTAGGATTTGTTGATATTGGGTAAGGGATTTAATCCCCATTTGTCCATTCTCTTTCCTATTTTCTCCCTCTTTTTTTGTTTTTTGGTTAAGGAGGGCTTTTTTGGGGGAGGAGGGATGTAGAGTTCGAAGTCTCAAACCTGGGCGTGGTTGCGTGCGAGGCTCATAGATGTGCCGCTATCCCTCAGCCTTCGTCACCCTTAGTTTTACTAAGAGCTCCCAAGAACTATGCGCGCGCGCGCGTGTGTGTGAGAGAGAGAGAGAGAGAGAGAGGTTTTTATTCCTCAAAAACTATAGAAGTATGTCACAGGCCCAACAACACCTAGCCTAAGTTACACATATGTTGGGCCAACTAGAGTGTTGATCCAATAGGAAATTGTAGATAGGCTAAAGGAGGGAGCTTGGTCAATAAATTCATTCATTGAAACTGATCAAAGCCTAACTACGTGGTGGTTTGGCAAACTAATATTGCGTGAATCAGAGTTACTGGTAGATTGAGGAGCAGCTCAATCAATGGTTCGAACTTTGGCCTCATGTAAAAGCTGGATTCAGGCACCAACCGTGTTCAACTCCCGCCAAGGTCCTGAAACCCATCCATAGCCGCCCCCCAACCCAAAAACAAAAAAAAAAAAAAAGTATTCAGAAGGATGATGTGGCATAGGATCTGAGATTTCAGGGACCTAGAAGGAGGGGTAGAACGCACTTGAGGGATTTCGTAATTGGGAAAGGGTAGACTAAAATCGTCATTGTGAAGGAAGGGGGGCAAACATTATATGTATGGTTGTCTCGTACCTCTCCCTTGAATTTCTTCTCAAGAAATGTTTGGCAAATTTATTTTTCATGCGACACTATACCGACTCATATTCCATCCAAACTCACACTCCATCTAATGATGGATGGGATATGAGTCAACACGATATCCTATACAGAATGAGTTTATTTATTATAAGTCTTTTTTCTGTTCTGTCTCACTTTATTTCTGTTAGGATTTTTTTTCTGCATTTGTTTTTAATTGTCTGACATGAACTTTATGTTGAAAGTTTATTTTGAGTCAGATTGAGGAATATTCAATTGAATTAATGAACTCTCAGTAGAACAGTGATTTTTCTTTTTTGGGTTGCTCTGTTAACAGTTTTAGCCCCTTACATTTGGTGCCCCGTGCAAGGTATTTCTCTGCATAGAGTTTTCTACCTTATAATAAGAGGCCTACATATAACACAATGGGCAACCTTTTCATAGCCGTTAAATGCCAGATAGAACCGTTTAATCTTGCATCAAAGAAAGGGGGAAAAAACTGTTTAATCGTCATCGCTGATTGTCCGCCGTATTATAAGCTCCAGTTAACGAGTGTTGCCTTAAAAATTTGCAGCAGGCAACAACTATAAGTGTTCCTTGTGAATTTAATTGAAGTCAACGGTCATGCTTTTTCTTTTCTTGGGGTTTTATGTTTGGTAATTTTAACTCTATTATTTTCAAATCAAGCAAAAAAGTTTATCAATGTTTAACCCTAAACCCTCGAAGCACTACCATGGACCCCGAAGTTCTTGGGCCTTGGCCACTTTCACTTTTGTAGCAGTATCCCTTGATTATCCAAGAGCTATTCCACCGACCAAAAGAGAGTCCAAGACCTATGCCGGTTGGCACACACCACAAAAAAAAAAGACCTATTCCCGATTTCCCGTTCCTCTTTAGTCTTTTTCACATATATTGGATGTGAGCATTATATATAATCACGACCGGGGAGAAAAAAAAGCATTATGTATAAACATAATTACTTTTATTACTTTTATAGAAATGTTATTTGTATACAGTGACTTAGATATCCCACTTGATATCGGGTACTCATAATTTAAATAAGTGTGATTTTTAGTTATTCAAGTGTTGAATATGATAATTAATTGACAATAGATATATACTGTTCATAATACTAATATATTAATTTGATATTTACATAATTGAAATTGACATTTATTTATATTGTGATTACCACATGTTTGTAATTAAAGACAATATTTTGATTAATAATTACATAACTAAAATCCACACTTATTGAAATTGCGATCACAGTACGTTAATTGGAGTGTTTAAGTTATTATATTAAAATAATGTAACTCTTATTTTTATTCTATTTACAACTTTGCATTTCGTAGATTATTGATGATAAAATTCATCATTAGTTTATGGATTTATTATTTTAAAAATAACAAGTATATGAATTAGTTGTGAATTCAATCATAATAATAATAATTAAAATGTATATATATAATCCCCTCATATAAAAATCGCTAGATTTAAACCATCTGAAGCGAAAAGTATGCTCTAAGATAGCAAAATACAAAATTGATTATTACTTTAAATTTTACGAAGAATAAATGTAAATATATACGTGAGAATCTATTTTCTTAATTATTTTCCAATCAACAGTTGTAACCTGTATTTTATTCTCTAAAAGCACCCGTCACTTTAGCTAATTTAGATTTAAACTGCTACGATAGGTTATTTCATCAGATATAAGAAATGTTTTTGGGGCTAGATGACTCAATTAGGTGATTGAAAGGAGGCCAATGAAACCTTTATTCAAAGCTATTCCCCTTTGGTAAACATAACCCCTAGGAAAATCAAAGCTCGAAACTAGATACCACAAAGGTGACAAGTCACTTATTCCATCATACATAGCAAGAGTGCAAAGCAGATAGTACTGCATGCCCATACATATACATATATACTAAAGTGGTTTTGGCTGCGGTAAGATGAGGTGCAAAGCTGCGGACACACACTCATATTGCATCCGAAACAGCTGTCGCAGACTGCAACAGCCTAACAGTAACAGGAACAGCATGCTTTATCTGGTTGCTGTATCCAGTTCGAATATCACGGAAACTATCCCATAGCATAACTCCTCCATAACTGGGATATTGCTGTATGTACGGAAGTACCTCAGAAACCATCAACTCTGGTGGAATATAGCCACCACTGGGAGCTGCATCAGGTGCCGCTGGGAGCCCCATGAACACCGAGCTACTGGGTGGAGCATTTAAGGTCCAAGCCTTCCACGAATTGAAGAGCAGCGTGTTGTTGCCATCTGCGCGTTGGCATGAAGGGTTGTCGTAGAACTGAACATAGATATTATCGAAAAGGCCAGTTCTGATGGCCACGTTGAGGTGGACATCTGGGATTTGACACCCTTGTGTTGCGGACAAGTAGAAGTACCTGTGTTGCCTTCCGAGGGCATCAAGTTCCCTGGCAAGTTCATCCCAATAAAGGATTCTACCAGTTTTGATGTGAAAATCAATGCCATCCAAGGCGACCCTTCCTAGTGGACCGCGTTGGCCACTGAGGAAGTTGATATAGAGATAGTTGGCAAGGGCCCCTTGCTTCTTCGCGCCGGCATAGGTCGTAGAGCCCTCCTGGTCCTCCGATGGAAAGGAACACTTTGACACCTTGCCTCTGGCAGTGCAGAATTTCGGGCTCTAGTACGTCGCAAGGTCTTGGCCCGATAAACCCACAGTGGTTCGCGAAGTCCCAAAATGGGGGTCTGAGACAACCAAAGCTGCTGAAGAAACCGAGGATCACAATGTCGTAGTTGCCGGTGTCACACGTGGCCGTCAAGGACTCCTCGCCGATGTTCTGGCCCCAGTAGACGGCTATTTCACCCTTGGCATGTGCGGAGTTGATGATGGAGGAGAGTGTGAGGAAGGACGAGAGAAGTAGGATCCATCCTTCCCGTCTGGAACCCATGATGATTGTTTGTGGCTTTTAGTGTTTAGCTTGATGACAAATAGCGCAAGAGAAACAACAAACCTATTTATTGTGGGAAACGTTTGCTTTTCGTTGGCAGTAAACGGCACGAGTGTATTCCCATGGCCAGATCGGAGTGAGTTAGTATAGAGGTCAAAAAACTTTTAATGCAAATAATATTTTTCAAATGGCATTTTGTGACTTACGGAGCCAACCATTTTTTTCTTTTTTTAATTTTTTTTCTTTCTCACATATATTCTCATACTAGAGATATTTCTATTGGAGTATTATGGGCATTTAAATATGAGTAATTCTCCTAATTGAGATTTAAACTATAATTTACTGCATTATATTGGACTAATCTTTTTATTACTAGACCAAATTAACCTCAATTAGTCTGTTGCTTTATTTTATCTAATACCTTCTATAATTTCTGTAAAAGAATACTGACAAAATTATTTTGACTATAGCATTATTCTCTTTTCCGAGCAGACAAGTTAAAACATAAGCCCTCTCCTCCTGCGATATTTTAGACTTCATCACCTTTTTCTTTTCATACATATTTTTTGTTCGCATATCAAAACTAATTTGTAGGCACGTAAATAATCCAAGACCAGAAATAATAATATTAGAACATAATACAAGTGGATGATTATGTTAGAATTTTTTACACCCCAGTATCTTAGTTAACTCCAATCAAGGCATGCTAATTTAAACAAAACCAGTATCCAATCTTATTCAATTACCTCATGGAGCAGCTTGAGGAATCCATGAACCAAGCTTCAGATTGCTCCTTTCTTTGATTGCAGAAAACAAGCGGATGAATTGGGAAGTAGAAGCCTAGGAAAGAAGAGAAGAAGCAACGAGAGAAAAGGGAGAGAAAGTTGCAGGAGAGAGAATCCTCCTATTCCTCGAAAATTTTCAAATTGAACGTTCTGTTTGATAGAGTATGAGACGTCTATATATAGGGCTAGGAGGAGGGACCTCTCCCTACGTCAATTAAATATAGAGTCAAGCCATCCATTATAGCAAGACTAATACACAGGGCCTATATTATATCCTTTTATATTATTTAATTCAATAATAGTTATGAATTACATAATTGGACTAAATAGAATGCTCTAATAATTGGCATTCAATTAATCTGAGTTTTAAAGTTGAAATTATGATCTGATTTATGGCAGTCCACACTAATGATAATTTATTAAATTTATCATTCTCCCACTTGGACAACATAAATCAGACTATGATTTTAAGTAAAACAGTCATCCAGATTAATTCACAATACATGGCCACAATATAATGCCAAGGTTGAGCCAACATGTCAAATATAGGTCCAATATGGGACTATAAGATCTCAACAGTGCAGAAAGTCGCACTCGAAGGAGTATTGACATCATACACGTGAGACTCTCAAATCCCAGTGACCTTAAACGAAAGCAGGATATAAATTGTTGGGAAAGCACAACGAAATGGCATGCCAACATGTGATCCAGTGCAATTTCCAATCAAAACAACCCATGCATCCGCCCCAGATGCCATATGAGATACATATCTCAATAACGAAATGAGACTGGGTCCAAAATGTCTCCACGATATGCTATTATTTACAACAATCAAGTTGCTCAAAACATATAAATAGATGCTACAATAATAATGGCAACAATAGTCATTAAAATTTGTCTTAAGACATTGCAAAATATGTGGGGTCACAACAGCTTTTAAATACAAACTCCCACTAACCCAAAATATCAAAAGACCTCACTACACCCATACGGGTTACATGATCAACAAAGACTTGGATATTCAGTCCTTTGGTTAGGGGATCAGCAATCATAAGCTTAGTAGAAATATGTTCGACACGTGTTTGAAACTCCTGAATTTTCTCTCTAACAAACATGAGTTTTGTGTCAAAGTGTTTTGATCTCTTTGAACTTTTGTTGTTATGAGAGAAGCATACCACGACAGAGTTATCACAATATATCGTTAGAGGTTTAGAGATGCTGTCTACAATACCGAATTCTGCAATAAAGTTTTTCAACCATATTGCTTGACATGTAGCCTCATAACAAGCAATATATTCTGCTTCCATGGTCGAGGTAGCTGTAAGTGTTTGTTTGGCACTTTTCCAGGAAACAGCACCTCCTGCCAACATAAAAATATAACCCGATGTGGATTTATAATTATCTGGACAACCACCATAATCAGAATCAGAGTAACCGGTCTCCTCAAGATAGTTTGTTCTTTTGTAAGTGAGCATATAATCTTTGGTATCTTGTAGGTATCTCATAACTCATTTTGCAGCCTGCCAGTGAGCCACACCAGGCTTGCTCAAGTATCTCCCAAGTATACCAACAATAAAGGCAATGTTTGGACGTGTACAGACTTAAGCATACATTAGGCTGCCAACAGCAGAAGCATAAGGAACCTTTTCCATTTTTGCAATTTCATCATCATTATGAGGACATTGGTCATTAGAGAGCCTCTCACCCTTTTGAATGGGCGCTTTACAAGGCTTACAAGACCCCATGTTGAATCTGTTCAGGATTCTCTCAATATATCCCTTTTGAGACAAACCTAAAATACCATGAGATCGATCACGATAAATCTCAATGCCCAAAACAAAAGATGCATCACCGAGGTCCTTCATATCAAAATGAGTCGTCAACATTCTTTTGGTCTTATTTAGAAAACGAATATCATTGCCAGCCAAAAGAATATCATCAATATATAGAACAAGAATAATGAACCTGCTCCCACTATTCTTGACATAAATACATTGATCCACTACATTTTCTTTAAAACCAAGAGATGTGACTATTCGATCAAACTTTAGATACCATTGCCTCGATGCTTGTTTTAGGCCATAAATTGATCTTCTTAACTTACAGATCATGTGTTCCATGCCATTTTCAATAAACCCATCAGGTTGATCCATATAAATATCTTCATATAAATCACCATTTAAAAAGGCAGTCTTAACGTCCATCTGATGAAGTTCTAAATCAAAATGAGCAACAAGAGCCATCACAACACGAAAGGAATCTTTAGTAAAGACAGGGGAAAATGTCTCTTTATAATCTATACCTTCCCGCTGATTGTATCCTTTGGCAACAAGTCTGGCTTTATATCTTTCTATTTCTCCTTTAGCATCATGTTTGGTCTTAAATACCCATTTACAGCCAACAGTCTTACAACCAGCTGGCAATTCCACCAAATTCCAAACATTATTCTTTCTCATAGAAACCAATTCATCCTCCATAGCAGCCAACCATTGGGAACTATGAGGACTAGAAACTGCCTCTTGGAAAGTGACAGGATCAGAATCCTCAATAGATGTGAACTCATGTTCTTGTAGATATACAACATAATCTCTGAATCTAGTCGATTCAGTAGATACAGGAACTCGCTCAGATCTTCTTGGTGGAAGCACAACAATATCTGGATTCTGTATGTCATCTCCAATATGCTGATTAGGATCAGCACCAATAGTGGGATTAGTGGGATCTAAAATAAATGGCATAGGCTCTGGAATAGAAGTGATGGGTGTTAGAAGAACAACGCGCTCTTCTCTAAAGCTAACAACACGTGGCTCTTGAGTTACAACCTGTTCTGACTCCCCTTCCAAATAAACAGCACGATCAGATTCTATAAATTTAGTCGTATGTATAGGACAATAAAATCTAGAACCTCTCGAGCCAATACAATATCCAACAAAGAAACCACTAATAGTTCTAGGATCAAGTTTCTTTGTTTCTGGATTATAAGGTCTAACCTCTGCTTTGCAACCCCAAACATGAAAATGTTTTAAGGTAGGCCTTTTCCTTGTCATCAGCTCGTATGGAGTCTTTGGAACAGATTTACTTGGCACATGGTTTAAAATATAAGTCACAGTTCTCAAAGCTTCTCCCCATAAGAACTCTGGAAAAGTAGAAGGACTGAGCATACATCTTACCATTTCCATGAGGATACGATTTCGCCTTTCAGCAACTCCATTTTGTTGCGGAGTACCAGGCATAGTATATTGTGCCTCAATACCACATTCCCGGAGAAATCTAGCAAATGGTCCAGGATTTCTTCTAGTTTCATCATATTTACCATAAAATTCACCACCTCTATCAGATCTCACACCCTTGATCCGAGTGCTAAACTTCAATTCAACAGCAGCTTTGAATGTCTTGAAGGCATCCAAAGATTCAGATTTCTCATGCAATAATTCAACCCATCCATATCTAGAGAAATCATCGATAAAAGTAATAAAGTATCTAAAACCTCCCAAAGCAATAGGAGTAATGGGCCCACAAATATCAGTATGAATCAATTGCAGTATTCCTTCACTTCTATTGGCCTTATTCTTTCTGGTTCCAGCAGAGAGTTTTCCCTTCACGCAATCAATACAGGTTTCAAAATCAGAGAAATCTAAATTATGAAGAATATTCTCCTTAATCAATCTCTCCATTCTTTCCCTCGAAATGTGTCCTAGCCTCTTATGCCACAACATAGAAGAGTTTTCAATAGCTCTACCACATTTATTCCCAATGATACTACTAACATCATATTGTTGTCCATCAATAGAAGAATAATCAACATTCAACAGATATAAACCATTTGACAAAATGCCATAACCAACCAAAACAGAGTCATGGTATATATAAACTCTTCCACCACCAAAATGAAAGGAATATCCACAACCATCCAAAACAGAAACAGAAATCAAATTCCGTCTCATCGAAGGTATATAAACCGTGTCCTTCAGGACTAACTCATGTCCACTACACAACTTCAAACAAACTACTCCTATATGCTTCACTTTGATATTGACTCCATTTCCCACTGTGATCGCCAATTCTCCTTCATTTGGCTTTCTCCTGGTTTGGAGCTCCTGTAAACAGTTAGTGACATAAATACTTGCCCCAGTATCTAACCACCAAGTATTAGAAGGAACATCAACTAAATTCGACTCAAAACACACTTTAGCCAAAGGATTACCTTTCTTCTTTCTCTCAAGCCAGTTCTTAAACTTATAACGGTCAGACTGTTTATGTCCAACTATACCACAGAATCTACACTTGCCATTGAACTTTGGCTTGATTCCGGCATTCTCACCGACTTCCTGAGCTGAGGAAGGTCCAGCCTTATTCCTTCCTTTCTTCTTGAATTGAGGCTTACCATTCTTCCCTTTGAGAAATTTCTTCTTATCATCATTGTTCTTGTGGGAAGTCAGCTGTATAACATGGGCCTTACCCTTTTTCATAGTCTATTCCTCTTGTGTGAGGATTGAAATCAACTCATCCACAGACCATTCTTCCTTCTGCGTATTGTAAGAAGTCCTCAGCACATCAAACTCAGATAGAAGAGAGTCTAATATTTGCCAGACCAGAAAATCAATTCCTAATTCCACTTTCATGGATTTCAGTTTGTTATACCAATTGGTGAGTTTCATGGCATGCTCATGAACACCAAAAAGGCCATCATACTTGGTCTTAGTCAGCAGATCAAGATAATGTGCTTTCTCGGCCTTATCAAACTTCTTGAATTTCTTGCCAACAAATTCAAGAAATTTCTTCGCATTGTCTGTCTCAGGGATATTATCCTTGATTGTTTTGTCCATGCTATACTTCAAGGTCATCAAATAGACCTTATTAGAATGAGCCCATTTTTCATACTTCGTCCTGTCAGCATCAGCAAACTGATCTGTGGGCTTTGGTGGCTCATCTTCAGTAAGAGCAGCATCAATATTTGAAATAGCAAGATACAGTCTCACAGACTCAAGCTAATCCTCATAATTCATTCCATTGAGCTTTATCAAGGTACTCATATTCACAGGCAAAGCTGGAATGATTTTATACATTAGTAGGAGATTTTTATGTCGAGTATATCAACATAAAACTGAGCTATTAACAATAATATAGTTCCCTCATGCAATTGTAATCCTGCCGAAGGGTCTAGAATTACATTACATGAGCAAACTCCCAATAAACAATAGAACTTATCCTTAAAGCTAGTATCGAAAGGATACTGAGAACTTTAGGGACACAATTATCAACTTATTAAAAATAGTGTCAATAAAGACAAACCGAAGGATAAGTTCATTATTAACACAATTCTTAATGCAACACTAACAACAATATTATTTATAAAGTTAACATTTTATCATAACTAGTCCCGCGAAGGTGGGCTCATAATCATGAAGAATGTCTCACAATATCATTAATATTTTTCAAACATGATTCTCAGAATAATATTGCACAATATTCAATAATAACAATATTTCATAATTTTAATGTGCAATATACATATAAGCATAAGAAATGCAAAATTATTCCAATGAGCAAAGTAAGCCAATTCTGAGATTGTGCTTAACACAATATTCCAAATGATAGCACAAATGCACACAAAATTTTTAGACCAAAATATGAAGAATAATACATAATTTTGAGCAGTTTAAATTCAAAATAAATTTAATTAAAATAAATAATTTTATTGCTCAAAAATTAAATAAAATTTACCAATAATCTTATTTTAATTAATTATTAAATTCTGCAAAATTTGATAAAATTTGGGCCACATTACGGCCCTCCACGCGCTGCACGCGCTTCAGGCCGCGAGTGGGCCAACAAAGCAGCCCAACAGTGCCTCCTTCTTCCTCCAGACGGGTCGGACGCGGGTCACACGGGTTCCGCCATTAGAGCTCGCTCCAAGCTCCATTTCCAGCGTCTCGTCATGCGACTCCAGCCCAGAACAAAAGAGGAACTCCATGCGAATAAAACCCCTCAAGAACTCACAGATTGATGCTGTTCTGGAGCAAGAAATCGCGAAGAACAACCCGCGACGAACAATTCGGTCATTTGCGATTTTCTCACTCAATCCTCAACCAAAATTCGTATTCTCAGTCTTGTTAGACTCGTTGTGATAAGAGCTACATAACCCCTATTGAAATTGAGCTCAGATCGGCCTAAATAACTAAGTTGAAGTTTCAACCAAAGGTTAGGGTTCTTGATGTTCTTCCTCCAATTTCTACTTTAATTCAGCCTCAAATCACACAATAATTAGTTTAATAGACTCACAACAATATGAATAACAAGAGCCCTTTACAAATTTTGGAATCAATCGGACCAGAAATTAAAATTCGAAATCAACCCGGTTTGGGGCTCAAGAGATATGTACAGTTCTAGCTTCTCACCATCCAGTTTCTCAGCAAAATTGATTTCACAGCCATAATCAAAGTCAAACCACTGCTCTGATACCATTTGTTAGAATTTTTAACACCCCAGTATCTTAATTAACTCCAATCAAGGCATGCTAATTTAAACAAAACCAGTATCCAATCTTATTCAATTACCTGGAATCATGGAGCAGCTTGAGGAATCCATGAACCAAGCTTCAGGTTGCTTCTTTCTTTGATTGTAGAAAACAAGCGGATGAATTGGGAAGTAGAATCCTAGGAAAGAAGAGAAGAAGCAACGAGAGAAGAGGGAGAGAAAGTTGCAGGAGAGAGAATCCTCCTATTCCTCGAAAATTTTCAAATTGAACGTTCTGTTTCAATGGGGTCACAGACATCTATATATAGGGCTAGGAGGAGGGACCTCTCCCTGTGTCAATTAAATATAGAGTCAAGCCACCCATTATAGCAAGACTAATACACAGGGTCTATATTATATCATTTTATATTATTTAATCCAATAATAATTATGAATTACATAATTTGACTAAATAGAATGCTCTAATAATTGGCATTCAATTAATCTGAGTTTTAGAGTTGAAATTATGACCTGATTTATGGCAGTCCACACTAATGATAATTTATTAAATTTATCAGATTAATTATTGAAAAATATTTTTTGAATATCTAATGTAAAAATATTGTCTACGACAACGTATAGTGATGTAAGAGTAGGTAAATATTAATATATAATACATATTGAAATGAAATTAACGTACTGCATAATTACATGACAAAAATATTATATTTGATGTGTGATTTTAATGTATAAATTAAATAATTGAACTCTTAATTTTTTACACGACATCAATGTAAAGAATATGTGCAAATTTTGGTATATAAATACAAGTTCATTTTTTATGCACTAATAATGTAAAATTTTTTGACAATATCATGTAATTATATATCGCTACATTACTAATTATGTTTAATTCTCATATCTACTACTTCAAAAATTATGCATATGGAAGGATTGGATTCACTGGCAGTCAGTGGATCAAAATGATACTGCCTATAAATATCTTGTCACTTTTCATATAGGTAAGCTTAATACATATGCTTTGAAATTCACTGGAATATCCTGTACTCATGGCAAATTTACACTCAATTTGCTCAATTGGTTTTGTTTTAAATCACCGATATTTAAAATAATCCTAACCAATTTGGCTCAAAATGGTTTGACAGATATACTATGGGATAAAGTGTTTTTAATATTAATTTTTTTATTTATAAAACTTGAACTTATAGACCTTATCAAAGAAAAATAAATATCAAATTACTTAAACCAATAAAAATTAGTAACTCAATTGTTAATATGAGAATGAGAACATATTGCATTCTTAATATAAAAGGATAAATTTTAAAATTTGTCAGTGAGAACAACAGAATCAAATATATTAATCTCTCAAGAATAAATATTTTAAAATAATTTTTAAGAATTAAAAATGTTAATCATATTATTCTTTTGTAAAGAATAATGTGTCCAATAAGGAGGACTATGATATGTCTGTAATTATCTAAGATTATGTTAAGGTTTTCATTTTTTGTAAGTTATGTTTAACGCTATTTTTCCTTTAAAAAATCAAGAATTTTTTTTTGGGGGTAAGTTAATCGCCCAAAATGCCCAATAAGCAAAAAAAAAAAAAATTTACTCAAAATAAAATGAAATTAATTTTTATAAATTGGCAATGTAAAATAATTTATTTACGCTATCAATCAATAAAAATATAAAAAAATGTCAAATTATACTGGGTAAGTATCCACTATATATGATGATGAATCCACCATATATGATGATGAATCCACCATAATTTGGTATTTTTTTATATTTTATTAGCTGATAGTGTAAAGTTATTTTATATTGACAATGCATATAAATTAAACTCAAATAAAAAAACATTAATAAAATATAGCAAGGATAGCAATATCCACTTTTTAAGTACATTATGAAAAACAATCATATATTATCAGTATAAAATATTTTCATACTATCAACCAATTATATAGTATTATATATATAATTTTTTAGGTGATTATTGTAAAAAGTTAAATATTTTTAATGACATAATACTATATAATAGATATTTATGAAAAATATTTTTTATAGTATAATGCATGCATCAATTTTATTTTTTTTTTAAAAAAAACCTCAAAAACAAGCCGAACACAGTTAGCAGTCTTGCACCCCGATTCTTATGTTATTCCGCCAAATCGAATACTGGGTCTAAGCAGAAGGCTCCATTTTAATAAATAAAACAAATTACAATGTGAACAAGATTCATGACATATAATCTTAAAAGTTATTAAATTTAAATTGATAAATATTATTAATTATTTTTATTAGAGTTAAATAATTAATTTATAGCAATTGAGTCCACAATTTAATAATTGTCTTTGTTGGTAACCTGGATTTAATATCAAGATTAAAGTATAATTAACTATATAATTAAAGGATTAACTAAAATATAAAAAGAGCTAAAAGGGAGAGCATAGTCATTTATGGAATATGGGGTGTTTGAGATGACGCTCTGACTGGTAAATTCTTGGGAAATAACTATATTCTCCCTTGAAAACTATTTATACTATGGATTAGAAAGATTTTTAGATGTTGTTCTGCCCTATGAGATGACATCTCTAAGAAGGGACACTATTTTAACCCAATGGTGAGGTTAATCAAAGCTTCACGCCATGAGACGCCCTCCAGACCTGTCCTATGTCAAGTGTCAAAACCAAGGTGATGTAATACTAAATTTATATCCAAAAGGGGAAACTTTCAGTGGCCTAGTCTTCCTATGCATTATATACCATAGCCAACTTGAGTAACCTAATAGCCAACCACCCTAAAAAGTGACGCTAGGGTCCTTAGACAGGGCTATGTCCTTTCCATGTTAGTAAAGAGAACTCTGTCACTAGTTTATTGCTTGGACCCGCGGAAATACCTTGAAGCTTGAGGTCCTAAGCTAACCAACGGTAGCAAAATGGGCTTGAGGAGATATTTTGAATAGGACACAAGAAAAAGAAACCATTCACCTTGGAGCCAGAGGCAACATAAGATGAACCTTCCCATAGACCCAAAAGCACTTTACATGGATAAACCAAAAATCAGTAGCAAAAACCACAAGTCACATCAAAACCCCACACTCTCAGACTTGTAAAGACTCCCCTACAACAAGAAAATATGAAACCCAATAGCCTGAGTGAAATCCTGAAGTGGAAGGGCATCTCACGGTCCAACGACAGCACCTTGTCATCCCTCAAAGGGTTGGGGTAATAACAACATCTATTTTTCTTCCAAGGTTACAGGACAGGTTGTCCTCATTAGCCTTATATTTGCTCGCATTTCCTCTAAAGCTTACGGACTCAGATCTCTAATCTTACTTAGAACACAAACTCTTGCCCAAAAAAAATTGGTGCAGATCAGTCTCTTACATGTCTCATTAAATATGAAATATCTCTTATTTAACTCTAATTTCCCTTTCCCTACTTTTGTACAAATAAATAAATAAATTTATAATCAAATCAAAATTTAAATTCTTATAAAAGAATTTTGTCGAGATTCTTACATAATTATACCCATAATTTAAGAGAATTTTATTTAGCCATCACTTTCTCTCTCTCACTGAAATTAGATAAGTAATTCTTAATAGAAAATCTAAAAATATACAAATATAAATCTTGAAGCATGACCGCTTAGAATCACAGTATCTCAAATTACTCGAGAAAGGGTGACTTATAATTCCGGAGAAGGCAACAAGGTAGCAGACTTCTTGGCTGAACATGCTCATCATGTCCAGCTGGGCGCCATGCTCTTGATCTGTAGTTAGGGGCCTGGCCCTTCCAACCTACCAGAAAAAGAAAGTATTTAAAGAGCATAGAAAGCACATGACCACAAAAAAAACAAAAAAGTTGGAGACAGACTCTAGAATTCAGCTTGGGGCGACGGACTCTGACAGGCTATCATAAGACCAATAATTTGGAGACGAAGAATGTTATTTATATTATTTTTTATTATAGATATCTAGAAATAAGATTAAAAAATAATTATATAAAAAAATAAAAAAAAATAAAAAAAAAAATAGATAAAAAATATTAAAATATATCAATTGATAGGATGTATAAAATATATTTCTCTTTGGAGATTAGCGGCTACCATGGATGAGTGTGAATTGGCGCTACGCATGTGGTGTGATATGACGCAGCTCGAGGTCGTGGATATAACAATTATTGTTGGTTTTGACGGGCTTTGTGTTTCCTTTTGAATTATGGTGAATATTATAGTAACATATCACAATTGTATATTTTGTATATTTTTGTGTTAAATGGTGAGGATTGGACATGTCTTATGGTGAGATTATAAGATATATTAATATATCAATTATCTATGATATATTATAATAATATCTAATTTTAAAAAAATTTAAAAATATAATTAAATATATTTTAAAAATTAATTATCATATATTGATAGTATAAAATTAAATTGATAGTATAAAATAATTTTATATTATCAGTATAATAAAAATTTTTTATCAATGTAATTTTAATTATCATAAACTGACAGTGTAAAATTATACTGACAGTATAAAATAATTTTACACTATCAGTGTAATCAAAAAATTTTATCAGTGTAATTTTAATTTTATCATACACTAACAGTGTAAAATTATATTGGCAGTATAAAATAATTTTACACTGTCAGTGTAATTAAAAAATTTTATCAGTGTAAAATTATTTTATACTGTCAATATAATTTTACACTGTCAGTATATGATAAAATTAAAATTATAATGATAAATTTTTTTGATTATACTGACAGTGTAAAATTATTTTATACTACCAATATAATTTTACACTGTCAATGTATGATAATTAAAATTACATTGATAAAATTTTTTGATTATATTGACAGTATAAAATTATTTTATACTGTCAATATAATTTTATATTATCAGTGTATGATAATTAATTTTTAAAATATATTTAATTATATTTTTAAATTTTTTTAAAATTAGATATTATTATAGTGCATCATAAGTGATTGGTACATTGATATACCTCATAATCTCACCATAAGACATGTCACAATCCTCCCCATTCAACACAAAAATATACAAAATATACAATTATGCCAAGGTACCATAGCATTCACCTTGAATTATTGGTTCTGTCTTGTGCTCATCCTATCTCGGGTTTTTGAGCCTTATCAGTTATCATCCTACACATCGAAAAAAAAAATAAAAAACAAAGAAGAAAGCAAAAGCGAGAAAATTAAAAAGATTTATAATATATTTGGATGTATATAAATTATTTTATATCTTAACAATAACATATTAAATCAAAACTAATCCAAACATTGCGACACAAATTGGATTTAAATTGGATTTCGCAATAACATATGCTGTAAAAGTCACTCATTCCTATTTCACCTGCCGTAAAAGCAAGTAGCTTTCTCACTCATCCTATTTCACATAAGAGAAACAATACTTGTACGTATTATTTAGACGCAAACCAGACGTAATGTGATTTTTTACCCTTGATTTTAATTAAAAAAATTTGAAAACATAAATTATAAATAATTTCGACCTTCGATTTGCTGTATGTCGCAAAAGTACGTCAACATATCGGTGGTCTTCACATAACTATAGATTGGAGTGTCTCCCTCTCAATATAAATTTTTATGTAAAAAAGAGTAGGCTTATCGTTAATAGTGATAAGGTTATCCACGTGATCCAAAGTGGATTTTAGCAATCTAGTGCACATTTTTTGTGTGGCAAGATTTCTAGCCTTCATCTTCTTCATTTATGATAAACATGTATCAGAGAGGACCACCACATTATCATAGGTGGAGCCATTGCCTATTGGGACATTGATAATGGTCCGTTTGATTTAATTTGTAAGTGAAGATCTTTTGAAATAAGATTTTTTAAAAAAAAATTTTTTAGAAGAATTATTTTTAAAAGAATAATTTTTATTTGGTTTGAATATGTCAAAAGGCCTTTTAGGAGAATAAATTTTATTTAGATAGGATAAAATAAAATTACTTTTGGTTGTTAATGTCAGAGTAATAGTAAGATTTATTTTCAAAATATTTTTTTCTAGAATAAAAAATGACCTCAAAGATACTTCTTCTAAAAGGCTTTTCAAAAGAAGGCCTTTTAGAAAAATTTAAACCAAACACTACTATTTACTGTACAAAGTCATTTTCCTTCTTCTAGAAGGCTTTCTGAAAACTGCAAACTCCAATCCAAACGGGCACATTATGAACGGGGTATTGCACGTCTTTTTGGGATTGTTTGATTAAGCTTTTAAAAAAGATTTTTTTAAATTTTTAAAAAATAAAAATAAAAATTATTTTATAGTTGGATAGGAGATTAATTTATATTTAGATATAAAGATTTCTAGCCATTCATATTCCTCATTTATGATAAACATCTACCCGAGGCGAGGACCACTATTCATAGGTGGAGCTATTGCCCATTGGACGTTGATAATATGGCCGAGGTATTGCTCGTCTTTTTGGGCTTGTTTGATTGAACTTTTAAAAAAGATTTTTTTAGATTTTTAAAGAATAAAAATAAAAATTATTTTATAATTGGATAAAAGATTAATTTATATTTAGATATAATATCAAAATATCGAAGAAAAACAACCGACAAAATTAAAGGAATGAAAAACAATGTCACGACTGCAGAGAAGGAGAAAAATGAAAGTGGGAAATAGTGGTGGAGAAGACAAAGGCTCTTTTTTATTATACTTTGGATTTAGAAACTTTTTTATTGGAATAAGAATGAAAATATATAATAATTAATATATTTAAATATATAAAAAAAATTTAAAAGATTTTTTAAAATTGTAAAAAAATTTTTAGAAGAAATATTCTTGAAATTATTTTTTATTGTAAGAAAAGACTTTTTAAAAGAAAATTTTACTATTATTTTTACACTAATAATTAAAAGTAATTTTATTTTATTCTATCTTAATAAAAATTATTTTCCTAAATTATTTTTGATATATTAAAATTAAATAAAAATATTTTTTACAAAAATAATTTTTTTTAAAGACATTTTCTTAAATATTAAACCAAACACACTTAATGGGGGACGAAAAGAGTCTAAAAGTGTAAAAGGAAAAAGAAGAATTTAATGTGTGTCATATTACTTAAAGTCTACGATAATCTTCACTTAATTTTTTTTTCATTTTTATTTGATTATTGTCAAGGTGCTCGTTCACGCTTATCTATAATTGTCTTTGCCATCAGACATGTTGCTATTCAATCCATGCTGCTTGTCACGTACATAGCCATATATTATTCTTAATAATTTAATTTTAAACCCTCATTTAAACTGGGTCGACCTTCAAATCTTTGAATTACAGCATTGACCAATTCAATATCATGTCTGATTTTCTTAACCTTAATCATAGGTGCAGCTATTACCCGTTGGGACGTTGATAATATGGTCAGGGTATTGCACGTTTTTTGGGCTTGTTTGATTGAGCTTTCAGAAATGATTTTTTTAGATTTTTTAAAAAAAATTATTTTATAATTGAATACAAGATTAATTTATATTTAGTTATAATATCAAAATATTTTATTTATTTTTTAATATTTTTTATAATATACAAAAAAATTTGTTAAGAGATAAAATTTATTTCCTGAAAAAAAAATTATACTTTTTATAATAATTTTACCTTTTAAAAAATTTTTATCCAAATATATCAAAAATATAAAAAAATATTTTTATTAAGATAATAGCACCCAAACAAATATTTCATCTATTTATATTATCTTGTAATTAGTTTGAAATTTTATTTTCTTAACTGCCTTAAAATCTTTTTAGGTTAATTTATCTATTTAACTTGTCAAAATCCTGATTTTTTTTTGTTTGGTCTCTAATTTTGTTAAAAAATTTGTTTAATATCTACTTTGATTTTCATTTGGTCCTTCTATTAATTTTCTGTATTAAGTGTCAAATTAATGTCCTATGTGGAGATTGATATGGACTGGTTAACAAAGAGAGGGACCTAACAAAGAAATGTGATATTTTGCATGAAAATATTTATATTTATATACAAATAGGAAAAAGCTTAATCAAAAGTTTAATAAAATTAATTGATATGTAATTATCAATATTGTAAAATAAAAGTGTTATATTAAATATTTTTTAATTAATTAGTTGTTTAAAATATGTGTCTAATTTGTAATATTTAAAATCTGTAAAATATTTTTAAAATTAAAACTTTAAATAAATATTAAAATAAAGGATACAAGACATGAGAAAAAAAATTAAAAGAATACTATATTAAGGAAAGAGTTCAAATTGTAGCAAAAAATTATTACTTTCTTTATGAACGTAAACAAGGTTAGTAAATTATTAACTTTGAATTTATTACAGTTTTTTTTTTTTTATCACTATGCAATGTTCAAATTAACAAATTATTACAAATTATTATATATTTGGTTCAATTCAAATTCAGAATCATAAACTATTTAATGTTCATATATGAACATATATAATAATAATAATAATAATAATAATAATATTCCTTTCAATCCATTAAGGATAGAGTTTGGAAACGAATTCAATGGTAAGAGAAGCTACTTTCTAAATATGGGAAAGAAGTCCTAATCAAAGTGGTAGTGCAAGCTATCCCCACCTACTTTATGGCATGTTTTAAAATTCCAACTACCTTGTGTAAAGAGTTAGAAGGCCTTATGGCTAAATATTGGTGGGGGGGATCAAACTGACTCTAAGAAAATCTACTAGGTGAGCTAGAAAAAACTTTGTTGGCCTAGAAAATTGGGAGGTTTGGGATTTAAGGATCTCTAGTCCTTCAATTTAGCCATGCTTTCTAAACAAGGATGGCAGCTTATTCAACATGAAGACTCCCTGATTGCTAAATTTCTTAAAGCAAAATATTATGTTAATGGGGACTTTATGGCAGCACAAGTGGGAAATAACCTATCTTATACTTGGAGTAGTATAATTGAAGAAAGAGTAGTTCTAGAAAAAGGGCTTATTTGGAGAGTTGGTGATGGAACCAACATCAATATGAGAAATGGCCCTTGGGTTCTTAACATGCCAAACTTTAAAGTGCAAATGAGAGAAGGCCAGTCAAATGAAATTGAATTGTTGGATCAGCTGATAATAAACAACCCTAAAAGACGGAATATTGAGCTGATTGAAGAGGTTTTTGACTCATATGAAGTAACTATGATTCAACAAATTCCTCTTAATCAAATAGATAGTTAGGACACAAGATTTTGGTGTTTTGATACAAAAGAAATTTACTCAATCAAAAGTGATTATAAAGTCTACTAGAATTCAATCATTGATAATCACAGAGTAGATAACCAGGAATATAACCAACAATTCTTTACCTTGTCTCAGTTTACACAGACATGGAATACTACTTGGGAAATGAAAACTCAACGAAAGACAAAAGCTTTCATATGGAGAGTAGCAAGAAATATCCTTCCAACAAGGAGCAGACTTATCTCTAAGAACATTCAATTAGAAGATGGGTGTTACTTGTGCAACATAGATTCAGAAGAGGTTTGGCATATGTTAAATATTTGTCCTTTTGCCCAATCTACTCTAAGCTTTTCAAATGTGTAGGTCCAGGTCCAACCGAATATTCACTATACGAAGACTTGGCTGGAGTTCCTGCACGAAAATTTTTACAAATCTCCTAATAACAAATAGAGATCTGATAGCAATGCTATGGGAAGAAATTTGGCACGAGAGAAACCAAAAATGGCAAGGGAAACCTACCGAAAACCTAGCGCAGGCCTTTCTTCAAACCACAACTCAGCTAAGCTACTTCAAACAAGCTTAGTCCTGGGAATCACAGGCCCCGACGAAGAACCTCCCCCAAGAGAAGTGGTCGCCATCATTGCAAGGAGTCTTAAAGGCAAATGTTGATGGAGCTTCCTTCGAGGATGAGAATGCGATTGGAACGGGAGCAATTGTTAGGGATTGGAGAGGGAAGTTCATTGCGGCTTCAATGAAAAAAATTCAAAGGTGAAGCAGAACCTATAAGGGCGGAGATTCGAGCGATGAAGGAAGGGTTAGGGTTGGCATTCAATTTGGATATTAGGGATTTGTGTCTAGAAAGGATGCGAAGCTAGTTTTAGAGAGCTTTGATTAGAGCACTAATATGCTAACTCACAATGGGATTATTTTATCATAAGCCTATAATTTAAATATTATTTATTTGTGTTATTGAAAAAAATAGAAGTAAAAAATATTTAATTTTTAGATTTAAAAAAAAGGATGGAAAATTGCTTCTCTAAGAAAAAATAACAGAAGAGAAAGAATTTTTTTTTATTTAAATTTAGAAATCACTATCTTCTTACTAAAAAATATCATTATTTTTTCACTCTCATTCTCTCTCTCTCTCTCTCTCTCTCTCTCTCTCTCTCTCTCTATATATATATATATATATATATATATATATATATATATATATATATATATGTCCTTAATTATCATGTTATTGAAAAAATATTTCTATATTTATCATATTCAAATAGTTTAACAGCATATCGTGTGTGTGTGCGCGCGCGCGTATGTGTGTATGCAAAACATTTTTTCTCTTTTGTTTCTAGTTCTAGTTCTACTTTTATTTTTTCTTAAGCTAATTATCACTAATTTTTTTTAAAAAAGTGGTAAATTAATTTTTTTACAAGGATTTTTTCTAAACTTGTACCCAAACGCACTTAGAATGCATTTGGATAAGTTTATAAAAAAACCTTTTTTGTCTAATTTTTTATACTAAAGCTTTATTTTTTTGAGAAAAAATTATTTTATATTTAGATAAGCTATCTAATGTGTGCTTTTAATGATTAAAAGTACCAGTTATTTGGATACAAAAGAGCAAAATGCTTCTTTTATAACTAAATTACCAAAAAAAAAAAAGATGTTCAAAAAGGTGAAAGAAAACTAGAATTTGGTAAAGATTAATAAAAGAATAATAGTATATTATGAAAAAAATAATATATTATTAGTGTAAAATATTTTCATACTATCAACCAATTATATAGCACTATATATATAATTTTTAAGATGATTATTGTAAAAGTTAAATATTTTTAATGACATAATACTATATAATAGATATTTATGTAAAATATTTTTTATATTATAATACATGTATCAATTTTTTTTTTGAAAAAAAAACCTCAAAAACAAGCCGAACGCACTTACCAGTCCTGCACCCCGATTCTTATGTTATTCCGCCAAATCAAATACTGGCTCTAAGCAGAAGGCTCCATTTTAATAAATAAAATAAATTACAATGTGAACAAGATTCATGACATATAATCTTAAAAATTATAAAATTTAAATTGATGAATATTATTAATTATTTTTATTAGAGCTAAATAATTAATTTATAGCAATTGAGTCAATAGTTTAATAATTTTGTCCTATATATCTCATTAAATTTGAATTATCTCTTATTTAACTTTAATTTCCCTTTCCTTACTTTTGTACTAATAAATAATTAAATTTATAATCGAATCAAAATTTAAATTCTTATAAAAGAATTTTGTCGAGATTCTTACATAATTATACCCATAATTTAAGAGAATTTTATTTAGCCATCACTCTCTCTCTCACTGAAATTAGATAAGTAATTCTTAATAAAAAATCTAAAAATATACAAATATAAATCTTGAAGTATGACCGCTTAGAATCACAATATCTCAAATTACTCGAGCAAGGGTAACTTATACTTCCAGATAAGGCAACAGGGTAGCAGACTTCTTGGCTGAACATGCTCATCATGTCCAGTTGGGCACCATGTTCTCGATCCTCACAAAAAAGAATGGTTGTGGGGCCTTGCTTCTTGATGATTCGGCTGGAGTTTTAATTTTTAGATCTGTAGTTAGTTAGGGGCCTGGCCCTTCCAGCCTACCAGAAAAAGAAAGTATTTAAAGAACATAGAAAGCACATGACCACAAAAAAATAAAAAAGAAAGCAAAAGCGAAAAGGTTAAAAAGATTTATAATATATTTGGATGTATATAAATTATTTTATATCTTAACAATAACATATTAAATCAAATTCTAAATCAAAACTAATCCAAACATTGTGACACAAATTGGATTTAAATTGGATTTCGCAATAACATATGCTGTCAAAGTCACTTATTCCTATTTCACCTGCCGTAAAAGCAAGTAGGTTTCTCACTCATCCTATTTTACATAAGGCAAACAATACTTGTACGTATTATTTAGACGCAAATTTTTTACCACTGATTTTAATTAAAAAAATTTGAAAACATAAATCATAAATAATTTCGACCTTCGATTTGCTGTGTGCGTTGCGACTCGTTCGCAAAAGTACGTCAACATATCAGTGCTCTTCTCATAGCCGTAGATTGGAGTGTCTTCCTTTCAATATAAATTTTTATGTAAAAAAAAAAAAAAAAGTAGGTTTATCTTTAATAGTGATAGGGTTATCCACGTCATACAAATTGGATTTTAGCAATCTACTAGTGCACACTTTTTGTGTGGCAAGATTTCTAGCCATTCATCTTCTTCATTTAAACAAGTGTCAGAGGTGAGGACCACTATATCAGCATAGGTGGAGCCATTGCCCATCGACATTGATAATATGGCCGGGATATGGCACGGCTTTTTGGGCTTGTTTTAATGAGCTTTTAAAAAAGGTTTTATTTAGATCTTTAAAAAATAAAAATAAAAATTATTTTATAATTGGATAGACGGTTAATTTATATTTAGATACAATATCAAAATATTTTCTTTATTTTTTAATTTTTTAAAATATAAATTTTTTTGTTAAAAGATAAAATTTATTTCCTAGAAAAAAATTTATACTTTTTATAGTAATTTTACTTTTTGTAAAAAATTTTATCCAAACATATAAAAAAATATTTTTTAAAAAAATCTTTTTATTGAAATAATAGCACCCAAAGAAATACTTCATCTATTTATATTATCTTGTAATTAGTTTGAAATTTTATTTTCTTAATTGCCTTAAAATATTTTTAGGTTTAATTATCTATTTAACTTGTCAAGATCATGATTTTTTTTTGTTTGGTCTCTAATTTTTTAAAAAAAATTGTTTAATCTCTACTCTGATTTTCATTTGGTCCGTCTATTAATTTTCTGTATTAAGTGTCAAATTAATGTCCTATGTGGAGATTGAGATGGACTGGTTAACAAAGAGAGGGACCCAACAAAAAAATGTGATATTTTACATGAAAATATTTATATTTATATACAAATTGGGAAAATTTTAATCAAAAGTTTGATAAAATTAATTGACATGTAATTATCAATATTATAAAATAAAAGTGTTATATTAAATATTTTTTAAATAATTAGTTGTTTAAAATATATGTTTAATTTGTAATATTTAAAATCTGTAAAATATTTTTAAAATTAAAACTTTAAATAAATATTAAAATAAAGGATACAAGATATGAGAAAAAAATTAAAAGAATACTATATTAAGGAAAGAGTTCAAATTGTAGAAAAAAATTATTATTTTCTTTATGAACGTAAAAAAGGTTAGTAAATTATTAATTTTGAATTTATTACAATTCTTTTTTTTTATCACTATGCAATGTTCAAATTCAAAAATTATTACAAATTATTATATATTTGCTTCAATTCAAATTCAGAATCATAAACTATTTAATGTTCATATATGTACATATATAATAATAATAATAATAATAATAATAATAATAATAATATACTAATATATTAATAATTATTACTCAAAAATAATTTATCAAATTTTTCATTAAAATTTTTATTTATATATAAATATAAATATCTCTTTTTGTAAATTATCATGATCTTTTCTGTTTTATCTTTTAAAATATTATGATTTTTTCTTTTGGTCCCCAAAATATTGTAATTTTTTTTCCCTTTAGTCCTTTTTATATATCGGTCAATGCCAGCCGCTACTTTAAAGAAATAAACTAATAGTAGGTCAATGTAGGGGCCAAACGCGATTGGATGGTTTTTTTCTTTTTTTTTTTTTTCCAGGAGGACCAACATAAGCTTTTCATAAAAAGAGGGATCAAATAAAAAAAATACTTAATATCTTTGAGGTATTAAAAAGTAGTATTTTATTTTATTTATTTATAAAATATGCACTCTATCACAATTCATTAAAAATATATTTGGATTGATTTTTTTTATTGTTTAGAAAAATACTTTTTTAAGTGTTTTTTGTTTATAAAAAAGATTGCTTTTATATATTTTAAAAAATATGTTTGGATACAAATTTAGAAAAAAATCACTTGTAGGAAAAAATCAATTTATCATTTTTTAAAAAAGTTTGTAATACCCATCTTTTAAAAAAAGTAGAAACAGATGTGATTTTGAAAGATAATTTCGGATGCATTTATTTGTGTTTTTAGCACAAAAAAGTACTTTTTTTCAAAATTTTTCAAATAATTACTTATAAAATTTTAAATATTATTTGCTTGTGTTTTTGAAAAAAAATAGAAGTAAAAAAAATTAATTTTTAAATTTTTTTAAAAATGGATAGAAAGTTGCTTCTATCAGAGGAAACAATAGAAGAGAATTTTTTTATTTGAATTTAGGAGCCATTATCTTCTTACTAAAGAATATCACTCTTTTTTTTACTCTTGTTTTGACTCTCTCTCTCTCTCTCTCTCTATGTTCTGAATTATCATTTTATCTGAAAAATACTTCCATATTTATCATATTTAAATAGTTTAACAGCTTGTGTGTGTGTGTGTGTGTATGCAAAATATTTTTCTTTTTTTGTTTCTAGTTCTAGTTCTACTTCTACTTTTGTTTTTGTTTCTAAAGAAGTATTTCTTTTAAAATCCTAACCAAATAGACCCTTAGTAAATATTACTGCTACTTTTGCTTTTATTTTTTCTTAATTAATGTGTTTAAGTGTATAAAGATTTTTTTTAGAAGGCCTTTTAAAATTGGAAGAAGTATAGATTATTTTTCATTCTAGAAAAAAATCTTTTGAAGATGAATCTTACTATTACTTTCACATTAACAACCAAAAGTAAATTTTCTTTTATTCTATCTAAATAAAAATTATTCTTCTAAACTTAATTTTAATATATTCAAATCAAACAAAAATTATTTTTTTAAAAATAATCCCTCTAAAAAGTCTTCTTTTAAAAGACTTTTTTTTCAAAATATTTTCTTTCAAAAGTTAAACCAACTACACCATAACTTCAAAAACAAACTCAAAAAAAGCTATAACATAAAAATGCATGTTTGAAGTTAGACAAATATGCTCTTATAATTTTCTTTTATAATAAAACATGATAATTTACAATATTTTAGAGCTTTTAAATATAATAACGCATTAAATTGAATGCTTTTTTGTTTTAGTATAGCTGAAATCTAAATAATTTATAAAAACTTATAAAAATATCTTATTACTTTTTTTTTGTTATTTTGGGTTCTATGTTATTAGTTTTGTTGTTATTTTTCCCTTTATAAGTGTTTTTGTTTGACCATTTTATAGGTGTTTTTATCATCACTTTTTGTGAGTATTTTTGTTGCTCTTTGTGTGGGTTTTTTTATTTTTTCTTGTGGATATTTTTACTTTGATAATCTTATAGATTATGAAGATATTTAGATTTATTTCAAAAGGTGATGTAAAATACATTCTTTAAATGTAGCACGCGATATTGGTCTAAGATGTAAAGGATATTTAAACATTGATAGTTTTGTACAGTAATAAAGTCGTAAATCGTTAGTTAATTTAGAATGTAGAATGAATATTTCCTATTAAATTTTAATTTGTAAGTGTCATTAGGTTTTTTTCATGAATGAATTTTTTTTTCCCATGGAAAAAAAATTGAATCCCATGTCATTTTAAATGAGTTAAAAATTTTTTATACTATTAATCAATTATATATTATTGTAATTTTTGAGTTGATTATAATAAAAATTAAATATTGTTTATAAAAATAATTTTGTGATGTAATTTTTTAAAATTTTTTATAATTTATTATTTTTAACTTACAAAAAATATTAAATAATTTTTTATTTGATCTTTATCAATTATTTATGTAATTTAAAATTTTCATATATATATATATATATATATATATATATATTAATTGAATTTATTAATATGTAATTAAATAATGATGTATTAATCATGATTCTCACGTGTTTTAAGATAAAAAGTTTTACAGTTGTCCTTTATCAATAAATTATTGAGATCAATTTTGATATATTGTTAATATAAAAGAATTTTATGTTATTATTTAAGAATTTAATTTAAATATATTGATAATGTAAAAATTATTTTATACTATCAGTATAATGAGGGATTTATTATAATTTTTTTATTTTTATTGATTGGTAATATAAAATAATTTTATATTATTAATATATACTAATTAAATTTATTATTTAATCATATAATTTTATTTATAAATTTTTTAAATAATATAAAATTAAATTAAATATTTTTATTAATATAATAATATATAATTAAATATTTATATAATTTTTTTATATTAACAATTAATCAAAATTAAATTCTAAGTTATCATTGTCCTAGGACCACGTTTTTTCTTTTTCTTTTTTTTTTCCCCCTTTTTATACACCCTGACCCTAGGATCACGTTTGTGGTTCAAATCGTGATCCCGTCAGCATATTGTCAGTATAATCTCGCATTTTCGGAATTTCGCCAAGTTTATCCAAACCGCAATAAATGCAAAACCAACAATAGTTGAAAACAGTGGTCCTTTTTTTTGTTTTTTCCCAAAATCTTCTCAGCAGTCCTATTTTAAACGCTGGCTTTGTGCTTGAGCATTTTTTTATTGTGTGGCAACAATAATTAAAGATGAACAAAATTCATGACATCTTTTCTTGAAAATATTATTTCAATTGATAAATATTATTAAATACTTTTATTAGAGCTGCGTTAGTCATTTATGATCAAAACAAAAATTAAGTTCTCAATGAATAATTTTTAAATTTGAGATTATTAATTAATTATCACAATAAAATTAAATTCATTTTTATAATTATACTTTTCCTTCTTTTTTTTTTAATATCAATATTAATAAGATTTAATTTTATAATCTCATACAAATTATCTAAATCCTTCGCCACATCACTATAGATCAGATCGATAAGCATTGAATGCCTAAAATAAAATATTAAAGCCTTCTAACCACCCAGGACATCTACTGCCTTTATGAAATGATCTGTCTCTTTTTTGTATCTCATTTTCTGTCTTTATAATTAAATATGGAAAACACTAAACAATAATACATTTGTTGCCAGAACTTTTGGCAAAATGTAGCATTATTTCTGATTATTGAATAGATTGATTCCTTTAACTTATCCAACCATCCTCTTTGAATCTTGACAAATTTTGTAAATTATTCGGACAAAAAAAAAATTGGCTATATAATATTCCTTATTAAATATTGGCACTTTCAAAAATTTATATTGATTTACCAAACGTCTCAGGTTGGTCAAGATGATAGGTGCTTTAACCTTTTATCAGAAATCTCAAGTTGAAGTTTTAAAAATAAAAAAAAATTCTTGTTGAAAGACATATACCCCCTTCAAAAATCTCTGTCAGATTGAGCCGAATTAATCTTATTTCTAGTAATAGGATTCAGATATTGAATTTTCATATAGATTAGAAAAGAAAGATATTTGCTTTTACAAATTTGTCAACAATAAAGAACATAAATTAAATTGGAAAAATTAATATTAATGACTATTAGCAATTATTAATGAAGAGAAATAATCAATTATATTAAAATTATTAAAAGGAACCATTAAATGTTATTTGATGAGAAAAAATAAAAAAATTTTTACCAATAAATAATAATACTCTTAAACTATTTCTTGATCTTATTTTCATTTTTTTAATATTTTTTATACTCAATCTCTCAATTCTTTTCCATCGACCTTAAAAGTGATAAATAAAGTGATTTTTTCATTTTCTTAAGCTAAATTGATTTTTTTTCCTACAAGTGTCCCTTCCCCCTTAAAGTTGTATCCAAACACCCTTTTTGACATTTTTTTTTCTCGATAAATAAGATAAGCTCAAAGCTTTTTTGGAACATATAAAAGCTTTTTTTAAAAACAAAAAACACTTAAAAAGTGTTTTTTTCCTAAAAAATAAAGAAAAAATTCAAATATATTCTTAGTAAATTGAGGTGAAATGCATATTTTGTGAATAAATGTGATGGAGTGTTATTTTTTAATACTTTAAGGATATTAAATGTATTTTAATGGATTTTATATATAAAGATAAAATTATAAAAAATAATTAATATCCTTTTAATATTTAAAATGAACAAATAATTTAAAATATAAAAAAATTCATCCAAAAAAGTGAAATTATATAAACTTGTAGCATGTATCCCAGGAGCATACAGCATAGGACCACATTAATATTTGTCTCACAACTTCCTCTAAATTATATCATTTTCATATTCTGTATAACGTTATTTTTTAAAATAGTAATAATACCATATCAAATAATAATAATAATAATAATAATAATCTAGTTTAAAGTCGTATTCTTTTCTTCCCCTCCATTGGCCAAAAACAAACACGAATAGTGTGGGTTTGGTGGTCCATGTCAGTTATGAAGCATGAATATAAATACGGGATGCAAATACAATATGATGCTTATACGAAAATATAACAATGTTTAAATTTTTTAAGTATCATAGTATAATATATAAAATTAATATGAAATTTGTAGAAATATATAAATTTTAAGAATTTAATTTTGATTCATGTTAGTGTAAAAAAGTTTTACACAAATATCCAATTCAGTTAGAATTTGAGCTTGCATGAAAATTTTATTAATTACAAATTATTTTTTATATTAAAAGTGTTAGTTAAGTTTAAATATTACGCAATAAACTTGCATTGAAAAATGCTATGTTAGTTTTATCACGAGAACTGCGGTGTTTTCTTCCTCAGACAGCCAAATAAACAAGACCGAAAGGGAACAAGAAAACCAGACTTAAACCCTTTCACAAAAAAAAAAAAAAAACAAAAAACAAAAAACAAAAAACCTATCCCAAGGATATTATTTGGATAAACGAGCAAACTATAGCTTAATGAAGAGCACGTTACGGCGGAGTCATGCTTCGGGACAGATTCAATGACGTCCAGAGTGGGTACAGTAATGCTACTAAGGGCAGTATTTTATTAGTTTGAGGGTAACTAAACTAATCTATGTCTCTGGAATTACTAGCATGTTCAGTAGGCTTTCTTCCAACGCGCGTATATTGAGTACTAGGTGAAAAAGACTTTCAATATACATGCAATAATCATAGTAAATGACCTTGAAATAATACGACTTTCAGGAAATTCTAAAACATGCTGCTCCTTATGAAGTATCATTTTTATTCGATTTGGATTTTCGGATTTTATTTCAAGACATGGTGATTTTATAAGAGAGGGAAACATGTCATATGTATATAATACTGACATATATATATATATATATATATATATATATATATGAGTTTTTTTTTTGTTTTTTTGAGAGCATATATAAGTCTTGTTAAGTACCTACAAAATTGGAATCTTTCTTTCTAGGATGATCGATGCTGTTTGTTAAAACAAATGAGAGGATATAAAGCCACTAAGATTATTTTAATGATGAGAAATTTGAGTAATATATATATGAAGTTAGGGATTCAAATTTTATTTTTATTTATGTACAAAGAAAAAATGAGAAGATATATATACTGGGAAAGAATCTTCTCATATATAAATTTCACATAACCTAATAATACATGTCACTTTTATATTTTGTATGTCAATTGACCATAAAAGGATATTTACAAATAACATTCTTTCTTATCAGATTTTTTCATTATGTGATTTTTGGCTTACCTTGAGTCTATGATTAGCATGTATATGTATGATAAAATTTGACTTTTGTTTTTCTTAAGCCTTTTCCTTGGATATATAGAAGTATGTGCGTTCTGTTTTTAACTTCACCTTGTGAACATTGATTTATTGCTACCACTGAGGCTACCCTCTAAAAATTGCTAGATTTAAAGCTTCTAAAGAGAAAAGTGTGCTTAAGACAGCAAAACACCAAATTCATTATTACTTTAAATTTTATGAAGTACAAGTGTAAATATATGTGAGAATCTATTTTATTAATTATTTTCTATCAACAATTGTAACTTGCATTTTATTCTCTAAAATCACCCATCACTTTAAATAATTCAGTTCTAAACTGCGATGTTATGATATTTCATCAGATTAATATAAGAAATGTTGTACGGGCTAGCTAGATGACATACGTTGCTAGATTGAAAGAAAATGAAACATTTATTCAAAGCTAAAGACTCTCCTTTGGTAAACATAAACCGTGGGAAAATCAAAAGCTGGAGATGAGATGCCACAAAAGTGTGGCAAGTCACTTATTCCATCATACATAACAAGAGTGCAGAGCAGATAGTACTGCATGCCCATAATATATTCTAAAGAGGTTTTGGTTTCGGTAAGATGCGGTGCAAAGCTGCGGACACACACTCAGATATCGCATCCGCAACAGATGTCATTGACTGCAACAACCTAACACTAACAGGAACAGCAAGCCTTATCTGGTTGCTGTAGCCAGTTCGAACATCACGGAACCTGTCCCATAGCATAATTCCTCCATAGTTGGGAGTTTGCTTTATGACTGGAAGTACCTGAGAAACCAGCACATCTGGTGGAATATACCCACCACTTGGAGCTGCATCAGCTGCTGCTGGTAGACCCATGTACACTGAGTTGTTGGGTTGAGCCAATGAGGTCCATGCTCTCCATGAATCGAAAAGCAAGGCGGTGTTGCCATTTGCGTATTGGCATGGAGGGTTGTTGTAGAACTGAACATATATATCATCGAAAAGGCCAGTTCTAATGGCCGTATCGAGGTAGTAATCTGGCATGAAACATTGTGGTGCTGCAGACAAGTAGAAGTACCTGTGTTGCCTTCTGAGGGTATCAAGGTCCCTGGCAAGGTCATCCCAATAAAGGTTCGAACCACCTTCGATGTCAAAATCGATGCCATCTAAGGCGACCGTTCCTAGTGGACCGAGTTGGGTGCCACTGAGGAAGTTGCTGTAGAGGTAGTTGGCAACGTTGCTTGCATCTTCGGGCGAGCATAGGGAGTAGGACCCTATTGCTCCTCCGAGGGAAAGGAACACTTTGACACCTCTCCTCTGGCAGTGTTCAATTTCAGGCTGTAGTCTGGTGCAAGGGTTCCAAGATCCACAGTGGCCTGCGAAATTCCAATCTGGGGTTCTGCCACAACCGAAGACGTGGAGGAAAGCCAGAAGGACGATCTCGTAGTTTCCGGTGTTACACGTGTCGGTCAAGGTGCCGTCGCCGTTGTTCTGGCCCCAGTAGATGGCTATTCCACCCTTGGCATGTGAAGTGTTGATGATGGAGGAGAATGTGAGGATAAGGGACAAGAGAAGTAGTGTTGATAAGGAACCCATGATGATTGTTTGTGTGTTCTAGTGTTTGGCTCGATGACCTTTAGAGCAAGAGAAGCAAACCCATTTATAGTGAAAAACGTACTTAACAAGACGAGAAATTCAGAGCATTTCGAAAATGAGAAACATGGTTCGGGAGCGCTATTCTTTCGTTGAATAATATAAATATATTTTATAGGAAGTTATATGTTGATAATAAATTTTATATAAAATATAGTTATATATTTTATCTAAAAGTACGATCATATAATACTTTCAATTATACAAGTATTTCTCTTTCAAAAATCTCCGTTCCCCTCGCTCTGGCCCCTTTCCTGTCTTGTGAATAAAATTTTGCCACGTCAAATAAAAAGTACACCACGTGTAACATGCTCTCCGTTTGTGATTAACGCCGTTAGGCATTTTTAATGTGTTATTTCAACCTTTTCTTTTATTTACTCTATCCTTCTCTCACTTTTACCTTTCCCTTTTCCCTCTTCTGTATCGGCACACTCATTCTCGAAAAATCAAGCAATTCCATTCCGGTAGGCTGTAGCTTGGTACGTGTCTTTGTCTTGCTTTGCTATTATAATGCTATTGCTTTCAAAATAACTCTACTTGTCCACTTTTTACTTGTTACTGCATATCTGTAGTCAATTGTGGTGAAAAGTAAGTTTTATAATTTTTTTTTGTTTGGTTTGTATAAAAGCTATTCTTCTTCTTGAGGTCTCTGACATCATAAACGTGATGAATAATTCATATAGCTATTTGTTCGATAGTTTAAATTTATATAACTCTAAAAAATATTCCAACGCTTAATTATTAGTTCATATAATTATGTCAATCGAAAATTATAATTTTAGAGTATAATCTTTGTTCCTATGTGTGCTAAATAATTTATACCTTAGATGTATTAATTATCACTAATTTTGTTCATATAATCAAGAAGACTTTTTATTTGAGAAATTTATGAGTATTTCTAGTTTAATTAAATTTATTTTGATCAAATTATATTTTAACATTGTAATTTTATTACTTTAAATTGACGATTAAAGAATATGCAATTTTATATGAATTGGAGGCCATGGACAAGAGAGAAATTATTATAGAAGGTGAAAAGCAAATGCTCGACATATTAGAAATTCAGAATGATAGTAGCAATGGATTTACCATGAACACTGAGAATAATAAAATTAGTGAGATACATGCGCGCATTCTTGCTGAGTTCATACGAAGAGTTGGGATGGAATTTGAAACAAAACATGCAGCCTATAACTTTTATAATTCTTATGCTTATAAAGTGGGCTTTAGCACAAGGATTAGTAAAGGGCACAAATACGTTGATGGTAAAATAACTGGTAGAATATGCATTTATTTACATGAAATTCTTTTTTTAATAAGTTTAATTATTTCTATGCAATTTGCTTATTTCTTTTTGGAGTTTTTCTCATCTTTGGTATTCTTAATTTCAGGTTTCTTTAGATTTGAAGAATGACATGCTTAACTAAAATGCAAAGTTAAGAAAACCGAACCGAATATCGAGATGGTCAAGGTACTGGTTCAACAGTTCAAAGGTCTAACCGATTCAACCGGGTTCGACCGGGGTATATATATATGATTAATGATTAATTAGAAAGTAAAAAACTATATTAAGTCATTAACAATAACATAACTAATATAAAATAATATTTATTATGGGGCATTTTATCAAATATCTCAAATACAAAATTCATTTACTTTAATCTTCACTTGCATTTCTTTTGGAAAGTACTTATAAACAGCATAACAACTATTTTCAGTTTTTCACTTTTAAATTAATTTAAGAGTATATAGCTAATGGATCATATATGTGTGTAATTTTGCATGTAAAAAGTGGTTAGCAATCAACATATATTGATCCTTTGATGATGTTTTTTATTATGATTTTATTTTGAGTTTTGCATGTTTAATAATTTTCTTTGGGTTCATTTTAATCTTAGAGTTTTAATTATGTTTACATGTTTTTAGGTAGTTTAGATTAATTAAAATTTTATATTTTGGCCTTGCAGAGAGCGCCTGGGCACTCAAAATCCACCGCCCAAGCACTGGAAGTAGAAAAATTGCATGCTTACTGGAGTGCCACCACCTAGGTGGTGTCAGAAAATTTGCACGTGAAGAGTTTGTTTTTAATTAGAAAAAAATACGACTTCTAGGTTATCTAGCAGGGGGAACTTGAAAGAAAATAGAGGAAAAGGAGCTTTGGAACTACGGGAACACATTGGGAACAAGAGGAAGAGTGGAGATTGAAGATTCATCCTCCATATCTTGGGTTCTTCATGAGTTTTTCTGCACTTTTACTCTCTTTACTCTTTCATAAGATGAATTGCTAGAAACTATAGCTAGGGGAAGGGATTGGTTCTGAAATGATTATATTGGGTTTGGATTTTTGATACTTTGATATGAATTTCTTGGATTAATTGTTCGTCTTTTGTATTTATATGCAATAAGTTATGAGTTGTTATTTATGATTGGCTTAGGATTCTTATATGATTTGGGAAAATTGTGTATGAATTAGCTCCAAGGATGAACAGTATAAATTTCAAGCGTTAGGAATAATTCTTGAGTTTTGTATGGCATGTGGATTGATTTCTAAGCTTAATCCAAACTTATGTTGAAATTCAATTAAGGAATTGTCATATTTTAGCATGAGTTTGAGAATTAATTCACCAAGGAATTGGGGTTAGTTCACTAATAATCCTGTCATTAATCTAAGATTTCCAACTCAAGTGTTTTTAGAATTCAATTAAAAAGTAAGAAAATTCAGACCATCCCAATCACTAATGTTTTGAAATTTTGAGATTATCTTTTGCTTGTTTTACGTTATTATGAATTTTGTTTTCATTCTTCGTTTTGATTACATTTTGAATTAGAGCTTTCTTCAATCCAAATAGTTGTTATTATTTAAATAGAAATTTAGATAGTGAAGTATTGTTTGATAGCATCAATCCTTGTGGGACGATACCCACTTTCTGTAGTTATTATTTAAATGATTTGGTGTACTTGCCAAAGAGTTATCAATAGCAAATAAGCATACCAAAAGAATCAAGTTTCTAAAAGAAACGAGCTTCTGCTCTGACTGAGCTTCTTTTTTTTTTTTTTTGAGTAATGACAATATTTTGACCAAATTTTTCTTTTAAAAAAAAACTAACCGAACTGTTCAATAGGTTTAATCGGTTCGGTTCACCCCAATTTGCCAATTTTTCTCAATTCTATCTGGTTCCTCGCCAATTTTGAGGATAAGTGGTTTAGGGGAGATGACTGGACCAACCTAGGGTCCAGTTTCCAATCGAACCGGTACGACTGGTTCGGTCCAATCTGATTTTCTTAACCATGCTAAAAGCTGGTATATTTGATTCTTCTAAGTTTTGAATGCTAATGTAACCATTTTTATCATGCTGATCTTTTAGGTATCAAAAAATTCTTTTCTTTTTATTTTTCTTCTTATTCACAATGGTGTATTTTTTCCTTTTGTTCTTTGGTGTTTCAGTTTTGTTTATGACTTTTGAGTAATATGATTAATGCTGTGTAACATCCCCAATTTTTGCTGCGTTTGTAATTCTGCATTACAAATTATATAAATAATATTATACAAAATTATTTAGGAATAAAATATATTTAAATTTAAAACAACTTAGTTAAAAACCATAAAATTTAAATAAAAGTTAATAGAAAAGGATTATTTACCAAAATGCAGCAAATAAAAATTAAAACCGAGAAATAAAATAAGATAAAAATAAATTAAAAATTTCACAATTAAATATCCTATCAGAAATGAAAATTTAATAAATTATATTCTAAGATAAAACGTTTAGAAACAGTTCCAAATATCTATTGAAACCTCTTGAAGCTCCCAAAACTGTTTATCTTAAGAATTCCGGGTACAATAGAATACCCGTGTCATGTCACAAAGTACCCATGAGTGACATAAAGTGATAACTATCACTTCCAATCTTTTTACCATAGGCTTGGATCAAGTTACAAGTCTTATCATGGATCTGAAGGCTAGAATTCAAATACCCATAAATACCGCTATCACTTAAAAACTCCAAACTCTCTTTAAACTCAACCAAAAACACATATCTCTTTCCCTCACTTTCTCTCAAACTCACGGTTGCCTCTCTCCCTCAAACCCTCTCCATTTCCTTCTTCCTTCAACCCCATAAACCTCGCAAATCTCTCTCAAAACCCCAAGCTCTCTCTTTCTTCTTCTCATTTCCTCTCTTCCCCGCTCACCAAGAAGCCGAAAACTTCTCTTCTTCTCCATTTCAAGCTGCGCATTGCCAAGCAAAGAGAAACAAGAGATTTTTCTCTTAGTTGGGTCATTCTTGAAGATTTGGAGCTTGAACCTAGGAGGGCTTTTAAGTTAGGAAGTTGAGGTAGGGATTTTTAACCCATTCTTGTTGTAAATCTTGAGAAAAATGTGATTTATGCTTGAGGTTACTATTCTAGGGTTCCAAATGTTCAACACAGTGGTATGTTTAAAGTTTAAATTTAGCTTAGGTTAGCCTAGGTGAGCATTCTAATATAGTTTTGGTGAGATGAAACCCTTAGGAAGGTTATTAATTAAGCTATGATATAAACTAGCTAAAATAGGATTATTGAGATTAAAACTTGAATCCCCCAAGGTTCAATGTGAGATTGAGGTTCTTATGAGTTTCAATGACTTAGTTGTAACTTAATATAAGTGTGATTATGATTACAAACTTGTTAGAATGCTTATGTTGGGTTTTATCACCAAGGAGTAGTTAGAATCTGTTACTAGCAAGTTAGAAAAGTGGAAAATTAATTATCTTACCAATAGAATCATGGAAAACTGATTTTACCACCTGAAACACATGATCTATGGAAGCCAAAATTGTCCTTTAGCAGTTAGTTTGGTGTAAAAATAAGTAGAAACAATTTTAGACATAAACTAGTTTTGTTAAAGCGCTAGAAGGGTGAATTTCGGTTCTTACCCATCAATAGATACCAAAAATGTTTTGAGGCTTGAATATTGAGTTATTTAGACTTTAGAAATGTCCTTGAATGAGTGGAATTGGTTTAGGGTGAATTAATGGAGGATTGGGATTTAAATAATCAAATTTCTAGCTCAGGGCTATTTTCGGCCATATTCTTAGAGGGTGACTAAAACCATGTTTTAATTGAGTATTTAGAGTCATTATAGTAAATTTAAGTGCCTTGGACCATATGTAATAAGGTGGGGTAAGTTTAAGAAGGTTTGAAGTTAGTTTCAAGGTGTTTATGTTAAGAAAATGACACGTTATTATGACTAAGATAATGAGAGTGTCATACTATCTCTTTGGCTTAAATTAAAGATTTTTGGAATTTAAACTTAGTTATGTCAAAAGTACTAATTAAATAGAAATAACCTCCTTTAATTAAAATTCTAATTGAAAGCTAAGTGGTTCCTAATAGAAAGTGTTATGAATCCATTCTAGTGTTTTCTATGTGCATATTTTATATTTGAAGTGAGTATGGTGGTGGGAAACTACTTGGAATGTAATTATTGGATTATTCCCTATGGCTAGTAAGGCCAATGATGGAAGCTAAGGTATGTGTTCTATTCTTGATTTTTGGAACCTTGGTGGTCTACCTTGAATTGCTTTACATATATCACTTATGATGATGATGGATTCATTGGTTATAAAGAATGTATTAGACTTGCAAATTGATGAATATTTATTGATTTATGCTTTGACTAGGAACTTTTCTGGCTGTCTGTTAGCATTTTCAATTTTTGGATTGCTCCCAGCACAGCTGTTATGTTGCCAGATTTTTGTTAGATTCCTTGATTTCCATGAATTAATTTTCTCATAATATGAACATGCTATGAGATTATGCAAAGTTGAAAAGTATGAG
The DNA here is from genome assembly GCA_031439595.1 of Pterocarpus santalinus. NCBI lineage: Eukaryota > Viridiplantae > Streptophyta > Magnoliopsida > Fabales > Fabaceae > Pterocarpus > Pterocarpus santalinus. Next base: position 53,899,287 of record CM062526.1, read on the forward strand.
TTAGTTTCAGAGAATTTATATCTGGTTAATTACTTTGTTCAAGGTCAAGAAATTTATACCTAACATTAGACAAGATAATTGGAAGTGATCTTTTGGTAAGGAAAGGTGATCCACATAAACAAGATAATAATAGGGCATAATCCTTCGGTAAGGGAAGGTGACCCTTAAGATACCCTTCTACTTTGAAGGCAAGCGGCCAAAGTCCCCTCAAATTGTAGAGGCATGAGATCCCCTTGTCCGCTAGAGTCTAATTTAGATAGTATTGGGTGCGGTAGTTATGGAGTGAGCTCACATCCCAGGACAGTCTATCTAGGGGCACTTTATAATAAGAAGAGCACATGCCAAGAGAAAGGTCTTAATAGCAAAGGAATAAAGAGCATAAGCATTCATCATGAGACTTACATATCATTCATTGCATGAGTGATAATTTAATGTATTATCAAGGCTATTATGTTCTAGAGTTTTGGTTTAAGTGATTGAATAAAATGAACCCACTTCGAAGTTTATGATTTTGAAGTTACTAAAAATAATCTTAATACTTTTCAAGCATGTTCATTGATTTCATTAAATAAATCGAAGTGGCGAGGCGATGACGACGTCAATTATATGTATAGTCAAGAATTCCTACTAAGAAATACTTTATTTTTTATCCCTATATGTGTTCCCATGTTATCCTCAGATGTAGCATACAACAACCATGATAATCTTTCTAGAGGTACCTGAGTGGATATGATATTGTGATTCTCCTTTGGAGTCACTGGATTTACTAGCTCGCAGTAGTTTCAGATTTTGTATTCTCCTCAGCAAATTTTTTAGCGTATTGTAGGAACTCTTATGTTAGGTTGATTTCTTTTCGGGATGACTATATGTATATTTTGCTTAGCATGGTCTAGAACTTTGCTAATTGACTTGCTTTGGTTCAATTTATATGCTAATATGTAAATATGTATTGCCTAATACTTATATATCTAAATATATTGGTTGCTTAATTATCCAGGTAAGGTTTATTGTGTCTATATGTTACATCATTATAACACGAGATTATTGTAGATTCAAATCCTATACGCCATGAATATTATTGATTATATGTGTTAAAAGACTTAATTTTAGAAAATATTATTTTTATAAAAGAAAAATTTATATGTTATTTTCATAGATCAGCTACTTTAAAGCTAAAAATGTTCCTTTAATTCGGCTACAATGGCTAATAAATACCGCAATGCAACTTAAGTATAATGTGATCTTATTAGTGCGTTATATTTTACTCTCATTATATTAGGAACAATCATCAAGCAAGTTTGACTGGAGTCAGTACACGGGATTTGGGATTGAGTTGTATCTTTTTGTGGCATTTTCACTATTCCCCATGTAATTTTTTAACTTTTATAGAATTATTTCAGATGTGCATTTCTCATGTTGATTTTTGTAATTCTATTTCAGTTCTTTGCACCAATCATTTTAGCATTTTGGAGGGATTTTATTGACATTGTTTTTGATGATGCCATACCGAAAGATTCAGACAATAATACACATAATGTGTATGTAGAGAAAAATGAACACAATGCACAACAAAGGTCAAACATATACATTACAAGAGTATTTGATTGGTTCTAAAATGTATTGCTTGAGCATATTTGATTTAATCTCAAATTCAAATTCAAAAATTTGAAAACGTTCAAATCTCAAAAAAATAACATATTTCTCAACTAATTATCTGATTTTACCGAAAATTATGAATCAAGATTGGTAATCAAATTGGTCAATTATAATAAATTAAACTTATTATTATAATTATTGTAATTCGTATATTCTCTAAATAAATAACCTGAACACAAAAATGTTCATATCTAAATAAATAACTTGAGTGAAAATTACTAATCAAATTGGGATCAATTATAGTTAATTGTTTTTATTATTATTGTACTTGGTATATTCTGTAAATAAATAACCTAAACCAAAAAAAAAAAAAAAGTGGAAAAAGATCCTTTAAAGTGAGGGTAGTTAAAAAATGAGAAAGTAAAGGATTATTTATTTTTAGATCAATAACTTTTATTATATATGGGCCTCATCAAGATGATTTAATAGTGAATATTTCCTTATTTTCTCACTTTACTACTACCCTCATTTTACAGAATCCAAATCCGAAAAAAGTGTTCATGTCTAAATAAATAACATGAAACAAAAATTAGAAATTATGATTGGTAATCAAATTCAAAAAGGGTTCATATCTAAATAAATAAATTGTATGAAAATTTCAACTGAAATTAGAATCAATTATCAATTATAATAATCAATGCCACTAGTTTAGTAAATATATTTAACATTCGTATATGCATCATATAATTATAATCAATTTACAATGAATAAAAATTATTAAATTAATATATGTTCATACTAAAATTTTAATTAAAATAATAATGATTGCATAACAAAACAAATTAAGCATAGAATGATTTTTTTAACTGATATTAATACTTTAAACGGATGATAAAAAAACATATGCATTACAGGGAGATACTAAAAATATTCATTACACGAATAATAACTTACTTACCTTATAATTATTATCAACTTATAATAAATAAAAAATAACAAGTTAGTATGCGTTCATATTAAAATATTAGACAAGACATTGATGCTTACATGACAAAAAAATTTAAACATAAAACATTTTTCTTACAAATATTGATGCCTAAAATGAGTGATACAAAACATATATAATATACGGGAGATGCCAAAGATATTTATTATACAAGTAATGATTTACCTATCTTATAATTAATATCAATTTATAATAATTAAAAATTAATAAATATGTTCATATTAAATTTTATTTAAAACAATGGTGCTTGTATGATAAAAGAATTTAGATATAGAACGATTTTTCTACTAATATTGATACCTAAAATAAATGATATTGAACATATATGTTGCATGGGAAATATCAAAAATATTCATTCTATGAGTAATAACTTACCTACCTTATAATCTATATATATGGTTTATGTGAATTTGGAAATGTTGACATGACACATTTAAGTTCAACCATGTTCCCACCCAAATTCCATTATGACATGAGTGTTTCTCATCAGTTCATTTGTCTAATAAATAAAAATTAATATATATTTATGTTAAACTTTTATTTAAGAGAATGAAGCTTGCATGACAAAAGAATTTAGACTTCGAACAATTTTCTAGTATTGATACATAAAACAAGTGATACTGAACATATACATTATATGAAAATATTAAAGATATTCGTTATACAAGTAATGACTTACCTATCTTATAATAATTATCAATTTATAATAAATAAAAAGTAATAAATTGATATATATATATATATACATATGTTGATATTAAAATTTTATTTAAAATAATAATACTTGCATGGTAAAGGAATTTAGGTTTAGAATGATTTTTTTTCCTAATATTAATACTTAAAATAAATGATACCGAATATATATATTACATGGGAGAGCCAAAGATGTTTATTATACAAGTAATGACTTACCTATATTATAATTATTATTAATTTATAATAAAATAATATATATTTGTATTAAACTTTTATTTAAGACAATGATACTTGTATGATAAAGAAATATATATATATATATATATAGTGTGTGTGTGTGTGCGCGCGCACTCATGTTAAAATTTTATTTAAAACAATGATACTTGCATGACAAAAGAATTTAGATTTAGAATGGTTCTTATACTAATATTGATACTTAAAATAAGTAATATTGAATATATATATTGCATGGGAAATGTCAAAGATATTTATTACACAAATAATATCTTACCTATTTTATAATTATTATCAATTTATAATAAATAAAAATTAATAAATTAATATCTATTCATATTAAACTTTTATGTAAAACAATGATGCTTGCTTGATAAAATAATTTAGACGTATAATAATTTTCTTACTAATATTGATATCTAAAATGAGTGAATAATTTAGTACATTAATATGATATTATTGGTCAACTGATGACTGTGACTGCTTTTGTGCTTAATTTACATTTTGCAACAATTGCTAAAATGAAACAATGACAATAGGTATACTTGATAATTTATGTTCGATCTACGGTGATTTTACTTTTGCAGGAATGATTTAGAATATACATTTCAATTTCTATTATTTTTCTCAAAATCAAGTTACTGTCATTGCAGGAATGCGTCAACTATTGATGTTGTTTTGATTAGGCAAAATTTTCACATTGTTTGATCTTTAAATATTTGTTTTGTTAAATTATTTGTACCAACAAATTATGAAAAATTAATACATTTCATTCAATTCAATTTTCAATATATATTTACTTGATCAATTTCTTAATCTTTGTAGACGCATAACCACCCGTCCATCACACGGGTAATACACTAGCTATATAAATTTACAATGTTCAAATCTTATATATATATATAATTAAATGATAATATAAAACTCTTATTAATATTTAATTGATTCAGGTGATTTGATACTTGTTCCTCTTAAGTAAGGTGTTAGTTCAAGTAATCTTGTGAATAAAAAATTAGTGCTATGAGGAATTTACTGGACCAACCAGACTTTAGCCAAATTAATTGAAATTTAGTGAATTTTGGATGCTTTTATTGGTTTAGACAAAAAAAAATGTAAAACTCTTTATACTATGAATATATCAATATTAATTTCATTGTCAATTTATTAAATAAAATATTAATACAAGATTTATCCATAACATTTTGTATTAATATTTTATTTAATGAATTAACAAGATATTAATAATACTAAGAGATATTAATTTGCATTGTTCTTGTTTTAGGTGTTTTGTTTGCAAAGCTATTTCTAGACATTGTAACAAGGTAGCCAATGTATTGGCTAATGATGCCAAGAGTACTTTTTTAGGGACTTGGCTAGATCATCCAGAGGTGGATTTTTAGACCAGATTTTGCTGTTGGATTCTTCTTTGGTTTAATGAAATTCTCTTTATGTTAAAAAAAAATTAATACAAGATTATATGAGAATATAAAAAGGTTTCATATTTAAAATATATTAAAATTAAAATAAAATATATTTAACATAGTTTAAATTCTATACATCAATTAGATGCAAGTCACGTTGCACATAATTATATTATATATTCTGCCATGGAAAGGATAATTAAGTTATATAACGAGAGTCAATAATATAAATTAGAGTAAACTATTAAATATGATTTGTATTGTCCCCATCTAAATTTTTTTATAATTCGTTGCAAAATTTAAAGTTATTATTACTATATATGTCACATAGTAAATATTTATTAAACAATTGAATCTTATGTCATTTTAAACACGAGTTTACACTTTTTTATACTATTAAGCAATTATATATCCTCATCATTTTTGAGATGATAATTATAAAAATTAAATATTACTTATAAAAAGAATTCTGTGATGTAATTTTTTAAAAACATATTTCATAATTTATTAATTCTAGCTTATAAAAAATATTAATTAACTTTTATTTTATATTTTTAATTATTTATGTAATTTAAAATCTTCACATATATTTTAGTTTAATTTTTTAATTCTTAAAAAATTAATAAATAGACTTTATTAATACTAGTGGATTGATAAATATAAAGTGCCTATCTATCCATAATTTTCTATTTTATTATAAATTTAAAAAGTTATTTCAATTTATCTTTAAAAAATTTAATTGAAGTGAATAATTAATTTTTTATTTAAATTTCACAATTTTTAAAATCCTCATAAAGTTAGAAAAGTTGAGAGAAGTCAAAAAAAAAATTAAGAGAAGGTGAAGAAAGTTAAGAAAAATTAAAAGATAAAAGATATAAAAGAGAATAATAATAATAAAAAATAAAATATGAACATGAAGTTAAAAATCAAAATGACACAACCCATTTATATTAGGTTTATCGAGAGTATCCCACGTCCGTATTATCAAAGGAGGAGGTTAATCCTTGTTATTTATATTAGGTTTTCTTTGAGATCATAATATGTCTTTACCATTATATCAATATTTTTGTTGGTACACAACCTATTTATATAGTAATATAAATATGAGAAATATTATTTATGTATAATATGTTTAAGATATTATGTCAATATATTTCTATTTATTATTAAATAATGTGTAGATTTCACTTAATTTAAATTTTATATTTGATTTAATAGTGGATAAAAATATATTAATATAATATCTAAGTATATTATATATAAATAATATATTTCTAGAGATATTACTTTTTTTATTTTAATTTATTTATTAATTTAGATAATTTGATAAATTTTTAAATTAATATATTTAAATATAATTTTATATATATTAATTTAAGAATATATTAAATTATTTAAATTGATTATAATAAAAGGGGTGATATATAATTAAATAATATGTGAAAATAACGATTGCCACAGGTTTGAAGATAAAAGTCTTATGGCTGTCCTTTATCAATAAGTTATCACGATCCCAGGACCACTTTCTCCTTTTTTTTCGGTAACAGATCGTACGACCACGTTTGTGGCTCTATTTGTGACAGTGGCAGCACGGGCCGGCAGCGGTGACAGAGGAGAGGAGGACTCTTCTTTTATTTTTTTTGGTACATAAAGAAGGACCACTTTTCCTAGATTTAAAGCGCGTGTTTGGATTTGAATCAAGAATAGAAATATTTGAAGATCCTATTTTTAGTATGATATTATGTTAATTTATATTATATATATTATTAGATAGAATATAAATTTCATTTGCTTTAAATTTATATTCTATCTAATAGTAGATAAAATATAAATTAATATAATCTCTTATAAAAAATAAGTATATTTATTATTACTCTATTAAAAATCTCTAACGATGTTGAGTACATATCAAACACAATTTTGAATTAAAAAAATCATATTTGGTTATTTGCTGTCAAAATTAATCGTCTTTCAACCCTTGTTGGATTTGAAGTAAGAAATAATTGCTTCTAACACATATTAATTTTTAAATATGTGTTTATTATATATTTTATAGTGTTTAATTTATATATGTTGGTAATATAAAATAATTTTATATTATTAGTTAATAAAAATATAAGAAAATATCAAATTATGATGGATCATTCATTATAATAGATAGTTATCTAGTATAATTTGGTAGTTTCTTATATTTTATTAGTTAATAATATAAAATTATTTTATATTTTCAGTATATATAAATTAATCTTTATTTTATATTTTACTCAATGATGTTATTTAAGATATTTTTAAAATCAAAATAATATTTTACATCTAATAATATATTTATATAATTATTCAAATATGCTTAAAAATAAAAAACTAAAAATAAAGAGTAATATTAAAATTACAATATGAAACCTACACCCTTTTTAATAATTTTATGTCTAAAAATGATTTTAATTAACATCATCTAAATAATATTAATTTTATCATAATTACTTTTGATACATAATTTTTCAAATATAAATCACCTCAACATTAAATCACTTTTGGCCAAAATTAATTTTATAAAATCAAATTAAAATAAACCCCATTTGCAAACTTTTATATATATATATATATATACACTTATTATATTAGAACGTGATCCACGAGAGGGGGTTGAATCATTGTACTTCAGAAGGGGCCAACATATGTCAATATCATTGATGTCGGGCATTTTTTTTTTTTTCTCATAATGCTAAATTCATATAAATATTTTACAGAATTTATATAATTTAATTTTGATTGCTACTACTTATTATTTTCCCTTTATCATCAAAAAGACTGTGCGATAAGACTTAGTGCGATAAGATTTTTATTGCATTTAGTTATTACTGTATCATTAGGAACGTATTATCTATTAATAAGTTAATTGAGTCTCATATATTATCTGTCAAAACTAAAAAAATGTCTCATATTATGTTGGACTATCATTTTTTTTTTTTTGTTTCATCCAAATATTTTTGCTTTACCTTTGGTTCGAATTTCTCACAAAAGCAACTTGAATTTTGTAGGAGCGGTAACTTGAAGTTGAACTGTAGTCAAACCTAAGTTTAAGGCAAAATCATGGTGAAAAAAGAGTGAATAGCAATTTGCCAAACAAAAAAATATTCCTTCTTAACATGATTCTTTTTTTTTTTGGGGCCCGGGGGGGTGTTTGAGCGTGATTATGGCATCTGAACACAAAAACAAACATTTTACCCGCATATTTGTAACAAATCTGAGTATGTAGTGTTAGTAGTCCCTATTTTTGTCTTCAAAAATGGCCTTGCACTTGCATCTAGAGTCACAGAATACATTCAACAGAAGGGAATCTGAACAACCAAGTCTTCACTAGTTGACTTATAAGGATTTATTTTGTCATCATGCAGAAAATAATTCATTAATATCGGATGTTAGGGGTATTTCTAAACGCATGAAAATAGAGGAGAAAGATTTACTTATCTTCACTTTTGACTATAAATAGGGGGCAAAGTACATGTCAAAAGGCGCAACACCTTGGTATATCTAAAGGGATAAGGCCTATTACTCAGTCCAACTAGATGCTCACTTTAGTACCAGTTTCTTATCCAAAACTCCGCGCCTTTAGCGGCTAGAAAACTTCTCGCACAAAAAACGTGCTGCAAATTCCAAATCTGATATTTATTATATTGAATACTTTATAAATATTTTTAGACACTTTTAATTAATTATTACAAGTTTTTACTTTAATTTTTTGAATTTTTATATCTGTATAAATAAAAATTCTTTGACAATCAAATGAATAAGTATATTTTATTATATTTATAATAATTTATAATAATATTAAAATTATAATTCTTTTCTTTTAATTTAAAATTTCTATTTTTATGTTCATTTTGTAGTACTTTTGATGTCAAACTAGAGTTGTGTCATGACTTATAATTTTTAAATATTTTCATATTCTCGTATCAATAGTGTATCGTATTCACATCCCCTGTATTTGTGTTCGTGCATTCTTCATAGCTCAGCGAGACCACCACACCCAAACCGTTCTTATTTGCTTTTGCCCAATGGAGGAGATGAAAAGAATACGATTTTAAATGATGATGATGATGATGATGATTATTATTATTATTATTATTATTATTATTAGATCTGGTATTATTATTTTTTAAAAATAATGTTATATAGATAATAAAAATGATATAATTTAGAGGCAGTCGTGAGACAAATAATAATGTGGGCCTAGGCTCCTGGGATACATGCTAACAAGTTTATGTAATTTCACTTGTTTGGATAAAATTTTTTATATTTTAAATTTATTGTTCATTTTAGATATTAAAAAGATATTAATTATTTGCTAAAATGAATATTTTGATCCCTTAACTTATTTTTCCTTAATTTATTTTCATATTTTGATTTGGTTCCTTAATTATTAATTTTTTGTTTATTTTGATTCTTTAATTAATTTTTTGTACACTTTGATCCCTTAACTCTTTACCATTTAGGTCCCCTAATTATTTTTATAATTTTATCTTTACGTAAAAATATAAATAAATTTATGATTTTAATATTAAAATACTATACAATTAAATTTATTTTTAATTATTAAAATAATTTATTAACTTTTTTTTTTAATTTACGTTGTGGTCCTTGATTCCTAAGACATATATACCTGCTAACTAGTTTAATGGCTAGAAAATTTCTCACTCAAAATATGTGCTGCAAATTTCGTATCTATATAACTTTTTTGGAAAAATGCATTTTATTTCATGCATTATAGGTTATGTATACTTTATCTTAGAATTTAAAAAGCATATAATTTGATTCTTAAAATTTTCTAAATGTACATTTTAATCCTTTAATTAAATGTTCATTTATTTTTAAAGAAAAATAAGTGCACCTTAACCGCCAAACTTAAAAGAAAAAAGATACAACCCGAACTCTAAACTTTATTAAACATATATTATTTCTATTAATAATTGATAAAAAAACTTAATAGAAGAATTAAAATAAACACTCGGAACAGTTTGGGGTTTGAGTTCCACACTTTTTAAATTTTTGGGGAAAATTATACATAGTGTATAATTTAGAAGGGTAAATTACAATTTTTCCTAACTCTTCGCTCAAAAAACTTCTCGCTGTGTCCATATTGTTATTGCTTACACTTTGTTATCTTAATCTAATAATAATTAAAAATTCAAGAAATTTTTTTTTATTTTCTTGAATTTTTAATTATTATTAGATTAAGGGAATAAACTATTACAATAATTTATGTGGTATTTATTCTAGAAAAAAATAAGAATTATAAATAGATATTTGACAAAAATATAAAAATTGTTTGAAATGTATCATATTTTCATCTTTTAGAGGGAGAGAGTATGCATTTTAAAAATTGAGAAAAAAATTGTATAATAAATATATCTCTTAAAAAAAGTGTAATTTACTCAATTTATTTTGCTAATATCGCAAGTGAAGGTGGTTAATTTATTAGCCTTCTTTTACTACCGTTATATATAATGATTACTAGCTCTAGCTTAATATGGTTTCTAAAAAGTAAACACCTAACTTTAAGATAGATTACAGGAAATTTTAATTATTTATTGGAAAAAAATTTTATCCCCCTAAATTATAAATAATGTACACTTTATTCTTTATTTTTTAAAATATATAAATTAATTCCTGAACTTTTTTTAATGTATATATCGACCTTTTGTTAACTTTTTTATTTATTGTTAACAAAAATAGCATATATTCAAGAAAATTTAAAGTATCAAATAGTATGTTTTTTAGTTTAGAGATTAAAATACACATGACCCAAATTTTAGAGGGTATAATGGATTTATTTTTTTATTCATAATAGACAGAAATTGAACATAAAGACTAAAGTTCACATTCAAAAAAATTTAGAAGTCGAATTATATCTTCCCAAAACGCAAGAGGTAAAATGTACAAGACTTATAATTTAGGAGATAAAGTATTTTTTTCATTACTTATTAATATTTATGTTTAATTATTTTAAATTATAATATTCAAAATTCTTTTTAATTAAATATAATTATATAAATAAAAAAAAACAATTTCTTAATAAAAATTATATTATGCATTTTTATCTATAAAAAAATTTCAAAATGTAAAATTAAAAAATTGAAAATAAAAAAATTAGTATGAAACACGTTCTTGTATTTTATACTTTCATTTATTTAATAAGACACAATTTAGTTTTTCTTTTTTTCCACAAAAACCCCTTAGAGAAAGTAAGGATTATTATAAGTCATAATAAAAATGCTACAACAATATATTATAAATAAAAATGGCTAAAAAATTAATTTCAAACTTTTACATCAATTTGTGTAATTTATTTTTATCAATTGAATCAATTAGTACACAATTTGTAAATTATCATTTATCTAAATGTAATACCCTGTTTGGATTGCATTTTGTAGGGGTTAAAAAGTCTTTTATTGGTATCAAAATAAAATATACAATAATTAGTATGCTTGGATATGTAATTTTTTTTTTAAATTTATTTTTAAAATTTCAAAATGTCTTTTAAAAAAAGTATCCTTAAAATTACTTTTTATTTTAGAAAAAAATCTTTTTTAAAGAGAATCTTACTATTATTTTCATATTAATAGTAAAAAATAATTTTATTTTATACTATCTAAATAAAAATTATTTTTTTTGAATTTATTTTTGATATACTCAAATTAAAAATAAATAAATTCTTCTGAAAAAAATTTCTGTAAAAATAATTCTTTTAAAAAATCTTATTTTAATGATAATTTTTTCAAAACTTAAATCGACCATACCCTGTATGGTTGGCTGCAGTTTTATTTTTCCTCCATTGTCCCTGTCAAGCTAACGACGTTATAGATTAGATTAACTTGGTTTTTCCTTCCACGTGGTCATAATTTTTTTTCCTTTGTAGAATAATTATTAACAATATATTTTTGAATAAATTTTTAAATAAATTTAATTTTAATATACTATTAATATAAAAAATTATATATATATATATATATATCTAATTATATATTATTATATTAATAAAAATATTTAACTCCATCTCTTATTATTTTAAAATTTTATAAATAATAATATATAATTAAATAATAATATAAAATTATTTTATACTAATAATATATTAAAATTAATCTTAATAAAAACATAAACATATGTTTGGATGTTTGCGTCTCTCTAAGTTTCGAACTTCAAAAAGACAAGTGCGGTGACGGGACACCCACGCGATGTCTATTTTTCGCGCGCACCGTCTCCGAAATATGACAAAGAAAACTCAATAGGAACTACGAGAGTAATACTTTGTTTTAATAATAATTAAAATACAGCTACCGCTTGGGGGTCACGTGCTACTGTGGACCGTCACTTGAGGGTCACATTCCTAATCTTCTTAATCCTTGAAGACAAGTATTAATAGGATAATGAAAACTAATACTAGCGCACGTATACAAAACAAAAAAGGTTAAAGTGGTGATATTTATGCAGAGAAAACAATAACAGGCACATAATTTCAATTAAGGGATGAAACAGTTTCATTTATTCCTTCACATATGGCTCCAATAATTGAGTCAATACTTTTGTCTTTTGTGAAGAATTAATGTGCTACGTGGTTATGCAATTATCTTTTGCCAAATGGTTATATAGTGGTCCTCGGATATATGTGTCTGTCACCTTATGGCGTTTAGAATACAGGAAGAATGAATAGTTAGGAATTTTGTCCACAAAAAGTGTGCAGTACATTGCCAAATCCAATTTGTATCACATTCGCCCAGATAACCCTATCGCCATTAATTATAGGTAAACTACTTGCTTTCACAGCATGTAAAATGAACAAGTGGCTATTACAGCACACGGTATTGCCAAATCCATTTTGTTTCACAATGGTTGCGTTAATTTTAATTTAACATGCTATTATTCTTAGACATTTTCTTTTAAGAAAAATACATATGAAAGGAGGAATTTTGAAATACCAGGTAAATTTGAATTCTTTTGCAACTCTTTCTATTTTTAATGGCTGTAGGACACCTAATTCTTAACAGCAAGACAGAGAGGTATTTTATGGCAGTTGCGACGATTTTGTTGAGGATAATTTTGGATATAATAAGCTAGTAAAAGATAAGGAAAAGGTAATGAAAGAGTAGTACTCAGGCAAATAAGGAATTTAAAGGGAAATTGATAGTAAAAATTACTAATAAAAATTATTTAAGGAGAATGACTAAATGTAATAAAATTATTTAAAAAGATGTAATAAAATGGTATTTGAGGAGGAGGACAGAATAATTTAAGTTAGTTTCCTGTTCACTGGGGCAATTTGGGAGGTGACATCAACGACGGCACGTTGAAGGAGGCCTGTGCCACGGGAAACTACAACGTCGTGATCATCAATTCCCTTTTCGTGCACGACGATGGCACAACCCCAGAGCTAGAACTACCAGGCCACTGTGGCAACACCTCCTACCCTTGCACCATGCTAGAGTCACAAGTAGCATCTTGCACCGCGAAACGCATTGCAGACGGCGCCAATCACAATATCTCTCCTTATATTACCGTAAGGATGTGTCGAAGAAACTCGCTGGGTATATCTTGAAGAACTTCTTCAGTGGCGAACTTGTTCCATTGGGAAGAGCGACCTTGGATGGCATGTTATCTGCGGGTGACGCGGACGAAAGGGGAGAAGCGCCGTATGTGTCAAACTCGATTTTTCCTTTTTCAGCCGACTTATTTGCAGCAATAAAGTGTAATATACATTCTTCACATAAGTTAAATCCATATTAATGAAATTTAGTCATCTATCATTGCACTAATTTACCAACAATTGAACCTTTTCTCGAAATCTATCGTTTCGCCGATAATTTAACCAAATTTGGGTTGTTAATTTATTCTTCTATCAGGCTTTAGTTATACAGAATATATGTCTATTTATTTATTTTTTTTCCTATTATAGTACAAGGTATTTTGAACATGCATCCTATTTCTGAGGGATAAAATTTACTTATCATTTCAATCAATCTTTTCTATGTACATTTTTTAGGTTGGTAAGTTATATATTATAATTTTCCAAAATTTCAAATGTACTGGCAAATGAATGAATGATTCTCTTACCAATGTGCTCGAAATAACAAAAATGATCAACTTTACATTATTTACGTGAACTATTAATATTTTTTATTCCAAAACTAGGGCTGTTCATGATTTGGTTTTGAGTGAGAATTGGACAGAAATTGAGCCAAACCAAAAATCTGGTTTAGTTTTCAAAACTAAACTGGTTGAAGAACGCTTTAACGGATTTGAACTAGTTTTGACGTAAAGTTAACTGGCTCAATTTATTCAAAACCATAGCTGGTTAAACTTTGCCTCACAGAGCCTGAGAAAAATGCAATCACATCCCTTGCATGCCGCCGGCACCAAACCTCCACGGCAGCGGCGGCGCTTTCCGACGACGACGACATGACCACAACTACGGGAAGTTCCTTCGGATCTATGACTCCTCAAGATACCGGCGACGCCAACTTAGTCTCCGCGGCGCAAGAAAAACGACGGTGATGAGTCGTTGGGCGTAGCCGGCGACGAAAATCGACGATGGCGAGGCATTAGGAGCGAAAGTGGCGGGCAACGTTGCATAGCACGACGACGTACGTCGTCTTCGATCTTGATGACGTTGCAAAGCACCACAACGTGACCTCGACGGTGGTTGCCAGAGGCTGTTCAGGAACATCAACAATATCTGGTTCCTCTGGCAACCGAATTTCTTCACGTTGCTGAGCTTCCGAACGACTCAGCTGAGAAGGTTTGATTTCGTTGCACCAAACTGAACATGGGTTCAGTAACCGAACCAGACTTCAACAAATTATTTGGTTCAAGTTTTGAACCATTTAAGTTTGGTTCAGTTTCATTGGCATTTTTGCTCACCCCTATCTAAACCTAATAAATCATACTAAAAATGATATAAAACAAAAAAAAAAATTCTTAGTCCAATGTCATTTTTTAAAAGTGCAATCTCTACAAAGAAAGTTAGAAGTAACTTGAAAGCAATTTACATCTCAGTGGCTAAGTCCATTTTTGAATGACAGATAGTTCATGAATGCACAGGATGTATATGATTCTGCTACTTTATGAATTAATTGAAAGGTATCTATCAGATAAGGTCAACAAATTGACTTGTTCAAATTATTCTTGCTGTTATCTTGTTCCTCTAAAGTTGAATGACATTGCCACATTTCTTTTTAAACTAATTAATACATAAGTTGACCCAGCCCCGCTTTAACGCCAATCGGGAGTTGATTGAGGAAGCGTTGACATTCTTTCCCATATACAAAGCACGATCTTGCAGACATTGTGGACTGGAATATTTCCTAGAGGTGTTTGATATGCATGCATTTTGTTATATTCTTGAGAATATAAAAATATTTCAATATTTAGTAGAAGATTTGAATCAATATTTTTTTAGAATATTACATTCTTGAGAATGAATTTTATCTCAAAACATTACCACCTCCTCTATGGGAATCTAATATTTTTATGGAAGGGAATGTTTGCCATTGTAAAAAGGCCAAAATATCTCTATTGCCGCCTAAAGCCACCCGCCGTTGTCCATCGTTTGTTGTCCGCTACCTGCCACTAACGTCCGCCACCTTCTGTCACTGTATGCTGGCCACTTTCCACCACCCGCTGCCGCTGCCGGCCACCGTTGTCCTCCATTGCTTGTCGTTGCCGTCTGCCACCTTTTGGCACCAACCACCTGCCACCACTTCCATCACAGGTATTTTTGAAAATTTATTAAATATTTCCAAAAATTTAATTTATATACCAAACACTCTAAAATATTATACCCGAAAAAATTATTCTAAAAAATAACATTCTTAGGAATAAGATTCTCAGCAATTAAAATTAATTCTGTCCACAAAACGCCCCATTAGTCTTTTATGTATTATCCTTACAACCTAACATTATTCTTCTATTTATAGATTTAAGTGCTTAACTAAGATTTCATTCCCCTTTTTCTCAAAAAAAATTATATCGGCAATGTGAAAATCAAATCTTACTTAGAATTGTAAAAAGAAAAATCTTGCCTTATCCCTACCTAAATTTTCACCTTTTTTTTAAAAATATTACTGTAGATTTGTATTATCATAAATTTGGATTTCGTGATGTGCCTTATTCATTAGTGATATAATATATCTATAAGTTATAATATGTGCATAATTATAATTTAAAATTATCCATAAAGAGTAGACATATGTTGCTACGTCGTAATTACATCATAAACCCGAATTCATGATAACAAAACTCATAGCTATGGAACTTGAATTCATTTAATCTGAACGTATAGACGCAAGAATCGGTGGGATCTAGAAGGGTCCAATGTATATAGACGTGTCCAGGCCAAGATTTTCTATATTCTTTTTCCCACCTATATAGTTCGGCGGAAATACAATAGCAAATGGAGAATATATATGACATGCTTACAGTTGATGATTCTTCTGACTTGTGACGTAATTAACTATGTTAAGGTGACTAATTATGCGTCGTGTAAATGCAATTGAGTCAACACGAACGTATTCTGCAATATAACACAAGAACGGTTTAGTCTTCTTTTGAGCTTCAACAATTATCGCCATTATCAATCGTTTTGGTACATTAAAAATTGCTAGAGAGTCATAGTAGAACTAGAGATGTAATATACATATTGACTCTAAATTAAATAATTTGTGTTACTTTATCTCATCCAATGACAATGATATTAGAACTAGAGATGCCCCACATATTAATTTTTTGTCAAAATCATGGGTATCTTTATATTATAGGCAATATTGCTCAAGCATTTGAGATTCTATAATAGTATGATTTTCTCAACATTAGCTACTCCATATCTACAATTAAAACTCAAGACCACCCTAAGGAAAAGAAGCATCTGTCACTCACCGACCATATGTTGATACCCTACAAATTAATTAACTGGAAAGAGAGTTGTTGGAAGCTATGAAACTTTGACCTTTTCCCCCTATGGTCAGCGTGGCAAATGGCACTCGATTTCGTCAACTCGCATAATCTTTTGCAAATAAGAAATCCTCATTCCAATCTTCAAACTTCAAAGCTGTGAACTGCTGGCCACTCACCCTATATAAGCATCATAAGTTGCAAGTAAACCCTTCACAACACCAAAGTGAAAAAACCTGAAACATTTTCACAAAGATGGCAAAAACCTTTCATGCTTTGTCCCTTCTCCTTCTCTTCCTCACCCTTGTTGGAAACTCTCATGCAGGTGGCATAGCCATCTACTGGGGCCAAAACGGCAACGAGGGCAGCTTATCTGAAGCATGTGCCACTGGCAAATACACACATGTTAACATAGCATTCCTCAACAAGTTTGGCAATGGCCAAACCCCAGAGATGAACCTGGCTGGCCACTGCAACCCTGCCACCAATTCATGCACCAAGTTCAGTGCTGACATCAAGGACTGCCAGAGCAAAGGGATCAAGGTGTTGCTCTCCATTGGCGGCGGAATCGGGAGCTACGCTTTGGCTTCACCTGAGGATGCAAGAAACGTTTCAAGGTTCTTGTGGAACACTTTCTTGGGTGGCAAGTCACCTTCAAGGCCACTTGGGGATGCTGTGTTGGATGGCATAGACTTTGACATTGAACTTGGTTCCACAGCAAATTGGGAGCACCTTGCACGTTTCCTTAAGACATATAGCAGAGGAGGAAGGAGGGTGTACCTTGGTGCTGCCCCTCAGTGTCCAATTCCTGATAGGTTTCTAGGCACTGCCCTTAATACAGGGCTCTTTGACTTTGTTTGGGTTCAGTTCTATAACAATCCTCCTTGCCAGTATGCTAATGGTAACATAACCAACCTTGTGAATTCATGGGAGCGGTGGACAACTACAGTGCCAGCAAGGCAGATATTCTTGGGGCTGCCGGCAGCTCCGGCAGCAGCTGGCAGCGGTTACATCCCGCCCGATGTGTTGACATCTCAAATCCTACCGGTGATCAAGAAGTCACCTAAGTATGGAGGGGTTATGCTTTGGTCAAGATTCTATGATGTCCAGAACGGGTACACCGACTCCATTATTAGCAGCGTGTGAAGAGTTGTTGCAATCAATCAATGATTTGTATGGTCAAGTTGTTGTTTTAAATTAATAATGAAGACAAAAAGGGAATATCCGTCTTCCATTGTTTTTTCCTTTCATACTTGTTAATTGAGTGAAGAAATCAAGAGAAAAACATAATTTAAAGTCCATGACCATAGTTCGATATTCAAGTGCGCTTAATGGCAATCCTTTCTCTCCAACTCAGCTCATAATGGCAATATTTTTTAACAAGTTGAATGTCTAAAAGCGGCACTCAAGCGAGGGAGAAGGCAATGAGGATTATTTTAAGCTGAGAATCTCTCAATTCATGTCAAAATCAAATTAGCAAAGCTTATAATGTGAACTAGTTTCAAATACTAGTAGAAAACAATATTAAAATAGGTTTATTTAATGAAATCATTTCCATAAACATGAAAGGGCGTATACTAACAACGTAGAAGGCACCTTTACATTCTCTTTACGCAGCTCAAAGATATATCAATAAGGCCACGACCAAAAAATATAAATATATATCAGAAGGCCTACTGATTTGGATATTAAATAATAGCAGCTCAATGACCAAGTCAGTCCTTGAAGGCTGGAAGCGTTTCTCATTCCATTTTCTTATCAAAATTTCAATAACTTGTACTAACATCTTTCCACGATAAATTTAAAACCATTATAAAGTTCACAGAAATAACATGGTGACAATAAGACAGTAAACCATGAAAAAAAGAAGGCCTAGGAAGCAAACAAAGCAATAACCAACCCAGAAAGCAAGATTGACATAATCCCAACAAGAGGGAATATGCTCCTCTAAAATGAAATGTAGTGTGTCCTAAAAGGCTGAAACTTAAATGCAGTGTCTCCTGAAAGGCTGAAAGGTTAATTCGTTGCCACTCTCCACCTTTCTTTTTGTTTAGACTGTTCGGACCTGGATATTGTGAGTGGATTGGAACCTCCATATGGGTTGCCTGCCACTTTGTACAAGTGCTACTTCTTCTCCTTCCTTCACCATTCCTTGCTTCTGCATATGGAAACAATACATATATGATCATGAAGAAACTTTAAACAAAAAGGAGAATAGTAAGACAAGTTCCAGTTATGTAGTAATGTGTGCGTTTCTCTGGTGTCACAAGACCCTATTCAGTAAGTGGTACTGTAAGAACTGGTATCAATGCAAGGTAATAGAAGTAAAGTGCTGGATAATTCCTGAGAAGATGATACCAGAGTAGTATCAATTCCCCCCTAGGAGCTGTATGTATTATTCACAAATAAGGAAAACTACAGACAATGCTACTAGGTGTTCGAGAGACCTAGTTCTCTCCCAAGAGACTAGTCCCACAATCTGAGATATCCCCCTCAATATCTCTCCCACCCCCCTATATTTCCCCCAACAGCCCATAACAGAATCGGTGTTTGCCTCTCACCACACTGACTTTGCCCAGCTGGCAAAGTTAGTTACAAAACCCACCCAAGCCACACGCCTCACTCACCTCACTCCTTCCCTTTTTGCCCCTTCTTACATATACATTAGTGTAAGGTGTAATTACATTACTCTTTGCTCTAGACCCAATATTCCCCTCTGAACTAGGCCCAATGCCATCCATTAGGTTCCTAACAGGTACCCAAACAACGAAATTAGCCATCAAATCCCAGGCATTTGACAAGTTAAAAAATTTCATTTTATAGCCACAAAGTTAACCAAGCATGTTTATATAGTCCAAATATGTAAGTTTCATAATCCCTTCAGAAGCAATTGGATGCCCAAGTCTAGCTACTCACTAATTGCACATAGTACAAAAGGAGGCCAGTCACATAGTTAAGTTCTAACGGAATCAGTTGACGCTTCCATTAATAAGCGCAAGATGAAGCATTTGCTTATAGACCAACAGCAATATGTTCGTACATAAGTACATGGTTAAAGGATTGCATCCATGAATAAACAGTAAAATCAACCTCGATGGTATGAGGATGAGAGGGGAAACTACACTAGGATTTTAAAACCAGTCTCAAACAGCCATTTTTATCTGGTTAGAACTTAGAAGTATCCACAGCCTGGTTATATCTACACTACAGATAACATTTCAATCACTCAAGATATCATCCAAGCATTACCTGCAGCAGATCCAAGGCTCTTTTGAATGTCTCTTCAGCATCATCAGAGAATTCCATGTATACAGGACAGACTCCTTGATACAAAGCCAGCCTCTGCTGTATCCTCTTCCTGCATGAACAGTAAAATTAGGTAGATAATAAAGTTGCCTAGGTTATAATTAGGGCAAAGAAATACAAAATGATTTTCTACTGAATGCCTGCTTCAATAAAATGAATCAGACTCATTAGTTAAGTGCTACTTCAAACAGCTTCCGTAAAAGCAGAACAGTCAGGAACATTTAAACTAACTGATTTATTGGATTTACCCGCCAACCCTTCAGATTATGGAGTTTATATTTTGCACGGTCACTAATCAAACAGTATTATACGTTACTAGCACAGACATCCAAGAAACTGAGAACTTCAAGCTAGCTGTTAAGGGAAAATATATGTATAATGTAACCCAATGCATCTCAGAAGAATCTTTTTAAGGCATTTAGGCACTTATGCCGTTGCCTACTGACTAAATTAATCTGATGATCATCTAGCATCCATTTTTTTTTTTTCCCTTAGATAACAGTCATATTTCTTACCAATAAGATTAAGAGAAAGGGGAGAAAAAGAACTCACTGATCTGTAAAGGCAAATATGGTGCCCGTTGGTCGATAGTGGCTTAGAAGGATAGCCATGAAGCCTGATCTAGTGAAGACAACAGTTGAGGTTCCAAGGGTGTTAGACATCATGGTTGCATGGTATGCAAACATCTCGCTCATGTGGTTCTAGATAGACCCAATATAAATAAACCACACGTTTCAGCACCAACTGTAAGATGAGGAGTATATAGATACATACATACATATAGAGAGAGGGGTCAGCATGGCAACAAAATGCATCAAGTTTAAAGTATAAACCTTGAATACTTGACCAATATTAGGTGGCATCTGACCACCTGGTATAGTGGCCTCCGTCCGTAATGCTACTGTGTGCATTACTTTCACAGCTTTAAGCGGGAACCTGCATTATAATAAATTCAATCATTATTGTCACAGCATTGAATGCATGCTCTTGCTTTAAATTTGTCATCTGTAAGTCATTCATATACTACTATTATGACCTACGAAGCATGGATACAACACAATAGGATTCAGATCTGGGGATACAACAAATCTTAAAAATTATAAAACACAACACGACTACAATACAACATATAAGATAAGTATAAAATTAACATAGAAACACAAATCTTAAATTAAAATAGGGAAAAAAAATATTTTAAAAGTTAGCATAAGTTATTGTAAATATAATAATATGATATTATTTATTTAATTAGTATGACAAATCTATCTATAATGGTACTGATATTACTGAGTGATATTGATACTCAAACATGTAATTTTAATGCACAATATTAAAAACCAAATTTTTTTTCAAAAGGTGACACTAACTTGGTAGCTACATTTCCTTTCCTTTTCTTTTAATATTTTTGGGTTGTTAATTAACTCAGTCATGAAGTTGTAAGAACTAAGAGAAATGTCAAAATACAAAAATTTATTTAATACTTGTGCTATTTTTGCCCTTTTTAGTTCATACATAAAAAGTTAAGTTTGAACTGAAAGGGAAAGGGATCACCAGTTTCCAACTCCCTAGACTACCCTGTCAAGGTAATTACACACTTCAGGTAGGAAAAGTTATTTACTTACTTTCCATGAGCAGTTTCTCCAGAAAGCATTATTCCATCAGAACCTTCTCGAACAGCAATTGCAATATCAGATACCTCTGCTCTGGTTGGAGTTGGGTGAACAATCATGCTTTCCAGCATATTTGTTGCCACAATAACAGCTTTTCCCATGCTACGGCATATTCTGATTATCTCTTCCTGCATTAGCAGGGCATTTAGGATGTTAATATGAGCACAACTTAATGTCCAGTTCTGGACGATGACACCAACTGATAATTATCTTAACCATTGAATATCAGTTCTGTTAAGAAGGAATTTACCTGCAAAAGTGGAACTTCCTCAATAGGTAGCTCTGCACCAAGATCTCCTCTCGCAACCATAGCCTAAAAAGGATGGCGAAAGCAGATAGGTCAAAATCAACAACTGGTAAACAATTACTCCTCAAACTTAATCCACACACTAAGCAAAATACATTTAAAATTGAAGATGCCTAGTTTTACAATATTTAATAAATCATCCCTATTCCACAGAATCAGGCAGTAACCATGACATAATGAAAGGATTAGGTTAGCACCCCATCAGACGCTGTAATTATTGAATGCAGGTTTGGTATGGAGTCTGCACTTTCAATTTTCACAATGACATGTATATCAGCACCACAGCCTGCAGTATTGAGTGGGGAATTCATCATATTTCTAATTATCAAGAGAAACTAACCAGATGAATTATATATTTGATAAGTATTTTAGACATTTACTTTTCAAATAATTCTTCAGTTCATGAACTACTTGTGCATCCTTAACAAAGGAAACAGCATAAAAGTCAACTTGGTTGTCCACTCCAAATTTGATGTCATCCCAGTCCTTCTCTACAGCAAATCAATATGAATCTTATGTCCATCGGAAACCACCATAATATACACCCAACATCCTCATGCACGCACACACATAAGCATAAGCACGAGCACACAAACACACACAAAAGCATGGAGAAAGGGATAGACACTAATAGAAAATTATCAAGAACAGGACTAATCCAAAGTCTAACCAGTGATTGAAGGCAGTGTTGCACTTTTTCCTCGAACATTCAAATGTCTCCTTGACTTGAGCTCTCCTCCATCAACAACTTCACATTTCACAGAATCCTCAGTCTTAGACATAACTATCAATGACATCATACCACCTACATCATACATCAAGAGTTAGAATAGAAGTTCATTAAAGGCAGCATACTACCAATGGCAATTCATTAAAGGCAGCACACCACCAATGACAATCGCAATTATAGCATACAACAAAGACTTAGTAGTATCACTGCCCTTATCATCCGAAAGTCCTTGACTCTTTCTGAGATAAATATAAGTTAGACGAGAAGATATCATTCAACAATAAGAATGCCAAATCTGTTAATGCACTATGTGGACCATTTTCTCTAGTATATCATATTCTTCTTCAGAGAAACATAAAATATACATCTCCCAACAATTTGGTTATTTGCAGGCTGGCTGAAACTTCTGTAAGTAGATTATAATTAATGATCCATGGCCCTAACAGAAGCTTGCGAGTCTCCATAACTATGGGCAGAAGGTGGCAGTAACAGGATCCAAACAAGTTTGATTTAGCAACTTAAAGATATAGTACATGCCTAATTGCAATTATTTGCGCAAATGCAATTCTTTCTTCCTTAACCCAGCGCCTGCTGATTAAAGCAAAAAATCTAGCCATGTACTCAAACACATACAGATCAAATTCACAGACAAGTTGTAACATATTTGCACCAGAAGATTGCCATGCCACTGCCTCGGGAGATCATCTCTACGAATACAAATTTTGTAGAGACTAAGAGACTACTCCATTGCAGTACCCAAATAAATAAATATAAATAAATAAAGTTAAGGAAAGCCACATAAAAAGAAACCAATAACTCTCGTGTTTGAGTATCACAAAATTGATTGCCGTACCATCAACAAGAAGCATGTCCCCCACTTCCACATCATTAACAAAATCATCATAGTTCACGCTAACACAATCTACAGTTCCAACACCCCTCCTGATAGTGAAAGTGAATTCTTGGCCCGGTGTTAATGTGACTGGTTGTGGCAAATCCCCGCTCCTAACCTCAGGACCCTGTGGACATAGAAAACAAATTATCAGCTAACACAACAACAAAACAATGATCCCCGAAATACAAAATGCTCATGAGCATCATAGCCTTGTTAAAAACACTGAAATAGAAAGGATACCTTACCTTGGTGTCAAGCATGATTGCAATTACATTGTCCTTGGATTGTGCATTATACTCCTTAACCAAATCAATAACTTTCTGATGAGAAGAATGGTCTCCATGAGACATATTCAAACGTGCAACATTCATCCCAGCCTCAGCAAGCTTCCAAATCATTTCCCTCGTATTGGTAGAAGGACCAATGGTGCAAACAATCTTAGTCTTTCTCCTAAACGTAGGCTTTGACCACATTCCAACAGAAGTGTCACCAAGTTGCTGCAAGCCACGCAAGTGCTGCAACTCCTCCTCAATCTAATAATTACCACAACACAGAAAGGGTTACAACAATTTTCCCAATACGCCGCAACCACCTGCATTATCTTCCATTTTTAGCATATGGGGTCCTTCCAAAAACATAAAATTTCCTCACATGCCCATCATTTTTTTTCTTAGCAACCAAGCAACATGCAAAAATTGCAGTAAGGGGCAGAAGAAAGCACGAACCTTTTGATCATCTTCGGGTGATACGGGGACAACTTCAGCAGGTGCAGATTTCCTCGCATAGATTACGTGGCAGGCTCTGGAGCAAGCTTTGAAGGGCTTGTTGTTCCCTTGAGAAGGGAACACTTTGGAAGCAAAAGTTGGAGGCCTGAGCAATTTTTGAGCCCTTTGGGGTGCAGATCCGGAGGTGGGCCGCGTAAGGGAGGTGTGAATGGATCGAGTGGCCACTACCTGAGCCATTGTTGTTGTTGCAGGAGAGAGAGAGAGAGACAGAGAAAGAGAGAGAAAGAGAGTTGAAGGGTGATGAGAGAGAATGGGGTGTGTGTGAATAATAGAAAGGGAAGAGAAGAAGGTGTGAAGTTAAGAAGAAGGAGGAGCTGAAAAATTTAAGGTTTGGAGAAATCGCCGTTATATTCGGCGGAGGTTCTGAGACAAATATAAAGAGTGAGAGAGAAAGACACACACAACGCAGACACTTCGTTTGTATCGAACGAATGAATTGCGGTAACCTCTTGTACCAAAGTAGTTGGATGCAAACCGCGATGTTGTTTTGGCTTTGGTCTTAGGAATAGGTATTTTTGCACTGTTGTCGTTCTTAATGGGCAACCTACAATTATAGGCTTCGTTATTTAATTATGGCAACAGTATTTATTATTTACTGAAATATTGGGGTTGAAATTTAATTACAGAGATATCGGAATCGTGCTTCACAATTCACTATACTGGGGGTGGAAATTGGTGTTACACATTTTACCCCACCATAAGTAGAAATGTGGTAAATTATAAAACTATTTTTTCATGGATTTCTACCTTGATGGAGGCGAAATGTGGGAGCAAAAAAGCTTGCACACATTTCGCCCTGCAGATATAGGAATTTGACAAAATACTGTTCCAATGGTCGAAGTTCAACGGTCAAAATATTTAACTGTAAAATCTTAACGACTCTCAATTTTCCTTATATATATATTTCTCATTTTATGGTTGCTCCCAATTGTTTGTTCTTCATTTTTGTTATTTTTCCTCACTCCATTCTTGCTATTCTCCCATTCAATTGTTGCTAT
Source organism: Pterocarpus santalinus (assembly GCA_031439595.1). Taxonomy (NCBI): domain Eukaryota; kingdom Viridiplantae; phylum Streptophyta; class Magnoliopsida; order Fabales; family Fabaceae; genus Pterocarpus; species Pterocarpus santalinus. The sequence goes on from CM062526.1 coordinate 53,924,874, forward strand.
TTTGTTTTGCTTTCAGTTGTGAGAGTGAAAAGTAATACAAGAAAAGTGAAAAAAATTATGGATAACAATTTAAAGGTTACTGTTATTACACATTTTGATAGTTCTGTTATTAAAAATACAGAAGTAGGTGTGATATTTATGTTTGACGAACCGTTTATTATTTTTGTTCCTCAAACCATGTCATTTGAGGAACTAAATATTGTACTTTGTTAAGGCATAAATATAAACACTCCAAAGAGAGTGGTGAGAATTAGATATAGGTATCCGGTTCAAATGTTAATGATAAAATACAATTTCAACCAATCAAAATAAGCAGCAATAGAGAGATGCAAATAATATTTAGGACGTATATGTAGTACCTACAGTACATTACTGCCATTAAACTATACGTCGACTTTGAAGAAGTTGTTGCTGAAGTTGGTGGAGCAAGTTTGCATCCTAATAAAAATGTTCAAAGTGCATATCTGATTATGCAACATGAAGACGTTGTCCCCAATTTATATCAAGTGAGTCATATAATAGTTTATTAAATTTTTTATTTCAAAGTTAGTTATGTAACTAATTTCTTGATTATAGTGCAATTTATTTACTAATTATGAATTAATCTCTTTGATAGTTTTGTGGAATAAAATTTGTATGTTAATTAATATAATGCTTGTATTAATTCAATTGATTCTTCTTAATAATTCAGCATGAATATCATGTTGCTATTTATTTTATTTAGCTTTTTAATAATTTCTGATATTTTATTTAACTTTTTATTTCAAAACTATTTATGTAGGCAGGCTTCTTTGTAATTTATTTATTATTGAGTTTTACTCTATAAGTTTGTATTGTTGTAATTAATAGTTTTTCTTGAGTTAAGTTAAATTTTTTTTTTGATAAATACAATATCTGTGTTATTTTAGTTAATAAATTTCAATAATTCCTGTTTTAGTATTATATTGCTCAAACTAGTCCTAGTTCTTATTCGAACAGATGGTATGACTATAACACTGCTCCCAGTTCAAATCAAGTAAGTCATTTGATATACATTATTAAAAGATCGTACTTAATACTTTAATTTTTAAGTCTAATTAGCATATTTAACATAATTATTAGAATATATATAAATATTAAAAAAATTTCGCAAATTTGCTCAATTCGATAATTATGTAATTATTTAAAAAATAATTAAGAATAATTTTTTTATTTAAAATTACTATTTTTAATGTATTCTCATAAAAAATTATTAAAAGTAGTTTTTTAATGAATTTAAAATACTTCCATAGTTATATTAATTTTTTTATTGTTATTCAATTTTATTCATTATTTCGTTAGAATACTCACCATTATAATAATTTGAGGATGTTGTTATAATAAAAAAAAATTAAAGAAAACAAATTTACCAGTTAGATGCAAGTAATTGAGTTAAATATGTTAATTATATGTTTATCTTTAATTCAATTAAATTGTTATGTTGATTAATATAATGTATATGTTAATTTACTTAATTCTTTTCAATCGACATCGATGGGAAGATGAACCTAGCCCATTTCGATGAAGAGGTTTGAGTGCATGGTTGATAACAGTGAAAGTGAAAGTGATGGCGAAAACTCAGAAAGAGAGCATGAAAGTGGTGGTGGTGATGATACAGATGACAAGCATGGACCAAAGACAGTGGTAGTAGATCAACATGTAGAGGATACTCCACCTTTTATGCAGATTTTACATCTAGAGGCTATGTATGCTCTTGAGTTTTCAGAGTATGCGAATATGGTTAGCAGTAATGCTCCTGATGGTGAATTTTATAGTGGAATGATATTTAATGATCAGAAACCTGTAGTATGAGCAGTTAAGAACTACAGCATATCTAGATCAGTGGATTACAAAGTGCATGAGTCAGAACCACTGACCTTTTACTGTAAGTGCAAACACTTTGGCCTCGAGTGTCAATGGCTTATTAAAGTCAGTTTGAGGAAAAACTAGGACATTTGGGAGATTAGGAAATACAATGGCCCGCACACTTGCACTTCAATAATGCTTTCTCAGGATTACACCAAACTGGATTCTGATATGATTGCATAATATATAGAACCAATGGTAAGAGTGGACTCATCTTTAAAAGTAAAGAATGTGATTGCTGAGATCCAAAATTAGTATGGATACTTGACAATATATCAGAAAGCATGGGTGACGAAGCAAAAGGCAATTGAAAGAGTTTATAGTAGTTGGGAAGGTTTGTATAAAGAATTACCAATCTGGCTAGGAGCAATGTGCTATTTTGATCGACATGCACGTGTTGAGTTTGAAGCTCTGTCGGCTTACTATGGAAATGAGTTGCCCAACACTCGAATATTCAAGCGGGTGTTCTGGACTTTTGGTCCCTGTAGGAGAGCTTTTAGACACTGCAACTATTAGTATAGATTGATGAGACACATTTATACGGGCAACACAAAGGGACTTTATTGATTGCAGTTGCACAAGATGGCAATCAAAACATATTGCATATTGCTTTTGCAATTGTTGAAGGTGAGACCGCAGAAGCATGGTCTTTTTTTCTGAACCATTTACACAAACATGTAGTGATCAAGGATGGGGTTGGTATTATTTCTAATAGGCACAAGTCAATCAAAGCAGCAATAAGATAGAGCCAAGGTCAGTGGAAACCTCGAGAACATTTCATATGTACTGTGTTAGACATATTACAGCCAACTTCTTAAGGAGATTCAAGAAACCGTATTTGCATCGACTTGTTGTGAGTATAGGTAACATATTTCATTTGTATTTCTAAATGTCTTTTTTTTTAGATAATCTATTGATCACATTTTGTTTTGCAGGGTATTTGAGAACGGAGTGTGAATTTAGTCATCACTATGGATGAATGCACCAACATGGTGAGGTGTATACTAGTTGGCTTGACGAAATTTCCCGAGAGAAGTGGATTCAAGCTTTTGACGGTGGGTATAGATATGGGCATATAACCACAAATCTAGTGGAGTGCATCAATTATGTGTTAAAGGGCACTTGCAATCTACCCATTACGACCTTCGTTCGAGCAACATATTTTCGATTGACTGAGTTATTCGCAACTAAAGGTCAGGAAGCACATGCTCGAAGAGATGCAAGCTTCGTTTTCTTGGAAGCCCTCACGATACGGTTGCGAGAAATCCGACAAGTATCTAGTAATGTGCGTATCATGCGGTTTTCAAGGCAGAATCAAGTTTTTCATTTTTAAGACCTTACGAATGGAGATGAATTCAATGTTAATTTGATTCGAAGGTATTGTGACTGTGGCGATTTTTAGACTAATCGATATCCATATCGTCACGTAATTGCATGCTGTGCCAATCAGAATATCGATTGGCAAGTGTATATCGATAGCATTTATAGCATGGAAAAGGTTTGCAAAGCTTATGACACCGAGTTTCAGGTAGTGGGAAATCGAAGTACGTGGCCACCAGATAATGGTCCGGTGATTTGACCTAACCTTCAGTTAAAGCACAACATGAAAGGTCGGCCAAGATCAACCCATTTTCTAAACAAAATGGATATGCGTGAGATGCGAGGACCAAAACGGTGTGCCTTATGTCGTGGTGAAGGACATAGTCGCAGATAATGTCCACTTAGATCTGGAGCTAATTAGTACTAAGTAGCAAATTTTTTTTATTTGAATATTTGTTGGTTAATGTAATCTAGAATACTAGTAATTTGAACTTTTTTTTTCTTCATATTTGCTTTTAATTCTTATTTTTCTTATTATCCTTAAGCAAGATTAAAGCTTACTATATTGAATATTTTTAAAAACTATTTTTATATAGTGTTTTTCATTAATAAAAGAGATTAACTGGAAAGTAATCACAATTAGGGTAGTAAATTGAATAAGTTTATTTTAAGTAGATGACTTTTTATTCCAATATAATGTGCTTTTAAGAAGCTATGCTCTTTAACATGTGGAAAAATACTAAAATAATTTCTTTTAGAGCTTTTACTATCTCTTAAAAAAAAAGGCTAATGATTTTGATTTCTTTATACATTTATTTTAATTAAAAATGCATTTTTTTAAATACTCAAATAATCGAATCTTATTGATAGATCATGAAGGAATGCATTGATTTTTTTCTTTTTTATTAGATTATTAATAGATTAATACCTTATTTTTTTATTTAACATATTTTGATCTAATCCAAAATCTAACCTAGTTTTACACCCATACTGTCAATATAATAAGTTCATTCAATTTAAATAATAACATGCTTTAACTATTATGTTAAATAAGTTAACTACAAATAAAATTTAAAAATCAGCTAGAGATAATTTTAATTTTTTTAACAATTACATGCACTGAAAGGTCAATACAAATTACATATTAGATTAAAGTTTACACAATAATAAAAATTATACATCAGAAAGAAAAAATATAGAAATTAAACTACCTGTGCCCTTGTCCTTTTTCTTTTTTATTAATGAAGGGGACAATCTCTGTGGGGATCTAAGAACCGAATGTAAGACACCTAGAAAGTTAAATCATCTTCTCCTTCTCCCCTCACCACCCTCACCTACCTCACCCCCCTCACCCTTTCACCTACTGCTGCCACTGCCTCACCTTGAGTGGATGGATCACCATGGCAATGGAACCAGGGTTCATAAAAGTGCTACCTGATTTCAATTGAAATTCCAATTTGCAGGTGCAATCGCAGTTGCAGCTTCAGAATCCAAAGGTGGCGTCTGCAGTAACTCATCCATGGTTGGGATATACACATCTTTGGTAGGAGCATTTAGATTAATATGCATCGGACGAGGAGGAGTACGAGTACGGTTGGGTTCATCAACATCACATACAGGGCGAAAATTATTTAAATTTAGTATGCTGCTACTGCTTGATGATGAATCTACCGACATACGCCTTAGCTGAAATAATTGTGCCCGATTATGACCAGCATCGGCACAAAATGCCCCAGGACCAATGGACATTCTTAGGGGATCCATATGGATATGTTGTCGGGGGCCTGAACTATTGGATGATCGCCGGGTGGTGTAAGGGCGTGCGAAAATGCTCCTGGGGGCTGGTATATGGCCATAATGTCGTGGATCTAATAGGTGAAATTCTGGAGATAGCCACAATTGGGCACGAGTAATCGCTGCATGCTCTTGATACTAGTGCCAATATTCATGGGATGGCATATAATCAATAATGGAATGACCATGTAGCACATACTCAGATCGGCTATGTCACACATTAATCTAGTGTTGATGTGTCTGTATCCAGTTCCAATCTATTTTTTCTCTCAAATCTTGGTTATGAGATTCCCCTAAGTTCATAGGATCAGGTGGAATAAGCTGATATACGCCAAACTGACACATCACACAGTTGCTTGGGTGCCACTCAACCGCCTTAAAGCACACAAGTGCAGTGACAGCCGAGCAAACTGCACATTCATCCTCCACATGTGATGGAATACATGAAATAATAACAGGAATCTCATATGGACGCCATAAAAACTGCAGCTGCATTATAAAATAAAAAAGACATAACATGAGATATATATATATATATATATATAACATGAGATATATATATATATATATATGAAATTATAAGAATTATAGTATTCTATTCGCTACCTAATTATGCAAGCCAATGTGATTTAAAGCCCCCCTTATATTGGCAACGGTCACATAGTTAAATCTCCATGGATATTCAGCACCAGCCCATCTATGTAATATTAAAATTACTATTTTCAATGTAATGGTATGATTTATTTTTTATTAGGTTATCATTTTAATTAATAAGTAATTGAGTTAAATTAGTTTACCTCACACATAAAGGAAATGTAATTGATCTATCAACTGGACATAAAATGGAAGTTGATGCCATGTGCATGATTGCAGTAGTATGAGGCAACCGCTGACCTCCTTTGTACCTTTTTGTGAGGCATGACATAAACCTTGATATAGCATAGTAAGGCATGCCAAACCCCAGCTATACTGGCCAATCTGGTCCAACTGTAAGAGCAATGAAAGATACTTTCCATGGATGCTGGATGATGTCTTGTTCGGCATTATTTTATAGCCCAATAAGCGCAGCATATAAACACGCGTAAAGCGCTCTATTGTCCGTTGGTCAACATTCTTTGCGAGTGTCTAATTAAGACACTCCAGCCAAGATAATTTGATTGTGCAACCAATAAAATCATTAGCTTTGGGTCGTTCACCAAGGTATGCCTCACACATATCCTAAATTAATTATACATTTAGATCAGTTGTTTCAGTAACAACCAGCCCATTGATGGGCAGCCCAAGGTGGAGTGCAACATCTTCCAGTGTTACGGTACACTCCCCATAAGGAAAATGAAATGTGTGACATTCCGGCCTCCATCGTTCTACCAGTGCACTAATTAGATCTGGAAGTAGATGAAATTTCTTGATACTAGCAACTTCATTCAGTCTTGTCCTTTGTAAGTACCCTTCTATCATATGATATGGTGGCTCCACCTTCTTAACTTGCATGCGCATTTGTCTATTATCCTATAACATTATCATAAATTAATAAATTAGATAAATTTATAATAAAAATTGTTGCATTATTATTGTAAATAATAATAGGGAATAACAAATCGCTCTAAACCCAAAAATAAAAATAAGTATTATTATTTCTATTGTACTTTTTTTAAAAAATTAAATGTCATTTTAATTTAATTTAACTATTTAAATCGTATGTTACTTTTATGTTACCTATTCTTTGTTGCAACAAAGAATAATAATAATCATAATAATAATAATACCACCAAAAAATAAATTAAACTTCTATCACCAATTTATTAATTTAAATTTATATTCTATTAGCAACTGCTATCGCTTAAATATTTATTGAATATTTCTATTGGTAATGTAATTAACAAATAAATTAATTTTTATATTTAATATTATCAATTTTTAAATTTTATTCGCAATGAATTTCCTTTATTTAACACGATTATTAAAATTTTTTCTTAATATAATAATTTTCTAAATAATGTAATAGTAAATATTGCAAAACACTGAACAAAATTAATAGTAATGACTAATAAATTAATATATTATAAAAAATATATATAACCATTTTTTAATAATTGTCTAATATTTTAAAACAAATAACATGCTAAAATTAATTTCAAACATAATATTACCACAAAATTATAATACCTCTTACAATATTCATTTTATGGTCAATCTAATTTGATATACATAAGATCCTAACAAACTAAAATTAATTTTAAACATAATATCAGTATAAATTTTCAAGCATAATTTTTGAAAATAAATATATTGTCTCAGGAACTTGCATTGTAATATGACTGCTTGAACCCATTATTGAATCACAACGTTGATTGCTTTGGCTTATTCTTGCCGTCTCGTTCTGTCATTTTGGATCACACACCAAATTAGATCACACATTCAAAATAATTTTTCTCACTCTGACACTCTCACACATTCAAACACTTCTTACTCTCGTTAATGAAAAATCTCACAACACTTCTCTTCATCAAATGAACTTCGCATCAATAACACTCACTCTGAGCTTCGCTTAAAATGAACTTCACTTATAAAGCTTTCAGTCAAACTATTAATAGTATTCAATATTTATTTACTGTATATCCTTACATATGCTAGCTCTCGTCCCTTGCAAAAAGCATGGCCAACATTGCTTTTTTTTTTTTCCTACATGCAACAATACACCCGGCTCCTATTCAACATCTAATATTAGTCAATATTCTTTTACTATGCACCTTACACATGTCAGCTCCCCCGTCCAACCTCTTTGCAAAAAGCATCACGACCACTGCTTTTTTTTTTTTTTTTTTTTTTCTGCCTGCAACAAAACACCGGTTCCTATTTGAAACCATGCGTATACTGTTTATGTGCATACATTACTATTCATGACTTTTTTTGGTCTCAGATTTCACCCTGCTATAGGGCAACATGCATGCACTTGTTTTGTCTCAAATTTTGCGCTATAGCATGTAGAATTCAGGTAAAAAAATAATAAAATATAGATACTATTTATAGTATGGCGAAATGTGTGTTAATATCCCACATTCATGTATTTCTGTTCTTAATCCTATATTATTGTATTTTAAATCTATTGTTCCCATAATAAAATTAAAAAAAACCACAATTATATTACTGTCTTCTTTTTTTTTTTTTAAGTGAAAAAAATAATATGTATCTTACATGCTATAGTCTATACTGATGACATAATTTGTTTGTGCAATGAGATGACACCTAATAATAAGTGAATATTATTATCTCTTGACATAAAAAAGAGGTTTACAAATTTGTTTGAGATGGTTGAAACTAATAACCATGATGCAATAAGAAAACTAATTTTTTTTATGAGGCAATAAAAAATAATAAAAATAGATGTTTTGTAATGAACCATAGGGTCCTTGATCTGAAAAAAATGGAAATGCAGGGAGAAATAAGGCGAGGGAGACAAACAGGCTCATGACTAGATGAGGAATTGTGACTTAGAAAGGAAATGACTCCTAACATCTTTCTAGTGAAATATTTTATTGCTTGACGGAGCATTGTTTGTAGAGAAATTCTATGTGTTTTAAGTGAAAAAATGCTGATATATATATATATATATATATATATATATATTTGGCTTTTAGAATAATTTAAAAATTATCATATCTATATTACGTGTGTTGAGCAATTTAAGTTGGGGAATGTTGAATATGTTGCCACCCGAGGCATTACTTTTAGCTATATGTATTTTCAGAATTATTGTTTTATCTTGACTTATAGCTAAAGTAATACTTTTTCTAGAATATAAAAAATGTTTTATTTTAAAAATTATAATTCTATATGTACAAAACAACGTGCAATGATATTTTTGCTAATGTTTAAGTGCACGTTTGGAACCTTCCACAACAGCTTCTTTTTTTTTTAAACAAAGTTATTTTGGAAAAATCCATCATGAAAACTAAATGGAAATAGATTATAATCAAAAACTAATAATTTTAAGTAAAAAAATAACTTATAAGCATAAATAATATTTTGGAGTTTATGATTATAAATAGGAGTTGATTATTTTAAAATTGTTATATTTTTATTAAATTGACTCTAAGTAACAAATATTATATAATATAAACAATCATTTCATATTTTTTTAGTAATTTTACCATATAAAAGTAATTTTTTTCATACAACTCAAAAAAATAAATTATTTTAAAATTATTTTTAGCTAAAATATTCAAATATAAATTAATTCTCATATAAATGATTATATAAAAAAATAATTATATAATAAGTGATTGTTGAAATAATTTTACTCACAGCTTTTCCAAACATATGCTAAGATTATATTGGTTGGTTAAGGGCTCATTTAGATGAGCTTTTTTAAAAAAGATATTTTTTAAAATAATTTTTTAAAAGGACTTTTAAAAAATAAAAATTATTTTATATTTGGGTATAAAATTAATTTATATATTAAAAAAAATTTATCCTTAAATATTTTTTTGTTATAAAAAATATCTTTTAGACAATAAAAATTATAACCTCCAAAAAATCTCATTTTGTGTTTTTTCTAGTGATTTTGCTTTTTATTAAAAAAATTTATCCAAACTACCAAAAAAATATTAAAAGATTTTTTTTATTAAAAAAATATTTTTTTTGTCAAAATAATAGCACCCAAACAAACACTAATTTATTTTAAGTCACTGCTCTATAAAAAAAATGAAAAAGAAAAGAAATTGGTATACTGATATAAAAAAAAGTATAAATCTCATTTCTTCCAATATTTCCGATATGCATGCTAAAACTCTCTGTTCATTTATTTTAACGCGGTCAATATTAAAACAACCAGGCATTAGCATTGTATCAACAAATGGTCAATCACGTTTACCCAAATTCATCGATTTGGATGACATCTACAAAATATTTGTAATAGTTCGAAAGTATAAGGCCCGCATTAAAACAATCAGATCTATGAAATCAAAACCAAGTATTGGTAAGATTTGTGGCGAAAAGAGTGATTACAGCTTTTTTTTTTTTTTTTCCATAGTATCCATTTGTTTGGTCATTTAGATATTAATTTTTCAAAATATAATCAGATATTTAAATGGAAACTCTTCCTAATAATATATATTTTTTCTATATTTATGAATATTAGGATTGAACCCAAAATCATACTCTTAAAAGATCCGAATTTCTTTCATTCAAACCAATATTTAATTGGTAATTAAATCTAATTTTATTGATAGATTAGTTTTGATAAACTTTTATAATAAATACTGTAAATTAATGATATTGTACATTATATATGATTTTTGAAGTTAAGTTATTTTAAAACATAATTATATAATTATCAAAATTAATTTATTTACATGATCAATAATTCTGGGCCAACAGTAAGTTGTTTTTCTTTTTGGTAGATTGCCAACATTAAGTTTGGAGTTGTACCATACTACGCTTTTTTTTTTCTTTGTTTTTTTGTTTTTGTTTTTGGATATGGGGTACTGCACTACTAATTGTTCAGTTGACCGTTGACAAGACAATGAATACTAATGACCCGGAAAAAAAAAAAAAAATGTTGACGATGAACGCTTCTCAATTACCCACGACACAAAACGGCGCCGTTTCTATCTGAAGCCCCATGGCCGTGCGCGCCCTCAAAAGCGCGGGAAAATCTTCCGCCACTCTTCAACTCAGCTCGCTCACTCTCAGATCCCCAAACTCGCCACTGCCGGCAACTTCCAAACCCAAAATTCCCCAATTTCCTTCTGCTTGCCAAAAGACCCTAGTCCCCAACAACATCAACAACAACAACCATGGACACGGAAGGGCTATCCCTAATCTGCGCCGGCCTCGGAACCCTCGAGGAGGACGACCAAGGCAACCGAATCGGTTACTCCAGGGGTGAATACTGTCTCGGTATCAATCTCTCCCATTTCCCATTTTCTCTCGATTGTGTTCTGTGCAATTTTGTTTCCGTTCCTCATTGTTGAATTTTCGGTACCAATGTTCCAGATAACCTGAAAGACTTGCTGAGGTTTATGAGACGCGACGACCCGCAAACCCGCGACGTGTTCAAGCAGGTTTGCAAATGGAGCATCGTTTCCAAGGATTTGATTCCGATCATCGAGTTCTGCCAGGAAGATCGAAACTTGCTTTTGAATGCAGGTTTTTTTAATTGTTTCAATTTGCATGAGTGATAATATTGATGCAAGTGTGTTAGGGATTTGATTGGTTGATTGGTGGTTGTTGATGGTTTTTTATTTTTTGAATTTTCAGTGAAGGTTTTGGTGTTCCTTACGATGCCGATAGAGCCTGGTTCCACGGATATTCCGCAGCAGTTGGAGTATCTGTGGGGATTGAAGTCTGCAGTGACGAGCAGTGATGTAGTTGCAGTGATAGTGTCATTTCTAGAAAGACCACTTGAGAATTTGGAACGGTGAATATTGTATTAAATTATAAATATTGTTGAGTATGATTGGAAAGCATGAAATTGGGAATCACTAATTTGTGTTGGTATGTTTCTTATTTATTTTTTGGTTTTCAGTGATGCATTCACTGAGGATGATTGGAAATTGGTGCAGCTAGTGCTTACATTATTTAGAAATATCCTAGCTGTTCAGGAAATCCCGTTGCAGCAGACGTCAGGGGGATTTGCTACTGAGTATTTATCGTTGAGAGATAGGTTTCTGGAACTTTTGTTCCGTGAGAATGTAATGGATATAATCCTGGTTATATCTCAATTTGTTGGCGGTTCTAGTGTTTATCTCCAGCAGGATAACTTGCTTCTACTGGAAATTTTCCATTACATATTCATGGGACAGGATCCAGAGTTGATCGTTAGGGCCAATTTGAATGGATTAAAGGTTTGCCCTCCCAACTTGACCGGCCTCTTTTTTTCTAGCATCAGCACATTAATAACTTAAATTGTTCTTTCTAGAATTTTCTTTGACAATATGATGTGCTCGGTTTTGTTGGATGTGTAATGATTTCCTCTTTATATCTGCTACCTCACTAGTGGTGTTGTTTCTTATTCTTAGGTTATGTTATGTTTGGTCGCTTACATGTTACCAAGTTTATTTTTAGGTTGAAGAAAACTCCCAAGCTTCTCTTAACAGTCTCCAGTCCATTATGGAGGAGGAAAAGAAGAAAAGAAACATTTGTAGGCTCAGCAATATGAGTCGACATTCACAATTTAGTGGAACATTTGCAAGGCTCACCATGGTACTACTTTATTGCACTGCTGGTTAGCTTCTATTATAGTGGACTTCAATGATACCTGTTTACTCTTTTTGGTAGGATGGTTCTAAGGCAGTATTGAAGGGAAATCCTAATGCTTCTCGTAATGTAATGCTTAAATCAAAAAATGTCACTCGGGCTCCTGCCAAAAAAATTGCGTGGGATCATCCTAGGTTGCCGTCAACAAAGGATAAGATATTGGAGTTGCTTCACGGATATGTGAATCAATTTCTTTCTGGGGGATACAATGGTATGCCTTTTCAGAATAAGTTTGTTTTGTTTACAACTGTTTTATTCTTTAGGTTTCCAATTGTAAAGCAGAAAGTAATCTCATTGCAAATTTAACCTGAATCAGTTTTGATGCGATCCATTCATGAAGATATTGAAAAGGAGCATCCTGCAATTCAAAAAAGTGATGTTGTTGTTTTCTTTCAAGTGGCTGAATTTGTCACTTCATTTCAATTTTACAAGCATTCAGCTTCTAAGGTGAGAATAATAATCAGAGATACGCATATATCTTGGCACATTTTTCTCAGTTCCTCTTTAAAACAGAAATATTGTACACTTCCCCTCCTAGATCATAAATATTAAATGCATATTTGTATGATATTCATGATTCTAATGTAGACGGATTTCTGATTCATCTAAACATTGGAACTTGATATAGATTCTCCACATATATATAGTTGTTGAGATTCTCCACATATATATAGTTGTTGAGATTCTCCACATATATATAGTTGTTAGCGCTTAAGAGTATGTCACTCTCACGAGTTCCAGGCCTGTTTATTCAAGTATGCAACTGTAATAATTTCATTAAGTTGAATATGACGATAAGTCTTTATTTACTTGCCCAGTGATAAGTTTATAAAAGAAAAATTTTGGCTGAACGATTGGAAATCAATAAAATAAAATTAGAAATTAAACCATAGCATCTATTGTTCTTTTCTAGTTTGAGCCCGTGAGGATCACTTGCTGCTTTGTTTTTTAGTAGCATACCTTTCCTTTGTCAATCTAAATTTGTGAAAAGATGTGATCACAAATTTTGGGTTTAAACAATACGCTCTAATTATTTTGATATCTAATTAATTTGGGTTTTTATAATTTATGATGTTGATATATACTAAAATGTTGTTCATACAAATGTTCTCTTCTTTAACAGAACAAGGAGGGAGGAGACACATTTGAGACGTTGGGTGACAAAGATGCTGATTCATCAGATTTCAATGGTCAAATATGTGGCCCAATTGCAGCATCCTTGAATGAGTCAACGTTTCAATTAGTCATTGCAAAGTGGCGCCAGGCCTATGATGGTCTAAAGGAAACAAATGACTACAAGTTTCTATCTGCAGCTGGTTCTCTTTTGAAAAACATGGTAATGTGCACTACCAAATCTTAATAATATGTTTAGCTATTTACTTTTTGGGTTCTACGTTTTGCGATGTTTTAAGTTTTATTGATTTTGTCTTATGCATGTACCCTTACACGGTGATGTAGAAATTGACAACTTTCTGCATTTCCTTGTCTGTGCTGTCATTTCTAGCTAGGGTGTCTAGGTTACCATAAATATATCTCACAGCTACTTCACTTTTATAAACACTTTTGCTTGGTCAATCCCATCTCATTTCAACTTTGTTTTGTTTGCATTCCTCATCTTCCAATTTGCTTTATTATTATTTGAAAATTTCTAACTAGTGCCCTTAAAAAAGGTTTTTGAAGTATCCAATGCATTTAATGCATTAAAGCTTACAAAGTTTTAATTTTCAGTTAAAGCTTTTTCTTTTTCTCGACTCCATCATCAGTATCTTCTGCCAAGGATACGTTAGAAAACCCCCTATTGTATTGGTTAATTTTATAAATCAGGTCATTCTCCTACTGTATTAAGAATAGCAACAAGAACTTCACCTTTCTTCATAACCTCCTTATACGTTCCTAATCTGCATTTCTTGATTTTGCAGATTCGCATGCTGGATTTGGTACTTAAATTGTTGCCAGAAGACTCCAAGGAACCACAAACAGCTCGCATCCTTCTTTACAAGTTATTTTATGATCAGACTGAGGAAGGGATGACTCAATTCCTCTTGAATTTGATCAAAACGTTTGACACCCACAAACAACCCAAAAGGTTTCACCCCTTTATTTAAACAAAGAAAATCTTCCACGTCTTTAACCATGAACATATGTGGATTGCTTTTTTCATGTGTTAAACTCATATCTTAGCAGCTTTCCAGGCATAGAATAATTGAAAAGCTATTCAAAGTACATCTATTGATTGTGTGCTAGTTAATTTTCTATAATTCTATTTAAAAAAAAAATTGCAGCATAACATTCTCTGCTGCTAGGCTGCATTATGATAGCAATCAGAAAGGCGTTTCTTTCCAATCCAATAATTTTCTCCTTCAACTTAGCTAATTGACATTATTCAATTTCAATGAGTTTTGTGCACAATTTTCTGTCATGGAAGGTATCCAATTGTGGTCATACACGAGTCTAATGATAATAATGATTTTTATACATATTCTTTGTGCGTATGTTTGTGTATAATCCACTGTTCTTTCCTTGCTGCCATACTTATGATTGTTGTTTCTCGTCAGTGATCTCGCAGATTTGGTGGAAATCATTCACAAGGTTGTAAAGCTAATGGATAACCTTCAGTCTCGAGGAGCATTGAGGGTAAGCTGATATTGTGTATTTGTTTGTTTATAACCGTTGAGTGATGATTAAAATCTATGAAATAAAAAGTACTGTGGCCTATAACAAGGTAAAGATGCCTGATACCACCTTACTGCATAGAGTTGAGTTCTACGACGCATGCAATACACTAGTTGTTCAGAGTGATTTCAATCTTGAGCTCGAAGCAATAACCTTGCTTTCGGGGAAGCTGAAGGCGGTGAATGAATTACGAGGAACCCCAGCACTTACAATGAGACCAATCTTGATACTGTAGTGTGATGCAGAATCTCTGTCAACCAAATCCTCCTTTCCCAGCCTTTCCGTCAATGCTCGTTTGTGAGTTCATCTTCCCACTCTTTTGGGGCTGAACTGCTAAAACGAAACCCAAAAAACAGTTCATATCGAGGCGTGTCTTGTCCGATCGGACACCGACACGTCATGCATACCGGAAATGGGAGAAGCGAATTGTATCTGTGCTCTAGTATCGAGTGATTTTTTTTTTTCTTCTTTCTTTTCCTTTCTTTTGTCTTCTAACGTAGTCAAGTAACTAGCAAATACTTCTAAATTTTTAGGTTAAATCTAAAAAAATTTGAAAAAAATATAAATTCAATTAAAAAATTACAAACATTTAAAATTATGAAAAATATATGCATAATTAAGGCAAAATTTAAAAATCACAAAAGAAAAAAAATTAAATTACTCTAAAAAATGGGTACTTTAATTTAATAAATAAAAATGGATTTAATTTATACAATAAACTCAAATGTCTTACAAGTCATTTTTCCATTTTCATTTGTTTCTATCTTGTCCGGAGCTTATTATCTGATAATTTTGCAGTTTCTAATCCTTTTTTCTTTTCTTTTCTTTTCTTTTTTTTATTTAATTTAAATTTTGTGTCTTACTAATACAAGGTGTCTAGAAAATCAAAGAAAGTGAGAAAAAAGAAACTTCCTGAAGGAACAGAATCGGGAGACAAACCAACTGGGGATCATTCTAGCATTCAAAACGAAGCTGGCGTCTCTCTTGGCAGTCAATTAGCTGAAGATCAGCCACAGCAAAAGGAACACCTACCGAATGCAAATTCCACTGGGGAACAAGACGTCGTTGTCCCTGACGATAATGAACATGAAAATGATGCTGAGGAAGTTGTCCAAGGTGGTTTGGAGCCAACGGAAAACACAAATTCTGAACATGCTAATGAGGATATGTTGGATGGAACTGTTGATTTTTCTGAAGATGAACAACTAAATGCAATGAGTGAAGTTGATTTCAAGGTTTCAACACTGGTCTCTGCCTTTGCAAATCACAGTATCATTCAGAAATTATGTTGGTTGCTCAAGTTTTATAAGAGCAATTCCCTAGCGACAAATCATTACATAATAAGCATGTTGCGGAGAATAAGTGATGACCTTGAACTCCATCCAATGCTCTACCAGGTTAAGTCTGGAAAGCGTTTCACCTTCAATGAGATTGCGTAGTTGTTTATGAATATGAATAACGTTTCTCAATGTTGTTAATATATTCTTGCAGTTGTCGCTGCTCACGACTTTTTATGACATCCTGGTTGAACAAAAATCATGCCCCTGCCATGAATATGCAGATATAGTTGATTTCCTGACCAGTTTGGTCAGAAAGATGCTAAAGAAAATGAAAAGGCAACCCCTTCTGTTTGTCGAAATCCTTTTTTGGAAGACCCGACGGGAATGCCATTACATCAATGCTGAATATTTGTTGGATGAGCTTGGTCATTTGAAGAAAGAAAGTAGACACTGGAATAGTACTCAAGGGGATGGAGAAGTTGGTTCATCCCCAACGAACGTATGGACTCGTAGAAGTATAGCTGATGCACTTGGTGAGGATGAAGCTGATGTTGTGATCACTCATGACTCGGGATATCAAAAGTAAGATAAAATTCTCAATTTCTTATTGGAAGCATTTCTACTCTCTATGGCTTTTGAGAAAGTTTTAGCGACACTGAGAATTTGGGACCAATTATTCTTGACTTAGATTTGACCAAAGATTGCCTTTCTCCAATTTTCATTTTATGCTTGATTGATTCACAGTTGTTCTTCCTCAAATGGAGATACTGCAAAGAATGAGCAATTGAACTGCTCTTTTCTTGTTTCTTTCAGTAATGAAGAAGTGCTTGATGATGTCACTGGAGGCTTTTGCAGTAAGAATGGCAATGATAATAGGTACATTTAGAACTTGTGATCAAAGTTTACTTGAGATTTTCTTGTTTCTAATACTTGGTTTATTTGGGCATAACAGTGGGGAGCTATTGATGGGAGATGAATCTGGAATAGCTCCAAGGAGAAAGAAAAAACTTATTCTTGATGGTGAATTGGAGAGACTAATCACGGATCTCTTTGAGAAGTAGGTTTAACCTGATCAAACTCTATTGTCTGAACTCTGAAGCATGGTTCAAATTATAGCCTTGACTAGCAATTTAGTCTTTTTTGTTTGACACCATTGATTCAAAGATCTTCAAGGAGTTAGCATGATAAATGGGTTTCATAGCTTTTCAAATTTTGTTTTTGTCTTGCTTATAACATTAGTCTTCATTTTCATCACTGATTCTAACTTGCTACTGAATACTGATATTTTAGATTTAAAGATGATCGACATTGCAGTCATCGTATTGCTGAAGTGCTAGATCCAGATGGAAAAATTTCACCAGCTCAAGTTTCCAATAAGTTGAAAAAATTAGGGCTAACAGTTGGGCCTAAGAAAAAGATGGGTAATGCTGATGAACCCTTTTCAATTAGCCCTAATCAATTAGATGGTGAGGGAACAGCAGGGGTTACTAATCATAAATCAGTGAATTTGGAGGGCAGCTTGTCGGTTCAGCATGTGTGAGTATATATTGAACTTTTGTACTTGTAAAGTATTACTGGTAATTTTTCCTTAAAATATATGTTAGCTGGATATGAATATTTTTTTCATCCTTTTCTAATTCAACAAATATTTATACTTTTAATGCAATAAATATTTTTTTGTCTTCTGAGTTTTCAATTGTATATTTGTAAATTTCACAGGCAGAAAAGAAAAAGAGTCCGTGCTTTCAATGAAGATCAAGAAGCTCTGATCAGAGTTCTATATGAGCAGTAAGTGTCACTTGACTTGGTTGCTTGTGTTGAAGATTATATTTGATATTTCTCTGCTCTCTTCTCTGTGAATGCTGAATGGATAGTTAAATAAGAACGTCCTAGGTTTCTGAATTTTCTGATCTTATTTTTATTTAGCACATGATGACTGGTAAAAGAATAATTGTTTTGCATTTTGCTGTCAATATCGGGGCTTTGTTATTGTTGCAGATTCAAAGATCATAGAAGATGTAGTTTCATGATAGCCAATGCACTGGATGTCAATGGTAAATTCACACCTGCCCAAGTCTCTCGAAAACTTAAGCAGCTTGGCTTATCTCTTCCTCAGAAGAAGAGCTCTGGAGGCAAAAGGCACCAAAAGGGTGAGGATCTTATGGATCGTTCAGAAGATAGAATGGATGAATCTGATGATGAGACATTGATATCATTGATTGCGAGGTATTGTCCTGATCTGCAGTTCTCTACGAAGTTGAGATATTAATGCTTCAGCAGAATTACAATACTTTGTCAAATACAACTTTGTGATGCTGCCCAGATGAATGAGTCGCTCCTTCTATCTTCTCTTTCTAACTAGCTATTATTTATTTAATTTTAGGGAAAAGATGGAGAATGTCAAAGTATCGAGTGAACAAGTACATGAACAGACCAGTGAGGATAATTTGTCAAAAGATGATTCTGATGATGAAATGCTCAGCTCTGTTCTCAAGTAAATGTCCTTTTCACTTTCCTCTCCTAGGACTAGGAATTTACTGATCATTGGTAAATGATAGAACCATAAATGTTTATATCAGGATTCTAGTTTTAGCTGTTGATTCTTCCTGCACCCACCTCTATCTGCTTTGACTTGAAAATAGGATGGACTTGTCTCACATATGTACAAGCTTATGCTATTCAAAAGTAATGATTTTTTTATTTAATTTAGGAAAAAAATGAAGAATAACAAAGTATCAACTGAACAGTTTCATGAACATACCGGTGAGGATACATCGTCAAGAGATGATTCTAATGATGAAATGCTCAGCTCTGTTCTCAAGTAAATATCACTCTCTCACTTTCCTTTTCTAAGAATTTACTGATCAATGACAGAATCATAGATATGTATATCAGGACCATATATTCGAATGAGTGGTGAATGATGTTAGTTTTTGATGTGTAATTTTTATTTTTCAAAAATAATCGTACATTGTCTATGACTCTAATCACTTTGTTTATTTGAGTTGGGTTTCATCGTGTGACAGGAACACGTTCATTTCAACTTACATTTCAGATTTATTTTTCTTGTATTTCTTTTTTGATATTTATTCAATTTCTGGATGTAGGAAAACTAGGAGATCCCTTCTTAAATCAAAGCATGATGACCTTGAGTCTATCCAAATTGAGGAGAGAATAATGGACAATGATTCTTTTAATGGAGGCATTAACGATGTTTCAGAAAGGTATGTCATTTAAGTGCAATATCCTTGTTATTTGCATACTATTACTAGTTTTGATTATGTAGGCTGACAATCATGAGTTCATTGAGTTTAGCCTTTAAGATTCCTGTATATTTAGTCTATTTAACACAACTATTGGCTTTATAGAAACGAAAACCCATCTACTTATTTCCTGTTCAACAATTTGCCTGGCTAATAAAATAGTTATTACTGCTTTTTTGTTTAATTGTACTGAGATCAAGTAGGTTGTGTCTGAATAAAAGATGGCAAAGTTTGATGTAGTATAATTCTGTCAGTATATATTCATGGATGCCATAAAGCAATATTATCTGCACAGCAATGTGGAGTTAACAATATCCATATGCAGTTTATGAGAATTTTTTATGGGTTAAGCTGATTTGGTGGTTGAATTGAATGGCACTGGCAGTGGAAAGCGGGTAGGTTTCATGAACTCTCACCAAGTAGAATATCAGCAAGTGGATCCTGACTTGGTAGATTCAGAGGATGAAGTAGCTGTCACTGCACTTCCTGATAATACTGTATCCAGGAGGAAGCTGCGAATGGTGATTGATCCTGAGGATGACGACTAAGGACAATTAATGCTTGCTGCAGGTTAGAGATTAGTTATGAACCGGTGTATATATATAACCTTATTATCAAAGAAAATGCATTTTGTTGCACATACCTATATAGACATGCGTTGATTAGCTAGGACCTAGAAGCCTTGAAGTTCTACGGAAAGTGATCTGTGTTTCTGTTTTGTAAGTTAGAATTATATATGGTAGTTCAGGCAATCTTTTTCTCCGAAATATGTACTGGGGAACTGAGACTTTAAAATGGCTGCATGCCCTTATATGAGCTCACTAAATTTTACATTCAACTATTGACATTCTGGCAAAGTACTGTAACAATCTTTTTTTCTGGGCCTGTTGGCTCTCATGTTAAGTAGTAACTCCAATGGCAATACTAAGGATGTAGTAGGTGGAAGTGCGGAGCACGTGACACCACTCTAGCTTAATATCATATTAGGATATCCATGTGAAGCTAGATTTCTTGGAATAAAGCGAATAGTAGATTAGTGCCCCCACTATACAATATGAAGTTTCCGCTTAACAGTATGGAATATGCGGAGTACTATTGACTTATGTCAGAACTTTAACTAAAGAGAAATGTTTGAGCGATGCACAATCGCGATGCATGCTAAAAAAGCGAAGAATATGACAAAACGCTTGGATGGCTGATTCTGCATGGTCTTTGTTATGTTTATTTAGGTTTTTTTTTTTTTTTTTTTATCCAAAAAGTTACCAATATTTTAGGCAAAGTTATTAGTGTATTGTATAGGTCACCAACATTTTCAGCAAAATTATCAGTATTTTGGAAAAAAAGTTATTAGTGTATTATATAGAGTTACTAGCATTTTTAGCAAAATTACCAGTTTTTTGGTCAAAATTACTAGCATTTCAACAAAGTTATCAGTATATTGTATAGAGTTACCAGCGTTCTGGGCAGAGTTACCAGCATATTATATAGAGTTACTAGTATTTTTAGCAAAGTTATTAACGTATTATATATATAGTTACTAACATTTTTAGTCAAATTATTAGCGTTTTGGGCAAAGTTATCAGATTTTTGGGCAAAGTTACCAATATTTTGGTAACTCTATCTATACAATACGCTGGTAATTTTATTCAAAATGCTAATGACTTTATTAAAAATGCTGATAATTTTATACAATACGTTGATAATTTTTTGCATAAAAAGAACAATAATTATATGAGACTCAGTCATCCAAATATTTTTGTCACTTTCCTTGCTTTTTTCCATATACTTTGCGATTTTTTGCATCCTCTTATTATTACTCTTAACTAAAATACTTCATCCCATACTTGACCTAGCCCTGAGAGGTGATTTGGTAATGTGAATTTTGGTTCATCATTTTAATTTTGACCAATTTAGAGGATCAATCAGTAGGTTTTCTTAATTTTGTCGACTGCGCTGGTCAGTCATATATATATAGGGAGCATATCATATGAGAGGAGTGATTTATTATGAGAGTGGGAGGAGAAAATTTGGGTTGTATGACTATATATGGATAATCAAGATTTAAAGTTGTTTAAAGGTTACATGATCACTTAAAAAAGTCATGTGATTTTACATTTTAATCTTGGATATTTATGTAAGATCCAATGGTCAAGATTTGCTCCTCTCACTCTTATAATAAATCACTCTTCTCATATATATATATATATATATATATATATATATATATATATATATACTCCTAAGAACATGGATTTATAATAAATCATAAGTAAAATGTGAATAGTGCGTAGAATTGGCTTGAATTTTGAGGTTATGAATAAAAAAAATTGGTATCAAGAGATTTTTACCCTAATGATGTAAATATATTGAAACGACTTAAATTAGTTTAGTTGGGTTCATTAGACTCTAAATATGGGTAATTCATATAAAAAATTACCAAACATAATTGCATTTCTTGTGGGTTTTTTTACCTATTTAAAACAAAAAAAGATAATATTTATTGATATACGTCATTTCAACTTTTTTTTACCAAAATGTCATATTTTATAAGATAGTGGTAAATTCGATCGAGGCTGAATTGAATTTATAACTATTCAAATTTTTCCCATATATAAATCGATCTAAGGTGAGTGGAATTCAATACTATTAAAGTGAATAGTATTGAATTCTACCCAATTTGATATGGATCGAATTCAACGTTATTCGCGTAAATAGTGTTAAATTTGATTTAGGATGGATAGAATTCAATACTTTCGATCCAGCGGGGGTAGAATTCAACACTAGTGTTGAGTTCTACTTACCCTAGATCGAATTCAACATTGTTTATGCACGAGGGGTTATATACTATGTAGTGATTCGAGGCCGCTGTATAGCATAAATACGAAAATATAAGAACAGTAATAAAATTTACTAATAAGCTAAATTACTAATTAAGTATAATAGATTAAGCTAATTTAATGACAATTCAAGTATCTAAATTTATTTTATTACATAAATAAAATATTCACTAAATTACATAAAATAAACTAAATCTTGAATTAGAATCAACAAAAATGTAAATCTGCAATATTTCTTAATTAATAATCATTACAATAAATTAATCAAATTAAATTGTAACTAAAGTAACATCTTCTAAACTAATCTAATACTAAATCAAATATCTAAATTTTTTTTGCTACAAACATAAAATAGAAATTATAATAATAAAATTAACTAATAATTAAATTACATTAACAAAAATGAATAGTTATAATTATTTATTTGTTATAACAATAAAATTATCAAATTAATTTACAATTAAAATATAAAATTTAAACTAAATTCTAAATTATAATTTAAAATTACCTGTGTATTGAGATTTGCTTAAATATGGCCAAACTGATCATATCAATATAAATAATTACCCTCCATCTGCACTAAGTACTAAGTAAAATATTTCTCACAATATTACTATAAACTTTCTCACTCTAACTTGTCAGCTCTATTTTGCACATTGACCAGCTATAGGTCAATTTCTAATTTATAGGAGTGCATAAACAGAGTTGAATTCGATCCAGGGTGGGTAGAATTCAGCACATTCACTCGAATAGTGTTGGATTTTATCCAACTTAGATCGAATTCAATACTATTCACTTCAATAATGTTGAATTTTACTTACCCTGGATCGAATTCTGTATGTCTGGAAAAAATTTGAATAGTTATAAATTCGATCCAGCCTCAATCGAATTCACCACTATCTCACAAAGTAGAACATTTTGGTATAAAAATTTAAAATGATGTATATCCATAAATATTATTATTTTTTTATTTTAAATAGGTAAAAAAGCCATTTTTAGTGTTTTAAAGAAAAATAATTCGCAAACACTTAGAGCTCTATAGGGCATCTTTATTTTGATTTTTTTTCCTTTTAAAAAAGCATTTTTATATTTTTTCATATGTTTGAATAAATTTTTTAAAAAAAAAGTGAAATTACCAAAAGTACAAAATAGAAGTTATATTTTTTATCTTAAAAAAAGATTTTTTTATAACATAAAAATATGTTAAATTTTTTTAAATCTTATATCTAAATATAAATTAATTTTACATTCAAACATAAAATAATTTGTACCTTTTTTAAAAGACCTTTTTAAAAAATATTATTAAAAAAAAATAAAAATTCATTCAAGTGAGTCGTTATTGTAGATAATTAAATAATCTCAGAGGGAGACATCTTATTTGATGCTCAACCTTAAACAGCAAATAATGAGATTGTTTTAAAATAAATATTAGAAACTGCACAGGGTTTCCCCCTACTTCTTACCTGCAGCCGTTGCCCTTGAGAAGTGAGTGAGAACTTTTCCTTCCCCCCTCATAGTCATAACTAGTAATTCGCATACATGGCTCTTAAATTTCTCCGTGCTTTTCTTGTCCTCTTTTTGCTACACATCGCACTGGCCATGGGCTTGAAATGCAAATAGTGAGGGAGAGAGAAGCATTGCTGTCCCTGTAACATGGTTTTGTGGATCACTATGGTCGGCTCTCTTCATGGGGCAGTGAAGAAAACCAGCAAGAATGCTGCAAATGGGAAGGCATAGTATGTAGTAAAACCACTGTTCATGTGATTGAGCTTGATCTTGGTGTTGACTAGGATGGCGATTCTTTGGAAGGTGTTCTTAGTCCATTCTTGGCTGAGTTACGCTATTTGAATCATTTGTATCTCAGTGGCAATTTATTTCATGCAGACATCCCAAAATTCATAGGTTCTTTAACCCAGCTCAGATATCTCAACCTCTCTTATACTTTTCAAGGAGGAAGAACACCTAATGAATTTGGAAATCTTTCCCGCTTGCAATATCTTGATCTTAAATGGAATTATCTAGGTGGTGACTTCCCTGCTCAGCTTACCAACCTCTCACGCTTAAAATATCTTAACCTTTTTGGCAACGATTTCGCTGGAACAATACCGGACCTGCTTGGTAATCTTTACCACATGCAATATATTTCTATCGGTGGTTATGGTTATGAATCAAATCCAACATCCAACCTGAGGTGGCTGTCTTCTCTTTCTTCCTCTTTGACAACTATTATATTCCATTTTGCTGATCTTAGAAGTGCTGATAATTGGTCCCAGTTGGTGAGCAGTCTTCTTCACCTAAGAGACTTGTAGCTGTCATACTGCAATCTTCCTGCCATTGCCCCATTGTCCATTTTCAACACGAACGTTTCTACATCTCTTACACACATCGATCTCTCTCTCAATTATAACCTCACAACATCAATATTTGAGTGGTTGTTGAACTATAAAAGCAGCCTCCAAGTCTTGAGAATTGAAGGCAACCAAATCCGTGGTGAGATGCCTGTGTCATTGCGGGACATATGCTGTTTACTTGAATTGCATCTAGCTGAGAACAAGTTGAGTGGACAGTTTCATCACTTCATTCCAACATCTCCTCGCTGTGCTAAAAAATCATTGGAGATTTTGGATTTCAATTGGAATGAAATCACTGGGACAATGCCTGATCTTTCTCAACTTTCATCTTTGAGAGAACTGTGGCTTGCTGGGAACAAAATGAACAGGACTTTAACTAAAAGCATTGCAAAGCTGCCAAAGTTGGAGGTCTTAGATGTCTGTGACAATTCTTTACAAGGTTTGGTGACCCAAGATCATTTTTCCAATCTCTTCAAACTAAGAGAATTGGATCTCTCTTATAATGCACTTGTGCTGAACTTAAGCCATGATTGGGTTCCTCCTTTTCCAGCATGGCTTCGCACTCAGAAGAATTATTATGAATTGTCCATATCAAATGCTGGAATTTCAGACACTGTTCCCCGTTGGTTTTGGAACTTTCTTCCAGGGTTGAGTTTTTTAAATCCTTCTAGTAGTCAACTTAGGGGCCAAATTCCAAATTCACCAGTAGAATTATATACGCAGCCTAAAGTATGTTTGAGCTCAAATTCCTTCCATGGTCCAAGTCCGTCATTTTTCTCCCAAGCAAAATCCTTGTTCCTATCTTACAATAACTTCACCAACTCAAGTTCCCTCTTATGTTCTGACAAAGCCAAGGATCTAACTCTGCTGGAACTCTCAAATAATCAATTAACAGAACTTCCACGTTGCTGGGAGAATTTGAAGTCATTAGTCTTTCTTGATTTGTCAGACAATCATCTTACTAGACAGATTCCTACAGCGACGGGTTTTCTCATTAATCTTGAAGCATTGCATTTACACAATAATAATTTGACGGGGGAAATACCTGCATCTTTAAAGAATTGCAAAGAGTTGACATTTTTTGACGTGGGTCATAACAAATTATCTGGACCAATACCATTGTGGATCGGATCCAAATTTGATACGTTGCTTGTCTTAATTTTGAGATCTAATCAGTTCAATGGAAGCCTGCCACAAAGTTTGTGCCTTCTTTCACAGATTCAGATGTTGGATCTTTCTTAGAATGGTATAAACGGAAGCATCCCAGGATGTGTCAAGAATCTTACTGCTATGTCTAATCTGACACATCAAAGTGCAACAATTAGTTACCCTTATACCTGTAGGATTGAATTAGGAGGAGGGATGCTAGGTGATCATTTTGATGACACTTCTTGGGTCACATGGAAAGGAAAAGAGTCAGAATACAGCAGCACATTGGGATTGTTGAGAAGTATTGATCTCTCCAGCAACAACTTCGTTGGAGAAATCCCAAGTGAGATCATGTATCTTGTTGGATTGGTCTCCTTAAACATTTCAAGAAACAAATTGTTTGGTAAAATTCCTTCAAGAAACAAGTTGTTTGGCAAAACCTCCCGCCATTGGACAGCTTCAATCATTAGACTTTCCTGATTTATCCAGGAACTCCTTGTGTTGAAGAATTCCACCTGGCATTTCTCAGTTGGATTGTCTCGTTGTACTGGACTTATCATATAACAACTTATTAGGCAAGATACCAGTGAGTACACAACTTCAAACCTTTAATGCCTCCTCCTTTATAGGAAATCCAAAACTTTGTGGAGCAACCCTTCCTAAGACTTGTCCTAATGAGGAAACACGTGATGATCAGAATATTGAAAGTCTTGAGGAAAATGACAGTGACACGGACGATGATGGGATTGTAAACCGTGGCTTTTATGTTAGCATGGCCGCTGGATTCATTGCTGGGATTCTTGGTTGTCTGCTATTCCTACTCCCTAATTTTCACAAGGTCATTGGATAAATGCTTACTTCATGTTTTTCAATAATTTACTCCAACGGGTGTTTGTGCTTGGACTAATGAATTGTGTGAAAGTGCAAAGAAAGTATGGACTCTTCTCTGTAGACTATAGTTTGCTTGCTCTTCTCTGTCTATCCGGAATTCAGGATTTAGAAAAATAGAAATATTTTTTTGTATTATTAAGTAGGTAGATATTTTGGACATCCAAAGGGAGGAGAGAAAAAAAATTGTAAAAAAAGTAAAATAATTAATGAAAAAAGAAAAAATAGAGAGAAGTTGTTGAGGTATTTAAGATTTTGTGGTATGTAAATAATATGTCTCTTGCATAAAAGCCAAATAGTTTTGATTGGCAGTAAATTACAGGCGTGTGACATGTGCGTAAGTCGTACTCCGACTGGGATCACATTTACTATTTTACTGTTGTTGTACGACTTGGAAATTTGTGTTTATTCCGCTTCGCTATTTCCTATAGAAGTAGCATCATATTCATATTTTCACAGTGAAAAATTATTTGCTTAGGTTTCTTAATTTTATTATTCTGGTGTTTTAAATCAGCCTATTTGCAATGATATTTACAGAAGTATTGTTTACAGGTTAAATGGCATTGCTTCAAATTACTTTTCTTGCTTCATATAATTAGAATTTGTGGACTTCAATTACCAGGTGCAGGTCCTTACGTTCTACTGTGATATTTCTTTTTCCTGGCAACGATCTCCTGTGATTTTGTAAGGGCTTTCTACTGCTTGTACAAGGGACCACTTCAAAGCATTTTGACCACATAAATCGTTGACTAGCTTCATTTTTGAAAAATTATTTAGACTAATTGAAATATGTTGACAGAAATTCCAACTGTATCCAACAGGAGCAACGCAAGTTAATCTCAAACAAATTTCAAGTAATTTTGGACTTAGCCTTGGCCTTCAGTAAACATAGTCACTGCTGAAATGATTACTTTTTTTTTTTTTTTTTTGAGCATGACTCTTTTATTCCGGATGACTTTTCTTTTTTGTAAATATTCTTCCAGTTGATTGTATTACGTGTTAGTAATAAAAGGTGCTAGTGCTATGCAACTTCAGGCCTCGTTCTAAGAAGCTTTCACTCCATTATTGAAAAAGCCATGATATCATATTGTATGAGGCGATGTATCGTTATAAAGGAGAAGAGTTATAAATACGAAACACGGTTTTACTTTTCAATCATCGTGGAAGTGCAACCAAGTCTGACTTCAAGCCCGATCAACTATGCCTGTAATCCTCAGGACATGTTAGAGAGAGACTTACCTAACTACTTTCTTCTAAAATTAAGCGAACAATTTCTTAAAAAAAAAAAATCCCAAAAAAATTTTGACTTCATGATACGAAGACACGAGTTTAAAAGGTATGTTTAAGGGTTCTAGAGAAAAAAAAAATGATAAAAAGAAAAAGATAAGTTTTTCATTTTAATAGTAAAGTAATCCTCTTCTGCTTTCTGTGTTCACTCCCTTCCGGGCTATGAGCCAACAGAATATGCTCATATTATGCTTTTTTAGCCTTCTTCACGTTATAATTTTATATGTAAGTGTTAATGTTTTATGGATATGAATGGTTGATGATGCATCACTGATCCATTAATGATTCACCATCCTGGAAGTGCACCATATGTGCTTGATCGGTGACGTATATCTTGTCACAGATTTTTATTCTCTCATATTTTGGGCGTTTTTAGTTATGATTATGGTATTCGTTCATGGTTTGCTATGTATATGCGTGGATGTATGAAAACGATAGGTGAAGATCATATCTTGTGGTTACAAGTGTCTTTATGGCGAATATTGGTTGAGATAAGTTATGTGAGGGATTAACGATGTCTCAGAAAGGTATGTCATTTAAGGGTAATATCATTGGTCATTTCGATAGCCGCATATTATTACTAGTTTTGATTATTTAGGCTGACAATCATGAGTTCATTGAGTTTTAACTTTGAAGTTTCCTGGATATTTAATCTATTAATTTAACACAACTATTGGCTTTGTAGAAATGAAAACTAATCTACATTTTTTCCTATTCAATAGTTTGCCTAGCTAATATAATAGCTATTACTGCTTTTTTCCTTTTTTGTTTAATTGTACTGGGATCAAGTAGGTGTGTGTCCGAATAAAAGATAGCAAAGTTTTATGTAGTATATTCTGTCAACATATTCATAGATGTTATTATGTGTACAGCAATGAGGAATTAACATTATCCATGTGCAGTTTATAAGATTTTTTAATGGGTTAAGCTGACTTAGTGGTTGAACTGAATGGCACTGGCAGTGGAAAGCGGGGAGGTTTCATGAACTCCCACCAAGTGGATTCTAACTTGGCAGATTCGGAGGATGAAGTAGCTGTTAGTGCACTTCCTGATAATACTGTATCCACAAAGAAGCTGGAACGGTGACTGATCCTGAAGATGACGACTGGGGACAATTACTGCTTGCAGCAGGTTAAAGATTAGTTGTGAATCAGTGTATATATTCTTTGAGTAAATATATTTTTCAATCTTAACATTTTGAAATTAACATTAATTTAATCCTTAAATTTTTTATGTCAATTTAATTCTAATATTTTAAATTGACATCAGCTTAATCCTCAAAAAAGTTTTAATATTAATTTAGTCCCAATATTTTAAATTTTGATATCAATTGTTTCATTCTAATTTATTTATTATGTAATATTTTTATTATTTTCAAGTTGATAAGATATAAATTATCTCACCTCATTAATTAAAAAAGATAAATAAGTAATATAACAATATACTAATATACCAATTAATATGAATCATAATAAAATTTACTAATAATTTGAAAAAAAATAAAATTGATGTCAAAATTTAAAATATAAAAACTAAATTGATATAAAAAAAATTTTAGGATCAAATTAACGTAAATTTTAAAATATTGAGATTAAAAAAGATATTTTCTCGTAATCTTATTATCAAAGAAAAGGTATTTTATTGCATATTATACATATGAAGGCATGCGTTGATTAGCTAGAGCCTGGAAACCTCGGAAGTTCTACAGAAAGTGGCATGTCATGTAAGCTTCAGAACAATATATGATTGTTACAGGCAATCTTTATCCGAATTACGTATTTGGCTACTGAGAGCTCGATTGCGTGTCATTATTTTAGTTAAAAAGATATTTTTTAAAATACTTTTTATGTTTTTTTTTATATATTTGGATAAATTTGTTAAAAAAAGGTATAAAAATATTTTTTTTCAGAAATTACAATTTTATTTTAAAATAAAGATATTTTTTATAATATAAAAATATTTAATAATAAAATATTTTTAATATTATTTTCAAACTTAAATTAATTTTATATTTAAACATAAAATAATTTTTATTTCTTTTGAATTTTTTAAAAAGATTATTTTAAAAAGATTGTTTTTGTAAACTCCTCTAACGAGCCCTGAGCCCTCGAAGCGGCTGCATGCCCTTAGATCAGCTCCCTTAAATTTTATATTCAACCGCATCAATAAGCGGTAACATTATGGCAATAAAACATCCTTCTAACTGGGCCTGTTGCATGCTCACACGTTAAAAAAAAAAAGGTACTCAAAGGGCAAGCAATGGTAGATAGAAGCGCGGGTCACGTGAAACCACTCCAGCTTAATATAATATTTGGATCTCCGCGTGAAACTACTTTGTTATTATTATGATAATAAAGTGAATAGCAATCAACGGTAGATTCAACTCAAGTTATAAATTGTAGAGGTATGTTATTTGTACATACCAAAATTTTTAACACCCTAATACCCTCTTTCAGCTTTTTCTCTCTCTATCAATCATTTCATTCTTTTCATTTTCTTTTATAATTTTTTTCTCTTTTCTATCTCTGGGTGTCTAAGGTGTCTACCTACCAGTGGTATAAAAAACATTTCTCTAAATTGTATGAAGTAGTGCGCCAGCTATTTAATATGAACTTTCCGCTTAAAAGGATGAATTACGGAGACTACTTTTGACTGATCTCTGGACTTTAGCTAAAGCACTTCATAAGTTTGCCTAGGTAATGCGTATTATGGAGAGTACATTTGACTTATGTTAGAACTTTAACTAAAAAATTTCGTAACTTTGGATAGGCTATTAGTACTCCATTTTATTTGTTTATATTTTCTTATAATTATTTTGAATTTTTCATAAAATTATAAATAAATTTCATCTTCAAATTATCTATTAAATAATTATAAAATTGATTTATTTTGAATATTATCTAATAATTTGCATTCCATATCATTTTGAAAATATTATACGTCAGAATGCTTATTTAGATTAAATTGATATTAAACATGTTATTAGTTTAATTAAGATAATTTTTGTTTCAAATAAACATAAATATCATTTTAAATTTATGTTATTTCTCATAAGATTGTGATATGATATTTGCGTCAATTTGGATATATCTAAACTAATTTACGTCCATGGTACAGTAAAAATTAAATATATTCATACCAAGAGTATTAGAAAATATATAAAGATATCCTTTATATATAGTATAATGCCAAATAATTAACATAACTCTATTTCCTAAAAAAAATAACTCTATTCTAATATTTTTAGTCAATGATTTTTTTGGGCTAAGAATTTTTATATTAATATAATTTATTTACATTATATTTTAGGCAATATTGCTTAGTATCTATTAATTTTTACATTTCAATTATGTTAAAATACAGAATCTTCAATTTTATGGCTTAAAAAATTTAAAACTTTGAAGGGTTGTAAATGTTCTTCCTTATTTTAAAAAAAATCGTAAATAATGTAATATAATACTTTTATGTTATAACTTTTTTGACATTTTTTAATTTAATATTTTTATCTTTATCAGAATTTAATTTTTTAAGAATTTATATAACTATTTAAAAATTTTCATTCATATATTTGCTTGAAAAAATATTTTTCATTAAAAACTCAAATATCTAGATCATTAATTATAATTAAT
The DNA here is from genome assembly GCA_031439595.1 of Pterocarpus santalinus. Classification (NCBI taxonomy): domain Eukaryota; kingdom Viridiplantae; phylum Streptophyta; class Magnoliopsida; order Fabales; family Fabaceae; genus Pterocarpus; species Pterocarpus santalinus. The sequence continues at coordinate 53,956,489 of CM062526.1, forward strand.
ATCAAACTGAATTTTATATATATATATATATATATATATATATATATATATATATATATATATATATATATATATATAATCACTTAAGGGTAATTAAGAAAATAAAAATTAAAACAATTATAAAAGAGTGTAGATAAATAAAAGGGAGTGCCAATATTCCCCATCTATAACTTCGACTGTTAGAACTTTCGCCTGGATAGCGTGAATTCTGGTTCAAAATTTTAATTCTACCAGTTTAGAGGTTGAGTTGCAGGATATTTTTTTAATTTTTTCGACTACAGTGTTAGTCATATATATAACCTAAGAATATGGAAATACAGAATGGTCGGTAGAGTTGGCATGCTTATTAACTTTTGGCGGCGGAGTGGGCTTTATTACTTTATCTCATCCAATCGCATTCATGATTTTTATTAAGAATCCGGACAGAAGAACTCTCGATAGTACTATAGCCCTATAAAATGCTGGAGAGGGTATCCCCAACTTCTTACATGTGTCTATTGCTTTTGATAAGTGAGAACTCCTCGTTCCACCTCATAGTCATAACTAATTCACATATATGGCTCTCAAATTTGTCCATGCATTTCTTGTCCTTGCTTTGGCGCACATCGCACTGGCCATGGGCTTGAAATGCAAAGTGAGGGAGAGAGAAGCATTGCTGTCCCTTAAACATGGTTTTGTGGATCACCATGGTCGGCTCTCTTCATGGGCCAGCGGAGAAAACCAGCAAGAATGCTGCAAATGGGAAGGCATATATAGTATGTAGTAACACTACAGGCCATGTGATTGAGCTTGATCTTGGTCTCATCTGGAATGCTTATCCTTTGCAAGGTGTCCTTAGTCCATCCTTGGCTGAGTTACGCTACTTGAATCATTTGAATCTCAGTGGCAATTCTTTTCAGGTAAACATCCCAAAATTCATAGGTTCTTTAACCTACCTCAAGTATCTCGACCTCTCTTTTACTTTTCCGGGAGGAAGAGTACCTAGCGTGTTTGGAAATCTTTCCCACTTGCAATATCTTGATCTTGAATGGAATAATCTGGATGGTGACTTTCCTGCTCAACTTACCAACCTATCGAACTTAAGATACCTCCACCTTTATGGCAACAAGTTCACGGGAACAGTACCAAACCAGCTTTGGCAATCTTTCCCACTTGCAACACCTTTCTATTGGTGGTGGTGAAGGATCAAATCTAACATCCAACAACCTAAAGTGGCTGTCTTCTCTTTCTTCCTCATTGACAACTCTTATACTCCGTTCAGTAGATCTTAGAAGTGAAGTGTTGATAATTGGTCCCAGTTGGTGAGCAATCTTCATCACCTAAGAGTATTGGACTTGTCATCCAGCAATCTTCCTGACATTGCCCCATCTTCCATTTTCAAAATGAACGTTTCTACATCTCTTGCATACATCGATCTCTCTCTCAATGATAAACTGACATCCTCAATATTTGCATGGTTGCTGTACTACAGAAGCAGCCTCCAAGACTTGTGGCTTCAATTCAACCTTTTCCGTGAGATACCTGGACACATGCAGTCTACGTGAATTGCACCTAAATGGAAACGAGTTGAAACAGTTTCATCACTTTTTTCCAACAAATCCTCACCGTGCTCAAAAATCATTGGAGATTTTGGATCTCTCTGAGAATGAAATCACTGGGACAATGCCTGATCTTTCTCAATTATCATCTTTAAGAGAGCTATATCTTGAAGGGAACATGATAAGCGGGACTTTGAGTAAAAGCATTGGGAAGCTTTCAAAGTTGGAGTGGTTACATGTCAGGGACAATTCTTTACAAGGTTTGGTGACGCAAGATCATTTCTCCAGTCTCTTCAAACTAGAAGCATTGTTTCTCTCTGACAATGCGCTTGTACTGAACTTAAGCCGTGACTGGGTTCCTCCTTTTCAGTTGGAGATCATACACTTGAGGTCTTGCAAGGTAGGTCCTCATTTTCCAACATGGCTTCGCACTCAGAAGAATTATCGTGAATTGTGCATGTCAAATGCGGGAATATCAGACACTGTTCCCCGTTGGTTTTGAAAGCTTCCTCCCATGTTTTTTTTAAATCTTTCTAGTAATCAACTTAGGGGCCAAATTCCAAATTCACCAGTGGCATTTTATACGCAGCCTGAGATATGCTTGAGCTCAAATTCCTCCCATGGCCCAATCCCATCGTTTTTCTCCGAAGCAAACTCCTTGTTCCTATCTTACAATAACTTCACCAACTCAAGTTCCCTCTTATGTTCAGACAAAGCCAAGAATCTTACTTTCCTGCAAGTCTCAAACAATCAGTTAACAGAACTTCCAGATTTTTGGGAGAATACTAAGTCATTGAGCTTTCTTGATTTGTCAAACAATCATCTTTCTGGACAGATTCCAACATCTATGGGTTTACTCGTCAATCTTCAAGCATTGCATTTACACAATAATAATTTAAATGGGGAAATACGTGCATCTCTAAAGAATTGCAAAGAGCTAAATTTTTTTGATGTGGGTCATAACAAATTATCCGGACCAATACCATTATGGGTAGGGTCCAAACTTGAGAAGTTGCTTGTCTTTATTTTGAGATCCAATCAGTTCACTGGAAGCCTGCCACAGAGTTTATGCTTTCTTTCACAGATTCAAGTGTTGGATCTTTCTCAGAATTATATAAAGGGCAGCATCCCAAGATGTGTCAAGAATCTTACGGCCATGTCTGATCTGACACATCGAAGGGCAACAATTAGTTACAATTTTAATTCTTTGTCCTTTTATAGCAACACCGTTGAATACGGTGCGGTGGATGATGACCAATTTGAAGACACTGCATGGGTCACATGGAAAGGGAAAGAGTCTGAGTACAGCAGCACATTGGGGTTTCTGAGAAGTATTGATCTCTCAAGCAACAACTTGGTTGGGGAAATCCCAAGTGAGATCATGGATCTTGTTGGATTGGTCTCCTTAAACATTTCAAGGCAAGATTTCTTCCAACATTGGACAACTGCAATCATTGGATTCTCTTGATTTGTCCAGGAACTCCTTGTGTGGAAGCATTCCATCTGGCATTTCTCAGTTGGATCGTCTCAGTGTACTGGACGTATCATATAATAATTTATCAGGCATGATTCCGGTAAGTAACCATGCTCAAACCTATAATGCCTCCTCCTTTATGGGAAATCCAGAGCTTTGTGGAGCACCCCTTCCTAAGACTTGTCGCAACGACGAAACACATGATGGTCAAAGTCCTGAGAGTGACACGGATGACAATGGGATTGTAGACCGTGGCTTTTATGTTAGCATGGCCATTGGATTCTTGTTGGGATTCTTGGTTGTCTGCTATTCCTTACTTCTCACAAGGTTATTGGATATATGCTTACTTCAAGTCTTCTATAAGTTACACCGTCGGGTGTAGCCGTGTAGGTGCTCGGACAAGTGAATTGTTTGGAAGTGCAAAGAAAGTGTCAACTGTTCTGTATGGTTTGCTTGCTCTTCTCTTTCTATCCGGAATGCAAGATATAGATAAAAGCCAAATAGTTTTGAGTGGCAATAAATGACAAGTGTGTAATGTCTGCGTAAGTAGTACCCCTAATTTACTGTTGTTGTATGATTTGGAAATTGTTCATTCCACTTTGCCACTTCCTATAAAAGTAGCATCATTTTCACAGTAAAAAATTATTTGCTTGGGTTTCTTAAGCTTATTATTCTGGTGTTTTAAGCCAGCCTGTTTGCAATGATAGAGTAAACCCCTTACTAAGTGCCTGATAATTTTGGGGTCAAATACCCTAGTTTCAATAAAAATAAATTAGTTTTTTGATATCTGATAATGTTATCCATCGGACACATTTTAGTCCCTGACATTAAAACTAACAAACCCAATATCACTGTATTTAAATTGACAATTATCAGGGATTAATGTAACTAAATTTTATATATAACATATTAAAATACAAAAAACAATTATTTGTATGGAACACCCTCATAATGTTATTCTTCTAAATGGATATCAGTTTAGCTGTATATTCTATTTATTATTTACACAAAGATGCCTTAAGTAGTAAGACCCAACTTGCTACTAAAAACACAAGGGAAATTGACTCTACTATAATCAACTATAAAATTAATTCAAAGAAAGAAAGAAACCAAATAAAAAAAGAAAGAAAAAACCATCTAGATTATGAAAACCAAAAATATATTGATGTCTCTTTTATTAAGGATATATGCACAATCATTTATGGATAAACATACTGTAAGGCCACATTTTAATTAATCCATCAGCAACATCTCCTTAATTCCATGAACAAACACAACAAAGGAATGCCAAGATGGATATAGGAAGAATAATATATTTTGTTTATCTAACTATGACATTAACCTTGATATTAACATAAGTCCCTCTATTAGATGTATGAATTATAAGATATAATCACCCAAGGCATTATATTAAGCGCATGAATTGTCACATGTAATGAAATCACTCATCCCTAAAAAATTGGTTAATCAAGTTTGTCGTAATAGTGAGTGACACATTTTGTTAGCCATTGGTCTTACAATAGTAACCTCAACACAACATAAGCTTAATTTGCAAGTTAGTGTATTAGATGTATGAATAATCACTTAAAGACATACGATTTACTACTTATGTCATTGTTATATATATACTAGCTTTATATTATCGGCCTAAAATAATGTCAATTTATTTCAAGTTAAACATATATAACTAAATAAAAATAATATGCCTCAAACATAAGGGTTGACTCAATTAGGAAGAATTTAAAAAAAAAAAAAAAAAGATCCAACTACTCTACATATATAAAATTTAATTTATAAATAAATCATTAGTTTGTCTTTTAAATATTATCATGCTATTATTATATTAGTCTATCAAAAATTTAAAGTAGTTATCAAATTTATCCTTTACATTATAACTTCAATCATGTATAAAAACTATGTGATGGCATTTTTATATCGTTCAAAGACTTATTTGGCAAAAAAATTCTTTATAAAAGAATTAATATGGTAATACTATGATCTTTGAAAGACTAATTTATAGTTCTTTCTTTTTAATTTATGTTGGTTTAGGAGAGAGATTTATCTAGCCATTTTCCTCTAAAATTAAGTGAACAATTTCAGTAAGAAAAAAATGCCTAAAAGAAGTTTGACTTCATGATGCAAAGACACGAGCTTAAAAGATATGTTTGAGGGTTCTAGAGGGAAAAAAATCATTTTAATAAATACATTTTATTAAAGTAATCATGTTCTGCTGTCTATGTTCACTCCCTTCCTTGCTATGAGCCAACATAATATGCCCATACAATGCTTTTTTTGCCTTTACGTTATAATTTTAGGCTGACTAGTTTTGATTATTTAGGCTGACTATTTCATTGAGTTTTAACTTTAAAGATTCCCGGATATTTAATCTATTAATTTAACACAACTATTGGCCTTGTAGAAATGAAAACCAATATACTTTTTTCCTATTCAACAGTCTGTCTACCAAATATAATAGCTATTACTGCTTTTTTTCGTTTTTTGTTTAATTGTACAGGGATCAAGTAGGTTGTGTCCGACTAAAAGATAGCAAAGTTTGATGTAGTATATTCTGTCAGTATATTCATATATAGTGTAAAGCAATATTATTTATACAGTAGTGTGGAATTAACAATATCCTATGCAGTGTATGAGATTTTTGATGGGTTAAGCTGATTTAGTGGTTGAATTGAATGGCACTGGTAGCGGAAAGCGGGCAGAATTCGTGAACTCCCAACAAGAAGAACATCAGCAAGTGGATCCTGACTTGGTAGATTCAGAGGATGAAGCTGCTGGTAGTGCATTCACTACAAGAAAAAAACTATTTTGTGATGGAAATTTCCGTCGCACATTATACATAAATTCCGTCATAGTCTTATTTTGTGACAGAATTTGTGACAAAAATATTTTGTCATAATTTGATTTGTTGCAATTTTGGTGTGGTGGAATTTTGATGTCCGTCACAATGTCGCAACAGAAATCATGTGACAGAATTGTAGCATCTTTTCCGTCACAAATTTGTGAGAAAATATGAAAATAATTTTTGTCACAAATGTGCCAAAGTTCGTCATAAAATATTTTTCATTTTTTTTTATTTTTTAAAACTTTTGACGAAATTATTGTAGGTATTCTGTGGCAAAGTTGCGACAAAGAAAAAAATTAATTTCCGTCATGATTGTAATGAAATTAGTGAGGAAAATTAAAATGCTAAAATTTTATATTCATCCAAATATCTCATACATGATTTATCAAATAACATACGAAATATGATTAAACAATTCATAAGAATATCTAAATTACTAGTCTTCATCCATAATCAACCATTATTGTGGACGTCATTAGCAAAATCGTCTCTAAAAGGTTCATCTCCATGAAAATCAATCTCATACAAGTTTATGTTTGAATGTCATGCAAATAAGTCTATTACTCCATTTTGGTGAGCAATGATCTTGATGGTTCACTCCTATTTTGCAATCTTTTGCTTCTATTTGGTAATGACTCACCTAATTTTGGTCTCAACTTCACCTAGAGAAGTTGATTCAATGATTAACTTACTCAAATATCGTAACGAATCGCAATACAAGATAAATATGGGCAAATTAATCATTATAAACAATAATGGCTAAGATCTACTGGGGAAAAAAAGGAACAACTGCAAAATCTTAACTACAAAAAAATTCAGGCATTTATAGCTTTTAGTGACATGTGTTAATCATACAATAAAACTCTAACAGCAAGCCACTCATTGTTATTGAAAGGGTGGTGTAAATGACAAGTTCATTCAAGGTAAGTGAGCTTCTTTATGTAATTCCTAATTAGTTATATTAGATGTTTAAGCTTGTTTAGTGAAAGAAAGTACCACTCATATTCAAAATACAACAAAAAAAAATGCATAACTACACGATAATATGACATTTTCTTTTTGATGCAAATACAAATTTACACTATATGTATAAAGCCTGTCTAATCCATTTTCTCTAGCTATTATGCAAGGGAAGAATTATGCCCAAGTTAGTTCAGAGAAAACAAACGGTCGATATATTTATTTTATGCTGAAATGAATTTTAGACAAAAACTGTCAGTTGATATAGCTAATAAGAAAAATAATTAACTAGTTTGGCAAACAAATGAGTAGATAAAGTACAAAAACACATGGAAATGCATCCGCTTGGCAAATAGAAGATACTTACATGACTTGGAGGAATGTGTCTCCCACTTAATTAGCAAGTCTAGAATAATGTTCCCAAAGCTATAAATGACACTTTCAGGGGGTGACGGTTCCTCAAAGTTAATGTGAGACAAACCGAGAGTTCAATAAATCATTCATAGAAAAGAGAGCAGGAAAGATGGTTAGACAACATATTTTTTATAATTTAATTTTCTTAAATATTCAGAAGAAGCGAAGCAAGGTCTGTGCTATAACTTTTTCCATTCACGCTCTTCATTAAACCAAAATAGGAGAGACGTGAATCACCTTCCTAGATGAATAACCCACGATTTAATTAATCAGTTTAAACAACAATTGATAAATATTATTTTTTTACCCAAAAATAAATAAATATTATAACTTAGAATAAGCAAGTAAGAAAGTCCAGTAGAATATGTCATCAGAAATGGAATGATTGGAAAGAGGGTGTTAAGTTACCTCATCAAAAAGAACACACTAAGCATTTAAATATGTTTCAAGTGGTGGTCCTAAGAACTGCAATAATTTAAAGCTTGAGCAATATAATGATTACATAGTAATAATTCAACTACATTTGGTGCATATTAACTAATAGAATAGTTATGACAATATACAACAGGATAACAAAACTCATGGTTGTTCTCGTGAGAAGATCTTCACCTAGAGAAATCAATTTGATAATTGAGAATCCAAAGAGAACATACATGTACATAATGCAATTAAAATACACGTCACTTAGAAGGAACCCCACTAGAAAGCTCCTATTGTTTAAAACAGCAACACCATGAACCAACTAGATGATATCAAATATTGCAACAAGCCAACCAAATCAAAGAAAGAGAATCTAAAAATTTAATCAAAACTAGTTACTTTGGTTTGGGTAATTAGGAAACCCCCCCTTTTTTTTATCACTCCACAATTAGGATATTATAAATACTATCGATTCTCAACAATAAAAATGCAGCTCACATAATTTTTGGTATCAACAATTTTCTTGTAGGAAAACAATTTTCTAGTTAGATACAGAGATATTGTATAAATTTTGCAAAATTCTAGAGACTTAGAACAGTGTTGCCCCTATTCTTGTGCCTTTCTAATATTTTCTAACATCTCTTTCTACCTAAAGAGAAGTTCAATAACAAGGAAGAAAAATGCAATCCATGAGGAAAATGGGACGGTGGTTTTCTTAAAAGACCAAGGGCAGCAGAATGCTATATTTGTAAAGAGACAGGGAAGGGGGACTGCGAATCTGGCACTTTTTGGCCTTCGGAACGTTGGTTTTCTTAGGAAAAGGTGATTGCAAAACCATTAAACAAAAGAATTTTAGGAGACAGGGAAGAAGAAACCACATCCCAAAATCAATATGTGAAGAGCACATTTGGATTGGTTTTTTTTCAAGAAAAAAGCACTTATTTTTTTAAAAAATACTTTTATAAGTTTTTATATGTATTTGGATATAATTTTTAAAAAAAATATTTCAATTAAAAAGGTTAATTTATCATTTTTTTTAAAAGTTAAGAATACCTAACTTCTAAAAAAAGAAGAAGTAGAAATAATTTTTAATAAAATTATTTTTCAAAAATATCCTTTATTTTTATTTAAAATTACAATAGATATATATATATTCTTATTCTTTATCAAATTTTAGTTCTCTTTCCTTATTTTGAATGTCTTTTTTTTATAATTTGACTATAAAAAGAAGTACTTCTATTTTTTTTTGTATCCAAATAGATTTATAAATATTTTTAATAATTAAAAATACTTCTCAAATAGTCTATCTAAATATAAAATAATTTTTTTAAAATTTAAAATTCTACTAAAAAAAATTTCCAAAAAAAGTCATTTTTTCAAATCCTTTTCCAAACGAACTCGAAATTAATAGGTAAAGAAACAAATACATATAAGATTTTGGATACTTCAATTTATATAAAATGAAAAAACAAAAGAAAGCCAAAATTAGAGATAACTCACCAACAGAAGGTGGCTTCTCGCGGGAATAGGCAGGTGGCTGTGGCTGGGCGCTTATGACAGGGCGGTCATCAGGCTATCATGGGGTGAGAGGTTTGGCGGCTGTCGGGATTGCTGGGCGGCTAGGCGTGACTGCCATGGCGATGTGTTAAGGAAGGGAGATGTGAAATCATTCAAATTTTATTGTTATATATATATATAATTTAATTGAAATATACTGACAGTGTAAAATAATTTTATACTGTCAACCAATAAAAATAGTGGAAAATGCCAACAGATACAAATAACTATCCATTATAATGAGGGACGGACCATGATTTCTCACTTTTTTCTATTTTTATTGGTTGATTTTACACTATCAGTGCATACCAATTAAACTTATATATATATATATATATATTTCCTTTTTTTTTTGTTTTTGGGGGGTGGAGGGGGGTTGTGGGGGAGAGTTATGCGACTGGGATGTGCGGCCAGGTAGTGGGGGGAAGCTAAAGCGCATAGGCATAGAGAGAAAGCCGAAGTGGTATAATTTGGCATTTTTTCGGAATTTAAAATTTTTATATAATTCATTTTCTCCAGTTGATATAAGTAACTAAAAATTTGAAGTCAGAAAACGTAACCAAAATTTCTTTAAAAATATTTAACTTAAATTGTTGTATCTAATATTTTATTTTTCAATAAAGTTTGTTCTCTTTGTTAAATGAAAAGATTGTTTTTATTTATTTATTTACTGTATTAAATTATTTTATTTTATATAAAACATTTAGAGATTAAATAGGATTTTTTTACTTAATAAATATATAATTAAATTTTGAAACCAATGATATCGTAAATGGATTGTTAATTATATTTAGTTTAGGATTTGATTATGTTTCTTTATTATTAATTTATTATTTATTTTAATATTTCATAGCAGTATCCATTTATTTTAGGGTAGGATATATAAATATTAATATTGTTATCTATCTTGTGATAAGATATAATTTTCATATTGTTTGATTTATCTTTGATTTGTTTGGACATTTTAAATTTGCAAGAGATTTATAAATGCCTTCCTCCTATTAGCACTTTGACGTAGATTATTGGGAGTAGGGGTGTTTATGTTTTGGTTTGAATCCATATAGAGTGAAAAAACAACTAATCTAAATAATATAAAAGATCTTATTTTATCGTCAAACATCTTTTTCATGTAATCAAAAAAATCATTTTTTAAAAGATAAAAATTGTAATTTAAAAAAATATATTTTTTTTAGTAATGCAGCTTTTATTAAAAAAATTTACTCAAATATATTAAAAAAATAAAATATATACTTTTTATTGAAAAAATATATTTTCTTTTACTGAAACAATGGCATCCAAACAAGCACTTAGAACCCTAAAGAAAAATCAGAAGCATGGGCAAGAAGTTGTTTTGCATTTGAATGTTAGTATGAAAGTATTTTTATGAAGTATAAATTGTAAAGTTAATTGAATGTGCATGTGACAAATTTAAAAGTACATTTTTTTTTTATAAAGCTATAATTATGGATATAAAAAGCGATCACTTCTCAAGAAACATGTTTGGATAAAAAAGTTTTTTTATTTTAAAAAATTCATGGCTATTTTATATTCTTTATCTTTTAATTCAAAATAACTTAATTAAATTTATAATCAATAAAAATTACTTTAAAGTCAATAATTTTTAGATTTTAATAAAGGTATTCCAATTTCACTAACTCACCTATATTTATACATATATTATCTTATTTTCTTACATTTATAAACTTTTTATTATTTCGTTATAATTGACTTTAGTTTATTTTTTACATATTCGTATGTTAGTTATGTCACCACTTTTGAAAAATGAGAAAAGAAAAGAGTGGGAAGGGTATCTATTGTCATTTTAAAAATATTTTCAGTATATTTTTATAGTTTAATTTATATGTATTGATAATATAAAATAATTTTACACTACCAACTAATAAAATTACAAGAAAGTGTCAAATCATAATAGGTAACTACCCACTATAATAATTATATATCATAATTTGACACTTTTGTGCAATCCTGTTTGTTAAAAGTGTAAAATTATTTTATATTATTAGTGCTTAAAAATTAATCTCAAATATTTTTTTTATTTTTGAAAATCTATTTTTTTGTGCTTATTGGTACATTTCTCTCTTTTCTATTGCAATTCATAAAAATTAGAAGTAGAGTAGAAAATTAATTATTAGTAAAAATAATTGATTGATCCCGTAATTTATTTATTGTTTTTAAATTTATAAATGTTTAAATTTGCCCTCTAACCATTAAAAACTGAACATATTTATCCTCTTCATAAAAGTCGTTAGTTAATAGGATCCTGTATGGCATCTGAGTTGGCAAAAATAGTACGAATGGCATCTAATGTGCCAAGTTCTGTTTTTCTTCTAAGTAGAACTTAGAAGATTAGCTCCTTCCAAATAATGCACTAAATGTCATTTGTGAAGGATAAACATGTTTAATTTTTAAAAGTTAGAGAGACAATTTGGAATGTTTATTAGATGAATTTGAAAGCAAAATTTGTCACATAAGATACCATCTATTCCTTTTGCATCAACTCAGATATCAGGTAAGCTCCTTTTGTTAATGTAACAAATGATGTTTGTGAAGAGGGTAAATATGGTCAATTTCTAAAAGTTAGAAGATTTAGAATGTTTATTATTTAGAGGATGAATTTAAAAACAAAAAATAAAGTAGGGGGCGAATCAATTATTTTTATCTTAATTATTTTTTTCATATGCTTTTTGTGATAAGCTTAACTAAACTCACAAAACAAACTTGAAAAGTCAGAAAGTGTTTTTTTTTTTCATCTAAGAAGCACAAACAAACACACCATATTCGTCATATTGCTTTCTTTGAGATCGGGTTTGTTTGGTGCTAAGTGCCTTGCCATGAGAACTTTTTAAACGTAAAGTTCAATTATTCCTCTTTGTGTTCTCTTTCTTACCTTTGTCCAATACATAAACAAAGGGGAAATTTTAATTTGATATCTAAAATATTATATACTCATATATTTGTATTCAATTATTTAAAAGAGTTAATTAAAATAACACATTTTCAAATTTTGTAAAAAATAATTCATTATGAATTAATCAACATGATTCAAATTGTTATGAAAATAATAATAAAAGATAATAGAGAAAGAGAAGGAAGAGATAATTCTATAATTGATATTCTCAAGGGATTTATCATATATGGAATACCCAAATAGTTATTTATAATCAAAAAATGAGAGATATAATATATGATCAAATAACTGATTCTATCTAATCAAATTTTAACTGAATCAGGATAAAGATATAGATATCTATATTCAGATTCAAATAATATTTCATAACACAAATTAATTATATCGAATTGTAATAGAAATAGCAAAACAATATAGATTAATTAGTCTATCCTATTTTTATAATTGTAAAAAATTAATTATTCTGTGTCACAAATTCAGTCCCGTAATATAGCGTAAGAAATTCCTGTCAAACATTACAATAAAATTTGGGATGCAATTTTATATTCCATCACAAATCAACAATTAAATTTATAAAAAGAGTATGACAAAACTTGCTACAATTTTGATTATAATGTTATTTTTTTACATCACAAACTTCTGTCAAATTTTTTTATTGTAATTTTGCGACAGAATTTGTGATGCAATTTATCTTCTACACCAATTAATAATTTAATCAATAACAAAAGTTTGTGATAAAACTTTCTTCCAAATCTCAATTTTTTGTATGAGAAATTTTTGTCAAACTTTGTGATGGAATATGCGGCGCATTGTACAATTTGTTACTATATATATATATATATATATATATATATATATATATATATATATATATATATATATATATATATATATATATATATAGAAGTTTGTCTTAATTTTTGTCAAAAACTTTGAACGGGAAATTTTCTACCAAATTTTGCGACAAATGTGATGCAATATACAATTTGTCACCAATAATAATTTGATATATGAAAAAAATATTTCATGTCGAAAAAGTTATCTTGATTTCCGTCACAAATTTTGGTGGGAAAATTTTTTTCCAAATAACAATTTAATATATAAAGAAATAGTTTATGACGTAATTTGCGACGCAATATACATTCCATCACTACTTAATTATTTAATATATGAAAAAAAACAGTTTATGACGGAAATTTGTTGCAGTTTTTGTCTGAAATTTTGATGTGAAAATTTCCCGCCAAATTTTGTGACAGAATTTGTGACACAATATGTATTTAGTCAGGAATTAAGAATTAAATGAATTAAAAACAAATTGTGATAGAATTCTGTCGCAAATTTCATCGCAAGTTTATTCTTTGTGACAAATTTTTTTTTCTATCACAAATTTCCGTTGCAATTTACCTTTTTTCTCGCAGTGATTTTCCTGATAATACTGTATCCACAAGGAAGCTGTGAATGGTGACTGATCCTGAGGATGACAACTGAGGATAATTACTACTTGCTGCAGGTTAAAGATCAGTCGTGAATCAGTGTATATCAAAGAGAAGGTATTTTGTTTCATATTATACATATAAAGACCTAGTTGATTGGCTAGAGCCTGGAAGTCTCGAAGTTCTATAGAAAGTGGTATGTATTTTGGTCATGCAAGTTAGAATAATATATGGTACTTCAGGCAATCTTTTTTTCCGAATTATGGTAAGTTTGTTTCAACTTAAAAAAAAGTGATTTTTAAAACTTAATTTTATATATAATTGAAAAAATTAAAAATTAATTTTTTTTTATAAACTACTTTTTTCAATTCTACAAAATAGGTAAAAATAATTTTTTTTAGATTTGATTATTTTTAAAAAATTATTCAATAATATAAAAATTGATTTTTTAATAAAAAATAATTTTTGCCTAAAAAATTCACAAACAAACACACCCTACATATTAGGGGTAGTGAGAGCTCGAGTGTCATTATTTTAGTTAAAAATATATTTTTTTAAGTATTTTTTATTTTTCTTATGTATTTGGATAAAAAAATATAAAAATATTTTTTTAAAAAATATAATTTTATTTAAAAAGATCTTTTTTATAATATAAAAATTTTAAAGATAAAAGATATTTTAATAGCATATTTAAACTTAAATTAATTTTATATTTAAATATAAAATCATTTATATTTTTTTGAAATTTTTTAAAAAAGATTATTATTATTTTTTTGGTCAAGAGAAAAATATTATTTTAAAAAGATAGTTTTAATAAACTCGTCTAAACGGGCCCTGAAACTTTAGACTGACTGCATGCCCTTAAATATGCTCACTTAAATTTTATACCGCACCAATAAGTTTGGACGTTAGCTAAAGCGCTTTATATAATAGATAATAGATGGACGCGCGGATCATGTGAAACCGCTCCAGCTTAATATAATATTTAGATCTCCGCGTGAAACTACTTTGTTAATAAAGCGAATAGCGGTCAAGGGTAGATTCAACTCAAGTTATAAATTGAATGGATTAGTGCGCCCCACTATTTAATATGAACTTTCCGCGTAAAATGATGAATTATGGAGACTACTTTTGACTGTTGTTGGGACTTTGGCTAAAGCACTTCAAAGTTTGCCTAGGTAATGTGAATTATGCAGAGTACTTTTGACTTATGTTAGAAATTTAACCAAAAAGTTTCATAACTTTGGGTGACGCTATTAGCACTCGATTTTATTTATCTACATTCTCTCATAATTATTTTGAATTTTTCATAAAAATGTAAATAAATTTCATTTTCAAATTATCTATCAAATAATTATAAAATTGATTATTTTGAATATTATCTAATAATTTGCATTCCACATTATTTTAAAAATATTATACAATATCGGAATGCTTATTTGGATTAAATTGATATTAAACTTGTTATTAGTTTAACTAAGATAATTTTTGTTTCAAATGAACATAAATATCATTTTAAATTCAAGTTATTTTTTATAAGATTATGATATGATATTTGTGTCAATTTGGATGTATCTAAACTAATTTATGGCCATGGCATAGTAAAAGATAAATATATTCATATCAAAAGTACTATATCTTTATATATAGTATAATACAAAATAATCTACATAACTCTATTTTCATAACAAAAACTCGGTTATAATTTTTTTAAAGGATGATTTTTCTTTTTTGTCTACGACTTTTTATATTAATGTAACTTATTAACATTATATTTTAGTCAATATTTTTTAGAAGTATTTATTAATTTTTTATATTTCAATTATGTTAAAATACACAATCTTCAATTTTATGGCTTGAAAATTTAAAATGTTGAAGGGTTGTAAATTTTCTTCATTAACTTAAAAGAATCTTAAAGAACGTAAAATACAATACTTTTATGTTATGACTTTTTTGATATTTTTTATAATTTAATATTTTTATGTTATGAAAATATTAAAATATTTTTCAGAATTTACTTTTTTTAAGAATTTATATAATTATTTTAAAATTATTATTCATATATTTGTTTGTAAAAACATTTTTCATTAAAAACTCAAATACCTATATCATTAATTATAATTAATATCAAATTGAAATATATAGTAATATAAAAGAAATATATTTAAATTAAAAAATATATCTGGATTATGTTTGATATGCATGCACAATTAAGCTTAGTTGATTTTTGAAAAGGATATATTGTTAAATATGTATTTTAAATTTAGAGTTTTGGATTTGACTAGAGTACAAGATATTATCATTTTGAAGGAAGTTGCATTACGAAGGGGCGTGGAAACCTGGCCAGTTTCACTTGTCTATATCTTGATTTGCGTCACAGGCAGGTTCATGTTAGAATAATCTTTTTATGTATATATAGGTTATGCATAACTGTGCGTTTTATATCACTGTCATAATGTAGCTTTGACGTAAATTGTAATTCTTACAAAGCGTCTAAGACTTTCCGATTGTTTTTTGATATGAAACATGAGCAAAGTGTGTTTTAGTTTTTTTCTTTAGGAAAAGGTTTGCTTTAATCCACAGTCATAAATATACTTTTGAATTCTTAAGCACTTATTGATCACCTATTAATGAGAAAACTTAAAAATTGAATATCAGTCATCGCAATGCATAAGCAAATGGCTGATCAAGTGAATCAACCCACTTGTACACTGTTGTCTGTGCTGGATAAAATTCCTTCTTATTTTTTGAAAATAATAATGCATTGTCTATGACTCTTAACATTTTGTGATTTGAGCTGGGTTTCATCGAGTGACAGGAACCTGTTCATTTCAACTTACATTTAAGATTTATTTTTCTTGTATTTCTTTGTTGATGTTTGATCAATTTCTTGACGCAGGAAAACTAGGAGATCCCTTCTTGAATCAAAGCATGATGACCTTGAATCAATCCAAATCGAGGGGCGAGTAATGGGCAATGATTCTTTTCATGGAGGCATTAATGGTGTTTCCCAAAGGTATGTCACTTAAAGTGCGATATCATATTTCATTTCGTAATTGCATATTATTACTAGTTTTGATTGTTTAGGCAGACAATCATGAGTTCATTGCGTTTTAACTTCAAAGATTCCCGGATATTTAATCTGTTTAACACAACTATTGGCTTCATAGAAACGAAAACCAATCTACTTATTTCCTATTCAACATTTTGCCTGGCTAATACAATGGCTATTATTGCTTTTAGCAAAGTTTGATGCAGTATATTCTGTCAGTATATTCATAGATGGTTTAAGGCAATATTATGTGCACACCAATGTGGAATTAACAATATCCGTATGCAGTTTATGAGATTTTGTTTTTATGGGTTAAGCTGATTAAATGGTTGAATTGAATGGCACTGGCAGTGGAAAGCGGGTAGGATTCATGAACTCCTTCCAAGTAGAATATCAGCAGGTGGATCCTGACTTGGTAGATTCGAGGATGAAGTGGAGAGAGTTTTAGAATGCTCACCTTAATATGTGACCATTGAATGTTTACCTAAATATGAATAATAGGCCTAAAGCTTTTTATAAATTCAATGATGAAAAATGATGGAATAAGTTTAAGACATGAATCATTAGAATTGAAGCAATTATATTCTATCATTTTCTATTATTGGATTTATAAAAAATTTTAGATTTATAATTTATATTCAGGTGAACATTTAATGTTCACATCTTAAGATGAGTATTCTATAATTTTCCATAAAATGGTTGTTAGTGCATTTCCTGATAAAACTGTATCCAGAAGGAAGCTGAGAATGGTGATTGATCCTGAGCATGACGACAGAGGACAATTAGTGCTTGCTGCAGGTTAAAGATTAGTTCTGAATCAGTGTACATAATCTTATTATCAAAGAGAAGGTATTTTGTTGCACATTATACATATCAAGACATGCGTTGATTAGCTAGGGCCTGGAAGCCTCGAAGTTCTACAGAAAGTGGCATGTGTTTTCGTCCTGTAAGTTAGAATAATACATGGTAGTCAGGCAATCATTATATTCGAATTACGTATTTGGGTACCGAGAACTCGATTGTATGTCATTATTTTGGTTAAAAACATATTTTTTAAATATTTTTTATGTTTCTTTTATATTTGGTTAAATTTCTTAGAAAAGATATTAACATTTTTTTTTTCAGAAATTATAATTTTATTTAAAAAATATTTTTTACAATATAAAAAATGTTTGAAGATAAAAGATTTTTTAATGTTATATTCAAACTTAAATTAATTTTATATTCAAACAAAATAATTTTTATTTTCCTTGAAAAAAATTAAAAAAAATATTATTTTAAGAAGATTGTTTTCATTAAGTCGTCCAAACGGGCCCTATGACTTTAGACCGGCTGCATGCCAATAAACGGGCTCACTTGAATTTTATATCGAACAGCATCAACAAGTGTTAACATTCTAGCAAAAGACTCTAATTAATAAAACATTCTTTTGACTGGGCCTGTTTTGCTGCCATGTTCACACATAACAAAAGTACTATGCAAGCAGTAGTAGCAGTGGATGGAAGCTTGCCGTGAAACCCCTCCTACTTAATATAATATTTGGCTCTCCGAGTGAAACTACTTTGTTAATAAAGCGAATAGCAAGAAAAAGTAGATTCAAGTTATAACTTGTATCGATAGTGCGCCACTGTTTAGTATTGAATATATGAACATTCCGCGTAAAAGGATGAATTATGGAGACTGCTTTTGACTAATCTTAGGACTTTAGCTAAAGCACTTCATAATTCTGCCTAAGTAATGTGGATTATGAAGAGTACTTTTGAGTTATGTTAGAACTTTAACTTGAAAAAAAATCATAACTTTGGGTGAGGTTATTAGCATTTTAGCATTTCATTTTATTTATCTACATTCTCTTATAATTATTTTGAATTTTTCATAAAAGTATAAATAAATTTAATTTTCAAATTATCTATTAAATAATTATAAAATTGACTATGATCTAATAATTTTCATTCCATATTATTTTAAAAATATTATACGCTATCAAAATGCTTATTTAGATTAAATTGATATTAAATTTGTTATTACTTTTATGTTTTTTTTGTTTCAAACAAAAATATCATTTTAAATTTATCTTATTTCTCGTAAGATTGTGATATGATATTTCCGTCAATTTGGCTATATCTAAACTAATTTATGTCCATAGTACAGTAAAAGATAAATATATTCATATCAAGAGTAGGAGAAAATATTTAAAGATGTTCGTTATATACAGTATAATACCAAATCATTAACATAACTCTATTTCAATAAAAAATGACTCTATTAATTTTTTTAATAGATGATTTTTTTGGTCTAAGAATTTATATATTAATATAATTTATTAACACTATATTTTAGCCAATATTTGTTAGAAGTATTTATTAATTTCTTATATTTCTATTATGTTAAAATACACAATCTTCAATAAAGATTTATAACTTTGAAGGGTTGTGAATTTTCTTCCTTATTTAATAAAAAATCTTAAATAATGTAACATAATACTTTTATGTTATAAATTTTTTGAGATTTTTTAATTTAATATTTTTATCTTATGAAAAATATTAAAATAATTTTTAGAATTTAGTTTTTTAAGAATTTATATAATTATTTTAAAATTTTTATCCATATATTTGTTTGAAAAAAATATTTTTATTAAAAACTCAAATATCTAGATCATTAATTATAATATATATATAATCACTTAAGGGTTATTAAGAAAATAAAAATTAAAAACATTTATAAAAGAGTGTAGATAAATGAAAGGGAGCGCTAATATCCCCATCCATTTTTTCAACTTATGTAAGAAGTTTCCGCCTAGATAACGTGAATTTTGGTTCATAATTTTAATTCGACCAGTTTAGAGGTCGAGTCTCAGGATTTTTTTTTTTTAAATTTTTTCGACTACGCCGTTTAGTCATATATATAACTATAATCCCAAACATGGATTAATAATATATCATAATTAATACATGAATGGTAGGTAGAGTTGGGATGGCTATTGACTTTTGGATGACGGAGTCGGCAATCTCATTCATGATTTTTATTAAGAATTCAGACAAAAAACTTTCTCGGCAGGAGTATAGCTCTATTAAATGCTGCAGAGGGTTTCCCCCTACTTCTTACATTTGGCCATTGCCTTTGAGAAGTGAGAACTCCTCGTTCCACCTCAAAGTCATAACTAATTCACATACATGGCTCTCAAATTTTTCCACGCATTTCTCGTCCTTATTTTGGCGCACAACTCACTTGCTATGGGCTTGAAATGCAAAGTGAGGGAGAGAGAAGCATTGCTGTCCCTTAAACATGGTTTTGTTGATCGCCATGGTAAGCTCTCTTCATGGGGCAGTGGAGAAAACCAGCAGGAATGCTGCAAATGGGAAGGCATAGTGTGCAGTAACACCACTGGTCATGTGGTTAAGCTTGACCTTGGTGTTAACGGGGCACCTGCTGCTGAGAATCAGAAACCGTTAGAAGGTGTCATCAGCTCATCCTTGGTTGAGTTAAGCTACTTAAATCATTTGAACCTCGGTGGCAATTTTTTCCAGGTAAACATCCCAAAATTCATAGGTTCTTTAACCTACCTCAAGTATCTCGACCTCGGCGAAGCTTTTCGAGGAGGAAGAGTACCTAGTGAGTTTGGAAATCTTTCCCACTTGCAACATGTTGATCTTGAATGGAATGATCTAGATGGCGACTTTCCAGCTCAGCTTACCAACATCTCAGGCTTAAAATATCTCTGCCTTGCCGCCAATTATTTCACGGGAACAGTACCAAACCAGCTTGGCAATCTTTCCCACTTGCAAGATATTGATCTTGAATGGAATGATCTAGATGGCGACTTTCCTGCTCAGCTTACCAACATCTCAGGCTTAAAACATCTCGGCCTTGCCGCCAATTATTTCACGGGAACAGTACCAAACCAGCTTGGCAATCTTTCCCACTTGCAATACCTTTCTATTGGTGGTAGTGGATATGGTGAAGGATCAAATCTAACATCCAACAACCTGAAGTGGCTGTCTTCTCTATCTTCCTCATTGACAACTCTTACGCTCCATTTCGATCTTAGTATTGCTGATAATTGGTGGCGGTTGGTGAGCAATATTCATCACCTAAGAGTATTGGACTTGTCAGACGCCAATCTTCCTGACATTGACCCATTGTCCATTCTCAACATGAACGTTTCTACATCTCTTACGCAGATATATCTCTATGGCAATGATAACCTGACATCCTCAATATTTGCGTGGCTGTTGAACTACAAAAGCAGCCTCCAAGTCTTGAGGATTTACGGCAACCTTTTCCTTGGCGAGATACCCGTGTCACTGTGGGACATGTGCAGTTTACGTGAATTACGCCTAGGTGATAACTTGTTCAGTGGACAGTTTCATCTTCCAACATATCCTCGCTGTGCTCAAAAATCATTGGAGATTTTGGATCTCCGTGCGAATGAAATCACTGGGACAATGCCTGACCTTTCTCAATTTTCATCTTTGAGAGAACTGGATCTTTCTGGGAACATGATAAACGGGACTTTGAGTAAAAGCATCGGAAAGCTTTCAAAGTTGAAGTGGTTAGATGTCAGGGAAAATTCTTTACAAGGTTTGGTGACACAAGATCATTTCTCCAGTCTGTTCAAACTAAAAGGATTGTTTCTCTCCGATAATGCGCTTGTACTGAACTTAAGCCGCGACTGGGTTCCTCCATTTCAGCTGGAGATCATACACTTGAGCTCTTGCAAGGTAGGTCCTCATTTTCCAACATGGCTTCGCACTCAGAAGAATTATCGTGAATTGTACATGTCAAATGCTGGAATATCAGACACTGTTC
The DNA here is from genome assembly GCA_031439595.1 of Pterocarpus santalinus. Classification (NCBI taxonomy): domain Eukaryota; kingdom Viridiplantae; phylum Streptophyta; class Magnoliopsida; order Fabales; family Fabaceae; genus Pterocarpus; species Pterocarpus santalinus. The sequence continues at coordinate 53,977,935 of CM062526.1, forward strand.
CCCGTTGGTTTTGGAACCTTCCTCCCCGGTTGAATTTTTTAAATCTTTCCAGTAATCAACTTAGGGGCCAAATTCCAAATTCACCAGTGGTATTTTATACACAGCCTGAGATATGTTTGAGCTCAAATTCCTTCCATGGCCCAATTCCATCATTTTTGTCCCAAGCAATATCCTTGTTCCTATCTTACAATAACTTCACCAACTCAAGTTCCCTCTTATGTTCAGACAAAGCCAAGAATCTCACTTTCCTGCAACTCTCAAACAATCAGTTAACAGAACTTCCAGATTGTTGGGAGAATTCTAAGTCATTGAGCTTTCTTGATTTGTCAAACAATCATCTTTCTGGACAGATTCCAACATCCATGGGTTTGCTCGTTAATCTTCAAGCATTGCATTTACATAGTAATAATTTAACTGGGGAAATACCTGCATCTTTAAACAATTGCAAAGAGCTAAAATTTTTTGATGTGGGTCATAACAAATTATGCGGACCAATACCATTATGGGTAGGGTCCAAACTTGAGAAGTTGCTTGTCTTTATTTTGAGATCCAATCAGTTCAATGGAAGCCTGCCACAGAGTTTGTGCTCGCTTTCATCGATTCAAGTGTTGGATCTTTCTCAGAATGATATAAAGGGAAGCATTCCAAAATGTGTCAAGAATCTTACTGCCATGTCTGATTTGACAGATCAAAGGGCAACAATTAGTTACATTTTTAATTCTTCGTTCTTTTATAGCAACACCGTTGAAACCGGTGGGGTGTTGGATGATCAATTTGAAGACACCGCATGGGTCACATGGAAAGGGAAAGAGTCAGAGTACAGCAATACGTTGGGGTTTCTGAGAAGTATTGATCTCTCCAGCAACAACTTGGTTGGAGAAATCCCAAGTGAGATCATGGATCTTGTTGGATTGGTCTCCTTAAACATTTCAAGAAACAAATTGTCAGGCAAGATTCCCTCCAACATTGGACAACTGCAATCATTAGATTCTCTTGATTTATCCAGGAACTCCTTGTGTGGAAGCATTCCGATTGGCATTTCTCAGTTGGATCGTCTCAGCGTACTGGATGTATCATATAACAATTTATCAGGCATGATTCCGGTAAATAACCATGTTGAAACATATAATGCCTCCTCCTTTATGGGAAATCCAGGACTTTGTGGAGCACCCCTTCCTCAGATTTGTCCCAACGAGGAAACACATGATGGTCAAAGTCCTGAGAGTGACACGGATGACAATGGGATTGTAGACCGTGGCTTTTATGTTAGCATGGCCATTGGATTCTTGTTGGGATTCTTGGTTGTCTGCTATTCCTTACTTCTCACAAGGTCATTGGATATATGCTTACTTCAAGTTTTCTATAAGTTACACCATCGGCTGTAGCCGTGTAGGTGCTTGGACAAGTGAATTGTGTGAAAGTGCAAAGAAAGTGTGACCTCTTCTCTATATTTTGCTTGCTCTTCTCTATCTATCCGGAATACAAGATTCCTTAGCTAAATAAAAGCCAGATAGTTTTGATTGGCAATAAATGACATGTGTGTAACGTATGTGTTAATAGTACTCCTTATTTATTGTTTTTGTATGACTTAGAAATTGTGTTTATTCCACTTCGCCATTTCCTATAAAAGTAGCATCTATTTTCACAGTGAAAACTTATTTGCTTGGATTTCTTAGTTTTATTATTCTGGTGTTTTTTTTTCGATATTTAGTATGAAGAGCTCGAATTGCCGAAAGGAGGTAAGGAGCACATACAAGCAGGCCCAAACAACAACATTTTATTTTGGTGTTTTAGATCAGCCTATTTGCAATGATATTTACAGAAGCACTGTTTACAGGTTAAATGGAATTGTTTCACTTTTATTGCTTCGAATATTTAGAATATATGGACTTCAATTACCACGTGCAGATCCTTACGTTCTCCTGTGATTTTTTTTTTTTAATGGTTTCTGGTATTATTCTCCTGTGATTTTATAAGGGCCTTCTACTGCTTGAACAAAGGACCACTCCACAGCATTTTGATCAGATATATTATTGTTTGGCTTCATTTTTAAAAATTTATTTGGCCTAATTGAAATAAGTTGACAGAAGTTCCAAGTTTTAACTATATCCAACACGAGTTTAATCTCAAACAAATTTCAAGTTAATTTTGCACTGAGCCATGGCCTTCAGTAAACAAATTCATGGCTGGAATGATTCTTTTCATTTAAATTTTTTTTTTTTTCATTCTTCCAAATGACTTTTCTTTTTATCAACATTCTTCCAGTTTACCTAGTTGCATGATCAACCGAAAAGGGGACAAAGATAGAAGCTGTGGTTGATTGGTTCAATTTCAGTTTTAGCTATGGATTCAACATGGGTGAAGCTTTTGATATCTCGATCCTTGGCTTTGATCAGGTTAATTTGTATTCTTGGTTAGTTGATCAAGCTACTATCTTTGGCTACTACCAGTGGTAGCTAGGTTTTGGAGATTGTGCCAGTGTGGCTAGGCTTTGGCAACTATCAGTGATGGCTATGCTAGGAAAAACAGGCTTTGCTGAGTTTCAATAAAGACTGAGTTTTGTTGAATATCAGCGATGGTTGGATTTTAGAGATCGTGTTGGCATGGCCAAGTTTGGCTAGTACCAACGATGGCTGGACTTTGGAGTTCGTGCTGGCATTGCTGGTTTTTGGCGATTACTAGCCATGGCTGAGTTTTGGATATCGTGCTAGCCTGGCCGGGCTTGGTGATTACCAATAATGGTTGAGTTTTAGAGCTCGTGCCAACGTGGCAATGACTAATGAGAGCGTTGTTTAGCATCAACTTTCTATCCCTGTTAATATCTTTAAATAATACAACTACACTACCATTTAAATAAGCTATAACTAGCATTTTCTTACCTCTCTTATAATTACACTAATTTAGTGGGATCATCAAACACCATAAATATGGAAATGAATTAAAATATGGTGACAAAACATGAAAATGATTTATTCAAAGCCAGGATTTATGCCATTTAATAAGAATGTTTTCAATGGGCATTCATTTTTAAAATTAGCAAAAAAGACAATGCCTTCAACGTGATAGCCAAAAAGACAATGGGCATTGGATTAAAAGTAATTTTGCTTGTTGAATCAGTCTAAAGAATATTCCATTTCTAGCAACATGTTTCAAGTCTTGAGTAGATAAATAGTTTAAAGAATGCTTCAGATTTAATTAAAATTAATAATTTATAAAGCTTTCAATTATAGAATTCATATTATACATGTAAATAAAAGGGAAAGAAGTGAAAACGCAAGATTGGTATTTTTCTTCTAAATCTAAGGACCTGCCCAATACATGATTAATTGAGGCCTACTAATTTGCTAATAATGATTGGATTAAAAACATCTACTGCAATCTTTTAGTTTGAATCGTATGAGCGCCACATGTACCAAAATTTCAAAGGCTAAAATTAAGTGAATAATATTAAATGTTAGCAAAACATTTTTTTTCTTTTGGTGACAATAAAAATAAGTTATTGAAACATGCTAAGTGCATCAAAGAAAGATATATAACTATTTTAAATTACCTGTAAATGATGGTAAACCTTTCTATTAAATGTAATTTGATACATATTCTTAGGGTTTCTTTGCCATAATTAAAATCAAATCAATATTAACTATAATAATAAACCATATCATTTAGAGTCCAATAAAAATAAACCATGTCATTTAGAATCGAATAAAATTAAGTTGATGAAAATTAGGATTAACAGGGCACACCAATTATGGTTCCGAAAATACCTACTTTCTAATTTTGATTTAGTGATACTAACGTGCAGCAATAATTAGTAATATTTTGAATGTGAATTAAACCTTTTATGGAATCAAAAGAACGCTGATAGTTTAATACAATTATTGTCTGTAACTGATTAGCAATTAAGATTAGCTAACCATATTATTTATAGTATTAATCATATCGGTATCGGAAAGAATTACTACATTTAGCCTTTAACAGTTGCCCTCAATTAATAAGAATGAACGGCACGTAGTCAATCACGTGCTATTTGCAAATTTTTATTGATGGTATTATTTATGCTTCTCTCTCCTATAAAACTCAACCGTTTAAAGGAAAAAAAAGTATCTAATTTATTAATTCTAATACTCCATACTCAAAACAAGGAAAAACAAGGAAACTATTGTCATATGTCAAATTCTTATGAATTATAATCCTCTATTATTTTGTAAAAGTTACTATAATAGGAAATGTTTCAATTTTAATCTATTAAATTTATTACAATATTAAAATAATTTCATAAATTAATGAGCAATTAATATATTGTCTTCATTCTCTCATTTAATAAATCTTCTCAAATCATACACTACTAAAATATCTCTCTTTTCATCCCTGAAATATACATCTCATTTGAGCCACACAAAAATTTTAAAATTACTTTAAATAAAATTCAAATTTTATTATTCAATTTACATTTAAATGTAATGCCTTGAATATCTTATCCACTAATCCTGCTTAAACTACCCACTACCCAATACCACTCAACCATGCTTGCAAAGTTCCATTCTTTCTCATGATTTTTGCTTCAACCATCTACATCCCAACCTTTCCTTAAAATTATTTTACTATGCTCCTTAAGTAAGCGAACTAGAAGGGAAATGCTTTGATTTGTTTTTAATTACTTAGTCCTTATCTAGTATTTGAATTACATGCATCTTTATAGAGAGAGAGAGAAAAATAAATGATTTTTGTTTGGGTTGTTTGGTAGTTACTTCAAATTTAGAAATAGATACGACCATAACACAGATTATGGTTTTAATAATGAGTTGTTATATAAAATATTTTATCAATTTTTTCTTTAAAATTAATTTACCAGGAGGCTAAAGATATGTGAGGGACAAGAAAATGAAATGACTTATTTTAGTTATTTTTCATCTCTAAAAAACTAGAAGTAAATATCTTTATAAATGAATTATACTTTTACTAATGAGGTTTTATATGTAATATTTCCTAAGAATTTTTTTCAAAAAAAAATTATTTTACTAAGGGGCTGAACAAAATGAGGAGAGAAAAATAGACTGATTTTATTTGTCTAATTGTTTCATTATCACTTTAAAAATTGAAAAAAAAAATACTAAACAAATTACAGTTTTAATGTGTTATACGGAATAAATTTATATAAATTTTCTTTAAATTTTTTTCTCAAATGAAATTGCAAAGTTGTACCTTTTATTTGTACAATAATTTCATTCCACATATTTTAGATTATATAATTACTATTAAGTTATCCTATGTAACCATTTTTTAATATTAGTTTTATAATTTTTTATTATAATTATATAGAGTAATAATTAACTATTTTATTAAATTATTTTATATATATATTTTTTATATAGCTCAGACCTGTGCATAGCATGGGTCCACACTAGTTATCATATAATATTAATTAATTAATCAAATCAATTATAAATAGTGATAATTAAAATCAATAATATCAGTAACGATAACATCAGTAATGAATAAATATTAAACAATATGAATACTCTGCGAGAACAAATCAACTACCATAAATTGGGTGCAAGTATTACTCTGAAATTATAGCTTTTTAAATTTCAGCAATTATCGTGTATGTGATTTGATTGCTAATCAAAGAAATTAAAGATTTGCTTGCTATAGTGCTAATTTAGAAAATTACTCGATTATGGGCTGTTTCTTAATCATTTAAAACTTAAAAGAAGAAACGTGCAAATAAAATTTTGGTAATGCATGGATTTCTATGATCTTCATTGATATGTTTTGAACAGCCGATGGGATATTTCAGCATTGTAAATCATTATTATTGATTCACAGTAAGCGACAGAGAATGCAATTTACTGACTTTTAATTTAGAGACATAGGGTTTAATTGCATGCATTTTTATTTTTTATTAGTGTTGGCATTCTAGGACTCCAATTAGATATGCAGCACATGAAACTAGAAGTGCCAGATGGTGCTGGGGACGGTGTGGAATGGTAGGATCAATTTCCTTTGTTATTATCATTATTATTGTTATCATTATTATTATTATTTATGAAGTCTTTTCAATTGTTATTACTATAAAGTCATGCCCCGATAGAAAAGAAAGATGCAAGATGTTAACATAACGAAAAGATTAACATAAAGTATAAAACAACACATGGGATTCTAAAAGTTGTCATGTAAGAAGAAATGGGAACAATATAGGCAAAGAAATTGAGACTCTAATTTTGCTTAAGCTGTTTTCCTTTTTGTTTTTTTTTTTTAATTTATATACTTCTCATGTAAAGAATAAAAATGACGACATCAACAGGCTGGGAAATAGAGAATATGGAGAGGGTTTATAAATTTACAGGAAATATATAGCAAAATGTTCAGGATAAGAAAGAAATAGTTGTGTGCTTATTACCTGCAAATTGGACTGCATTCTGCTCGGCCATTGATTGGCACATGATTTTCTGAGCTTCAATTCTCTGAGTTTGGATTGGGTGCCTGGGTGCTGCTTGCCTTGGCCATGATAATGGCGAAGGTGACACGGTAAGGGAGGTAGGGTGGTAATGAGAAGAGTTTAACCTTTTTCCACATACAATGCCAAGATGTTGCGGTCTCTACTAGAGGTAGAGAGAGTGGGGAGTTCGTCTATGGGTTGGTATAAAGCTCTCTCATCTCCTCTCCCTACTGAAGTATTTATGGGGGATGAAAGTGGTACCTATCATTAACACAAGGCACATATCAAGGCATAAATAAAACAATTTTCTCTATGTTAATGGTGAGATGGGCTTTGGCCAGACGGGTAAAAGATCCGGATGGATCACAAGCCCCCTAGGCTCAAACTCTGAACAAGCAAAGAGACTGACAAAGGTCGGATGAGGAAGTTGGAGAACCGGAAAAACAAGAGACCAGACGGATCATCAAAGATTTTCATTCTCCCTTATTTTGGGTATTTGTAGTTATATTTGATTATGGTATTTGTTCATGTTTTGCTATGTGTATGGGTGAATGAAAAACTTAGATGAAGATCTTGTGGTTACAAGTTTTTTTTTAAAAATAAATTCTTATTTATGTCCCTTATATTTTACAATAATTTCAATTTAGTATCAAAAGTTTTTTTTTAATTCTATTTATGTCCTAATATTTTCAAAACATTTCAATCTTATCTTTTTAATAGACAATATCCAAATTATAAACGAAAAAAATACTGATATTAAGGTTAAATTTTGATGATATTGATATCCAAACACTACTAATAGATATTATTTGCCTTCAATTCTCCATGAAAAAGTTTCAAATATGGGTTTTGTAGAAAAAAAGATTACTTGAGCGTTAAGGAGTATAACTTAAAAAAGAAAACTTTTATATCTTACAAAAAGATATGAGGAAAATAATAGTAAATAATATCATCTAATTCAGATAAATAAAAAATATATCATCATTAATATTATAACTTGATTTTCATATCAAATTTTTTTGTCTATAATTTAAATGTCAAAATGATAATATTAAGATGTTTTGAAAATATTAGGGATATAAATAAAATAAAAATAAAATTTTTGAGACTAAGTTAAAATTATTGTAAAATACGAAGGATGTAAATGATGTTTTACTTTTTTTTGTTTTTTAAGGTTCTTGAGTAGCAGACAATAAAAACTATGGATTATCTGAGAAAGATAAGAAGTGGATCCCGGACAGTAAAGCTCTGTCATCACGGCGACAGAGGGTATACCCGTAGAAACTCCAAACACTTAATTCCGCCGCGGCACACAAGGGTTGTGGTAGTATTAGACAATACATACCTTTATGTGATCCTTTTTTTTTTTTTTTTTTTTGCCCTAAGTCCTTTGTATGATCCATTTTATAGGGTTTTCGTTAGTCCGCAATAATGAGGGAATCTTCGTCATTATTAAGGACGAGGATTAGGGGATCTAATTAACGCTGCCCCATGGTGATTTCTTTCATTCCTCCCCAACGCTGGATTCTTTTCATAAATGTGGAATCCATGGAGGAAATAAGGTTCTGGTGAGTTCCATGATTGGCCCCACACTTGGTTGGCCTAGCGATGCTTATGGGCTTCAACATGGTCATGTCCTTAAAAATGGCGAATATTTGTTAAGATAAAGAAAAATTATATTTCTGATTGAGGCTGTGAATCAACTGGCAAATTTGCCAACCTCTAAAGAACCACACTCGGGTTCGATCCTGCCAAAGGCAGGAAGTGGTTGATGAACCCACTCCCCCCCCCCCCCTTTCTTTCTCAAAAAGACCAAAAAAAGAAACATTATATTTGGACATAGTTATTTATGTGTTCAATGTTCATCGACAACTAAAGATTAATGTGAAAATAAGTGAGAAATTCACATACATAATTAAAGAATTAGGTGATAACATTATTATTTACCACTAAAATCATCTTATTTTCCATATGTGAATTTCTCACTTATTTGCATATAAATCTCTATTGATTAATTGATGCATAAAAAATTATATCCAAATAACAATACCCTAAAATAAATTAAGTGACAAGGAAGATATAAATTATGGAGTAAAACTTCAAATTAGTCTTTGAAAGAGTTATAGGATATTAATTTTGTTGTCAAAAAAATTTGCAATAACAATTTGATCCTCGAAAAATTTGTGATATTAATTTAGTTCTTGAAAAATTAAAATTCATTTTAAGTTAATCTAAGCATGTTTTAATCTTTTGGATTAACTTAAAAACAATTTCAATTTTTCAAAGACTAAATTGATATCACAACTTTTTTGAAAGTTAAATTCATGCCAAAACTTTTTTAAGAATCAAATTAATATCCCATAATTCTTTTAAGGACTAACCTAAAGTTTTACCCTAAATTATAAGGTGTGCTAGTTGGGACCACACTGAACTATTTGACTATTTGACAAGGGAATCCAATCATCCATTGCTCTCATCTTAGTATGTTAAGAAAAAATTAATTTGTATTCATTGAGTAAGAAGGTTTTCACTCCACAAAAATTTTTGCCTTTATTTTATTCTCATTACTTTTCTTCCTCTCTATCTTTTTATCAAAATCAATGGTTAAAGTTCTTGGTGGAGGAAGAGATTTCTTCATCTAAGAGTAAGAAGGTATTTCTCGTATGTCAAGTGGTTTGATATGCTTGAACCATTAAGCTTAGTTGACTCTTGAAAAGGATATATATTGTCAAATATGTCTTTTAAATTTAGAGTTTTGAATTTGACTAGAGTACAGCATATCATTTTCAAGGAAGTTGCATTAGGAAAGGGCGTGGAAAACAGGCAAGTTTTACTTGTCTATATCTTGATTTCGGTGACTGCAGGGTAGAGTCATCTGTTTGTGTATAGTTTACGCATAACCGTTTGTGATTTATATCAATGTTAAAAATGAAGCTTTGACGTTTTTTTTGTGGATAAGTATCAAGATACTCCATTCACTAATAAAAAAGTGAAGAGCTTAAAAAGTACACTGCAGAGGGGGGAAAAAAGGGCAAAAACAAGCAAAACCAAAACAACCAAGTATATCAACTGTCCTGTGATTATAAGCCTATATCAACGCCTGGTACTTGTCCAAAACTTCTAAAGGATCTGCTTCTACATAAAACTTGCCATATCATAATTCATTATTGAGCAAAACCAGCTTGTCACCTGTTCTTCATTCGAGAATAACAAAGGTACAGGATCTTCATATATGAACACCTCTTCGATAAACACATAGTCATAGCATCTGAGCAACACCCCGTATTCCTCCACCTCCATATCAATCTGATATGTTCAGCTTTGATCACCTCTGAAAGTAGATTCCACTAGTCTTTTCCATTTTTTTCTTCCAAGGATTTCTTGATCTGACAACAAGACAGAATTGTACCTTTTGTAGCCACTCCTTGATATTAAGGAATAAATTTCTTTCGAACCGAAGTTCCCACTTTGTCAAGCCTTGGTTGTTCATCCAAGCTGCCAAAGTTAATGAACCTGTTATGAGTGTCATTTCCGATTCTGAGACACCTGCTTCCTGTATAACAAACATTTAAGCTCGAAAATGTAGCTTTGACGTAAACTGTAATTCTCACGAAGCGTCTAAGACTTTCCGATTGAGCGGTTAATGATATTAGATTTTCATGTGAAACATGACCATATATAGTGTCTAGGTTCATATGCAAGATAAGATTCTTTTATTTTATTTTTTTTAAATAATAATGCATTAATTGTCTATGACTCTAATCACTTGTGATTTGAGTTGGGTTTCACCGTGTGACAGGAACGCGTTCATTTCAACTTACGTTTCAGATTTATTTTTTTTCATTTTTCTTGTTTTTCCTTTTTTGATGTTTGTTCAATTTCTGGATGTAGGAAAACTAGGAGATCCTTCGTAAATCAAAGCACGATGACCCTTTTATTTATTTATTTTTTTGGTAAAACAAAGCGGGATGACCTTGAATCTATGTAAATGGAGGAGAGAATAATGAACAACGATTCTTTTAACGGAGGCATTAAAAATGATTCAGAAAGGTATGTCATTTAAGTGCAATATCATGTCATTTCGGTAATTGCATACTATTTAATAGTTTTGATTATTTAGGCTGATAATAATGAGTTCATTTATTTTTTTTTAACTTAAAAATTCCTGGATATTTAGTCTATTTAACACAACTATTTGCTTTATAGAAACTAGCAGCTTGAGCCGTGCCAATCAAGCCGCCTTTTTTATTTTTTTTAGATATTATTATAAGGATTTAATTGGGATGTACTTATATTATAAAATAATTTTATATTATCAATTAATAGAAATATTAGAAGGTGAAAAATTATGATGGATCCCTCATTATAATGGATGATTATTTATATGAGTTGATATTTTTTAGCATTTCTATTAGGTGACAGTGTAAAATTATTGTATATTGTCAATGTATTTAAATTAAATTTTTATTATAATTAGAAATTAATTTTTATGTATTAAAAATATAAAATAATTTTATAGTTTTTAATAAAAATATACCATAATAATATTTTACTTTTTATTCGATGACAATATAAATTATCTTAAACTACTAATATATAAAAATTATAAATAATTTTTGAAATCAAATGATTTTCAATTTGACAAAAAAAAAAAACAATTTTTCCAAACACTGAGAGGGGTAGTTACTTTTTATGGAGAAGTGTGTGTGCAACGTGGAAGGGTGCAATTGAGTAGTTCTATCTTCGTTTTTTTATTGTATATATATTTATTTTTTTCAATTCTTTTTTTATAAATACTATATTGTATAAAGCAATGGACTTGAAAAAAGATTTTAATAGAGTGAGGAGACACCATTATTTTGGTGAATCCTTTTTATATATAATACAGTATAGATGAAAACTGACCTACTTAATTATTTCCTATTCAACAGTTTGCCTGGCCAATACGATGATTATTATTATTATTATTATTATTATTATTATTTTGTTTAATTTATAGGGATCAAGTAGGTTGTGTCTGAATAAAAAGATAGCAAAGTTTAATGTAGCATATGCTATCAGTATATTCATAGATGGTATAAAGCAATATTATCTGTATAGCAATGTGGAATTCACAGTATCCATATGCAGTTTAAGATATTTATTTTATTTTTATTTTTTTTCCAATGGGTTAAGATGATTTAGTGGTTGAATTGAACGGCACTGGCAGTGGAAAGCGGGTAGGATTAATGAACTCCCACCAAGTGTAGAACATCAGCAAGTGGATCCTGACTTGGTAGATTCAGAGGATGAAGTTGCTGTTAGTGCATTTCCTGATAATACTGTATCCAAAAGGAAGCAGCGAATAGTGATTGATCCTGAGGATGAGGACTATCACTGCTTATTATCAAAGTAAAGCCATTTTCTTGCAGGCATATTATACGCATAAATACATGCATTGATTAGCTAGAGCCTAGAAGCCTTGAAGTTCTACGGAAAGTGGTTTGTGTTTTGGTCATGTAAATTAGAATAATATATTGGTAGTTCAGGCAATCTTTTGTGAAAAAAAAAATATTTTCAAAATTTATTTAATATTTTTTCATATGTTTGGATAAGATTTCTTAAAAGAAGTAGAATTATTCGAAAAAAAAAATTAAAAAATCTATTTTTACAAAATTATAATTTTTATTTACGAGGAAAAAATTATTTTTATAATATAAAAAAGACATCTAGAGATAAAAAATATATATTTTAGAGTTATATTTAAACCTAAATTAATATTTTTATATTTAAATATAAAATAAATTTTACTTTTCTAAAAAATCTTTTGAAAATGATTATTGTAAAAAGATGTTTTCTATAAACTCATTTAAACGTGCCCTAAAACTTTAAATTGCGTGTAAGCCCTTAAATGAGCTCTCTTAAATTTTATGGTCAGAGGTAGAGAACTCTAACCTTTTAACCAACAGTATCGAATTTGAGTTTTAATAATGGAAAAATCTATACTAGAAGAAATCGTCTCTTTAATGGGTCCTATAGTTTCTTAAGCCAGATGTAACCGAAAGGCTAAAGATTAATCGAATACCGTTTGTTAAAGACCAAGAAAAAAAAAAAAAAAAAAACCATTCAACCGCATCAATAAGTACCGACATTCTGGCAAAGTACTCTAAACGTTCTTTTCTCTGCGGCCGTCGGCTACCAAGTTTACACATTAGGAACGTACTGACAATGGCAAGCAATAGTAGGTGGAAGCGCGGAACACGAAGCCACTCAAGCTTAATATAACAATAGTTGGATCTCCACGTGAAACTAATTAGCCAAAGCGAATAGTAATCAACGGTCGATTCAATTCAAGTCATGAATTATAGTGACTAGTGCGCCCATTATTCAATATGAACTTTTCGCTTAAAATGATGAATGACGGAGACTACAAGTTATGAATTGTGGCGAATTCTACTAAATATGCTCCGTGTAACACGCATGGGTGTATGAAGCTCCTTGCATTTAACCCTTGAGAAGTGAGAACTCTTCCTCTTCATAGTCATAACTAATTCACATACATGGCTCTCAAATTTCTCCATGCATTTCTTGTCCTTGTTTTGGCGCACATCTCACTGGCCATGGGCTTGCAATGCAAAGTGAGGGAGAGGGAAGCACTGCAGTCCCTTTAACATGGTTTTGTGGATCACTATGATCTGCTTTCTTCATGGGGCAGTGGAGAAAACCAGCAAGAATGCTGCAAATGGGAAGGCATAGTATGCAATAACACCACAGGTCATGTGGTGGAGCTTGATCTTGGTCTTAACTTCGATGCTGATCCAGGGACTCAAAAACCTTTGGAAGGTGTCCTCAGTTCATCCTTGGCTGAGTTACGCTACTTGAATCATTTGGATCTCAGTGGCATTTATTTTCCGGTAAACATCCCAAAATTCATAGGTTCTTTAACCCACCTCAAATATCTCAACTTCTCTTTTACTTTCCACGGAGGAAAAGTACCTAATGAATCTGGAAATCTTTCCCTCTTGCAATATCTTGAGCTTAGTTGGAATCATCTAGATGGTGACTTTCCTGCTTAGCTTACCAACCTCTCAGGCCTAAAACATCTTAACCTTTTGGGCAACTATTTCACTGGAACGATACCACACCAGCTTGGCAATCTTTCCCAGATGCAATACCTTTCTATTAGTTAGTTATTGGGGTTATGAATCAAGTCTAACATCCGACCTGAAGTGGCTGTCTTCTCTTTCTTCCTCTTTGATAACTCTTACACTCCAAAATGTTGATCTCAGTAGTGCTGATAATTGGTCCCAGTTGGTGAGCAAACTTCATCACCTAAGAGAATTGGACTTGTCATACAGCAACCTTCCTGACATTGCCCCATTGTCCGTTTGCAACATGAACGCTTCTACGTCTCTTACACACATCGATCTCTCTTTCAATGATAACCTGACATCCTCAATATTTGCATGGTTGTTGAACTACAGGAGCAGCCTCCAAGTCCTGAGAATTCAATACACCCTTATCCGCGGTGAGATACCCCCGTCATTGTGGGACATGTGCAGTTTACGTGAATTGTATTTAGCTGATAACAAGTTGAGTGGACAGTTTCATCACTTTGTTCCAACAAATCCTCGCTCTGCTCAAAAATCATTGGAGATCTTGGATCTTACTGAGAATGAAATCACTGGGACAATGCCTGATCTTTCTCAACTTTCATCTTCGAGAGAACTGTGGTTGGGTGGGAACATGATAGACGGAACTTTGACTAAAAGCATTGGAAAGCTTTCAAAGTTGGAGGTGTTAGATGTCAGTAAAAATTCTTTACAAGGTTTGTTGACCCAAGATCATTTCTCCAATCTCTTCAAACTAAGAGTATTGGATCTCTCTTATAATGCACTTGTACTCAACTTAAGTGATGACTGGGTTCCTCCATTTCAGTTTGGACCTGCTACGGTTGAGCTCTTGCAAGGTGGGTCCTCATTTTCCATTGTGGCTTCACACCCAGAAAAATTACTCTGAATTGTCTATGTCAAATACTGGAATTTTAGACACTGTTCCCCGTTGGCTTTGGGACTTTCCTCCTAGGTTGACTTTTTTAAATCTTTCTAGTAAATAGCAATCAAATTAGGGGCCAAATTCCAAATTCACCAGCAGAATTATATGCGCAACCTGAGATATGCTCGAGCTCAAATTCCTTCCGTGGTCCAATCCCATCATTTTTGTCCCAAGCAAGATCCTTGTTCTTGTCTAACAATAACTTCACCAACTTAAGTTCCCTTCTATGTTCAGACAAAGCTAAGAATCTCATACTCCTGGAACTCTCAAACAATCAATTAAGAGAACTTCCAGGTTGCTGGGTGAATTTGATGTCACTAGTCTTTCTTGATTTGTCTAACAATCATCTTTCTGGACAGATTCCTGTAGCCATGGGTTTCCTCGTTAATCTTGAAGCATTGCATTTACACAATAATAATTTGACGGGAAATACCTACTTCCTTAAAGAATTGCAAAGAGTTGACATTTTTGGATGTGGGTCATAACAAATTATCTGGATCAATACCATCGTGGATAGGATCCAACCTTGAGTCTTTGTTTTGAGATCCAATCAATTCAGTGGAAGCCTGACAAAAAGTTTGTGCTCGCTTTCAAAGATCTTTCTCAGAATTGTATAAACGGAAGCATCCCAAGGTGTGTCAAGAATCTTATTGCCATATCTACGGCTGTAAATGGGTTGGTATAGATCGAATTTAAGTGAAAAATAAATCTAAAATAATTAAATTTGATTGAATTGATTTGGTATGAACTTTAGATTTTTTTCCAACAAATCTGAATTAAGGGTTATCGGATTGAAGTAAAAAACTAAAAAATTGTATTTTTTTTAAAAAATTATTTTTATAACAACTAACAATAATGTAAATTTTGATTATGATATACTTAATAATGATGTAAATAGATAAATTTCTTAAATAAATATTAATAAAATGATAAAAAATGACTATATTACTAAAAACTTAAGTACAAAACTTTGAAATATTAGAAATTTTTTTAAAAAAATTAGTTGACGGATGATTGGATTGGGTATTTGGGTAATCGGATTGTAAAATCATAAATCCGAAATCGAGCCAATAATTATTGGTTCGATTTGGTTCCACCTTAAAAACGAACCGATTGCCCGAACTACTCCCAACCAATTCCATTAGTTTAGTTTGGATCTTTGGGTTTATTGGATCAATCCGATCCGCTTACACCCCTAGCCATATCTGATCTGACACATCGAATAGAAACAATTAATCACTATTTTTATTCTAGGGGTAGCTTTTCTAGCTACCTTTCTGGAGAAGGGATTTTTTTTTATGATTATTTTGAAGACACTGCATGGGTTACATGGAATGGAAAAGAGTCCAAGTACAGCAGCACATTGGGGTTGCTGAGAAGTATTGATCTCTCCAGCAACAATTTGGCTGGGGAAATCCCAAGTGAGATTATGGATCTTGTTGGATTAGTCTCCTTAAACATTTCCAGAAACAAGTTGTCTGGTAAAATTCCTTCCAACGTTGGAAAACTGCAATCATTAGATTTTCTTGATTTATCCGGGAACTCCTTGCTTGGAAGCATTCCATCCGGCATTTCTCAATTGGATCGTCTCGATGTACTGGACTTATAACAATTTATCAGGCAAGATTCCAGTAAGTACCCAACTTCAAACCTTTAATGCCTACTTCTTTATGGGAAATCCAGAACTTTGTGGAGCACAGTGACAGTCGACAACGGGATTGCCGACCGTGGGTTTTATGTTGGCACGGCCATTGGCTTCATTGTTGGGTTTCTTGGTTGTCTGCTATTCCTTAATTTTCACAAGGCCATTGGATATATGCTTACTCCATGTTTTTCAATAATATACACCATCGGGTGTATGTGCTTGGACAAGTGAATTGTGTGGAAGTACAAAGAAGGTGTAAGCTCTTCTCTATATTTCGCTTGCTCTTCTATATCTATGAATTCAAGACTTTTCCTTTTTTTTTTCACAATCTTCAAGATGAAAGTATTTCGTGATTAGTAATTAAAAATGCCCGGGCTTTCAGAGTTTACAGGAAAACGCAAGAATGGCCTACCAAAGTCATGTATATTTTGCACCCAAAAACGAAGTCGCGCATATTTTGCAACATCCATTTGATACATGGCGTGGAATTTCTTTATATTATTGAATCATTTATTCTCAACTCATTAAAGAGGTTTTAATGATGTGTCAAACAATATTAGTTTTTTCCCAAATTACCATAACAAATTAGTTGATAATGTGTAAAGCTTTATACTAAGATTTCATCAAATTTTAACTTTTTTAAATAAAAATAAAACTATCATGATGTCTTTGCAATTTCTACTTCCATCACATATGATACATAAATATGATACACCGAAAAAAAAAAAAAAAGAGACTAAACTTTCAAAAGTATAAATATACACACCAGTCAATTGCATACAAATGCACATCCCACCTGCATACTTACAGAAATACAGCAACAGCATATCAGCAAATGCTAACATATCTTCTTTTATTTATTTCAAATATATATATATATATATATATATATATATATATATATATAAAGAAAACACCGACACGTTACACCATAGGAATCCAAAAAAGACTTAAATGTCACCAAAGAGAGATGAAAAGCACATACAATATGTGACACTATGATAAAGATGTTACTCGGACAGAGTTATCAGCTGATCCAGTCAGGAAAATGGGCAAGGTCGGATGCCAATCCACAGCAGTAATAGAAGCACCATGAGGAAGTGTTCTCCAACCACTCAAATGACCTTGAACCTGACACAAGAGAAACAGACATAAACATTTCACATAACTAAAAGGATAATCAGAAATATCAAGCCACAAGAAAATTATAGTTCCTTCAAACGGAGTGCCTAATCACAGTATAAGAATTCAACAAACATGAACCTGATATATGGGTGCTCTAACTGAACTGGATGTTACCAAGAGTCTCCTCCCATTTGCATCTAATGCCATCTCATGTCTGCAATATTTTGAACCTTTCAGAGGGTAACAGAACCTGTGAAATGTAAAAATGATCATGCCGAAAATTAATTCTTCGAACATATCAATATGCAAAGACAGAAGCAATGGAGATATCACATTATCCCTCAAATGGCATAAATGAACTAAAATGTTCAAAACAGCAAAAGAAAATAACAAAAATACAAGTCCTGCCACTGTTATTCCACACATGTATTGCATCCCACTTGTGGTTGATCTGATTAATCCCATCCCCCTCATAATTTGGATTGTGTTATACGTAATTTTATACTATTAATAAATAATAACGCTCTAAACAAAATATTTTTAAATTGATACCATATGAAAAATTTACTCCATTCATAAAGTCAGCTTTAGATAATAGAAAGTAGTTTTGACAAATTTCATGAACAACGATAACAATTACGCCCAATCATAAATATCAATGATACTTTTGATAACCTGGATTTGATTTCATAAGCTATAAAGGAGCAGCCCAATGCACAAAACTCCCACCTAGTGGGGTCTGAGGTGAGTAAATGCACACAGCCTTATCCCCACAAGCGGAGAGACTGTTTCCAATATTTGAACTCATAACCTCCAGGTCACGAGGTAACAATCTTACCATTACGTCAAGATTCATCCGCTATTTGATATCAAAAGCTATAATGGACAAAAATATTTATCTGGTATGAGTAAGAAAAAATCAGAGTCCATAACTTACAGAAGAATTATGTGAGATATAAAAGGCTATTATTGAATATTCAGTTTCATTTCCTGGTTGAGGAAGGACTACCAACTCATGCCTATTCATTTCAAAATACTCATTATCACCTAGATGGAACTACTTCCATGTTTCAAAAATAATAAGATACCACAATTATTGAGTTGTATTCTGCCAGGGGGCACATTATACCTCCATTCCATCTATTTAATTTTCCTACCTTTGGTTTGTAAAAACAATTGTCAACCTTTATCTTTGCAAAAAAGGAAAAAAAGAGACATTTGAAGTCCAATCACTAGGTGTCAAACAAGAAAAATACCTACTACAGTCTCTTGACCACAGAATTTGACCTTGATTTTGCAAACTCCACTCAAAAATCTGAAAACAAAGAACCAATTAATATGAAGTGTAAAATCCATTTCACAAGATGCAAAATATACATATAAGCATCTTAATTCTCTTGCTAAAGATTAGATTATAGTACTTGCCTTCCCATCAGAGCCCAGGCTAAAAATGCTAGTCTCATCTGGTCCAAAAAGAATAGAACTGATAGAAGAATCATGTGCAGGCCAGCCAGTGATTTGTAGACCAGCAGACATGTCTTTAGCTAGTTAAGGATGACATGATTGTCAAACCATGTGACCCCTACTAATACATTCAGAATACATTTTATTATCCAAAAAAAAAAATGGCAGCATTTTATTTTACCCAATAAATGATCCCAATAATCACAAAATAAGCAACCTCCAGAAAGCACATGAACTTTATCAAATTGGCAATTCCAGCAAGGAAAGATATAATAACTTTTTAAATACAACAAACAAAACAATATTTACTTTCATAAACAAATAACTAAAATTCAATATCGCGGCAAAGTAGTCAAATGAATAGATAAGGATACCAAACATGTGAATCATTCCGTCAATGGCAGAAGCAGCTAAAATCTTCCCATTGTGATTAAAGCATAGAGAAGTAATTGCTGGTGGATCTTCTCCAAGGGGAAGGACTGTCTTTATGAAATCCAAAATTAATCATTGCCAGAAAATGACAAAAATATTCTACAAAAGGAAGCACATACCATGGCTTTCCACGTCTTCATGTTCCACACAGTTAGTGAAGCGAAACCCAGGTTGTCAAAATAGTTGGAACCAGCACTACAAAGACAATATGATTCTCATTATCCCTTGCTAAAGTATGCAACAGTGTAATATTAACAAAAAATGAACTACATAAAAGATGGGCATTGAAAGCATGACAAAAGGCAGGATACCCTGACCATTGGTATATAATAATACTTTCATCCTTACGTCCAAAAATCCAAACAGAAAAATGTACACATCATAACTGAAGCAACAGAATGTTAAGATAGAGGAGCAAATCAGTAAATTAAATTTAATATTTCAACAAAAAATTAATGATAAAAAATTTAATGAATACCCTCCAGATGCTGCTGCAGACACAAAAATAGGTTCCACAGGACTGCACTTTATGTCCAAGACGCTGCAAAACTACATGTGTCAGAGAGTTGAAAAGCAATGCACAGAATACTGAAAACTTTGTTATTAGGAAATACCCTGGAAATGCTTCAGTTGTGTTGAGGTCACAGACTACTCTCTTTGCATCCACATTCCACGCCTTAATGCACCCATCTGATGTACCTATTAGAAGCTTTTATCAAGAGGAACAACTTAATAACTTTGATTTACAGTCTCATATAATCACTACAATTGAATAATTTCTACCACAATAAGAAGTCAATTCACATACCAAGCGGTCTGATTTACATTCCCAGTCAAGTGACAAAATTTCAGTGCCACAATATATGGTTGCATTTCTAGACACCGGAGTTGATGAATCATACGTCCATATCCTTTATCAAAAAATGTAGAGCAAAAAAAGACCAAATTGCTTGAGAGAGTTATCATCAATATTATGCGCGACAGATAGTCACTGAAAGGTAAAGAAGAAGTATTGGTAAAGGGAAACATATAAAGGGCTATTTGAAAACAAAAATCTGTTGGTACCATTCAAAAATCTATTTATGCTATTTAATTTATTATGTTGTTGATGCTACTGTTCAAAATACATCATGGCAAATGAGTACAATCAAGCCTAACAATTACAAGAAGACTGTGCCACTTTTCCATTTAAGTAATAATCTTGATATGTTTGTTTATACAAACTCCCAAGAGGGTACCTGACAGTTCCATCCAGAGAAGCACTAGCAATATTGTTCCCAGATGCAGAGAAGCGGCATCGGCTGATTGGACTAGTGTGCCCCAAGAATGTCTCCTAGAAACCAAGCAATTTGATATTTAAAAAGATTCCAATAAAATGTAATATACTCTGGAAATTAACACATCATGGAGTTGAGAGAGTGTAAAACAAATGGAGATTAAAAAAAAAAAAAAAGAACATAAATAATTTACTCTTTGCAATTTTACCTGGTGCTCTACTTTGACCTCAGGAAAATCTTCTCCACCATAAACTTCCCCCCTGATTTCTGCCACAGAAGTAACTGTTATTTTTTTTTTTTTCGGGAAAAAAGAAGAATATTATTAAGAAGAAGGGAAGAATGATACAAGAAGATAAAAGGACAAGAAATCCTCCTTACAAGAGCAAAAACAAATAAAAGGAAAAACTATCAATGAAGTAAGTCTTCCAATCTCTCAACATGCCTGAGAGCGAAAACCAAAATATATCAGATCTTTCACCATACAATACCAGTAACTGTTAATTTTTTATTTCCATATATACAATCAACGCTTAGTCAATCATTTAACAATTGCTATCTCAGCCTGAAGACCAATTATTCAGCATCCAGAAAATTGGGTGTGTTTTGAAGTTTGTATAAAGTGCATCAAGATTAGGTGTTGATTTGAATACAATTCATCCTCCAAATTTTTATGAAATACTAAATCACAATAAAGTAACTGATTGCTTCCTTGTTTTAAAAGCTAAATAAACAAATACAAAGCTTTCTTGTTTCATTTTCATGAGTTCTTTAATTGATTAAATATCAATAGGCAAATTTTTACATGTCTGAAGTTATTATGCTTTCAGGGTCCTGAAACTAATACTAACATTTGAAACCAAAATATATTAGATCTTTCCCCATACAATATCAGTACCTTGCTCTAGTGCAATTTGTGCTTGCAAGTTAGAATAGGCAGTGTAAAAGTAATATGATCACTAGTACTTAGGATGCATGGACTACGAGAGAGTCAAATTACTGGAGAATTTCATTTACTTCTCAGAATTCATAAACATATGATTTTGTTTTCTCTTAGCTTCCTCCTACACTTCACTGCCCAGTTATCATGTAAGAACAATAATTCATTATTAGAGCATGTCAACACATGAATTCAAACAAGTGTATCCATACAAAGTAGCCATCAACTTACTTAAAGAGCAATGATCTAATAACTAATCAATATAACTTCACAAAGGGGGAGCAGTCTTGAAGTATATTTATCTACCTATATGGGGACTTTCATGATCCGTTTGCGTCATATCACCTGCTCGGCCATTTCCTATATGTTCATTCAATGCGCAAGTTGAATCATCACCAGAGTTGGAGCTAACAAACTCCGACTGATTATTTCCAAGTCCAGTCACAACTGAATCTTGGCTAATTTCTGTTTGACCTACTCGTGGAACAACAGTTGGGAAAACCTCTGGAGAACCTCTTGAAGGACGAGTACTTTCTTCACGCAAATTGTTTGATGAACTAACACTTCCTTCCATACTTCAATCACAATTAATTAGAAAACCAAGCATATACATCATTAGTGTCTCAAGAGCACTGAATAAAAAACATGCTTACCTCCTAAACTGGGATAACTGCGCCTCTTTCTCATCAAGTAAAGCCTGAAGCTGTGACAATTTAAGATTCAGATGTATGATATCTCTTTTGAATAGGTTGGTAGCATTCATCTCTGAACTGATCTTCAGCAGAGCAGGCAGACGTGATTTTGTTAAGGATAACTTCATAAAAGTATAGATGAAATCACATCTAAAACATAAAAATCAAACTTATACAATAAAAGTGATCATTATTTTAGGATTTAATTTTCATATACTGTATTTTTTTTTTTTTAAACACGGTCTTCCAATTATATAAACCAGTGTCATTAAAAGTATTTGAGTATTTGACTCTTACCACAACAACTTCAAAAGTTCTACAAAAGATATGATATGATTGGTTGTTTGTATACAATGTTTTACAAAAACAGAGAGTATCAAAATTAATAATCTCTATTATGAAATAAAAAGATAATTGTGAAGGATATGAGTTCCATTGAAGACCTCACTGAAGAAGTTTCTGACAGAAAGATGCAAGGCCTCATACCACTCCTTGGAGAAAAAAACCCTAAATTCGGGATCCAAGTGCGGATTCTTAATATAAGGAATTGCTGCATTGCAATGTGCACCACCTCATCATCACACAAATCACAATCTCACTCACAAAATTGATTAGAAAACAACAACGACAACAACAACAACAACAAAACGCACCGAACCACTGAGTCCAATCCTGCGACCGTTGCAGCAGCTCGCCGCCATGGACAGCGAAGAAGTCGACGACTCTGTCCCTCCGGTTGCACTGCAACGCGTGAACGACGTAGAACCGGAGAAGCGAACACTCGAGTTTGGAGAGGGTGGAAACGAGTGCCGTTTCGGAAGAGGAGGAGAGGTAGTGCTTGAAGAAGCCGAGGAGGGCGACGAGCTTGTCGGCGTGGAATTTCGGGACGTAAAGGGAGAAGATGAGGTCGAGGATCTTGTCGACCTGGAAGCCCTTTCCGATGTCGGTGCGGAGCTCGGCGTCGTAGGCTTGGAGAGTGTTGGTGAAGCCTCGGAACACCAGGAACTCCCGAACCAGCTCCTCCGCGTACTGCATGTTCTCCATCGGATCCTAACCTGTGATTTGGGATTGAAATGAAGGGTTCAGGGATACGGCGTCGTATCGTAGCTAGCGGAGGGATCGATGTTTGTGCGGTGGTTGTGGGTGGTGAGAGTGGCCGCGTGTAGTGCTTTGTCGGTTTTACGTCTTCGCGGTGTTCACCGGGGGTATGTCACGTGTCAACCTACTGTTTTTTACCAAACGGGTCGGATTCAGTGGAGTGGATGGGAATGCACCAATTTACCCTTTTTTGGGGGGGTATGTAGATTTTTTGAGTGATTGCAACCTGGGTTTTAACGCAAATTCACACATACTTGATGGTTATGGTGGGTGGGATGTCAAATTATTTTTTAAATTTAATTTTTTATTTACTTTTTTAAGTTCAATTTTTATACATTATTAATGTTAAAAACGTCTTATAAGAACATGATGTTCAGATATTTTTAATTTCGCTCAAGCATACTAACAATATGGCTAAGCCTTTTTTATCTATAAAAAATGGTGGTTTTAGACGAATTTTGTTTAGTAAGTATAAATTATTACCACTATGCTTAACATTTTATGAAAAAGAAATACTTATTTTACCAGCATATTCACATTTAATCTTTATATACGTTAAGCCTTTTTTTTTTCGAATTTCTTTTTTCAAAATAAAGTATATAAGGCGGGCAACCCTATCCATGTAAAAAAATAATATTTACCGAACTTTGCAACTATATATATATATATATATATTGGGTCGTTACTCTGCAACTATATTAAGAAAGCAACAAGATATTATTGTAGATATGGGCTGCCTACGGAAGACTACAGCAGGGTTTGGGATCAACTCCATGTTCAGCCCATCATTACTATTGGCCCATGAGACCCATACTGACAATTTTTACCCAAAAAACTTAGTATATTGAAACATAGATTATTTGATAAAAAGTAAAATAACATAGATTACGAAGGAGGCCCAAAAAGATACGGACAGACATTTTCACTACAATTTATGATTACATTTTCCTTAGTATTTACAACAACATTGAGAAATATTATTGTTCTACCTATAATATTTTGGTTTTTGATAACTGAATAAATTCATTTTTTTGATAATCCATACAGTATACCCTCCAATGCCCTACCTTAAATTAGATATAATTATATTGGTTCTAACTCTTACTTACGAACATAAGAAGCTATGGAGATCGAGGTTGACCTTATAGATCAATTGCATACCAGAACAGCAACTTTCGTTGCTATTCACACAGACGTAGATCAATTCCCACAGCGTTTCAACTAGCTAATAGTGATTGCTGCACAACAACAAGCGGCATGCATACAACTGAATCACTGTAAAAACAAGCATGACTAAAATTGTGAAGCCAATATAAATTTTACGCCTCAGCATCTCTACTGGGTCGGGCTTGATAATTTCATGTGGTGCTGCCTCTTTCTGATCACTGAGTCCTTCTTTGCGTTGGTGAATTCTCTTGTACAGCAAATTCTGGTGGGTGTGGTTGATGTCTAAGTGGTACTGAATCCGGTAGAACACTGATGAAGCTTCAATAAAAGCCACCAAATAGATGGCGGAAGCTAAGAGGGAGAAAGTGAAGGGCACCCACCAGTGTTTGCATTGGAGGGATGAAGGGCGGTGTGTGATTGCAATGAAAATTAGGCCTACGAAGAAGGAGTATGAGATGGTCAAATTCTGAGCTCTTGTTTGGTGGTAATGGACTCTCTTCTGTTGCCTCTCGTTGATCCTGCTCAGCTCCTTTAAGCTTTCATTGAGATCGTCCTCTGATTCCATATTGTGGCATGTAAATCAGGATCTTCAGTTGTTGTTTATGAAGTAGACGAGTAGAAGCCTTCATGAAAGAACTCCCCGTGAAGGTCAACGGTAGATATTTACAACTGCTAGTGCAATGAAATTTCAGATCTCTTTCTGCGAAGGTATCGTAATTAAATTTGAAAAAAAAAAAAAAAAAAACGAAACGCGGTTTTACTTTCGAAGTATCGTGGAAGCCACGAGTTGATTATGATTCAAGATTTCATTTATGGTTAAATTTCAATCAAGGAAATGTACAAAATCGATACGATAATAACTAGGCAAAAAAGTTTATACTTGCGAAAAAATTAGTTGAGATATTAAACTAAAAATTGTACTCCTATGAAGAAAAAAAAAATCGTAATAAAAAACAAGGCTTATTTTTTGTATATATGGAAAGGGTCAAACTTCAAAATTCAGAACAAAATGAAAAACATTTGGTTGAGCAGCAAATTTTTAAGCTCGGGTAAGCCCCTCAGTAAAATTCAAACTCAAGGTCAACCCTCAATAAAATATAAATTCAATTAATTATTATTTTTTAGAACAAAAACATAATATTTCATTAATTTTATTATTTCTAGAATAAATACAATCTTTTTCATGAATGAATAAGTATAACCAAAATTAGTTGGTTAAAGTAAAAGTGAACTGCAACCCTAAGCAGATTTTACTTACTGTTTTATGTGATTTTTGTCAACAAAAATAAATTAAAATTGACAGAATATGTTTCTTGATCTCAATTCGGGTAGTAAAAGCAATTCCTCTTAGTGAGTTCTAAAAACAAAGTGTGTGTATCAATAAAAAAGAGTGACAAACAATGCTCAAATAATGTGAGAAATAAGTAGCAATTTTATAGCAAAGTAAATATATGTACAATGAAAATGTAAAGTACTAATTCTATAAAATGAAATGAAATAAAAGAAAGGTAAGAAGAATTGCTCAATTGACTCGTAAATCTTGTTTATCATGGTGACTTTGGATGAGTATGAGTGTTTGAGCAAAAATTCCAATCTTTATTACATTGATCAAACTCCTATTTATAGAAAACTTGAGTTTAGGTCATGGTGAACACATGTCTTCGATGGTTACTAGTGTTAGGAAGCCACGTGTTTCGACAATTATCTTCAACACCTATCATCTTGCATCCATTGCCACGCGTCCCCCTCCATCACTTCTGCTCTGCTAGGTAACTGCTTACCAAGTTGATGTATATTTGTCGAATCCTCTATTTTTTTCTAATTGAAAATCTTCTAAGTGTCTTGCTATAAAGGTTCGACCATAAAATTTTAGCGACACAACGTCAACGTCAATCATCGCGCATCTGCTTTCGATTGTTTATGACATTTCCACATGGACACCCATGCTACATACCCGACATTTTTCTCTTCCTGTCAATCGACCTCACTGCCTATGCCATCTTGTTATATGTCGACAAGTTGTGATATCGACATATAATATTTATATTTTATATATAACACTTACAATATCAAAAATTTCTAATACTAAATGTATTATTTTAGAGAGAATTTTACCTAATTATCTGAGTCTATCTAGGATTTGTGATGTATTTGGTTGGAGTGATTTTGGAAGGAAGTAAAGATAGGGGAAAGAAATAGAAAAGAAAGAGACATATTTCTTTTGTTTGGTTGTAGAGAAAAATTAGAAAAGAAAGATTAAACAATGCACAAAAGTACATGGGTCCCATATAAATACTGCACATTTTTTTTTGCCACTATCAGGGCAAAAATTCGTGGAATAAAGGATGGGATTTTTCATTTTCCCATCTTCCCCTTCTTCGCTACCGAAAGAGACGAGAAAGGAGAGGAGATTATTAAGAAGAGGAAGGCGTTAGGGTGCACAACATTATTAAAGGTGTTGCATAGTTTTTCCTCTTTTTTTTGTGCAAATTAATATTTTTAAAAATTTCATCTAAACAATTTTAATTCCTCTATCAGAATATTATTAAAAATAAATACAAAAAAATATCAAAAGTATAAGCTATGTAAAATTTTAAAATTTCTTGATTATCAATATTTTATTCTAAATAGTTCATATAAGTTTTGATTTTTTTTTTTGTGCTATGTTAAAAGTTTAACTAATAGCTAAATAATATTTTTAGTATTGTTTAGTTGGTAAAATATATTTTTAAGTAATATTTTTGAAATATTAGATTAACTAAAAATATTAGTTATATTTTAAATAATTTTAAATAATTTATTTTTATTAATATTAGTTTAATTTAATAGGTTGATATTATTTTAAACTATTAAATTAAAAATAGTGAAATTTTAATTTGATATTAATTAATATAATTATTAAATATAAATTAAAAATGTAGACATGAATGCTTTTGTGTAGAAATAGAAAGTCAATTTTTTTATATTTATTTACATTATTTTGATAAATAAATTTATGATAAAATTGCATTAACTTTTATATTTCGATTTATTATTTTATCGGACTCTATAGTTATAGTTGAAATATCTTTTATAATAAGGATAAATTTATCATTTAATAGCATGATTTTTTTTTTTACTTTTTCACATAAACAAACAAAAAAAAATAATTTTTTTGTCTATTTCCTCTTCTCTCATTTTCCTTTCATCAAAACATATTTATAGAGAATACAAATCCACTCAATTTCTTTCCACTCGACTTCTTTCCTCTCAACTTCTTTTATTTTATTTTTCCAAACAAAGCCTTGAAGATTTTATCTACTGCTTGTAACAAGAAAAGCAGAAGGTTGTATATTTAGTAGCACGTCATAATGGACGGCTAGTTCGTATGCCTCATTACAAAAGTTTTTAGATTTGACTCCTGTAACCTTCCCTCGGGGGGCTATTATTGAATTCAAGTAATCAACTGACGAAATTATCTAGGACACACAACCTACTACCTTTGTGAGAGAATCAGAGAACTTGAACTAGATACCTGAATTTCGCTTAAAGACAACAAGAAAGTGACAAAAAGGCATCACTTCTCATTTTAGTTGAGAATTGAGATGACACTTTGTCATCTATGCAAAATCCAGTTTTAATGTAGGATAGAGCATATGAACTGAGCAAATATATAGGAATAATCTGACCGAATCCTTGTAGCATGTTTTCTACTAGAAGACAAAGCACAGATGTGCTAGTGAGATGCGTAGCAGCATGGCCTTTCAAAAGTACTGCATTACGGCTTAAAACCTGATTCCCGGATACGATTAACATGAAGAAACATAATAACGGCTTAGTTATTCCTCAGTCCCCACGTAGGATTTGATTCCTGTCTCAGATCCGATGATTACTTCAATGCATATCGGTGTTAACCTTTTTTCCGCATATTCCATGTCATCTCTATGACGGCAATGATCAACACTATTTTCTAAGCCTTTTTGCTCTAAGGAGTGCCATATTTATAATGAACAATTTCAATTGAACAGGCTGCACTACACAAGTGACTAGAGAGTAACTCATCTACCAAACTTTTAAGCAACTTTGCTAAGTTGTTATTCAAAAAGATCACACTACCTATAGATTTGTTGAGCACAGAAACTAAACTGTTTGCTCCTACTTTGTTGAGAAAATAACTCAACCCCTTTAACCACTTTATGGCTTCCAATGTGGTCATTGTACTTCCATTCCTATTTTTATCTGTGCTAATTCTAGCAGTAAGTTCAGATGCTAGTGGGATTGCCATCTACTGGGGTCAAAATGGTGATGAGGGAACCTTGAACGAAACATGTGCTTCTGAGAACTATGCATTTGTCAACATAGCTTTCCTAGCTGCATTTGGGAATGGCACAACTCCAGTTTTGAACCTTGCAGGCCATTGTAACCCCCAAAACAATGGATGTGCCATTCTGAGTTCTGATATTAAGTCATGCCAAGCCCAAAACATCAAGGTCATGCTCTCCATTGGAGGAGCTACCACTCAAAACTACACTCTTATTTCAGTTGAGGATGCTAGGCAGGTTGCAACATACTTGCGGAACAACATCTTGGGTGGACAATCTTCTTCACGGCCACTCGGGGATGCTGTTTTGGATGGAATTGATTTTGTTATAGAGGGTGGACAAGTTCAGTACTGGGATGAGCTTGCAAGGAACCTTTCAAGCTACAGCAACCAAAGCAAGAAAGTGTACTTATCTGCTGCTCCACAATGTCCTTTTCCTGATGCTTGCCTTGGAACTGCTCTCAACACAGGCCTATTTGACTATGTTTGGATTCAATTCTACAATAACGCGTTATGTCAGTACACTGAGGGCAATGTAACAGGTTTTCAAAATTACTAGGGAAAATGGACTTCGAATATCCCTGCAGCTATGATTTTCTTAGGCCTACCTGCTGCACCTGGTGCTGCTAAGAGTGGTGGCTACATCTCTCCCTCGAACCTAACTTCCGAAGTTCTTCCAATCGTCAAGAATTCAACTAAGTACGGAGGAGTTATGCTTTGGTCCAAGTACTATGATAATCTCACTAACTACAGCTCCTCCATCAAGAGTTATGTTTGATGTGTGAGTACTTTATGAGAATGCTCACTTTGACAGATTTAATAATTTTAACTTGCATAGAGCAAGCAGTATTGGTCCTTTGTGTGATTTGACAGTTTCCAATAATTGTGTGCCTCACGACATACAATGAAGTATATTGAGTATCGCCATTACTGATGTCTTATTGAATTATTTCTCCTTGTATGTCTTTCCAATTGAAAATTGCAAGTTAATTGTATCATTTCAATAATGTGAAAATTGCAACTCTGCAAGCTAATTGTATATTTGTATTATTTCAATTATTTGATTTGTCCGCCAATATTGATTTCAGGAAAACAAGTAAATAAAAAAAAATCGAGCTCCATTTGACTAGTTTTTTTTTATTGGTCTAATGAAGAACAGGTCCAAACACCACGGGACACGGCCATTAGGCTTCATGTATAGTATACCAAATAAAAACCAGACCAGTTATTAGGCTCAACATTTTGCATCCTCGTAATCTCGTGTTTAAAATCCCTAAGGACTGATCTTTATGTTATTTGGCAACTTCAATATAATTCATTGTATTCCTTACAACAATGGCGAGCGCGTTGTCTGTTGAGTAAAAATTAATACTATTATAGACAGTTCTTTTAAGATGAAATCTTGTAAAACTTGGTGATTTTTGCTTTGATGATCTAATTTCTAGATGACGCAAAAGTCCAATCCTTAGCTTGTGAATGCAGCAAGCAAACAAGTGCATGACAAGTTCAGACCAAAATTTTTCTGCTTTGCAGTTTAAACACTATCTTGGTGACATTGTGGAATTGCTACATGTGGCATGGGATGAAAGATGGCTGGTAATAGTGAATGAGCTGTACTGGTTAAACTCTCTTTTCATGGCTTTGTATACATGGTCTAAGCCTTCATCAATTAACTCTAGTACTGTCTGCGGCATTGGAGGCATATTAATGTTGGTTGACCCTTCTAGCATCCTCACCACTTCCCCCATTGTTGGTCTCATGAAAACCTCATCTTGGATGCACCAAAAGGCAACTTTCAGAGCTCTCATTAGCTCTTCTTCATCAACTGCACCATTTAGTCTTCTATCTGCTGCTTTAATTGGCAATCCATTCATCATCTCCTGCAGTAACCCAACATGATATGATCATTATTTGCCTAGTTACACTAAATCAAATTTGCCTAGGAGGTAGTCATTATGTTGAAAGATGATGCTAATGTTGACTCTACATCAATAAAAAGGCAGAAATATTAAGAACAGCAATATATGAACTATACCTTGTAAGCCCAACCAGGATAGAAGAAGTCCTCTGCATCAAAGGACATGTCAAGATTTCTCCTGCCACCAATTATCTCCAACAGAAGCATCCCATAGCTGTAAACATCGGCTTTTACGGTTATAGGGCGGTTGCTAACCCATTCTGGTGCCAAATAACCTCTGGTCCCTCTGACCATTGTTACCACATGAGAGTGCTCCCTCCCCATCAATTTGGCCAGTCCAAAATCAGACACCTTAGGACAAAAGTTTTCATCTAACAATATGTTTTCTGGTTTGATGTCGCAATGTATTATCCGATTTCTGCACTGCTCATGAAAGTATGCTATCCCTTGTGCAGTAGCTACGGCTATGTCAAAGCGAGTTGGCCAATCCAGCAGTCTATCTCGCCCTTGATATGACGAGAAGATCCATTTATCCAAGGACCCATTCTTCATGAACTCATAAACTAGAAGCCTGCCAATAAACATTTGCTTAAGCAAAAGTGTATGCTATATACCAATTGTTTAATAATTGAAAGTTGAAGTCTTATAATGATCCAAATGTAACTTCAGGCAATATCCACTAGATGACTAAAACTACTAGTCAGTAATCAGAGTCCCCAGAAGATGCTATTTTGATAGCCAACTCGGATCTTTAGACGTTAAGAAGAAAACTATATAAATTGACTGTCAAGAACAAGAAACAATGCATACCTGTGTGATCCCTCCGAGCAATAGCCGCATAGGCGAACCAAATTCATATGGTGCATTGATCCAATGGTGTTTACTTCAGTTATGAATTCTTTCTCTCCATGGGGCAAAACCCTATCAAGTTTCTTCACTGCAATTAGGGTACCATCTCCCAGGCTTCCTTTATACACACTCCCAAATCCACCTGCAAAATATGTACAGTTTTAGCAACAATTGAAAATAAATCAAAACTCCTCTGCATGTAACTTCTCCTTTGCTTTAACATTTAAAATAGGACAAACTTACCTGTTCCTAGCAGCTGAGAAAAGTTGCACGTCCTGATTTGCATATCGCGGTAAGTGAAATTCATTGGAGCACCTGATAAGATCAAGGAACTTTCCATCTCTCTTTTCAAAATTCTTTTTCTGTGAACACTGTAATACAGTAACAAACATAGCAAAAAAATGAGAATTGTCATGGTCAGAACAATGGGAATAATCACAGCCTTCTGCTTGGCACTCCCCAACCCATCAGAAGGGCTATTGGACCCTCCAACTTGGCCATATGGTGTCATTGAGCCATTTGCTCTGACCTTCACAAACAAAGTTGAGCTGGTATCCTCAAAACCACCAAAATCCAAGCTCCTCAACACCCAGCAGTATGGGCTCTCCTCATTTAGCCCATAGACAGATGCAACACAGTCACAATCTGACAAGCAAGCATCCCCACATTTTGATACTGAAGCAACATCACTATAGTTAGCTATCACTGAAAATTCTGAAAAATAATAATTGGTTTGCTGCACCACTGAAATCCTAAACTGGGAAGTCTGGTTTTCATGCCTGCCATTGCATTTTCCAACAAGAGATGAATTCTCATAGCACTGTCCGTCCCTGCCAGCTTTAGAAGTTCCTGGCAAGCAAGTGCAAGAGGCATTTGTCTTACGTCTATCCAAATTACAAACCCCATTGCCACAAATCCCAGCAATATCACATGGATTTGAAACTGCAGCCCACTGTGGCACCCACTGTCTTGACCCGTTTACATCATCATCCCAACGGTACAAACGCAAGTTGCCATTCTTTTCCAGTGTCAGTCTTCGAAGAACAGTTAATGGCATAGATTGGTGAATTGCAGAAGACAAGCCTGCATCATCATCATCATTCTTATACACATAAACTGCTCCATCAGAAGACTCCCCATAGACAATTCCAAAGCTTCCCGCTTGGTCTAAAACTGCTATAACTTCTCCTGTCACATTGGAGATATCAGGACCTTGCCAGTAGGAATAGTTGGTGTATGATTCATCTGAAGCCTGGTAAGTTTCTGGAAGATTGTAAGTCAAGGCAAGGCTTAAGGAAGTAGGCTGTTGAAGCATTTTGAGAGCATAGTAGCCACCATGAGAGGAAGACTTTGATGATGTTAACTCTGAAGAAACCGTCAGGGGCTGGTTGGGGAGGAGTGTGTCAGATGGTTGAGAAAAGCTCTGCCACACAGGGTTGTTTCTGCTGTTGTGGAGGATGAAGTTGCCAGATTCTGCCATGACTGCTGCTTCTACACCAGCACCTGAGGTGTTTGTGGCCCATATGGTGATGTCTCCATCCATGAGAACGAGGCTTCCACTGGTGTCAAGCTCCAGGATTGCATCTTGAGATACAGGAGAGTCTCTATTTGGATTGAGAAAGAAAATGAAATATGTTGGCAACTTGGCATAGAGAGGGAGAGAAGATCATAACCTGCAAAAGCTTTTGTAAAGACTAAAGACTAGATGGAGATATGATTTATGACTTTCTCTTTGTTTAAGTCAAAAACCAGAACTAGCCATCTAATCTCCATTACCTTCCCTTTAACCATGTAACTACCTTTTTTTATCTATACGATTTTGTAAAATTAGTTGTCAATAACTAAATCATAGCACTATAAAAGTAGAACTTTATGCTTTCATATATATCTTTAATGACAAACCCAAATGATACTATTATTTGGTGTGAAAGCTGACTCAAGGCTATACTTATAGGTATAATAAAAAATATTACATGTTTGATCCCTCTCAATTGTACTCACTTTTATTTTGGTCCCTAATTAGGGATATTTTGTTCTTTTTCGGTTCTTCATTGATGTATTCATTTTTTATTTGGTCTCTTATAATTGTATTAGTCTTTTGTGAGGCCATGATGTATTGTTATAAGTATGGCCTATTTGAAATGTCTATAAGACTAATTCTCAATCCATTCCAAGAGAAGAATTATGTTGCCGCTCCATAAGAGTTATTTCTGTAAGATTTGAACTCGCATCCTCCTCTGGACCGTTAAGATTGCAATCTCCTCTCATATGTGTTTATCGTAAATTGAGCGATGCGACATAGCACGAAAATCTTCAGTGTGAAAAGTGACGAACAGTAGTGATATGTTATAAATGGATGCTTGGCGGAAATTGTGGGAAGGGTGGGTTAAGAAAAAACTACCAATAGTTATATGACACATATTTTCGTATCAGTTTCGTATTCATCGGTATTTCTCTTTTAATTTTGGTCTCACAATTATATTTCATTTTATGGCACGTCGCAATTATATTCACTTTCATTTTGGTCACTACCTTCTTTCACTTATGCATAACTAACTGGATAGAAGAAGGTACAATTTTTCTTTTATTCCTTAACCACAAAGGCCAACAAGACAGTAAAATATTGTCACATGCACACTTTACTTTTGACAAACATTCGTTGAATAATAATAATAATAATAATAATAATAATAATCAATTCAGTTCAGTTAAAAAGTGAATGATGGAACAAAAACTAATGTCAACGAGAGTAGTGGCAGAAGAAGTACCTATTAGGTGACCAAATTAGAGTTCGATCTCCTGGAAGCTTTGCAAACCAAATGGCCACCTGAAATAATCGATTATCATTCTCTGCTGGTGTGAAACCCAAAGCAAAAGTGCCATTATCAGAAACCCATGTTTGGCCCTTGCTAGCCAGCAACCTCGACCCCAAACCAATTTGGCTAGAAATGCAGCCAGTGAAACACCCCAAGATCATAGTAAGAATGACCCAAGAACAAGGAAAGGATGAAGCAGCACTTGCCATGACAAGAAGCAACACTTGCATGCAAGTGTAAATAGTCTTAATACTATAATATGTTAATGAAAGAACCAAGCTTGCATGATAGTTTGGCGTGGTGTTATATATGGAGGCAACATAGTGTTTTATCTGGAGAAGAAAAACACAGGAATTAAACACGTGGTTAGTGGTGGGTGAGCTACAAAGTTTGAAAAAGGCTTGGTTCATGTGTGGTCGGCTAAGAAGATATGATTAGATATGGAGGCATGGCTTCCATTGCTTTGTGGTCTTCAAATGGAACTTCAGATCTGTGACTGACCAAAAGTGCAAGGCCATAGGTTACTGACACGTAGTAGTTGCAACTAATGATTTGCACCAACAAGAAGCTGAATGTTTTATCACAGTTCACACGTTTGAAAAATAGGGGGTTTGACACATTTTGTAACAGGTACTGAAAACGAAAGGATGGTGGCTTATTTGAGCACAGCTAGCTAGCTGATGCTCAATTGTGACAATAAAATGAGGGTAAATATTCAATTCAATCACCGGACATATAAGTCTTGCCGTGTTGTCCAAAGAAATTTAATGTTAATTTAATCTCTCTTTTTTCCCCACTAAACCACTAGTTTCCAAATTCTACTGAATTTCAATTAATCAGACTCAAACCGTGTTGATCCACTATGAAACACTCTTTTGTTTTTTTCATCCACAAATTTGAATGCGAGACATTATTTATGGAAAACAAATATTAACTCATTGAAACCAACCAAACATTGATAATCTTGTAATTATATAAATTAGTACTAATTTTATTTCTTAAAGAAAGACAAATTTCATAGTATTTTTTATAATTGATGGACTAAATTAATTACTATCAAGTGATTATTAGTTTAAATCAAGTTTCTTATATCCATTTCATGAGAAATTCTTATGTACCCATAGATAGTATGTGAACGTACTCACAACTAATAATAGAATGATATTTTAAGATAAGACTCATCAATAACTTACATTTTTATTTAAAATATCATTCTGATATTGGCTTTGAGCATAATTCACGTGGTGCTTTATGAGCACTTAAGAATTTCTCCTATTCCATCAAATTTTCAAATTAAAGAATGACAAGTGAATTTTTTTTTAGAAGAGTGTATAGTTTTAACTTTTAAGTTACTCATTTCAAAAAAATATTTACATGTTATCATTTAATTTGAAAATTAGATGAAATGGATATAAAAAAAAAAACTTAACACAAGTCTTTTCCAAAAAAAAAAGAAGAAATAATATAAGTTTTTATAAAGATTAAGACAATGTAATTTAAATTTTACGAAAACTGTAATATGTTATATGTATTCATTCAAAATTAATAGAATTAGCCATATACAATAAAAAATTACATTAGAATTTAGATAAATTTAAATATATAAAATAAAATAGTACAAAATAGTTCTCTCGTCGAAAAACCAATAAATATATCAACACACGCGGTCAAACATTCTAACTAACAAAACCTATTTAAATTTCACCTTTTGGCATTAACATTAAGACTTTATGGAATCATTGACAATCATATTACGCTAGCATTTTATTTTAGTCATATTTTCCTCACCATTTCACTTAATTATTTTTTTAGAAAATATATTAAAATGTATTAATAAAAAAATTAAATAAAATGAATATGAATACCAAAAAACTTTGAATCTAATTTTAATATATTGTTTGAATAAATTTTTATATATCCATTTAATCATATATTATTACATTAATAAAAATATCTAAAATTTTTTATTATTATTATTATTTAAAAGGTCACACAATCAATAATATATAAATAAATAATAATATAAAATTTTTTACACTGAAAAATGTATCAAAAATAATTTTAAATACTTTTGTTTACTAACATATATTAATTAGACTGAAAGGGATTTTAATCTTTTAGGTACATTATCTCAAATTTAAATTATATATAAAAATGTAATAAGAAAAACTCTTCTTACTATGCAGTCTTTGTTTAAATAAAATTAATTTTATACTTAAAGATATAATTTTTTTATACAAATATCAATTATATATTGGCATATTAATAAAACTTATTGACTCTCATATTTATTACATAAAAAATCTCACATATAGCTACATATGATTAGATAATAATATAATTTTTTTTTATGTTATTGTATATCAAAATTAATCACTAAAGATATATTAAAAGTTTTTTTTTTGGAAAAAAAGATATATTAAAAATTATTAAAACTCATACCAAAAGATATATTAAAACTTCTTTTTTCTTTTTTTTTTAATATTAGTACCACTTAGGTTTGAACATACCTAATGACTTTTATTAAAACATCCCTTTGAATATAAGAAACTGAACAAAAAGGCAAGAATTCAGACATTCAAGTGTTTAACAGCAAAATATCCAGGTTGTCGTTTAACTTATCTGGATGAAGACAATGTCCCAAGATTATAATTGAAAGGTAGACGAGTTCTGTCATGCGCCCAGCTAGTTTGGGTCCAATTTGATCCGTGAATGTGTGCCATTCTAATTTCAGCGTGTGGATCAGATAAAAAGTTAGGAAGAGTATTTAAAATTATATTTGTGACTTCGGGAGAGATAAAATTTAAATCGTTGAAGAATTTAATTTAAATGTTAGTTAATAGAAATAATAGAAAGTACTAATTTATATAAATAATTATCTATTATAATGAGGGATTTACCATAATTTCTCACTTTTCCTTATTTCTATTAATTGACAGTGTAAAATAATTTTACAACATCAATACATACCAACTAAACTCTTTTTGAATTGGATTTTCACCTATAATTTAATTTAAACATGATATATGAATCATTTAAACATTCTTGGTATTGGGCTAAACTAATCATCATCAACCTTCCCTCAGACTTTTTTACTCTTTTAAAATAAAAAAATATTATTTACGTATATACACCGTTTTAACATTATTTTTGAAAATATCCTCTTTTTTTGGATCATGGATAAATTAATTTATATTGTATCAATTTATCAACGATTACCAATACAATAAAATCAATGTAAGCTGAATTGATTTATACACTGCTTACAGAGTATAAATTTGATTTATTTATAATAAAATAAAATTTATAAATTATTTATTTTATTAATTTAGAATTAGAATAAGATAATTAATAATTTTGATTAATAAATTTTTATAATGATAATTAATTAAAAAATTGTAAATAATTTTTTTAATTTAATTATTATTAATTTTAATATTTTAGTCTCAATATTATTTTTTAGTGAAAAATTTAAATATTTGAATTATCATTAAATTAGCTTAAAATATATTTACGTGATATGAACTTTTGGCATGTATTATAGAATTACATACTATCTTAGAAAAAAAATCACCAATAACTTAATCAATATAATATAATTTAATGGTATATAATTTATAAAAATGATAAAATATATATATATATAATATTTTTTTAATTAATATTATGCAATATTATTATAAACAAAGTATATAAATTTTATTTTATTATAAAGAAATTAAATTTATACACAATATATAAATCGATCGATTTATATATTGTGTATAAATTTAATTTATTTATAATAAAATAAAATTTATAAGTTATTTATTTTATTAATTTAAAATTAGAATAAAATAATTAATAATTTAAATTAATAAATTTTTTATAATGATAATTAATTAAAAAATTATAAATAATTTTTTAATTTAATTATTATTAATTTTAAGATTTTAGTCACAATATTATTTTTTAGTAAAAAGATTTAGATATTTGTGTTACCATTAAATTAGCTTAGAATACATTTATGTGATGTAGATTTTTGGTATGTATTACAGCATTGCATAATTCAAGTAATGCACTCTAGAATATTGCTTTATACCAGGGGTTGTATATTAATAAGGAGCCAATTAACTGGAGTATTTTGAAAGCAATTATATACTTAACTTATGTTGAGCTTAGATCCAATTAAACTCTTATTGGAATGTGAACAATGTTATAGTCAAATAAAAAAATTTAGGCTATAATAAAAGCACATAAAAATTAATAATACAAATTATATAAAAAATTCATACAAAAATAAAAAAAATAGCCAAAACACCTTTAAATAGCATTTTTTGATACTAGAAATGATACCAATAAGTTAATTTATGCAGTTCAATGAACAGTACATTACTCAAATTATGCAGTGCTATAATGTATACCAAAATCTACATTACACAAATATATCCTAAGCTAATTTAATAGTAACACAAATATCTAAATTTTTTCACTAAAAAATAATATTGAGACTAAAATATTAAAATTAATAATAATTAAATTAAAAAATTATTTACAATTTTTTAATTAATTATCATTATAAAAAATTTGTTAACTTAAATTATTAATTATTTTATTTTAATTTTAAATTAATAAAATAAATAATTTATAAAATTTATTTTATTATAAACAAATTGAATTTATACACAATATATAAATCGATTTGAATTCAATCGATTTATACACTATGTTTTGATTTAATTTATTTATAATAAAATAAAATTTATATACTTTATTTATAATAATATTACATAACATTAATTAAAAAGAATACTATATATATATTTTATTATTTTTATAAATTATATACTTTTAAATTATATCATATCAAGTAAATTATTGATGATTTTTTTTTTTTAAGATAGTATATAATTCTGTAATGCATGCCAAAAGCTCATATCACATAAATATATCCTAAACTAATTTAATGGTAACTCAAATATCTAAATTTTTTCTTTAAAAAATAATATTGAGACTAAAATATTAAAATTAATGATAATTAAATTAAAAAAATTATTTACAATTTTTTAATTAATTATTATTATAAAAATTTATTAATCAAAATTATTAATTATCTTATTTTAATTCTAAATTAATAAAATAAATAATTTATAAATTTTATTTTATTATAAATAAATCAAATTTATATACTATAAACGGTATATAAATCGATTTGAGTTACATCGATTTATATACTATTCATTTGAATAGTACATATTTGAATAGTATATAAATCGATTCAGTTTATATCAATTTTATTGTATTAGTAATTATTGATAAATTGATACAATATAAATTGATTTATTCATGATCTAAAAAAGAGGATATTTTCAAAAATAAAGTTGAAACGATGTATATATGTAAATAATATTTTTTTTTTATTTTAAAAGAGTAAAAAAGCCCTTCCCCTCTCCCCTCCTTCTTTCTGCCCTCTCTTCCCTGCCCCACACACCCTGCACCACCTCTTTCTTACTATTGGGCACAATCTTCTTCTTTAAACGCTCTGAAATTTATCCACCACTTATACAAGCAAAAGACCGCAACAACAATAACATGACTGATAGTACTAATAATGAAATTATAATAAAAAGGAATAGATATTTAATCCTAGAATGCCTTTAAGAAGAACCCAAGTAACCCATAGTTCCATACCCATCTCTATCAATTATCAAACAATAGAGCATGTATCTTTACCAAAGAAAATCTAACCAAACAAAATGTGCAGGGAAGAGGCGAAGTCACCTAGTTCGCAATGGTAGGCCGCCACTGCTTCCTGGTGAGGCGCCGGCTATCGCTTATCCCTCGTGACGTCACCCCGTCAGTCGCACTGTCATTGCTGGTTAAGTGGTAGTCATCTGCCATTGCACCGTCTTGCCATTTTGCAAGAGAAAGAAAAGGGAGGGGGCTGTGGCGCCACTGTAGGGCCGAATGGCAAGGCGGTGCCTGTTGATAGATTTGAACGTTTAGTATTGTCCGGCTCAGTTGCTTCTTGAGTTTGTACTAATCATGGGCCAATTCAGTATTTTTCACAACTTTCAAAATTATAATAAGACTCCCCATTTCTTTAATAGCATGTTTGGGAGCTTGTATGAGTCAATTCAGTAATTTTTTATTTTTTTGTTAAAATAATTTTTAGAAAAATTATTAAATATAAATTATTTTATCTTAAAATTAATTTTATTTAAATTAATTCCATAAAATTAATTCTTTTTAAAATTAATTTTATAAAAATAAAATCAAACACACTATAACTTTCCCACTATTTGCCTAGGACCAAAATATTCCCAAACTCAACCCGGCCCACCGTAGACTTCGCCTTGAAAAGTAGTATCATAACTCTGCAGCCACGTGACACTAAAGACAATTTTGCACGGCAAAATTCCTGCCGTAACCATATGATTTGGTTACAATTATCTATAATAATTAATGAGTGTAATTAATATATATTAATAATATAAAATAATTTTATATTATCAATTAATAAAAATAAATAAAAATAAAAAATTATAATAAATTTTTTATTATAATAAATAATTATTTATATAAATTAATATTTTTTATTATTTTTATTAATTAATAATATAAAATAATTTTATATTCTCAATACATTTAAATTAAATCTATAATTAATTATTAATTATTATAGTTCAAAGAAAATTTGAAAACGTAAGCTCAATTCACGGTTAGCGCTAGGCAGCTGATGTCATCCCCAGCCACAACACAACACAACACAACACAACAACACAGCACAGCACAACTAGCACATAACACACTTGCCACTTGGGTTGGGTTGGGTTGGGTTGGGTTGGCTCTTTTCATTTTCATCTTCATCTTCATCCTCATTCGTGGAAGCTACAATCCCAGTTCCAATGTAGACCGTGGTGCCCATTGTTTTGTGATCTTTGCGGCGTAGTGGAAGGAACATTCGTTG
This sequence comes from Pterocarpus santalinus, assembly GCA_031439595.1. Taxonomy (NCBI): domain Eukaryota; kingdom Viridiplantae; phylum Streptophyta; class Magnoliopsida; order Fabales; family Fabaceae; genus Pterocarpus; species Pterocarpus santalinus. The sequence goes on from CM062526.1 coordinate 54,019,077, forward strand.
GCAATTCATTCAGCAGTAATTGGCGTTGCAGCGGCTAATAGTTATGTCCTCCGCCGGCACCATCTCTTCCTTTCCTTTCTCTCTCTCTCCCCGCTGCCATAACTCTAGGGTTTCCCTTCTCAATCCAACCCCCTCTCCCGTTCCATTCAAATCATCCACCTTTCCCAAAAACGTAATCCCCCCTCTCTCTATGTGTGCATACTTGCATGCCCATTTGTTCAAGTTTGGATTTTGAGAAAAAATTGTGATCAAAATTGCTTCTTTTTTCTTTCTTTGAATTTGTGTAATAGCTTAATTGGTTTTCTTTTTTATTTTTGTTATTAAGATATTTGATTTTTAATGATTGGATTGACAGGTGGTGAAACGGGTAGTTGGTGTATGAAAATGGTTTGCTTTTTTTTTTTGTTTTTATTGGTACCTATTATTCTGACTTGAATCATTTCTCCATTGTAGAAGTGGAGACTTTTGTGTTTTAGGCGTGAAAACATTCCATCTGAAAATAATGGCTCTGAATTCAAAGAATATAAATTGTCAGAAGATTTGGAGAAGCCTAAAGGTGACAAGTCCGAAGACCTCAAGAAAGATTGGCTTGCAACTCTCCATACGGTATTGGTTTCATTCATTTGTTTTAGTCATGTTTCATGGATATAATTTTCAGTGTATGCAAGTAAATTACTCATTTGCTATCTCTTATATTCTATCTTTTGCTTAAATATTTGAAGTTGTCGAGCTTAGTAAGTACTGATTTATTAGATTCTATATATCTTGCTCATATCGGGACTGTGTTCATACTGTTTTAACGTGCACAACCCATTGGCAATTTGGCACCTTGTAAGAGTACTGTAAAGTCTTAAACGACTTTTATGGCTTGCCTTTAGTTTCCGTTTCATGGATGAAATACAGCTAAATTTATTGTTAAGTCTATCATTGATTAAGAAAGAATGAAACATAAACTCTCTTAAATGGCATACAAGGGTAAGTGTGTTACACCACACAATCTTAAGAATTGATCAGTCTAACCCAATTATAAATTCTCAACAAATATGTGTCAAATGAAAACTTTGGAAGATATTGAACTATTTTCTTCCACGAAAAGGGTTGGTATGTCAGTATGCTACTTCAGTTCATTAAGTGAGATCATTGACCCAATTACTCTTAGATTTAAAGTTCCAATAGAAAAATTGCTTAACTTCCTATTACAGTATGCATAGCAAGGAAGTAGTCAAGTAGTCATGGAAAGAAATATGCTCGAATTAGCTGACAATAGGTCATCATCTTCTGAGGCCTTCCCCATTGTTTGTGCCCATTTTATCACTGGCATACCCATCCTTCAATCTTCTTGACAATATTGATGTGTCATTCTGATTTAATTGTGTAGAGTGACTTGAAGAACATGGAATTGTCTGTGTTCACTTCCCATTCCAGATTAGCAATTGAGTTCCAAATGAAAAATGTTAGGGTTTGGTTTGTTTTCTGTTTTCTGTTTGCTGTCTTCATTTTCAGTTGTTATGTTTTTAATATTAATTACAGGAATACACCTTGCTTTTATTCTGTGTTTTATTTTCAAGATTTTGAAAAGGAAATAGTGAAAACAAAATCTTGTTTTCACTATTTTCTTCACAAAAACACATCGTAAAACAAGAAATAGAATGAAAATAAGGTAGCATTTTTGCAATTATCAATGAAAATATATCAACATGAAATGAAAATGGAAAACAAATCAAACACTCCCTTATTGTGTTTCTCATGTTGTAGGTTCTCTTCTTAGTTTTGAATTCATGCACTGAAAGTCATGTTTTCAATTATGAAAAGATTGGATAATGATAATGTGCATGAAACAACTCATTTTGGTTCTTCCTTTTTCAACTTTGCACTTCAAGTTGTTAGCAAAAAGGGGTGAAAAAAACTTTATGTGTTGTATATGTAGTCGTATGAGCGTGAGTTGATAATTTTAGAAGGGAAATATTGACAGCAGTAGTATGTAAAATAGGTCTAGATTCATTGTATAGTCTAGCCAAATCATGTATAGTAATCAGAAACTATATAAATTATGTTTTCTTTTTTGACAAAAGAGAAACTATATTAATTATGTTAACTCTACATATTCAGCCTCTGTTTCCCTCTCTCTCTCTCTCTCTCTCTCTCTCTCTCTCTCTCTCTCTTTCTTAACATGGTATTATAGCCTTTCTATGGGAAAAAAATATTGTCAGAGCCTACAATTAACTTGCATGTATTTCAAACCATTAGATTAAAACAATTAAAGGACCCAAATTTTGTGTTAGATTTTTATAGATTTCGTTACTGGATGTGTCATTTTTGCTAATATTTATCAGTTTCTGCATTCTGGTTCTTTCTATTGATTTGAGTTGCTCTAAAAAGAAATTCTAACATTATCAAAGTATCAAAAATCAATCTACTTTAAAATGTTCACTATATGCCTTCGAACTATACTATGTTAAACAATGCAAACATCTTTAGGGAGCCTCAGGAATAGTTATCTTTTTATTTTTTTGGTGGATAAAAAGTGAAAGTAATGTTTTAAACATTCAGGCCATAACTACCATTGTTGATGTCGAACCTTGGACAGTTCCTTGGACAGCAAAGACAATTGTTCAGGTAAAGTATAATTTTTATTTTTTTTTTTAAAATCAGTTAGATACCATTATCAATATTATATATGCTTAGAGTATGTTTGGTATGCTAGAATGAGGATCCATTCCATTCCTGCCTATTTCAATAGGAATATACCTATGGTACAGGAAAAGGCATGAAATAGCTATTCCATCATTGGTCCTGGTTCCACACAACCAGGAATGCATATTCCTCCTTCTTCTGGGAGGAATGAGGATTCATGGCTGGCTCCCGAGAATGTGATAATTTATTGCTTGACAAATTCACGCTAATTTTTTTGGCAAAATGATTAAAGTTATCCCTTCATCTTAGATGCAAATAATAATCTATGGTTAAAAAATAATGTTATATTGACCTTACCGGTCTCAATATTAAAAATTGATACTAAATAAATAAATTAGTCTTATATATCAAAAATATTACCAGAGCTTTCTTCTTTTGATACATTATCATCTTAATTTGGAATGAAAACCCTTTTTTTTAAAAATTAAACAATCATATAATCGCGTTCTTATCTTTTTCTAATTCAAGTGTAAAAATAGTTATATTTCTTTGGTAATTATAACAGCTGATTTTATAGGGCTTATTTGCATCATTTGATTACAATTCTAATTCTATTCTATGTACCAACATAAAATATTAAATCATGATGCTACAAAGCACTAGAATAGGAATGATTGTTTGATTCCATTCTAATTCCCTTATCCACTCCTACTCCGAATTCTGAAAAGAAATTATTCTCCGTATAAGACATACTCTTAGATTTTATAATTGATGTCATCACATCTAGAAGAGCAAACTAAGTTGGATTCTGCAGGTTATGCTTCTCTGGATTGCCTCATTTTGGTTTGTAGGATCTTGGATAGTTCCATTTTTGGCTTCCACAGCAGGGTTTAGAAAGGAGTCTCTTACATACAGAGGGCAAGCATTGTACAGCCTGTTGACTGATGTTGCTGAAGGTGTGGTCGGGATAGCAATACTTCATCGTTGCCTTGCACAGTTCAAACCACTTTCATCCGACTGGTTTAAATTTGAACTCAGGGGCAAGTGGCTGTTTGATGTCACTGTAGGCTGCCTCATGTTCCCCCTTATCAATCAGCTGTCACAGGTGAACCTAAATTTGTTACCTGTCCTTCAATCTAGTCCAGTTACCGTCTCAAGCGTAGAGCAATCAATTGTAGCGCGAGACCCTGTGGCAATGGCCCTTTATGCAATGGTTGTCTCAGTTTGTGCCCCAATATGGGAGGAGATTGTCTTCCGGGGTTTCCTTCTCCCATCTTTAACCAAGTACATGCCTCTATGGAGTGCCATATTAGTTAGCTCAGTAGCTTTTGCCTTGGCACATTTTAACATTCAGAGGATGCTGCCGCTTGTATTTCTTGGCATGGTGATGGGTGCTATCTTTGTACGGTCTAAGAACCTCTTTCCATCAATGTTGTTGCATAGTTTGTGGAATGTTTTTGTATTTCTGGATCTCATGAAGTAATATATTGTTTTTATATATTATCATGCTTCTGGCCTCTCCCTACTCACTGTCTCCCCAAAATGAGTTGCACCTATCCCTTTACCAAGATTTGAATTATAAATATTTTCTTAATACTACACATAGAGGATTGTGGTTGCACTACATCAGTTTACAATATTATTGCCAGTTCTTTCTATAACCAGTTTTTCCTATAAAAAAAGATATTTGCCAGTTCTAATAAATGTTTGCAGTGATAGCGCAATATGCAAAAGCATCCCTCGTTTGTAGAGCCTCAAGTGAAGGGTCTTGGCAATCTTTTTACCAAAACTGAGAGCTTGAAGTTTCAACTTTTAGAGCATCCTGTTGACTGAATTTCAAGATAACAGTAAAGTACATCTGTGAAAATGAAAATACTGAATACACAATTTGCATTATTTTGAGCAGTACAGTATCCCATAATGTACTGATAGCCTCTGCGCTCCTAAAATTCTTACAACCTCGCCCCCCAGAATGAGAGACTTAAACAGTTCAAAAATGAGTGCATGTGGTTTGCTAATAGCCACATTTTACCTGCTGCTGAGCTGGTTGTCATGATTCTCCATTGTGAAATTTATGTACAACTATACTTTATATTCTTGTAGATATAAGTTCTGTCTATTTTTATCAAAGATACCTTGCATAGTTTGGTTCCTTCGTACTTGCAGGAATGGTGTAACATTCTTTTCAGAATTAGACTGCATTAAATGAACGTTGTATTTACTAGCAAGCACCTATTGTCTTAACCGGGAACATAGGAGAGGGGACCAATTGTTTTCAAGTCACTATGCTAACATGGCTTAGTGGCTCTTGTCCCAGTAACCTTTGCGGATGTTTACTTTATCCGACAGCCGCAGGGACCCTTGTCTGCTATTTTAGATTTTCAGTACCAAAACTAATTAGTTCCTTTTTGGGATGAAAATGACATACCATTGTTACATTTAAACTTCAGAAGATTTGTGTGCAGCACCACTAAGGCTGCTAGTGGATGAAAAAGCCTGAAACTTCCTTGCCATGGGAAAGTCATCATATTTGTTCTGTAATGTTTCAGATTTACATTGAAGTCATTCAGGGACAACAATAATGCTACGCATGCCAATTGGTAAGGTTATCATGTAGTTTATCAGTTTATGCCTGCCTTTACGAAGATAACATGTCCATAGCCTTTTCTTTCCATTTTTCTTTATTGTGACTGCAATATTTGAGAAAAAAGTTTAAAAATAGTTCTTAGTAACATTATTTTTAATTTAAAAATAATTAATGAAGTGATTAAGTCTGTAATAGTTTCTCATTAACTGATAGTTTCACATTAACTACTCTATGAAGATATCTAACTAATTAAGTAGTTATTCGTTGTTAAATCATAAGTATTTTTACCAAGAATTTGTTTCTTGTTATTTTTATTTTATTTTCTGTATCCAATTGATATCATTGTTTCTTATAAATTGTCTTTGTTATCCATGCCAAATTCTCAATTACGCAATAATAGCTAGTCCTCTCTTTTTCTTGACCTCATCTTCTCGAATAAAAGTTGAATACAATTGTGCAGTACCAAAAAAAAGAAGGGTAGGATTCCATTAGAGATCTATCCTTTACTAAAAGACAGATTTACCGACACTTTTCTTTTAGATAACTTTCTGTTATGAATAATGCTTGTTGATACGGATTCTAACTTTATACTTTTGTATGAATAGCACAGGTGGAAATCATTTTCACTTTTTCCCCGTGTCTTTCCATACATAATTTCTGTCTTTCCATTATTTTAATACCAACACATAATTTTCATACCAAATTCTTAACTTATCATTAGTACAAAATAACACCACTTTTCTATTATTATTGGAGATAACTTGTCCCACTATGTACGGATTTGCCGCTGGAATAGCTCAATGGCCACGCTTGCTTATGGAACAATTACTTGATGAGTATAGTTAGCATTCTATATTTCTTGAATACGACTCTAGTTGGGTGTATGGCTAAAAACCATTGCACGACTCTAATGTCCTATGTCACACTGCCTTTTTTCTTCAGGAACCAATAATGTCGTGTGCATATAATAATGATCCAATTGAGTATGCATATCAATTGCATTTAGGACTTTCGGTTATATGCACATAATATAGTACAATGGAATATATTATAATTTAGGCTCAGACTTGCCTTGCAGGCTTGCAGCAGTTGGGATGTTATCATCAGAGTGATGAAATCACCCTTCCAAATGGATTGTATCGATCCAAATACTAATATAACACACAACAAGAAGACAACAACAAAACACTTCACGCTAAGTATAATCAATAACACCGCCCATATTGCTTTAGAACATTGGTTTATGACATAACAAATTCAAGGGATTTCAACTAATTGAAGTTTTATCTATTCAGCCCGAATAATTAGCAAAGATTCCCTATCCTTTTAATTTACTGAACAAAAAGCTTAAAAGGCATCATTCTAAAGCATTAAAAAGCTGGTTCTGCTAATTTTTTTCTAGATTCCTAATATACCACGTCTGAATAATATGCATGAACCTCCTCCACCGTTTACTTGAATGTGATTTGTTATGTAGAAGACTAAGTCCAGAAATAAACCAACTCCTTTATGAAAATTTTAAAGCAGCAAACGATTAAAAAGGAAGGCTGAAGTTAACTACTGATGAAACAAGACATTATGGGTCTGGTGGGGGACTAACATTTATGTTTCTTTTTCTTCTTTTTCCATTTCCAATTATTAAAATTCATCGTCTCTTGCCAGACAGCCACATGGCCAATTGTTGTAGAGAGATAATATATTAAGGTGTGTGTGTGTGTGTGTGTGTCTACACACACATATATAAGTTAAAGGACATGCTGCATTAGAGGAGTGCCTTTGCTAGCTATAGCCCACCACCTTGTATCCCCTTCTCTTATGCTGTCAAATTTGTCAATTTTTTCTTTTTCTTTTTTTTTAGCAGCCATGGAAACTTCCCAGCCTCTCTCTATTGAAAGCTTCTCTTATAGTTGGTTAGTCAACCTGAAGCCATCACTAGAAAGCCTAGATAGTTCCCTGAGAACTTCTCTTGATGCATCTGACGAAGTTTCCTTCATTGAGATGGACCCAAAATCTCCACCCTCTAAAAGATTCTTCAAGAACTCACAGGACTCCAAATTTGACTTCCCAATTTCACAGTCCCCTTTTGCTCTTGTTGATGCAGATGAGCTCTTTTCCAATGGTTACCTTATGCCTCTTTTTGTTGAATCTTTGAAGATGGAAGCATATGAGGCCTCAGACTCCAATCCAAGCCTACCTTCATCTTCACATGCACCAGAAAGTGTGGTTCCAAAGGGTCATTCTAGATGCCCTTCCTTAAAAAGGTGCAGAACATTATCAAGGAGAATATTTCAGAAGTATCTGAATTTCTTAAGGCCTTTGTATAGAAAATTGAGGGCTCACAAATCAGGTTCAAATACTGAAACTGTTAGTAAAAGAGCTGAGGCAGTGAAGAATAGGGGACACTATTCAGAAACCTCCCCAAGAAATAGTATAGCTTATTCTCCAGATGATTGGCGCAAGTCTTGTGATTCTGAAAGCTCAATACATGAGGCAGTTCTCCATTGCAAAAGATCCATTGGTATGCACAAGTTTAACATGGATGACAATTAAGCATCCGCTGTTCCCTCCATAGCATTGTGTAGATTTTCTGGGGTTCTAACAATGATATGTTAATTACTTCCTTTATTGCAGAAAGAAGGATTTAAGGACGCTGCATGTAGGAAGAAGGTAAAGATAAATAAGAAGATTTCAAATTTGATCAGATGTAAAAATTTTTACTCTATGAGTAACAAGAAGATGGCAATTCAATGTAGAAGCTGAAAATTTTCATTTTTCACTTCCAGTAAAAGTTTTAAACTACTTTTCAATAGGTGGCATCCATATGGTTCATTGTAATATGAACTTTTTCACTGCCAGTGTAATATGTTTAAGTTGACAATAGAATAGGAAAAAAGAAATGAAAGGAAAGAAGAAGAACAGCCACATGTGAGCTAAAGAGATGTGAGGCCAGATTATCATTAATCACTCATCTTATATCCATTCTTCTCTGCTTGAATGATAATGGAGTGATGGAATGTCACAGGAAAATAAATATGAGGCTGGCTAGGCATTATTCAAGCTTTGCACTCAAATTTGGAAGAGGAAAAAAAAAATGAATATAGTACAACTTTGTTTAGTCTAGTTAAGACTACAAATGATGATCTGCTTTCCTTTTTCTATGATGTTCTTTAACTGATTTTGGAATTAGAAATGTGTGCTAAGTGAATCATTATGTATATAAGTATATACGATGATGACATTTATAGATCATTCTCTATATTCTTGTTTATTCTTCAAATCGGATCTATGGCATACCTTGAAAAGGGAGAACGCTTTTCTTCCTTTGAATGTGAAGTAAAGAAAAAGGAAAAGTTTGATTTTCTAGTAACTTATGAAAGTGTGGAGGGTTGGAAAATTCCCTGCAAACTAGACGGTTTTGGTGAGCAAACTTTATTTACTAGTCTAGTATTGTTTCTTGCTAAGAAGCGCAAATATACAACCTTATTGTTGTGACACTAGAACAATTCTTCCATGAGGAAAGTAATTTAATTTATACATAGTGACGGAAGCAAAGGAAAAAGTTATCTCCATTTACCGGAAGAGTTATCTCATGACTATACCTGGAGCCTATTAGAACTTTTGGAACTTATATAATTTTGGAGCGTCTTTAGGTTTCTTAATTCACTCTCGATCTTGTTCATCTCTTTGCATATTTCTTTGGTTACATTTTAGTGTATGAATCGGTATGGTCTTATTTCATTTGCAAAATTGACTCTTCCGACTTGTACAAATGTATTATATCTTATGTTAAATTCTCTAATAACTTAGATCAATACTTAGTTTGTTTAAATAATTTTACACTTATTTTTCTTGAGTAAAGTTTGAGTCATATGTATAGAAAAGATTAGCGTTTAAAGGGTTTTACTCCATAGTAGTTTCATGACTCAAGTTAGATTAATTATATGTGAGTTTAAGCAGCCCTATATTTAACCTCTAATTTACCGTTGGGTAGGTACAGATTGAAATATATGATAAGCAAGTAAGCAGCATGTTACAACCGTTGGAAATTCATGTACCAAGAAAGATCGTATCCCAATTATTGATGTTTAAGTCATTACATAACAATATGTACGTTCTTGTCCGAATTTGACGCCTTGAGATAGCACAGGTGCTTGGAGTCATATACTTAACCACACCTATCTCTTTTTACAAGATAACTAATCCTTAGCTTACTAAAATTTTCGAACCTCTTGCACTTAAAAAGAGAAAAAAAAAAAAAAAAAAAAAAGATGTTCGAAGTTCGAACCTCTGTAATTCTGCAGCATCAACATTTCTGGAGTTTGCTTATCTTTCTTCTTGAATTAATCAAACAAAGGGGACAATCGCTTACACATGTCCCTTGAAAAAATGTGCAAGAATAGAACCATTTAGGTTGCAACTTGCACCCCTTATGTGAATATAACGTGAATTTTTTTCTGAGAGGATTCCCTTGTACGTCTATTTGGTATGACCTTAAAATTAGATATGAAAAATTCAAGTATGAGTTCTTTTATATAAGTCCTCATCAATTAACTGCTCATCTCTTATTTTCAAAGGAATACCAAACAAAGGGACTTATTTTGCGTGTTTACGATTTGTTGCACCAACTTTCAACTGAAATTATTTGCTAATTGTTATGCAGAGAGGGTTATTTGGGTATCAGCAATAGGTCAAATAACATAGGTATTATGTTCCATTTCTTTTCTTGGCCAGATTGTGAGCATATTGACAGGAACGCTGATTAATGTTTTATTGAGAATTTGAAATGGCCATGACAACGAATCTGCTTTGTTGTTGGCTGCTGCTACCTCAGCATTCACTCGCCGTGGAGTTTGTGACCCTCTTTATGATCTAGTTTGCAAATATATATATCTACGATTTCCGATAGTCCTGAAATCTGTGCCACGTTTGCCAACTGATTTTTACATAGTTCTCCTTTCAAAATGTATTATATTAACTTAGCAATCTTATGTATAAAAAAAACATAAATTAAAAATTATCAATCTTAATACTGGGTGCCAATCATGCACTCAGGTCGTCGACTTTTCTTCTTCTTTTATTATTATTTTTTACCAAAAAGTTCATCACCGTTTCCTTTTTGTCTTCTTGTAGAGAATTGGGCCTTAGAATCTTCCTTGAACATTGACATTGATATTCGTTATTACCTCTATCTTAAAATAATTATTCATTTTTAAAATTTTATTATTTATTTATAAATAATTGTTTATTTAAAAAATTTAAATAATATTAATTATTTTTTTTTTCAATTATATCCTTTTAAATAAAAAAGAGAGATTAAGTGAAAAAAATAATTAAAAAAATTAAATAAAGATAATTTTATAAAATATATTTAAATTTTTTTAATACTTACAATAATTTCCTTAATTTATGTGTACATTTAAAATTGGATAATTATTTTTAGGCTGAGGTAGTATTTGACAAAGCAAGAGTGAGACACGCGCTTACGAGCAAAAAAAAAGAGTGAGACACACGGTTTTGTCTTCTCTTTTTATGTGGTAGGGCACGGTTCTGTCTTCTTGAATGATAAACTCTCATATATTTTGCAGAGATTGGCTGGGATGTCCGAGTCCATGCCTTGTCTTCTAGACTTCTTGGGTCATGGAACGGTCCAGCTTCAATCATGTTCAATTTTTTGGTGCTGTTATTTTGTGAGATTAGAGCCCAGTAACATTTGAGCAAGCACGCTTTCCCCAACACATGTGATTGTATGCGAAGAGATAGCGCTATTAGTTTTTTCTTTTCTCAACAATACTGATGTTTTGGTCTCAAATTCATTACAACTCACTTATTTTTCAGAACATAAGATTGGAAGTTTCCTGCAAAATTCTGTTATTTCTATAGAAACCTTCATATATTCATTAATATACAAGCATGGCCACAGGAAAAAATTTAAAACTCCTACTAATATATTCCTCTCACATGTCTAACTGCCGAAGGTTATTACTTATTAGGAAAGATGCTCGTCATTTTCTGACTCATTTGAAGTGCTAAGGGCCATACTAACAAGTATTCACATAGATGATGAATTACCTTAACTGTTGGTGTAGTCATTGGACAAGCTTCTAAATAATTTTTTATCCCAGAGCACAAACTTCAAGTAATTTTCAACATATAGGAATATAATTTCAAGATCTTAAACGAAAAAAAAAATGCAACAGATATTCTTCATAATTTCTTGTGGTCATTGCACGCTGCATAGATTATTGCAAGAGTGTTTTGCAATGACATTGCGAATTTCTTCTGCGCTTGACAACCAGTTTTACCATGCTACATTGTTACAAATATTTTCATTCAAAAGGTCAAATGCTGTTGAATTTTAAAGCGTCAAAGAGCTAAAACTTAACCGAAATTTGTCAACCAAGTAATATTCATTGAAAATGAGTATATAATCGAAATATATTTTGTCATGAAATCATGACATGATGCTATATAAGAATGTTTTGTAGCAAAAATCTCTGTTTTATTAGGTGATTTTGGGATCATTCAAAGATTTCTAGTGGGCAGATTGAAGAGTGAAATGAAAATAAAATAAAACAATTCATAATCGGATTCCTACATGAATAAGTACAGCCAAATGAAAATTTATTAATAGACGTTGAAAACATTAATACATAATTACATAGAAGAGAGGAATTAGCTCAATTACTACCGAGGATAAAATTCACTTATCGACATTTCATTGGTAGAGAATGGTGTGGAGCGGTTAGCAGATTGGCTGGAACTTGATTCATGTGCAATTTTTGGATCCATGAATCTACCATGTGTGAAAAATGCTGGTTCTTGTGGATATGGCAATTCAAGGGAAAGATTATTAAGATATGAAACAACCGTTGCCATTGTGGGTCTAGCGTCTGAATTTTCTTGAACGCATAATAAACCAATTAGAATGCACTTCATGACTTCCACCTCAAGATAATTTTCTTTCATATTTGGATCCAATATGTTGAATGGTGTTCCATCCTCCCATTGTCTCCAAACCTGTAGCAAAATATTCAAATTTTTACACTACTTTGCATCTAAATTGATTTCCACTTACATTATACATGAACATTAGTAAAAGATTAAAGCTGTTAGTTACCCAAAAACTGAAGAAAAAGAAAATTGCAAGATTATTGCACTCACGTAACTCAAGAGGCTCTCTGCATGTGATTCATGAAATCGTGCATTCTTTTCTCCGGAAATAATTTCCAGAATCATGACTCCAAAACTAAAAATATCTGACTTTTCAGAAAATTCTCCAAACAATGCATATTCTGGAGACATATAACCACTATAAAATAAAAAAAATCAATCACAAATTAGGTAAAACCATACCATATGAAAGAGTGAGAGTTGAAAGGTTATGAATGAAAATTCAAAACTTACTATGTACCAACAATTCTGTTGGTTTCTCCTCTATCTTGATCTATTTCAACTATTCTAGCCATACCAAAATCTGAAATTTTTGGGTTCATATTTTCATCCAGTAAAATATTACTAGGTTTTAAATCACGATGTATAACTTTAAGTCGAGAATATTCATGCAAATAAAGAACTCCTAAAGCAGTTCCTCCAATAATTCTGTACCGCTCAGCCCAACTTAACTTCTGCTCTTGAGCATCTACAAAATTTTTCAAGTGATCATTAAGAAAAGTAAGTGAATTATGTTTGTTAATTATTCACTTCAATTAAATGAAGATATAATGCATTGAAAGCATATGTACATGAATCACTTTAAATAATTAAAGAGTTGAGGGTCAAAAGTGCCAAACCAAATAAAAAGTAGTCGAGGCTTCTATTCGGCAAGTATTCGTAAATAAGAATTTTTTCTTGTTCTTCAAGACAGAAACCTATGAAAGCTACCAGATTTCTGTGTTGAAGCTTGGCTATCAGTAAAATCTCATTTTTAAACTCATCTGCACCTTGCCTAGAACTTGTATGAAGTCTCTTTACAGCTATATATTGTCCATCAGGAAGGATACCCTGAAAATATATATACCATTATTTATGTAGTAAAGCATGATCATAAAATAAATAAAATTTGTCACATTTTCCCACCTTGTAAACTTCTCCAAATCCTCCTTTACCAATCATGTTCTGGAGTGAAAAGTTGTTCGTAGCTGCTTCAATTATATCCAAGTCAAATTGCAGCCCCTCTAAAGTGTTACTTTCAGGACCAACTAGACCATTTGAGTTGTTAAACAAGTTACAAACTTGTTGAAGATTACCAATAAATTAATGATCATGGATTGAAATAACTTTTCTATTTTTTTTCAAGATACTTACAGTTTTCTCGCAGAATAGTCTTATAACTCTTTCTTGTTCTTTTCCTTAGTAAATAGCAGGAAAAAGTGAAGAGCATTGTCACAATAACAATGGGGACAGCAATCAAAATAATTGTTCTTGACCGGTTTTTCTTATTTTCTGCACAAAAAACCAACGTACGTATGTCAATAATAACTGTTAACGGGTCATGATAACAATAGCAGATCGTTGGCTCGCTACGCGTACAAGAAAAGAACAAAAAATATAACTAGAAAACAGAAAGATTGAAAGTACAAAAAATGATAGAAGAAAGGACAAGCATTTATGTTGGTATATTGTAATTAAAAATAAAAAACTACAGCAAGTAATTGACATTAATTGTACATTAAATATTATATAAAAATGACTTTTGGTTAGAAAGAATTAGACAGCGATGGCTATACATTAGGGCTATTTAAAGGTGCTTTACAGAGATAATGATTAATTGAATTACATTATTATCATAAGAATGTACATAGCTTTTAGAATAAAACCTCATTTTAATCCATAACAAAAATAGTGGAGGATAACTCCCTCAAAATTTAAAAGTCTAATAATAGTCGCTCATCATTAAAAAAAAAAGGATACATTAATTCCTCCGTGAATTCTTCGTTACTACACTTAATAAAGAAGCAAATGTGACATGTTAATTCTCCATTAAAAGTTCCTCTTTCATCAAAATGATATCATTAAACTCATTCAAACTTTCTCTCATTGAACTCAGAATTTGAGAACTTTGAACTCTCTTTATCTTGATTGAGTGATACGTTGAACTCGAAATTCGAAACTTGGGAGATAAGAGAAAAATAATGGTAAGTGACACATTGAACTTGAAACTCAAAACTCGAAAACTTGGTGAGAGAGAAAGAGTGTAAAACGGTATCATTTTGATGCGAGAGGAATTTTTAGCAAAGACTTAATGTGCCACATATAATTTTTCGTTAAGTGTTATAACGGTGAGTTAATGAAGGGATTAATATATCTCTTTTTTATTTAAATATTGAGAGATTGTTATTGAATTTTTAAATCCTAAAAGACTAATTTATTCCCTATAATTTTTATCAGAAACCTAAATGAAACTTTACTCTAGCTTTTATGTAGTATGCCAATGGTTATTGTAGGTGACGGCTCCATACTTTCTCATGGACATGTCTTGTGCAAGAAGGGACGCCAAAAGAGGATATGAGAAAAGTACATGTAAAATCAGATTAGCTTTTATGTAATATTTAAATGTGTGGATGGAAGAGAGTGATACCTTTTTGTACTACTAATCTTTTGTGTGGTATAAGTAGGGCAATGAACATTAAAATTAATAAAACGGTGTTTCGGTAACTATGTGTCTGCATGTCATAAACACGATTGAAACCTGAGATTACATAAATTTTCTTCAAAGAAGCGAGTTACGTGTGTCTGCATCTAAAGTGATATCAAATGACAAATGTCATGCTACGTCTTTCTTATTTCACTAGTTTAATAAACAAAGAATTGTTCTAAGATATACACTAACTTCCATAATTATTTATTGGTATAGGCGGGCATTACCGGGGTAAATACATCAGTTTGGTTTGGTTTTCAAAAAAATGAATTAAAATTGATTAAATTTAATTAAATTATTTTGATTTTAATTTATTTTTAAATTTTTTCAGCAAATCAAAACAAATCAATTCGACTATGATGTAGTTGGTTTGATTTTCATTAGGCTAATTAAAAAATAAATATTTGTATTTTTAAAAATTTTATTACTTATGGCAGCTAATAATAATACGAGACTTAATTATGAGATTCTTAACGAGTTTAATAGCTCTATATTGATAATATAAAAGAGCTTTATATTGTTACTTTATCAAATATTTATATTTGTAAGATTTTTAATATAATAAATGATTAGATCAAACACTTTTGCTAATATGACAATATATGGTTGGATATTTATGTAAAACTTTTTTATACTAATAGTGTATATAAATTAAATCCATACTTAATAACAATGTTAATAAATAAATGTAGACAACAAAGATTAAAGGTGACTCTATCATTAAAAGTTTAAGTGCAAAATTTTGAAAATTTAGAAAAAAAAAATTAAAAAGAAAATTAAGTTGAGCGTTTGAGTTTCAAGTTGAAATACGTAAATATGATAAACGAATCAATAATAGTTTTAGTTTAGTCTAATTTTGACTTCAAATAACCCAATTATATAGACTAACTCAAACCAATTTAATTGATTTAATTTGAATTGTTGAGTTCATTGGAGTGAAGTGGAAAGAAACAAACCGATAAAGTCTGTTAAAATTAAGCAAATCAGTAACCCCGGCAGAGATATTGCAAAATATAGTCTGTTTGGTTTCTATTTCCATTTCTTCTTTTCATTTTTGTTTCCTGATTTTATTTATTGTTTTCACTGTTTAACGAAAAATGAAAATAGAAATCAACTAAGCCCGGAATTTCTTCTCAAGGTTCTATGATATAAACATATGATTTTGAGCTTTACCTCCGGAATCGGAGGAAGGAAGGAGTCCTCCTGCTGGTGCAGCTTTTGGTGCTGATTCAGGGGATCCATAGAAAGGGTAAATTTCAAACCGGATGATGCAGTTGGGATACATAACTCTCGCTCCCTCCCTTCCCGCACAGCACTGTGGAAGATCCCCGTTTATCGAACGATTCAAACAGCTCCTACACTCTTCAGGTGACAGGTCCGGCGTGCACTGAGCCATTGTGTAAAGCTTCTGAAACACAGGCAGAACGGCTTCACCTGTAGCAAACTTCTTGGCACCAATAGGTGCCTTCGCTGCCTCATCCGCGGTTTTGTTCAAGGTCTCAAACAACGTACGGTTGAAGCTTCCTTGGTAAATCATAGAGGTGGGGCTAACATACACCTTCATAGGTCCATTGGCCACACTGGAGAAGAAATAATTTTCCGAATACCTAACCAGGCACTGGTCGTACCATATCACTCCCTCTATGGTCGAGTTGCACCGCCCGTTTGCGAGCGTTAGTGTTGCGTTTTGGACACAATCTCCGCATTGCTGAGAGGCTATGTCACCCCTGCACATGAACATTCCGTAGACCGTGTCGGAGGAGGGGCTTTTCCCGGTGGGGATCGTGTTGTTGTAGTATTCGGTGTTGTTGGTGGCTTTGGAAGATAAGGAAGAGTAGAGGGTCCTGATCAGGTTCGCTTGGTAGGTGCTGTTGGCAGTGAAATTGTAAGGTATGCAAGAAAAGTAGAGAAAATTAGGTCCCTGTGCTTTTGTAGTTGCAAAGTTGAGGATGCTAAAGATGATGATGAAGAATAGCTTGAAGGAGGCCATGGATGGGTGTTGATGGGTTTGTTGATCTCTTGATGAGAACAAGTGTTGAAGATGGAGAGTACACTACTTTGTATTTGGAATCTTCTCCGTGGATTGTACGTTTGACATATGTGGAGTATGCACCTGTAGAAATTATTGTATAGTTGTCAGGGAAGAAATTTCTCTTGTTTTATTTTTATTTATTATATGACGAGATTTATGATAGTTAAAAAAGATTGCTTCATCTCCGCAAGTCTCTTTTAAAATTTTGTATTCCAAAATTAAGGACTACCGTCAAATAAGTTCATATATAAAAAAATTTAACTTAATTTTATTAAATAACTTAATAACTACGAAGGTATCTCACTCTCTAAATATACAAGAATTTCTCAGGCTGCATGACATTTGAGGGACGGAGGGACACGCGGAAGCAAGTAGGGATGGAAACAGGCCAGGCCTGTATAGTAACAAAATGGCCTGAGCCTGGCCTGTGGCCTATTATAGGCTTTGTTCTTGGCCTAAGCCTGCCTGTTCAACAGTTTGGCCTGGCCTGCGGCCTGTTTATGAGTATCTAAAGGCAAAGTGTTCAAACTTCAAAACCAGCCATATCTCAGTGTCTGCTTTATGCTCAAACATACCTGAGAAAATGCCAAAGAGTACACAGTACACAACAAAAGTTGCTAATATCAAATTACCAAACCTTGAATCATAGGTACTTGAGTAAAGAACCACATTAAACAACGTTTGTCAGAATAAATTAATAAAAGAAACGACTAGTGCCTAAACCAGAGGGTAGAGCAGCAGCTTCATTTTGTAATATCCATTGTATTAAATCGAAACCCATATTACTATGGACAGGATCTAAGCAGAAGAATGAAAGAAAAGAAAGCCACGGACAGGATTCATGGAGCAATAACACACAGAAGAATTATTATTAATTTTTTTTAACACAAACTCAATCATAGTAGTTTGAGGCTTTGAGACATACATAAAACAGATCCAAAACCAGCAAGACAGCAAGGATCCGATAGTGCGGCTGACTCGGCAAAGCGGTTGCGAGGCTTGCGGCGACTCGGCGGCGAGCTTGCGGCGACTCGGCGATGTGATTGTAGCCTTGCAGCAGCAGGAAGACGCGGTTGCAGAGGAGGGTGACGTGAAGCAGAGCAGGATGACGCGGTTGCAGAGCAAGGCAACGCGGAGCAGAGGAGGACAACGCGATGTGGTGGTCTTTGCAGGAGGAGACGGCAGCGTGCGGTGGTCAGCGGCGAAAAATGGAAGCCCAGCAGAATGTGGAAGCTGCGCTGCGCAGTGAAGAATGAAGGAAGGGATAAGGACGGTATGGAGTGGAGTGGAAAGAATAGGGTTTGTTTTGTTTAATTGTTTTGAATGATATTGAGATAATATGAAAATATAAAGTTATAAAATATGTATATTATGACTAAAAGAAAGTGATGGTGTAGTGGTAAGTGTAGAGTCTGTTAAAATTTTCCAGCTTAGAAAGCATGGGTTCGAACCATGCCTTATATATTTTGATAATTTATGTAATATATATATATATATATATATATATATATATATATATATCTAATCTTAACAGGCTCAGGCTGGACAGTCTTTATATTGAGCCTGGGCCTGGCCTGATAAGAAAAATAGACTTTAAAACAGGCCTGAGTATTATTCTATTTTTAAATGTGGTAGGCCAGGCCAGGCCACAGGCCGCCTGGCCTATTTCCACCCCTAGAAGCAAGTCAAAGAAGCAAGGAAGTCAAGTTTTTAATTAATCAAGTCTTTTTCGTTTCCTTCTTACTATCATATGAAATCTTTCTATATATATGGATAACATTTATTCGTTAAAAATTTAGAGAGAAATGAGGTGAAAAGAATATCAAATTTCAATTGTTCTCTTTTTTTAATTGATGTTTATTATAATTTCAAAATTTAATTTTTTATTTGTTAAAAATATTTTTATGTTTTAATCTCGTGCATGTAATGATAATAAAATTTTAATTTTATTATTTAATTTAAAAGACTTTTATGAACAAAAATAATATGAAAATAATGTAATGTTTTCATGATTAAAATAAAAATATAAAATAAACCAAACACTAACACTACCCTTAGCATGCAAATACATAAAAAGAGTTATGTTATATGAATTTTTTAATTTATTTATTTAGACACACTTTTTTTTTATAATTATTGAATAAAGGTCAAAACTTTTCAAAAGGAGAGGAGCCATACAAAAAGTAACACTTAAGGGAACCACCCACGGGGATCAAAAGAAAAGACCCCTACAGAACTAGAAAAACATCACCTAATAATTCTAGTAGAGAGACAAGCGAAAATAGAATACAAACTAGGTCATTACCCCACAAACGATCCCCACCTATTACAACACTAATTGACATTTGTAATTGTAATTTAGATAATGGTGAAATTTATTTATATAAGCGGTAAATTGACATATATATATCTTTTGTAATAGATATGGGGTAATCACATTTCATGTAGATTTCAATATTACGTAAATACAAAATCAATACATTGGTTTTACAAATAGTGTGTATTTATTCCCAATTAACATCATATTTTACATTTATATAGTTGAAATCTATACTTATAGTGATTATAATTATCATATCCTGATAGTATGTCTAAAAAATTAGTAAAAATAACCATTTTTCTTGTAAGAAAATAAAGGATGGCCTGAGGAAAAAAAAAAAAGAAAAAGATAAAAAGAAATCTCCACAAGATTGCGTTGCGTGTATTGACGTTGGACAATAACTAAGTCACAATTTAAAAGACGTCTGCATTCCATTCAGTTGATGTGATCGTGTTGTGTTGAGCTTTACAATTTGTGTTATTTTATTTCGTTAACGTTTTCTAGGTGTATTGTAAGCCACACAATTTGTGACCAAGTCAAAGAAATTATATATTCAGTAGCCAATATGTTTGTGCTTACCGTATAAACTAGTCTATATTTTTTTATTTTAAAATTATTTAATAAAAGTTATTAAATAATCCTCAAGTTAACATCATTTAGACAATTACTATAACATGAACCTTGAACTTAGTTTTATAAGAATTCAATGAAATATACAAGAGTTAATGTAAGATCAACAAATGAAACTACTTAAGTGGGAAGCAAACATTACTACATTTCTGTCTTCAATTCAACCCCACTGTCTGTTCAAAAATGACGGGGAAGAAAGGACTCACTACGCAAGAATTTCTCATATAAGTAAATGGCATTTGAGGGACGGATGGACACATCACACATGGAGGCAAGTCAAAGAAGCAGGGAAGTCAAGGTTTTTGTTGATGAAGTCTTTTTCGTCTTCTTCCTAACTCCATTTGAAAAATCTTTCAGTTTATATGGACAATATTATACGTTGAAACTAAGACAACAAATGAGGTGAAATGAATATAAAATTATAATTTGTTTCTTGTTTTGTTTTTTAATTGATATGTTTTTATTATAATTTTTAAAATGAATTTTTTTAATTTTTATGAAAATATTTTATTTTTAAATTTTGTGGAAAAATAATAAAATTTTAATTTTTATTAGTATTAAATATAAAAGACTTTTATAAGCAAAGATAATATGACAATACAGATAGAAGATATTGTTGTCATTTCATCGGTCTTTTATCACTCTTCGCATGGGGAGAAGATAATTTCTAGTGCGGGCTCAACTAAACTTGTCTTTTCCATCTCAATTTTCCACCGAAACAAATGCTGGAAAAGTAGAAAGTATTGTGGGAAATTAATGAATGGAAGAAATTGCTCTTTATCTACGAGTGACGGCGACTCGATAGGTAGGAAGGAGCTCTTTTCGACTTGAGTAGCCCGCCGCCGCTGACCGTTCTCCCACTGAAAAATTATTGTGTAGTCCTGCAGCAAGAAAAATTCTTCCTTCACAAGTTCACGTGGATCAACATATGTCTCGTACCTTTCTCATGGTCACCCCCATCAACGTCTAAATTTACCGATTTATTCCCTTTTTACTTTCAAATATTCAATTTTAACCGTTTATCTTTTTTCTCTTTTGACTCTGTTTCTTCTTTAAGTAATATTAAATAGATATATTTTTTATAAAATATTATATTAACTTATATTTAATTTATTATTAAATAAAATATAAATTTCACTTAAATTAGGTTTATACCCCATTTAATAATTGATAACGTGCGAATAAATAGAATGTCTATAAAAGATATATACATCTATATTACTCTTCTAGTCTCCTCTCACCCACCTCTATCACGAGCTTTCACTTACTATTCTGATGACCAGTAGCGGTCATGCCCAAAAAGTGGTGGGAATAATCTGCCACATGGGTTTAGTGTCTTGCCATTGGAAGAGGTGGATGAGTTTGTAGGAGATGGTGGGAAAAAGGTTGGGAAGGTTACAGAGCCCTTGAGGGAGAAGGATAATGTGGGTGATATGTAGGATTGCACCATTGCTATTGTTGGCACCGGCATCAAGGGGTGGTAGGTGGCAAAAATCGACGGCAGTTAGGTGGAGGTGGGGGAGGAAGAAGGTGGTGGTGGTAGGAGTTGGAAGTGTTAGGAGACAAGATAAATAGGTAATTTAGTCTTTTGAAAATTATTATTTTTAATTTTAAAACTTATTATATTATTTTATAATTTCATTTGATTATTATATTTTGAACCATTGAAAGACGATCATGAATAGTGGACCATGAAATGGTCTAAAAGAAGTGCTGGATTATCTTATACAGCACCTATCATTAGTCCAATAGTTTTGAAAGTTACAAAAAGTGGTGGGATCCTCATTCCTCAGCAAGTGGGTGCCTGATAAAATGGTTTAGCAATGACATCTAACATGGTCCTCCATCATTTCTGGCACTTCTGATGGTCTTGTAAAAAAAATTGCAAAAAGACCCCCATATCATTAAGGAGACTGAAACATATTTGCAAGAAGGGGTCTCACTGCTCGTAGATTACACCGGTTTGTTTTTTGCCGCTTAACATGCATATCAACTAAACTAAGACACCCTCTACAATGCAATACCAATCCAACTCTCTTAATCATTAACCATTACCATGCCTTTGCACAACTAACATGTTGCCTTATTCCTCAATGTTAAAGAAACTACATTATATTTCATCTATCACCCTAAACCAGTCATACACCATTTTCTCGATTGCCATCCTTAATCTACTATCACTAACAAGTACTGTAATTACCATAATCAATGATGCACACTTTGACGAAAAATCAAATGTTTCTAAACTCAACCACAACATTAACTTGCAAACACTACTCTTGGCCCTAAATGTCCAATAAGCCACCTAAATGCCGTCTAAAAAAATGCAACACTCAATGCCTCTTCCAAGCTCTTCCAACTTCAAGACCTCAACAGCAACCAACTTGCATGTTCATGCCCACCTTCCCCCCTCAAAAAATTAGCTGCGCTAGGGCACCCAACTCATCATCCAAGAATGGCAAAAAACAAACCTATGCAATCTAACATCAGTGAGACCCCTCCTTGCAAATATATTTTAGTCCCCTTTAATGATGTGGGGGTCTTTTTGCAATTTTTTGGACCGTGTGATGGTCTAGCTCTTTTAACTGTTAGATTTAGTTATATTGAAATTGGATGGCTTATATTTTAGCCGCCATTATTCTTTAAAATTTAATGTTCATTGTCCCAAGCATTTTAGTTTTGCAGACAAGTCCTTACCCTCTATGTTTGAGCAAAACTGGGTTACGTTCATCGCCGACAGGAGGCTATGTTATGATCCACACACAATTATTTCATCACTTCTATTTCATAATGATCTTTCCTATCACCATATATCGCCACAATACAAAGCCTCAAATTTGATGCACATAAATTTGTCCACTTTTAACATAAATCTAACATATATTCAATCTACATCAACTTTGTATGTTGTTACATGCACAATCGAATTGCAATTACAAAGTCATTAGGTCGGTGGCTATTATCATGGTTGACATATGTTTGGGACCTTTTCATGGTCTATTCTCTCAACTCCAAAATTTACTAATTTAACCCTCTTTTATTTTTTTAATTCCTCCTCTAACTACTCACCTTCTTTGTCTTCACTTGCCTTCCACTGGCATCACCGCCACCTCCACTCGTGCCTGCAAACCACCATAGCCACCACTCAAACAAACCAGCACAACAACCTTAACATAAACTGAGCAAAGACTAGATCTGGAAAAAGAAAATGACATTGAGGGAAGACTAGATTTGAAACAAAATCACCACTTCACTAGAACAGTGCCACAATATAGCCCTCTGTTTATCTCTAATTGCAACAACAAAATGAAATAGATAATATGCATTTCTGTTACAAAAACGTGAGAACAAAAACAACAAAGCATATACTAAAAGAAATAAAACTACCTCAACAAATCATCAATTTCTTGGTTTGTGCAACACGTTTGAGGCATTAGTTATATTTACTCTAGGAAAGGTCTTTAACCCCCTTGAATTTGATTGTAGGATTCATATTGCGTCATTGGTTGAGTAGCTTGAGTTTGGACTAAAGCATTGTTATTGAAGTCCTATAAGATAAACAAAACCAAGCCAGCTGTTTGAGTCCAGTAGTGAAGCTATCCATAAGTTATATATCTAGATCTAGACTTGTATGTTGAATCTCTTGATATTATAAGCTTGTCTTTAGGTGGCAATTGTGGTGGGACTTGGGAGGCAATGAGCTGACAATGTGCTGAGGAATAAGATGGTGGTAGTGGTGGCAGCAGTGGCGGCGACCTCTGACGGTGGTGGTCGTAATGGTGGTGGCCGGTGGTTGTTAGGAAGAAGGAGATGGTGGTAGTAGGTGGAGGTTGGAAAGAGGAGAGAGAAGGATTGACGGATAATTTGGTTTTTTAAAAATTATTTTTTTAAAATTTAAAAGTTATTATTTATTTTATAATTTTATATAATTATTTTATCTTTAAATCTGAACCGTTGAAATTATATCTAGCCGTCAAAATGAGTGGACCATGTCATGGTCCAAAACATGTTATGGACCATGTTATCCAGCACCCATTAGCTCATGCCCTTCATCCCCTTTCTATATTTGTGTTTTGCCACCTCTCTCTACAACGGCAAACAAGTCTTTATGCTATTCCGTATTCAGAGAGCAAAGAATTTACTAAAAACATAACATCTTAGACGTTGAAAGACTCACGATCAACATAAATCACACTATAAATGTCAAAGACTTGAATACACGATAAACTATCAAAGCAAACTCCACGCACCTTTAGCAGGATATAGGTTTCTAGCCAACCTCTCTCGCAATTAGCAACTCCCTTACTTAGGCACCTACTTCGACAGATATCTCGACGATTTGTACGCAACCGTGATGGCTTCCACCATTTGCAACTCAAACCCCAATCTTCGACTCACTTCTTTACATCCGACGATCTACTCTCTCATCGAAGGATCGTCACGCACATACCTCATCTGGGAGCCGCTTCATGTCAAAGACAACCAATACCACAAAAAATAGGCTCAAAATCAAAAGAACAACTGCTTCAATCGCTGATATTTTTGCCTTTGAGTAGGGGCCACTCAAAACCCCTGACTCCTTTTGCAAATCTAATACCTAAGGCTCTCATCTGCAAATTTTACATATCCACTTGTGGGGCTATTTTTGCAAATTTTTTGTAGGACATCACAAAGTCCCAAACATATGTTGGACCATGTTAACACGCACCCAGGAGGTGATTCATGAATGGTAATAACGTGTTAAGGAGGGTGTAGATACTTCCTCAGAGTTGTGGATAGTACTTCTGCTACTCTCACATGGCATGTCTGTGATAGCTGTTAGCTGCTCTTCGGCTTTTTCACTCATCTGCAGTAGTTTTAGAAACAATTTATCAAAATATAGTTATTTTGAAACAATGATCATCTCTGCTGTTCTTTTAGCCACAGTGGAGATGACCAAGATTTTTTTATTTGTTGTGAGTCAAATGGCGTGAAGTTACCCTGCACCAACATTGGCTGTTAGGGACTTCCTGCGAGAGACGAGAGATGGGTGCAGGGAGCGGCGCAGAGTGAAGTAGCACCATCAACGGGGGCTCGCCACATGGCAGCATGCATGGAGGTGGAGCAGAGTGAACATGCGCCACCCTCACCAGCCCACACTTGCCCTCTATTTTTTTTTTATATATATTTTCCTAGTAATATATTAATACAAATTGAGTACTTTTGTGTAGCTCAAAAATATAAAAGATATTTGGTAATCTGATATAGTTCAGCTATTCATGTGAAGGTAATTTAAAATATATTTAACATTTATAATTTTTAATTAACTTATTTTCAATTCATTCGTATAATAGTTTTGTTAATGAAATTAAATATTAGGCTTTATTTTTTAAAAAATAAACGCATGAAAAAAATTAAAACCTACTATTCAAAATTAAATATATCCTAATGTTTCTAATAAAATATTTATTTCAAATAAGATTATAAATATCATAATAAAATTTTTAAAAATTAAATTCATAAAAAGAATCACTAGAAAATGTTATAATTTTCTAAAATATATTAATAATATTTTTAAAAATTGAGTTCATTAACAAAATTAAATTATAATCTTTAAAAATAGAAATATAAATTTATAGACAAATAGAATTTTTTTTACACAATAATTTTTACAAAATTTAACTAATTATAAAAAAATTAAAGCCTAATATTTAATTCCATTAACAAAATTATTATATAAATGAATTGAAAATAAATTAATTATGAATTGAAAATAAATTAATTAAAAATTATAACTAATAAATAAATTTTAAATTACCTTCACATGAATGGCTGAACTATATAAGATCACCAAATATCTTTTATATTTTTGAACTACACAAATATACCCAATTTGTATTAATATGTCGTATAAATATGTCACTAGAAAAATATTACCAAAAAAAAAAATTGAGGGCAAGTGTGGGCTGCTGCGTTGCGGGACGCCATGTTCAATCCGCTCCACCTCCATGCACGCCGCCACATCGCGAGCCCCCGAAGGCCGCTGTCCTTCCCTTCCTCTCAAGGCACTCCTTTGTTACTGTACATGGTCGACGAAAAAGTTCGAAAGCCTACGTCAAATATGTTAACAAAATATTTATATACAGTCAATCGAGTTGTCTAAAAGCTAGGCGTGATCTGTCTCTATTTTCATTTTTCTTTTTCTCTTTCTTATGTTTCACGTCGATCTCAGGTCTTTATCCCTCAGTTCGTGAATATTTAATTTTTTTAAAAAAATGTTTTTAAAGTAAAATACATGTATAAATTTTTTTAAGGAATTGGGTAATTTTTTAAAAAATTATTTTAGGATTTATAAATTCAAAAGTAATGTTTTTAAACAAAAAAAAATCTATAAAAATTATGTCATAAAGTCGTGGCTTATTTTTTTTTATATGAGATTTATGTATAAAATTTAATGAAATATGGTATTTTAAATCAATTTATGAGAATATAAAATTTTAAAAAAATCTACTAATAATTGTGGGCTCCACAAAAAATAAAAAATAAATCCACTATTAGTACGAAATTTAGGGTTTAAAATTTATGGTTTATGGTTCTTTTGAGTTATTAAAACCGTTTGGAGGTCACCATTCATGCCCAAAAAATTATGGTTCTTTTAGTTTACTACAACTGTTTCTATTTAACTCTAAATAAATACACCTTACGAAAAAGAATTCTTTTCGAAATGCAAGAAATATGGATGCTCAAATCCATTCTAAATTAAAGAAAATTGAAAATTAATCCATTTAACTAAAAAATTGATTAAAATTGAAAAAATTACTCCCTTTATTTCAATTTATCTGTTAATTTAGATAATTTGGTATATTCTTAAATTAATATATCTGGACATAATTATATTCAGATATCTGGATATAATTATATCCAGATATATTAATTTAAGAATATATCAAATTGTCCAAATTGATAAATAAATTAAAATAAAAGGTGTATATTAACAATCTATTTATAGCTAACATAAAGAAAGTGTTACAAAATGGAGCTTACTAAATACTTATCAAATTACGTAACAATAATGAAAGCATATAGCACAAGTGATGACATTAAAATTATCAATATTTCTATCCTCTATAAAACTCTTAAAAAGAGGGTTAATTGATAGTGAAATTGGTGAGGTGGTAGGATAAAATTGATTTGATTTCCCTCCAAATTCCACCATCCATAATGGCCAATCAGAATTTATCTATTTATTTTTATTTCTTTTTTATTTTTGTTTCTTACATGTTGATAACTTTTGTTATACTTTCTTGAGGAGTTTTCTAAAAATGAATAAAACAAGTTTAATAAATCTATCTAATCAATGTCAATAACTTTTTCTTTAATTTTTATTTATGCAGTAACTCCTAATTCTTACTTGAGAAGATTCATCAAAGCTTTTATGAGAAGTTTTTATCCATTTATCTTCCAATATCTCTCTATCTACCTTTTTGTTATTGGATTATTAGTTAAAAATTTAAAGTAAATATCCTCATAAAATATATTATATTTTCTATAATAAATTGTTATATGAAATAAATTTATTGGTTTTTTTAAACCACCTATTCCTTTCATTAATTATTTTAAATTGTTTTTTATTTTATAGTTATTTTATTCTAAATATTTTTTTATGTTTTTAATTAGTCTTTAAATTATTTTACATAATCGTATCTTAATATGAAATTTATAATTTTTTGTTATACATATATTTTATATTAAAATGTCAATAATAAATAATTACATTAAATATATTATATAGCACATAATTCATAATTATGCATCGCATGATTTATAACATCATATTACATGGACAATGACAAGAAAGGCATTTTATGTTGTTTCTTCAAATGCAGTGCTAACTACTAGTGATTACTTTTGTTATATATTCAAATTAAAATATTTTTTAAGATACAAATACTTATATAGCAAAAGAAATTAGTTATAAAATGGATTTCTTACTAATATTCATACTTCAAATAGATCATATGAAACATATAAATTGAATAGGTGACACAAAACAATGACATTACATAGATATGATTTATCTACCTTACAATTATTATAAAATCTTATTAAGTTTAAATCAATAAATTATATAAATTCAGTTTTTGAACTTTAAAACTTACAACACATTCTAATTTATATCAATTTAATTTTTTAATTAGTGATTGAAATTACTATTAATTAATTTTTTTTAATCTTACAACACTCAAATTGTATCATATATATAAGATTAGATATTTGAAGCTTTAATATACAATATTATTAACTCTTTTTTATTAAAAAAGAATGTCATAAATTTAATGTCTTGAAAAGTAGGGAATGAAGAATTTTATAAATTGTTTAAGATGTACTCACATGAATTTTATAAGATCCTTAGATAATTTATGCAATTTTAATGACAAAAATAAAATTAGACATAGACTAATTTTTAAACTAATATTTATACATCAAATAAATTATACTAAATATATATTGCACAGATGATGCAAATATAAAAATTTCGCTTTGAGGTAATACTAAATATAATATCCTCCTTCTTCATAAAATATTTTGTGCATCTAATTAGTTAATTTATTGAAATATTTTAATTGATTTGTTTAAATTAATTTTGTGACAATAATTGACTGATCAGATAGTTAAATCATAGATATTTACTTTCTAATATGAGACTATAAAATTCAAATTATATTACTCTATAATAATTACCATTACAACAATACTAATACCATCAAACAGAAAAAAAAAAAAAAATCACCTCAACAACATCAAGATTGGTCATCTAAGTCTTTCAAACAAAATAATAAATGAAATGTAGAAAAAGAAAACTTGAGTTTGACAACTTGCTAATGAAGAGAAGTTTAACAACTTCACCTTAATGATTTGACTACACTAATAAGAGAATAATTAGGGGGAAGCTTCGCGACTCCAGCTCAAGTCTTTGATGACAAAATTTACTACAGTGACATAAAAATCTAGACAATGTATAGTAAAGTCAAGGAGTTGAAGAAATAAAGCGGAAAAAGAAGTATTATAGATGGAATGAGTAAATCATAAATTTAGAAAAAAAATGTAGAGAAATCACGTCACCAATGACATGAAAACTATAGAAACTAATGCTTACAATCTTTATACTAGAGGGTGAAGGGAATGAAAGGTCGAACAAGGAAAGGAAAGGAAGGCTATAAGCACCATAAGAAAAATAAACAGAGTGGGGTAGCAAAACACAAAGAGGAAGAAAAAATATAGAAAGAGAAGAAAGGAAAAAGAAAGGAGGAAAGAAGAAGCAGATAAAAAATGAAAGAGTTAGGCGTGCACACACTTTTCATCCTTACAGTAATTTTAAGATAGATGATGAAATTAATTGTGAAGTAAAATTATGATTATATTTACTCATTATAAATTATGTTATTATTTCTCATTATTATCTACTATCATAGTTTATTTTATATTCCAAATTATTTTGTTTAATAAAGTTACTCAACATTATTCTTGTTACAATTTATTCTATTTATTATCTGAAGTTATTTTATTTAATGTTCCTTTATATTTTTGCTCCTTATCATTTATCATCGTAATATATCTTATTTATCAATACAATTTATGTGATCTAATGTTAATTTATATTATTACTTGTTATTTCAGTTTTATTTTATTTATCCTTTCAAGTTAATTTATGTAATGTCCTTTTATAGTATTGCTTATTATTATTATTATTATTCATGTTATTATTATAATATTATTTTTATACTGATACATTATTTTGAGTTGTTAATTTTTATAGTAATTTCTTTAGGGTACCAATATCAACAATAAAACATTATATCTACCCATAAATAAAATTTACTATACACGAACTTGAGCTATTAAATTGTCAATACTTTTTGTTTGGACTTTTATACCTTGACTTATAAATAGTATGATGACTCTTGATTTATGGACATTATTGTGACTTTATAGTAACCCTTACAAGGACATGACCTTTATGTGCTAAATATGCCATGATGATAAAAATAGATTCATTGACCATGATAAAAAAAATTCAAAGAAATTGATAAAAATAATTTTAGATTCGGCCCCTTTAGAAATTAAAATTTAGATTTGGTAACTCTATATTTTGAGATATTTCATTAAGATATTATGTTATTTATTTTATCCAAATTTATATTATTTTAATTCTTGCGCTCTTTGTTTATTTTAAATTTATGAATTAATAACTTTTACACTTTATTTTGTTTATTGCTTAATTTTATGTTTTATTATTTAATTTATTATGAGATAAATTTATTTATATTATTTAAATTATTGTTTATTTTATTTATTTATTTATATTATTTAAGTTATTATTTATTTTATACTACTTGAATCTTTTATTTAAGTTGTATTTATTGCTTAAGTTTATACATATATATGTTTATTGTGAATTTATCCATAATAGCAAGCAAGTAATTTGAAAAGAGGTCATTTACGATTTGTCAATAATTACTAAGAAGGCAGAGAAATAAAATGTAAGATTCTTTTATATTACCTGTCTCAATTAGTGCGGCATAAAAGTCTCGCTTTGTTATCACGATATTAAGAGTAATATCAAAGAATGGGAACTCCCTAAAAGAAGAACTTCAAATATGTATAAGACAAGTAGACAAAAAAAAATGAAACTTAAAGCAAATAAATTATACTTGTCGTATTATGTATTATATAGCATATATGTCTTTTAGCATTTATTATTCATAATATTATGAAGTATGATTTGTTGGTAAGAAATATAATGATATTATGATGTGGCTTTTCATGCTAAAATACGACGGAAACCACCATAGTTTAAATGCTTTAGAACTCTTCATTGTCTATTGAGAATTTTAGATTCTTACTCTATTTCTGATAGTTTTATATTAGTCAAATAACACTCTGAAGAAATGCAAAGTCCTCTAGCTGCTAGGAACATAATGGAGTTGTAATTAAATAAATTATAATTTCTTAATTTGGCCTAAAATATTTAGCTTATGGCAAACAAAACTTTATCGCTGCTCTTGAATTCTATATTGTATCTATGCATATTAATCTCCAACTTTAAATTTTTTATGTAAAGTTGTGTCATTAGCTTTACTATAAATATGTGTTACACTAAATATATATTGTACAAGTGATGTAAATATATAAATTGCATGGCTAATAATTAATATACATTATAATTATTATAAATTAAAATCAAATTTAAAATTAAATAATTGAACTTTAAAGTTTATAATACACTTTAAAGTTATATCAATTTTGTTTTTTTAATTAGCAACTTACATTACTATTAATTACTTTTTCTAATCCTACAACACCCAATTGTAGATTTATATCATGTATTTATATTTATACTCTAGAAGACTAAATATTTGAAGTTTTAATATGAAATGTTATTTATTTTTTTATTAATAAAAACATCATAGATTTAATAGTTTGGAATACAAAGGGTGAAGAATTTTATAAGTTCTTTAAAATTAGTTCATAGATTGAAATTTTATAATATCCTTAAATAATCTAAAGAATTTTAATGACATGAAAAAAGATCAATAGATTGGTTTTTTAACTAATATTGGTATCTCAAATAGGTTATACTAAACATGTATTACACAAGTAATGTAAACATAAAAATTCTACTTTAAAGTGATACTAAATATATATCATATGGGTGATGCAAACATATAAATCGCATGAATAATAATTAATATATATTATAATTATTAGCCACTAAAATCAAATTTAAAATTAAATATTTGAACTCTAAAACTTATAGCATACTATAAAGTTATCTCAATTCAATTTTTTATTTAGCAATTTAAATTACTATTAATTAATTTTTTTATTCTATTCATAATATGAACTAAATTTTCTTAATAAAGTCTTAATGAAGCTGCTTTTATAATAAGATAGTTTTTTCATTAAAGTTTCCATTAAACATAATGTCTTTCATTAGCTAATGATAGAAAGTTTGATTTTATGATTTCTATAACTTTAATAATTTATGAAAAAATATTATTGATCAAATCTATGTACAATATATAATCATAAGTACAATAATCATATTATTGTAAACATATATAATTTTATTCAAAACTTAAATTATATAAAACAAATATAAATAATGGTTATATTTGTAAATTAATCCAATATTTTAGTCATATAAACTTTTATATATTTAAATTATATAACTTTCCCTGTGCATTGCCTCGGTAACCACACTATTATAGGGTAAAGGAGAGTTTAGATTTCGACTTAACTAAAAGCAAATGAGTTAGAAAGTTGACATTTCCAAGTTGAATAAGCAAAGCAAATGAAACTTTTCAATTACATTTGAGTAGAAAAATTATCGTATTGATTAGATTAAGTCATTTCCATCAGTATAACTAATTTACCGGGGCTCTTGCCTCTTCCAAGTAGCCAAATACAAAGGGTTAAAGAGCAACGCAGGTTTAGGCTGTTGCCTCTTCCAAACAGCCTAGGAGGTTAATTTCCTTGGTTGTACAGCTTAGATAATATGGTGTAGATTCCGCAGCACAGAATAAGCATGGAATCCTTTGTAGGATCAAAGTCAAACCACAGATAGTTCTCTCCTCTCTATTATCAGACCCATTCCAAAGAGAAATTCGTAGGTTTTGTTCGAAGAATATGAGGCTGCCCAGAGACATTTCTTAGAAACCTAAAGTCGATCTCATCATCACGATTGGGTTGATCAAAGGTCAGCTGCAATAAATTGCCAAACCAATTGACTTGTGTCCGTTTTTCCAATAAAATAAAGCAAAGAGAAAAAAGAACCGTAAAAAGTTGCATACATGAGAAATAGTTTGATTTGCATGTCAATTTGCCCAAACAGGAACATCTGGTTCGAACTTCGAAGCAAAACCAGCCCCTGCAGTAATTCAAACCCATAATTAAGAAAATACTAGTATACAATAATAAATTTTAAAAATATTATTTATTATCTATCTATATGTTTTTAATAGTTATTTTTATTTTAACAAGAAAAATATAAATAAATATTCTTTTATACAATTTGTATTTTTTTTAATATTTCCTATCACAAGATATAACAAGAAAAATGGAGGTTATAATAAAATATCAATTTTTACTAATTAACTATACAATTAAAAATAAGTGTTATGGTTAAATATTTATCATTTTAATTATAATTATTTTAAATAGTTTTAAAGTTTAAAATTTAATTATACAAATTATAGTTTATATTAAATATTCTTTATTATATGTTTATATATATTTTTAATATTATTTTAGTTAAATATAATAAAATCAAAGAGATCTTATGCATTAAAATCTAATCAAACTTAATTCCACATCCTAATACCTGATAAGTTATTTATTATTTTGATGGATACAAGTTTATAATAAATAAAATTGTATGATATACTATTTACACTAAACAACTAATAAATATTTATTATATTGACTTATCTTGTCAAGTGCCAAGTATGCACAAGAAAAACTCGACTTGAACAGACCGGTTGGACAACTAAACCGATGAACCGGCCAACTAGCCAGTCCGAGTTACTCTAAGGACAAGTCATGCAACAGAATAAGAGTAATCCAATCTGACTCGATGGTTTTTGGCTAAAATGGATGACCTGGCTTATTGGTTAAATCGGACTGGGTTATACTTTTTTTTTTTTTTTCCCTAAATGAAGAAACGTCACCTAGCTACCATTGTTGTGACCAATAACCGCCCAAACCCACCATTAACCTTTAGCCATCAAACCTTCGTTGCCAATAATCATGATCTAACACCATTCGCAGCACCGTGTTCAACTCCATCCAGCCGCCGCAATACCTGCCAGTCCGGACTTGATCCATAACCACCTTGCGAGATCAAGCCAGCCCCATGAGA
This sequence comes from Pterocarpus santalinus, assembly GCA_031439595.1. Lineage (NCBI taxonomy): Eukaryota > Viridiplantae > Streptophyta > Magnoliopsida > Fabales > Fabaceae > Pterocarpus > Pterocarpus santalinus. Next base: position 54,052,817 of record CM062526.1, read on the forward strand.
CCACCGTATCCAAATCGCACTTAGCGTCATTACCATTGCTTCCTGCTGCAACACACTGCGCATTGTTATTTCTTTTTGAACAGCCAATCCCTTAGAAAGAAAGAAAGAAAGAAGAAAGAGCTGAGAGGGCAGCGATACTGGGATTAGAAAGAATGAAGTATCGATGCAAAGAATGGTTCAATGGCTTCTGGTTTCAAAGTTCTATGGGTCTATCATTTTTGGTTTCTAAATACTGTGGGTCAACGACAACATTAGAAAAAAAAAAAAAAGGATTGGGTTGTTGGGCCTTTTTCATTAAATGGGTTTATGATGTTCTTCCATTAAGTCATTCACTTGCCACCAAGTCCAACATATAGGGTCTTTTTAGCATTTTATGGGAGTTATTAGATTAGTTTATTTTTGAACCCAACTGCTATAAAATCCTTTTTTTTTTTCAAGGATTCTCAAATCTTAAGGTTCCAAATCAAAAAATATATTAAGTGAGCCTAATTGATCTAAAAATGTGTCATTCAATTATATTTGTTTAAATTTTAATGCATATTTATATTTTTTTTTATTTATATCCGATTCAATCGGTTCAACCAGTAACCCACTGGTTGAACCAATAACCCAATAACCCAATGCCTAGGCCGAGTCAATCACCGGTTCGAGTTTAATAACTATGCTTGTCACCCTCTTTTTTTCTCAACATTTATTTTTTTGGCGCATATTGGTCAACATTGTTGTCACCCTTTTGTTAAGGCCTTTTTCTCCTTTTATAGTGGATTGGGTCTCCCTTTTTTGTCAGAAGAGGTTTAGGTCTTCTAATCATTTTTTTGGTTGAAAAGAATATTGGGCCATGGTTTGTTGAGCTATGACGCATCCGTTTTTTTTTGGGGTCATTACTTCACTTTGTCTTTGTAAATAACAAACTCTCAAATATTTTCAGGGCTTGGGTCGCCCAGGATTTCTTGGATCATGGTACGGTCTACCTTCAATCATCTGCATTTTTTTGCCTAGGTTTTTTTTTTGTCATTAGATTAGAGCCCCAATAGCACCAAATTTTTTTCTTTTAAATATTCAACGGGGCTTAAAAGCTTAAAACAAAACTACACCCTAGCCTTTTTTTTTTTTTGTTTTTTTGGGGTGGGGAGAATAATATTTATACCCAATTTTGGAATTTATTTTAAGGGGATTCAGTAATTTGTTTTTAATTTATTGGTTATGGATGAATTGTTTTTTTTTTTTTTGGCTCTTCAATCCTTAAAATGAATCCCAAAATTAAATATAAATAACATTTTTGAAATCAAAATGGGCCCGGTTAGAAACATCAGAAAAGAAAGCATGGAAAAGAAAGCAGGAACAACATCAAAGAAAGTTACACCAATACTGCAGCCATGACCCCTCTTGGCCAAAGCATCATCAAACTGATTGGCTTCGCTATAAACATGCCGAAGCTCGACAATCCAATCTCTTGCCATCAATTTTCTAATTATTGGCATAAGCTTGAATGGTGGTCCAAGTTCCTTTGCTGAAGAAGCCTCGTGACACAACGAATCAGTTTCAGCCAAAAGCCTTTGCACACTAAGCCTGAAGGCCAACTTGAGACCAATATAAGCAGCCAATAACTCTGCCATAATGTTCGCGCAACTGGGGCATCACGCAGCACATGGAGCAAGGTTTCCTCCTGGTTAAGACAAACAGGGGAAGAAGCATCAGAAGTTAGATCGCGCCTTCTCCTCTGGAAATTAGTTAATAGAGCTTCGTGAGCCACCAACCAAGTAAAAGCCCTGAGTCTTTGAGGGGTATTTAAGTCTCAACATGATCATTTCTCTCATGGTCTCCAGTGACAGCCTCTATGCTGATTTAACAGAAAAGTTAACCGAAGGATTGGGCAACCAATCGACTACGAACACGTTTTCCCCCACATGTGATTGATAGCATGAGAAGAGACACCACAATTAGTTTTGCCCCCGCGGGAGACTTCGTTTTTTTTTTTAACCGACAATACTGATATTTTGGTCTCAAATGCATTACAATTCGCTCGCTTATTTTTCAACACAGGATTGGAACTTTCCTGCAAAATTCTTCTCTTTCTACAAAAACCTTCATATGTAAATATTACCAGTAATGCATACAGCCAAAATCTTTTACTGAAATGATGATGATTGTTAAAAATAAAGTAATATAATCCACCTATTCATTCAATGATCAATAATTATGTCATAACTTTTTAAAAACTACATGTTAGCAAAGTTTATGGTTCTCTTGCATTAATCTTTTTGCTAATTTAATATCAAATGTATTGATTTTCCACTTTGAATAATTTCAAAGTTAAGAGTCATGAGATGATCAACTGTGAATGAAAATTTCACATTGTCTAAACCTCACTATCACGATGAAATAATAGTAAACTTCTCCCACAAACTTTCCTCCAAATAGAGTAAGCATAAAGCATACGAGTTGGATTCCTACATGAACAGGTGCAACCAAATGAAAAACTTTATTAATATATGTTGAAAACATTAATAGATAATTATATAGAAGAGAAATTAGCTGACTGTCGAGGATTGGTGAAAGTTACTTATCGGCATTTCATTGACAGAGAATAGTGTGGAACTCTTGGCAGATTGGCTGGAACTTGATTCATGTGCTACTTTCGGATCCATTAATAATCTACCTTGCAAGGAAAATGCTGGTTCTTGTGGATATGGCAATTCAAGCAAAAGATTATTAAGATACGAAACAACTGTTGCCATTGTGGGTCTAGCACTTGGGTTTTCATGAGCACATAACAAACCAATCTGAATGCACTTTATGACTTCTGCGTCAAGATAATTTTCTTTCATATCTGGATCCAATATGCTGAATGGTGTTCCATCCTTCCATTGTCTCCAAACCTATAGTAACACACTCAAATTTTTACACTACTCTACATTTAAACTGATTTCTGCTTACATTATATATGAACATTAGTAAAAGATTAAAGTTGCTAGTTACCTAGAAAAAAAACAAAAGAAAAACTGCAAGGTTATTGCACTCACATAATTTAAGAGGCCCTCTGCATGTGATTCATGAAAATGCGCATTCTTTTTTCCAGAAATAATTTCTAGAACCATGACTCCAAAACTAAAAACATCTGACTTTTCAGAAAATTGTCCAAACATTGCATATTCTGGAGACATATAGCCACTATAAAATAAATAAAAGGAAAAATCAATGACAAATTAGCTAAAACTATACCATATGAAGGAGTGAGAGTTGGAAGGATATGAACGAGAATTCAAAACTTACTATGTGCCAGCAATTCTGTTGGTTTCCCCTCTATCTTGATCTATTTCAACTATTCTAGCCATACCAAAATCTGAAATTTTTGGATTCATATTTTCATCAAGTAAAATATTACTGGGTTTTAGATCACGATGTATAACTTTGAGTCGAGAATATTCATGCAAATAAAGAATTCCTAAAGCAGTTCCTCCAATAATTTTGTAACGCTCAGCCCAACTTAACTTTAGCTGTTGAGCACCTGCAAAATTTTTAAAATGAACATTAAGAAAAAGTAAGTGAATCATGTTTGTTAATTAATCACTCAATTAAAATAAGATATAATGCATTGAAAGCATATATATGCATGAATCACTTTAACTAATAATTAAAGAGTTTAGGGTCAAAAGTGCCAACCAAATAAAAAGTAATCAAGGCTTCTGTTCGGCACATATTCGTAAACAAGAATTTTTTCTTGTTCTTCAAGACAGAAACCTATCAAAGCTACTAGATTTCTGTGTTGAAGCTTGGCTATCAACAAAATCTCATTCTTGAACTCATCTGCACCTTGCCTCGAACTTATACAAAGTCTCTTTACAGCTATATGTCGTCCATCAGGAAGAATGCCCTAGAATACACACACACACACACACACACACACCATTATTTATATGGTAAAGCATGATCATAAGAAAATAAAATTTGTCACATTTTCCCACCTTGTAAACTTCTCCAAATCCTCCTTTACCAATCATGTTCTCATGTGAAAAGTTGTTCGTAGCCGCTTCAATTATATCCAAGTCAAATTGCAACCCCTCTAAAGTGTTACTTTCATGACCAACTAGACCAATACGTTTGAATCACTAAACTAGTTTACGAACTTCTTGAAGATTAAAAATTAATCATTATGGGTTGAAATATCTTTTTCGTTCAAGACACTTACAGTTTTCTCTGAGAATAGCCTTGTGACTTTTTCTTGCTTTTTTCCTTAGCAAATAGTAGGAAAAAGTGAAGAGCATCATCACAATAGCAACGGGGACAGCAATCAAGATAATTGTCCGCGACTGGCTTTTCTTTTTTTCTGCATAAAAAAGCCAACGTATGTCATTCAGATGTTAATAATAACTATTAATGGATCATGATAACAATAGTAGAATTGGCTCGCTACGTACTGGAAAAGAACAAAAAAAATATAACTAGAGGAAAGAAAGGTTGTAAAGTACAAAAAATGATATATAGAAGAAAAGGCAAGCATTATGTTGGTGTATTGTATTAGAAATAAATATCTACATCAAGTAATTGAAATAATTGATTGTACATTAAAAATGATACAAGAATGATTTTCGGTTAGAAAGAATTCCACGGCAATGGCCATACAATTTTTTATAATAAAAAATTCAGATGATTTCAATATCAATTATTTCATCAAAGTTAGGGTAAAACTTTAGGACCTAAAGAACACTTATAAGAGACTTTATAAGATCATCCATCCAAAAAAGTCCTTGAGCTCAAAAAATACTTATATAGAGGACTAAAGGATCCTCAATCACATCAGCAAAGAAAATTGAATTCACATATTTGTGAGATATAAAACCGCCTCCTTCCAACTACTCCAACCCTTATTAGCAAGTATGGCCATACATTAGAGCTATTTAAAGGTGCTTTACAGAGATAATTATTAAATAAGTTACATAACTATCATAACAATGTAAATAGGTTTTATATAGTATGTCAATGGCTATTACAGGTGATGGCTCCATACTCCGTATAGACGTTTGTTGTGCAAGAAGGGACTCCAAAGAGGATATGAGAAAAGTATACGTAAAGTAGTCACGTTAGATTTATTTAATATTTAAGGAGGCGGCTTTGGGGCATGTACTTTGCAAGTTGTACGGTACACGTTGTAAAGCAACCGGTTATTGAAGGTGAAGTGGTCCTGTAGTCAGTAACTAAAGCAGTGAGAAAAAGAGTAAAATATTGAGATTGTAATAAACCGTGAAAAGAGAATAATAACCCGAGAAGTACCCCTTTGTGTCTGAAGAACCCAAATCGTGATGAAAGTTCGCATTTGAGAAGGTGAAATCGATTTTGATGCCATAGAAGAGAAGAACCCATTTCCTCTGTGTAGAGCCTGTATCCGGTCCGCGTTGATCTCAGTTGAGGTTGCGACAAGGTCGGAGGAGTGGATCTAGAACGCCAACAAGAGAAGCTGCTCGCGGAGGACTCACCGGTGGCAAAAGCAGTTTACTTTAGGAAACCGGCGTGATTCGATTGGAACTGCCTATACTGAGTGTGATGCTGTGACTTTAATATCTTGTTTTATTTTAGTTTATTTCATCATCATTGTGGCTTGTTCAGGGATGCCGAGTGTCCTGGTCCCAACTCCATGAAAAACTGAAACTAATACCATTACAGCTACATTGGCGAAATCAAATTAAACACAACAACAATTTTTTTTTTTAACGAAAAAAAGAGAAGCATCATCTAGGGTCGATTCACAAAGGGGGAAAAAAAACAAAAACAAATTAACAAAGTGATGATTGATCAGTAAGGTGGTGGTGGTCTCGCCATTGGAGCCCAAATCACATCGGACGGCGGCAAGTGAACGTTGTACATCGACATCCCACACGACTCAGCTTGGCCGTGTCCGTTCTCCACACCGTTGTCGGCCACCGGCGGCGACTGCTCCTCCCCTCCGGACACCGAGTTCGACGCCTCCTCCTTTGGTGGTAGCCTATGGTACGACGGGTTGTTGAACGAAGACACGACCACGAACACCGTCTTGGCAGCCATCAACCCGCCAACGATGTGCCCCTACGGCCCGGCGAGCGAGATGGCAAATCCACTAGGAACTGTCGCTGGCGAGGGCTGCGGGAGAAAGGTGGTAGAGACGGAGAGGATGTTGAAGCGGCCGTGAAAGATGACGGTGGCTCCAGGAGTGGCGGAGGGCTGTCGGAGCGTGATATTAGCGACGGTTCTAGAACCCGTGAGGACGCAGAGCCCCATGTTCTTGCGCCTACTGAACCTCACAAGGGCCTCCACGACGTTGTTTTCGCCAGAGACTTCTTGCGCCCACTATTGCTGTAAATGGACCAACAGTGTCATAGTGAAGCACTCGCCAAAAATGGAGCTCCACCAATTTCTCCACACAAATTCCCACCACCGACTTTGACGGAAGCGCTCTGCAAAAATGGCGCTCCACCACTAACCTTCTTGCCCACCGACAGCAAGCGACTGCAAAAACCCCTTCAACAACCATAGCCATATCTAATGCATGCGCTTCCACAACCAACGATAAAGCGAAAACCCCTTCACCATATTCTTCATAAGTTCTTTGATGCTACAAGTTCTTGCCTCTCACTCTTCAATTTTAGATGCGAAAAGCACTTTCATTTTTTTTTCACACATTTTACAATAAACAAACACTTCTCTCTCTCTTTGAACGTTAACCTGCGCAACTGGTTGCTCGACAAATAACCCACCGTCGATGGATAAAGGGCCTACATTAACGGCTGCGATTAGAAGCTTTTACAAGTTGTACTATACAACGTGTGAAGTCACAGGTACCAAAGCCTCCTCCAATATTTAAATGTGTGGATGGAAGAGGGTAATATCTTTTGTACTACCTAGCATTATTCTATCTTTCATGTATGTACAAGAAGGGTAACGAACAGTAAAATTAATAGGACGTTATTTTAGTACCTATGTGTCTATAGCCAACTGCATGTCATAATATCATTGAAACCTGAGATGACATAAATTTTCTTAAAGAAACGAGTTATGTGTGGCTCCATCTAATGTGAGATCTAACGTTGCACTACTTCTTTCCTTTCTTCTTTTTTTTTTTTTTTTTTTTTTAACGACAGCTGAAGCTTACAATTCTTATTCGATGCTTCATTTATACACAGGCACAGCTTTTCAACTACTAAGAAGTAATGGCAAACAGAGCCAACCAGTATCGGTTCCCGCGGATCAAACTTTAAGCATGTTGGACCGGGAAAACGTATGTTAGTAATTTGAATTGAATATGTTAATTCATCCTACTCCATTGTAGGTTGGTAGATCGCATAAAGATAAAAAATAAAGAAAAAATTTTATATGAATTAATTCATCAAAATCTTTTGTTAATAAATAAAAAAAATTAATTAAATACAGCAAAATAATATTGAGTATTGTAGAGTATTTTATTAATAAAAATATATTAATAGGATAGAAAATTAGAAAAAAAATAAAGGATCAAAAAGTTATAATTCTCACTTATTGGTATGTAATCTAAAAATGTAATTGTGTTGATGAAGCTAACTTCCCTATTACATCTAACACAAACAAATTGAAAGCCGTAGATTAAGACTTATATGTCACTTATTTTTTTTGGGGGGGCAATGACAACCTTTTTTTTTTTTTAGGGTTGAGGCATGTGTGCATGGGGCAAAAAAAGCCCAATGTTATGTGTATTGTATGAAAAAAAAAAAGATGAAAAAAAATGACCTACAAGTCAAACTTGCTCCGCGTCGCTCCAACTAGCAGGTCAAAAGAGGTGAGTTATGTGAGTTGAAAGTATCAACCTACCCCACAAACAATTACGGGTTATGCACATCAACCCAACAGGTCTAACCCCTTGTGCCATCTATACTACTAAGCCCGATTTGCGATATCATTCCTATAATGAGTAATTGATACAATTCTATTTACAACATACTATTTCTTTCTTATTTCACTAATTCAATAAACTAAGAATTGTTCTAAGATATACAGTAAATCATAATTATTTATTGGTATAGCATGCAATTGTTCTAAGATATACAGTAAATCATAATTATTTATTAGTATAGCAGGCAATTTAGGGTTGTAAATAGATCAATTTAGTTTGATTTCCCAAAAATAATAATAATAATAAATTGATTAAGTTTAATTGGATTGATTTGACTTAATTTTTTTTTAATCCAAATCAAACCAATTCAACTACAATTAGGTCCGTATGGTTTGAATTATCAATTTGAATAAAAGATAAAAATTTCTATTCTTAAAAGTTTTATGTCTTATATCAACTAATAATTGTATAAGGTTTGATTGTGAAATACTCAATAACAATGTTAATAAATAGATATCTTAAACAAATGTAGACAAAGAAGATGAACAATGACTTTATTATTAAAATCTTAAGTGTAAAAAATTCATAATTTAAAAATAAAATTAAAAAAATATAATTGAAAATCAGATAACTGGATTGAGTGCTCAAGTTTCAAGTTTAAAAATAAAAAATAAAAAATAATTGACAAATTTGACCAATAAACACTCCTAATAAGACTAAAGTGAAGTGGAAAGAAACAAATAGATAAAGTTTGTAAAAATTAAGCAAATCGCAAAGAGGTCGGCCAATAGAAATTAGTAATTTTGATCATAAAATTAAACATAGGAATCTTTCTTTTTATGGCATTGCCATAAAATCTTTCCGCAAGTTACATAAGGTCGGTTCAGTTCAATTCACTTTGATAGGAAAAAATTATGATTAGTTAATCTACACTTATATATAAAGATAGTATATGATACGATAAAAATTTAATTTAGGGTTCCTTTGTTTTAAATTTTAAAAAAAAATAACTTTAAAATTTAAATTTTATATATAATTAAAAAATAATTTTTTTAAAATTATTCTTTTTAACTTCTAAAAAAAATTAAAAATAGATTTTTTGAAATTTTAATTAATTTTAAAAAATTATTCAAATATACGAAAATTATTTTTTTAATATTCTGAATACAACTACAGTTATATAATATGTTCCGTTCTAGATATTTGGAAATTTAGATTCCATCATGAATACTTGTCTTAATCATTTTTTCTTCTATGACTACGATATAAAGTATAAACATATAGGTTTGAACTTTACCTCCTGCTGGCGTAGGCGTTGGAGCGGAGGCAGATCGATAGAAAGGGTAAATTTCAAACCGGAGGTTGCAGTTGGGATACAGAACCCTCCCTCCCTGCTTTCCCGCACAGCACCGTGGAAGTTCCCAATTTATCAAAACATTCAGACAGCTTCGACAATCTCGAGGTGACAGGTCTGGCCTGCACTGAACCAGACAGTAAAGCTTCTTAAACATAAGCAGAGTGGCTTCCTTTGTAGCAAACTTCTTGGCACCGATTGGTGGCTTCGCTGCCTCATCCGCTGTTTCGTTCAAGGTCTCAAACAACGTACGGTTGAAGCTTGCTTGTTGAAACATGTTGAAGGGGTTACTCGTCTCATTGAGAAGATACCCAGGCGCTACGGTCACGCGAGAGAAGAAAGATTGGTTGGAATAAATAACCACGCACTCCTCGTACCACATCACTGCCGCTATGGACGAGGAGCACTCCGCGTTTGTGGACAGCCTTTGGGTTGCATCTCTGACACACTCACTGCACATTTGAGAGGGTATGTCACCCCTGCACATGAACATTCCGTAGACCGTGTCGAAGGGGCTTCTGCTGCCCGGGACGGTGTTGTTGTAGTATTCGGCGTTGCCGGTGGCTTTGGAAGATAAGGAAGCGAGGAGGGTGCTGAGGCTCGCTTGGTAGGTGCTCTTAGCAGCGAATTTGTATTCTGAGCAATTTTGGTAGAAAAAATTAGCCTCCTGTGCTTTTGCAGTTGCAAAGTTGAGGATGCTAAAGATGAAGAACAGCTTGAAGGAGGCCATGGTTGAGAGTTGACGTGTTTGTTTATCACTTGAGAGAACAACCATAGAAGATGCATAGTAGGGCATATTTTATAATATGTATTGGAATCTTCTTGATTGATTGTACTTTTGGCATGTGGAGTGTATAATATACATAATAGTGTTTGGAGAGTATGAAGAGTTTTTTTTTGGTGCTTGAAGAGTATGGAGAATAATAGTGTGTTTGGTAATCCGTTTTAAAGGAGTTAGAATTAATTTTGGTTGTACAAAATTAATTCTAAATAATTTTTGTGATATTTGATTTTATATTTTTAAAATTAATTTTTGTTTTTAAAATTGATTTTAGGAGAAATAAAATTTTTTATTTTCTGTAAAAATTAATTTTAGAGATACTATTAAAAATAAATAACTTTAATTCAAAATTAATTCTAATCAAATTAATTTAATCAAAATTAATTTTATCTAGAATCAATTCTATTAAAGCAAAATCAAACACACACTAAATAGCTTCTCAATTTTATGGAAGATGCAAGATAGCAAGTTTATCCATTATCCCCAACTTTAAAAAAGTGTTAAGGGAAATTTACGTTTTATTTTTTTGAGTTATAGATTATTTGTATTTTAGTTCTTAAATTTTAAAATATATAGATTAATTTTTAAAATTTTTGTAAATAATATTTTAATTAAAATAAATATATTATATCTTTTAAATTTTAAATTATGTATATTTTTAAATATATAATTTGATATCTTAAATTTTTTTGAATAGATATTATTTTTAATTAATAATTGATAAAAAATTAATTTATATATTTAAAAAAATTAATAAATCATTTTATATATTTTTAAAATTTAAAAATTAATATATATATATATATGTATATATAATTTATAATTTAAAAAAATAAAGTGTAATTACCCAAAAAAAAAATTATCAATATCTTGTAAGAATTAGTGACTAAAGCATGCCTCGCCTAGTCATCACTAAGGCATCACATGGTCTTATCATGATGACTCAGTGGCGTCCACGCCCCTTGCCCCACCACTCATAATGTTTGCTTTGTTTCTTCTCGAGGTTCGACCCTCTTGTGCATTGAAAAGAAATAAAGAAAGGACGAGAAAGAAAAGCATCAGCTTTTTCGGATGTAATTGTGAGTTGAAGCTTTAGAAAAATTAAAAAGAGAAAAATAATTTAAAAAATAATTATAAATTTATTTTTTATTTTATTTTATAATTTTTTAAAACCCCAACTTATAAAAATGTTCCTTGCCTTCTGGTTTAGGTGGGCTTCGAGGTTCTGATTTACGTACCAGCAATAGACCCGATCGAGCTCATGCCGGGAAGGAGCTTGCTTACGCTGGAGTGACCATTGTCATTTTTGTCCGTCCGCTACTCTCACACGGCATCCCTTTGACAGCGGCTCTTCCACTAACTTTCGCACGCAGCCCATTTCTTGACCTGCTCCTTTACATGGTCAACGAAAAGGGTGTAAAGTCTTCAATAAATATATATTTTGTTAACAAGTATTTTTAGCACTCTTAATTAAATATGTTAACAGAAAATTTATAAACAATCAAGTCAGTCACAAAAATTGAAAACAGTCAAGCCAATCATAGAAGAAAAAAAGAGAGAGGATATATTAGTTTCTATTTTTATTTGTTGTGTTTCATTTTAATCTAGGAAAATGCTATTTGTTACTAGTAGTGTTTTCGTGTTTTCATAATGAATGCATTTGGTTGGTTACTCCACCATGATTTTTGCCCATTGTCAAGTTTTTCTCTTCCTTCCATTTTCATCCATCTTCTTATTGGTTGAATCAAGAATTATAGCAATTTGCATGAAAATATTCTCGTGACATATAGCATTGCTGTTTAATCTAAGGTCTTTATCTCTCAATTCTTAAGTATTGAATTCTTTTAAAAAACATTTTTAAGTAAAATACATGTATAAAAAATTTTAAGTAATTAAAAATATTAATTTTTTAAAATTTATTTTAACATTTTTTTATAAATTCAAAAGTTATATTTTTACATAAAAAATTAATTTATATATACTGATAATATAAAATAATTTTATATTATCAATCAATAAAAATATTAAAAAATAATTACTTATATAATTTGATTTTTTTAATAATTTTATTGACAAATAATAAAAAATTATTTTATATTAACAATATATATATATATATATATATTAAACCGAAAAAAAAAATACTCCAGCCATCTCATTATTATTTTAACGCAGAGACGGGCCAATCTTCATCAGATGGTGAGTTATTGATCGTGTCGCGTCAGAAGAGGGGCCACAAGGCCCCATCGACTCCGAAAAATCAGCAAAAGAACGATTTGAAAGTAAGCAATGCTGGCTGGTACAAACGAAAGTGGAGATCATGGGTTGTTGAAAATACAAGAGAGCGAAGATCACGAATTAAAATCGTTAGATGCTATTAAAATGAAAAAAACAAAACAAAATTTGTTCTATAGCATCAATCAGTTACCATATTAATTATTGTAATAAAAATGTCAAAAAAGTAGGAGATAATAATGACTCATAAAAGTTGATGTATGTATAGAGTAAAATTGCTCTTAGAGCATTTAAAAACCAATTAGTGTTTTTCTCTGAGATCATGTCCAAAATGCACATGCAAAGCAAGGTGTCTGATGCCCCGTGGGGCTTTGCTTTAATAGGTTTAAGATAAGTAAAATTGGATGGTGGGAAATTTTGCTGGCAACTTCTAGAACGGATTTTGGAAGTTGGAATTTATAGAATAAAATAAACTTCTTTTATTTAAAAATAATTGTCTAATTTTAAATATATATATATATATATATATATATATAAGAATTTAAAAAAGTACTTAAAAAAATTTTAATATTAAATGAATTTAGGTATATCGTATAAAACTATATTTACTACTCAATCCTCTGTTTTCCTAATTTATCTTTTTGCTTATTCTCTCTCCTCTATTTAATAGGATGTAATTAAAAAAATAATTAATATTATCTAGATTTTTCAAAAAAAATATTTATAAAAATATAAAATTTTAAATATGGATAATTATTTTAAAAGTAGAGATAATACCTATAAAAATAATAATATTATAATGTTTTCTACCTATGTGATGCACCGGATAAAATCATTTTTTGGCAAATATAATAATTATAAAAAATAATCATGGCAAAAAGTAAAACAAAGTAAATTTAGCTAATATTATACACTTTCCAATGGAATTTGCACACCGTAAAAAACAGAGAAAAAAAATTCAAAATACACAAATAGAGAACGAAAGAGAATAATAAATATGTGATTTAGAGTTCCAAAAAAATTTATAAATGTACAAATTTTAAACACTATAAAACAAAAAATAAATATGAGTAAAATAATTAGTTAAATAATATTGTAAAAACTTTTCGTAAAATTAATTATATATATCCTATTTCCAATCATGATTTCTCTTCATCGAGCACCATACTAGATTATTTATTTTTTGTATGGTTTTTGTGTGAAAAAATTTAAAAATTATGATATTTTTAGTAAAATTTAAAAAATATGGTATTTTTATTTTTTATTATTTTTTCTCTCTTACTTTTTCTCTCTCTCCCTCTCACTTTTTCTCTTTTTTTCTCTCCTCTCCCCCATGCTCTACTCTACTCTCTCTCTCTCTCTCCCTCTCAAGCTGACAATCACACACACACACACACACACACTCACTCTTTCTATTTTTTTTATTTTTAAAAAACAAATCTGGTTCTCTCTCCACCAAATTTGCTTTTTAAAAATAATAAAATAATAAGATCCGATTCTTTTTTTGCCAGATTTATTTTTGAAAAATAATAAAAAATAAAATCCAATTCTCTCTCCATCAAATTTATATTTTAAAAATAATAAAAAAATAGAATTTGATTTTCTCTCTATCAAATTTACTTTAAAATTCCATATTTTTCTAATTTTATCAAAAATTTCACATACTCCCAATTTCACTCTCAAAATTCCATATTAAAAAAAATCAACCACCATACTACTCTAAAAAAAATGAAAACACTAAATAAATAATAAATAATAAATAACACTATACTTATAAATTTGATTGGAAAATTTATAACTCCGAATTTTTTTTATCAACATTATAACTCTGAATTTTACAAGTCTAAATTCAATCTTAAAAATTGAGGTTAGTTTGAATTAGATTAGATAATTTTTAATTTTTCAATTAAAAAAGTCCAAATATTACTTAATTTTTAATTTTTCAATAAGAAAGGCCCAATTACAATCCTTGACAAAGTTTGGCCCAAGTTTAAGCTAGGGAGAAAAATATTAACAACGCAAACCGTGTTGAAAGCAATGCACCAAAAGACAATCCAAATGTTACATATTACCGTGGAAGCTTTTGAATTTCTTTTCAAAATACAAAAGCTCTTTTTAATGTATCTGAATCTTTATTTTAATTTTGATTGAAAAAGGTGCTAGTGGAATGCTCTTAAAAATAAAAAAGTGTTAGCGGAAGTAATGCATGAAATGAATGTAGCGAAAATTTCGAGAAAATGGGCTGAAGGTGGGAGCACCTTCAACTAATGGAAAGAAAAATAATATATTTTAATTAATTTTTTAAACAAAAGCTAAAGTGTCTTTATAAGAAGAAAGATTCTCACAATAGTGGAAAGCAAATGTATAGAAAAGTTGCTTATGTAAATTTTTTTTAATTAATATCTTTAAAATATTAATAGTATAGATAGATATAAATCAATAAAATACAAATTAAACGAAAATGAAGTCTGTAAAATTAATTTGAAACTGATACCCTAAAACTTGTCTTCAAGACGAAACAGTGAATCGTAAATGAGGGCAATGTTGATGAGATCATTATGACTTCTTCTAGAGCAATTATTAAGCTTGTTTGAAATAATAAAATGAAATTAAATTAAATTTTTATATTTAGAATAAATCAATAAATTATAAATTAATAAATTATAGAATTAAATTCATTTATATTGTTTGGAATGTATATAAAAATGAAATAAATTTATTAGCTTGATTATTTTATCCTTTATTAATAAAATATTTTATTTTAATAACAAACTTAATTATTTACTAGATAATATGATACAATTAAAATCAAACTAAATATGCCCTTGTTTAATAAAATTAAAGCACTCCACAAAATAAATCAAATTAAAGATGTAGTTTCTTGAAGTTTCTTCAAGTATGAATATTATGTCTCAACAAATCAAAATCCACCCAAAAATAGGGGAGAAGATAAAGCAAAAAAAAAAAAAATTGCACATAAAAAATAGCAGCACCAAAAAAAAATTCTACAAACAAAAAAAAAAGGCAGCATCCAGAAAAAAAAAAAGTATTAATAGGTTAATAGGTGAGAAAGTGTCAAGATTGAGAAGAGAAAAAAGAAAAAAATATTAATATAATTGGAGGTATTTTAGATATTTTATTTTTAATATCAATTTTATTAAATTAGGAATTATAAATCAAACCAATTTTGGTCTAATTTACTTTTGACCCTTCCTTTAAAATTTTAATTGAATTGAATTCCTTTAAAATTTTAATTTTGTACTATTATTTGATACCAAATTAAAAAATTAAATTCAATTTTTTGAGTGAATTAAATTCCAAATCTTTCCAAACAAGCTGTAAGGAAGTTGTCACCTTTGCTTCGGTGATAGTTTGATCGAACCCAATTATCCGGCGTTTTGTCATCGTCTACAATTTTTGTTTATTGAAGTCTCTTATTGAAGCAACATATGCAACTGAAATTTGAGACAAACTCGAGGAAACAAACCCAACGAGGAAGATGAGTGCTGTGTGAAATTTGTTCATGGCTTCCGTGAAAGAATATGTCTGAGGGATGCAGCTAATGTTGAGGAAGCCATATATATAGGAATTGCATGGAAGGGTAAAAATAAAATCAAATAGGGACATTGACGAATTTGTTTAATCAAGAATATCTTTGGAAAAGAAGCAAAGGAATTTTGAGCTATGAGAGTCTTCCTAGTTTAGAGTACGTGGGTTTGTTTAGACTTAAGAGTTCACATCACATTAGAACATAAGTAAATGTTTATGTACTCATAAAGTGAACATCAGCACATTAAAATGGTCGCCAAAACATTAGCCAGCTGAAAATGTTACCCGCGAAGCGCGAGCCAAGGAACACAAGGTATGGTGAATTCAAAGAATATTGTCATTCCTGATATCCATCTAAACTTGTGGCAAGGTACTTATTTCAATCAGATTGACCAAGTGAGACTCAGTGAAGATCTAGAAAATTTAGGTAATAGAAGCAAAGTAAATATATTAATACATATATACTTATTATATACTTCTACAAAACTTCTCAAATTTTGGTGGGATATGTACCTCCAACCTATTAGGAGTAGATCTGTCGAGTAGATCTGTCCCTAGTGACTCAAATATTTTTCTATTTCTTTTGTCTGTGAAGAATTATATATTCACAAAGAAGAAACTGGAATACATATAAGCGAACTAAAATTAACTTCCACGTAATGTGGATTAGATGTGAAACCAGCAGCAGAATTTCACTTGAGACCAACAATCTACGTTTTCTTTTTTCTTAACTGGAGAATGTTCAACTTAAAACCCTTAAAATTGGATTGTTAAGCAGTAATGTATAGTAAAATCTAAAATAAATAAGTTTTAATCTTATCACTAATTCAAACCTTCAAAATCAATTTGAGCCAACAACAACACAAATACTTATAATTATCATTAGTTAGACTTTTCTGCTCTCAACCAATCAAGCAGCATCATGATCGTCATTACTTAGGCTATTCCTCATCCTTTTGGATTACAAAACTCTTCAACGTGCAAAATTCCGTTCTTTCTACAAAAACCTTAATACATCAATTAATATACAAGCATGGCCACGGGAAAATATTAAAGGTCCTACTTATATTCCTCGCATGTCTAACTACCGAAGGTTATTAGAAAAGATGCTCATCATTTTCTGGCTCATTTGAAGGATTAAAGGCCATACTAACAAGTATTCACGTAGACGATGAATTCCCTTAACTGTTGGAGGGTGTAGTCGACTAGTCGTTGAACATGCTTCAAAATCATTTTTATCTGACGTCACAAACTTCAAATAATTTTCAATCTCTTTGGCATGATCATGGTTCCCATTTCTTAGATTGAACCACTTCCCATGTGGTTTGTGTTTCCTGTTACTTATGGCAATGGCAAGGTCATTGGGGAAAAGATCTCGGAGGACAAAGGCATGCAATATAGTTGAGACAAGGAGTGCTGTCACTGTGCGTGTGGAAATGAGACCCAGGATTACACACAAAGCCTCTGTTACAGCATTTGTGAACTTATTTGAGTAGTTTATGGTTGCAACTGCTGCAATAGTCATCGGAAAAGTGTAGTCCAACCATGGAAGTGAGAATCTGCAGAGTCACACCAAATATTTGTCAGAAAAATCAACATAATAGAGT
This sequence comes from Pterocarpus santalinus, assembly GCA_031439595.1. Taxonomy (NCBI): domain Eukaryota; kingdom Viridiplantae; phylum Streptophyta; class Magnoliopsida; order Fabales; family Fabaceae; genus Pterocarpus; species Pterocarpus santalinus. The sequence continues at coordinate 54,070,180 of CM062526.1, forward strand.
AGCCACTACAATAGATATGGGAGAGCAACATACTTGAATCCTCTGAATAAATTGACCCGGACAGCCCGCAAAAGCATATGAAACTAGTAAGTAACTTGTATACAACAATTAAGCCATGTCCCACTAAGTGAATTCAACTTCGTGGATCAGACCATGCCATAATAATATGTAACTTGTGTACTAGGATAATTCATTGATAGTGTTAGAGAAAGTTGTGTACATTAGATCTACCCTTTTAGATAATGAAAGCTTTGAAACAATAAATGGTCGTGCATATTTTCAAGTACTAGTGTGACACTAAAGCTTACCAGTGAGAAATAAAAGAACATGGCAATAAAATAAGCAATCCTTGATCCATAATCAGAAGAACCATGAATCCTAGCCCATGCCAGAGAAGCAGCGCTAGGTGCTGCAACAAACAGAAAGAACACTGGATGGAGCTCTTTTGGGAGGGTCTCATTTGTTGGAAGTCTCTGGTAGAGAGTTAGCCCAGCAGCAACGAAGAACATAGGCCCTTCTTTTAGGCCCATGGATGCACCCAATAAGGCCCCAACAAAACTTCCAACAATTGAGAGGTCTATGGCCAAAAAATTGGAGAGGTGATTTGATGGATTGCCACCTTTTAGCCCATAGATCTTGATCTCAAGGCAGAATAATGGACTCGTTAGAATGTACCAAAGTGCAACATGATGCATCGTTTTGGCAAGTGATGGGCGAGCCCCTAGAGCAAAGAACAAGAGCGGGGGGCAAAGAAGAAATTAACACAGTTCGGATGATAGTACTCACGACAAACTGCTTCAAAGTAGGGAATGATCTTAAGAAGATCGATGGTGAAAATAGTAGCAACAAGAGCAATGGAGAAGAACCATAAGATGGAGTATATTTTCAGGCTTATGTGAAGAAATTCAGTGGGAGGAGAGATGGAACTTCCTCATTTTTTCAACACATAAGATTGGAAATTCCCTGCAAAATTCTGTTCTTTCTATAAAAACCTTCACATATTCATTACTACACAAGCATGGCCACAGGAAAAATTTAGAACTCCTACTAATATATTCCTCACGTGTCTAACTGCCGAAGGTTATTACCGAAAGCTACGGCTCCATTGTATCTCCTCCATTACAAAATAAAGAACATTTTACTATATATCGAACCAAACAATCTTCTAGCATCCATTCCCATTTTATTTTATCTCCTCCTATAAATATTAGTAGTGGTATCAAAGCTATGTTCAATCGGTCATCTACAGGGCGTAGAAATTTTTTAAACCTTCCCACTAAACCCATTACACTATAATCCATCCAATTATATTCTTACACATCTCCTCCTATAAATATTAGTAGTGGTATCAAAGCTATGTTCAATCGGTCATCTACAGGGCGTAGAAATTTTTTAAACCTTCCCACTAAACCCATTACACTATAATCCATCCAATTATATTCTTACACATAACCCTGACCATCTCAACTATCAATATCTCAATCCCCATTTTATCTGAGGACAATTATGAGGACTGGCACAGTCAAATGAAGACATTTCTCCAAACACAAAACTTGTGGGAAATTGTCCAAGAAGGCTTCATGATGCTAGAAAATCCAATATCACTTTCTGCTGCAGAGAAGAAGAAATTGAACGAAGATCAATAGAAAAATTACATTGCCTTATGTTTCCTACAACAAGCAATGACAAAGACGATTTTTGCAAGAATTAGGGGGATATCATTAGCAAAGGAAGTCTGCGATAGTTTGGAACAAGAGTTCGAAGGCGAAAAAAGGTACATATTATCCTCCTGCAATCTCTAAGAAAACAATATATAAATATGAAAATGAAAGATTCTGAGACAATAAAAACTTACTATACAAGAGTTATGAATTTAGCAAGTGAAATGATGGCCTAGGGGGAAGATTTGTTAGATAAAAAGTTCTAGAGAAAATATTAATCAGTTTACTAGCTAAATTTGATCCTAAAATATCAACCATAGAAGACACAAAGGATCTATCAACACTAACAATAATAGAATTAATAAGCTCGTCATATACTTTTCAGCAAAGAGTGGCAAATCGAGGTGAAGATTCTATAGAGAACGCCCTCCAGTCTAAGATCAATATAAGGTCTCAGAATTGAGGAGGAGAAAATAATCAAAATCAAGAAAAATATTGGCATTTATCCAAGAAGAATAATCATACTATAGAAGAGTGTCAATCTACGTGTAAGAGGTGCATGAGGCATACTCATTTCAGGAAGGATTGTCGATACCAATGACAAGAAAAAGCAAATTTCACTAAAAATACAGAATCATATAAATTATTCTACTTAGCATATTTCACTAATCTGAAAGCCAAAGATATTTGGTACTTACATAAGGGGTGCTCAAATCATATAACGAGTAAAAAAAGTTACTTCATCAAATTGGAAAAAAAAAAAATATAAATTCTAAAGATACTCTTGGAGATGGCAAAATTCAAAAAGTTGAAGGAAAAAAGATATTAATTGCGACAGCCAAAATAACTCAAAATAAAACATTTTGTATAATAATGCCACCATGGCAAATTAGTCAACTACAACATCTCCAAGTGTTAGACAGGGGAAAGCAACTACTGAGAAAATTCAGAAGGTGAGCTTATTTGCTAGAGAGCAACAAAAGCCTACAACAGTCAACAAAACAAAAGTCAAGCAGCCTGGGAAGAATAATCAAGCTGAAGAGCACGAGAGGAAGATGCCGAAGAGCAACAACACAAAAGTCAAAACTACTCAAGACCATCAAGCAAGATACGACATCAAGAAGAAGATCAAGGAAGCTAAGTTCCAGACTCCAACAAAATATTTCTGCCTGACTGCTATCAATAACTTGAAAGATCAAGCATGGAACAAGACAGGTTAACAAGAAGCACAAACGTTACAGCAAGGAGGAGCATTCAGCCAATATCTTATGAAGCATCATTATGACAATATGCATTAAGGAGGAGTGTTAAACATTGATGCACATAGTCTAGAAACATCTCGAGACTCCAAAGACTGACGCTGAAAAAAATGAACTAGAATGATCTATTAGTTTCATAAGCAAATAATCAAGAAATTTCTAGATGAAACTAATGTATTAAAAATGACAAACCGCCATGCTTGAGGCGGTGACGAGATGCCTATAAATATAGGCTCAGCTCCATTTGTATAATAACATATAGAAGCCAGGAAGTCTAGCCAGTAGAAAGCTACGGCTCCATTGAATCTACTCCATTACAAAATAAAGAGCATTTTACTATCCAACTAAACATTCTTTTAGCATCCATTCCCATTTTATTTTATCTCTTCCTATAAATATTAACAGAATCTCATAGCTTTGCAGCTAATTCAGAGAATAGCATTGGTAAGCTTGGACAGAGGAACAACTAGAATCTAAACCTTTCGATTTATTTACTTCTCTGCCAGAGGCATTGGCTTTACAACTTAGGATTAAAAAATTTCCAAGGTTAATCGCTTAGAGATTTCAAAAGAGAAGGTATGAAACAAAGCCAGAATCCAGCTGAGATAGAAACCATATACTTTAAGAAAAATTAAGGTGAATAATAAGACGTGGCTTCAAGATCTTTGTTTAATTCATGGAGTTACTATGAAATGTTATAGGATATTTCTTCAAGAGTTTCAATTTGGGCCTGATGGAGATTAATCATCTCCAAGCCATTAATTAGAAACGTATTGTGTAATTCAGTTTTACATTTTTTTTTTAATTTAATTCAGTTTAACATTTCCAGTTAAAAAAAGTGGTAGTCAAATTAAACACATTAACATAGGGTACATTTGTTTGGGATTATTTTGACAAAAAATTACTTTTCTCATTAAAAAAAATAAGGTTTCGTATATTTGGATAATTTTTTAAAAATAATCAGATTTTAAAAAAAATCTATTTTCAACTTTTTGGTAGAAGCTGAACAAAATAGCTTCTAAAAAAATCAATTTTCAACTTTTTTAATTATATATAAAATTTAAATTTTAAAATTACTTTTTTTTAGAATTGAAACAAACACATCCATAAAATATGTAGCCATGAGAGAAACGTATTACAGGAAATGAGCTCATCCTTTGACTTATTTAGGAGTGAATTATTAGTTATGGACCTTTTTAAAAAGAGCATGCTGTTGAAGTTGTTCAAGAATTATGAACTCTATTTTTCTTGTCTCGTCCTTTATGGTATACATATCATGCTTAAAAATGGCATATTGTTGGACTCTCTAGATAAGCATTGGATTCTTCATCCAATTAAATGTTTCAATGAGGCTTTTTGTGAAGAAGAAATTGCATTGTAATACAAGAAAGATACACATACCAGGTAGAAAATGAGGACCTACTACCATGATTCATGTGATTAACCTCTTGGATATAAGCGTAAGAGATCAACATAAAGAATATCATAAAGAAAGAGAAATTGTATGGACCAAGTGGGATAATGTTAAATTTAATCTCAATTTTTTAATTATGAGATTAAATTAATAAAGGTGGTCCTACATTTTTTTCTAACCCATTCTATTCAAAGATTTTCTAGCGGGCAAATTGAAGAGCAAAATGAAAATACAATAAAGAGTGTTGTTGTATCGCACAAAACAAAAAATGACAAGCATTAGTGGACCAATTAAATTAAAGAAAATAAAACAAAATAAAATGGGTCCCATACTACCATACGTGAATTGGTGGTATATAAAAGGTAACTTAACATTTGTATGTTATTTTATGAATTATCGTTGATACCAGTCAACATTTTTTGTAATAATTGGATTCCGACATGAAAACGTACAGCCAACTAAAAATTTATTAATGTACCTTGAAGACATTATAGATAACTACATAGAAGAGAGATTAGCCTGCTGTCGAGGATAAATTTTACTTATCGACATTTCATTGATAAAGAATAGTATGAAACTGTTGACAAGTTGGTTGCAACTTAATTCGCGTGCAACTATTTTCGGATCCATTAATCTACCATGCAAGAAAAATGATAGTTCTTGTGGAGATGGCAATTCAAGTGAAAGATTATTAAGATATGAAACAATTGTAGCCATTGCGGGTTTAGATTCTGGATTTTCTTGAACACATAATAAACTAATCTGCATGCACTTCATGACCTCCACCTCCTGATAATTTTGTTTCATAATTGGATCTAATATGTTAAATAGCGTTCCATCCTTCCATTGTCTCCAAACTTGTAGCAAAATATTCAAATTGTTATACTACTCTGCATTTAAATCGATTTTCGCTTTCATTTATATATGAACATTATTAAACAATTAGAGCTACTAGTTATCCAAAAGGTAAAAAAAGGGGGAAAATTCCATGGTTATTGCACTTACATAACTTAAGAGACCCTCTACAAGATAGTGTGATTCATGAAAATTTACATTCTTTTTTCTAGCAATAATCTCTAAAACCATGACTCCAAAATTAAAAACATCCGATTTCTCAAAAAATTATCCCAACGTTGCATATTTTGGAAGCATATAACCACTATAAATTAAACAAAAGAAAATATCAGCGATAAATTAGTCAAAACCATACCATAAAAAGGAGTGAGAGTTGAAATTATTAAAGAATATGAATGAGAATTCAAAACTTACTATGTACCAACAATTCTATTGGTTTCTCCTCTATCTTGATTTATATCAACTATTCTAACGATACCAAAATTTGAGATTTTTAGGTCTATATTTTTATCTAGCAAAATATTGTTAGGTTTTAAATCATGATATATAACTTTGAGCAACAAATATTCATGTAAATAAAAGATTCTTAAAGTAGTTTCTCTAATAATTTTGTAATGCTCAGCCCAACTTAACATTGTTGTTGAGCACCTGCAAAATTTTCCAAATGATCGTTAAGAAAACATAAGTGAATTGTGTTTGCTAATTAATCACTTCAATTAAACTAAGGTATAATGTATTGAAAGCATATATACATGAATCACTTTAATTGATTAAAAAGCTTAAGGTAAAAAATACCAAACCAAATAAAAAGAAATTAAGGCTTTGTTAAGCGTGTATTCACATATAAGAATTCTTTCTTGTTCTTTAAGACAAAAATCTATGAAAGGGACCAAATTTCTATGTTGAAGTTTAGCTATTACAAAATCTCACTCTTAAACTCAACTGCACCTTACCTAAAACTTATACAAAGTCTCTTTATAGCTATATATCATCCATCAGAAAGAATATCCTAAGAGTATATATACCATTATTTATGTGGTAAAGCATGATCATAAAAGAAATAAAATTTGTCACATTTTCCTACCTTGTGAACTTCTCCAAATCCTGTTTTGCCAATCATGTTATCATGTGAAAAGCTGTTCGTAGCCGCTTCAATTATGTCCAAATCGAATTGCAACACCTCTAATGTGGAACTTTCATGACCAACTGGAACAATATGTTTGAATCGTTAAACAAGTTTAAAAACTTATTGAAGATTACAAATTAATCATTACAGTTCTCTCTGAGAATATCTAGTCTTATAACTCTTTCTTGCTCTGCTCCTTAGCAAATAGCAGGAAAAAGTGAAGAGCATCACCACAACAGCAATAGGGACAACAATTAAGATAATTGTTCGTGACCGGCTTTTCTTATTTTCTGCATAAAAAACCAACATATGTAATTCAGATGTTGATAATAACTGTTACTAGTTCATGATAACAACCGTTGGATTGGCTCGATACGCACAGGAAAAGAACAAAAAAATATAACTCTAGAGAAAAGAAGGATTCTAAAGTACAAAAAAAAAAAAAAATGATAGAAGGAAGGGCAAGCAATTATGTTGGTGTATTGAAATTAAAAGTAAAATTTACGTCAAGTAATTGAAACACTTTATTGTACATTAAAAATCATAAAAGAATGACTATTGGTTAGAAAGAATCAGACGGAGATGGACATACATTAGAGCCATTTAAAGGTGCTTTACAGAGATAATGATTAAATGAATTGCCATCATAACAATGTAAATAGCTTTTATATGGTATGCTGATGATTATTATAGGTGACGGCTCCATACTTCGTGTAGATATGTCTTATGCAAGAAGGGAACTCCAAAAAGTATACGAGAAAAATATATGTACAATCATATTATATTTTTATGTAAAATTTAAATGTGTGTGGTTGGAAGAAGGTGATATCTTTTCGTACTACCAAGCATTATTCTATCTTTTTTGTATGTATGAGTAATGAACAGGGAAATTCATAAGAGATGTTATTTTCGGTACCTATATGCCTGTAGCCAACTGCATATAATAAATACCGTTGCAATATGAGGTGACATAAATTATCTTAAGGAGGCTAGTTATGTGTGTTTTCATGTAATCTGATTGGTTTGATTTGGATTTTAAATTTTTTTTAAGTGAATTCGAACTAAATAAATTTGACCAAGATCATGGTAGTTTGATTTGGCTTATATGGTTGAAGAAAAAAATAAAAATTAGTTTTTTTTTTTAATTTTACAGTTTTAATTCTTATATGATGATTGATAATAGTGCAAGACTTGGTTAAAAGAGTCAATAATAATGTTAATAGATAAATGACTTAAATAAATATAGACAAAGAATATAAAAAGTGCCTTTCTTACTAAAAACTTAAGTATAAAACTTTGAAAATTTAAAAATAAAATAAAAGAAATACTTAATCAGGCAAATGAGTTGGGTGTTCTAAGCTTTGGATTAAGAACTTTAATAATTGAACTAATAATAATTAATTTGATATGCTTTGAACTTGAAATAGACCAATTAAATGAAGCAACCCAAACCAACTTCGTTACATCAACTAGCATATTTGATTCTACTTTTGTATAATTGATTGTAGATAGAACTAATTTTATTAGAATTGATTGGTTAGAATTGATTTTAAGGTAAAAGGATTTATATTTAGTAATTTGATATGAGAAGTGATTTATGTTTGAATAGTATTGATCAAAATCACTTTTAAATATATAATTTACAAAGAAATACTCAAAAAGTAATTCTAGTGAAATTGAAAAGTGAAATTTTTTCACTTCTATTTAAAATTAATTTTGAGACCATAATTGATTTTAATATGAGAAACCAAACAACAAAAAAAAAAGAATAAAATTGATTTTGGCCTCCCAAAATTAATTCTTTAATGTTCAAACGAGCATCCAAACACGCTATAGATTTTGGGTACATTGGTCCATCCAACTATGTGAATACTTGAATATAAAGTGAACTCGGGAGCTTCATAGAGTTGTGTGTTCGAATCACGAGATTAGAGACCCAGCCTCCCCCAACCCCTATGCCTCCCCCCTCCCCCCAAAAATAAAAATAAAAATAAAAGACAAAAAAAAGGATAAAGTTTTTATGAAACAAAATGCATACAAACATATAGTAATTTTGAATTTTGGTCAATTCTCTGGTACCATTGTAAAGTTGTACATTTTATGCATTTTTATCTTCTAACCAATAGGATGGTGATTTGTGTCTTTATGTGGATGTATGTTGGAAACCTCTCAACTGAGAGTTATACCATTCGGATTCCATTACCTCGAAATTGACCAAAAAAGGTTTTTTAAAAAAGAGAGGAATTGACAAAAAAATCCCTCACTCTCTTTCTTCTCTACCATCACCACATACTATTGCGCCCTCTCCACCGCTTCTTTTCTCTTCAGCAACCACCTCACTAGCAGTGTAAATCTAGTGGGGGAATTGGTTATGTCATCTTAAAAACCACATTTAACCCAATAATGTTTATTCCTTGACCATGGAAACATATGAAATCAAATATGTATACATTAAAAAAAATAATTAAAATTTAACCGCCGGCCTCGTTCAAACTTGCTACCAAAATATGATTACTAATTAGCTAACAAACCTTGAATCTCTAAACAAACCAACCCCCTTATCTCTTCCACCCTGTTGACCACCACACATGCGCTTCGCTCCATATCCATTGACGTGAATCATGCAAGAAAGAGTGCCTAATCAAGGCACATAGAAGAGAATGCAATGTCGCTGTTGACGAATTGCAAGTTGTGTGGCGGATGAGGGGCAGCAAGTTCTGGCCTTAACGGTATCGAGCATCCCCTTGCTGATCTCCTTAGAGTAGACCTGGCGGATCTTGATTCCATTGTTGTCGGATGTGGCGAAGCCACTGGTGATGGCAGAGGAGCGGAGTGTTGCTTTCCAAAAGGGCTTTGCAGTGCTGCGGCATGTGGGTCTCTACAGGTGAGGAAACGTCCAAGCACAGGTGGAAGGGGCAGGGGTTGTGGCACGGGTGGTGTGGCGAAAGGGAGGGACAATGGCTAGCGAAGCAGTGGCCAAAAGAGGGAGTGGTGAGTTGACACGAGCTAGGGGAGATTGAGAAACTTTAATTGTACATCGGTTGTCGCAACATAGTCACGGACAACCGATGGATTTGATATAAAAAATTTTAAAAAAAATTAAAAGTAAATAAAATTGAGTTTAACGGTGGATTGTTGTATATGTCCATGGACACCTTGCTTTTTTGGGGTCCAAATAACGTGTCTCAGGGGAGATTATTTGAGGAGAGAGAAGAATGATGGCTTTTGGTAATTTCATAATTTAAGCATATTTGACATCCTTTTATTTTTTTTTCATTTTCAATTATTAAATAAATCTCACAATGGCCCTATTAGATCATGTCCAGATATCACTCCCTTCACCCTCCACAACATGAATGTACAACTTTATAATGGTACTAGAGAACTCACCTTGAACTTTACCTCCGAATTTGGAGGAAGGAAGGAGTCTTCCTGCTGGTGTAGGCATTGGCAAGAAAGCAAGGGTTCCATAGAAAGGATAAAGTCCAAACCGGATGAAGTAGTTAGGATACACGACTAACCCTCCCTGTCTTCTCGCACAGCACCATGGAACGTCCCTCTTCATCAAACCATTCAAACACCTCCCACAATCTTTAGGTGACAGGTCTAGTGTGCACTGAGCCATACAGTAAAGCGTCTCAAATACAGATAGATTGGCTTCCGTCGTAGTAAACTTCTTCACACCAATAGGTGCCTTTGCCGCCCCATCCGCGGTTTCATTCAATGTCTCAAACAACATACAATTGAAGCTTGCTTGGTTACTCATATTGCTCGGCTTTCCCCACACGTAGCTAGGCCCTTCGTCCACGCTGGAGAAGAAAGAGTGGTTGGAATACCTGACCATGCACTCCTCATACCACCACACTGCCTCTTTGGACGAGGACCACTCTGCGTTTGTGGACGATGATGTTTGGGTTGCGATTCTGACACACTCAACACATAGCTGATAGGGCACGTCACCCCTGCACATGAACATTTCATAGACGACGTCAGAGGGGCTTTCGCCAGTGACGGTATTGATGTATTATTCGGTGTTGCCGGCTTCGGAATATAAGGAAGAGAAGACGGTCTTGTCTTGAGGTCCGCTTGGTAGGTGCTGTTAGTAGCGAATTTGTATCTTGAGCAAGCTTTGTGGAGTAAGGTAGGTACAGTACTCTGTGCTTTTGTAGCTGCAAAGTTTAGGATGCTAAAGATGATGATGATGAATAGCTTGAAAGAGGCCATGGGGGGGGTGTTGGTGGGTTTGTTTCTCTCTTTAGTGAAGGTATCAGAGATGAGGTCAAGGAAGGAGAAAAAAATAGAGGCAGATAATGAGTAACTAACTGAGGGAGTGAAAATGATTATTTGCATTGATTTGTTTTTGATTACATTGATTTGTTCATTATAAAGCTAATAACACGAATTACATCGAAAGTCCAAGATTGAACATTAACATACATAAATACATCAAAATGTTGCTGATCATAGATTAAGTATTTCTAAGCCAATTAGAGAAACTATAATTTATTTAATACAACTCCATACATTCTGATCAACTAAAGGAGCATGTCTTCCTCTGTAGTGTTATTTGACTAATATGAAATTATCAGAAATAAAATGAGAATGTATTTTCAAAGTTGAATATTAACATACATAAATACATCAAAATGTTGCTGACCATAGATTAAGTATTTCTAAGCCAATTAAAGAAACTACAATTTGTTTAATACAACTTCATACGTTCTGATCAACTAGAGGAGTCTGTCTTTCTTTGTGGTGTTATTTGACTAATCTGAAATTATCAAAAATAAAGTGAGAATGAAAATTTTTAATAGAAAATGAATAATTCTAAAATATTTGAATCATAGTGGTTCTAGCCATGTCTTAGCACACAAAAAAAAAAAACCTCACATTCAACATCTCATACAAGTACATAACAAGACATAATATCACAAGTAATAAAAATAGATCATTCTGATACAACTTTACATGTAATATTATAAGCCAGGACTATAATATCTTTGCTTTAGTTTCACCGTTCCTTTTGTCTGCTTGTCTCACATTTAGTCAAAGGCCTTCTCCTAGGAAATTTCTTTTATCTGGTGTTGCTCATAATATTATGACGACAAAGTAAGATCATTACGCCATTATAACCAAAACAGGTATCATAAAAGAATCTTATATCTATCATTATGTCTTCTTTGCACTTAGTTACAAGTCTTAAATATCCTTTCTTTTAATTTACATGTTTGCCATCATGCATAAATCTCAATATATATAACAATACATAATCGAAGTAAATTTAGTTTTTAATATCAACTTCTTAAAGAAACTACACGTAATTGGTATCTTATTAGAATAATAAATTATGAGAGAAGATCAATTCATAATAATTTTTAAGTAGTATAAAGGAATAATAAATAGGGTAACTGCAGTAAATAATAAGTAATGTAAATATAAGAGAATAATAAATAAAATAAATTGAACTAATAAACAATAATGAGTATCTTTAATATAATGTGACTATAAGTGGAATGTCTTTCAATAAATAATGAGTAATGTAAATATAAAGGAGCAACAAATAAACTTCAATAATAAATAGCAATGAGTAATTTTAATATAAAAGAGTGATAAATAAAATTGATAATAGTTTAATAAGAATAAGCAAATAAATTTAGCTATGATTTTATTTCACAAATACCTTCATTTTCAACCTTAAAATTCTTATAAAGAAAAAATAGTATACGGTTGTTAAGTCCTTCTACGCTTTTCCTTTTCTTTTCCTCGCTTTCTCTCTCATTTTATGTTGATCCTTTCAATTTTCACATACCAACATTACATTTACTCTCTCTATGATTGTGTAACAATGAAAAACCCTCTCTCTTAATTATAATGTGCGAAGGAGTTAACCATTAAGAGGTGTTTGGTAGGGGGAATATTTTCACATTTCTAAGATGTTTTTACATTTCTAAGAATATAAAAATATTCCCCTGTTTGGTAGAAATTTTGCAAAAATATTCCCAAAAATGTTATATTTCTGGAGTTGATTTTGGGTCAAAATTCCCAACAAAATATTTTCATCTCACACATAAAGTTACAACATTCCATAGAATAGGAATATTTTTCTTTGTAAAAAGACCAAGTTACTCCCATCATCACCCACTACCACCCACCACTGGTTACCCTCAGTCACCATCGAACCACCATAGCCGGTCGCTGCTCTCCTTTGCCAGACCATCGTTGGCCATTGCCAAATCATCGCCGGCTGCTACCCTCCACCAAAGGTATTTTTGAAAATGTGCAAAATATTTCTGAGAATTCAATCCGTTTACTAAACGCTCTAAAAACACATATGCCTCAAAAAGCTATTCTTAGGAATAGTATTCTCAAAAATCTTATTCCCAAAAAGAAAAATTCAAACCTTCCCCCCTTAAGTCTTTTAATCAATAACCATTAAGTCTTCTAACCAATAAGCTTCCAAGTCACAAAAGTTAGGTTAGCTCATCTTTTTCCAAAGACTTGACTTAAGTCCTTCACGTCATTGACATGGATTCTATTATCATGGTTATGTTATTATTGATAATGGATCCTCTCATGTCAAAAATATATATGATCTTATCATGTATTATTTTTTATTATTGGTCAAGAAGGTGCAGCCAAATCTAACACTACAAAAAATATAATGAATGATAAAAAATAACACATGACAAGATCATATAAATTTTTGACATGAAAAAATCTATACCTGTTATTATTATATTGCCATTAGTACCTTGTTATTCTCAGTTCATATAACACACTCACACACCTATATATATATATATATATATATATATATATATATATATATATATATATATATATATATATATATATTACTCTATCTTAATAAATAACTATAGAAAAAAAATTTTTATCTCAATAAACATTATTTATAGTAGAATGTATTTTGAAGTTATCATTTCTTAATTAAATATTTAAAATTTAACCCGTTGATCAATTTTTAATTAATTAATATAACAATATTAATAAAATATTTAAATCAACCAAGAAATCCAAAATTACTCTATATAAACTATTTTGTGAAAAAGGGGATGTTATAAAAAGAATATCAATTTTTAATTTTTTTGTTTTATTTTTAAATTGATATTTTTATTATAATTTTAAAAATGAATTTTTCTAATTTCTATGAAAATATTTTTTAAAAATTTTTTAAAAAATAATGAAATTTTAATTTTTATTATTTAATTAAAAAAAATTTATAATAAAAAAATAATATGAAAATATTGCAACATTCTCATAATTGAAATATATCAATTAAAATAAAAATATAAAATGAACCAAATAGTTGGTAGAGGACAGTGATTAAATCAAAATTAATTTTGTGAAGAGTTTTGTTGTATCCTCTTAAAATATCTTGTTGATAATTTTCATAAAACTTAATAAAAATGCATTAAATAAAATAGTAAATACATTTAATATCTTGTGAACATACAAAGTATTCAATATTTTTTCATTTAGCAATTAAGAGAATTATTAAGAAAATGTTTTAAGAGGATATAGCATTTTAATATTTAAGTCAAATGAAATTATAATTTAGTGACCAATATTGTGCTTACCGTATCAAAGAGGATCTATATTATTTTATTTTTATTTAACTAAAAATGTAAAACAAAAGTTTTATTTTATTTTATTTTTATTCGGTTAATAAAAGTTATTAAATATTCCTTAACTAATACTAGTATCATTTAGACAATTAGTAACATGAACTCAAACTTAGTTTTATAAAAATTCCGTGAAATGTATAAGAGTTAATATATGATTAACAAATGAATCTACTTAATGTCTTGTTTAAACACATAGAGAAAATGTATGCTCTCATTATAAACAAGGATAAACATGGTCGAAAAGTATTATTATGATTTCATCACAGTTGCTTGCTTTCTTCCCACGAGGGAGAAAAAATTTTTAATGTGGGCTCCATTTTCTTTTCTCCCTCTCATTTTCCGTCGAAGTAAATGCGAGAAAACTCTATAGTACTCTCCTCTTTCAGTCTTTCTCTTACACTTTTCATCCTCTCATTTGTCTATCGAAAGCAGCCACTGCCACATTTGTGTCTTCAATTCAAACCCCACCATTTGCTTTAAATCATGATCACGGGGGCAGAAAAGGAGTCAAGCATTACGTACGAGGGATAGCGACTCGATCGGAGCTCATAGGTTGGAAGTAGCTTGATCAGGTTTGATTAGCCCGCCTCTGACCGTTCCTCCCACTGACAAATTCTTGTATATTCCAGTAGCAATTAGTAAAATCCTTCCTCTACATCGATTTCGATAATTTTGAATCTAACAAACAGTGCCTTTGTTGCGGTTTTTGTTAATAAAAAGTGATTTTTTTAATTATTAAAAAAATTATAAAAAATATTTAGTTTATCTTTTACTTAAAAATAAAAATATATTTTTTAAATTTTTAAACAGAAATTGAGATAATAATTTATATAAAAAATAATTTTTGGTCAAAAAATTACTTTTTTTATTAAAAAAAAAAGGAAACAAACGCGCCTAAAAACTGGTGGGATCTTGAAGAAAAGTAATCGTGACAACGCATCTGGAAGGCTGAAATTATTTCCTCGGAGCACATGGCAAGGCTCTGATAGCTTTTCTTCAACTTCTCTCACATGGCAGTCCTTTGTTCTTGTAAGTGGTCAACAAAAAAGTTATTTAGCCTTCAAGAAATATATTTCGTTAACAAGTATTTTATGACTTTTAATTAAATCTGTTAACAGAATATTGATGAAACAATCAAGTGAATCAGCCAAAAACTAAGGGAATCACTTCGATCGCAGGTTCATTACTATACCACATCTAGTGGGCTAATCCTAGGTCTCCGTCCCTCAATTCATAAATATTTGAATCTTTTAAAAATGTTTTCTATTCAAGTAAAATACAAGTATAAGAAATTTAAAGTTGACGAGGGGTGGCACGCTTGTTAAGGATGAACTCGAATTCTACAAAGACATAAATTCGATTCCCATTATTGATGTGCCTTCTGTAAGTATTTTTTGAGTTTGAGAGATATGTCTTAATATTGATAAGATGATTGGTACTGAACCCATCTAAATTTTTTATGTAAAATAAAAAGTAAAAGAAATTTAAAGTAATTGGACAATTTTTTAAAAATTAACATTTTAAAGATTTATTTTATTATTTTTTTAAAAAATTCAAAAGTAATCTCTTCAAAACAAAACAAACTCTACAAAAATTATGTCACAAAACCGTGTATTTTTTTGGGGGCCTAATAAAAGATTCTTTTACAAAGACGGGAAGTAAGGACATTTAAATCCAATTAAAATTGAGTTAAAACCAAAAAAAAAAATCAATTCAAAATTTTTATTATTATTATTAACAATCTATATGCTTAAAAATTATAGTAACAATCAGTTTATGGGTAATATAAAGAAAGTGTTATATACAGCACGAAATGGAGGTCACAAAGTACTTATCACATTACGTAATAATAATGAAGCACATAACACGTGTGATGGTGTTAAAACTCCCAAACATTTCTTACTAACTATTTTTATTATATGTAAAATTCCCAAATACTGTAAAACTCCCAAAGATAGGATAAAGCAGAGTTTAGAGTTTAGACTCCCACTTAACTAAAAGTATCATCCCTCATCAACAATTTATTTCTTTCACTCTTTCTTTGGTCGCCCCTATATAGGAATCAAACTTAATTAATTTGTTATATACAGTGAATTAAATTTAAGAGTTTATTGTGAATTATATTTGCTATATATTGTGAATTAATTTGCTGCTAGTAGTAGTAGTCGTCCTCATCCTTTGACGTTACAAAATCCTTCAATGTGCAAAGTTCTGTTCTATCTACAAAAACCTTCATATATTAATTAGGAAAATATTATTTGAATATACCATGTATAAACCTAGTACAAACATAATATATAAATGTGAATGTAGATGAGTATGAACGTATATTTGAATCGAGATAAAAAAGTGTTGTATATATTTATGTACAATAAATGTTATATTTGATATTGAAAAATATGTACAAATAATATAACTTAATTAATGGGTTGTGTTTGGCTATGCTTCTATAAGAGGAAGAAGTACTTTTTTTCAATTTTTTTTTAAAAATGCTTCTAATATTATTTGTTTTTGCTTCTTTAAAGAAGTAAAAGTAAAAAATAATTATTTTTTTATACTTTTTTGAAAAATAGATATCCATTTCTCTCAAAAGCAGAAATAGTAGCAAAGAGAGAAATGATCTCAAATTTTGAATTCGCTACTTTTTCGTATTATTTTACTATTTTATTCTTAATTTTTTTCCCTTAAAAACACCACTCTCTATTAACTAAATTATAATTTTATAATAAAAAAGTATTTTTATATTTATCATATTCAAATAATTTAATAATTTCTAATTTTAATAGAAGTATTTACACAATTATATCCAAACACAAAATAATTTTTTACATCTACTTTTACTTTTAAAAAAATTCTTCTATCAAAATTGCAACCAAAACGGCCGAATTAATATGCAAGCATGGTCAAGGGAAAAGTTAAAACTCCTGCTTATTCCTCACGTCTAACTACAGAAGGTTAATAGGAAAGATGCTCATCATTTTCTGACTCATTTGAAGGATCAAGGGCCATACTAACAAGTATTCACATAGATGATGAATTCTCTTAACTGTTGGAGGGTGTAGTCGTTGGACAAGTTTCTAAATCATTTTTATCCGAGATCACAAACTTCAAGTAATTTTCAATCTCTTTGTCCTGATCATGGCTCCCATTTCTTAGATTGAACCACTTCCTATGTGGTTTGCGTTTCCTGTCACTTATGGCAATGGCAAGGTCACTGGGGAAGAGGTCTCGGAGGACAAAGGCATGCAATATAGTTGAGACAAGGATTGCTGTCACTGTGAGAGTGGAAATGAGAGCCAGTATTACAGACAAGGCCTTTGTTACAACATTTGTGACCTCATTTGAATAGTTTATGGTTGCATCTGCTGCAAGAGTCATTGGAAAAGTGTAGGCCCACCATGAAATTGAGAATCTGCAGTATCGCATCAAATATTTGTCAGAAAAATCAACAGAATAGAGTAGCCAATACAAATAGATATGGGAGAGTAACATACTTGAATCCTCTGAATAAATTGACCCGGACAGCCTGCAAAAGCATATGAAATTAATAACTAAATTGAATACTCAGATAAATTATTGAGAGTGTTAGAGAAAGTTGTGCATATTTTCAAGTACTAGAGTGAGAGTAAAGCTTACCAGTGAGAAATAAAGGAACATGGCAACAAAATAAGCAATCCTTGATCCATAATCAAAAGAACCATGAATCCTAGCCCATGCCAGAGAAGCAGCACCAGGTGCAGCAACAAACAGAAAGAACACTGGATGGAGCTCCTTTGGGAGGTTCTCATTTGTTGGAAGTCTCTGGTAGAGAGTTACAAATAACATTATGTAGTGAGCAAGCCCAACAGCAAAGAAGAAAATAGGCCCTTCTTTTAGGCCGATGGATGCACCAAGTAGGGCCCCAACAAAATTTCCAACAATTGAGAGGTGACTTGATGGATTTGCCGCCTTTGAGAGCCTCCTTTGGCCCCCATACATCCATTGTCCATAGATCTTGAGCTCTAGGAACAATAATGGACTCATTAGTATGTACCAATTTGCTTCATGACGCATGTCTTTGGCAACTGATGGGGGAGCCCCTAGAGCTAATGACAAGAGAGCTATCCAGGGTGCAAAGAAGAAGTTAACACGGATTGGATGATAGTACTCACGACGAACTGCTTCAAAGTAGAGAATGATTTTAAGGAGATAGATGGTGAAAATAGTAGCAACAAGAGCAACGGAGAAGAACCATAAGGTAAAGTTTATTTTGAGGCTTATGTGAAGAAATTCAGTGGAAGGAGATATGGCCAGTGTTTTCCAAAGAATTGCTTGGGTGCTAACTCCAAGACAAATACCAAAAGATGAAACAGGAAACCGAAGAAGAAATGGCCACTTCCTGTCTTGCGGAAGCACTATCTCTTCTGAAGCCTGTTCAAGCAGGAAAACAAAATAACCTATGTTACAATCTTCAATAAGCAAAAGTAGCCATACTTTGAGATTATGGGAGAAAGTAACAAAACTAAATAGATCATGGCAAGATATACTTGCATCCTTGTTTCATTAGACAAAAAGCTCTAGCAAAGCCTAAGGGCTAGCTAATTTATTTCAACATGAGCAATTAATTGGATTGGCAAAAACTGCACTGTGTATGATCTAGAATGTAAAATTTAACATAAGAACTGCACTATCAATTGGTAGAAGGTAGTCACATACCCTTGGAGTTTCTAACTCTGGACCTGCCAATGCATCGAAGTATCGATGAACGGGTAAAGGTTTATCAGTTTTACTTAAGCTGTTGGGTTTTTCTTCTTCTTCTTCAGTTTCTGTAGGTGACCTTCCACTTACAAATGACAATTTTCTCGCAAGTTTTCCAGCCCATGTTTTGAAAGAGTCAAACCTCTTATCCTTCAACCTTATGATGCTTGGATGATTGGAACCACTAGCTGCCTCCGGAAGCTCAGTGCCATTTGGCATTGGCTGAGAGTAACATTTCGATGGCAATGGTGGCTTAGAGTCTGCGGTATTTGATTGAGAAGAGGGAATGGGAATACCGTCACTGAAAGCAGTTTCACCACTGCAGAGAACTCTTGTAGTGTTCTGTGGCTGAACCAGAGCACAACTCAGTGGCATGGTGATAGATACCGCATGGTTCATTTGATCATTGATGGCCACAGGTTCATCAACTTGGCTTCCTGCTGATGTTGTTTCACTTTCCTGTTAAAAAAATGGAAACAGTTGGATATTACATAGATCCTATATTATAGTACTTATAATTTCAAGTAGTTTCATAAAAGGAACTCAATTCTATAAGATAAGAGAAGTGATAAGGAAGCTCATTTTTTGTAAAATACCATGCCGACTCATCACTCATCTACCATTGGATGGGGTGTGGACTCAATCTAGGTGGAGTTCACACTTCATCTAATAGTGGATGAGCAGTAAATTGGTCCGATATCCCGTAAAAAGTGAATCTCCTCAACATTTCTTGTTCTAGAAATCTATTTTCTGACTATATCTTCAATTTTGCAGTCACAAAATCGAAAATGGATCTTACTTGGGTAGGTGGGTTGGGAATTTTAATGTAATTAGTATCAAAGCCAACTATTGCAGGTAAGCCATGTGTCAGGAAGGTGTCTTGTCCTTTGCAATAAAAGTCAAGAGTAGGAGGATGAATTCTTCACCGCCCTTGACAAGAAATCCATGGAAAGAAGTTTGTCCTAAGGTTTTTCTCTAGTTATTTCAAAGAGTTTTTCACGTTAAAATTTGATATGCAATTTTCTTGATATATTTTATTAATATGAATAGTAATAAGTAGGTTTCACTGTAAAGTACTATTTACATGTTTTATTTTATCCATTACTCTCCACGTAAATTTAGGCATGTTTTTGCTCACATTCATAAAATATTTAATATACTTGGGATACTCCCAACTCTCATATCCCTAACACCATGTTCTTCTAAATCACAGTTTGTACTGCTTTTCATGGCAGACCTAAAAAAGTATAAAAACGGTCCAGTTACATTAGACCTCCACAATGAATTACTTTGCTTCTTTGGAGTATTCGTTAGGTCAGACTTATACTGTTGACTTACATAGGTTAGGAACTGAAACTTAAGCACTCATTTATATGATTTGAATCTCAGAGGATAACATTGTTAAGCTTGGACAAAGAAATGACTACAACTGCTTAAGTTGTTCGCAAAGCATATAGAATTAACTGAGATAGTGAGCACTGAGTAGAGAGATCAAACGGCATGACCAATTATTAAACATCAGCAATAAATAATATCATGCTCTCATTTTGGTAAATTGATAATCTTATACAAAATATCACTTTCATCACATTTATCCACTTAGTTCATAGAATAGGTTTTTTTTTCCTTTTTTTTTTTCACAAATGGTATGCTACTATTAGGCATTCCCTCGGTCTACAAGAAAATCTAAATGGCATATTGCCAAATGCACATGCTCTCTAAATCAGAGAAAATGAAGATATCCTTTTCTGATTGAGAAATTTGTTCCCTCCAAAATGATGTTTGTCAGTTATAATATAATACAAGAAAAGCCCTTTTTTGCTTGCTTTCCCCACAAAAGAAGGCCTTTGTTAGTTGATATGTAAATATATGATTAAAAGAAGAAATTTTTTTTTCAACATAATATATATAGACATAATATGGAATACAGTATATTTACATAGGCATGAGTGAGTATTGGTGTATACATGTATCAAAATAAAATAATATATTGTGTATTTATATGGATGGAGTATTGTACTTTGATGTTCCAACAAGATGTCCAATAGTGGAACTTGGACAAAAAAGACCGTAGAGAAGTTCATATCACATGTTTACAACCATAAAGGCAATACTTCATTTATCAATCCCGTTTCTATTAGGCATTAGCCACGAACATGAAAATAATATGAAGGGGGCATTGTTGTGTGTAGACTTAATCATAGCAGTGTTTGAAGAGGGGGAAAAATATCAATATGCAGCTGGGAAAATTTTGATACAAAACCCATTGCAGGCTACAAGATTTGATGAGTATATGCACACCACACAGTACAGAGCTGAAGAGTGCAGAAGACATTGTCCTAATCCTGCTAGGGAAATTAGAGAAATAGAATGAATTAAACGGGAAAAAATTACTAAGAATCCGACCTTTCAAGTTCTTTACTTCTCTGCCAGAGGCACTGACAGTAGAACTAAGGATTCAGAAACTTCAAGCTTAGCTGAGCTTAGAGATTCCAAAAGAGAAGATATGAAACAATGCCAGAATTTAGCTTAGAAAGAAAACATATATGCTTTAAGAAAAACAGAGTTGAAAGACAAGACATGGCTTCAAGATCATAAGAAGAAGATTATACATAGTGTAAGGCTGTGGTAGGTTATATTTACATGCAGCCATTACGTCATGAGCTAGCACTTAATTGGTGATAATAATTAACAACAGCCGCTAATTTTGATAATGGCACGGCCATGAAAGAAGACAGAGTACCACACCAGATACGATAGGTCAGATAAGAAATTGATGACTTTAAATAGCCTTCCACCAGTGATATGTGGTTGATGCTTTGTTTGTACACGTCTTAGTACTAAATTAGTATTGACGTGCCAAAGGGGGCCTGTTATTGCATACATGTATATTGGAGTGGTTTCACGTGTTCATAAGGTGATCTTTCAAAAGACGAAGAATGATAAAATTGTCAAGAGTGTTCTTATTTCATCATCAAATTTTAACATCAGGTACAATACATTTTTACATATATAAACATAGTGATTTGTTATTTGAACGCATCACCATCTAGCAATAACACATACATCAACATTGTGTGATAAAACAGTAGAACTCTACATATGTCTTCTTCTCATTTATTCTCTCTCTACAACTCTCGCCATTGCCTATTGTAAATGTCGATGTATGTGTCGAAAAACTCAATAGTCAAATAACTTTTTCCATATATATGACAACTCTCTCACTCCAAAAATTTTTTTAGATAAATACAAATCTAACATCTTATATTTAGATATAATCATAATAAAGTTAATGTAACCCATAAATGAGTGAGTGCATCTTGAATAAAGTTGATAGAACCCACTTTTATTATAAGTGTATCTAAATAAGAGGTATTAATCTTATATCCATGCAAGAATCTCTCCTCGCCTTGACACTCACCCATTCAAAAAACACATTTCTTAATTTTGTACATGCACCAGAAATTTAGTTTTGATGGTAGATCCCAGCCTCAGGGTCACGAATATTCTTTCGTTGACATAACCAGAAGTTAGATCTCGCTTGCTCTGTGACCTGATGCCGATACACCAAAATAATGCACACTACATAATCTCTTCTTAGCTCATCAATAAATGCAGATATCACTGGTTGCAACTATTTTCATTGACAAATCAGTCATACGTTCAGAGACTCAAAACCAGTAAAGCCTTTTCTTTGGGATAGTGGGAAAAATAACACAAGTAAGAAGGGGAAGACAACTAGCTGAAATCAACTCGTGAAGTTCTACTTCCACGTGTGTTCTTACAAGCAAGTGAAAATGTTTGACTGAACTAGGAGAAGCTCCTGTATGCTTCGGGAGTGGTACATGAACCAGTTAATCACTTATACCTTACCATAAAAATATTAATAAAGATTTCTCCTCAATTAAGTTTACGCACATATAAGAGTGAGTTTTTGGCACTCATTAGACCAATTCAACTTCCCAAATTTCAGGAAATCTTTTCAAACGAACTATTTTTATCCCTGCTATGTGAATTATTATTGTTAATTACTTTAACACACAATTAATTAACAAGTAAACTATTTAGAATAAGTGGGTGCGTGATTAGAATAAAAAGCGAATTCAATAGTTACATATTTCTTTTTCCTTTTTTTTAAAAAAAAAGAAAGACTTAAGTCAAATGACAGGGGTGTTTCAGAAGAAACCTAATTTTGCCCACTAATTAAACAAAGCTAGACCAGAAAATTTATTTTAAAAAAGGATGGTGCGCATTGGAGTGGAATTGTTATGGCTAGAAAAGTTAATTATATAAGGGAAGAGTGGGGGCAAAAGTGGAAAGACACAAACAAAAGCAATGTGAAAAAGTAATGTGAAACTCGGTCCGCAAGAATTAGGGTGCATTTAATTTGTAAAAATATTTTCTATTTTTATTTTCTGTTTTCAGTTTTTTAAAAAAAATTTTATTTTCAAATTTTCTGAATTCAAGAAATGTGTTTGATTTATCTATTTTTAAAATATATTTTCAAAATCAAATTTGGAATAATAAAATTATATTTATTATTAAATTATAAGAATTATATATATTTGATTTCCATATTGTATTCATCTACTGAAACTTTAACTGCAAAAATTATTTGTAATAATAAAATATATTTAGAATATATTTAATTTATGAGTAAATTATAATTATACTAAAACTATGTTCCAGCAAAGATTAAAAACACACGATAGCAATAGTCATGATTTAAACCCAAATCCCCCATAATAGAATCCAAAATATCCCATATATCAACCAAGTCAAGTTTAATCCCGAACTCAAAAAATAATGTAAATCAAACTAGAGCCTTCAACATACAAATCAAACCCATGAAAAAATAAAAGGGAAAAAAAATCAAAATTAAGATCAATTTGCCCCACCACCGTGACTTTCTTCAAATCAGCGCCCCTCACAGTGAACATTGCTCCACCACGATCCACAGTTGCACCTACATTGTTCTGCTTAAACGAGCTCCACGAAGCTGCTGCCACTCCACCCTGCTCCAGACCTGTTGCCTCCGCACTCATTATTGTGATTTCAAACACTACGCCTCCATCGCCAACCACCGTTGAATGCGCACCTTGCAACCCGTGAACCATTGCGCCACTACAATTTGGACGCCAGTCAATGGATGGTGGCCGAAAGAGAATGGTGCATGAGGGAGAGGAGATAGTGGATGTGCTAGTTTACTGGGATCTAATAATGGAGGAAAAGATAGAACATAAAGGGAATGACGAAAAAGGCAAATCAGCAACCAGCAACCAACAAGGAGGAGCAAGGATGGACAGTGGTGGTGCTACGATGTCTTCTTCTGTTGCTTGCTGTCATTGTTGGTTTCCATGTGTCTATCAACAAGAGGCAATAGTGAGAGTTGAATGTGTTTGCATTGTGAGGATTTGAAGCTTTTTTTTTTTTTGGGTGATTTTTTGGGGTCATGTGAGGTTTTGAAATAAAGCTTAAAGAGGAAAGTGAGACATCAAGGGGCAGGATATGGGAGCGTTGGCTTCTGGTGGTGTGTGGTAACTTGGCTACCATGGTGAAGAATGGTGAAGAGTGATGTTGATGAGACATGATACTAACGGTGAAGTATTAAAGTAAGTTGTGAAAATTTCAAAAATATCGTCGCCCCAAAAGTGAAAATACTGAAAACAAAGAAAAGCTATTTTCAAAATTTTCAGAAATATTGAAAATATTTTCTAGAATTGAAAATGAAAATGATCAACCAAACTTGTTTTCTATGCCATTTTCTCTTTTTTATGAAACTGAAAATAGAAAAGGAGGAAACCAAACGCGCTTCTAGGTTCTTGTTTCATACGCTGCTGGAATTGTGTCAGCAATTCGCATTGCCGTAGTCCCACGAACCTGTCCAAATCATAATCACACTTCGATGATGCTCTTTGTCTATATCACCGTGAAATTAGCTTTGGAGTAATGGCGTATAATGATTTCACTATATTAATTAAAGTCCATTCCTTTATTCCTTTGGTACGTGAAAAGAATCTGTGCTTCTGCGTTTATGATAGAGTTGGTTCAATTACGTTAAGCATGTGCCCGTTAGCATAATTAATAATTAGTCGAATGAAATGGTGACTTCTGTGGTCTCTAGCATCACTTCCACTTTCATGTATAGGCATGCATGTAATGGCATTGGAGTACTTCCATATTTTACAAAGGAATAAAAATGGTCATCGCTAACTAATGAGCCATCACTATAAATAACAATAAAAGAGAAAAAAAGACTGGTTAATTAAAACTATGTTTCTAAGTGAATAACGGATGGAACAATCCCACCACCACGGATACATAGATGAACGATTTTGACATGAAGGCTGAAAGAATGGAAGCAAGCAAGATGCAGAAAAGTGCTAAGACTTAGAAGGAAACAAAGTCATTTCAAAAGGTAAAATTAGACAGCGTACCTTCAAGGAGTTAACATTATTCTGTTTTCTCCACTTCTTATCGTTCGAAAGTGGGCGAGAAATATATTAAGTGGGTATTGTCTATGGTCTATGGAGGAGAAGGTATAGACTGTATATAGTTATGCAGCAGAGAAAGGAGCAAGATTGTAAAGCTGTATATATAGTACAAGGTGATGATTAATGAGCGTTTCAATTAGGATGTAACAAAAGGGTTGAAAGGGAGAGGAGAGGCCTGTGGAGCGTATTACGGGGTTGAGAATCTAAAGTAATTTTAACAATGCTTCTGCTTTAATTTGTCACGCAAAGATTCCAAAGTTTATGCGAGTGGTTGTTTAGTTATTCCACGCATAAACCCTTGAGACTTTGAATTGCATATAGGGTAAGAAAAAAAATTGGAATGAGAATCTTATTCTAATTTCAGTATTTGGTACAACCAGAAATATGCAATGGTGTGAAAAGTGATTTCCCAGTTTGGTGCATGAAATGTATACTAACCAATGAGTGTTGGTCTAACACGAAAATAATTTGAGTTATTGAATTATATTATCTTGAATTCAAATCATGTATATAGCGAAAAAAATATAACTAGAGGAATTTATTCATACAGTCCAATCATAACTTGAGCAAGATTAATATCATACCAAAAAAATAGGAATGGCATTCTCATGAGGGTATAAATGTTAGATATTCGGGGTTACAATGAGCTTTATTGATTATATAATAATATATAGTATGTTTGATTTAAAAATTATGAAACTTATAATTTAATAACAACTAGCAAATAGACAGTCATTACCAATATGTCTGTTCTTTTTTGTATTTCTTATTTTGTTAAAATAAAAATAAATAGTATTTTTAAAAATTATAATTATATATTTCTGAAAAAAATTATAATTATATAGTATAAAATATAAGAAATATTATAATAGAACTATTATTAAATAATAAAAAAATCTAATTGATTGTATTTGTCTTTAAATATTTATTTAAACTATTAATAGGAAAGTATTATTTTTCAAGTTTATCATTAAAATCTTTAAATGATAGATAAGATGCATTTACCATATAGGATTACTCAATCATTTAACCGAGTCATATTTTAGTTGGATTCTTATACTACTACTAAGCAATAAGCTCGGCTTGTGTGACAAGCCAAGGGCACAATAAATCATTGAATCCATCACCAATCAAAGGGCATATGTAAGAAAATATGATTTAGGTGGTCGAGACTTTGGCACAAGTGGCAATCATTTGCCTCTAAAGTAGCCACGCTTGAGAGTTCAAGGGACTCAATTCGAGTTCAAAGGCCTGAGACTCCATACTCCCTCCCCTCATATATATATATATATATATATGGTCAAGGGCAAGAGGGGGTGGAGCTCTGCTCCTGTGACTCGAAGCAATGCCCCTCAAGATGTGCAGCTCGTAGAGGTAGGAGACTTTACCCTTGAGGCACATGTCTCTCCGTGAAAGAAAATATGGTTTCTCCTCTTCGACCAAAGAATCATGTGTCCATCTTACCAAGCCCAATTGTAGCCCACCGATAGAAACCAATAAAGCTAGCCCACCAACAGGTCCGATTACTATGCCCAATGATCTTGGGTCACTTCTCATTGGGTCAGTTACAACACTTTGACCAATACTTGTTCTCTAGCGTTTATGGCCACACAAATGGGAGCTTGCCTGAAATCACATTGGCCCTAGTAGCACCTAATAATCTCTCCTCCAATTCATGTGGGATATACAGTTGGAAGGATTTGAATTTGAATGGATTTGGCTGTGGCATTTATGGCAGAAGGCATAATGAAATTTGATTTGGGGGGTATGAATTCTGGGCTTGGAGAGGAATGGGCAGGGCTTACTTGGCAATTGAGATTGGCCATCGTCCCTGGATCATGAAAACATATGTAAGGTCAACCATGGTTGGATCCATCTAATCAGGAATTATGTTGTTTGAACATATGGGGAGTGAGTTGGTACCATATCTTATCTCCCATATATTTGGGTTCACATCCCACATATTCAAATAACATTTTTTTTTAATAAGATATAGCAATAGGTATATAACTACTGTTGATATTTCTTAGACCTTAATCAATACTGTGTCCATTGGTAGACATTTACTAATTACTATTGTCCTTAAGTGAATTAAGCATTCACCAATGAAGGTGCTGGTTATTGCAGGAATAACTTGGTCAAGATTCGGCCAGCAAAGTGCCTGTCGCTGTGTCCCTTTTTTGTTTTTTGGTCATCGTCGATGAGCACCTCTTAAAGCTTGAGCAGCGAGGCCCCTGCCCTGGCGCAACGAGAAAGGGGCTGAATTGGCCCTTAGTCTAGACACATAAGACCATGATCCAAATTAATTGTCACTGTTTTTCTTTTTTTCAAAGAATTTAGAATATTTACTTGAAACCATAGTTACCAAACTCTTGAGTTAACTTGCTCAAAAATTTGAATATAAGTAAATTTGGGCAAATTAGGATGATGTTGGAAAAATTCATGAGTTTATTATTTTAGTCAGAATTTCACCTCTCAAGCAACAAAATTGAATTTAACAATAAGCATTCTTAATTAGACCTTCCAAAATTGAGGATATGATGTTTGACTTAAGTGATCTTGATTTTTAACATTCCCATCTATTACATTTTTTGTAATTTTAATTTGCAATTCATATTTTATGACTTGTATTTGCTTCCTTATGATGTTTGTAAGTGAAATTTCTATATATCTTTGTTTTATTTTGGATTTATTTTATTATAATTGAATGTTATAAATATTTTTTAATATTATTTTCAAAATAAATAAACTTTTGTGAGTTTATGATTTGAGTTTACTTAAGCTCTACAAGCTCAGGTAAGCTCTACAAGCTCAGGTAAGCTCACGAATTTGACAACTTTGCTCGACAAGATAAGCTTTGGTAATAGATATCTATGTAGACATTATTGTAAGATTATCTCTTTAAAGTCTTATGATGAAGATGCACCTTCCTAACAATTATTTTTAGCAATGTTTCCTCCAAGCGTAAATATAAAATGGTAACTGCGAACATCTAATTACCAAGTAATTTATTTGGAAAAAAAAAATGTTGTCATGAGTTACAAACAGCTATTGGCAAAACATTATTCTTTTTTGTTTCTAGTGGAGGTGAATAATAAAATCACCAAGAAAACGTAATGCAAACTGACTAGAACTTTTGGTACCAAAATAACTAATAATCTAAAGTTCCTTGAGACAGTTTTTTGGGTAAAAAAAAGCGATTATTTAATTGATTACCAAACATGAAAGCAATGTTAAACTAATCAACTTGAACCAACAAGCGCATAGCACCATTGGTGGGGGTTCAAGCCCTAAGATATGCAATTGTATTAAAACTTAGAAAGGAATGCTTTGTCGCCCAAATAGTCTTATCAGATTCGAGCAAGATTGCCTCCAATAAAAGAATATATGTGATTTCGATAAAAAAATAATAATAATAATCAATTTTAATTACAGCTAAATTAGACCAAAACAAATCTTAACTGGAAATAAACTAATACTGCAGTTTAGCTGGGCTTAATAATTTGATCAGATTAATTCAATTTAATAAACATCAGTTGAGGTGAAATGGAAAGAAAATTATGCAGATTAGCTAAATTACCAGTCACTTTGGTAGCATCCAATCCTAATCTCGCAAAGAAAGTAGACACATCTCATTAAAGTTATGCAGAGTGACTACATGAATGCATCACATTAGTCATATCTTGTTTCTCACGCTCACAAAGTATAGTCATAGACTCATAGCCATATAATTAGTACCTGAAAAGGAGAAGAATTGAGAATTTACTTGGTCTTAATCAAAACTAGCATTTTGTAGTTCTAAAAACTATCATTACCAAAAAAAATAGTTCTAAAAACTATGGAATTGAAGCACAAGCACTATATATTATATTATATTTTATATCCTACCGTCCTGTTCACGGCGAAGATGACTTACCGACAAACATCTTATTTCAAGTCTAAAGTCTTCTTCTTCGCAAAGAAGGTAATAAAAAAAAATTGATTGATGAATGATAGCCTAAGAACTTTCAGTGTGAAAACTAGTTTAGTTCATTCGTACATGCACGGTATTGCTTTTCTAGCTGGAACTGAGATGGGAATCTCATGTCGTGTCCTTCATGCCTGACTTCTACCTACAGGGTACAGACCACTGAGCTTCACATGATGAGAGAATTACCTTACTGTTTTATAAAACATCTACATTTACCAAATCTGGCTGTTACATTGCATATAGACATTCTTAAACCAATGAAGCTAGATATTGCTCGTGGTCACATCATATTTACATATATAATATTATTATTATTCAAAAGTAATTCTAGGTGATCCCAATTATCCGTCCAAATCTAATTGACTTAAACCTCACCAAAACGACCTTCTACAGTAGCAAATGAAAAATCATGAACTAATTGACAATTAGGACTAGCCTGAGTGGTGGAACAATGCAGGTCACTATATTCTCTTACAATCATGACCTATGCACTGATGGAAACAGTAGGACATTTCAATTGTTGTATATTAATAATAATAATAATTCATATAATTGAGGTATTATATTTCATAATATAAATTACAAAATAACAAATTATTTTTAGAGAAAAATATATTTGTTGAGAAGGTTTTAATTGACTTAATATAAAAATCTTTGTTTGAATATTAATACAATAGAATTTTAAAAATTTTAAATATTTTTATTAAATATTTTTTAAATTTCAAAAAAATGAAATTCAATTTTCACCACCTCACAAACAATTATAAAATTCAATCTTATCTATCTATTGTCTTTTATCTCCCTCCTCCACCAAGTCTATCATCACTCATTGCCTATTGGCCGCAGCCCACCGCTCGTCGCTTGTTGGCTGCCGGCTGCCACTGTTCATTGTCCGCCACCTGGCATCTGTTGCCCAATGACAGCCGTCTATTGCCCATTGGTTGTATACCACGCGCCACACGTCACATGCCACCTGTGGTCTCCAACTCCGCCGCCTACCATCCGCCGCCCCGCTACTTGGCGCTACCTATACACAAAGTTTTCCCATTCACTAATCACTATTGCCAAATCAAATGCTGGAAAAGAAACTGCTTTGCTCTAGGGACATCAGACATGCATAGAAATATGCATTCTTTCTTCAGTCTTTTTCCATTACTATTTAATTTGTTTGCAATTTAATTAAGAAAGTGTTCAGTCTGCCCTGTTTTTTCACTCTTCTTTTTCTTTTTTCTGCCTGACAACTTTTTCTATTTGCTCGCAAAAAGATTTTCCTTGATGGGCGAGTGGGGGTTCAGTGTATATGCAGTGCTTGAATGCCACAATCAAGGGATTCAGTTGTGTCCATATTGTAAAGGCACTCAAATTAATGGCTCTAAAGGTGTGGCCTTTATACTTTCAACTGCACTAATTAATATGCTAGAGTTACTAGCCAAGGGGAAAAGTTCTCCCAAATGTGAGCAGTGAGAGCTCTTATCAAGTTATCAAAAGGCATCTAATAAGTGCATATTTTCTCATAATTTTATTTCTATTTTTTTTCTCTTCATTCTTGGCTCAAATCTAAAGGAATATTTGAAGATTCCATTCGGTATACCATGCCATCTTCTTTTGTCCTTGATGCCCTTTTTCCGCATCAGCATCACATGCTCAGGTTCAAAATCATTTTCTTAAAATTTTGATTTGTGGGTTACACGCAATGCCACTATCACTATTACCTTTCACTTCTGCCATATACTACTTTATACAACAAGTCTCATATCACTCCAAAAGTTTCTTCTTTTTGAAAAAGCAAAATTAAACATACTCGTAAAGTAGAAACACAAAGACAACACATAACTTGTTTTAGTGAAGAAAGCCATAGTTTATTTTAACCAATGAGTAAAATTTTCCTCGCTGGCCCTTATGGGTTCTTACTCAGATTTTATTATTGATTTTTTTTTAAGGTATTTCTATTTAGGTACTATCACAATTAAGGGCCATCTCAATAATTACCTCCTCTAGTATTTGAACCCATGTCTCTTTCTAAGATCAACTGGCTTACCGCTACACTCAACGCTTGTTGATTATCATTGTTTTGTTTATCTAGTGGTCTGAACGATCCACGATCAGTAGACGTCCTTAGCTTCAGCCTTCCAACTTGACCCTCAATTGAGGAAAGTCCATGCGACCCTTGCCCTGATGGCCTAGGCCCATAACGACAAGCAAAGATCATTGTTGTTCCCCCACCCCCTATGTGGGAAATGTGACCTCATTAATCCGGGTGCAATCCTCTCACTCAGATTCCACAATTTGTACTCTAACAAGATCCACCATCTCTTTGATCTACACCCTAACAAGGTTCCTTGCATTAATGGCACATGCCCTTTATATAACCCTCCCTTGAGGTCAAGATAAGTCATTTATTAATTCAAACATTAGTCTACTTTATCTCAGAGCCAAGATAGAAATATTTAGTCATTTTATCTTTCATGAACTTTTCATCTGTCCTTTGAACTTTTTACCGCGTCCCTCATTGAATAAGTTCTTAAAATTAATATATGCCTAAGTAGCTCGATTAAATATTAAATTCTTTTAAAATATTCTTCTAATAATCCTTTTAATTATTTAATAAGAAAAGTATTGAATATTTTTTATGTTTATAAAATATTAAATACATTTACTTTATTATTTAATATTTTTTTATTAAATATTAGGAGGATTATTAACAAGATATTTTAGGAAAATATAGCAAAACTCATAATTGTCCTTGTACAATCACTACAATGTTCAAGGCTTTTTTAGTGACATTGATGGTTGCCTCAAGTTTGTAGTTAAGTGACTTATGCTAGCAAAAAAGGAAACGTTTACTTTGGTCCATGGAACATTGATGTTCCAAACTTTTACCAGTCTCCAACCGATTTTCGATTTTCTAACATGTGTAATAACACTTTTGTTCATATAACAACTATCTCTATTTCCTATGCAGTGTACTAACGTCCCAATGCTAAGACTTGGTTGATGAGATGAACGTACACACCAACAAGCAATGCACATGTATGAAGAGGCACCACCCACTATGTGCCTTCTAGTTTCCAATGTCGGTTTTCCCAAGTAGCTTCAAAGGGAAGGCAAGGGAGGTGGGGCTGTCATGGGGGGAGTGCCCTGGGAGGAGGTGGGGCTAATGGTGCCTGTGGGGGTGGGTGGTGGCATCCACTATAAGGAGGAAGCGGTTGGGTGATGGTGGACTGGGGGAGAAAATTTATAAAGATAAAAGGGATAAATTATATAAAATTAATTTTTATAAATATTAAAAATATAAATATAAATTATTATAAAACTATTTTTAAGATAATAAAAGGATCAAGTCTCAGTTATTTATTAATTGTATAAAAAAATTTATACTATCATCTAATAAAATATTTATATTTATAAAATTTTTAGAATAATATATAATTGAGTCAAATATTTTTATTGATATGATAATATATGTTTAAATCTGTATATATAATTTTTTTACATTAATATTATATATAGATTAAATCTATACAATATATAATTTTTTTTAAAAAAAGAAAAAGTCTGGAACAATAAAATTGTATGTTGCGTCTTTGGCTCCTTGCACGGTAAACAGGTAAGACAAAAACCGTACATTGTCCATTTTCGTCATTTTAATGTGTAATAATTTTTATGATTAAATTTATTTACCGAATAACTGGGCCCTATCCATGATCCAGTAATTTTGATTATTACCAAAGATTTTTTTAAGCATATCTAAACCGTTACATTATTTTAATTCACATCTGATTGATTATAAAAATTTGGAACAAGATTGGAACATCAATGCTCCATAGAGAGCAACGTAAACGTTTCCAGCAAAAAGAATGTCGCCGCATGTCATGTTAAAAAATGTTGTTACAAAAAGTTTTGCAATGACTTGATATTACAGCTAAAACTATATTTTTCTAATAGCAGTAGTCGCTATCATAACCAATATGTCCCACCGATCTCACTCGCAACCGTGACTAACATGTTGTAGCGACCGAAATTGCTATCTTAATATGACTTGTTGCAAAGATGAATTGCTGTGGACTCTTTCCCAACAATTCAGGTCACTACCAAATTAATATGGTATTTTCTTAGGGAGAGATGTTGCTGCCATTGGTTAAGTATTAGGAGATCAGATTAGCTGACAGATTAGTTATGAGTTAGTTATTTTGGCTATTTGACCATTAGTGTTAGTTACTCCCGCTCCTCCTATATCAGTGTATATAAGATGTAAATTAATTATTCAATATCAATGCAGCATTCATTTCTCCATTCCACACTTTTAGATAGTATCAAATTCTATTTTATGGTTGTTAATGACCCATTTGCAAATAGCCAGACATCCAGTTATGTAAACTTTTTATTCTAGATGTTCAATCCTAAATATTTGCAAATAGCCAGACATCCAGTTATGTAAACTTTTTATTCTAGATGTTCAATCCTAAATATGAGAAAGTATGTTAGAATCCACATTATTACTTAAAGATATAACTAAAGTAGCCTTTATAAGAGTTTAGTCCTATGAGCTAAATTTTGAGATTCATCAATTCCCGCAACTTGTGTTGCTGGAATAAGTGTAAACGTGTATCTACCTATTTTTGCAATATCAATAGCTATAAAAGGCTTTGTTCAGTTTTCTGTTAAGAAAAATTTTTGCCAAATATTATTATTATTATTATCATCATCATCATTAGTAAAATCATAAAATTTTTTCGATTAATATAATTCACATATATTAATTTAAATTAAATAACTACAAAAAACTAAATTCTATTAAAACTGACAAAACATAATACCTATAAATATAAATCACACAGTTTACATTACAATGTTATTGGCAGCAAAATTAATCCAACTTATGGTTGATATGTGAGTTTAACAATAAACACTTTATATTTATTCTTGATTTAAAATCATTTTATGCGAGGATCTATTTTTATTTAATTTTTTCATCAACCAATAGTAATTAAGCATTATTTACCACATTGCACATCTTACTCTAAGGGTGTTTTTGGTATGAGTGTGAAAATGGAAGGAAAAATTTTATAGATTAATTTCATATATAAAATTACACATAAAATTAATTCATAAAATTTTTTCTACCATTATTTTCCTATACCAAACATATCCTTAAAAAAAAAAAAGAAAAAAGAACTCATCGCCAAATATCAATTAGTATTCAAGCATAAGCTAAATAAT
Source organism: Pterocarpus santalinus (assembly GCA_031439595.1). NCBI lineage: Eukaryota > Viridiplantae > Streptophyta > Magnoliopsida > Fabales > Fabaceae > Pterocarpus > Pterocarpus santalinus. The sequence goes on from CM062526.1 coordinate 54,104,562, forward strand.
AAAACATTTCTTAAATTTACCAGGTGGGGCTTGTTGCTTGTATACTATTAAATTATGTTTACTTTTATAAAGAGTAGTATAGATAAGCATTTTTTTTTGTCCAATAAAACTCCACTCAGTAAAAATTATATATCCCATATTGTAAGATTTATTTATTCAAAATGCTATAATGTTACTCCGCCATGCGTCGATCTCGTAATTTTATGTGCCTTACACGAAGCAGACATCTAAAATAGTCCATAAAGCAAAAGGCATGGCATAAAACTTTTACAGATCCAATGGCAACTAGGGATTGCTTTCGTGCTCATCTGGGGAAGGTTCAAGTCACTAAGAAAGCGTTTCTCCAAGGGTTGTTTCAGTGTGAAGAGGAAAAGGCAATACGTATGAATGTAAGAAAAGAGGGTGATGAGGGAAGGGAAAAAGACAATCTTTTAGCTTTGACGGCTAGGTGATCATAAATTAAGGAATGCGGATATTTTAAAATAATTGTCGTATATATTTGTGTTGAATGTTCCCTTCATCTACTTATAACTATTTTTAAGTAATTTTTTTTATCCGCAATAATATGTTATTTAAGAGTTTTAAATTGGTATTAATAATTTTTTTTTTAATTTTACCCTTCCTCTTATTCTCTCACCTACTTGTCATAATTGTTTTACAATTTTTTAAAAAGGGCAATTTTGTTAAATAGTCTAATTTTTTTTCTATGTTTGTGCAATAATTTTAATATTTTTTAATTTATATGTCAAAATCTTAAAAGACAGTTAGAAGTGAATAGAAGGAGTAGTTCATGGATACTTTTAGATGTTCTTAATTATATATTATAAATTTTATTTCAATTTTTAAATTTTTTACATATAATAATCAAATAAATAAATGTAGTTTATTTACATTTACAACAATTTATGCTAACGTTTATATTATTATTATTATTATTACCATCTGTTAATTTGAGCTTTGTACTTATATGTTATTTTTTAACTAACTTTATATTTTATATTGAAACCATGTTGTGTCCTATCATTTTAGTTTCTTTCTGGCTTTTGTTATTTCATTTGCTTCCTTTTAACTCATAATAATGAAACCTCCCATGCATCCATCACTCATATACATATACATGAATATTTCCCAGATGTTCACGTCAAAAAAGAATAAGAATAAGAAGGAGATCTCCCCTATGTTAAGTATCGAAAGGCATTCTATACTTTCTCTGTTTCTGTTTTGCTGGATGCCCCTTTACTGAATAGCTAAGCAAAGCTTTAATTTGCTGGCTAACAGAAAAGCTTGAAAGGCGGAAAAAAGCAAGAGGGATCGAGAAGTGATTGCAAACAGAAAAGAACAGGGAATATTTAAAAACGTGATGTTAAGTGTACTTAATCCTATATATAGTAACATGTGCACTGCTTAAAGCATAGTTTAAAATTATAAATATATAAGTATTATAAAAAATGATGGCAAAATATACGTTATCATATGCAAAATTTCTTGCATTAACATTGCATGAAACAATTTGGATGTGTCAGTAAGCCAATTACACACACACACACACATATATATATATATGTAGCTGTTTCTCTGCCAATAATGGAGATACTATGGTCCACATGGGAAACCAGAGCAAAGTCGCTTTTAGCAAAATTCGTTGCAATTTCGTCCATCTATATGTCTTGGTATACAAAAATAATTTCATCAATTTAACTGTTGAAATATAAATGATTATTATGAGACATCTCGATCATGTCGTTTTTTAATTAAAATTACTTGATTCTTAGTCTTAATATCATTTTAATATTGTTTATGTATACTGTAAAAATAACTTTATATTAATAACTAATAAAAATTCAAAAAATCATAGTGAATAATTATAAAGGTAGGTAATTATTTATTATGATTTGCTAATTTTTTGAGTTTCTATTGATTGTCAACATAAAATTGTCCTTAAGTCACCCTTAAAATTATATTATATTTCCATCTCATATCAAGTTTTAAGTCCTCCTTTTTCTACCAATGCTTCATTGATTTAGCTGATTTGTCCTTTATTTTTTTTAGGTAAAGTCTTCAATTTAAATATTGTGCATAAAAAAAATTAAATTTGGGAGAATTTTATTCTTATAATAGGTCGATCTGACTTAAACTAAATTATATTAATTATTAAATTTTTTTTAAAAAATCCTTTTTCCATACAGGCAGATAAATTTTTCATAAATTAAATAAATTTAATTTAAATATACTGATAATATAAAGTAATCTTATACTATTAATTAATAGAAATTATAGAAAATATCAACTCATATAAATAACTATCTATTATAATGAGAGACTCATTATAATTTCTTATTTTTCTCTATTTCTATTATTTTACCCTATAAATGCATACCAATTAAACTCAAATTAAATTTATGTCATAATCGTAAAAATTCTCCGCTATTTCACGCGAAAACATACCCTCTTAATCATTTTCCCGCGAAAGTTTCTCCGCCGGCCAATCGCTACGCAGGAAGCAACGAGATGTCCTTTCATTTCAACAATTTTGACCTTATCGAACCCAAAAGATGGACTTTTTCATTGTCTGAGTGTGTTTGCTTTTCTGCGGAGGCAATTAACTTCTTCGGAACAATGTGCGCGCGGGTCCTCATCATGATCGCTGTGCGAAATTTACAGCAAAACCCCAAATCTAATATACACCAAATGTGCAAGAAGAAGGCAACTTCTTTGTCGGTCTTGTCCGTGCGCAATATGAAAGAAGCAACCGAAAGTACTTTTACAAATCAGAATTTCGGGAAAAAAAAAAACATTTTTAACATGTTACTCGCATTTATATTATCATTTAATGATATTTTATTTTATCATTTACTAATTTTAATATTTTATACAATTGTTATATGATTATATTTATTAATGAAATAACAAGATCAGATTATACAGTAATACAAAAAATTTTAACAACAAATTAAATTTTATTTATTTAAAAACTATTTTGGATATTTTGGCAGAGCGTCTGGCTTTGATTATGATTTCTTTGCTCACTGCATGGACCACTCTACTATGCTTCACATAAAATAATGTTCTTTTTTAATAATAGGAAAGTATATTACTTCAAAAATATTATTTTAGGGGCCAGTAGCTATACGAGAATCTTTTTTGTCTTGATAATAGCCTAAATCCAGACAATAATTAGGTAAAACCTTTCATAAAATGATGAATTTAGGATTTGAACTATTGATATTACGAGTAAATTATTTTAAAATTTACAATTTAATTACACTGTGATAAACTATTTTTAAATCAATTCAAAAGTGAGAGCATACAAAAAATTTTAAAAGAGTAAAATGAGTGAGTCCTTGATATATTTGTTTAAGGCGGTTACTTCCTTCCTCCCTCCAAAAAAATGTAGTAAGACACAACCCTTATTAGAAGTTACAATTTATAATAATAAATTTACAAGTCATGATAGGAAAGTTACAATAGCGATATTGAAAAGTTACAATATTAACATGATTGATTCTCATTGCACTTTTTTATTAAATTTTTGTTCTATTCATGCATTGTAATTTGCATTGTAACAAATATTTCTAATATTATAATTATTTTATATTGAAATGTAACTTTTATAGCAAGTTGTAACTTTTAAAAACATTATATCATACTACTTTTTTTTTTGGAGGTGGTAGCGAAATGGACCCTTATATTTAATTATTTAAAAAAATTACATATTGTCATAAAGTCAGTTCATTCTACTCAGATCAATCATTAAAATATTAAGAAAAACGTGAGTACAATTAGTCCTAAAGTGGTACCCAAAAATAAAAAAGGTGGTGTGAGAGACATTATTTCAAACAGCAATACTATATACATGCATTATGCTAATATTAGTTTACATTTTTTTTATTTTTCATCATTTAATTATAATAAAATATTAATTTTGATATACAAATAAAAAAATACAATTATATGCATATAAGTGACTTTTGAGATGATAATGCAATAATCACACACTTTTCTTGAAATATAAATATAAAATTGAATGATTACATAAAATTAAAAAGCTTTGAATTTAATTTTAATACAATATTGTTAATATAAAAGAATTTTACATAAATATTCAATTATATATTATTATATCTGTAAAAGTGTTTGATTTTTATACTAACTACCTTAAAAGCCTCATATACGTACTAGCATATGATTGAAATAAAATTCACCTAAAAAACTTTTATACTAATGGTGTATTAAAATAAAATTTTTATAATAACATTTACATTATTCTTTACACACATACATTTTGATGTCAGCATAAGATCCACATCTTTAAATAGGTGTGGGTGTGTCTAATATTTTCGTACTTCAAGTATCAAGGTATGGAATTTTGATTTTTCTATTACACCAAAATTTTTAATAATTAAATTAGAGTTTAGTAATAGTTAATTTTTCTCCAAATAAAAAAAAAGAAGAGAGAAACTTTGAATTGAAGGTAAAGTTTTTTAGATTCTCAGTGAAAGTCCCTTTAAATTATAGCAATGAAACAACAATTTCCATGAAAGTGTTAGGTCTTCGTATAAATTACTTCACATTGACTTATGATTTTGTCCTTTCCCAAGTGGCATGTTGGCTTGGAGCATGTACTCCAACCATTGTATTCTGGGTTCGAATCAATGACTTATGAATCTCGTTGACGTTTTGCCATTTGACGTGTGCTACACACCCAAAGAATTCATATATTCTGGCATTGTTATATCTCCATTATAGAAAAGAAAACCCAGCAAGAAGTTACAAGTAAAGTGCTAGGAAATTGGCAGACGCGCGTGTTGGAGGAAAATGCCAGTCTGAATGCACATTCTTAAAGATAAAGAAGAATAATGAACAAGTTTCTATGCTACAAATATATACAAAGCCATCATTTCCCGGGTGGAAATGGAAATATGTGATTACTAGACGCAGTTGCTAAAATTCTTATGCAGATTCGTGTTATACATATCACAAAAAACCCACAATATTGCATTAGCTTTACTTGATTAGCCTTATCCTAATGTGTTTATTATAATCTAGTAGAAAAAATGACATATCTTTAAAATAAGTCGAACAATTTTCTCAATTTATACTTTATTGACTAGATGGTAACACATCTTTATCCTTTTTTTATTTATTTATTACAAGTTTTTTTTCTACAATTTCTTTGTAGAAATTGGACAACAGTAAGGCAAGTATCAATCATAATATTTCTTCCACGTTATATTTTTGAGGAAAAAAAAAAAACAAAAACAAAATGGCACTCCACCAAACAAAGGGTAGCAAAATGTCATACTAAAAATAGTACCAAAATGATATGCTACATTAGAAAAATCTTTTGAAATGGTTTTCTGATAATATTTTTTTTGACGGGGTTTTCTAATAATATTTTACTTAGAAATAGAGAATGAAGAAGGAGAGACCTGGAAATGGAAAAATGTGACAAAGTGACGAATCCAAACTTACAGAATTTTGAGATTAATATCATAATAAAGTCTTAAGACTCACCGATCCTTAAATGAATTACAAACTTATTAACTAGTAAAGAAAGAGACATTTTTTTTTTGGTTTTAACATTTTTTTACGTAATTTTAAATTGTAGGCGATAATTAACTAAAGTTCTTTAGTGTAATTGTAAAATTTAAATTCATAACAATTCAATTAAAATTTGTCCATGCATCATAGTATTTCACTCCAACCAATTACTTTTAAGTAGAGAGAAAAATTCTTAGATAATGAAAATGACACAATTCCGTTGCATAGTACTAACGTTAACTGTGTGCTTTGCCAATTATGTAATTATTTAAATGTTAATCAATGCTATTGAATTTAATTTTGATTAAAAAAATTTTATACAGTTAATTAATTATATTTTTTTAATTGTATAATCATTCAAATAATAAATATAAATCTTAACTATATTTATTGATATAATATAATAAAATATAATTCGATCATAGTATCACTGTTGTATATTTAAATTAAATTTTAAATATAAATATAAAAAAAATATTAATAGTAGTAGAAAAGATACTGTACCTAACAAGTACCGAACAATGGACGCTCAGATTTTGGTGCCACCAAGTCACCACTGAGCAGTCACCACTAAGTTAAAAAGATACACAGGAATTTAGGAAAATAATGATCCTTCTTTCTTCGTTTCCATTTTTCCTTATTTATTTTTCTCTTTTCCTTTCGTTACTTTTCGAGACATTTTGGCTTTTGTTCCCGGCAACGCGTTTAACGGCCATTAGTACTGCACGCTATATATAGCATTGAGGTTTGAGGAGAGGGCCAGACACAAATCCCTCACACCAACGTTGTCTTCGGACATCATCTTCCTACATGCTTTTCTTGTCCACAACATTCCCTGCCACCCCATTTCTCCAATATCCTGAAAACTCCATCAATCATATCTGAACTTGATAAATTCTGATACCCTTTGGTGAGAAACGGTTGGCAGTGTCCTAAAGGATCAAACTTTTTCTTGTTCAACTATGGAACAGAAGCACGTGCTATTGTCAGCATTGAGTGTTGGGGTTGGGTTGGGTGTGGGGTTCGGATTGAGCTCAGGGCAGAAATGGGTTGGAGGCAACCGTGACTCTGATGAGGTTTCTGGGGAGCAGATTGTGCAGGAGCTCAAGAACCAGGTCATCGATGGTAAGAACAGCCAAGTCACATTTGATGAGTTCCCTTATTACTTGAGGTAATTTTCTGGATCTTTTTCTCTCTGAGAGACGGTTGAAATTGGTTTCTTGGTCATTTTCATATGTTTCCTTCTAACTTAAGGGTAATTTGGTGGATCTTTCTCTTTGAAAGACGGTTGAAATTTGGTTTCTTGGATATTTTGTCCCTGCGGAATGGCGTATAAACATTATCAGCATTTTTATTTTTGGGTATGTTTTAATTTCTTAGTACTGTATCAGTATAACTGGGGTGTAAAGTTTTTTGAGGACGTGGATCTTTTTGAAGTTGACTCGTACATTTTCATGGTAATTTGCTTTGAATCTTGGGGTATATATAAATATTCAGCTTTCCGCATGCTGGGGTCTCCTCGTATCCTTAATCTTTGAGATTTATCTCAGGTTTTTAATTATTGAATTCACCACTGCTACCTTGTCAACCCCAAACTTTCTTAGATCTTCTGTTAGCATAGTTCTGTTTGGCTTTTCAATGTAATTTTTTTTGCCTTTTGAATATCTATTGCTTCAGAAAAGATGAGAAGCCGCAAGAAAAGCGTGATGTCGCTTTCCTGATAAGCATATCTAGTGTTGTGCAATAGACAAAAGGATGAATCTGATTCCAGAAATACTTTTGTAAAATTTGGAATTTGATTTCTTGCAGCAAAGGATAAATTATTTGGTTACACAGTAGTATCCCCATTTCTAGAGGTTTTCTATGTGCACTTGCACATTCTGTAGTTGCAAAATTTGCCAGTTTCTCCTTCCAATTCTTCTTATCTTTTTACAGTTTCTACTGCCTTTCTGATTTAGAATAAACCTGCGCACTTTAAGTCGTATAAGTTGTACTGGCTGACATTCAAAGAAAGTATCCTTGCATAGTCCAATTTTATTGAATCTGAAGGCCAGATTCTGTTTCAAAGTCATCTAAGCTAATTTTTTTCATGATTGGACCATATCTTATGTTTCCACATGATGCCTGCAATGACAGTGAAAAAACTCGAGTTTTGTTGACAAGTGCTGGATATGTTCATTTAAAACAACAACACTTTTCCAAGCACATGAGGAACCTTTCACCAGTAAGCAGAGCTATTTTGCTTTCTGGACCTGCAGGTATATTATGTTCAAGTTCTATCTTGTCATGCAAAGATTATTTTGGTTTCTAAATCCATAGGACTAATGCTAGTTGTATTTAAATTTTTTAAGAAATTTACCAGCAAATGCTTGCCAGAGCTTTAGCACATTTTTTTGAATCGAAGTTGCTGCTGCTAGATATTACTGACTTCTCTTTGAAGGTGATTATTTACAGCTTCCCACTTTATTTACTTTGATTTGTGCTGCACGTATATTCATACCTGTCATGTTTCTTTTGTACAGATGCAGAGCAAATATGGATATTCTAGAAGACAACCAGTAAGTTGTGTGCTTTACATTTTGTTTTTGCATATAGTCTGCTCTACATTAAGAACTGAAGATACTTCCCTGTTTGCACTGTATTAATTAATGTTTCTCACTTGTTCTTTGTATGTATATTTTTAACTTATTAGATCGATGTGGGATGATCATGACCATTAATGTGTGAACTGTTTTTTTTTTAATGTCAATCTTGACTTCCAAAACTAAAGTGAACCTATGTAGGTCCCTTAATTTCATATTTACTTTTGGAAAGAGCATTGCAAGCATTTACTTGTTGGCTCATAGTGAGATTTCCTAACACATTTGCATATGTTTGTAGTATTTGAAAAGGTCCATATCCGAGGTGACTATGGAGCGAATGTCTAGTTTGCTTGGTTCCTTTTCACTTCTCCCTTCAACAGGCAAAACTAGAGGTACCGGAGGAAGTACTACTCAAGCTTTTTGAAATTATGATATTATTTTATAAATATTTGTTATGAAGTCTAGTTTTGTTCGTTTTGATGTTAATAACTTCATATCACAGTTAGTAATCATAGTCATGACATTGCAAAAGGTCATGAGTGCAAATGTGCCGTATCTCTTGTTTTTAACAATTTGTATTGATTGAAATCTTCCAGTTCTTAACCTTTACCTGAATGCTGGTAACATTATATTTGTAACTGTTACTTCATTGTATCTTGATTGTTAATTTCTATTCAGGTACTCTACGTCGACAAAGTAGTGGAATTGAAAATACTCTACGTCGACAGAGTAGTGGAAATGAAAATTCTAATAATCTTCCAAAGCTTCGTAGGACTGCCTCAACTTCATCTGATATAAGTACCACCTCCTTATTTGGTCCAGCAGATCCAGGTTATACTTGAAAGGAAAATCTTCTTTTAACTACTACTCTCTAAACTTATCATTACCCGTAACTTACTATTCTCTACACTTATGCAAGCTTGGGCCTACTCCTCCTTCTCAAAGATTCGTTTTATGATCTTTTAATTTTGTAGTGTGTGATGTGTACGCTTCTTTGCAACATAACACCTAAATATGTTACTTAAAACTTCTGTAAAGTAGAAGAGTATAGCTAGATCTATTCACTGGGTTTCTCTTGGTAATTTTATGCTAGTGTAAAAAAAAAAAAAAAAAAATTAATCCCATACATCAATATTCATATTTTGGGATACTCAACACTCCAGCTAAAATAATGCCTTCTTAGTACATTTCTTGTGTTAACTTCAGCGAATGTCATTCATCTAATGGTGCTTTGTTTTATCGTTGCTAATGCTTGAAAATACAATGTTGTTCTGAAATATTATGCTCATTGCTTATGTTTTATTTTCAGCTCCTTTGAAGCATGCAGGCAGCTTTTGCTTTGATGAAAAGGTCTTTGTGCAGTCACTTTACAAGGTTATTTGATCACTCATAACATATTTTTAAAGCTCAAATTCATATTGTATTAAAGAACAACATCAGTTTAGTACTTTAATTGGCCAGATTTCAGTAAGATTTGCATATTGAATTTATTAACATCCCTTTTGGTTAAGTACTTATAAGCATAGTATCTGTTTAAATCTTTGTGTTGAAAATAACAATTTTTAATCTTGTAGTGTCAGCAAATATCCCTATCTCATTTGCAGTTCTAACAAGCCAAATTTTTGTCATTTTTCCAGGTCTTGGTTTCTGTCTCAGAAACTGGTTCCATTATTTTATACATCAGGGATGTTGAGAAGCTCTTTCGTCAATCGCTGAGGATGTACAATATGTTGCAAAAGCTAATGAAGAAACTTTCAGGGTCAGTGTTGATACTGGGTTCCCAGATCGTTGATTCAGAAGGTGATTGTAAAGAAGTTGATGAAAGGCTCACTATGTTATTCCCTTACAACATTGAGATCAAGCCCCCTGAAGAAGAGACTGATTCTGGCGACTGGAAAGCCAAACTAGAAGAGGACATGGAAGTACTTCAGTTTCAAGATAACAGAAACCACATTGCTGAAGTACTTGCAGCAAATGACATTGATTGTGATGACTTGAATTCAATCCGCCATGCTGACACTATGCTACTAAGTAACTATATTGAAGAAGTTGTGGTATCTGCAATTTCTTACCATTTGATGCATACTAAGGATCCAGAATACCGAAATGGAAAGCTACTTATATCTGCCAAGAGGTAAGTATACTGATCAATTATTGTTTTAGCAGTTGATTAAAAGACAAGGTTTTCTAGTTACTGATATTGGATGTGGGCAGTTTGTGTGAGGGATTGAATCTGTTCCAGGAAGGCAAAAGTATGAAGACTAATGAATCTAACAAGGTTTGTTCACATTTATTCATAGTGGTTCATCAAAGGAATGGCAAAAGAAGCTGAAAAAATAATGATCAATGAACTATTACCATGCTAAATCAACAAAGGTTTTATTCATTGATTTGCTTGCTTTATTGCTAGGATGATGCTGGAGAAGATGCTAGTGGTGCAAAGGAAGATACACGGTCTGACACCCAAGCACCTGAAAACAAAAGTGAGACAGAGAAATCTATCCCAGTAACAAAGAAGGACGGCGAGAATAGTGCTCCTGCAAAAGCTGTATGATCAATTTCTTAGTAGCTAATTCAAAACAAGATACATATCAAAAGACAGTACAATGCTTATTTTCTTTTAGATTAATGACACCCTTTGAACCCCATTTTCATAAATAATAATGAAAGAAAAACAGAATAATTACTGATTCTGATACATAGTTTTCATCAACTGGCAGCTGTTATTGGCAATATATATGACCGATATACCTATAATTAATATTCATCTTGTTTATGGATTTTCCACTGATTTTACTACCCTAGACCGTATATCTTAAAATTATGATAGTTCATCCAGTATGAGATAGTCCATGAGTATCATCATGGCTCTCCAAGACTTTGAATAGAAATTTTGCAAAATATTAATTAATTACCTTATATATAGCTATTTACTTCTTGTCTTTCATTTTGTTTACCACAAACATAATTGCCTGCTTACAGGAACTTCCTCCTGACAATGAGTTTGAGAAGCGCATAAGATCAGAGGTCATACCCGCAAATGAGATAGGGGTTACATTTGCAGACATTGGTGCATTGGATGATATTAAAGAGTCACTTCAAGAGGTGGTCATGCTTCCCCTTAGAAGACCAGACCTCTTTAAAGGTGGCCTTCTAAAGCCCTGTAGAGGTATATTGCTTTTTGGGCCTCCTGGTACGGGAAAAACAATGCTAGCAAAGGCAATTGCAAATGAAGCTGGAGCAAGTTTCATTAATGTTTCAATGTCCACCATCACTTCAAAGTGGTTTGGAGAAGATGAAAAGAATGTTCGAGCTTTGTTCACACTAGCAGCAAAGGTTGCTCCAACTATTATTTTTGTTGATGAGGTTGATAGCATGCTTGGGCAGCGTAGTAGAGCTGGAGAGCATGAGGCAATGAGGAAGATTAAAAATGAGTTCATGACCCACTGGGATGGACTATTGACAAAACCTGGTGAGCGGATTCTGGTTCTTGCCGCAACCAACAGGCCATTTGATCTTGATGAAGCTATTATAAGACGGTTTGAGCGCAGGTAGGACCATGCTTTTCTCTTATGGTTGGCATGATAATCTGTTGCTTAAGTTCAGTTGCAATATTTTTCATCATTGGTACAAGGACAAGATTTGTCTTTGTCAACAGTAGATTTGAGTCATAAGAAATCAAGAAAGTTCATAATAATCAGAGATTTCATTAAAATTTAAAAAATAAGAGCATTTTGTCTGAACTATTTTCAGTTTAGTTTTCCTTTTGAAAAGTCCACTGCTACACATGGCTCTCATTGCAAAGGCAGATCTCTCTTTAGAGTCTTGTCTTGAACTACTTCAGCAACAGTTTGTCTCTTAATGCGTTCAAATTTTTCCCTGAGTGAGTCTACCAGATGTTTTCCTTGGATACAATAAATCTCTTAATGTGTTTCAATTATTTTCGACTGTGCAAGAATAACACTCCTTAGTTATGAAGACTGCCTCAAGCATCTCTTAGCCATATCATTGAAACATTTTGCTTCCAGATACAAACTGTTGCTTTGAGATTTGTGAATAACATTTCTGTTCACTGTAATGTTGAGCAGGATCATGGTTGGTCTTCCATCTGCTGAAAACAGGGAAATGATATTGAAAACTCTTCTAGCCAAGGAAAAACATGAAAATATAGACTTCAAAGAGCTTGCGACCATGACAGAAGGATATAGTGGAAGTGATCTTAAGGTTTGTTTTGTTGTTAGTGACTCTAATTCCTTACTTCTAGTTTGTGGTGATGATCTGTTGACATTAATTTCTGTAAACAGAATTTGTGCATGACTGCAGCTTATCGGCCTGTTAGGGAGCTACTAAAGCAGGAGAGGTTGAAGGACATGGTAGCTACCAAATGACTTCTAATAACATTAACATCAGCATGATCTCTATCTAATGGATAATTGCTATTTTCTGTATGGTTAACCAATAGCAATTGCATCTTATTTCAGGAAAAGAAGAAAAGGGCAGCAGAAGGCCAGAGCTCAGAAGATGCGTCCAATGCTACAGATGATAAAGAAGACCAAACAATTACGCTGAGGCCCTTAAACATGGAAGACATGAGACAGGCAAAGAGTCAGGTACGGTGGACTGATAATCATTCAATTCAATGGCTATAGAGTACTTGGTTTGGGTGTCTGTACCTTGCACTATATAGTGATTCAAGATAATTCAAGGACAGATCTCTATCATTTGAGTGAATGACATTGGGTTGGAGATATTTAGTATCACAAGCTAGCTTTTTACATCAGATATAAGAAATCATACGCTCTACTTTGGAGTTATTTTTTAAATTTCAATTAACTCTGTTTTCCATTCACCCATGAACATTGCACCATCGTTTGGTTCTTACCCTGTGCTTTAATATGAATAAACTTATATTTCACCAAAGGGTTCAACATGGCAACACCTATTCTTATAAGATATTGATATGAAGTTAATCTAATAATTGTTACTGGATATGATAAACTGGTTCAGTGGTCCTTTTGTTTGTGCTCCATGTAGAAGTTCAAATGATACATTCAGTCAAGGATTTCATGCTCAACCTGTCACAAAAACAATGAAAGCCTTGTTTTCTGCCAGCTGAATTTTTTTTTTTTCTATGCACAGAAATTGACAAAAGTATGTGTAAATGCAGGTGGCTACAAGTTTTGCTGCAGAAGGATCAATAATGAATGCGCTGAAGCAGTGGAATTATCTGTATGGAGAAGGAGGTTCAAGGAAGAAACAGCAACTCACTTATTTCCTTTAGATTGTGGAAAGCTGGTTTTGTTTTTTGACTAGTCAGCATTCATCCAGAGGGTACCTTTGAATAAGGGAAGAGAATTCTTCAGCAGAGATATTTAACTAAAAGGATGCATCCAAGTGTTGCATAAATGAAAAGTGAAGATATCTTAGTCTCTTCAAAGAGGTCTCCGGGCAGATACATACTCCAAGGAACGTGTTGCAGATCACCATGGATCAAGTTTCGGAGTGGGTTCTTTGGTTTGTGTGTGGATTGTGTGCAAACCAATGGCCCCATGTATTCCGGGGGGTTTATATTATGTCATGCGTGGTTTTGGTTCATGCAGTGTGGTTTTAGGATGTAGGAGTAATTTGCTCCAACCATGTGTATCATGTGTTAAATACGAACAACATTGTCAGATAGTAGTTTTTTGTACATGAATAATTTGATTGTGTTGCATAGGACAGCCAAGTCGCCTATAAACTGAAATATTTAAGGTTAATGATATCACATTAAGAGGGACATGTCTAAATGATATTGAAGTATTGAAACTTTGTGACAATAGCTAGTATAATACTCATCCTAGCTAGGCTAGCTGTCACAACAGATCCCTTAACTAACTTTTAACGGTTAGTGTTGGTTTATTCTTTGGTGGTGTAGCCCTAAAGAGCCTAACTCGACCATACTAGGTGCTGTGTAATCAACGCAGCTTACAAGCTTATTGCATATAACCTGTTACTCAAATAATAAAATATGACTTTTTGTTCTTCATTTTTTGTGTACCCAATCATTTCAAGATAGAAAGTTCTAGGCGTAGGTTGCTAATAAGAAATTAATTTGAGAATGAAAAACAGACCACAGTAATTATTAGCACTCGTGCTCCTTGTGGTACTCGTAAAACTTTATGAACACAAATTGCATGTTTTGTTAACATAAATCAGTAAGATTGTCAAATCTCTTAGATCCGTTCTTCAAAACTGAAACTTGCAATGAATGGTTCTCCAAGCTTTGATCAATCTGCATAAGTATTACTTTGTGTTATCTTTGCCCATTCCTGCTCAGCTTGCAACCTGGGCACATGGTTACACAAATCATCCCTTTCAGCTTTCAGATTTCAGCAAGTTTCCATTGTCAAATACTTGTCTCTTTCTGTTAGCAACCGTGTCTATCTCCGCTCTTATGGCATTGGTTTGCTCTACGAGTTCTTTCTGCTTTTTCAGCAGAGAGGCCAACTGAATACACAAAAACTCCTCCATCATCTTCACTTGCCTCAAGTTTAAGATAGGGTTGCAGCTGCTGAGTCTTTAACATTAGCTTCGAGATCCTCTTCCACTTTTTCAGCTTCTGATAGGGTTGCAGCTGCTGACTCAAGTTTAAGGCTTGCATTGCCATAGTCTGAACTCCACCGAGCAAAACTTGAAGCCAAATTTTGTTGCTGCTGCATAAATTGTGTCTGAGAATCTCTGACAGGTCCACCAATCCATGCTCTTCTTTCTGCAACAGTGGATCAGTGAATCGAATATCATTCATCCTACTTTCTTTGAAAATATGGAGTCCAGGTTGTACGGGGACCATATCCATTGGCTTCTGCTGCCCAGGGATAACAATATTAAGAGAAAACACTGCATGATTCCATTCATTTTCTAAAAGCACTTCACCCACATTATCCTTGAATTTGATCTGTTTTTTATCAAAAATAAATACAGTATCATCTGCTCCTATCAACTTGTCTTCCTCAAATTGGAACACTTATTGTCATTGATGATCAATTTGGGGAAAAACCACCTTTGGCGAAAAAGCTTATTTTGACAAAAAACAGAGAGAGACATGGAAGGGAACTTATAATGAAACCAGAAAGGAATTGAAGGTTCCCTGCTCTGATGCTCAAACCACTTTGGAATCCTTGTTCCCGGCAAAATAAATGTCTTGTTTCCACCCTCCTCATGCAATTCCTGTTAGTCATAAAAAACTCACGAGCTTAGCTTAGCAATAAAATTAATTATCAAATTTAATACTAGAAACAAAAGAGACCTTATTCAATAACATCCTTCTACTTGAGCAACTCAAGGATATGCTATCTTTTGCAAACAAATTCTCTATGTTGGGTGGAATGCCTCTAATTTCTTGGAGATACTTGCACTGATTTAGGTAAAGGTTCCGCAAAAAGCGACATTCATTGATGCATGCAGGAAGGATTGTAAAATTATTATCTGACAGGCTTAACACTTCCAAATTGGGAAACCGAGCAAGAACTATTGGAAGTAATCCATTTGATATATTGCACGTGTAAAAATTAAGATGTCTTGTGGTTAAAGACAGCATCAAGCTCACTTGTTCTTCACCTTCATCCTGATTAGGTGATAGCAACCCCTCACATTCCCGAAAATCCAAAATGTCAAGTTCTGGCAGCACAAAAATACTACTTGGAAATTGAATTATTCCACAATAATGGAGGTGTAATCCTTGAAGCCGTGTAAGATTTTGAATGGAATATAGCAATTCTTTTATGGAAGTGTGCCTCAAATAAAGCTCTATTAAAATTTCCATCTTTCCTACTATGAAAGACTTGAGCAATATGAAAGATGCAGTTTTTCAAGAGAGGTCAACTTGATGAGTGGAAAACTCCTAAGCTTGCTGCAACCTTGAGCATTCAACACTTTAAGTTCATCCAAAAGTCCAGCTGATTCATCAATTCTAATTAAATTCTCACAATGTGCAAATGATAATTCTTCTAAATTTGAGACACAAGATACATCAGGTATCTCTGTTACACATTTAGCGCGGTCAAAATTCAAAACTCTCATGTTCACAAACTCCTTAAATGAAAAAAAAATGAATAATAATAAAATTAATTAATTATTACACAGGTCTAGAGAAAGCAACTTATGATACTTGCCTTTTGCATCTTGAGAAAATCAAGTGACATTAGGTAACTATTGGGTAACTTTAACATGACAAGTTTCTTCGGATGAAAAGCAGCTGGTAAAGAATGTAAAGGATATGCCCACCATTCGAGTGCTCTCAAATTATTTGGAAGATGTTTGGCACCTTTGGACAAACGACAACCTCTAACAATTAGTGTTTTAAGGTTTTCCATCTCCTTGAAGGCCTCTCCATCCCATTCTACTACTAACTCTTCAAATTTAGGGAAATCTAGATTTATGATGTCAATTTTGCTAGTTCCCTTTTGACACAAAATGCACACATATCACAACACTTAAATATAATATAAGGATATCAGCATACATAAAGGATAAAAGTGAACAAAAAAATTGGAAATGGAGGAATACATTACTTGTTGCAAACATAGTGATAGCAGGCTCATTATTAAAAGGGTCTACACTACGAGAGGCATGGTTTTAAAATAGACACAAGCATAGTTAGGCAGTTAGAGTCCCTATTCCCTATAGAAGTTAGTTAGTAAGGGAAGAGAGGGTTAGTTGAGAAGTTAATAGTCAGAGGAGAGTAGAGAGGCTCTCAAATTGCTTGCAGAGCTGTAAAAGTTCATCTTCTTCTCAGGTTACATTGATCGAGAAGAAGGAATAGAGGCAATAAACACCATGCTTGAGGTTTTCTACCTATTTCTTTCTACTTCCTTTACTGTTTCTAAATTCTGATCCAGTCTATCATATAGAATAGTCAGAAGATGTTCAATCAAGGTTTAAAATTAATGACAAACCAAACCACCCAAATCAGTTACTCACCGTATTGTCTTTTAAAACTTGAACTATATCTTCAAAAAGCCATAATCGACTGCGTTTGCCAGGATTTTCCGGTGATTCTTGTCAGACGATTTCTATACCCATGTCTTGAATCAAATCATGTAATGACACATAACCATCCTCATCAATTTTTATGAGAGATTTTTCAACCAACACTCCAATACCATATTTCATGTTGACACCATGATGAGCGTGAAGTATATCTTCAACCTCTGCCAATATATATCCTTTGAAGAAATAAGCAATATCAAGAAAAATTTTCTGCTGATATTCCTCTAGAGAATATCTTTAATAGGATACCTTTAATAGGAATATCAAGAAGCTTAGTTTAAGTATCTTTTGGATATCTTTAATAGGAATCTTTTTATACTGATCTAATGCAGATCTCCATTCTCCTACATTTCTTCCAAACAAGCTGGAACCTATTACTTCCAAAGCCAATGGAAGGCTAGAAGCATAAGTGACTGCTTGGTTTATAACATCCTTGTAACTTGGATCAACTTTGCCATCCTTAAAAGCATTCCAAGTAAGCAATTCAATTGCTTCTTTCTCATTTAAACCCTGAACATCATATTTTCTCTGAATTCCATGACTTACTAGCAAATGGTTATCCCAAGTTGTTATGATGACTTTGCTACCAGAACCAAGCCAATTAGGTCCTCCAACAATTGCCCACAATTGCTCAAGCTTGTCAACATCATCAAGAACCAAAAGAACCTTCTTCTAGTGGAGTCTATGCTTTATTATTGGAACTGCTTTATTGACACTTCCTAACTTGATATCATTCTCTCCAACTACTTTAGACAAAAGCCTCTCTTGGAGATGTACTAATCCATGTTTAGCTGAATTTTGTCTCACATCATCAAGAAAACATAGACCTTTAAATTGGTCAGCAATCAAATTATAAACTGCTGAGCAAGTGTAGTTTTACCTATTCCACCGATTCCATAGATCCCCACCATGTAGACTCCACCATCAGATCCATCATTCAGAAGCGACATTACTTTTAGCACTCGAGACTCATGTCCAACTGGGTAATCCGCAACATGTAAAGGAATGCGACTAACAATGTTGGAAACCCATTTAACAATCTTCTCAATAAACACATATTCATATTCATTCCTGCCCAATCAGAGAAGTAATTGTTAAATCATACTTATCAGACCCATGTATTGACAATTGAAATCGTCGCAATTCAAACTGTTTGATATGCATTGAATGGACTTGTCCAAGACTAACAATCCCTTCTTTCCTTTCAAAATTTTAATATTAAATAAACAAAATGTAAGATGCAAAAAGAAGGGTGAGGCTGGTTACCCAAGTTCGAAATCACTGCCAGACAAGTTAGCCGCTTGATGCAGAACCCCCCTCCACTTCTGCACTTTCTCCACGTCACCCATGAACCTCTCCTCATCCTTAGCCATTGCTTCTCCATAGCTACCTCTCTGATGCCGCACGTCACGAGGGTCCACGTCGAAGAAAACCGGCAATACCAACCGGCCCTTCCCCTTAACGAACTCCATGATCTTGACGAGTTCATCCAAGCAAAATGGAGAAGAAGCATAGTTCATAGAGAATACAGGGATGGCAATCCTGGACGCTTGAATTGTATTCAGAAGTGAGGGTGTGATCTCCTCGCCTTTCCGAAGCTCCTCATCATCAACGAAGGTGCGGATTCCCCTGTCATTGAGAGCTTTGTAGAGATGGCCAATGAAGCCGTGGCGGGTATCAGGGCCTCTGAAGCTGAGAAACACATCGTAAGTGAACCTATAGCTGAAGGAAGAAGAAGAAAAGGTGGACGGTGGTGGCGCTGACATGATAAGAACTCGAACAAAGCCTAAGACTTAAATGATCAAACGGCTCTATAACAACAACGCTGTAAAGTCTTGTTCTGGCATGGCAAAAGGGTTGGAAGAAATGCCACCAAGGAAGACAATAACGCAATGGTAGGAACTTATAAAAAGTATGCGAAAAGGTTGATTATTTATTGATTTATTTTTCCCCTTAACCCATTATTAAAAAAATTATTTATATTTACGGCACTTGTTAAAATGAGGGCCCAGACATGACTTTTTTTCAAAAAAAAATTGAATTTACAATAATCACAGCCCTTGGTGAAAAGTTGAACGGTGGCAGATTTGGATTGCAGCACCGCATCCTCGGAACCTTGTCCCAGAATCGAGCACCCGGCAGGTTCTCTCTCTCTCTCTCTCTCTCTCTCTCTCTCTCTGTGTTTCTGTTTCTGCTCCGAAATCCATTCCAATCAATGTTTCTCGAGTAGACTAATAATAGTGTTTGATCCCTGCAGCAATTGAGGAACATGACAACCCGATTAGAGAGGTACGAGAAACTAGCCCTCAGGGAGTCTCTTCCAAAAATCTACCGATACCCAATTGCCTGCAAAGAGCTTGCCTTCATTCTGAGGGAGGCTTACAATGAATTCCGCAAGAATTTGCAATCCATCATCTTCCAAGACACTCTCACTGCCTTTCGCCTTCTTCCTGAGTATGTTTCCATTATCAATTCTCCTCCTCCTCTTTTTTTTTTTATTCAATTTTTCTGCTTTTGATTCAAGTTTCACCTCATCTTCAACTGCAATTTTTGTGGTTATTGATTGATTTGGTTAAATGGGTAGTCAAAATATTGAATGGATTTCAGGATATCTAATTTTCAATAATAATCTAATAATCTAGAACTCTAGTTTGTTAAAAGCTTCGATCATGTATCATTTTATTTGTTTATTTTTTTTAAGATACTTATGGTATCATGTTGATAGAGAAATTCAAGCTGATAATTCCAGATTTTTTGTATCAGTTTTTTTTACTTGTTCTTTTTTATGTAAATTAGATTATTTTTGTTCATAATGTGGCGAAATTCTTATGTGTTCTCGGAACGGGAAAAGGTTGATGCTCTGAATTATTCTGCTCAATATCTCGGCTTGTAGGTGATTACTGTGTTCGGAAGCTTGTAGGTGATTATTGTCCTGCTTTAAGAACATTTTTGATGCAGTTGCCAAGATGCTGAGAATTATTGAATGCTACCGAGCAACAGTGTTGGGGATTAAGATTGGATAAGGCATTTTTCCCAGGCATTAGACAACACAATTTCCATTATTCGCACAATGTGGAAAGGGGAAGCTAGCTGGTTTAAATATGAAATTGTTCATTACAACCATATCCTGCGTTACTTAAGCATGCTTTTCACTTGGAAGTTTTATGCTTTTTATGTACCAGTGGAAGTTTTATGCTTTTTATGGTATGCTATAGATAAAACCAAGAAGGGTGATTTTAGTCTTCTCTAAGTGGAACAATTGGCTGGAACTAACTTTAGTCAATGTTAAGATGATATTAGTTGAGCATCCAAGTGCTGTCTCCATGGACCACTTTACCTCATTATTTTTTGTAATGCTCTCTAATTCTAGAATACAGACTCAGAGTGCTGTTTCAGCAGTCCATTTCCTCCTTCAGAGTGTAGAAGCTGCACTACCAAAGCAAAAAAGGAATATGGCTGTAAAAGAATTCAAGCTTGCAATGGTTGCTCATAAGAGGCGCTGCAAAGCTCAACAGGTAGAAGGTCAGGTTATATTACAAAATGGCTTTGTTTATTTTACTGAAGAAGGCAAACAAATCATGTTTAGGAAGTTTTCTTATTCCTGTATTTCAGGTTCGTCCCAACTGCCGCACGATGTTCTTGTGCACATGTTCAGTTTTCTTGATATGCAATCTTTGGTCTCTGTTGGGCTAGTCTGCTGGTAATACCTTCTTCTTTTAGGTTCGTGACATATATCGCATCAACTGATCATTTTAGCCCACATCTTGGTTCTTGAGCATGTGTAACAGTATATTTTTCTGCATTGGGCAGTAAATTAAATTTATCATCAATCATGAATATCGATTCACTGGTAACTCATGGATATTGCATTTTTAGGTCGTGGAACTTAGCTGCAAATGATAACCATCTCTGGGAGCTGCAGTATGTTGTACTGTATGGTTGTGCTGCTAAACAGCAGCTTATGAGACAGGTTGAAGACCAGAATAACAGACATTTACAGGAACCCGTAGATACTAGAACCATTACTGAGTGGAAAGAGGCAGTTAAAGGAGCATACACTGGTAAGCCGAATGTTGATTTCTTACAAGTTAGGAAATGTAGTTTAACTCGGTTTCTCTTTTCACATCCAATGCTTTCCCAGTCTTGCACATTCATATTTTCTCCTCATCTTAATCAGTCTACTTTGATGCAGGAGCACTAGCTAAGAAATTAACAACCAATCGGGGATACTGTGGACACTGCAAAACAGTAGTCTGGCTAAATAACTCAAAATGCCCGAACTTACATTGTGGAATGATATCTGAAATTCAGGAAATCAAGCCTGTAACAGCATTCCAGGTTTGTTATCACACCTCAATCTTATGGAGATTGAGGCTGGTGCTGTTTTAGTCATAACCTCATTGACATTGTAGTAGTTTTATTAGTTGAAATCTGAATTCTGCTTGGCGTAAAACAATATCAATTTTGTTCTCATGGATTATATATATAACAGACTTACATGGGAATGGGAAGTTTTAGTTAAAGCCTACTTTTATTCACATTAGATTGCATTTTTATCGTCTCATGCTATTGTACAGCAAAATTTACTGAAGTAACTGAACTAATAGCTAATTATACTGACTGTGTAGTCCTCCTAATTCCAGGTTGTGGAATATGTTCTTGATGATTCTCTATCTTTGACATCTTCCTCAGACAGTGACAGTGATTCAGAAGGAGGACCTGTGTCTAGATTATGGGCATTACCCAGGATATAAGAAAATACTAGGGTTAGTAGGGTATTGCTCTTGCATAGAGGCAACCTTTCTCTTGTGAGATATTTCAGGTACTCTGTAGAACATTTTTTTTCCTTTTAGTAGGAAAAAGAAAATTATGGGAAAAAAAAAAAGGATTCGCTGTGGAATTGCTTGCCTTGTAGTCTGGCTTTCTAAATTCATACTTTGTCTTATTATAGAAACCTTAGCCTAAACATACAACTAAACTAAGGAAAAAGAGAGTTTGTTTTAAAAGAGAGGTACTTTAGAGTACCTTATTATTTGTTATGGTTTTGGTTTGGATGATGGAGTGTGCAAATCTCGAACCCAGTCCCATCTAATGGAATGAGAGTAAGCAAACCACTAGAGCAGGACCAGGACTGGCGTTGGCAATAGGAAACATTTTCATGTAGTGCGCAAATTATACGCATGTCCTCGTATCACATATATGAAAGAATAATTAATAATTGAGGACGGGATGGCAATTAAATATAATCTATACAAGGAAACATAGCAACAGGATGGCAATTGGTAGCGTAGGAACGTAGTGTACTGTACAAATTATAACCATGTCTTGGTACGTTAAAGAATAATTAATAATTAAAGATATATTAATGGACGATACTTTTTTAAATTATAATTCATTTTGTTTAGTAGTAATTAATTTATAATCTATACAAGAAAAGAATGATGGATAGTTATTTGTAGGATAATTATATTATATTTTTTGGATAGTTTCATATACCAAAAAATACTAAATTCTAATGTGGGTTTTAATCCCTCAACTAAACGTTTTGAATTTAAGCTTTAAAAATGGAAAAAAATTTCATTGAGAGATTCATACTTCCTTCGAGGGCTTTGGCATTGGGTCGAGCAAGATAAATCGAATTCTTGATAATAGAGATCAAATATCGATAATTTTATTAAAATAAATATGGTATTAAATATTTATTTTTATATTGAACCTTGTGGTAAATCTACTATCAATAACTATTCAGCATAACATTATATTTATATAACAAAATAAGTTCAGATGGATCATCCATCCTAAGGGCGATATTGGATGTTACTGGTTATTTAAGATATTAGAATGCAGCTGGAGGAAAAAAAAAGAGGGTGAGAGACAGAGAGAGAGATTAAAATGTACAAGCTTAATTACAAAATATTATTTGATTTTCTCAGTTTTTTAACAAAATCTTAAAAATAAGAAAAAATACCATGAAAGTAATCTAACATTTTTCGTAACTAAAAGTTAAAACAGGACAACAAACCAAAAAATATCTTCTAAAATCAAACAAATTTCAAAAAAGTAAAAACACATTATCATAAAGTGAAAATATAAGAAGTGAAAAAATAGAATTAATTATACTGATCTTTTCTAAGATTAAATGAGATTATACATGATATTTTTTTATTTATTATGCCTATATTGATGTTTTCTAAAGAATATTCAATATTATATTTATGCAGGTATTTAATATTATATTTTATAAAATATAAAAATATTGAGCATAATATTATCTAAATCTCAAATAGAGTTGGCATATATTTCTATAAATTAAAAAATATAATATATAATATCACTTTATTTCAGAAAAAGTTAATATGAACATAAAAAAAAAAGTGTCTTCCTATGCATTTGCATGCGTTAGACGCCAGCTCTGTAAATTGAAATCCTTGTTTACTAAAATCTAGGTGCATAAACATATACATCAAAGTAGGGGAAACATTTTTTGTTTTTTCAATAGAAAAAGAGAGGTACTTTGAAGTACCTCATGAAGAGTCCAGAACACTCTTAACAAGAGGTCCGGTTGGGCGTGGATGCTATCTCGAGCCTGCACCATGATTACAGCCGAAAGCTGGCCAAGTCACTAGTGCTGCAGGACAAGCGGCAACCACACCAGCCAAATATATTTATAAGAGGCAACATGTCCTAATGTACTCCATCGGTATTAATTTTCATAGATTGAAAATAATTTTAAATATTTAATTTTTATTTTATATAATATTGATTTGTGTTTAGTCTTATGCTTTAAAATTTGATCGAAGGACATTTTTGCGTTCATGACAGTAACAATTAATGGGTTCTTTGGTTTTTTTTTTTTTTTTTACATTGATAATAATTAGGTTTAAATTTAGAATATCATGTAAACTATCAAACTTTCTTATTATTAGACTGCTTAATAGCTTAGATTGTTTCTTATTTTAATATGATTACAACCATTAGCTTCATTGACACCTCAGTCTTAGAGACTGAGGCTAGTGCCAGTTTAGGTATAACGTCATTGACATTGTAGTAGTTTTATTTGTTGAAATCTGAATTCTACTTGAGTACTTGATGCAAAAAAATAGGAATTTTGTTCTCCTGGATTATAACAGACTTTTACATGGGCACAGGATATATTGCAAAGCTTCGAACCTAGTCTTGAACACATGTTTTCATGAGAATATATATTGAGCTTTTTAGGTTCCCTCAAATTTGTATGAGTATAAACTTAAGAACACGGAATTAATTTCTACAGCTATTTGAAAATTAAAGCCTACTTTTATTCACACTAGATTGCATTTTTATTGTCTCCTACTATTGTACAGAATAGCTTATTGAAGTAACTGAATTAGAGTGTGTTTGTTTTAGCGTTTCAAACACCCAACGCACATTCATAGTTCTTGAACGCAGGTCCAAGCATCTTTGGGTGTTCTCCCGTTTTCCATCTTTCACCGGGTTTTTGATCTCTAACCCAGGTTTGTGTTGAAGCAACTCTTTCTTGCTTCTGCGTTCAGTTTTTTCACGTTCAGAATTGATGTTAATGGTTAAAGTCATAGATACCCCTTATCTTCTACTAGCCTAAGATCAACAGAACAAACAGAGACCAAACCCAAGTTCACCATAACGCCTACCCACACCATAGCAACCTGCAGCCTTCATCAAAATCTCACTGCCTTGCACCCACAACCTCCTTGTTGTTGCCGCCAAGCTACCTGTGTGCTTGAGCTTCTACACTATTCCAATTTTTGCCAGTCATTCATGCCTCCATGTCACTTGTATATTGAGCTTCTGGACTATTCTAATTTTCCCCATGCATGTGTTCTTTAACCGATTTCGTTTAGGCTATTTTTTATTGTTTTTTATTTTTTTGGATCAGGGGAGGGGGAAGGTTACATTGGAGGATGGGGGAATGAGCCATTTTTGTTGTTTATGTGTGCTTCGTGTTCATTTTTTGTACAGCCCAATTTTTTTTCAAAAAGCGATCAAATAAGTGAGTCCAAAAAAGGGGTAAAAAGGGAGTCTAAATAAAAAAAATAAAAAAATTAAATCATTTTTAAAATTGAATATGAAAGTTTAATTACGTATCTTTTAAATTATCACAAATTTATTCATATCAATTGCTAGTTATAAAGAGTTAATTTAGGTATCTTAAATAATATTTATATATCATCTTAAAAAATATTTATATAATTTTATTCATAATAATATTTATATAATTTTTGTATAACAATATTAATATATTTTATTCAAATATCTTAAAAATAAAAATAAAGTAAAAAAGTAATATTAGAAGTATTGTAAAATGTATGTCTTTTTTAGTAATTATGCATTTAAAAGTGATTTTAATTTATATTATCCAAATAAAATTTATTCTATTATAATCACTTTTGATATAAAAGTTTCCAAATATAAATTATGTTAATATCAACTTAATTTTGATCAAAATTAATTTTATATAATTAAGTTGATGTAAACCCTTATTTGTAAATTCTAATCCAAACACACACTTAATAGCTAATAATACTGATTATGTAGTCTTCTAGTGTCAGGTTGTGGAATATCTTCTTGATGTTCTTTATCCTCAACATCTTCCTCAGACAATGATAGTGATTCAGAAGGACCACCAGTTTTTAGGTTATGGGCAAATCCCAAGTGGCCAAGCATACAAGAAATGCTAGGGGATTGCTTTTGCATAGAGGCAAGTCTGACCTTTCTCTTGCCAAGACAGATTATCACAAAGTGAAAATACAAGGGGGAAAAAGGATTTTCTATGCAGTGTAAATTAAAAATCCTTAGATATTGAAATCTAGACGAAAACATATATACATCAAATGTGGAAAACCATCAAATAATAAAGTCTTTTTAAAAGAGAAGTACTTAACAAACAAGGGTGCATTTCGAGGCGCCGTCGCAATGTGCTTCGTAGTCTAAGATGTTTACTGCAATTTGTGATTGTAACACATCAAATGGTAGAAATTTGTGAGATATATTGATATATCAATTATTTATAATATATTATAGTAATATATTAATTTAAAAAATTTTAAAAATATAATTAAATATATTTTAAAAATTAATTTTTATATATTGATAATATAAAATTATAGTAATAATATAAAATAATTTTACACTATTAATATAATATTATACTGATAAATAGAATAAAATTATATTGACAGAGTAAAATTGTATTGATAAAATTTTTATGATTTTTAGAAATTAATTTTTATATATTAATAGTATAAAATTATACTAACAGTCTAAATTAATTTTATATTATCAATATAAAATTATATTGATAGAATAAAATTATATTAATAAAATATTTTTAATTATACTGATAGTATAAAATTATTTTATATTATCAATATAATTTTATATTATCAGTATATAATAATTAATTTTTAAAATATATTTAATTATATTTTTAAATTTTTTTAAAATTAGATATTATTACAGTATATTATAAGTGAATGATATATAGATACATTTTATGATTTCACTGTCAGATTGTAAGGTGCACTTGCTCCCCAACCAACAAGGAACACTGCAGATGCCGCCGCTTTGGAATGTGGACGTGGAAGGTAGTGCCGTCTCGAGCCTGCAGCGCGATTGTAGTCAGTAGATGACCAAACCATTAGTGCTGCCGGGGGAGTAGCAGCAATGAGGCAAAGTATATTTATATATGGAGCAACGACGTAAACTTGCTCTACGACATAGCATCTATCATCAAATAATAAACAATTTATTTTCTATAATAAATGCACTGCTTGGTATTAACTTCACACATTGAAGATAGTAATTTTAGATACATTGTTTATTTTATAATATTGATTTGTATATATATAGGGTTGATTTGGTATTACTGTAATTTTTTAAAAATTTTTGAGATCTCTCAGCTTTTTAAAAATTGCTCTCAAAAAGTTATAGTAATATCGTTTGATAAAATAATATAAAAATTACTCTCAATAAGTAAAATTCACAAAAGTAGTATTTGATAAAATTATTCTTAATATCTAAAATGACTATAATAGTTATAAATATTAAAGAAAATAATTTTTATTTTTAATATCATTAAATAGAGTAAGATTATATTAATTTTTTAAATTTTAGAGAGCACAAATCAACTTTAAAAAACATCCCATAAAAGCTTCCAAGAACATCCCCTAACTTTTAAAAATTAAAAATAAAAGTGCTTCAACTTTTTGGTTTACCAAATAAAAAAAATTAATTTATACTTTTTATAAGGCAAAGCACCTCTGTAGAAAGCTATAATCTTGTGTTAAGACTTAATTTTGTGCTATAATTTCTTTATAAAAAAGGATTTATTTGTGCTCTAATCAATAATGGGTTCTTCGTTTTTCTACTATGATTATAGCGATTAATTTTTTTCTTTAATTTTTTAGTTTAATTGTCATATACTAATAATATAAATCTAATTTATACAATCAACCAAATAAAATGTGATGATACAATTAAAATGTGATATATTTTAATATTGTGTAAACTAAGTTTACGCTATCAATGTATAGTAATAAACTAAACTATAATATTTGCCTTATGGTCCTTGCTCTATATTAAGAGGCCTAAAGGAGATTGTCTTTTCTTTTCTTTTCTTTTTTTCTTTTCTTTTTGAAAACTGCGAATTGATAACAATCAAGTACTTTATATTTTAAATTGAATGTCCATTTTAATGCTTTAAAAAGTGTCATTATGTTAGTTAATAATTTATTTAAAAATAAATTAAATATTCATTTAATATAATTAATTTACAGTATTAAATTGATTCGAAAGTGGTATAATTAAGCTATTAAAAGCAATTTAGTAGTGGAAGATTTAAATAATATGCACGAAATCAAGGATTCAAATTTTATTAGTATTCATGTACTCAAAAAAAAAAAGTGACATAATTAATCTCTAAAAAAAGAGAATTTAATTTATATACATTGATAATGTAAAATTTTTTTATACTGTTATTCAATTATATATTCCTACATAAGCAAATAGGTATGATTCTCATCCCTACTATTTCAAAAGTTATATAAATAGGAGAATATAATTGGATGACAATATAAGACATATACTCTTAATACATACAAATTAAATCCAAAAAGACAAAACTGGTCATTTAAACCTGTCATTATCGTACTAAAAAAATGATTCCAACAAATAGCGGAGATCGACAGGAGCGAGCTCCCAAAAATTTTTTTATCTCTTTCTGATAGAGCCATTTCTAATGACAACGAAATGATAACCGAATGAAGCAGAACCCATAATAAGTATGAGGCGTTTATCAGTCAAATTGATCACATATATTCAGATTCTGTTTCAGTCACCGAATTTTTCAACTAAGGAATTTCTGACTTCCTTTTAATGGCCGGCCAAAGAATAAAAACGCAAAATCAAAAACAAAATCACCAAATGGAAAAAGGAAAATTGAACTTGGCAAGCACCTCCTTAGATGATATGGGGTACACGTTCATCAAGTCAATGAACAAACATAATGTTGATGCTTTGACGTTTAATTTAAGGCTAATAATAAAGAATCCAATAATCCTCAAAAATAAAGCCTGGACTAGGTGGACGTTTATTCCTCAAACTATATTTCACTCAATGAATTAAAAGTGCAAGAAGGGCTGCAGTTAGACAAAGAAAATTGACATCTAAACAAAACAATAAGCCACTGTTAACAATGACCTCACAGAAATTTAGATGATATGTATTCTAATCCTTTTTAAACCCGGCTATTGGTATCTGGCTCAAAACCTTAGCATCTAACACTGCATATTGCTTCTTGATCTCAATCATCGCCTTCTCAGCTAATGCATCAACCTGATCTTCATATTTCTCATACACCAGTGGTAATGTGAACAGAGACACAAAGCCTGTATCGCACCAAATGGAGATTCAGTGTTAAGAGAATACCATCGAAAAGGTCATTTTAGGCATAAAATATAGGAAGATGTAATAATAATCAGTAGAAAGGAAGTAATGCATAAAGGTCTTACATAAGTAAAACAGGGTAAGAAAGTTGAACCAGTTCCCAACAACCGAGATGACCCACAATATACCAATAACCTGGTAACAGAACCAAAAACACCTCAGTCCAATTGAATATTGATATCAGTGCATATGATTTTCGGTTGATCCTCGAATTCTCACAAAATCTAAAGGACTATCAACATGGTTTCATCATGAAACAAAATCTTTCCATTAATTAGGACAAAGGGAGGAATAATGAAATTACGCTGAGAAATCTCTTCAAATCTCGGCCAGTTCCAATTTCACGCAAAACAACGAAGCCTCGGTTAATTTCAATTCTCAAAGCAGAAACGACCTGAATAACGCATTCCTCAGGAACTGCAACTTGTGGGACTTGCAGTGGAGACCTATATAGTTGAGAAAACAAATCCCACGGATGAGTTTTTCATACAATATTTCATATAAATATATGATGTTTAAATAAGTGGACACCAAAACAAAGTTAACTCAAAGAAACATAAGAATTTGCAGAGTCTTACTTGTGGATAAAGACAGATGCATTGGACCACAAGAAAAGGGCTGCGAGAGACACAATCAATAAATGGCAAACCAGAGTGATGAAGTGGTATTCGAGACGCTCAAAGAAGAACCACAAGGCAGTGCCAGCACCAAGTACCATTGCTGAGCTTCTCTTGTTCCTCCATAGGAAAATATCGGCAGCTGCAACCCGACATAATAATCAATATAAGGCAACGGGATGATATGATGAGTTAACAGAAATCGGATTTATCACTGGAATCAAACTCAACAAATTCACCCCATCGTGCAAAATATTTTAGCATTGAATGCATGTCCCCAAGCCCTCTGTTGTCAATAATAATATGCGAAAGTTACTAGGCTAATCTTGCATTTCATCAATTTTCTGGTCTTTCTTATTTTTGATATCATGTGTTATATTTCCTTTTCCAATTAAGAATTCATGTGAAACAGCTTCGTTCAAGGACAGTCCTAGCTTCTTGATCCAACGAACACAAATTTTTGCATTGATATAATATACATTGTAGGATCACTCGTTGCAAAATGCGATCAATATCCAACCATTGACTGAAGCAAATATCTATAACCTTGATGATGACACAATTACAAACCAAACTCAAGATAAATCAAATTAACATCAAACGTGATTAGATTTAATAAAAAAAACACGTCAGTAGACTGTAGATGATAGAATCCCACCACCACCATATCATTATCATCATCATATGCTTTATCATTAGCAACACGAAATCCATATTCCTGTATTGAAACACATTTCAGTAGTCGTTTTCCGCAAACTATTCATGGTGATCCTTATGCCTCGGATCTTAAACAACGCTCGAAACTCAGATCTCAATCGTAATTCCTCCTCTTTTTTTTTTAAAAAAAAAAAAAAAGAAATGATGCGTTGAGAGATGGAAAATCGAGATGCATGAGAGCTACCTTTTCCAGCGCCCAAGACCTTGTGGACGGGCTGGTCGCGGCCGAAGAGGCGGTAAACCTTGGAATTGTAGTTGTGCGCCTTGGCGGGTAGGTGCTCCGCCGGCCTGCGGTTGTCGTCGGAATCAGATTCGGAGGAAGAGTCGTGGAACTTGTCCTCTATCTTGTCCATCAACGATTCCGCCATGGGATGGATTATCCAAGATGAGAGTGAAAACGGAAAGAGAAACTGAAACTGTGGAAGTGAAAGTGAAAACAGCGAAAGAGAAGGAAGAGGGAAGGGAACCGAGTTTAATGCTAACCGTATATTTATATACATTTGGCGGGTTGCCACAGTCACAGCCTCAAGTTCCGAGCGATGGTTACGAATGAATAACGGAATGCAATGCTGCAACGTGTTTCCCACTCAACGCGTGTACCAATATTTTTTTTTTCTCAGTATGAATTTAATTTTGCCTCTCACCAATATTCTTCTAGTATTCTCAATAATTAATTTGAATAATGCTCTTCATGCATTTGACAGATAGGGACACTGTTCAATGAATTAAAGTGACGAGCAATTTAATTTGAATCTTAATCCCAAACCTATTTAGGTATACCTTCTCCTGTGATGATCTATTTCTCTTCTTTAGTAGATAAGTAGTTATATTTATGCTATAAACATGCAATATTTGTCTTCCATTCTAAGGATTCCTCCAAATGAAATTAATCATATTTGCAATGCATGAACATGGGTAAATCTAAGAAGTTGATTCGTTTGATAAAACTGATATATGACAAACTCAATATAAAGATCTTTACACTTGACAACACGATACTGCAGACATTTGATTGATGATTGCGATATTGCGAAGATACATGAATATGCTTTGGGCCCGAAATGGCATGTCATTCACTAGGCTCAACCAGTCAACATTCGAAATGGGCTCAGTTAGTGTTTATGGGAGCCGATTTCCATAGGCCCAAAACACCTGAATCGATGACCATGCTGTTCCCATATGCTAATGTACCATTACCAGCTATGTAGGTGCAGATCACAGTCCTTTACTAGTGATTGATAGTGAAGCCAAAACCCTGTTCAGTGTCGGTGAATTTGACATTTGACAAGTTTGATTTCGTGTGCAAATTAATCTATTGTACTTTGACGAACGAGTACAACTTATACTAATTGATATGCGTTACCCAGAGGGTGTTATAGTATTTATACCTGTTTGTTGTCTTGCCCTTAGCGTCGTTCACAGTATCTCCATCAAATTTTAATGAGCATAATTCTTGGGATTAAAGTCTTCAATCACACGTCTTCCATTCTCCACAATATCTGCTACTCATGATTCAATTTCTTGGCAAACAACCTTATAACACTTGCCATGACTCGTCCATATTCAGCTTAAATCACTACACCCAATTCGCATTGATCTTTCTAATTAAAGAAGGCAACTCTATTTGGAAGGGGAATTGAGTTGATGTAATGATCTTCTTATGTTTTTAATTCACGTAACAAAATCATGCGAAAGGAAAGACAATCACAAACACTCAAATTGAACCCGCATATTTTAAGAGGGCTCCACCTAAAAGATTATAGCAAACTGAATTACTCTCGTCTACAATGTTATCTCCTTCCCCACAACTATATTCATGCACGTACATGAATCTCTTTACAACACTATGCTTTCACTTTCTTATTTTAGTCTGGTGCTGAAAACCACACAAAACTATAGTCTTGCAAATCACGTTCTTGCCCCCGCTACCATGAAACACGAAGACCCCACAAGGGAGATAAATTTTTCTAAAAGAATCATTTGACCAATGGGTACTCTGTTATTGTCCTAATAGCGACAGAAAGTGCTACATCCAACCACCAGAACAAAACCAACGCAAATGTGTCGTACAGGCGGCCACCGAGCGAACAAGAAATTAAGAAATTAAGAAATTTGGAAGCGTTTACATTTTTCCACGCAATACTATATCAAACTTTTGCAAGCATTTAAATATTAATTAAAATAATACAATAATTTAGATTTACTTAAATAAATTTTATATATCATAAGAAATTTTTGCCGCTATTCCACCATAATTATCCCTTTTATTCTTCTTCCTCCTCCTTCACTAAGAGTATTCATGATCTGTTCCGACTTAAAGTTTGTTGGGCCGAGTTCGGGTTATGAAAATTGACTCAATGTATTTTTTAGGTTGGGTTCGCGTCATACTTCAAGTTGGCCTAACCCAGCTAAAGTTAAATAGTTCTTTAAAAATTTTATTTTTTTAAAAAAAGTAATGATAAATTATAATATTTTTATATTTTAATCAATGCATTTTATATATCATAATATTATTTTTATTTTAATATAATTTGTTTTGAGGTATATATTATAAACTATTTTTTGAATTTATTTTTTACTTCTATAATTTTATGATTTCACTATATATAATGTCTAAATCTTTATATATTATATAAATACCGGATTGACTTGAGTTGACCTGATTATCAATCGGATTGTTATCGGGTCAAGTTTAAGTCCAAAGAAATGATCTAGTCTCAAAAGAGAATTGAGTTCGGGTCTAGCCTAACCCATCTTTTGTACACCACTATCCTTCACTTTAGCGCCACTCCCTCGCCCCAACGCCCCCCTCCACAGGCCTGTCTCACGTCTCTGCCTTTGTTTCTCTTTCATTTGTTGATATTTTGCCTTTGGCCAAAGTTTGATTTTTTTATGATCTCACGCCGGTTCGACTGAGAGTGGAGGTTGGATTTGGCTAATAACTCGTCAATCAGTAAGGTGAGATCCCAATAATCTATTACCGGCAGTAACACAATTTTTTAGGATAAATATTGTAATGATTTTTTTTCTATTAGAAGAAGAGTAAGTAGTAAGAGTAGCATACCAAAGGCATCCCCAACAAATCCTGATCCTTTAGCAGGATGGTGAAAAATGGGTTAGGAGATTGGAAAAATGCAGCCACTTGTTGTGTGTCATAGTCTTGTGGCTAATTAATGCATTTGGCTATGGAGCAATATTCGTGGCTGCTGTATTAATCAAAAGAATAAAGGATAAATAATAATGAACAAAATAAGATGGTAAAGAAAATATTACTAAGATAGAGGGAGGTAATAGAACTTGAATCATTTGTTAAAGAACAATGGCTTAAACAAGACATTCAAGAAAGGAAAGATTTATGCTCTGGGGGCGCCAGCAAGAAATTTTGGAGAAGGAGGGGTTAGGGTGCATCAATGGACTTCTGAGGGAAAGTTTTATGATGAGTTGTGATAGAAAATTATTTTGGAACATTGTAAACACTTTCAAGAATTTGGATCAAGGCTAGCTTTTCCAACTTAAACTCCAAATTACAAATGATTAAATGTATTGTTTTCAGATTCAGATTTAACTTAGCTTTTACGATCATTTGTCTAAAAAAAAGTAAATTACTACAATTTAGTTAGTCTATTTTTCCTGGATATACGTGCAAAGTCTAAAGTTGTTAAATAACTCTAAGAGTAACACCAACGCCTCCTATTCTTCCCAGTTCCTTTTATGTCAGGGATAGTTTTTATTTGTCTATTGGAGTTAAGTTGGTGGGACAAGAGAGAGAATGTCAATCCCGTTGCATAAGCACTTCTTAGCTTGAAAGTGAGTATATATTTATTTTTTTTCTTATTTTTTGAACACTCCTTTTAAGGTTAAAAATTATATGGGATCAAAGTTGATACCAAAATTAATCCCTTCTATTAGAGATATGAGTCTCATCATTGGAACACATTTATTTTTTATGATACATTAATTGTTTAGGATAAACATAGCAAGTAATAAGCCAAAAGTAAGATTTAGATGGAGGCCAATATTAAATATGCTCTAATAGACATATAACTAAACATATAAATGGGGCTAAGAACATCTCTAATAGGACAGTTCTTTCGTCCCAATCCCAATGCATGGCCCATATGCTATCGGAAAATTGGGATTGTGACTATTGGAGCAAACAAAATTGGGATGCTCAGGGTGGGACAAGTCTCACTTAATAGGGAGAAGACCCTCTTTTTTTTTTCGGAGCTAATTGGATTGAGACACTTGTAATTGTGTTAGCTTTCTAATTTTATAGATTCCGAATACTATTCTACTTTTACTTTTTATGACATATTATTGATATGACCAGTACTGACGTAAAAAATGATATATAAAATGGGACTATTTATTGAAGATGCTCTAAGAGTTATGAGATTTTGTGACTATGGCCTAGGTTTTGACTACTACTCTTGCGGACATAAGCTATGCAGATAACCACAATGGCTTTGAAAGCAGGCTTCTCTTATAATTTAGATCCTGAAATTATCAGCATGCCAATTTTCCATTGAATGAAGTTATTCTCACAGCCAACAGTAACAATATTAAAAGAAATCAGCTGCATCTATAGAAGTATTAGCTACTTTAGAGGAAAGTATTTTGAAAAGGAGATAGATTATCTATTTATGTTGCTGATATAAAAGTATAAAACAAGGTGCCACCCTAAATATACCATAAAACAAAAAAGAAATGACTGAAGGAATAACATACATATTCTTCCTCTGATCTTGCCGATTTCAGAAGGAAACCTGTCCGGTCTGGTCGATGGCTAGCACGATATGAGATTTGATTCCTATTACTTCGGCAGAATTTGTTGACGAGTCTACGAAGATTGTATAATTAATAATTAATAATTAATTTCGTTTTATTTTTGCTCACTATGTCATCAAAATTTTAAGAAGCTAACCACATGTTGTTCTTCATATCCAATAGAACTAACAATTGTACCTACAGTTTAAACTGTTAACCAATCAATTGAATATCTCCCGGCTGTATAAGAATGCTATGAAGAAATGAATTCTTTTCCTCTAGATTGAGTACGAGTGTTGTGACCACAATACTTTGTTCTTCGGAATTTCATTTCTAAGCAAGGGTTTAATTTTGACAAATAGAAAAAGAAAATTATCTTCTCAAAACATTTCCATAAAAGATATTATATTTTTTTACTTGTATCAATACTGTTCTACCTCTCAAATTTTAAGACCAGGCATTAAGGAGTCGCTCTATATCAATTTGCTCAGAACGCCTTGAAAGGTACTTTTCAGACGTGACATTGATCTTGGTTATGATTTACTTTACTGATTTAGCTTGTTTGTTGTGAATGCCGTGTGTGTGACTGTGGTAGATACTGGTAATCTAGTGATTTTCCATTGTCACTGCTCACAGAGAATCTTAAGGGAAAAACCGAAAGCAATTCCAGATGAGGACCACAAAATATGCCACCTATGGAAGATCAGCATTTTTCCCAAGTACACACATAATGCAGCTTTTACGCTATTTTCTCTATTGTAGGACCGCAGGTGACGCAGTTCAGGTAGGTCCATATAAAATCTGCCTTTCCTTTATTTTTTCATTTGATATGCCAAAACATCACTTGTTGCCTTGTTGGTTGTATATGATTCCTTCTTTTCCACCTTTCATTTTCGTGGAATAGCCCTTTTTCCCTCTCGCAGCTAATGATATGTGTTGAAGACTACTAGCATGATTGGTTTAAATCTTAAATCAAACATCCCTATATATAATAATAAAAGAGATTTTCTAGATACTTTCATTTTTTATTTTTATTTGCACCTGATTCTATTGAACAGTTATTCACAGCTAATAACCCCTACTAGATACGGGGCCAAACCTACGAAATACCTCATAATTCCCCGAATACTAGGCTAAAATTATTAACTATTTCAAGTTGTACTAATTAAAGCAAGGTATGGGTATGGAGGGTTTGATTTAGGCCTTGGAACATTGCTTTCATTGGCTGGGGTGTGCAAATTGTTTTGGAAATGTACTCAAAGTAGTTGCGCATAGTTTATAGATATGCAGAAGTTGGTTGACTATTTAACTTAATTAAGGGACATCAGATTGTGTTGCACTCAGTAAAATCAGTAACGGTGTTTTACTTTGTTAAATACAATTTTGTTGAATTGACATCTTCCCTGTGCATGATTCATGCACACGAAACTAATCTATTCCTAGCATTCATATTGTTTATGCCAGAATCCAAATTATAGCCGATTAGATTAGATTAAAATTCCTCTTTTGCATCATTCATTTTTCTCAAATTTTCTCACTTTATGCAAGCATTTTTGTAGCCCATAAAAAAAGTTCAAGGAAGAGTGTAAGACTATCCAAACCAAGTTAACAAGTCAAACCTTTTGTAGCAAAAGACTTGGACCCCTCTGCTCATTCAAAGCAATAAGACTTGGACCTCTTCAAACTTAGGTATAGTCACATAGGAGGAGGGGGTGGGGCTTCTAAAAGCAACAGAACATGCGTGCCCCAGCTTTGCACCCAATGCCTTTGCCTTGTAAAAGAACCCAATTTTCTGACTCATATCAGCTCTTTTCATTAGGTCTCTCTGTAAAGAAAGAAAGGTTAAAGCAGTAGATAGACCTTACGTTTCCTTTGCGCTCTTTTTTATTTTTTTGGTGGGTATTGCTCTCTTTTTTACTTTTTTACGAGCCTTTCTTTTTCAAACCCTTTTTTTCCTTTCCTTCTTTCCATCCTCCCTTCTTTTCCTTTTCTTCCCCCCTCTACCCTTTTTGGAAGTTTCCTATCACCATCCCTGCATCATCTGCATCCCAAATAGCATCCCTAAATCTGCTGCATCTAGTGTAAGACCCACGCTACCGTCCCCTAATTTCAATTCCTGTTTCCCAATTAAAAAGAGAAGAAATAATAAATACATGAATTATAAACAATCGGCTCAATTTTGTTTTACAATTTTAACTTATCTATCCTCCATTTCTTTAATTAGTTAGAGAAGTGACTTAATTGATAACTTATATGAGTGAATTTTATCTATAATATAGCAATCCAGGTCTCTAGCTATTTTCTTGGATTACCAATGGAGTGCGTAAATACTGAAACATGAAAAATTTAATAATTTAATTTAAATACACTGATAATATAAAATAATTTTATACTATCAATCAATAGAAATAATAAAAAATACTAACTTATATAAATAATTATCAATTATAGTGAAGGATCCATCATAATTTTTTACTTTCCTCTATTCTTATTAATTGATAACGTAAAACTGTTTTATACTATTAATACATACCAATTAAACTCAAAATTTAATTGTTAACTGTTCAAAATTAAGAGTTCAATTTTAATTGTTAAATATTAGTATATTTTATTAGTAAATATTTTTATTAAAAAACTTTGGATTTACATATTCGGAAATTTGAATTGAAAAATTACACTATTACGGGACCGTGAACCGCAGAGTCAAAATAATAATACGAGTGGGCCAAACAAATCTCAGTATTCAAATTCAACTGTGGAGACTCTGCAACGCTTCGTTCATAACAGTACGCATCTTTGTACTGAGCTCAATGTTACTGTACACTCATGACCTCCTCCCTTTCTCTCTCTCTCTCTCTCTCTCTCTCTCTCTCTCTCTCATGGTCACTCTACTGTTTCAGGTCCAAACTGCAAAAACCAATTACAGAAAACGTAAAAAAAAAAATTATAAAATAAAATAAAACAGAGCAAAATAAAAACAAAAAGCAAAATGTTTCTCTCCAAAAAGCAAAAGCTAATACGCCTCTCTTCTCTGATTCCCGAAGAAAGCACCACATTCAAAGCTTTCCACAAAACCATTAAACGAAGTGAAAAGTTGAAACACTCCCCCCTCTCTCTCTCTCTCTCTCTCTCTCTCTCTCTCTCTATTTTGTTCATTCACCTAATGTCCCTATAAAACCCAAAACTCAAACCCCCAACCTTAACGACACTCCACACCCTTCTTACAACACTCTGTTACTCTCTCTCTCTTGTGTCTTTCTCTCTCTAGATTCTTCCATGAACGCTCTGAACTTCGTCAAGTTCTGGAGGAACGCCACTACCATGACCACTACACCATCCACGAAATTTCCTCACCTCGTGGTTGAAACGGACAGTGAATCCGACGAAGAAGACTCGTTCTTCGACTTGGAGCTCACGCTTCACGACTTCGGCAACAAAGAAAACAACAACGTTACCAACAAGACCGACCAAGACCCACATAACCAAACATCAACACAAACCAAAGTCCCTTGTACCAAACGCGAACTTACAAGCAAGACATCAAAGAGT
This sequence comes from Pterocarpus santalinus, assembly GCA_031439595.1. Taxonomy (NCBI): domain Eukaryota; kingdom Viridiplantae; phylum Streptophyta; class Magnoliopsida; order Fabales; family Fabaceae; genus Pterocarpus; species Pterocarpus santalinus. The sequence goes on from CM062526.1 coordinate 54,143,323, forward strand.
GCTGACGACAGTGAAGTTGATGTTCCATCAATATCCAAACGAAAGGTGCTCCCAATCGAGCCTATTTCAAAACCTCAGTCCCCCATTGCGCTTCTCAAATCAGCACCGAGCTTCAGGATCTTCATGTTCAAGAAGCACAAAAGAATGGCAACAGAGAAAAAAACAGAGGAGCCTGTGAAATCAGGGTGTAACACTGGGAAGAAAAAGGAAACGAAGGTGTTTGCGTTGAAACTGAGCGCAGAGGAATTCCAGAGTTGTTCTTCTACTCCAACGCTGAGCAGGATCGGCAGTTCTAGAAGCTTCGGAAGCAAAATTCGGTGCAACGGCTCTGAGGAACCGAAAACAGAGAGGTTTTCGAAGGAAGCGTTGCAGAGGTATTTGAAGCTGATAAAGCCTTTGTACGCGAGAGTTTCAAAGAGGTACGGTGAGAAGGTGGGGTTTTCCGGCGAGGGTTCGACGGCTTCGCCATCGTGGTCGCCGTCGGTGGCCTCCGTTCCCTCGAGGAAGGAGAGGCTGGGTGGTGGTGGTTTTCCGGCGGGGATGAGGGGTGTTTCTAGGCAGTTGGGAAAGAGCAGGTCGTCGCCGGCGGTGGTCGGAGTTGGTTCTCCGGCGAACCGGAGCGATGATACGCTGCTGCAGCAGCATGATGGGATCCAAAGTGCCATCCTTCACTGCAAGAGTTCCTTCAACTCCAGAGGTAATTTTATTTATTTATTTCACTACTTAGTTGGACTTTAATTAGTTTAATTAAGTTAAATTATGGGTTTTGATGTGATTTTTCAATGTGTTGTTTTTCAGATTCTTCAATCGCTCTATGTGAAGAAGGGTCAATGCATTCGGTGAGAAGCTCCTTTGAGGATGAGAATGGGGCAAGAGTGTGATGCTGTGCTTGCTTGTGAAATTTTCAAAAGAGAAAATGTGGGAAAAGGAACACAAATGGTTGTTACTTATTATTGGAACGGCAGAGAAATAAAGGATCATGTTTTTGTAATTTTCTCTGTTTTGTAAAGAAAGAATGGAGTTAAGAGGAAAAGTAGGGAGGGTGATTAGGGGTAAGGGTGATGATTAGTTAGTGTGATAGGGTGTCCTGCTGCTGAGTGTGTCCGTCGATGGGCCCATTATGAAAAGAATCTAATATACTCAGATGTCAGATTTTTTCTGTACCTCTGTTTTTGCTGTGTGTGAGTTTTTGCACTTTTGCGCTATGCTTGGATGTTACTTTCTCACGTATCTTGATTAGATAGCTATCAAGTTCAAAAGATTCAAAGCATCCAGACTTCGTCTTGTGAGGATTGATTTGACTTGACACAAATATTAAATCCCTTCTGTCATGATGGAAAAACGTGAGAGGGAGATAGAGAGATGTGGAAGAATGTCATTTGAGAGTGAGATTTTTCGGAGAATTTTTAATTGTAAATATGATGTTTAATTCCTTGATGTGCCATGAAATACAGTGGTGTGGCGATCAAATGCTAGAGAATGAACGCACGTTGAAAAAAATTTGGCTAGAAGAGGGGTTTGAGGTGCAGTTATAAGTATGTAACATTTGATGAAGTTTAGTTGGTAAACTCAAGTTGGCGGTGGAATTTTCTAAATTGAAAAGTTTAGTGTATTGTTATAAGTTTTACTAATTTATGTGTAAAATTATTTTCATATAATAATAAATTTTTCTGTATTTATGAAGTAGAGCAATTGTGAAGAAAATATTTACGATTCCTTTCCATTTGAAGAGTGTGATATTAGTCTTGGGTCCAGCGATGCGTTTGGCAGTTTATCTTAATTCATAATAAAGGCAAATAAATGCAAATGAATAACGTGGAACAAGGGAAAATAATGCAAGATTTGTTGATGGTCATACACTGGGAGTAGGCTGTGGAAGTTACTGTTTCATTAATGATGAGAGTGTCCCGGTAAAGAAAAAAATAATAGCTGATCATAGAGGGTACCAGCCGCTACCTGATTATGGATGACTTCATTGCCTCAGATGGATAATCTCAGTGACCTCATGTTGGCAGATAAATCTCAGTGCATTCAAAAAGCATTAATCTTTTCGTGAGGATGGCAAGTAGTGGTAGTAGCATCCCTGCTTTTGTAAAAGTAATTTTATTTTAATGGAAAAGTAGTTTTTCTGCGTGAATAGAATCCATATTTTTGCATTTCTTTGGTACTAGGGATGTATAAAGATTTCACTCAAGCGTTAAAAGGTACTCTGGTGACTGAAAGCAAGCTGGTGAGGTGACCCTTTCTTTTTCTTCTCCCTGCCAGCTGCTTTTGAATTATACAGTGCAGGGGGATTCAATGCTTCTACAGTTGCAGGAAGATAAACATGCTGTGAATTGCAAGGAACCTGAAGTGACAGTGTATATAATCTAACTCCATTTATGATTCTGGAAATAGACATTGCCTTGAATTGGATGAGGTACAGTTTGTCGTTTGATTGTTCATATCTTTTAATCAAATTTACCTTGAGTATTTTAGTCAGTAGTTTGGTTTTTAATTTCGAGGTGATCCACCTTTATATATTCATCCGAATGTGCCCAGGAAGGGTACAGTTTGCCGACACAATACACGTAACCAAATTCCTTAAAGGCAGATTATTTTTAATTAACTGTAGAAAATCTGTTATCACCTTGCCTATGAAAATGGTCTCTTCCAAGGAATTAGCTTATTGCATGAGTTTCGTAACTTACTAGCTAGATTGAGTCTACTTATTTGTTTAATAAAAAACTCGTAATGCTCTAATTACATTTGCATTTAGTTTAATTTATGTTAACAGAAAAATAAATTTTTAATAGTTAAAAAGTTATTTTTTTATTAAAAAAATTAAAACAAACACATCTTATAGCATCTTAATCTAGTTTATAAGTAGGTTTTTTTTATACTTCAACTGTCGATTAAAATTTAAATTTCCCATTTAAAAAAAACAAAGTTCTAATTTCATGATTTGAAAAAATCCAATCAAAAGATTAACATATTAAATAGGAGAATTTTGTGGTTTAAGTATTACATCAAATGTATTTATTTGCTCAATATGAGATTTATAAAAAGCATTTCAACCTTTAAATTTTTTTATAATGAAATATTAAAGATAAATATGCTAACAAGCCCAATCTTCATAAGAAATCAAATGTAAGCGCGAAATTTTAAATGTAGTAAAAACACTCATTAAACATTAGAACTTAGAATTTAGTACAAAAAATAAGAATATGTTTTTTGTCATTACCCAGTTTGAAGTAAGCAATCCAATTGGCAGGCTATATCCATTTGGAAAAAACTTTCAGACTACAGCGTACACAGCTGTGGCATGATTGCATTGATTGGCAGGCTGCAAATTCAAATTAATATCACAGACATTATGGAGATGAATGATTTGAGATCTTGAAGTTTGAAAATATAATATTGATGAGACAGAGACTGTTTTGTAGTTGCATAGAGGACAATAAATGGCTTGCACACTTCAAGGTGCGCCACAACAATTGCAGGTTTGGCTAACACGACCCATTGCGGACTTCACAGATTAACAGAAGGCACAAGGCAGTGTGGTCCCTTGGATTATGTTGGTGGGAGTTTTGATATAGTCGATTAATAATTAATCTAAAAATTTTCTTGATTTAAAATTTTACTTGTAATAATATGAGTTATAATTTATATAATATTTAAAAATTATTTAATGTATATGAAAAAAAGTTTAAATTGAAAAACTTTTTAGACACATTAATTAAAAAGATTTAATATTTATCTATTGTTAACCTTATTTTTCATAAGCAGAAGACAATTGCACCAAGATGTTGGTGCGGTGCATTGCAGCATCAATTAAACGCCAAGACTTTTGGATTTGAAGCAATTTATTATGAGTGAATGAATACTAAAAATTAAATGGCCAATTTTTATGAATGAGGCGCCAATTTTTTTGGAGGTAAAAAAGGAGTTAGAAAGAGGCATTAATTCTAAAATCATAACACGTTAATATATTTTTTATTTTATAAAAATTATACTAAATATTTATTAGTAAAAACATCACTTATTAAAGGTCCCTTTATATTCCACATCAAAAATAAAATAAAATAAAGGTCCCTTTATATTTTTTGTTGAATAAATAAATAAATGTAAAATTCAATTTAATTTGCTATCAACTCAAGAGTACTGTTCATGTTAAATATATTATTTTCTCTTTTTATATGTTGTTTAGCATTAGTTTTGTATTTCTTTAAAAATGAAGAAAATATTGATATAAGCTTTATGCAAAAATTATATTAACTTTATCATTAAAATTTTTGTCTTTTGATTTTAATGAAAAACTAAACTCTTAGTTTGTAAATTATATTGCATAGTCAAAATAAAAAATCCGAACACACTGATAATATGAGCTACAGTTCCACTATCTATACATATAAAAAGCTGATTTAAAATATAAAAATGCTCCAAAAGAAAAGGATGGTTATCACTAATCCACGCACATGTTTAAACAAGGGAAGACACCGGGAGTTATGTTGGGGAACTCGGGGATCAAAAGATGCATCATTGTCTTCTCCAAACTCAAGAATAAGAGACAAATACCAAAGCTAGGTTCTTTGCACCAACTTAAGAAACCTAATGTTAGTTAAGAAGCTAGGGTATAATATAAGGTGTAGGTTATCTTAAAATTTGAGGATGAGAGAATGTGCAATGCACCCATGAATACTACATAAACATCGATCCAACACCATTTTGTCTTTCAAGAGTGGTAGATTTCCTGTGTTCCTGCAGCAGATCTTTGTGTCTCTTGTGTACTTAAGGTGCCGCATTCTGCCATTTACATCAAGGCATTATGGATGGGGAGAATCATGTGAAACCGTTTTCCCGTATTTGCTTTCTTGTTTGGGATAATCACATCTAAGGAGACATTGTGATTGGGAATTGAATTTAATGTTTTTGGTTCATTGCACCTTATTGTTCATCAGAGGAGTTTTCTCAAGCCACACAATACTAAACAAGAAAAGCTATTCCACATGTCGCGATTGCATGTGTCTCACTAATTTCGAGACTAAGGCAACATTGTGGAGTTAGTACGTTGTCGTTCTTAATTAGTAGTATATCGGCAGGTGGGAAATTACCATATTAGGGTTCTTAGTCTTTATGTACTTCTCGAGATAAAACAATCCAAGTGTACATAAGGATTCAATCAAAAGATATATGAATTTTCAGATGGACCATTTATTTTAAAAAAAAAAATTTCAAAGACATGTGATAGTGATCTTCCTCAATGAAGACTGCAGAGAGGATTGACAGTAATCTTCTTTAGTGAGTACTATGCATATGATTTTAACTAATAATTGAACAAATGTAAATTATAGTTCTTAATTTGTCAATCTGAATTGTCTTCAAAATTATTAAGAACAATTGAAAACCTATATACACTTTTGACATTGTTTTTGTAGATAAAGTTCTTTTTTCCTTTTTTCAGGGAGGGGGCAGGGTGAGGGAGCTAGGGATCGAACACTAATCCCTTTCCATGAGGCTGTTTGGTTTTACCACAGGGGCAGTAGCCTCATCTACTATACGTAAAATTATAATTACAGATTAATATCTTACTTACAATCAATAGTTAAGTAGTAAATCACAAAAGAAACATGTTACGATAAAGGGAAAATGGTAAAGGGGAAGAGAAGGGATGGGCAAAACTTGGAGAAATGAGGAACAGAATAGACAAACAAAGATCAAACTCACAATTTAAAACCAACAATCCCCTACCATAAAGAATAGGGAAGTTGCCACTTAAACTATAGTTCATTCATTAGCATGATGTTAATAATTTGAATTAGCATAAAAGCACTTATCGAAAATACTAATTATTTCATGTGAGAATTAAGGCCTATTTGGTTAAAGAGCTTAATTAAGCCCTTATCTATGAAGAGTTTCTCACAAAAGTACTTACATAAAATGTAATTTATGAATAAGTTATTTTATATTTAGATGTATGGTCACAAAAAAGTATTTATTTTAATTTATAATACTTGATTATAGAAAATTGGGTGAAAGAGGTTTTTAAGAAGTTAAATATTTCAATGTTTTCAAAAAACAATAAACATGACTTCTTGAAAAGTCATAAGTTATATAATAATTTGATTAAAATAAGTAAAAAATAATTTTTGACTACTTAAAAGTTTAAAAAGTCATAAATCATACTATTCAAATGCACTCGTAGTCTTGCATTCAAAGTTAGAAATAGGAATATCTTAAAATTAAATTATATACATATGTTGAATCATCAATCTAATATAATTAAAGGAAAAATAAATGAATGTAAAACTACTCTATAATGTTTGAAAAACAATACAAATGATTAAGACCCAACGTAAGCAAATTTCTAGTGCAAAAAGCTCGTGTTGAAAAGAAAAACTCGTTGCTTGACTTTTAAGCCACTACAAAGCCAAATACAGCTGTATAGTTGTTCCCCCACCCTCCTCTCTCTTCTTCTACTTCTTCTTCTTCTTCTTACGAGGTTATCCGCATCGTTTTGTTTTGTGTTAATTGCAGTCTATTTTACTTTCTCTATTTTCGTCTCATAATTCTTCCAAAGTGTTTATGGCTTTTTTTTTTCTTTTTGTCTAGAATACTAATATTTAAAGTTCATTTAACTCGAAATAAATTTAATTTGAGTCAAGTAAGCCTATTATAAAGATAAAATTATTTCAATATTAGTCTATATCATTCAAAAAAATTCAAATCCAAAAATTTATTAAAGAAAAATAAATAATGAATCACTTGAAACAATTAAGCATCGATTTTATGGCATACATTTAGAGGATTGTATTTTGGTATCGTATAAATTGTGTACTTTATACATGCTAGTAAGGACATCGTGATTGTGAACTCAGGCCCAACAACAAATCGGTCCAGTGGTTGTTGGGTATGGCCCTCCTGAAGTGGCTTATCTTCATCATTCACATAAATTGGAGCACAACAGTTTGGCTTCAGCCTGGCACGTTGGGCTTCAATAATGTCTACTAGTAGACCAAAACAAGCAATAATGTCTACCCCGACTTTATAAGAATCAAAGTCAACATAATTTGTCGGGAAATATCCTTAGTATAGGAAACAACTTTATGGCCTCAACTCTAACAACATCTTTGAATTTTCTAGTAAATGGAAGAATACAAGTTGCAAGATAAATTTTGATGGAGGATATTCAATAAAGATTCAATACTTGTAGATCCAAGTGTTTTCTTCTCTTTCTTTTTAGGTTGTTACTTTAGTCCTAAGTTTCTAGTTAAGGTTTCACTCTCCTCTTCTTCTAGGGGGAGAAGAATGTACTCAATCATATATGCCATGTACTACTCTTAGACCATCTACAATTCAGAGCCTGTCCTTTAAACGTGTGGATTTCTGAACAAAAAATAAAAAATAAAAAATGTGTGTGGACCGATACAATGATGCATGAAAGAGCATGTAGAAAGTATGCACATGTAACAATGCATGAACATGTGGAAATCTTAAATTATATCCTAAGTATGTGAATCCCATACCGTGGCATATGTAAGTGCATGAACACGAAATAGTAAGAAAGGGTAACAGTGGACTCTCGCATGTCTTTGTCTGCATATGCTTGAATTTGTTATCCGTCCTAAGAGAGATAACGTAATTAGCATGTGTCTTCTCTGACGAAATCTATATGCGCACAAGAAGCAGCACGTAAAGCTTGTGGGCAAATTATAATTTGGAGAATTTGTTTGTGAGAAAAATAATTTATAATGGTGATGGTACTTTGCATGAATAGGATATATCATTTTTAATTATGATAAAATACAGACAAATCCATCGTTTTACCCTCTTTTTTTCTTAACCCTCTTTCTACGTTTAAACTTTTCCCTCCTTGTGTGCGCAGAAAAATAAAGAACGGGAGAACAAGTGGTTAAGTGACAATTATAATCACTAAAACATTGAAAACTAATAAAGTTTAAGAATTCATATCATATTTATTTTTATTTAATCAAAAAATTTCAAAATAATTTTCATAATTTAAATATTAATAAACAAATATTTTATTAATATTATTATAAAATTATTTATTTATTTAATTTATAAAAAGTTTTCAAAAACTAAATTTAAATAACATATGTATTTACAATTAGTTTGTATATGTCATTTTAATACAATTCTCATTTTTTTCTTCATCCATACATATAAAAAAATAAAATTTTCATTTTATTTTCATCTTTTTCTCTTCTCAACGGAGCAACACATAAAATCTTGTTTAGTTGAATGCCCTCGAGAACAATCTAATGACAAAATTTCTCTCATCACGATTTTTTTTTTCTTAGGGAAACTCATCGCATGAGTTGAATTTTAAAAGTCCCGCCCTTTTTTTTTTGGGTCGGGAATCCCTCTTAATTGACGCTCGCCTAGTCTGTTTTGAAACTTGAGTGATTTCAGCCCAAATCTTCAGGTGGATTAGAAAAGCCCAAAATGGTTACAGCTACCCAAATTTGTACCCTGTTTGGTACGAAGGAAAACCAGAATGATTGGTATAATAAAAATAATTTTTTATAAAAATTATATAAAAAAATATATTGAGTCCTAATTAATCCTAATCATCAATTGCATCATGAAGCTGCAATTCATTGTTGAACTCTGGAAGATCCACTTACCCCTCAAAAGATATATACATACCTTGTTGTCTTAAAAGAATATGGGCATTCGGCAAGAAATTTTTAATATTCAATAAAAAAAAACCATTCATATTAAAAATGATTTGAAAAAGGAAAGAGAAAATGTATTAGGGGTGCACCAGTATATATTTTCCTTAAAAACAAAAACTAGCGCTCTAATTTGTTACTTCACATTAAAGGCTAAATTCATTCATAAGGTCTATTTCAGGCACGTAGCTAGAAGCACTCATTTCTGTAAGTTTCTTCTAAAAGTATGGCTGAAAAAAAATGACGAATGATAGAATAAAAAAGTATTGCTTACTTTTTTTTTCAATCAAATTTAATTATTGGTTGGTTACTTAAATATAAATATGTTCAAGTATCTGCTGAAACACTTCTGCATTTACATTAAATGAAGGTGGACCTACGTGGTTTTTGTTTTTTCTTTTTTTACTACCAACAAAAGAAAGGACCTACTTGAATAATAAAATTGATGTTTCTTCTTGTGGTATATTAAAATTAAGGTAACGCATAACAAGATTTTTTTTTTTTGGTATTATTAAGTTTTCTTTTGAAATTATTTAATGCCATATTATTCTGTTTACAAAAATCTAAATTATATTTTTTTGTTCTTAAAAATATTATATCCTTTGAGCAATATCCAAATCATGAGTGCTTGTCCACTCTGTTCTATTCACAAGAGCTGTTGTCCACTTCTGCACAACGTCACGGTCACGGACGAGGCTGCTGATTGTCAAAATAAAAATAATTTTCACATTCACCACAATAATAGTAATAGTAATATAATAATAATAAAATTCAGGTGTTGTGACAAGATAAACACACGAGATGAGGGCACATAAAGAGACAAAAAAAAAATAGAGATACAAGGGCTGTGACTGCGAGAGAACAGTACGCTCGTGAATAAGAGGAAGCCTACTTGATCAACTTTCAACATGCTCTCAATCTTTCTCATGTAAAATTTTAGAAATTTTCAGCTCGAGAGTCGTCTTTTAATTTTTAAATGACACCACCAAGATCTTCACGAATTGTGTGAAATAATGAAAGGTGGAATGTCTCCTCAAATTATTTTCTCAACACTTTAACATGCATTTTCTGAATTCCTCAAGTCACGGGTCTTTCCATTCGAAAAACTGAAAAAGAAAAATTGCAGCGGTGAAATCTATTAGTTTAGATACTTAAAACAGCAGTAACTTTTTAATTTTAAGGTATAAAACAAACAACACGAGTAGTCTTGCATAAACTTCGTTGCAGTCCTTCTAAGTTCTACACTTCTACAAGATTAGGAAAATGTCAAAAAAATTCATAAGTGCTCTTAAGATAAAAGAAAGTTTTTGCTATGATTTATATATTATTTGTCACATTAATAAATATGAGTCATCCATGTCTTCCTAATCATAAATATTTATTAATATGATAAAGAATATATAGATCAGAATAGGAGCATTTAAAAACTGTTCAAAATGTCAATTTCATGTCCACGTTAACCAGGTAGTCTCTTCTCTCTATGCCTCTTGGCCGGTCCTACGAGGTACAAAAATTAATTACGAAGAATGTAATTCAATTTAAATAAGGCTAATTTCGTATTCGTTTGTAAAGGCTAGCTTTATAAATGTTAAGCTAATTATCTTGATATTTGTCTATTTTCCAAGAGAGTTAATATTCAGAAAAAATTGTTAAATATTTATTATTTATGAATCATACTTAAAAAATCATGTATTTATTACAAAATAATAATCAATACATATTTCATAATTCATTTTGAGGACCATGTTTTTATTAATATCGCAGTAGCTCAATTTTTCATGATACTGCATTACGAATATAATGATCGTACTTGCCTAAATTAGGCCATGCAACTCCGTTCAGCTTCATAACTTTTTTTGTTAAAGATTAACTTTGGTTTGTCATGATTATTGAAGTTAATTATTAATTGATAATGTTCTGATTACCCCTTCTTTTCTCCATTTCTATTTCTAGCTATGATGCTCTGCAGGAAAAAGAAAAAGAAAAGATAGAATAATGCAGCTAAGAAGGAAAGGGAGACGTTGACATTAAATTTGAGGTATGTATCTTTCATAAACAATACTAAGTTTTAAGGATATAAATTGAATTAGTCAACATCATGTAGAATATATACTTTGCTTTTAAAGGATGACAGGTATTAATTTGTCTTCACTGGGAACATAATTCAACCAGTATCTTTTTAAAAGAAAAATGTAATTACCCCTTTGCCATTACGTTGCATTTTAACTCTCTGCTAAGTTTCATCACTTTTCCTTCTCATTCATTTCGTTTTTATTTTTTCTGGTTATTTTACTTTCAATCACATCCCAGCTAGGAGGCAGAGAATGAAGAGGTCTTTTCAGGATGAGTTTTATTTGAAAATATAGACTAAAATCATCATGGGAAGTGGAAGATCACATATACATGATGAATTCTTACGAAATGTGCTATATTAAAACAAACATTGCATAGTGTATATATGAAATACGTGTTCATTCCATTGACGGTGAGATCCAGGTCTCCAATCTCACCCCCAAATAAAAATAAAAATGGGAGAAAGTACCATCTCCTACATTCATACTTACGTTCAACTTCTCTTCATAAATTTTAGCTATTGTTTTACTGTCACTTAAAATTAATTTTTTTGGGGATAAAATATAATAATCGCTTTAAACTAAACTAAATATGATTGGATATTTCTGTGGCTTAAGATTCCTTCTTATCTAGTTCGATTCTCCTTTTACCGGTTTTTTTCAAGCCACATATATGTAGCTCACCATAAGTAATTAGAAAAGAAGGGACAAGAAAAAAGCTGCGTTTTCCAACTTTCCTTAATTGATCTGCGTGCTTGATTGTTGAAATAGGAGAACAAAATAATAATGCTAGTCGTTTAAAATCCGTTTGACATATTTGTGTGTTTCATAATTGAGGAGCGGTAAAAAAACTCATTTTTTTTTAGATATTATATCAATTTATGCTTTATTTATTATTGAATAGGATATAAATTCAATTTAAATGAAACTTATATCTCATTTAATAATAGATAAAAAATAAATCATATTAAAAAAAATAAATTCATGAAACATTTTTTTTTTAATAATTTGTGTGTCATTTGTGTTATCAAATCAATAGAAATCCAATTTGATTGCATCGTACCTGTTGTAACGACTTCTGGTACAATGATCCATTGAAAGTAGAGTCATGCTTTATGCTGATACATGTACCAACTATTACTTTTACCATAATTATAATTATAATTTCCACGTTAATGTCTTCACTCTTCAGCTATGCAAAATAATACAACTATGCAGGTTCACGGATGCTAGAGGTCCTTGTTCAATAGTGGTTTTTTTTTTTTTTTTCATGAAGAATAAAATATGATATAACCTTACCGCCAAATATGCCAGATCGCCTTTTTAATTCTTTTTTTCTGTCCCTATCTGTTATATCATTCACCAGAGTTATACTCCAATAACACATGGAAGTGACGATTGTTGCATCCCACACAATTCTCAATCCAAGTCCTCTCCACCTGCCTCCATGGAAGACCATCCACCAACAAAGCCACCAAAGACTTACAAACTCACAGCCACCTCAATCTCCTACACCAAATCCACCACCGCCAACACCACCATTGCACCATTCTTCCTCTTCAAACACTGCACAACAACCCCACCCACCTACATCCTCAAAGATGTATCTCTGACAGCTTACCCCTCTGAAATCCTTGCCATTGTTGGTCCAAGTGGTGCAGGAAAATCCACTCTCCTAGACATTCTATCTGCTAGAACATTGCCATCACATGGCACTCTTGTACTCAACTCTTCCCCTCTCATTCCCTCCACATTCCGCAAACTCTCAGCATATGTTCCACAGCATGATGCATGCCTTCCCTTGCTCACTGTTTCTGAGACATTTGCTTTTGCTGCTCGGCTTCTCAAGCCCAAGACTTCTGATATTGAAGCCATAGTTTCATCTCTTCTCACTGAACTGCGGCTAACTCATTTGGCTAACACAAGGCTATCTCATGGCCTATCTGGTGGAGAACATAGAAGGGTCTCCATAGGACTTTGTCTCCTTCATGATCCAGCAGTGTTGCTCCTTGATGAACCAACTTCTGGCCTTGACAGCACCTCAGCATTCAAGGTCATGCAAATTCTGAAATCTATTTGTGTTTCTCGTCACAGGACAATTGTTCTGTCAATTCACCAACCAAGTTTCAAGATCCTCTCCTGCATTGATAGAATCTTGTTGCTGTCAAAAGGGAGTGTGGTCCACCATGGAAGCCTTGCTTCACTCCAAGCATTCTTGCACACAAGTGGGTTCACTGTACCCCATCAACTCAATGCCTTGGAATATGCCATGGAGATACTAAGCCAGTTGAATGAGCTTAAGCCTATTACTCCTCCAAGCATTCCTGAATCACCAGAAAGTTCAGCAAGTTCTGTGTCTGACAATGGAAATAGCGCTAGAGAGATAAGGTACAAGAGCTCTAGGATCCATGAAATATGCACTCTCTATGGCAGGTTTTGGAAGATCATTTACAGAACTAGGCAGCTTCTTTTGACAAACACAGCGGAAGCACTTCTTGTGGGGATTGTTTTGGGAACCATTTACATCAACATTGGGTTTGATAAGGAAGGCATTGAGAAGAGGTTTGGTCTCTTTGCATTCACCCTCACATTCCTACTATCTTCCACAACAGAAACCCTTCCAATCTTCATAAATGAGCGGCCAATCCTGTTGAGAGAAACCTCAAGTGGGGTTTATAGGCTATCATCTTATCTCATTGCAAACACACTTGTCTTCTTGCCATACTTGCTGGTAGTTGCTGTCATATACTCCATCCCAGTCTACTTCTTAGTGGGTTTATGTGCTACTTGGCTATCTTTTGCTTATTTTGTTTTGGTCATATGGGTCATAGTTCTCATGGCCAACTCATTTGTCCTCTTCTTGAGTTCCCTTGCACCAAACTACATTGCTGGCACTTCACTACTGACAGTGCTTCTTGCAGCATTTTTTCTCTTCTCTGGCTACTTCATCTCAAAGGATAGCTTACCGAGATACTGGCTCTTCATGCACTTCTTATCCATGTACAAATATGCTCTTGATGCACTCCTTATCAACGAGTACTCTTGCTTAGTTACGAGGTGTTTGATATGGTACCAGGAGAATCAGCAGTGCATGGTCACTGGAGGGGACGTGCTGCAGAAGAGAGGCCTCCAAGAGAGTCAAAGATGGACCAACGTGTACTTCTTGATTGGGTTCTTTGTGTTATATCGTGTGCTTTGCTTCTTGGTTTTGATTAGAAGGGTTTCAAGGTCCAAAACTTGAAGGGTCAAGAGATGATCACTGGTTGAAAACGTTAAGCATTTTACTATTTTTTTCTTTTTTTTTTTTTATTTCTGATCCTATTGTATGAATTTGGTTTTGTTTTTTTTAAGTATATATATAATCTGAAATACAGCCACAAAGAAAGTTTATTTTATAGATATGAAGTTGACTCTTCATTCTACTCTTTGTTGCTCTACTTACTTCTACATGTTGTTACTTGTTTCCTTCCCTTGGAAACCGATAATTTGAATGATTTGGTACAACTAGTTTGCGATGTTTCATTTTCTTTGGATACAACTGGAGTACTTATGAATGTAACTTTTCATATTTTAGGCACAATTATAGACATGCATTTCAATGTAAATTTATATGTTCAGCAGTTTTTTTTTTCGTATACATATTTGAAATGGTACCTATAACTTGGTAAATGCAAATTATTATTTTTCCAGCCTTCATGGGGACAAATTCAAGAAAAATGATAAAAAAAAAAAGAATATATAGAACTTTTAGATTGGATCTAATTATTAGGAACAAAATTATGAAAAGTTCTTGCTGTCTTTTGGTTTCTCACATGCAAAAGAATTTGATTGGCAAAATGAGAGAGGCAGGAGGATCAATAATTCTGTACTTAATGGACGAATTAGAAGGCGGGCTATATTTCTTGTGGGAGCTGACTTGGTCCACCTTTGATGGGTGAAAGTGTATATACATAAGATCAAAACCACATAGATATCCCTTGGCCTATTCCGTTGTTCGATTTGTTTAACTTTGTTGGGTGTCACGGGTCTCTCTTATCTTTGGTTGCAAGGAGAGGAAGAATCCAAAGCTGTCGTCCTCATCATGAAGATTTTGTCGCTTGGCTAAGGTGATTGCTGCTATTCTTTTGTCTGCTCTGTGCTATAGTAGTATTTGTGTTCACGGGTTCCCCAAGTGTAGTGTCCCGTGAACTAACTCTTCATTGGGTTGGGTGTTGTAACATGCCACTTAATTTGAGAAATAATATTTTGTGCACATTATTATTGTTAAGCACATCACTTTACATTTGTTTTAGATATTATTCTTAGAAATAATATATGTCTAAATAAATATATAGTTTTAATAAGGCGAATAGATATACTCTAATTTGAGCCTCGGTTACATCACTTAACGCGAGAAATATTTTAGAGAATCCGCATTATAGGCTATATGACTTTCTCATAATTCATCTCATCAAATAAATAATTAAAAATTAAGTTTACGGTTAATTCATTGATTTAACTGCAGCAGGATCAATAATAATAAGAAAAATAATGATAAGTCAAATTTCTGCTAAATTTTAAAATGATTTTCAGCCTACCTTCTACTGAAATATTTTTCACAAATGCATTAATAAGATAAATTTACGCTAGCTTCCACTCTGAGGATTTTGCTGCCGTGTATGATTGATAGCAATCAAGTTTGCCATTATTGAAGGCTGCTTCGAATTGGATACTATTTTATACAGGCTCATTGGAACTTACCACACATGTGGTGGTCGTCCATGATGTACATTGAATATACCGATAAAACCTACGATTTCATTTGGTTCCCATGCAAATTGTTTAGAAGCCAATGAGCTCACTTGCGTCTTTCTACCGATTGGATACTTGCACTGCTGCTTCCTGTAGTTTTCAACTGCTATATATGAATGGTTCCTTAAACAGCCCCAAAGGGTAATACATAAGAAGATGCAATTTCTTGTTATTTGATATATTTCTTTGAAGATGCTGTATACCTACCCTTTTGCGTTTATATTATTTATTATATAGTACACTATACAATTTATTTCTCTTGGCCGTTAAGGGAATCTTATTATAATCTTAATTTAATTTTGATATTGATAAAAAGAGATGGAGTAATGCCAAATAGTATAAACCTTTTCGTACCATGAATGGTTAACAGCCACTTGTTTTTTCTTATAATCAATCATAGATGATTGCATGGCCTCAAATATGGACTAACTCGGGAGAGATGCAAGATTCAAACTCTAGAAAAATCAACTATTGAAAGAGTCTCTTAATCACGATCCGAGAGTAAAGATACCTTAAATATCAATATATAAAAAAACCAAGGTTTAAATCTCATAAAAGATAATTATTTGAAAAATCTTTTAATTATAACAATGCTCAAGAGTAGAGATACCTTAAACATCAATATATATTCTTTACCGTTCCCTAAAATTCTTGAGTTACATATCACAAAACGTGAGTCTTTCCAGAAGCAACATGAAAAGTCAAGGCCTTCAATCTTTGTGATTGGTGAATTCGTAGATAACATTTAACGTTTCCCATTAATGGTTAGTCCAGTAAAATGGGCTGTTTCATATTTTTTGATTAATAGCTTCTGTCAACTTTCATCAATATAGTCAACACCTACTGTTCACACTTGCATGGCCATGTTTATGCAATCTCAGTAAGCCATATCAATAGAAAATTATTTGAGCCACACCCAAATACATTATACTCTATTTTTGCTGCATGTGATTTGAGAGTGGGGATATGGGTACATTACCTGAATACATCTTTGGGTAGATTCTAATTTAATTTTTTGTCTCTTGAATATAAGTTATGCATCTGAAATATGAATATAACAGAACTCATATCAATATGAACGTAGACATAGGGTGACATCTAATTTCACACGAGAACTCTGACAAAAAAATCACATAAGCTTCGTCGTATTGTTTGTGTGTTTCCTCCAATAAGGTTCATTACGAATGTATGATTTAGTTAATCATGGTTTAAAAAATTGTTTTAGAGAACAAGAATTGGCTACAAGAATTGAAGAGAAATATTTTTTTTCATATAATATACTCTCTCCATTTCAATTTATCTGTTAATTTGAATAATTTGGTATATTCTTAAATCAATATATCTGGATAATTGTATCAAAATATATTGATTTAAGAATGTATCAAGTTGTTCAAATTGATAAATAAATTGAAATTGAGAGAGTAATATTGATAATTACAAAAATTATCATATTATTTTTACTTTCTTTGAAGGGAAAAGAGAAAACAAGTAAAAGTTATTTTTACTATTTATTTCACCAAAACATAAAAACAAGAAATGAAATAAAACTAATATGACATTTCTGTACTTATTAATACATCCATATCAACTAAAAGTAAAAATGGGGAAAAAACAAACCCAAAGGCCGCTTCAATGTGCATACAATAAGTATTTCAGAACCAGAAAACTTGTCTCATAAGAATTCCTCGTCATGAAAATATGGCAGTAGCACCAGAAACTTTAGTCACAAAAGAATTTATTACCATTGGCTATAAGCTGGATGCGGCACATGAAGCAATGCAGTTATTTGGTAGTCCATGCCAAGAAGGCTATCGTTGGCTAAGATATCAGTTAGTTCGGCCTAAAAGTGAAAAAAAAGCTAAGACAGACTGAAAATGAAAATCGATTTGCGTTGGTTCAGGGACCCAAAAACAAAAGTAACTAATCATCACTGAAAATGATGATGATGCTTGAGCAACCCATTCAGCTAAGAATTTACATTTGGACAACCTACATGAATAAGATGAGCTAAATAGCCTAACATTTTTTTTTTTTCTGCTAATTTATGGAGCTTAAAGTACTCAAAAGAAATTAGAATGAAGAAAAGAATCAATGAGCCAGTTTTGAAAAACATAAGGCCCTAGTGACAAAGAGCTGAGATTGTGTTGAGCAGCAAAGCATTCTCCTCTTTCCATCAAAGACATCCAGCCACAGAAAAATCAATATAAAGAATTGTAAGTATAGCATGTCGCGATGATGGAAGCTATGCAAATGAAGAGGGAAGGAAGCAGGGTTAGATTAAGGAGCCTGCTTACACCCACGTAGCCAGCCAGTGTGATAGTTGCATCAGCTATCACTCGTGCAATTGTGCCAGCCTCTGTTGATAGGAGCCCTCCATTGTATGTCCCACGCGAAAGCCTTGATGACATGACTCGTGAAAGGAGCGACAAGTTGACCCCTGGAATGAATGATAGTCAATGGTCATGAAAAATGTACCTTAACTAAGAACAATCTCATTCCGTGTTCCTCAATGAAATACCTTTTGTTATGGAATTCTTTAAACAACAAATGGTGGTGGATCTCATCTATTGACATAGGATAAGTCCCGAAGAAAACATCAACTTATATAGGATGATGTCTAATATAACAACAACAACTAAGCCTTATTCCATTAAGTAGAGTTGACTACATAAATTAGACAATGCCACTGTGCTCTGTTACGATTCATGTTTACATTCAAATCATTAAAATCTGAATCTCTCTTTTTTTTTATATAGTTTTACCTATGGTTTTAATGTAAAAAAATTAACAAACCTTGATATGTAGCATGGTGTAACATCTAAAGATACTTCAGAATTTAACAGAAAAAAATATTGCATGTAAAAAACAACCGCATGCTTCTTGCTGGATACTATTCTTGATGTCAAAGTTTGAGGAAAAAAGTGTTTCTATCTCTCACACTTCTTAATTTCACTTGGTGGGACATGACATCATGATTCATGCGCCCCTTATAATTTTGTACTCTATCATAATTAGTAAAACAAATCACTAATAAGATCTTACCTTCAAGTACTTCAGCAGAAACAAACATAAGGAGACCTGAACAGATGTATTGCGGCTCAGAGTATGGAAAAATCATGTGGAAGCTGCAGAGTATGCCTATGAAAACCATAATTTCTGATGTCAACAGAATTTGCCTACAAGCAGATCAATACAAAGGTATTATTCTCTTAACTGTATATGGAAATTTTAATGTTCTGAATGAATCTTGGAAAAGACGGGGAAAGTGAAATCTTAATCCCTTGGAACTTTTCTATTGCTTTCTCTTTTTATTGAGCACTAAAATGCAAAATGTATTATCATGCATCTTTCTGCAAAATCCAAACACAGCATAAATTAGCTTTATAGATGACAATCAAATTGAGCATGAGTTTTATTACTTGATACCTGTCCTCAAACATATTACTTATATAGTTTCCAACAACAATGTTTACAGGAAGAACTGTCAAGCCAAGGCACGCAAGAAAAATGGCGACTGTGCTTGTTGACCAGCTGAAGTAGTATGTTGTGATGACACTAGATTCTGATAGTAAAATCTCCATTACATATTTGAGCATGAAATATATCAATAACTGAACCTGAAGATGTCACATAAATTTGGTCAGATGAAACATGTCTTTTGCTGACTTCAAAAGAGGAAAAGGTCATCTATCTACGTTGCATTTTTACAATGAATGAATGGGAACCATATAGTTCACAAGTTTTGATACAGTAAGAAACTAACCAGTATAAGGTCAAAAGCAAATAGCAGTACACATCCTTTAGTTTCTCATTTACACGTTCCTATAGTTAACCTTTCTGTCACACCGGACCATGCCTGGTCTCACTTTGACATCAAGGAATTAGTATTCCATGTCAAGTGTCAAAAATGACTTGAAATATATACATCTAAAGAAATCATTGGAGATCCAACAACATATCATATGGGTTGATATTATAACATTTGGAGTAGCTCACAAACCTTTACAGAAGGAGTAAGGAGTCTGTATGCTGATCCAATTGAGTTAGCTGGCCAACGAGATTCCTCTGGAGCTTCTTCACTTTCATCATAATCCTGATCTGCATCTTCATCTACCTTATCTTCTGAACTAATCAGCAAAGGTTGTTTTAGGCCTTGTTCAAGCGCACTGTTTTCTGCTTGTAAGGGAAAAAGTGTGTTATTTTCTATTACTCGCGTTGAAGCTTAACAGAATGAACAAACTCCATAAACAAAGAAAATCCATGTACTTGTGACATAATTTAATGACATTGAAGCCATAGATGATTTTTCATAGAGATCCAAGTGACAGATATAGAGGCAACCCTACAATTCAGAGAAGCTCACTTAAAGCCAGAAGTGCGACGTATGTTTCTCCATGATTTCTAAAGGATCACGTTTTGTCAGCAGATTTATCAATTCACTAGAATGTAGCATTCTAGAGAAAATTAGAGATTACAGCTTACGGCCCTTATATTTTTTCAAGGCTAATTCCCTTACGTCCTTATTTGACTTGCTCAGTATTTGTGGTATGTATTGTCCTGAAGGTCCACAGAATACATAGCAATGTGGCATTATAGGTAGCAGGAGCGGAGTGGAACGGATCAAATTCAACAACACATACCAATCAAGACTCTGAAATAAGTTCAAACTTTAAAAAATTCCAGTAAGCCAGAGAGGATCTATACTGACAACAAGCATGCTCGTAAAAGTATGAAGCAGAAATCAAAAGGATATGAAACCAAAACTCTGGTTGAATATTAGTTTCCATTTCTTTCATTTTCCCCTATCCAATTTATGTTAAATATTAATTTTCTAGTATATTATTGGATTTTTTTGTCAGTTTTAGAGGTGTCTTAAAAACGAGGCTCCCGAAGGGGTAATGTTTAATTGAAGCTTCTAAATCCTATTACTTTGAGAACCCAAAAAAAAAAAAGGAACCAATGGATAACACAAATATTTCGACTCAAAAAGTGAAGTTATTATAGGACTAATGAAGATTAACAATTTTATAAGTATACTATAGAACATTTAAAAATCATCAGCAGAGACATGATGCAATATGAGTTCAGTACCGGCATTAGATTGATGTGGTATAGGATTCTCTTCAATTTCATGAGAAGGCTCCTTAAAACTGATCCACAACCATATTAGATATATCAGCCAAGCAATAGCCATAACCCACCCTGGCAAGGTATCTTGGTTAAATGTAAGCTTGTAAAGCTTAAAATTGATTTGCAGTAAGCCAGCTAATGCAGGACCGCAAGCCATTCCAAGAGCGCTGGCACTAACAAAACCTGCTGATGCTTGCAAGCGAATTTTTAAAGGTACACAATCACTGATATAACGCCTGTTAACAGCTCTGGCAGAACCCAATCTGCAAGTTTAATCAATAGTTTGTCAATCAAAGAAGGTCTTATGTGACTAGTACCTTATAATGTCCACAAGCTTGAGTATTATGGGAAAAAAATGGCACCAGTAGAGCATGAAGGTATGCAGTATTTATACAACTCAACTTGAGAGAAGAAAGAAATTTGCAAGAGCCACGAAAATCATGCAATACAAAGTTACCTATTTTGCAACAAAGAATTAGAATTAGACTTTGCCATGGGGCTAATTTTATGAGGTGCATTACTCTGGATTGTGGAAAGTGGTAATAACATTGGATGTGAAACAGAAAATGTTACACTTATCTAACGGGAAATGATAAGGTACAATATCAAGTGTTATGCTCATCAAGTAATGCTAGCAAGAAGATTAAGAGATAGAAGAATACTTACCCACAACAAAGACGTCCAATTAAGAGAATCCATATTGAATTAAGATCATATGCCAATGCATACAGGGCATTGCCAAGAAAAAGAACTATGCTGCTGAATATAAGTGGTTTGAAGTACGATTTATTTGACCACGCGCTAAAATACACTGAAGAAAACACCTGCGCAATCGCCATTGCACCGATCACAATACCACAAACTGTTGGTGCAGCTCCAAGACTCTCGGAGTAATCATCTGCTGTAGGGACGATAATGTATGTGTTGACCATATACAAAAATGTGTTTGCCAAGTTCAGAAGAAGAGAAATAAAATGATATTTTTGATCGTCAACATGCTCATCAGTATGTGCAGGCAGCTCCTCTTGCATAATGAGTGCATGTTGCCCCAAAAAGTTAAGGAAGTTGGTTGAGTTGGTTAACCTGTCAACAGCTGCTCTTATTGAATCAATGACAGGATCCTGCATATAAAACCAAGTAAATATGACGAAAAATCAGTGGCCTTATGCAGCTCCTTAGTCAGCTACTAAGGCGTGCCTGAGAATATCAAGAAAAGAACATGACAAATAAAAAACAGTGTATTTAACAGAGTAAATGTAAAATGAAACCTGAAGGGGAAGAGTAGGCTGATCATAAATTGATAAGTAGCTCCCTTGACGATCCTGAAGTTCATGGAGATTGCGAGATAAGGCTCCCACAACAGCGCCAAATCCCTGCAATTTCGACATCTGTTAGACAATGTTCATCCCCAGAAAAATGGTAGGTTGTCTTATCTAGTTTATTCTGCAAAGTCAAAATGAATATTTGTGTTTGAACGAAACATATTACCACATGCTTGAAAACTTGTTGCAGCTGGGAGTAAGGATGATTTGCACGAGTCTTAACATAGTAATCAGTAAATCTATAGCCAAAGCGTTTATCAAACTTCTTCAATATCTTACGCAAACCAACAGCATTGATCTCTACAAAAGAGAGAAGCTTCAATAAATCTTGTCCCACTGCCCTATATGCTTCTCGTAGTTCAGCTATTCTGCTTATTTCGGGGTCCGGCATACTAGCATCTTGCTGCTCTCCAAGCTTTGCAATCCTGCTAGCCAAAACCCCTTGTTGTT
This sequence comes from Pterocarpus santalinus, assembly GCA_031439595.1. Taxonomy (NCBI): domain Eukaryota; kingdom Viridiplantae; phylum Streptophyta; class Magnoliopsida; order Fabales; family Fabaceae; genus Pterocarpus; species Pterocarpus santalinus. The sequence goes on from CM062526.1 coordinate 54,165,763, forward strand.
CCAACAGGAAAAGGACAATCTTCTCAATCTGGATTGAAACAACAAAGTGAATGAAACAAATCTAAAACACAACTAATGAATGCCATACACATTATATTGCAACAACTCTATGTTTCACATGTAATCACATTAACTTATGTAACCAGAATCTAAATTGAGCAGTTGAAATTAATGAAAAGGTCCAAATTTCATGTAGAAATTAATTAATACTTATACAATCAACAATGAAAACAAACCTGACTATCCAGCATTCTTGAGAAATCCTTAAGTACATGCCTCCTATCTTGTGTTCCGAGTTCTATTTGTTGAGCATACTGCCTTACTCGTTTCTTCATTAGTTTGTAGTTTATGTAATATCTAAAACAAACCAAAGTCAAAAAAAAAAAAAAAAAACAGTTTGTTATATGCGCATGTAAATGAATCCAATGTGCCAGTAATGCAGTGCTAATATATGACTTCCAAGTTTGTAAACCCTCAAGAGGTAGGCAGAAAACATACCCTTGCCATTCTTCAAGTTGTCTTTCTTTCAACTTCTTCCCAAAGGCAACCATCTCTGTCTGCAATTGTCATGACAAACATAAGGGTGTAACTTGTTTTATCAGTATGAAGAAATTGTTACGTAGTTAATGACACAAATTTAATTGTATGGTATCATAAATTACTATAAATTAATTTCACGGCACAATAAGTTCAACTTTTTTTCAGGCACGTGCTATGCATTAATTCAATCAGTGTACTAGTCTGATTATGAGGACAGCAATCACAATGAGCTGAACATAGTGACTATGGTCAATTTGAACATAATAATAATAATAATAATAATAATAATAATGGAGGCTCTTTATTTCTAATGCCTAAGCTGAACGTTCAAGAAACAGCACAATCAACCATCATATATTGGCCATAATTTCAAAAGGCTGCGACATAAAAGAACGTAATGGAGCCATGATTATGATTGATTGCGTTGTGTCCTATAAATAACAAATTGAAACTAAATAAAAAAATTAAAAAGCAAAGTGGACGACAGTAGGATCATGTCGAACCTAATAACCGGGCCCATGTGGCCCAGGAAGAAACACATTACCGATGAACGCACTTTCTCTCTCTCCCTCTTTACCAAAAAATACTAATAAAACCGAGTCATGTAACACGTTTCGAAGTCGCCAAGGAAGAGATTTCCGGTGCTCGGTGTAACAAACCAACAAATAAATAAATAAAGAGAATGAGAGAAAGAACATAAGAAGAAATCATGGCAACAAATAAGATGAAAATACTTAAAGAAAAAATATTACTTACCAGAAGGACTTAAATTCTTGAGGTCATGAAAGAGCAAGGATATGCTTGTGAATTAATAACGAAGAAAAGGAAGAAGAAAGAGATGAAGAGTTGTGGAGAAAGATGAAGAAAGGAAAACAGAATAAGGAATGGGGAGTGAAGTGTAAGAGGCTGGCTTTGTTAACAAACACAGCGTAAAGCGGGTCCTAGTCCTGCTCCTCCTTCTATGTTTCCTTATATATCGTCACGTCACTTATTCATATTTCTCTATTCTCTATTTTCTATTTTCATTGCTATATATAAGTTAGAGTTATGCCGCTGCCAGTTCCAAAGGAAGTTGCCAGACACAGCTCCTAAACTTAGCTACAAAATGAAAAGTAAAAATACTACTTAGCTACAAAATTTTTATCAGAATCTCTCATTGAATTCATGGAAATTATTGAATGAAATAGAGATAGCATGTACTGTTCATAACATACCATATCATATTGCTTAGACAGCTCAATTATGATAAATACTTTTAACTCTTCAACGTTTTTCAAATAAAAATGTCAGGTGGTCACCATGGTAAAGACATCAAACAACATTTTTCTTTTTCTCCTGATTTTTTTTTGAGTCGTTAAATATTTTATTATCTGCTATGTGGTATAATTAATAATTAGTAACTTTAATTTAATTATACTAACAATATAAAATTTATTATAGTATCATTTAATTATATCTTACTCTATCAATAAATATAATTAAATATCATATCTATTATTTGAATAATTATATAAATTAAAAAAATATAATTAATTAACTATATAAAAATATTTTATATTAATAATATATTAAAATTAAACTTTAATTATTAATATATTTGAGATTTTGTTATGATATTTTATGTTTGTGCTCTTATTTATTTATTTGGAGCCGTTTCTACATAGTCATCAATCCTTGTTTTAGCCATTTTTGGGATAAGATTTCGTCAACTCGGTAATTATGATGAATGGAGATTCCAGATTTGTCGCTTATTAATTATTAGAAGAAAAGTGTTATTTGTATTATTTTTTATTGTAAATATTCAGATATTTACAGACATAATTAAAAAAAAAAATCAATAATGCTATATTGTGCGAATAAAAGGTAACGAATGAGTGATACAAAACACGTGGCCCAATAATAATTAAACGGAAAAACTGTTTGATCCCATATAACCATATAATGGTTAAGTGAATGAGTAAAACGCAACAATTTTTTTCATTCGTATGTCGTTATACGAATTCTAATTCGTACTATGCAGCATTTTCCAAAAGGATTACGAAAGAAAAAGTAAAAGTGCAAAATAAGTGAGGAAAGAAGTAAGATGAATGTAAAATGTTAAAATATATCAATCGATGGAATATATGAAAAAATATTTCCCCTATTAGAACTAGAACTATGGGCAGTAAGGGGAACACGTGTCAAAGAACACGCGATCTGCATTCGTCTGTGTTACATATTCAACTGTGCAAATGACACCTCTTTCTGGCATTTTGGTTCTTTTGTTTTACGATATTAAAAATTATATTAAGAGTGAATATCTAAATTTAAAAAAAAAAAAAACACAAATTGTAGCTACATTTATTACCATCAAATATTTGTATTTTTTTTTTCTCTTAACTATTCATTTTAAGGGTGTGCTTAACATAGAAAAAAAAAATAGAGATCATGAATTAGATTCATAAATAAAATAAGGATTATGAATTACTTAAGAATCTAATCCATTAAATTTTTACTCCCTATCAAACACACCATTAATATTATTTTTTACTTACAAATTAATTACAGTATTCTTAATGCATATATATTTTACAGTTTTAAGGGCGTTCATGTAAATTAAAGCACATAACAACCATTGCAGAAATTGTGATCCAAATTGAACTCTATATCTTTACTGAGATCTACGTGTTTCAGATAAGGGAGGGAGAAAACCACTTCCACATGCAGAACCCTAGTTTTTGAGTGTGTCTGCAGTACTGCATAAATTTTTCCTACTACAAGGTTAAATTAAACAACGATTTTTTAACCAAACTAATCACAACCTTTGTAGTTATTGTCACCCATAAAATAAGAGGCAGTTTAGATAAGAGTGGTGTAATTTGTACTACTTTAAAGTAAAACACCTTCCAACATTCGCTCACAAAGCATATAAAAAAATAAAAAAAAGGAAAAAAATAAAAAAAATATCAATTATATATAAAAAAATAAATACACAAAAAAAACATTTCTCTTTAGATATTGTCATCATTCTCAGCATGAAATATTGCTCACGTCTAACGGACGTCCCCAAGGCCCACACAAATTCTTATTTTTTCAAAAGAGAAACAAATAGATCCAATTTTTTCATATTATTTTAATCTTTGATATGACTGAAATGCTCCGGGAAAGAGCTAAGTCCACCGCGAGAACCGACTAGCCACATGAATACATGTGCCTTTCATTATAATTTTTTTGGTTTTTACAAAAATAAAATGTGTTTATAACTAAAGTTTAGATTTAATTTGTATATATTATTGATGTAAAATTTTTTTATATAAATATTTAATTATATATTCTCACATCAATAATATTATTTATCTTAATCATTTAATATCTTAAAATTTTTATAAACATAAATATACAACTAAATGATAGTGTAAAATTTTTTTATATTGTTAATCTATATCAATTAAACTCTCAAAGTTTTACTGGAAAAAAAATACATTTACGAAGAGTTATAATTAAAGACCAAACAAGAAAAACTACTTAATAAAATGAAATTTAAATACGAAGCAACTTTCATAAAATGAAACCGGCTTACTTCTATTTGTTGATTTCAACAACTTGCAATTACCATGACAAAATAAAATAAAATAAAGCATGAGCTGTCACTAACTTTTATTGTAAGAAAAAAAATTAGTACGCTAGGTATTAATGAAAAATGTTCATATTATCAACTAATTGTGTATCATTATTTATGTAATTTTGCAGATAGTTATTGTAAGAGCTAAAGAATATTAATAATATAATAATATATAATTGAATAATTATATAAAAAAATTTTATATGGATAGTATATCAAAATTATATGGATAAAAGAAATTTAAAACTTTTTATTTGTTTGAAGGATATATGTGTGTGTGTGTGTAAAGTTTTGAAGGACTATTAAAGTTTTACCAGAAATAAAATACATACATACATATATATATATATATATATATATATATATATGTATGATGTATGAAGAGTTATAAAGACCGAACAAGAAAAACTAGTTAATAAATTGAAACTTAAATACGAAGCAACTTTCCTACACAAGCATCCTAAATACGCTTTACTTCTATTTGTTGATTGCAACAACTTGCAATTACCATGACAAAATAAAATAAAATAAAGCATGAGCTGTCACTAACTTTTATTGAAAGGAAAAAAAATTAATATGCTAGCTATTAATGTAAAATATTTATATTGTCAACTAATTGTGTATCATCATTTATGTAATTTTGTAGATAGTTATTGTAAGAGCTAAAGAATATTAATAATATGATAATACATAATTGAATGACTTTATAAATTTTTTTTCTACGGATAGCATATCAAAATTATATGGATAAAAGAAATTTAAAACTTTTTATTTGTTTGAAGGAGTATATATATATATATGTGTGTGGGGAAAGTTTTGAAGGACTATTAAAGTTTATATATATATATATATATATATATATATATATATATATATATGATTTATGAAGAGTTATAAAGACCAAACAAGAAAAACTAGTTAATAAATTGAAATTTAAATACGAAGCAACTTTCCTCCACAAGCATCCTAAATGCGCTTTACTCCTATTTGTTGATTTCAACAACTTGCAATTACCATGACAAAATAAAATAAAATAAAGCATGAGCTGTCACTAACTTTTATTGAAAGGAAAAAAATTAATATGTTAGCTATTAATGTAAAATATTTATATTGTCAACTAATTATGTTTCATCATGTAATTTTGTAGATAGTTATTGTAAGAGTTGAAGACTATTAATAATATGATAATACATAATTAAATGATTATATAAATTTTTTTATTATGATAGCATATTAAAATTATATATATAAAAGAAATTTAAAACTTCTTATTTGTTTGAAGGACTATTAAAAAAATCACATATGTTAACAGTAAGTATTTCATTAATTGTTTCTTTAAGAATTCGAGCGGTTAGGTTATTCATAAAAATGAGTTGGAGACCAGACTTATCTAATCTTTTACATTCATCATAACATAGTAATCTAATGCTAACCATTTAAAATAGAAGGAAAATGCTAAATAACTAGAACTTTCGCTAGAATTTTATTATTAGAATAAAATGATATTATTACTTATTTTTAGATAAATAAATAAATCCTACCATTACATAACATCCAATTATCAGTACTATAATTTTTGTCAAAGATTCTAGTCCTATTTTTCTAGCAGTATAGCATTAACGGACATATATACCACTTGGACTATATTTCATCCACCACCCGATCATACATCCATGGAATCATTATACCGACATTCAAGACAAAACATACGGCAAAGGAGGATTTTTATGTCGGGATGCCCTCAGATTTCATTTGCTCTACCGCCACAAGAGAGTGTGTATCAGACACTAGCCATTATTGTTATATAGTGCGTTCTCTGGTGAAAAGAACATCTTAGCATAAACTAAATACGACATCGAAGTTCTAATTTTATGATAAAAATATCGAAGACAACTCTCATGAAATGCAAGGGAAAACTCCATACAGGAGAAATAAACACACTTTAAGATAATGTCATTTCTCTCATGCACGAAATTGAAAATCATAACAAATGAAAAATTTGAAGTCAAAGCCACATGTGCCTACTTTCAACTGCCGCAAACGGCATGGAATTCAACACCTATGGCAAAAGCATAAAAATTAATTTAAAAAAATGAATTGTTCTAGGCGCTGACAACTTTCACAGAAAGAATCCACTTTGAATGAAAACTGGAACTGAATGGAGAAAGGGTTTGAATCCGAAATTAGTGTTCCAGGTTAAAAGCCTTAAAAAAATTGATAGCATATGTTCCCAATTTCCCCGCAGTTTATATACGCCAAACAGTACCAAAATTTGCAACTCCTCAACTCAATACCATAAAACACAAATCAGAGCACATGAACATGCATGAATGTCATTGAACTTGAATCTCAGAAAACCGCACAAATATTTTGTACCAAATATACTAGCTAGGAAAGCAAATTTCACTCAAACCCCAATAAACGAAGAGCTAAACAATGCGGAAAACTTATCTATATTCACAGGTAATGGAAGCATTAAAATTAAAAGCTAACCTCAATCGATGTTATGCTATTACATTAAGTGTGTGACCAGAGCAGAACTTGAGCACAGGAGAACAGACGTTGCTTCTCTCTCCGTAGACTTTTGAACAATACCAAAATTCAAGGCCGTCAGTTTCCCTTATATATAACTTTGTCATGATCTAGTTTATCAGACTCCCCCGTGAAATATTCATCACCCATTGCAGCAATTATTGAAGAAAAAAACATAGAAGCATGTGCTTAGTGGGCACACCATGCATAGCTACCAAGTTAGACTTTTGTTATGATATCTCATCATATATCATATCATATCATATCATCATGCATCTCCTCATCCTGAGTTACACCAACTGAAATGAAGACGCGGTTGTGTAAAAAAGATAGCCGAAAAAAACCAAAAGATAAAAATTGATTGAAAGTAGCAAGTGCGCGACTGAGACAACCATGATCAATTATAGTGCACTTTTTGGAAAGTGCTATCTACACATCTGAAAAAGGTACATGACCTCACATTTTTGGGTTGTATATTTGGTAGGACCAGGATGTAAATATGTAGAGAAAAAGTTAACACATTACATATTGGCTTTTGTTATAAGTGGCAAACAACAAAGTTGAAATGTGTATAAATACGTATGAGTTAGTTATACTCCACCTTTCACTGGATAGACATGGGCTTATGGTATATAATGATGATAATTTGTTTGTACTTTATGTGCGCAGTAGGGGCAAAACTAGTTTGTCTCACAAGGGCACCACTTTTACACGCACGAAGCATCTATATCAAGTTTGTAGCTTCTTGTTTGGTGATAGTGATAACAGATGAAAGTGCTTCCCACATCAATAATGACAACACCAGCAAACTCCTCTTGTCACACAGCGATTCGTCCACCAATACAAAATCACATGCACATACATGCATCAGCTAGCTCTATCATAACAATTTCAATTATAGCACTTGCTTGATCGTTCTGTTGAATTTTCAAGATTCTAATTGCATAAATAATTGTTTCAAATAATTAAAGGTTTCGAAAGCTTAATTTGTTTTTCTCCTTCATTTCACTAATGGTGTGGATCTCGCAGGCCTCATTTTCTGCACACGGATAATATAAATAACAGAAATCATGATGGATCTAAAGAAAATTTCTCAAAGAAAGAATGGACGTATAAAGTCATAATGGATCTAAAGTAAAATTCTTCCAATATTAATTTTCTTTTATCTACAAAACTTAAATCCAAGACTTTAATTAAAAAGAATAAATACCAAACCATTTGAAATAATCGAGTATAATTAAAAGTTTGCAACATTTAGTCGGCAAAGAAAAAGAGGTTATTAACTATTATTAATTGCAGAGAATAGCATTTGGAGATCGTGTACTGTGTACATATATTAATTCAATACTGTAATTATTTTGCTTTCTCCAACAGTTCCATTATTTGTATGTAGAGTTTAGACACACAAATTGATATATGATGATTACAATTTAAATAAATACATATTTTAGTTATATAAGTGCTAACTCTATATATTCCTTTCACTAATATTTTGGATTTATTAATTCTTAGTTAATACTTAATATCACATTTGATCTCTTTTAAAAAGCGACCACCACATGTCAATTTGCGTGTCTATTTACCATTTAGAAAAAAATTCACTGTCTCTAAGTATGAAATTATATTTTTTTTTTCTGTCCCATACCTTTGACAAAACAGATGAAGATGATGTAGCATGTACTAATATCTATTTTAACGGGCCTTATGTCATTGGACTCACAGATACACTGATCTTGGCCCATTATGTGGCCTGCCATGTTTTATCTCTTTTACGCCCTATATGGTCATCATAAAAATATTCCCTCGTTCAATTATAAATAGAACACCATATAAGTGATCAAATCATTTACACAAAGGTTAAGAAAATTGGACTAGATACCAAATCGATGATGGCACTGGTTCAAAGATTCAGATATCAATTGGTTTAATTTGGGTTCTACAGAGGTATATATATATATATATATTAAAAAACAAAAACCTATTTACTTTTATCTTTATTTGTATTTTTTTAAAAAAATATTCACAGATAATACAGCAGCTATTTTTTATTTTTTATTTTTAAATTAATTTAAGAATATATAATAAATAAACATACCAAAAAAGTAAAAATTCTAAAATAAATAAATTTTTATTATGACCAAACTGCTTCTTTTTTTTTTAAAAAAAAATAACAATATTTTGACCAAAATATTAAAAAAAGAAAAATTGAACCGATTTATCGATTTAATTGATCTGGTTGACATCGGTTCACCAGTACGTGGCCGATTTTGAGGGCATTCAATTTATTGATAATGATCAAATCGACCTAGGACCACTTCCAGGTTTGAGCGGCCATTGTAGTACGATTCTCTTAACATTGATTTATACAATACTTCATAACAAATTTACGGTATCGTATCCACATGGCTCGTGTTGGAACTTGAAAGAAGCACAATGAATTCTAGAGGTAATTTCAAACGTCAACTCATAGAAAGACAAAGATGTTAATAAAAAAATTATTGACAAAATCGCTATTACAAGATTGTTAAATAACTCAACATTTTTTACTAGAAAAGAAAAATTATGCAATGAGTCAGCCTTATATTTATAAAACACACACACACACACACACACACACACACACACACACACACACACACGTGTTACTCAAAAAAGTTCGGCAGGCTTCAAATTGCAGACATGAATTGGAATGAGGAGCTCAGAAAAAATATATATGAAAGTGATGCAAACAATAAAAGATTTGCAACAATCATTTCTCACAATTTCTTGTCTTTGACAAGTTAAAAACATTAGTCTTTTTGGCTAACAAAAATTTAGTGTTTTCCTTGAATCTCAGAATAATTAATATATGCGCCCATCTCAGATCCTTGCCTTCTGAATAACATTTAACATAAATAATTTATTTCAATGAAGACCTATACCTTAAACGAATGAAAATTAAAACACAAATGTAAATAATTTATTTCAGTGAAGAACTATTAAACGAGAGCAAATTAAAACACAGGAACTAGAGCTGCATTACATTCACATAACAGAAAAACACCCTACAACCGCACACTACCAAGTCTTTTTCAAGATACCCCCCAAGAAAACCAGCAAAATTAAAGCAATTAAACTTCTTTTAATTCAGATGTTATCTATAACCAAATAATAAGCATCCGGAGCATAATCCAACTCATCACCATTTCTGCCCTTGATCTTTCCTTTCTTCCTTCTCTAATAAATCTACAGGGTTCCTCCATTAGGCCCATAATGTCCTTGCTCTTCTCTATTATTATACAGGGGACCATATAGAATATTGATCCAGAAAAATAGTTTAATACTCCCATTTCTTCAACTCCATGCCATCAGGAGGACTTCCCTCTACCTTCTTTGATCCCACTTCTTTCCAGTTTGTGGACAGTACCGTGCCATTAGACTCCACCTGCAACAAATTCAACACATCTCAGATGCAGTATAGACAGAAAAAGTTAGCAGGCATTCTCAAAAAATTGGTGATTTTTAAGCCAAGGCAGCATCCCCAGTAAGAATGAACAAAAAATTGGTGTCATACATTGTAATTGAATTAAAAAAAAAAAAAAAAGAAGAAAAAAAGAAAGGCATTGTACATTAAGTAGGATTGAAGATAGAGCAAATTAAAACTTACAAATGATTTGCTCATGGCTCTTCTGGTGTCCTCATCTGCATCTTGATATATCTCGCGGAAAAATTTGTTCAGCGCTGCATCACCATCAAGTTTTTCTTCTTTTTCCTGAAATGAAGAGCATTAGGAGCAGGAAGTGCACTAACACACCCAGAATTAAAAAATTTTGCATAGGTGGCAGACACACCTCTTTCTTAACTTGGGCTTCCAGCTTATCCCAATCTACTCTTGTTGGTTTTGAGGATGGGTAATTAGGTCTTTGACTGCCAGTAACTGCTAAGTTCATGGTGAGGAACAATCCACATTAGCATGTAGACCATGATAAATTGTATGCATAAGTAAACAGTGATAAAAAGTATCGCAGGACCATAATTTCAATTCATATGCCAAAAATCAGGCCCATCAACAAACAGAACTCATTTCAAATAGCCAACCCAACATCCAGGACAGACCCTGCACTCATACCAACATACATAACACTGCCGTCTCAAGTAAGCAGGGATGTCTATTAACTGGTTTTGCAACTCCTCGCCATGTAAAGTTTTGCCAGTATTAATGTATTATAGAGAGAGCTTCACTGAGCATAAAGAGAATAAGAATATCTAGAGCATCCAGTTTGTAAAGTGGGTTGTGTTCAAGTACTGAAAAATAAAGGAACCGAATGGCCCAAGCCATGTGGGAAAAGCACCAACAACATGGAATTAACACTAACCAATAGTAGAAAAGTTTACCATATAAATACTTTCGCACCACATAAACAAAAAACACATCAATTTTCAGAAGTCATCAATAACCAAACTTGAAGGAAGATGGGAAACAAGAGCTGAAAACTCCAGCTAAATCTGAATTTACCTGACAAATCATTAATCCTCCGTGGCGCTGTGATAGCTCCTTGGAATTCTAGCGACGTCCAGTGGATCTGTTCTGCTTTTGCAAGGCGAATTTCAATTTTGGTGGACAAAACATCAAACCGGCAAGTGGCAGGTATGATCTGATTGAGGAAAACCAAAGATTCACTTATTAACACAACACAGCTAAGAAAAATTATATAGAATAGGTTCAATGCGAATTTGTTAATTACATAGGCTTGAGACCAGCAAATAAAACTTTTTAAAAAACAAATAGTTAGCATAACTTACAATTAGCCCCCGAAGCATGACCACAACATAGCCAGAACTAAAATTATAGTATACAGACAATGGAGCTCCGATTCATACCTTTCCAAATAAGCGAGGTTGAAAAGCATATGCATCCTCGCCAGGGACATTAATTCCAACACTTAGCTACAAACCCCCCCCCCCCCCAAAAAAAAAAAACCTTAGAATGTGATCCACCAGCTTGTTCATCAAGATGTAAGGAACTGAAATAAAATAACACACAAAATGCATTGACTAAATACTACAACAATTAATGTGAACCATACTATTTGTTCACCAAAGTCAACAGTAATGCTGTCCCGTGGAATGCCCTTTGCAAAAATTGTAACAACCACCTCATCAGGTTTTTGGTAGTATTCATGCCTGCATGAATATTATGTTTCAAAAATTCACCATTGATGAGTGATTAGTATTTTTCTTTAATTGGAATTTGTCAAATACGAATTTAGTATTAAAACCAACATAAGATACGGCTAACCAATTATAGGAGAAACATCACATGTATATACAGCAGAGAATACATCAGCCCTTTCAACACACAGACCAATAACCCTGCCAAATGGCACAAAAAAGCCACAAAGTTGCACTAACCTGAACTTAGGTTTCGCAACTGTTTCTGCCAGCTGCTCCGGAACATCATTTTTTGACTGAAAATCTTTTACAGAACCACCCTGTGTTGTGATCTCTTCTGGTATGGGTGTGACACCAGATTCTTCTGTTTAACATTATAGGTCCACCAAACACATGTCAGTTTCTTAGCCAAAAATGACATAAATCCCAATGAAATCTAAAACACCAAAAAATAAATAAATAAAGAACAATTGTTGTTTACCAGCAATGAGCTCATCACATTCTTTTAGCAAATTAGTCAATTTTGGGTCTCCTGGAGCCAATGAAGCACCCATCTCGAGAGCTGCCCTAGCAGTCTGATATTCCTCAAGCTTCATGCATGCAATACTACAACCAAATATCAAATAAAACGTTACATCACTAAGTTTAGTAATTACAAGACATCTGACCAAGGACATGTAGAATACAAAATAGAATGCAAATCATAAAGCTTATGATGTGAGAAACGCACTGCACAGCAAACCAGACAATGTTAGCCACAAATATTCCTACTAATACTCAACCTTCACGGAAAATAATAACATGCCAACGTTAATCTGAATCAGTTTGCCATGAGCCAGAAATATATGCCACCAGAGTAGCTATAAATCAGCACAGCAATTAACATTTTACAAGCTATAACAAAGAAAACATCCAGGAGATTATACACTGAACCAAAAAAACTCAAAACTCGCAGTGATAACCACCGCCAAAGTAAGAACAGAAAGAAGACAAAAGTGGCAGCATTATACTCACCCTTTCCGCAAATATGCTTTTGGGAGAGAAGGATTCAACTCAATTGCCTTGTTTGCATCAGCAACGGCCTCTGGGGACAAAAAGACCAAACCACAATACGCATCATAAACCATGAATATATGAAAGCACGCCAACACAACCAAAACAAAGACCCAATTAAGGTTTCATCTTTTAACATAAAGTTGGTGAATTCATGCAAAACCAGGAAAAGGGTATCAGAAAAACACAAGCTTTATTCCCAAAGGAGAAAGCTTTCACCAGTGAGGTTTTTGAGTTTGATGTTGGCCTGTGAACGGTTTGCATAGATTTCAGCGTTGTTGGGGTCAAGGGCAATGGCCTGAGTGAGAAGGTCCACAGCGAGATCATAGTCTTCGTCGACGAAGGCCTCTTTGGCCTTCACTTCAAGATCCGAAGCCATGGAAAAGCAGGAAACGAAGAGAAAGAGTGGCAGAAGAAAACGTAGAAGAAGAGTCTAGAAAGAGAATGAAAAGGGTCTCTATGATTGAACTGAGAGTGTGCGAGTACGAGAGATGCAATTATTATAGAGAGAGAGTGTGAGAACGGGACGAGTAGACTCGCGAAACGACTTGTATTTAGGAGACTAGAAAGAATGTGAAAATTACGGATTAATTAAGGTTTAGGAAACTACAAAGAAAAATACCATAAAAAAAGTGTTACTTGCACAATGATTGTGGATTCAAAAAGTTACAAAATTTCACCCCTCACCCCATATTGGGTGGAAGATTCCTGTTTTCACACTGTCCGTGTTGACAATTTAAGTGTGGACGCCTTCCATGCAAGATCTTGCATCCTTCAATTTGGGTATGGTCTGCTCTTTTTCCTTTTATCAACGTAGTGTTGTGAAGTTTGGCTACGAGCAGAATATATGGTATATACTTTGCAATTTTTATCATTGTACATGATTAATAATGCTTATAAGATTGCACCTTGCTAATGATTACATGATAAGGTTTAACTTGCTTTTACGATCAAAATGATTGTTTATCCCCTTTCATATCATTAATTAAAGATGTATTGGGATAAGTACTTCCTCTTCCCTTATTAAATATTTTTATTTAATATTCTTTATTTATGTTATTAAAATAATCTTACAAAAAATTATTAGGAATATATAACATTTCTCTTATAATGTAATTAAGTGAACAATAATTGCATTTTTTATTTTTCTTTTTATGATTTTCCTAAATTAAGTTATCAATCATATCAATTTTTTGTTTTTTATGGTTACTCAGTCAATCTCAGGTACGCAAGGTTTGCACCACGCTGCTTCCAAGAAACTTGCTTGCTGGTTCTTTCTGACCGTGGACCTCAAACACACTCCTCGAACCCGGGTGCACCTACACAAAGATAGTCAGAATTGCCATATCGTCCAAGCCTCCAATTGCCTTGATGGTTCTGTCTGTAACACGCACACCCTCAAGGAGGGAGTATCCTTTCATAGCCCAGTAATCAAATTGGGTCTTCAAGGTCAAGGAGGGAAGTATGTGTGATGTTGTTTCATGGACTACAGTTCTATCTGCTCAAGCCAGGAATGAGCATCATTTTTAGGCATTTGAATTGTTTGACATGATGCTAGGTTCTGGTCAATACCCGAACGAGTTCATCTCGTCCAGTGCCTTAAAATTATGTTCAGCTTTGGCGGAGTTTGAGTGTGGGGTTCAACTTCATGCCTCTGTGGTAAAGCTTGGGTTAGAGGTGAATCCGGTTCTGAGTGCTACTTGGATCGATTTATACACCAAATGTGATGGTATTGTAGAAGCATACAAATTGTTTCCATTCATGAAGGGTGATGATGTTGGACAACAATGATGTCTTCATTAGTAGAAACTAATTATGATTTTCTCTAGTGCTTATGCTATGCAATAACACTGATTCCTAATCCTTTTAACTAAGGATTGGAAGATATAACGGTGACTATTGTCACTAAAGTTTGGTGCTTTTGTTTTTATGACATGCATCAAATGTTGAAATTATAGTAAAGAAAGATGAATGTCCCTTAATTCAATAGAAAGCAGAGTACAAGTTTTATTTTTGTTTCTTTGTTTTGATGTATTATATCTAGAAGTTCGAATAAATGCTTTATTCAACAAACAAAGCATTAAAACTTATATGACCAAACCACAGATACACAGACAAAGAACTTATTAACAAGTGATAATATGCTTAAATGCTTCTAGGTTCATATAACCCGTCGTCAGATTGAACATTGTAGGTTCATGCAACTTGCTCTCAATAATAACTGCTCCATATTCAATAGAAACAACAAGCAGGATCCATTCATAATATATTCAACATTCAAAGACCACCGTCAATCAGGTACTCAACATAAAGAAAAAGCAACAAAGAAACAAATACATCGGCGAAAAATAAGAAAAGAAGAGAACTTGTTTGTAGCTCCCAGAGGAAAACCATTCCTGCAAAGTGTAGTGTGGCATGCAATGTCCTGGTGATCTGTTGGATAAAGGAGTATAAATGGGAAGCAATGCACAAAGGGTAAGAAGAATTGATGATGGACAACGGGCCAGAGGCTTAAAGGTATTGTGGATAATTGGTTGTGTGGATCATGGGTTATGGGATTTGGGTAATGGGTTAAAGAGGTAACAAGTTGGTCATTAAGTAATTGGATTATTGGATCAAAAATGTTACTAAAGTAAATGAAGCAACTTGGATTGTGATCTCTAATTTTGGCCTAGTTATTATATTTTTTATTTTTAAACAATTTTATATTAGCCTGATAAAATACAGTGCTTACATTGTTTATATCTAGATTATCTATAAAAATTATAGAGCAAAAATATTGAATAAAGTCTTTTTTTTGGTTGCATTTGGGGTCTTTGACCCGGGGAAGAGTCGACCATGGCTTCTTGTTTTATTTGGTCGGATAAGTAGCTTATTCTGTTCACTTTTGACGATGTTGCAATTAATAAAGATAATGATAAAATTCATATGAAATAATTAATTCTTTACTAGAATTCTAATACAACAAATAATACGAAGCAAAAAAAAAAAAAAAATCTAAAACAACTATTATTTTTAAATGGATGAAGTTCTTCAAAATCTCTGCCAGTTACATATATTGACTTCTTTAAATTTTCTGTCATATATTAACCTCTTCAAAATCTATGTCCATCCATATCTTAATATTTTCAAAATCTTTATTAAATAACCATTAGTTCCTTGTAATCTCCGCTACGACCACTATAAGAGGTTTCGAGGTTTTATTGCAAAATGCTCACTCATATGTTTATAAATGTAGAAAGATGGTCAGTGCAATATCTTCAAGCATAAGAGTTGCAAATTTGAGGAGTGCTTATCTTCAAGAGAAGGTATATGTTCATGTAATTAGATTATTTTTAGCCAACTTTTAATTGTTGCTTGTCTAAGTTTGTAATCATGGTCTATATATATATATATATATATATATATATATATATATATATATATATATATATATATATATATATATATATATATATATATATATATATTTTGTTTTAACGTAAAACTTGTTGGCCGAGATGGACTTCGTTTTCACTCATTTTGTTAAGCAAAAATTGTAATTATATAAGTGGTGATTATTGCTTTACTGCAAATAAAAAAAAGTCTGCACCATGAAAATATTAGAGTTGTATCATATTAGTATATGGTATGTGGAGTGATATACCATACAATTAATCATATGTAATACACCCTAAACATTTTTCTTTCTCTCCCCAACTGCTTTCATCTTCCTTTCTCTCCCCAACAACCATCAGTGGACGAGGTAGCACCACTGCCAACCACCATCGAGTCTCAACATCACGGCCACTACTCCTCCCACCACCTCTTTTTGGATGTTCCTTTTCTTGAATTTTTGCAACTTCAAAGACCAACAAAACAATGACCCAAATCTAAATCTTACTCAAACAATCAACCACGGGCAGCAATGATGTCACGCCAATGCTGGTGGAAACTATGAATCACAATGTTTGCCACAAGTTGTTACATTTCCTACGAGATAGAAAAAAAAATTGAAGACAGATTCAAAAATAACTATCATCGGCTAACATAACCCATCAATCCCAAAAAAATATAGTGCATAGCTTTTAAATACTAAAAATTGAATCTTTTTGAAAAGGAGTCCACTGCCATGGTGCTAAGCCTTGTGCTGGCAACCATGGCGTAGTCAAAGATGACAACGGAGTTGGTGTGCCTTGCTTACGGTGAACTTGTCGACAATGAGCCTGTGGCTGTAGCCCTCCGTGTTGGGAAGTAGAGGTAGAAGAAGATTTGGGATAGTTAAGGGAAGGGAGAAAAATGTTAAGGTGTATCATATATGATGAGTTGCTTGATGCGCCACTCTGCATGTCATCTATACATTTAGTGAGACTCATATCTCTGTGGTGTAGATTTTTTTTTTTTATCTACACCAGAGAATAGCCCTATATAAGTATTCCCAAATCTTTTTATTACTTTATTTTAAATGGAGTATTAAATCTATTTAGCCCTGTGGCAGATGTATGGTGGCAAATTTGCAAGGACTCCTCATGGAACATCCAATGTTTCCTTATCAATCCACCATCATAATTGGACAAGAGATATATTATTTGTACATAACACACCTTATACTCCGGATCGACATACCACCCATCTACCATTGGATGGGTGTGGGACCCAATTTAAGTAGAGGCCACACATTCATCCAATGGAAGATGGGTGGTATGTCGGCCCGATATACGAGGTGAGTTATGTCAAAATATCATTTATCGTTGGACAAGCATTAATAAATGCGCAACCAAAATTTCAAAAACCATCGAAGATATAACAACAAAACTCACCTATGATAAATGCGCCCGGAGCCGACAAAAGCTCCCCGTACAATTTTTATATTTTTGGAAAAACTGATATAATTTATTTAATATAAAAATTAAAATAGTAATATTAAGAAACATTTTGGCATTTCTGGTTCCGTTCTTCGAAAGTCCATCGAGCTATTGAAGCCAGTCATTCTCCAGCAGGTTCCATGCTGGAGTTGACTAAGGATGGTTCTAATAATGAGGAAAATAAGATGAATCATTGGAGTGTTGACTTGGAAGGATGGTTCTCTACATGTTTTTGGCTTGAAAATCTTGCTTTAAGTTGCTTCTTCCACCAAAGAAATTCAGCCTGGTGGATGTGTGGTGCGTTGGGCCTCTAGTGTACGTGACATTGAAATTGTGGTTGTTGTAATGCTCCATTCAACCTGCTTTCACGTGGAACAACCTTTGGAGCTGCAGCAACTATTGGAATCCATGGGAATATACTAAATGTTAACATTTTCCTAACATAGAAATAGAAGTTGGATGGGGAAGTTGGAGATAATTATTCCATGGATTAAATCCATTTTTATTTCCTTTGCTGTATTGAATCTCTATTTTAATTGTTAAGCAAAAACCCATGATTTTTTTTGGTCGAGTGTGGAGAGTCAGGGGAGGGGGATCGGGCTGCGGGAGCCCAAGTTGAACATGCGACCATTCACCACGAGGCTCCATAAATTACCAACTGAGCCAAGGCCTCATCCACCAAAAACCCATGATATATCTGGCTATTTTTTATATGAACACATTGAATATGGAGAACCCTTTCTGGGCTTTTCTTTTGTCTATGTTATGCCATACCCACATGTCTATTGGGAGCGTGCAAGGCATTGGTATAGTGGTCCAGTTGTTGGCCTTGTAAGAAATGCATATCAGAGGTTACATGTTTGATCTCTAGGGGTAGAGGCCCCGGTGTTTGTTTGAGTAAGTTAGATGCGTGAGTGACAAAAAAAAGAAAAAAATTATTGAGAGGATATATGAGATTACATGACAATTTTTTTCTTTTGTTGGCTTTGTCTATACAATAGTCAAAAGCAAATGACCAAAATGTACATGTCCTATTTAAGTGAAATGTAAATATAATAGTAGTATTTTTTTTTTATGCCATGGCATTTTTATATAGGTAAAAGTTCAATTGTTTGAGCTGAGCTGAATGAAAGCAATGAAAAATTCAAGCTTATACCTTTTTGAGGTTATGTCTATTAAAACTATACTACAGTTGCTCTGAGATACTAGAAATTTGCTTTGGACTATACTTGCTTGATTTTGTCATTATTGTCACGTTGAAGCAATTGCTAATGGAGAAATTCTTGTTTCTTCCATGGAGGAAATATTTTTTTCTTCATATATAATATCCACTATCTATTTCTATTAATTTCATTAACTTTTCTATTTTTGAAAATCATTTAATGGTACAAGATCTATATGGAGGAAGAATTTTCTTCCTCCACACTCCAAGAATTGTCATTGCTAATGTACAAATTTCCAATATCAGAATTAGCATTTTCAAATTCACTTTTGTGAGCCCTAAAGTGTGGACCTTATAAAAGGAACTTCATTATGAGTACATCATTTTAGTTCTTCCTTTTTCAACTTTTTTGCATGTGCTTAAATTATTTTTTTTTAATTCCTCAATTTCTGCTACATATTATTGAGTTCCTTGATATTTCTGCTAGCAATACTTTAAAATTATAAAAATATCTATTAAACATTGAGTTCCTTATAATCTTTGCCAGTAATACTTTAAAATTCAAAAACTATCTATTAAATATAGAAACTGAGTTCATTGTAATCTTCGCCGTCTAAAAATATCTATTACATATATGTTGAGTTCTTTGTAAACTCCGCCAGCAATACTTTGAAATTCTAAAAAATATCTATTAAATATATATTGAATTCCTTGTAATCTCCGCCATCTAAAAATATCCATTACATATATGTTAAGTTCCTTGTAATCTCCCCAACAATACTTTAAAATTCCAAAAATATCTATTAAATATATATATTGAATTCATTGTAATCCCTATCATAACCACTATAAAAGATTTTGAGGTTGCATTGCAAAATACTCATACATACATTGACAAACGTCGATAAAGAGTACAATACCTTCAAGAGTAAGAGTTGCAGAGTGTAGGAATGATTAGCATCATCAAAGAAGGTATACATTTATTTAATTAGATTTTCTTAACTCAACCTTTTATTTTATTGTGGGTTATATAAGTTCAAGATCATGGTTTATTATATCAGTATCATTTATTTAAAAGTAAAATTTGTCGAACAATGATGAACTGAATCATGCCAATGTTTTTTCTCTCTCTCTCTCTCTCTCTTTATTAAAAAAAAAAAAATCATTTGTTCTATAAAACTCACAACTAAATATTCCTCATCTGTGCACTTGTTTATCTATAACTATTTGTGGTTCATATAAAAATATTTTGGGATCCTTAACACTGCACCTGAAGTTTTTTAGATTCATCCCTTTTAAGATTAGTATGGAGGATACATGCCCGATAACCACTGGGATTATGACGGTAGATGATTTGGGGAATCACCATCAAAGAGCATTGGTTGATCTAACGCGTGTTTATGATCCAACAGTCATCATCAAAGACGCAGCCACAAAACTCAAGAAGCACTAAAAGATGCAACAACAAAACTCATATCCAGAAATTAAAGAAGCCACCCATAGCCATTCACGGGTATGTTGGAAGGCACGCTCAGTGCTATGGCAACAGAAGAACGCCATTGCAGTAGCAGGGTGCACAGGGTAATTATCCTATTTGTTCCTGTTGTAAAAAAAATTTTGAACACTAGTATTTTAAGTTTAAATAATAAGAATAAAATGACAGCAACAACAAGAAGTAGTAAAATAAGGTTATCACGAATCGTGCAAAGCACTGTCCTTAAGGGTTTAATTATGCTCTACCGAAATCTATGGTCAGTGCAATGACGTTAACGGTTAACCCTCCAGGATTAGACATCGGTCTCCACAGGATTAAAGTGTTGCAACGGTAAAAAGGAAATTTGGCTAAAAATTAAAAATAAAATTTATATGGATAGTAAAAGCTTGGCAAGTCCACACGCGAGTGGACGAGACGAGACGCGACGGGGCGGGGCAGGGCAGGGCGCGTGCGTGTATTTAATTGAGGCCCAAGTTCATAATGTTACTTCAATACTATAAGGTATTTACCGATTAAGTACCATCATATATAAATGCTTATTAAAATATTTTTATGAGCAATGTGAGACTTCTTCCATAACTAAATACATATAGATAAACTAAGTTTGAAATACACTAAGACCCATATATATACAATAATTCCTCCTATATTTGGTTAAAATCTAGCCTTGAGTTTGATATTCTTTTTCTATCTTTTTTATTACATGTTCACTCTTCAATATTTCTTACTTATAATTTAAAATTAAGCATACAGTAAGTTGTATCTATCAAACCTTACATTGATTGCTTTAGTTTTTATCTCTTATAACATTACTTCATATATACATAACAAGCTATACATATTCTTTCTTCTGCAGCACTACTATGACTCAACGGGAAGGTAACATGGCAGAGCAAAGAAAAGAGAGAATTGAAAGAGATCAAAATTATGTATTGATGAAAAATGAGAAAAGTTAATATAATAGAACTACAATATGACTTATATATTGAGAGGAAAATAACTAACTACCATAATCTCCTAACTAATTGTAATTAATAATTTGTAACAAACTAACAAATTCTGTATATTCTAACACCCCTACAAGCTAGAGGATGCGTACATTAGCATCTCTAGTTGGGGGTGAAAGTGCATTACAACAAACTAGAAAAAAATACAATGATAAAATCGGTAAAGGCAACAAAATGCTAAAAATAACAAATGTTGGTGACGGCTGAGGTCCATAGCACTTCTTTTGGCATCTCCACAACTCTCGTCCCAACTAGAAGCAATCATCAATACCAATGAAGAGAAATGTTTAACCACTCAAGCAGAAGTTACACATATGCTAAATCACTTGGTAGAAGCAAAATTCACAACTTAACCACCAAGGACAGAAGCTAACCTATGCTTAACCATCCAAGGCAGAAGCAACCAACAAGAGAGTCAATTCATGAGAAGGCTTACCCGCCAAAGGCAAAAGTCAACACATACTTAACCACCCGTAGCAGAAGTTGAAACCAATTTAACCATCAAGATAGAAGCTATATCTAAAGCTTAAACATTAAGATAGAAGCCAAAGAAAGCCTATTCAAGGCCAAAGTAACAACTCATCTCCAACATGAGAGCTGAACATGTTAAAGGATGGCTGAGCCATTATCATAGTCAAGAAACATGGAAATTGCTGACACAGAACTAGTGTCTAATATAGAGCAACCATCATAGAATACCAATCTAATAACCATAGAAAATACAAATCACGAAGATCCAAATCTGATCTAGATATGTTTGAATCTTGAACCAGAAAATTCAACAGCAAGAAAAAATTGAACAAAGTGCTAAGACAAATTCCTTTAATCATTAGGGAAAATAACTAAACAGATTGTGTGCATCTTCCATAGAGACATCATCCTCCAACAAGAGGACTAGAACAGAACCAAGGTTTAGGATGAAATCATCAATAATGGCAGTAGAAATAATCCGATCAAAATTCATAGTTTAACATCTTCAAGATACAATCCAAACTGAAGTGAAAGGACTAACAAACAGAACTAAAAGCACAAACTAACCAAATCAAAAATGGAGTGGAGCATATCTGGATCCAAGCCATGGCGGAGGGACGTGGTGGAGCTGAGATCGAAACCGAGAGAATGTGAAACCAAATCCTAGCCATGGTGGAGACAAGGATCTTGAAGACAAGCAGTGCTACTCAATCCTGGCGCCAAGACATGTCGGAGAACACGTCGTTAGAGAGAACATTGGGGAACATAACCATCGCAGCAAGATTGTCACTGCAAGAGAGCTTCAGAGCAAAAACAAAAAAAAGAATAGATCAGCAAAGCTAATTGGAAACCATGAATGAAAGCCACGTCAAAATAGATGAACTTGAAGAAGCTAACCCGAATCCAACAACAAATCCAGATCTGACAAACTAGCGTCCTCCATCGCAGATCTACTTGAGAATAAGAACAAACTCCAGATCCAAAGGCGGTGAAGAATGATCGGAGAGGATGACGGAGAGAGATTCAAATATGAGGAGTTGCATCAAGCCGGAACGGACTTCGATTAGCGATTTCACGTCCTTGGAAACCAAAAGTGATTCGAGGAATTGAAGCATTGAGTCGCCAAAACTTCATGAGTGGATTAACGAGCGAAGGAGAGAGCGGCTGTTCTGCGGAGTGTGACACTGTAAGAAGGGGAGAATAATAATAAGTAGAAAAGTGTTAGGGAGAAAGGAAAATGCAAGAAAATGAAAGAAAGTGAGTTTTGAGAACTCAAGAGCAGCAGAAGCAAAAAGGTTTCAAGGTGGGTGGTAAGACTCTGATACCATATTGAGAAACATGGCAGAGCGGAGAAAAAAGAGAATTGAAAGAGATCAGAAATTGTGTATTGATGAAAAATGAGAAAAATTAATATAATAGAACTACAATATGAATTATATAGTGAGAGGAAAGTAACTAACTACCATAATCTCCTAACTAAGAAGTTTGCAGGACTAGACACATGCAGGTGGCCCATAATAATCACAGGATAGGTTTTGATACTATCTTAAAATTGAGTGGGTCTAATTCAATCCTAAAATATAGTTAATAGGGGGAGGGTTGTCCAAATATTTATAAAAGTTATCTATGTCATATCCTTAAATGATGTGGGACTCTATCAAAAGCAAAAAGTGGTGGAGTAGTGCCTTGGATAAATCTGGGCATCTTCCTATAGCAAGATAAATGTTTTTTTCTACAACCCAGATTCACTTTTATTACAAGTAATCATTTGAGGACGGTTCAGTGTCGCCGTCGGCGTCCACGTCATCGGTTTCCAGTTTCCGGGACGGGGCTTTCGGGTTCCAACTCTTCGTTCTCCGGTTGAGGAAGGAGTGCTGAAGATGGTGGTGGGGTGCTTTGGAGGATGGTGAACCGTTGGTAGGGAGTTCCGGTATACGTGATTATGAACATGTTGGGTTCTTCATCCGTTCAACTGGATTCCGTGCAGAACAACGTTTGGAGCTGCTGCACCTGTAGTAATTTCCGGGAATATACAAAAAAGGAAAAAAATGTTTACAATTTCCTTAGAAACTAAAGGAAAAGTTATGATATCGGTATTAGTTGTTTGGGATATACAAATATATATAAAGAAAAGTCATTATATATTTATTGTTGTATTATATAGTACCTGGGATATGGATAACCTTTGATTGGTTTTTGTCCATATTTACGCCATGCCCACATGTCTGATGAGAGGTTATCTGCGGTTAAATGGCACACCATTCTCTTTTGTAGGCTTCTTCTGTACAATAATAGCAGAAGGAAATGTATATGCAATTGTGATGTAAATGTCGATGTTCAGTTCAAATGTGAATGTGAATGCGAATGTAAATGTGGCATTTTTATGTAGCGACAATTTTTTGTATGTTTAAGTTCAATTTTTTGAGTTTGGCTATGAAATCAGTGGAAATTCAAGTTTTACCATTTCTTGATCGGGGTGTTTGAGGCTGTGTGGCTGGCAAAACTGTGCCAGAACTGCTCTGGTATACTTGAGATTCCTGTTTTTGAACTAATTTTGTAGTTGATTCTGTTGTTGCGGTTGGTGATGTCCATGGAATCTGTTGAAACCAGAAGTGGAGGCTTCACGCACAAGTTGAGGCCAAATAATGGATGGGTGAGGAAGATGTTCAAGTTGCTGCTTCTCATGTTGTACAATGCACCCTACCAAATAATTTTACCTATGCTAGTTTATTGAACGAATACTAGCCCCTCAATTTTATCACTGGACGTTGGGGAACATTTTCATTCACGGGTTATCACACTTGGACTAGAGGATAGGTCATTGATAATGTGCTGGTTTGGGGAAACACTTCTTGTTTGTGCTTGCAATAAAAATTGCCGTTATAATATGCAAGATGATGAGCCCATGGGACAAAACACTCCACAATTCACACTAGTGCCACCTGCTTTTGCCAGTAGAGTTGTTCAAAAAATGAAGCTTATGGCTAATGGCTAGCATCACTCAAAGAACTAACTATGATTTTCTTCTCTAGTGCTCACGCTATGCAAGGACACTGGTTCCTAATCCTTTTTAACTGAGGATTGGAAGTTATAACGGTGACTATTGTCACCACAAGATCGGTACTTTTATTTTTATGACATGTATCAAATGTTGAAATTAGTAAAGAAAGATGAATGTCCCTTAATTCAACGCAAAGAGTAAGCCCAAATGTATGTGTAAGGTGAGAGAAGTGTCCAGTATGCTGGATTTGAGGCAGTTGCGGGGAAAGCAAAAACTGTGAAGTTGTGTTGAAGCTGAAGCTGAATGTGCATGAGTATTTGATTCTGCAAATTGTAGTGTGGCATGCGATGTCTTGGTGATACTGTTGGATAAAGGAGTGTAAATGGGAAGCAATACTCAAAGGGTGATAAGGATTGGTGATGGATAATCGGTCAAATATATTTTGTATAATAGGTTGTATGGATCATGGGTTATGGGATTTGGGTAATAATGGGTTTAAGAGGCAAGCTGGTCAATAAGCAATTGAATAATTGGATAAAACTGTTAGAAAAAGTAAAATGAAGTAGCTTAGACTGTGAAATCTAATTTGGGCCTACTTATTTAATTTTTTATTTTCATACAAAATCTTGAATAGAAGTTTAAAATAATAAAACAAGAAGCAATGTCCCTGAACAAGGTGGCTGAGTGTCCATTTTATATTCATCTTCAACGACTTCTATTTTCATAACAGCCTATTCTGGTCAGTGGCCCCCCCCCCCCCTTTTTTTCCCCTGTCATGTGTCACTTTTGAGGATGAGTTTCGATGGGTGGGTGTGGGCTTCGCTTCATGATTGCTCTCAAGGCTTTGCCCATCTTGCCCATCTTCCGACCAAAAACTTCAAAAAAATTCCTCAAAAATCTATGCCTATATTGAGTATTTCAAGATACACACCAATTGCACCTAAGGCCCTAGTTCAGTAGTGACTCGCTTGGCCTTAAAGGAAGGTGCTAGGGGCGCGACTTCGAGTCGCAGGGTAGATCCCCGCAGACCCCAAATCCCCCCCCCCCCCCCCAAAGACGAAAAAAAAAGATATATACCAATTATAATGAGCACCTATATTTGAATTTCAATTTTATTCATATTAGTACGATTAATACTATTCTAAATACTATAAAACTTTCACCACTTTAAATGATTTTTTTATATTTGATTAATTATTGGTTCCAATAGTACACACACTAATGGTTGTATATATAACTTAAAAAATTTATAATAAAATCATTAAAAATTTAAAGTGTGTGCTTTTCTTTTTTTTCCCTCGAAGTCTTCACTAATATCTAATATAGTCTCTTAAAGTCTTGGTCATATACATTAAATTCCTCTATCCCCCCCTTATGCTCTGAGTAATGCTCTCCTAGGTGACTCCTGGGGAGTTGTTTTTAATAGGCCTTAGCTTGTTCTTTATTTTCCAGATGTACTGAAAAAAAATATTCCTCAAAATTTTCGCCCGCTATATTTTGAAATTTTTATAACCTCTATTAAATAACCACTAGTTCATTGTTGAAATGTCTGCCATCGTATATATAGTTTTTTGAAGTCTATGCCGGTTAGATTGAATTACTGAAAATTTCTTCTATATATTGTTGACCACTTTGAGGTCTCTATCAACTATATTTTGAGTTCCTTATAATATTCACCACACCAGTTATATTGAGATTGTCATAGTTTTTGTCATGCATTTTATTCAGTCACCGAAACTGTCAGCATGTATTGACTCTCTCTAGATCCGCACCAATTGTGTTCTTTCTGTAATACATTTCGAGTCTCTCAAAGTCTCAACATGTATTAATTGTCTCAATAAATTTGATACACTTTTAGCTAGAGTTTGATGGGGAAAAAAATGAAAGAATGAAAGGATAAATGTTAAAAAGTTTAGGGACACATAAACATAGTTCCTTGGAGTCTTTGCAAGTTAAATACACAATTCCTAAAATTCTTTGTCAATCACATATGTAGTTTCTCAAAGTTTCTAGCCGTTACATTGAATTCCTTAAAATATCTGCTATATATTATTGATTTCTTTAAAATATTCGCCAATAATAATTTAAGACTCTAAAAGTCTCTAAAAGTCTCTATCATATATACACTGGGCTCTTCGTAATCTCCGCCATGCCAGCTACATTGAGTTTGTTATAATTATTGGCATGTATTTATTAAGTCACATAGAGTGTTAGCACATATATTGACTCTCTCAAAATCTGCACAAATTATAGGTTCATTTGTTTTGACCTTCATGAAATCTACATAACTTATGTGTTGAGTTCTTTCCGGCATACATTTACCAAGTTCCTTAAAGTCTCAATATGTCCTAATTGGCTCAATAAATTTGGTACTCTTTTAGCTAGAGTTTGATGAAAAATCAATTGAAAGAATGAAAAGCATAAATGCTAAAAAGGACACCAGCACAAAGTTTGTTGAAGTCTCTACAAATTAAATACACGGTACCTAAAACTCTTTGTCATCACATATATCGCTTCTCCAAGTTTCTACCCAATACATTAAATTCCTCAATTTCTACCATATATTATTGAGTTCTTTGAAATCTTCGCTAGCAATATTTTAAAAATCGAAAAATATCTATTAAATATGTATTGAGTTCCTTGTAATTTTCGCCAATTCTAAAAATATCTCTTAAATACGTATATCCAATTTTCTGTAATCTCTACCAAAAATACTATAAAATTCTGAAAATATTTACCAAATATATATTGAGTTCCTTGTAATCTCTATCCCGACCACTTTAAAAGAATTTGATGTCGCATTACAAATAATCGCAAATATATTTATAAATGTCGATAGATAGTATAATATCCTCAAGAGTAAAAATTGCAGAGTGTAGGAATGATCATCTTCATCAAAGAAGGTATACCATTTATTCAATTAGGTTTTCTTAACCTTTTATTGTTGGTTTTATAAGTTCTAGATCATGGTTTATTATAAGTATCGTTTTTTCCCTCTTTGTTTAACCCATTTGTTTAATAAAACTCACAATTAAATATTCCTCAACCGTGCATTTGTTTATCTATAAGTATTTGTGGTTCGTATAAAAGTACTTTGGCATTCTTAACTCTGCATCTGCGTTTCTTTCGATTCATCACGTTTAATATTAGAAAGGAAGATACATGCCCAATAGCCACTGAGGTTGAGGTTTTATCATGGCAGATGATTTGGGAAATCATCATCAAAGAGCATTTCTTGATCTAACGCATGTTTATAATCTAACAGTCATCATCAAAGACGCAGCCACAACACTCAAGAACCCTCAAAGATGCAACAGCAAAATTCATATCAAGAAAGTGGCAGGGTAGAACAACGCCATGAAAGTGGCAGGGTCTACGGGGCAATTATCCTACTTGTTCCTTCTATATATATATATATATATATAGTTAAAATCTAGCCTTAATGTTTGGTAGTCTTTTTCTATCTTTTTTAATTACTTTTTCACTCTTTATATATTTTACCTAGAATTAAGTATGCAGTAAGTTGCATGTATCAAACCTTACATTGATTGTCATAGTTTTTATCTCTTATAACATTACTTCATATGTACATAATAACAAGCTATACATTCTTTCTTTCTTCTGCAGCACTACTATGACACTATGGGGAGGTACTGTAGAAAGAAGCAACAAATGATGGGGTAGTGCCTTGGATAAATCTGGGCTTGTTGCAATTGACAAGTAGATGAAAATTTTGTTTTACAACCCAGATTCATTTTTGTCATAAGCAATCACTTACCAGTTCAGAGAAATTCTTCGATGTTTTGAAGTCTCGCTCGATACCATTCCTGGTTTAATATGTTACTCTTGCTGTTACATTCTTAATATAACAGCTAATATATTAAGTGGTAAATCATACAGAGCAAAACTTCTTTTTTTGAGAGCATTTAAGAATTTATCGTTTCATGAAGCCTGGTGAATTTTCTTCTTTGAGGAGGTATCCGGTCCTGCTCAACCGGGATTGAAGCGGATATCATCTGAATTCGGTTGAAAAGTGCCGGGTTCGGCGTCAACTTCGGCGTCCACATCAGTTTCCGTTCCCGGGTCAGGGCTTTCGGGTTCTATCTCTTCGTTCTCCGGTTGAGGAAGGTGTGCTGAAGACGGTGGCGACGCAACAACAACGGTGGTGCTTGCTTGGAAGGATGGTGAACCGTGAGTCGCCGGCGTTGAGGGCTTGCACCTGGTGCTTCCGGCGAGGGAGTTCCGGTGAGTGGGCCTGGGGTGATTGTGATCTCCGGTGTACGTGATGATGAACATGTTGGGTTCTTCATTGCTCCGTTCAACTTGCTTACGTGCAGAGCAAACTTTGGAGCTGCTGCACCTATAATAATTCCTAGAAATATACTAAAAAATGTTTACATTTTTTTGAAAAACTAATGGAAAAAGTTATTATTATACATGTAGTTGTATTATATGGTACCTTGGATACGGAGAACCTTTGATTGGTTTTTGTCCGTATTTGCGCCATGCCCACATATCTGCTGAGAGGTTATCTGCGGTTACATGGCACACCATTCTCTTTTGTTGGCTTCTTCTGTACAATAGCAAAAGGAAATGTAATATGTAAATGTTGATGTAAAATTTAAACTTGAATGTAAATATAGCATTTTTTTATGTAGTGGGAATTTTGTGTATGTAATGTTAAAGTTCAAACTTTTGATCTTGGGTATGAAATCAATGGAAATGGAAATTCAAGTTTGTACCTTTTTCTTGATCTGGGCGTTTGAGGCTCTGTGTCTGGTAAAACTGTGCCAGAACTGCTCCGGGGGAGTACTTGAGATTCCTGTTTTTGAACTAATTGTAGTTGATTCTGTTGTTGAGATGATTGGTGTTGATCATGGAATCTGTTGAAACAAGAAGTGGAGGCTTCAGGCACAAGACGAGGCCAAATAATGGATGGGTGAGGAAGATGTTCGAGTTGCTGCTGCCTTTCATGTTGTCCAATGCATCCTGAAGAATCAGGGGAATCGGGATTGATGCCAGCACCACTAGTGGTAGTGGTGTTGGTGGTGGGGTTAAAGGGTGTGAGCAATAATTGGCTTAGCTCTTCTTGAAGATCATTGGTTATTATAGGTTGCAAAAGATTGGGAAAAGAAAACGCGTCATATTCTTCCTTCACAGTAGTGTGTTGGGGTGATATAGTATTGGCGGTGGTGGTGGTGGTGGTGAGTGGAATTTCTGTGGTGGCTGGTTGGCAGCTTCTCACGATGGCAGAGAGATCCCATTCCTCAGCCATGTTTTGTGCATATATATGCAAGGGGAGAGAGTAGCAGAAAGAGGTGTTTCTGGGTGTATGTCTAGAACTAGAAAGTGCTCAAAATTAGTGTGGTATTTGGGGTATCTATTTTGCCTAATTGGAGCAACTGTGGGAAGAGAACTTTGTGACAACGCTGACTTTTTGGGTGATTGCAAAATTTGGAGAGGAGAGAAAGGGAAGAGAAGAGGAAGCAAGAGGGATATGGTGGAGCAACTTGGCAATTAATTATTTATAGTAAGAAAAATTTGGCTATTTCTGTAGGGAGAGAGAGGAAGAGGACAGTGAGTGAGATGTGAAAGTGGAATTTTGTGGGGGTTAGAGCTGGAGGCTCACAGGGATTGGAAGAGTTTTGAGAGATTCTCGATCACTTTTCTCTCAACACGCCAAATTCACATGCCTTTTTCATTGACATCGTGAAAATGTCAAAGGGGGGGGGGGGTCCCCTGGAACAAAGGTGGCAAGTTAAGGACGATGATTCTGATGCTCCTTAAGGCGTTCGGTTGAAGGCCAGAAAACATATGGAAAGTTAAAGAAGATTCGTTTGATATAAATTTTGAAAAGATATTTTCGGAAATATTATATTTTTGGATTAATTTTAATGTAAAATTTTTATTAAAATATTTTTATTTCATATATAGAATTAAAATATTTTTATAAGATAGAAATATATTTTTATAAAAATATCAAATTATCTTTATTATCAACTACTATCACTTACTGCAAAATTGTTAAGGATATTTTTGAAAATAAATAAAATATTCTTATCAATTCAATTTATCTATCAAATATTATAAAAAAATACATATCTAAAAAAAAATTATTCCTAAAAATAACATTTTCAAAAATAAGATTCCTAAAAATAAAAATTTAAACCCGACGCTAACCGCTCGCTATCAAAAAAGTTGCCCCTCTCATCCACATCGATGGCATTAAGGATCTGACTGGCAACTACTAGCGGATATGTATGATAACTTCATGGCATTGACGCGCTCTTCTGTTGGGTGAGACAAACTCGGAGTAGTTGTTGAGCCAATGAGTATTCAATTGACTTACTGTAACCTGATGTTTTTATGCATCACATTAAAACGATACTACAGAAACAGAAATGATTCCATTCATTATTATTATTATTATTATAATCTGTACAAATAATATTATTTGGTATAGATACTAATATTATTATTACAAATGTTACTTTCTTAAGATTTAAATTTATGTCCTCTTCTTATAAGTAAAGAATACTTATCACTTCAACCAACTATTTTTAGGTAATAGAGTTTCAATTTTGAATTCATAATTTGTGAGCAAAGATAAAATTTTATTGTTCACAATTATTCATTTATAGTTTAGCAACAACTTGAAGTACTTTAAATGTAGTGGCGGTTAAAGTCGTACTGAAATATCATTGCTAAGACTTTTAGACTTATTGAGCATTTCTTTTAGTTTTACGAAGTTATTTGATTTTATTTTAAATTTTAAATGTAAGATTAATTTTTGTTCCAGAGTATTAAGCTGTCCTTTTCTATACTTGCCATAATCTCTCAAATGTTTAAATATAAGTCCGTCGACTCCGAAGCTAAAATTCATTTGAGAAAAACAAATATTAGAACGTTAATTGTTTTCTAAGCTAAAATAGCTTAAGTAGCATGCATAACCAGAAAAAAAAATGTTTTAGTAGCAATAAATTAAGGCTTCTAAGTATTTTCTTCTTCATATTTTTTTGGGCCAAAACAATTTTTCTATCAAGATATTATTCAATTTTGGAAGATTTTTCCAACGAAAAAAAACAAAGAAAAATAAGGTCCAATTGCAGGCCCTGTAACGAGCGAGGTGTCCGTCGCGAGGATGTTCCCAAAGTTCGCAGGTCCCTGCTCTCCAGCATACATGGCCAGCGACAAAATTCATTGGCCTCAAATTTGGCAGTATGTGATTCTGTAATTTTTCCCCCCCTTTTTTTTTTTAACGGGAATCTTTGCAATTGACGGGGGTGATTTGATGGTACTCGCTGGTATCCACTGAAAGTTTTACGTAAAGAGTGATTGATCAGTCTTCACTCGTCAACTTCACATTAATTTTATAAAAATACCAAGTATCCGATACCTGGGCCTAGTGAAGGTTATGTATATATGGTAAGTTCTATCTTTTCGGTAAAGGACATTGTCACAGAAAAAAGTGTCTTCTGATTAGGAGGTTTGCCGTTAATCAATGTCAGAGATTTTTACTTTTACATATTTTTATGAGTAAAATTATATTTATCCTTAAAAAATTTATATTTTAATATTTTAATTCTTAAAAGATAAATTATAATACTTGAGTCTTTTCAAAAATTTGATATTATAATATTTTAATTTTTAAAAAATTAATTATATATTTAAATCCTCTAAAAATTTAATATTATAATGCTTTAATCCAACAATAAATATTAACAATAGATTAAAGTATTATAGTACAAAATTTTTGAGAGATCCAAATATATACAATTAATTTTTTTGATGACTAATATAACACCCATTTATAGTAAAGCAAATAACATAAATTTACACAAAAAATTCTAGATTTAATATTAACATATATCAATACGCTAAAGTGTTTAGAGCAAAAGTAAAGCTATATTAGTTATAAGCTAAACATTTTTAAGTCAAATAAAGAAAATTACAATTTATTTAAATATAACTTCATGCATTCCTAATAGCTAGAGGAGTTTGTCTTCCTCTAGTATATTATTTGACTAATTTAAAATCACTAGAAATAGAATGATAACTGAAAATTCTTAGTAGATAATAAAGTGTTCTAAAACATTTAAATTATGATAGTTCTAATTGTGTCTTAGCATGGAAACTCTCACGGTTACTATATCATAATCACATAAATATTTCATAATATTATGAGCAATAAATGCTAAGAGAATTATGTTATACAACTTAAAATGCATCAGGCTTTAATAAGATCATAATTTCTTTACTTTAAATTTCACTTTCTTTTATTTACTTATGTCACACATATTTAAAAGCCTTTTCTTAGAGAATTGTTATTCTCTGATATTACTCATAATATTGTGACAACAAAACAAAACCTTTATACCATACTAACGATAGTCGATAACATAAAAGGATCTTACATCTTATCCCTCCGTCTTCATGACGACGAGCAGCAAATTTTAAATTATCTTCTTTTTACAATTATTCACTTACCATTATGCTAATTCATAATAAATATAGAGATGTATAAACATAAGTAATAAATAGAACTTAAATAAAACTCAAATAACATAACAAGAACAATAAAAATTGAATAATATAAATATATTCATCACATAATACATTAAATAATAGAATATAAAATTAAGCAATAAAATTATCTAAATAAATGTAGAAGATATAAGTTAATTCATAAACTTAAAATAAATAAAGTACACAAGAATAGAAATAATATAAGTTTGAGTAAAATAAATAACATAATATCTCACTAAAATTTATCAAAATATAGGGTTATCAAATCTAAATATTAAATTCTAAAGGCATCGAATTGAAGATTATGTTTACTTAATTTATTTTAAATTTTCTTATCAAGGTCTATAAGTTTATCTTTGTTATCATGGCGCATTTAATACATAAAGATCATGTCTTTACAAAGGTCACTATAAAGTCAAAATGATGTCTATAAGTCAAGAGTTATCGTACTATTCATAAGTTAACATATAAAATTTCAAATAAAGTTATAATAATTTAATAGTTCAAGTATATATACAATAAATTTTACTTATTTTATTATATATAATATTTTACTTTTAATAATAATTCTCTAAGAAAATTACCATAAAAATTGACAAATCAAAGTAATATATCATTATCTCGAAGTAATATATTATTATATAAATAATATCTTAATAATAATAATAATAATAATAAATATTAAATAATATAACTTGGAATAATAAATAAACTGCAATACATAATAAGCAACTTTAATATTAAAAAATAAGAAATTAAATAACTTGAAACAATAAATAAACTGTAATAATAATAAGCATCTTTAATATAAAAGAATAATAAAATAACTTGAAATAATAATTAAACTACAATAATAAGTAACAATGAGCAATAATATAATGAAAAATAAAGTAACTTGGAAAAGTAATTTACAAAAGTAAATAGTAATGAGCATAAAGAAATATTAAATAGGATAATTTGTAATAAATAAATATAGTTATGATTTTATTTCACAAATAATTTTATTATCTATATTTAAATAATATATTCACCAAACTCTTCGCCAATTTCTAGCTCTTCCTTCCTTGCTGTTCACTCTTCTTTGTGACAAATTCTTCCTTTGATGTATGACTCTTTCACTCTCTTATGTATGTTTCTCTGTCTCTCTTCTTTTACTTTGCTCTCTCTCTCTCTCTCTCTCTCTCTCTCTCTCTCTCTCAAACTTATTCCTCACTCTCTCTTCTCTTTCTTTCTTGCATTCAATCCCTTCACCCCATATATCTATATTTAGAGATAGGAATTTAACTTTTTCGAAGCCTTAACATTTTAAATCCTATGTCTAATTCCGTAGGTTTTGTTAAAAATCTATGCTAGGTGCCTGAATATCTCACTATGTAATTATTATTGTTATTTTTTTCTTCCATGCATTTACGGCTATGTATGTTTTTCCTACCTAAAGCCTCTGCCCAAATCTCATATCATTGACGTGAGTTCTTCCCCCTCCCCCTTCTCTTTTTTTTAAAATAATTATGATTATATTAGTATTGTTATTTTTAGTATTAGTATTAGTATTACTATTACTATTATTGTTATTTTATATTAATATTTGATATTATTTCTTATCTTAATAAATAAAGTAATATATTTTGAAGTAATTGTCATTAATCGTAGTCTTACTTTTAAAAAATTATCAACTTAAACAAATCAAATAAATTAAGTTGCTACACAAAATATTTTATAATAAAAGGGTATGTCACAACTAAAGTGATAAAACATAAATCTTTTAATGACTAAAATATAATTTTACTCTATTTTTATTATAAAATACAAGTTAGTTTAAAAAATACTTTTTTTTTTGTTTACAGCGTTATATTAAGGTTTAAATTGATGGCGGATGTATGTTATCTGTATCCCTCAACATTAACTTAATCCTGGTAAATTTTTGTTTGATTTTTCAATATTAGTAAAAGAGATAAATTTTAATTTTTTTATAATCAATGTGATTTAATTTTTTTTTTCTTTTTCGAATTTTCAACTTTGTGTCTCTGCAGCGTTATCGATAATAAGGGTTTCATATACCAAAAAAAGATAATAAGGGTTTCCAAAGTAATGGGAATGCAACCTGGCTAAAGCTGTAGCATTCAGGAATAATTAATCTATGATATATAATTATAGTGGTTTTCTACCGAATAGTCAAATCACAAATAATATACTTGTGAAAATGCTAGAGAAAAAAATGTTAGTAGAAACTTTGCTATCCATTTATCAAAATAACGTGAGTGATATGACATATTTATTAATTTTTAGATGAATATATCACTTCTTTCTTTTTTTTTTTTAGGTACAGCTGAAAACGAAAAGCAAACAAGCAACACTGCCCATGAACAAACGAAGCCCCTGCCTCATCCCCAAGCAGCTAGCAGTTGCAAGGGGGGTGGGGAGGTGTACCAAATCCTTGAGCCCGCAGCTGAAGAAGAACCATCCTTCGCAACTCGCAAGCCAATCCGCACAGAAGTTACCTTCTCTTAATGAATATATCACTTCTTTTGATTTAGCATTTGCTATAATTTTTGTCAAAAATTTTAACAATAATTTTTTAGTTGTATAGCATTTCTCTAATTGTTATTATATGCAATTGCAAGCTCTTACAAAATACTACAACCATTTTAATAGAGGCATTTAGAGAAAAATAGATATAAGCAAAGTTTAGATGACTTTATAATGGCAAATGATTATGTAATGCGTTTAGCAATCATAGAAGGTATATGAATTTCTTCCTTGAAGCTGGGTTTTATGAGGTGCTTGCAAAGAGTACGCCAATTAGTGAGAAGATAATTAGCTAGAAACCTCCAGTTTTGTTATCTTATGTGATTTTGCCTTATTCAATTGGTTTCCAGAATCTGCATTGTCAAATGTAAAGTATACATTATTTAATATTTAATTATCTACAAAGAAGAAAGTTATTAGATGAGACAATTCTTGTGTATTGTCTCTTAGTTTATAAAAAGAAATTTTCGTTTTAATTTGCTTTAAAGCGTCTCTTACATGGTTGTCCGTAATTTACAACAGATTAATAAGATATTTAGATAATACCTTTCCAAGTGTATGTTCTGCCACAAAGGAAATTGAATTAATATTGTTTTGCAAAGGAAATTAAACAAAAACGACTATAAAATCCAGTTAAATCTGGCAAGCTAGAATCATACTTATAAAGTGATTTGGTAATAGATAATAATTTTGATATATTATTGTTAGTATAAAATATTTTATACTGTTAATCAACTATATCTTATTGACTTTTGATCATAGTTGTGGTGAAAATTTAATAGCATTAATAACATAATTATATATAATAATTATATATAATTGAATAACTGTATAAAAGAATTTTTTTATTGATAATATATTAAAATTAAATCCTCATTTGTTAGAAAATAAAAAGAACCACATTGGCTCCAGAAATGAGGGAAAAATGGACGAATAAAAGGAATATATATGGGGCTGTTTGGAAACTGATTTCCAGAACAGTTTTCAATTTTTTAAAAATTAGAAAACAATAAAAACTGTTTGGTAAGTTGATTTTTGTATGTTGTTTTAAAAACTAAAAAACAAGATATGGGTTTTAAAAATAGAAAGTGGAAAATAGTTTTAAGTTGTTTTTGAAATTTTTGTTTTGGAAAACAAGTGAAAAGTCGGTGGCAACTTTGTAAATAAACAATTTTATTAGTTTAGCCTCTTATCGAATCTCAGATCATTATCTTTTATCCCATCTTTCAAACCCTCCCACTTTCTCTTAATATCTTATTTAGAATGATAAAGATAGATGAAATTGAAT
This sequence comes from Pterocarpus santalinus, assembly GCA_031439595.1. Taxonomy (NCBI): domain Eukaryota; kingdom Viridiplantae; phylum Streptophyta; class Magnoliopsida; order Fabales; family Fabaceae; genus Pterocarpus; species Pterocarpus santalinus. Next base: position 54,202,960 of record CM062526.1, read on the forward strand.
TCATATGTTTGGAATAAACCAATAAATTATATAATTAAATTTATTTACATTGTTTGGAATATATATAAAAATAAATTGAATTTTTTATCTTGATTACTTTACCCTTAATTAATAAAAGAGGGGAAGAAGGAAGAGTGATGAGATTAAAGGAGAGAAATATTAAATAAAGTTGAGGGGTATTTTTGACATATTATTTTTTAATATCAAATCCATTATGATAGAAATTATAAATCAAACCTATTTTGGTCTGATTTATTTTCAAACTTTTCTAAAAAATTAAATTCTATTCATATTTCAATTCTATGGTATTAGTTGATTCCAAATTAAAGAATTGAATTCAATTTCTTGAATGAATTCAATTCCATGAGTTTCCAAACAACCTGTTCTTCTTCTCCGGCGCATAGTGTCCAATCTCCTCCTCCACCCTTCAATCTCACGGGTCACCTGTGTTTGACGTTGACATCAGCTACCTCTGCCACCATAGTCACCCTCGCCCTCAACTCTCCCTTGTGGGTCTCTCTATCCCTCTCTAGGTCTCTCTCTTATTATTTATATGACCAGCGGAAAGCTCTAGAATTGGAGATTAGTGGTGTACATAGTTTTTGACTTTTTGTGAGCTGCAATAATGATGGTTTGGATCAGAGATGTGTATTGTAGGACGTTTTGGTTAAGTTTTCTGCCTGCAAAAGATTTGGGGCTCAGTTATAACATGCTTCCTTTTACCAAGGAGATGTAGATATGGTCAATGGAGATATATGTGATGGTGGGGCCGATTGTTGAGAAAAGGAAGGATTTGGAGCATTGTTTGTTAGCTGTGGTATTTTTGCAAAGTATTGGTGTTTGCAGATTTCTTTTGCGTCAGTGTAGATTTTCTAAAATGGAGTTTTGGTGGTTCACATTTCAAGTTTCATTAGAAGCTATATGATGTCTTACTTCTTTAGGAGTCATATGCTATGGTGTTTTTCTTTTTAGGAGTCACATGTTGTCTAAGGTGTCTAATTCTAGTAGCATATATTTCTTTAGGATGATGTTTTGATTTATGTGTTCTGATATGACTCTATCTTGTGTTATGCTCCTCTCTTTATTGGGAAGCCAAGCTTCTATCTGAATTACTAAAAAAAATTACTTTGACCATGTGTTCCCAAAAAAAGGTACTTTGATCATGAGAGTTTGGAAAGAAACTTTTGCAACTTAATGAAACTTTTGCAATGCATCATAAATGAAACTCGTGCAATGTCTATATTAGAATTTTTAGACCAATTTATAAGGGCCCATGATTCAATGGTTAGGGGTACCATTGACTGTGAAATCTTTGTCTAGTCATGGATCAAAAGGTACCAACATGTAAAATCTTTTTCTAGGCACAGTTCAAATCTCGGTATATACCTTTGTAGCTAAGATGTGAAATTTCTATGCGATGAATAATCTTCAGATCTCATTAATTAAATAGATCATCTTGTTAGAACGTGTCCTTCAACTAAAATAACATCGTATTTTTGCTTATATTTTTACTAAAGGACCTACCTTCAATTTTCTCATACTGACTTCAAGGTTATCTAAACATGTGATATACATTTGTGCCTTTTAGTCAGACTCAAATCGGCTGTACATATTTGCGTGCGAGCTCATTTTCACTCTATATTTGCTTGTATTTTTATGATTATCTGGTAATCTTCCTATAGATTGAGTACAAATCACTAATGAATCCACCCCATTATAGGAGGATTTATTATAAGTTGTCAGTAAAATATAAGAATGAAGAGTTGTTTATATAGCATATGAAAAATGTGTGAACTAATACACTTTTTTTTGGGTTAGTTTAGAGGCATATTTAATTGATAAAGTTATTGGATTTGATATCACCATTGTAGATGGAAAATGAGAAGAAAGAGACCTAACTTTGACCCTCATAAGTGATCAAAGTTTATATAGACATTATGGTCGAGAAATATGAGAAATAATGTATTTTCACCCAAAGTGTGACAAACCATATTGCATACATTTAAGGAAAGAATTGGATGTGAGCTTGATATAAAACAAATAAAGCAAAAGTTTAATAGGTTGAGGCAACAACATGGAATATACATCAAATACAACCTACCATGCCTTTTTATATTTAAAATTTTTAGATTTAGTATATATAATTTATTTATTTTCCTTATAGGCACATCCTGATGCTGCTGCACCATTTAAGAAGAAAGGTTTGGAACATTATAAAATTTTAGCAGTAATTTTCAATAAAAGTAACGCGACTAGGGTACTTAACCATTCATCCACCCAAGACCCACATAAAACAGATGATAAAAATGAACTTGACAATGAATTCTTGCATGGTAGGATTTATGTAAATCTAGATGATGATAAAGAGAAGGAAGAGCACAGCACAAGAATTGAGAGAGTCACTCGCAGTGGCAAGCGGACTATTAATGTGAAGGATTGCAAGTCAAAAAAAGAGTTTAGAACCCGTCAAGTGGAAGATGCACTTCATGCATGGATTGAGTCATCCAAGCTGAAAGTAGAGGTTGTAGTTAAAGCATCTATGCTAAAAGCATAAGCTTCATTGGCTAGAGTTGAGATGTACAGGGCAAAGAGTGTAGATGCCACAAGTTCTACAGTCACATCATTTGAGTACACTATGTCTAGATATGTAAAAAAACTTAATGAGATAGATGATAGCTCGAATGACTCTTATATAAAGGCAATGAAAAAATTTAAAGATGCTGATTATAGAGAAGCATATCTAAATATGCCTGAGAATAGGAAAAAAGCATGGATTAATAGGCTTATGTGACTATTTTTGTGTTATGTAGTGCTATTAGGTTGGCTTAATCATGTTGTGTATTTGTGTTAGAACTATTTATTATGTATGACTTTTTTTTAAAAATTTGTGTGTTTGGTTGGTATTTTGACATATTTTGTGTGTTTGGAACAATGTGTAGTGTTTACTTATATTTATGCTTGGATATTGAAGTTTATAGCAATATTTAATGGCTATTCATACCTTTATTTAAATGCACATCATGTTTACCGATAGGTTTTATTGTGATGGAAATAGATAATCACCTTCAGCCAACGATAGTATCTCAACAGATACTTTTGAAAACTCTTCATTGTCATCCAACTCTAGTGATGATGATTCTAAATTTGCTAAATTACTAATGCTTAACTTGATTGGTGATTATGAGTACAAATTTTATGCCAAAGTTCTGATTAGAATATTTGCACTGAGTGGTTAAGAATCTGTTAATGAGCTTTTGAAGGAATCTGGAACAGTTTGCTATGAGTTATTGCAAATGGAAAAGGCATGTTATGTCAATTTGTCGCTTAGGTAAAGAAATCATAAAGTAGGAATCCACATCATTGTCCCAACATATTAAAAATAATCCAAAATGTTATCCATTTTTCAAGGTTAGTACTTTTTTGTCACATGGTTAATTATATAGCACATGATATTATTTTATATTGTCAAATAGAGATGGTAGGAGAAATTGATATGTTTGTATTATATATTTTTACAGAATTGTGTAGGCACAATTGATAGAACACATATAAGTGTGTAGACTCCAACTGATAAGTAGATATTACGTAGAAGTGGAAAAACAAGTATCACACAAAATGCCATGTGCATATGTGAATGACTTCAATATGTTGTTCACATATGTGTATTTTGGCTGGCAAGATAGTGCATGATTCAAAAGTTTTTTAGATGCACTTACCAATCTAAATGCAAATTTTCGGCCTTTTGAAGGTGAGATGCTTTCATTTAATGCAATAGTTGTTCATTGGTTATATGTTAAATTTGATAGTTTGTGTTGTGGATCATTTTATTTAATATTTGCTCTTTGATTTAAGTTCATTCTATTTTGTAGATTTTGGTTATCCATGTATTGAAGACTTTTTTCCACTTTATAGAGGTCAAAGATATCATACACACGAATATTATGGTTGTGATCGACAAGCTAGAACGCCTAAAGAATTGTTTAATTATAGGCACTTTTCCTTAAGAATGACAATTGAGCATTATTTTGGAGTGTTTAAAGCATGATTTTTCATTTTAAAGCTAATGCCACTATATAAGTCTTCTAGACATCGTCTGATTATCATAGTTTGTTATGCAATTTATAACTATATGCGTAAATGGGGAATGCATGATAAATTGTTTAGAGAATAGGAGAATATGGATCCTTCTGAAATTGAAGCTTTGAATGACAATACAAATATGCAGGTGAATTTCAATAATGATAACACAGCAAGATTAACTGATGAAGCTCAAAGGAAATGGCAAGAAAATGTGACCAAATTACAAACTAGATGTGATAACAAGAAAATAATGCAGGGACAAAATATATTTATGAATATTCAAATACACCAAATTGTATTAGACTTTATTTATTGAGATTGTATAAAAATAACTTAAAATTTTATGTTAAATTATGTTATTTATAATAATGCATCTATATTATATCTATGTATTAAACTTTCAAAGAAAATTAAAAAGTACTTTTAAAACTTGATGACCATTACTCCATTGCCAAATAAGTTTTTTGTTTTATTACTTTTAAATTTATTTTTAAAAAAATATCCAAACAAATTTTTTGTTTTTAACCATTAAAAAACTATTTTTAAAACAAAGTTGCCAAATAGATTTTTTTATTCTTTTAATTTTTAAAATTGAATTTAAACTTACTTTTTAAAACTATTTTAAAAAATATAAAAATAAAAACACTTGCAAACATGCCCATAATATTTTTATGTTATGTGTATGTAATATTTTTTGAATATCGTGTCAATATATATCTATCTAATATTGGATGAAGTATGAAATCTAATCCAAGTAAAATTTATATCCTATCTAATAATAAATAAGTATATATTAATATAAATCTAAAAAATATTATATATACATAATATTTTTCGCTCTGAAACAAAAAGAACCTACCATCCTATGCAATGCTATATTATTTTGAAAAGAGGAGCTCAGGAAAGCGAGAAACAAAAAATCTATATCTTTTGACAAAAGGAAAGTTAAATGAATTGACTGCAAAAAGTTTGTGTTTAGCCGGCATGCCATTAATTCAGAAGGCATATAACTAGGTCAGTATCCAAGCGACTGGAGAGCACTATGAGAATGAGTTGACAAGACAATTATTCTTTGGCATCTTTGATGATTGTGAGTGGACTTGATCAAATTGTTCCTACATGGTGGTGTTTTTGGTGTAATATACTTGCAAGTTGTAACATATAATTTGTTAATTTAATAAGTGAATTTTGATGGTATATTGGTACATTAATTATTTATAATATATTATAATAATTTTTAAAATTTATTTATATGATCTAAAATTAAATAAAATTTTACCTGTATTATCTTAAAATTAAATAAAAACTTTGGAAGATATTTTAAAATTATACAGATAAATTTTAATTACTTTTAAAATAACTGCGATGCACTATAATAATTCTTAATTTTATTCGTGTGATCTTAAAATTAAATAAAATTTCATCTGTATAATCCTAAAATTAAACAGATTTTTTAGGAGATATTATAGGATTATGCAGATAAATTTTGATCACTTCTAAAATGTATTTAATCACAATTGTAAAATTTGATTAAATTTAAAAAATTATTATAATATACTATAGATGTTTGATGTATAGATATACTTTTAAATCATACCCATATATCATGTTGCACCTTCACATGGTGCATGGTGCCCTTTGCAAGTAAGGGGCACTGTAGGATTGGTCGTATCTACATATCTAGCGTGCGTTTGCTTCAGATTTTGAAACTAAAATTTTATATATAACTAAAAAAAATGAAAATTAATTTTTCTTAGAAGCTACTCTTTTCAACTTTTACAAAAAAATTGAAAATAGATTTTTTTGATATTCTGATTATTTTTAATAATATATCCAAACATATCAAAAGTGATTTTTTTAGTAAAAAGAATTATTTTTTAGATAAAAAAATCTTATCCAAATGCACCCTTAATTTGATGGAGGTGTAGAAAATTCTACACTTACAATGGTAATTATTGAAATTTAAAACAGACTACAAGGACATGATGCAGAGATGGATCCTGAAGGAAGCTGAGTGTAAAAAGTGTTGTAAGGGACCACCACTATCAAATCTGATGCAAACCCAATAATTCCTGCCCTTAATTGTGGGAGGGGTCCAAATTTTCAGGAAGAAGAATGAAATCTTTCAACATAACAATAGTTCTTCATTCCATTTGTGTTTGGTTGGCCAGTTTGGTCAATGGAATAGCTTGCAAAGCTTAGGGTCTCTCAGTATATATATATATGAAGCCCACTTGAGCCAGAAGAGGAATTGCTATGTGATAGTTCAGTGACCTTTAGCGCAGACTTAAACCTTAATTGCTTATTGCCTCCAATAAAATAAAGAAAACCTTGAGAGTGCAGGGTGAAAACGTGTACTTATTTCCTTGAAATCGCATAAGCTATTCAAGAAGTTTTATTATTAAGATCTCCACATAAGAAGATATGGATTATGGATGGCTGACATTAATGGGTACATTTATACAGTTAATGCCATGAAATTTTTTTTTCCCCTTTGATATATTAATGCCTCAAACTTTTTACAAATGCAGGTACATGAACAGGTTACATATTAAACAATAATATCACAATACTGACCAACTAGTTTTTCAATCATTACAGATACAAATTGAAGAAAGTTTTCTGTGGATGTATACATGTATCACTCACATGGTCACTATGGTTTAAGACCCAAAAACAAAAAAAAAAAAAGGAAAAAAGAAAGAAAAGGTACTAGTTAATTATCAAATAGAAGCAGGTGATTCTATTTATAGACCTTGCGAACTGTTCCCAGCAGTCCCTAGCTTCCTTTTATTTCTAGGTTAGGAAATTATGCTAAATTTAAACACTTCTCATCATAGCCGAAAAAAGAAAAGTTTCTATAGCAGCCACTAGCCACCAGAATGAGAGTAAAAAGTCAAGGATAAGTTACAAAAATGAAATTGGAAGAAAAATATGAATAAGATTATGGATGAGTGTGTATGCGGTCGGATTATGGTGATATAAATGATATGGCAATCACAATCAGTGATAGTTACGACACGACTTATTGCAGAAGTACAAAGGGATGCCAGTGGCACTCTTGAGTTTGGCAAATCCAATTTGTGCGCAGTGACATTGGGAAGAAGACTTGTTAGTAAAGGTACCGTGATAGGGATGTAACGTTGATAATAATAGATAAGCAACCTTCGATCAATGCAGCATGCATACCCTCATCTGCTTAATTTCTTCTTTTGTTCAGACTTATCTTTATCCATCCAATAACTTTCAGCTGGAAAGAAATGTCACTTACGATTAGTCATTAAGCACTACTTCCATGGTGGTGATGATGATGACGATCAAAGAGAATTCCAACAATTAGTCATTACTCGTTAATATGGACTGCCATGTGTTATAAGTTATATAGCCAATATAACTTCAAATAGTAAGATTGCTGAGGCTTTATTCGTTCTCCTTCACAGCCAAGTTAATATATCTTTCAATGCTCTGTCACACAAGAATATTTGATGACATCCCAGAAGTTATAGTAACATGGGGAACGATGATGATTTACATAAATAATCATTTACACCATTGATCAGACATGAAATATTTCAAGCTTGACGCCCTGGATGCGGTTATTTCCACCTCCAACATTACAACAAATTAGCTGGTAGCCTGGTCTTCTCATTCTTATTTATTGTGGAGACACATAAATATCCACAACTAACTAGCTTTGTTGATTAATTGAACTTGGTTGTTTCCTCCACGAATCCAGCGAGTGTGTCCTGTTCCATTTTTTTTGGGGAACAAAAATCACGTACATGTGCTAAACACACGGAGAGGGCGTTACAAACCTGGGCTCAAGCTGCGTCAGTATTGGGCCAGCAGTAAGGCAGGTCGAAGTTTGGTGTGGGAGGGGTATCGGGGCAGATTGAGCCCAACTTGTAATAAGTGTTGGTGAGTGCTGGTTTGTTAGTTTGTTAGTCCCTGATCCAGTTTAACACAAGCTTTCCAAGTTCTGCATTAACAATGTCGTCCAGAGCTATGCGAAATAGCTTCCCATTGTCCTTCCTTGAACTTATCTTATCATCCATTTTGTTACCTTCAGTGTCATATATAATTTGCTTAACTGAATAGTTCAGGGAACCGGCTCATCAAATGGAATGTACAGCTACAGAAGCTTATGGAATATTAGGAAAGCAATAATAATAAAACAAAAACTCAAAACAAACTAAATTCAGCCCCATGGCCCCAACATCTCAAATTTACAGAAATTGAGCCACTGGGTTGATAGTACAACTTATTGCCTATTTGGTTATACTTTTAGGAGGTTCAGAAAACCTTTTATTGGAATAAGAATGAAAATATATAATAATTAATGTGTTTGGTATATAAAGATTTTTTTTTTAGAAAATTTTTTGAATTTCAAAAGATCTTTTATGAGAATTACATTAAAGTTACTTTTTATTTTTAAAAAAAGGCCTTTTAAAAAAGAATTTTACTATTACTCTCATATCAACAATCAAAAATAATTTTACTTTATTCTATCCAAACAAAACTCATTCTTTTAAACTTATTTTTGACATATTTCAACTAAACAAAAATTATTTTTTTAAAACTAATTTTTTTAAAAGATTTTATTTTAAAAGATTTTCTTTTACAAAATCTTCTACCAAAATTAAATCAAACAGACCATTAAAAGAAAGGTAAAAATATGAAAATGAAAAACAACGAACATTAGAAATTTTTTTTTTTTATAAGTACTTTTATTTGCTTCCACTCTTGTTGGTACTCCAGAGTCTTTATGCCTTTTTAAGAAAAATTCTTATACATATTATGGAGAAAATATTTTTTCTTCTTCCATATGAATATGAGCTACAAAATGTCTAAAAGAAAAAAGAAAAGATATAATAAAAAGTTTAAATGAATGGTTATAAAATAAAGTGGAAGGAGAATTTTTTTCTATATGGAAAAGGATAAACAGAACTCTAATTCTCGGGCGGGCTATAAACTTCCTCTTTGACATTTGACATTTGCTTGATCTATACAAGTCATTGGAGATTATTTTCACATAAGCACAAAACATTCAAGAAAAATCGAGAAAGTGTTATGTTTGGTTCAATAGAATGACTTCCATAAGAAATGGAGGAAAGGCGAATGGAATTGAGAGGGTGTGTGAAGCTGAAGCAGTTGCTGTCTAAGGTCGAACAAAACCTTGAATGCCACGTCAGACTTCGGATATTTTCCCGTTGTCGGATTTTGTATTGTCCTCGTACGATACGACACCGTTTTAGTAAATCTAGCTTCGAAGGAGCCACTGAAAGTGAGCCGAGTGTGCGGGCGTATAAAATTAAATATCTAGGTGCCGCACCTGATGAATACCCAACGAAGCCAATCACATAAAAGAGAACCTCATCTTCAGATGTGCTTTCTTCGTAAGCACTTACTCTCTGACAGCAAAACTTCAAACAGCATTAACGACGATGTTTGTCGAAACCGCCATGGCCGTTCCGTTCCCCGGCAATATCCCTCGTACTCTCTAAACTGTTCTCTTGCTTAGTTTGTTCCATTTTCTGAATGTGTTTCTTTCTCTTTCTTTCTTCCTTTTTTTCAATGTTTGGAGAGAAAGAAGAAAAGCAGCATTTGCATTTTGCTTGCAATAATGGTTCAGCGTTGATTGAATAGTGCATTCTGTTTATGGCTTATAAAATGGAGTAACGGTGAGTGATTGCGCATTATTGCAGATAACCGGGTACTACATATTGCTTCCTGCAGGCTCCCCCCTTACTCACAGCCGACTCTGTAATCTTTCAATTGAAACTTGATTGTTTAGCTATACTAAATCTTATATGAGGAAATATATAATACATGAACATAAATGCGCAGGGATAGATGTCAAAAGGACACTGGCACTCCCTTCACAAGAAGGAACAAGCTTGTGAAGAATAGAATTCGAGCATCAGCAGAGCATCTGGGCTCAGCTCAGGATCCTATAAAGAAAAATGTGAAGTCGTCTTACCATCCATTCGAGGAAATTGCTCAGCCAGAGCATAGTGGAGATGCTAGGCCTACAGCAGCAGAAACAAGTAGAACAATTATTGAGGTACTAAATTGTATTCATGTTGCTAATCAATGAAGTAACCCCATTTCCTTACAAAAAGGAGAAAAAAAAATGGAACTTTGTGATTTTTTTCCATTTAAATGCTATTTGCGGACAACTGAGACTCAGAAACCTGTAATGTTATTGTACGAGCACAAATTATGATGGCTTATAAATCAGTGTTCAATGCTTCTATGCAATTGATTTATCATTATTTGTACTTCAATAGGGAGAGAAAGCTTAATAGTGAGGAAGAAAGCATTTTATTTTTAGTTGCATAGTTAACTACCTGATCAACAAGAGAAGATATGTTTGTAAGGTATCATTATTTCAGAATCCACAATGTGTGAATTCAACTTTTAGAGAAAACTTCTCTGAAAATTTCCTTTCTTCATTTGACTTCCAGGAAGCGCAGAAGTAACAAGAAATATCTTGAAAGGCTAGTAACGAAAAAAATGTTAAAAATTTGCTATATTTAGGTCTAATTCACCAAAATCCACTAAGTTTCTTTTAACAAATTTCTTTTAACAAATTTGTTGAATTTCAATGACTAGCTTTATTTACAGAACTATCTTCTCTTTCAACCTGTAGATACTCCAGCTGAATTTATATTCATCTTTGAAAAAAGTTGGTCATCTGTACTCGCTTATAATCAAACTTTAATAAACTATGAACCTTGGATCTTTTATCTTAATGTAGTCTAATCAAGCTCAAGCTCAACTCATGTACTGAAAAAAGCTGAACTTGAGGCAAGACCTTTATTAAGCAGTTATTTATTAGTTTTTCATTCTCATCCTCATATCTACGAATGCATCAGTAATGATGACTGCGGTCTATCATTTTCAGGTCAACAGCAAAGCAACGCTCATGTTCTCGGTTTTGGTCAATGATGAAGACCATGAAAATGTTGTTTGGCCAGATTTGCCATATTTGACTGATGAACGTGGAAGTAAGTGAAGGCAAGATCAATATCATTTATTATATAAATAAGTTTTCTTGTGCCCGGGAAGTTTCATCCACCAGATTAAATTACATGTGCATTGCAGATATATACTTTCAAATGAAGAATGGTGAAGATATTTTGCAATCCCTAACTTCAGAAGATAACGTTGTGGTATGGCCATATTTATAACCTTCTATATAATGCCCAAGCATTTACCCCTGTTAATATGCATGCCTGTTGGCCTTCTCCGTTAGAGTTTGTAGAATCTACTAATTTGGGTGTGTGTATATGCATTCTTCATATCTTTTCCTGTCAATGAATGGGAACATTCAGATGTGCTATTTGGCTGTTTGGCTTCAACAATGATTTTATATTGTCACTATTTTTCTTGTGGTGTTTCAATGTACTTTTGAGGTATAGAACATCAAGCATTGTCCATCATATGTTTTCTGCAGAGCATTCAGCTTTCTGTTTCTTAAGTTATTTAGAACATTTATACTTCTGTTGTCATCAGACATCAATAATTCTCATGTAAGTTTTCCATATTTGTCTTTTGTAGATTTGGGAAATTGGATCCATAATTCATCTTCAATCATCTTTTTCTTTCTGATCTCATGTTTCCAGTTGTGCTTTGCAAAGCTTGAATCTCTTCCTATGTAATGACATTTGGTTATGGCTTGTCTGTTCTGTACCTTGTAGCAAGTCATTGTTGGTGTGGATACCATGGAAATGATGTCTGAGATGGACCTATCAAGTCCTTCAGAAATTAACTTTGGGATTGAAGAAATTGGTGATGAAGATAGTTACGATGTTGATGACAATGATGAAGGGGATGAGGATGAAGATGAAGATGAAGATAGCAGTGATGATTATGATTCGGTACAAAATTCATTTGTTTTGTTTTCAATATAATTCTGAGGACTGGATTCATTTCTCTAAGTGTAAACATTATAGCTGGAAACATCATGCATTATGTTCTGTGATCATGTTTGCAGGAATGGGTATCTGTTCTTTCAGACGAGGATGAGCAGGATGATGCTGATGAAACACTTGCAGACTGGGCAAAGTTGGAGACTATGCGTTCTTCACATCCAATGCATTTTGCCGAAACGTTGGCTGAGGTAAATATTAGTGGTGGGATGCTTCATATGGAGTTTAGTGACACCTTTAAGATGACAAAATAAAGCGAGTGTGATGTGGCTTCTAGGCAATTGGTTGTAGCATCTTTCCCATTCCAAGTATACCTAGGTTTGTTGGTACCAATTAACTTTTGTATCTTTTATGATTAGATTGCTTCGGATGATCCGATTGATTGGATGGAACAGCCTCCAGCTTGTCTAGCTATCCAAGGCCTTATAAGACCTGCCTTTATTGAAGAACATTCTATAATACAGAAGCATCTATCTGCCAATCAGTCCAATAATACTGACACAAGCAAACCCATCGAAAGTAAAGGAGAACACTTTGACATGATTAATGGTGATGTGCATAATTTAGGACCACTTAAAGATGATGCAGCACAGATGGAGAAGAATGAGAATAGTGATATTCCCATTAATGAGACTACATTTTACAAACTGGAGATGATCAAGATTCAGCTGTTTTCAGCAGCACATGGAGTTCCGGTATGTTTATCAACTTGGATACAATGCACCTTACACTTCATATTCAGTGATACTGGTGCTTTACTTAGAAATTAGAATTTTGCTTTTCTTCAAGTTAGTAAATTTTTGTTTAAGCACTAATGGACAAACAACATATCTCATGTGAAAGCGCTAACTGCTTATAGTTCTGATGCAAGCACTAATGGGTAAATTTAGTTTTGCTGAAAAAAGAACACTTCTTATAATTCTGGCGGCAGACTCTCCTTGAAGTAGAAGACTACATGAAAGCTCAACCTGATGCTATTGCACACTCAGCTTCCAAAATCATATCTCGTGTGAAAGCTGCTGGAGAAAAGACTGAACAAGCCCTCAAGTCTCTATGTTGGAGATGTAAGGCTATTCAAGTGGAGGTATTGCATAAATTGTTGGAAAAGTTTCTCAATAAAGTTCTTTCTTGCCATAGTTGGTTTTTATATACATTTTAAGTGTAGTTGGGTAAGTCATAATACTTGCAGTTGTCTTGTTACATTGAACCAAAAATTTAAATTGATGTAATCCAAAATACGATTAAAACTACTAAATATAATGTGGCATCAGTCATTCTGTTAACATGTACAGGGGCAGTTTTTCAAAGGAAAACTTTGCCAATTATTAATAGTACACTTTATACCACATGAAATATAGCAATGCATTGGATGATGATAAATCATATAAGAAAATTGATAACCTTCCTTATCTTCCGTTCCATTTTATTGAGATAATTTATGTGCACAAGCATATGTATACTCATTTGTATGTTTTTGATATTGATGATCACATTTGAATGCAATTTATTGCAGGAGGCACAACTTATCTGTGTAGACTCGCTTGGGTTTGATGTAAGGGTTTGTTCGGGCACTCAAGTCCAAACGCTGAGATTTGCATTTAAGAAAAGGGTACATCATTTGGTTTTCGTAACAATAAATATTAATTTCCTTATATTTCATGACTTGTGATATTAGTCATGCTTCATGCCAAGCACTGTCCCTCTAAACACAAGCAATGTTAAGCTAGGCAATCTTTTAAGGATTACTTGTCAGACTAATGATCTAGTGCACAAGACTCTCACCTAATGGGATCTGGAGAGGATAGATGTATGCAGTCTTACCTCTACAAGCAGAGAGGCTATTTTCAGGATTTGAATCCATGATGTCCAAGTCACGAAGCAACAATCTTACTGTTGCTCAAAGACTCAATCTCATTAAGTTCATAAAATTTTTTTCGAAATGGCTGCATTGCATTATTTGGCCTTCTTTTTTTAATAGTTTATAACCACCACTATGATATGCCTGACCACCTTTCGAAGATAACTTCCGTTCGTGGTAGAGTGCATGTAGAATTGATAAGATGATCCAGGACAAATGTGCCTTCTGTGGTACACTAAGGGTTTGGACGGTCTAATTACAAAACCCGTTGAAAGTTTCACTCCTAGAGTGGGTTGTGACATGTCCAAAACTAGGATTAGGGCCGTAGGTACCATGTGTTATTGTGATTGTAAAGCAGTCCCATGAATTTTACTGCTAATTGCCCTTTGTTAAGGAATATAGTACGTTATTAAGTAATTTGGAAACTGTTATGGTTTAAGTGATTAGTTAGTTGTATTGCACCCTTGAGTAAATGGGAATTGCGCTTTATGTAGTCACATTGTTAGTTTAAGTAGATATTAGGGGTATAGGATCTGATTATGTATTAAACCCTTTTTACTTTTTCCCCAAAAATCTCTTGTTTTAGCCCTTCACAGTTATTAAATTCTATTTGCAGGCTACTTCGGAGTACAGTGCTGAGAGACAACTCAATGATATACTGTTTCCAGGAATTCACCAAAAGCCACAAAAAATGACGCACACACATCAAAATGAATGCTAAAACCTTCTCAAATGTCGTATTCCTTTTGAATTTTGTATGGCTTGTTGTATGCCATTGGCCAATGATTGTGCATAGAGGTGAAAGAAAAGAAAAAAGAAGGCATTCAGGTTGTGTAATTTTTGTTGCATTTGACCATAATTGAAAGTAATTGCTTTCTTCAGTTGCTTCTTTGCTGATCTATGCTTTTTTGCTCACCTTTATTTGTAATCAGTCTAATGTCAGCAAATGCAAGTAAATAGATGCATTAGACGTGCGCAGATGATACTTGTCGATCCTGAATTGGCACTAAAAGCAAGCCTTTTTTAACTAAACCCTCACGGGAAATATCATTAGTTCATTACAGAGTTGATTCGTTTTCCATTTCATAAAGGGTTCGTTACTGTAATAAGCCAACTCTGTCTGTCATATGCAAATTTTTACAACCCCAGACTCGTTACAATTTTTTTCATAAATTATCTAGAAAACAGTGATCATCTAATTAGACAAACTAATTAGTTGCGCTGCACTTTGATGTTTATATATAATCATGCCAAGACTTGCAGTTCATAAATCAAATGCAAAATCAAAACAAAAATACTGACATAAGATACAGAGACTTGATTTTGAGACTTAAACGTATCCAAATTTAAAAGCAATTATCAGTCACAGATATTGTCAAACTTTTACTCCCCTGATCCAGACTAAAAGCTGTATAAGTACATAAATCGCTTGTAGAAGTAACTCCATAACCTTATAAACACGAACTGTATAAATCTTATTGAACTATTTGCCATAAACTACACTCAAGATTTTTACCTAGCCCCTTATATAAGTCTCATACACCAACTGTGCTGCGAGCATATCTACAACAGCAGAACCGACAGACTTAAACACAGTTATTTGCTCCGAACTGCTTCTACCAACTTTGTCTCCTCTAATAAGTTCCAACAAATTCCCTCCAATCTCATGTTTCTTGAGCACTCCTCTCTCAAAAGCACCCACCAGCTCCCCAGCTTCTACAAGTGCAGCCTCATTGTCCACAAACACAGTTCCCCTTCTTATGGCCTCATCATCACACTCCTTCATTGAATGCTTGAAGGAACCCACCAAATCCAAATGAGCCCCAACCTTCAACCTCTTTCCCTTCACAAGGGGTGCCTCAGAATTAGTGGCACAGCTCACAATGTCTCCAAACCCAACAACCTCATCCAAATTCCCACTACCCTCAAAACTCAGCCCTTCAAATTCATCACTCTCTCTCAATTTCTGTGCCAAAGTTCTTGCCTTTTCCACTGTCCTATTCCAAATTATGACTTTTCTCAAACTTGGTCTAGCTGAAAGATGGGCCCTTATTAAGTGTGGTGCCATGGCACCAGCACCAACCATAACAAGTACCTCACTGTTATCTCTAGCCAAATACTTTGAAGCCAAGCCAGAGACACATGAGGTTCTATAAAGGGTGAGTTCAGTGGAGTCCATGGAAACAAGAGTTTGGCCATTGGTAGAACTGAAGAGCACATAGCTTCCCTGCACACCTGGCAAGTTGAGTGAAGAGTTTTGAGGGAAATGGGTGACAACCTTGACACCAATGTAAGGGAAAGAAGGGGAAGAGGACCAAGAGGGCATTAAGAGGAGGGAGGAAGAAGGGGATACAGAATAGTGGTGGCGGATTGGGGTTTGGAGAAAGGTTGAGACTTCGGGGAGATTTGATTGGAAGTGATTGATGAGAGTTTGGTGGGTGAGGATGGAGCATAAGGTCTCAGTGGATATGAAAACTGGAGAAGAAGACACGGTGGCGGCGGTGGTGGTGGTTTTGTCTTTGTTGGGTGGGTTGGGAGTGGAAGCCATTGGTGAGAGGTTGTGCTGAGTTTTGTGAGGTTAGGGGAAGACACAGGTGTTGTTTGTTTGAGGCTTATGGCCGAGGACAAAGATCAATGTTCTATTGGCATGAGTTACCTCTTCTTTTTTTTATTTATTTTTTTGTGGAATTTTGCACGGTCAAACTCAAAGAATGGAAATTGAGAAAAATAATAATAATCTTTCAAGAAAAGACGGATTCTCTGCTGCCCTGCCAAGAACGTATCTTTGGTCTCCATTTTCGTCTGTTTCCAATAGAAAGTGAGTGAGTTCGTTGAGTGCCGGTGCACGGCAAAATGATTGCATGGGTTAATTAAAACCAACATGTACGGAGAAGACCTTGCAAGTATGGAGAAATAGTTTTTCTTTTTTCTTTTTAAAATTCATATTATCATTTTAACAATTGTTCATAAATTAGATATTTTATGGTAACAATATAATAAATATTTTTTTTTGATTGTTAACAAATTTGCTATTTTTTTTAGAATATTTATTATCACTTTTTTTATTTATTATTTATAATTTCTTTAATAATTAAATAATTGAGTGTCATTATGAGTAGACATTAGTTTTCTCTTTAAAAAAGTCATTCAATCACAAATTTAAACAAAACAAATATATTGTAATTATTTTATCTTGCAACATAAATATTACTATATTCTGATTAACAATCTCACACTTAAGTGTTTAGAGTTTTTTAATATATGATTAAAGTTGTCTTAAAGTGATGATTTTTCACATATTGTCACAATTAAAGGTTGTTTAAAAATTATTTATTTTTAATTTTTATTTTAATTTATCTTAAATTTAAAATGAAACTTATATCTTATTAATGATCAAATATTTGGGGCATGCTTGACTCTTTGAATGAGCTAATAAAACTTTCTCAAATTTGTATCACTAAATAAAATAAAAATAAAAAATAAAACCAAAATTTTCTAAATAATACCTCAAGGCAATGATTAAAGAATCAAGAAAAGAAAAATTTTGATTGAAAAAGTAAGATTTTTTAATATATTAAAAACTTCAAAAGTTTTTCACTCTTAATTCCTTAAAATTTTTTACTTTTAACATACTTGTTAGAAAAAACCATAAAATTTTAGTGGTAATTAGAAAACCCATCAAATTTTAGTGGTAAAAACTTGCCACATAAGCTCCACCATATTATAATAAGCAAGGTTAAGAAAATCGGACCGATTAAGGTAGGGATTCAAAGATTCAGAGGTTCAACCAGTTCAACTGGGGGTTCGAATGGGATATATATATATATGTGTGTGTGTGTGTGTGTGTGTGTGTGTGTGTGTGTGTGATCAATTACAAGGTAAAAAATTATATCAAATTATTAACAATAATATAGCTAATGCAAAATAATATTTATTATGAGGTACTTTATCAAATATCTTAAATGTAAAATTCATTTATTTTAATTTTCACTTATATTTTTTTTGGAATGTATTCATGGACAATACAACAATTTTTTTTAATTTTTAATTTTTAAATTAATTTAAGAGTATATAACAAATAAGCATACTAAAAAGAATCAAGATTCTAAAAAAAATGATTTTTTGTTCTGACTGAGCTTCTTCTTCTTGTTTTATAAAAGAAACAATAGCATTTTTACCGAAATAAAAAAAAAAAGAACAAATTGGTGAACCGGTTTGATCGATTCTTGATCGATTTTGACCGCATCCGATTTTATGATGAAGACTAGACCTGCTAGGGGTTTGATTCCCAGTTGGACTGATCCGGTCCGGTTCTCTTAACTATGATAGTAAGGTCCAACCCAAAAATAAAAAATAGTATTGACTAGATTATATAATTTTATCAAAAAAAAAAAAGAAACAAATGTCATTTTGAGAATTAGGCATTGATAAAGAGAACAAGAAGATCCAAACAATAAGATTGCAAAAGCATTTTTAGCAAAGTATATTTGCTGGGAGTAAATTCTCCCACTCATATAAATCAATAAAGTAAACAAAATAAATGAATATAATATAATTAATATAGTTCAATTTTCAGTCCCTACATTCACAATTTTACTAATCAATTCACTAGATTCAGTCAAAAAATATAATCACCAATCTTAAATTTTTTTTTCAAATCCAAAACTCAATACACTTAACTTTACAAAATAATATGTTTTCACTCAATAAGATTTTGCAGTGCAATAATTAGAAATATGTATGAAAATATGCTTCTGAGTTTATGAACACTTATATTAAGATCAATACCCAAATGTACTTTTTAACTAAAAATACATTATTTAAAGAGAAAAATGCAATGATAAACCTTCTATTTTATAAATAGATCTTTGATGTAAAAATTAATTGGATTATTATAGTTATTTCAAAAAAAAAAGTTTACTTGACAAAATTAGTTCAATAATCTTTGTTTCAAATTTAAAATAAGGCTATAATTTACTTTTGTATCATTAATAATGATAGAATTGAAAGCCAAAATTTCATAAGAAAATTAACATTAATAATGATAAAACTAATATTTAAAAAATAATTATTCCATCTATTTAGTATTTTACAAAAATGAATAAATTAAACAAAAGTGTAGCTCAAAAATAAAATAATATAAAATTTATACCATTTAGAGGAAGTGACTATTATCCAAAGTTCTAAAAATCAGACTAGATATCAAATTAGATAAGCTAATGGTTCGGAGGTTTAATGGTTCAATCGATTTAACCGTATCCAACTGAAAAAATATATATATATATATATATATATATATATATATATATATATATATATATATATATATATATATAGGGATCTCTCCTCATATAAGGAGATAATCAACTTATACTGATATCAACATATCCTTCTTTTATATATATATATATATATATATATATGAGATTAAATTTAATTATATGTTATAAAATAAATAAAAAGAAAAATATCTCGCCAGCTGCATGTTAAAAAATCTCCCAATCTTTTCATACCTTGCAAACGAAACTGAAACATCAAATAATAATTAAAAAAATAATAATAATAAAAAATGAACTGACCCAGCGGTCATGTAGGAGCAAAAAACTCAGAAATTAATGGCCCACTAAAAGATAAATTCTACCTACACATGTTACTCTTCTGTTACTCCACGATACAAGGACACCAAATGGATAAAATAGTAAAGATACCGAGACAGCATCAAAAAGAAAATGTTTGTGGGTTTACTTGTGTAGCAGTCAATTAGCAACTCACTTTTAAAATCTATTTCTTCATTTGTAATTTATATTTTATATTTTATATTTAATTATCATTTTTTTTCACTATTATCCTTTTATTGGAGATAATTTTATTCTAATATTTGAGATTTTATAGAAGATATAATTTTTTTAATAACAGTTAGAAAAAAAACTTAGATCAAGTTTATTACATCTATTCTATCCAATTCGAGACTATTAGTTAAAGGGTGAGAGCAACTATCACTTTAATTGATCATATATTTGTATTTAATTATCATTTAAATTGACCTTTAAAATTATGGAACTTGTATTAATATTTTTACATTTTATTTTAATTCTTAAAAATTAATTGATATAAATTATATAAATTCAGAGATTGAATTATATAATAAATAAATTTTTAAATTAAATTAAAAGTAAAATATACTTTTGACGACTAAGTTATTAATTTATCCACTTTTTTTTACCTCTTATTCATATTGAAAAAAAAAAAATTCACTTTTTATGAGCGTTCGAAATACTGGAAAGATCTTTTTTTTTTCATTGGCTTAATTTTTTTTTATGGGTTAAGTGAAAAATTAAATAACGAGTTTAACATTCTTTGACCAAAAACTTTAAAGAATTAAATCTATGAATTTATTCATTTATATAATTTTTATTTTGTTCATTTTTTTGTGTGAGATTTTTTTTTTTTTTTTTAAATGTTACTCACACTTGGAATACTAACAGATCATGAGCAATATTAGGAGGACGTCTTCGGTGGTAACATTGGGGTTACACTCACGACAAAAAATGAATGTAAATGTTATATAAAAACAAAAAATTAAAATCAAGACTCACAAAAGAAATAAATAAATTCAAGGGAGACGGAATTGATTCTGTATCAGGGAGTAGCTTTTCTGTTTTCTTTTTTTCCCCTTTTAAGCATATTAGAATGGTGTCGTGAGTAAAGTTATATATGTTCTTTCTCTCTGCTAAGTATCCGATGAATGTTAGAAATAGAAAAGAAATAAAGTAAAGAATGTAACCAAAGCACTTTATTTTCCAACTCTTTAATGTCCTTTTGTACTGTGCTGAAGCTCGTTTTATAGCTTTTTAACTTATAATTACAGTCATTCATCTTATTAGTGGGGTACATGAATTTATGAACTGGTAGTTCTCATATTCATAATGAATTGGTGATGCTATTGCTATGTGATATTTGCAGATTATCACAATAATTACATTCTTATTGATCAGTTCAAAGTAACCATAATAGCATTTTTTTTTTTTTGCTAGTAAATTATCTATATGTTCTCTTTCTCACTTGTTGTTAAATGATATGCGCAGCTTTCAGCAGACAAGAACAAATGGACGAAAAAGAAAAATAAGAAGCATTAAAACATTAGTACATGCAGCTCAAAAGGTTTTAGTCAAAAACATTCTCTTCGTTGCCATCTCATACTTCTGAAGATCGTAAGACCTATCAGTGACTGCTACGGATATATATGACCTATAATTTTCCCTCTGAGTGTAGGCCTTGGTCTATATATATGACCATTTTTCCAAATAAAATGCATTATATGTTTCTTACTCCAGAATATGCCTTTTTTTTTGTATTTTTTTTTTTTATTAAATTTTTTCATAGTTAAGCGGCGTAGTCTGAAAGCCTTGCCCTTGCATTAGGCTACCTGTACTCGATCAGTCCAAACGCGCTGGGCTAGTGTTTCCCATATATTTATTTCATATGTATGCTCAAATAACCTTTATTTATGTGGCAAAATCCTGAATGATTTGGTGCTTTTCGAAACATGGTAAGAATAAAGATATAAGCAAGTGCCTTGGACGCGACACTAGTATACAACAAACGCACAGAAGTTCTACAATATGATATGACAGAGTAAATCTACATTAAATTTTAGAGAAGAAACAAAATCATGGTGGATATGCATACATAACGCTAGAAATGGAGCAAAGTTGAAAAAAAAAAAAAAAAAAAAAGACAGTGAAATGGGGCTTTAAGTTACTTGTTACGTTGTACTAAATGCCAACTAAGGCATCATCAATCTTGGAAGAAATGGTCCAAGTGGTGCCGGAAAGGCTCCACTGATCAGAAACGATGCCTGCTGCTGCAGATGAAATGCCACCACCAACCCCACACTTTGCTACAATCCTTACACTCTCTATCAACTCCTTGGTGCGAGCCTCTTGTGCCAAAATCTCTAGCAACTGTTCCGGGGTAATCACCAGCTTCACTTTCCAAAACCGGCTGCTACAACCACCTTTTGTGGTGCATCTATTACTACTACTACTACCACTGCTCCTGCTAGAGAATGGTTCCATGGAGGACCTCTTGAGCAACCCAATTCCCTGGTGGTAGTCCAAGGACATTCTATATGGGGCAGGGCACGTGATCATAGGAACACTGTGAGATCTTATGTGGCCTTGTCTCACAACATGGTCACTTGGGACATCATTGTTATTGTTGTTGTTGTCGAGTGGCAGCAAGTAATAGGATTGGCCTGCCTCCAACTCGTCATATTGGCTAAGTGGCTTCCAGAAGAGATCATGGCTTCTGAATATGCCATGCCCAGGGAACTCATTGGTGATGAAGCTCACTGTCACAGGTGCACTGAATTCCATTATGCCGCCGTTTGATGTTATTACTTTGATCACTGCATCAGGGTCTGTCGTGGCCCCAAAGAAGCAGTTTCCCATGCTGTGACTTCAAACCTATGTGATAAAAGAAGTATTGGTGATCTTCTTTGTCTCGATATATGGTGGATTGGTGGCTAGTGCCTAGTATGATTGGGTGGGAATTGTGGAGCGGGAAACTTGTGGAGAAGAAAAGAAGAAAAAAATGTTGGTGCGGTCGGTGAGATTCTTCTTGTGAGCTTTGGCAAAAGGTAGGCAAGAAGAAAACTAAAGGAAAATAAAGGGTAATCTATGCTCCCACCATTATGCACTTTGGGATAGGATGGAACAAACAAAAACATAAAAAAACGTTGGTAAAAGTTTCTGGATATATTCATGGTATACAAATTTCATATAATGCAATATATTCATAATAGCGTGTTTGGTTCTACTTTTGTAGAATTGATTTTAGAGAGAATTGATTCTGTAGAATTGATTTGAATAGAATTAATTTTGAGGTAAAGTGATTTATGTTTGATAGTTCCTCTAAAAGTAATTCTGATAAAAAGAAAAAAATTCTCACTTCTTCTAGAATCAATTCTAGAGATCAGAATTGATTCTAAGAATAGATAACCAAATATGATCAAAAACCCTCAAAATTGATTCTGAAGGTCTAGAATTGGTTTGGGCTCCCAAACATGCTATTAAGAAACTTCATGGTGATCGGTGAGAATCAAACATAGTAAAATAAATCAAATTAATTGACAGTCCTATTTATTCAGCTGATGTCTACCTAAACATTTTCTTGTGTTTAAAACCTTACATGTGGAACTAGCAGCATTATTATTACCATATGGTATTTTGGACATAAGAGATTCTTGCATGAACACAATTCCAACACTTCATATTTAGATACAGTGCCAATAAAAGTGAGTTTCATCAATTTTATTTAAGATACATTCACTTATTTATGGATTTTATCAACTTTGTTATCAATATACTTAAATATGAGTTATTAGGCTTATATCTATTTAAGGATTTTTCTTTAAACATTGGGTTGTTCTACAATGCACCCTACAAAATAGGATGCATCACACACTAGATGAATAACTTTGAGTGTATTGTGCTCAGGGTGCATCACACACTAAATGAATAACTTTAGGTGTATTGTGCTCCCCCATCCCCCGTTCTCTCCTCCCTCCCCCATTTTCCCTTTCTTTCTCACCAGCCAAGCACTCTGCCACCCATCACCGTGCTATCCAACTCCATTAGCTCCAACCTTCGTGCCGCCCTCCACTATGTCTGCTCCGGTCTCTGCATCACACCGCCACGTTGGTTCTCAGCTGCCGCATCGCGTACTCACTGACACAGAAAAGGGAAGCCATCCTCCTCTAGCCATGTCTAGCTCTTTGTTCCAGTTGCTTCTGCTTCCATCGGGAAAGGTAGATCTGGCATAGGAGTGGGCGTTCCTGCATCTGGGCCGCCGCCAAATGCGAGCATGGCCAAGTTGTCAAGCTTCACCTTCTCGTCGTTGCACTCTCCAGCAACATCCCCATCAAAATCTCCAGCAACCTCACCCACATTCGCACCCTCAACCTCTGCTTCAAATGCCCTCAGATCTCACCTCCTACATCAATCTCAGCAACCTCTACTTGTGCACAACCTCTTGATCGGACTCAGAACTCTCTTCTTCGAAACCAACCAATTCAACGTCTCTAACAACTTGCTCAACGACTCTATCCTACTGACAAATCGGTTGTTGTTGTAGATGTGGATGATGGGGCTCATGATAATGGAGGGGAAGCTGCCAAGGGAGGAATAACAGAGGGAGAGGAGGGAGATAAGGAGAGTTAATTAGCCACATTCATATATAGTTCCTTTTAATGATATTCTCATATTTATTTTGCCACATTCTATTTTTCACTTAGCCATATTTTTTGAATATGACAAAAAGCTAATACATGGTGCACCAGCAGGTACATCATATACCATACTTTATGAGGTGCATTTAAGATGGAACCTTGAACATTAGACATAGTGACTTTTGGTGCTTGCATACAGTTGCACTGCAGTCCCAATATCCAGCTATGTACATGCAAGAAAGGGAATACACATCCCCCAAATTTCTACATGGTTTAATCAGTGGAAGTAAAAACAGACAAATGGGCCATCCTTTGTTGTTTTCACATGTCTTTTATTCAACAAAAAGGAGGAAAAATGTTGTCATAAATCAGTTTAGGCCCCACTAGACTCAACCCGAGAGAAAGAAAGTAAAAGCGCTACTATGTATCACTTGGTCCACTTTATTGGCCTTTTTCTTTTTCTTTTGCTTTTTGGACATTTGTCCTTCGATGATCAGGGCGTCAAGACAGATGCAATTATAAATCCATTAAGTTGCCTAGATTATAGAACAAATTACTGACTCCAACAAAATGTCACTCACAATTTTTTTCTTTTTAAGAGTAATTTGGTTTTTCCCCCTTATTTTGGTCAAATAGTGCTTTGGATCACGCTGAATTTCAAGCTTATATCACGCATCCTTTGCAGTTCAATTCAAGTTGCAGTGGGGCTTGGGCAAATCTTTTGCTTCGCATGTCAAAATCTTATTTCACTTGGAAAAAGTAGGGCAGAATCGACTTGAAAGTTGAAAATCATAATCACTCCATGTGGGAACGAAATCCGTAGATAACCATTGGTGATTGAGAAATATATAAATGAAATTTCCATTGGATGAGTATCTAACAGTAACTTTAAACAGGAATGACTTATGTTCATAACCTTTGTGTTACAGCCACAATATATATGTTAAGTTAAATCAGGCTTCAGAAATAAATGTTAAGTTACATGCCAAATTGAACTAGGCAGTAAAAATATTATTACTCAATACTATAAGAACTGTCGTTTTCATCAATTCATTTTTCTAATTAGCCTCTAATTTTAGGGTCCATTTGGATAAATGGCTTATTTAAGCATCTATATAAAAGTAATTTTTAAAAAATAATTTATAAATAAGTTATTTTATATTTAAATACATAGTAATAAAAATATTTGTTTAGAGTATTTTAAAAAGTACTTTTTGATAAGTTAGATATTTTAATTTTTTAAAAAATATTAAAAATAAATTTTTAAAAAATAATTAGTTGCTTAAAAAAATAGGACAAAAAATAAAAAATGTGACTTTTAATTTTCAAAATGTTGAAAAAAATCATAATTGATGTTATCACCCTTCTTGTTTGTATCAAAGGTTTCCTCGCTGTGTCCAACATGTTGAGAATTAGTCCACGTTTAAGCATTGGAGATTCACTTGATATCATTGTCTTATTGTCGCTTTCTTATTCTCTTGTCTTCACTATGGTATTTCCGCCACAATCACAATATAGAACTCAGGACGGATACCTTTGTTCTTAATCTTTCACTTTCTATTCATTACTTGGAAGCCATCAATGAAACAAAAGCATTCTTTAATTAAATAAAGAAAAAATTATACTGAGTTCACAATTTTTTTATTATATTTGGTGCAACTCCACAGGAGCATTCCTTTATCTTATTACATCTCGAAACTGAGATGCTATTGCTTTCTTAAAATCCAACATATTCAGCCTTTTCTGAAGGATATTGGACAATTAGCTAGGCCGAATGTTATTTGTATCCATATCATATCTTCTTTCTCATTGTCTTTATGTCCTACGAAGGAATCAGTGCAGTTATGATCATTCTCTTGAAAAATGCCAAGTCCATGACTCCCCCATTCAATGTAACCTCTTCTGCATCTATTCTCCCTATCTTGTGAACTTCATCCAACCATGATCACGTTGAAAGAGCATGATCATACCCCATGGAGTGACCTCAAATTCTGGGTGTTCATTATTTCATGTGTGGTGCTTGTGCTACTGGCAGGTATCACATCAGGCCTGGCTCTAGGACTACTGTCCTTCAGCCAAGTTGATCTTGAGGTCCTCATTAAGGCAGGCCGTCCTAAAGACAAAAAGAATGCAGGTTTTTCATCTAAATGCCACAGCATTTTGCTTTCTTCATTGTTTTTCTTTTTCTCTTTCCTGTATCATTCTAAAGCTCTAGAGTCATTTCATTAATATGTTGCTTTATGTGCAGAAAGGATTCTGCCAATTGTAAAGAATGGACATTTTGTACTGTGTACCCTCCTTTTAGGTAAATCACTCGCTATGGAGGTACGGTATATACATAGCACATAAGATGCTAGTTAATATTGTAAAAGAATTTAAAAAAAAAAAAAGAAATTTAAGTCATTATGCTAAGGCCTGGAAATGATTTTTCCTTCATATCGCTAACATGTGCTGATGCAAACTCCTCACTACTTATACAAAGGAGCCTGAATATTCAATTGGACAAACCAATGAATTCAGAAGTCTATAATTATTAAATGAAGATTCATAAATGGTTTTTATTCACATCATTGTCGATTAAATATAAGTATTATGAATGTTTTGATTTAAGGCACTGCCGATTTTCATGGATTCAATCATGCCGGCTTGGCTCACTATTCCTATATCAGCTCCCCTGGTGACAATATTTGCAGAGGTAAGTTCTTTTTTTTATTTTCGGGACAAACACAAATACAATAATGGAATATGGAATATTATTTTTATTAACCTAAGGTTTATTATCTTAGATTGTGCCTCAAGCTGTATATTCTCGATATGGACTAACATTAGGAGCAATAATGGCACCCTTTGTTCAACTGCTTCTACTGATCTTCTTCCCCATATCATATCCAGCTAGTAAGGTAAATTATATGTTGTGTGTTTGTGTAAGTCTATTACGAAGCTCATTTTTACATACACAAATTGCTAGAAGACTTGAATATTTAGAAATAAACACATGCAGGGTAAATTTGGCTCTATTACCTAAGACACTTTTTGAGAATATTTAACTTCTGGTTCCTCTAAATACCTTCCTATTGTAGCAGATCCTGGATTGGGCTCTTGGGAAAGAGCATTCAGTTCTCTTGAGAAGATCTGAGCTAAAGACATTCGTGGACTTGCATGCAAATAAGGTTTTCCTCATATATATTCTCTCCGGACTAAATTTAG
This sequence comes from Pterocarpus santalinus, assembly GCA_031439595.1. NCBI lineage: Eukaryota > Viridiplantae > Streptophyta > Magnoliopsida > Fabales > Fabaceae > Pterocarpus > Pterocarpus santalinus. The sequence goes on from CM062526.1 coordinate 54,230,270, forward strand.
CATAAGTGCAAAGCAGGAAAATAAATATTCATATGCAGGCAGGAAAAGGTGGAGAGCTGTCTCATCATGAAACTTCTATAATCACAGGTGCCATGGATCTGACTGAGAAGACAGCTAAAGATGCAATGACACCAATATCTGAAGCTTTTTCTCTCGATATTAATGCCAAACTCGACATGTAATGTGTCAAAACTCAAATTTTGAAGTGATATATGCAAATTCCCCGCAATTTATCATTTATAAATAATTAAATACAGTTCACCTTTGTCATCAGGAATACAATGACACTGATAATGAGCAAAGGTCACAGTCGAATACCTCTTTACTCTGGAAACCCAAGTGATATCATTGGCCTCATGTTGGTAAGCAACTGAAGAAAATGTTGTAGTGATTTAGCTTCTATTTCTTAACATTGCTTATTAATATTCTGTTCTCATCTAGTATTAATTACACAGGTTAAGAATTTAATCTTCTGCCGCCCAGAAGATGAAACCCCAATCAAGAATTTGATTATCAGGAAAATTCCAAGGTATGAGAACTATTGTATCCGGCATTTTTTTAGCCAGAAGCCATCTGAGCTTCAGAATTATGATTAGCTATCATATAATAAAATGCTGGTGATTTTCATACATGTTCTTGTCATTACTATACTAGCCACATGATATTGTGCTTTTACTTAGCACAGCTTAATTCTGGCTACATCTGTAACAGGGTTTATGAAAATTGGCCACTATATGAGATCCTGAACCAATTCCAGAAGGGTCATAGCCATATGGCCGTTGTCTTGAAGTGTGACGAGGACACAGAAAACACTGCAGCTTATGCTGCGGGTACGCCTACCTTTTTCAACACAATTACTAATAAAATGTCAGACCCAGCACAAAATACTAAAGGTAAAATCTTAAGGAATTTAGCCATGGTATCATATCAAAACAAACCACATAAAAAGTTTCTAGCATGAGAACAAGTCATTTATGCTTCTCTATCTGGGTTCTGCAGAATCTGGTTCTTCATTTGATCTGGAAAAGAGTCACAGAATTTCTATTTATGAGTCTAGTGGCACGGAATTTAATAGTCCAACATTTAAGAAAGTCATGGAACTAGACAATGAACAACATCAACAATCCAGAAAGTGGGAGCAAGAAACTAGTTATATGTCCCAAGAAGAAATAGAATCTCTTCCAACCGTTTTGGATGAGGAAGTGATTGGAATCATCACAATGGAGGATGTTATGGAGGAACTGTTACAGGTAATGTGTTTATATAGTTGATGCAAATTTTTGGTTTGCTCTTAGTAGCTTATACTTTTGAGCTACTAGCTAATCAGCTTGGCACTTAGGTTCACCCAGCACATAGTCATCTTTTCTATTTACAAGCTGATTGCTTTCCTTGTGGTTTCTTTTGTCAAGGGGGACATTCTGGATGAAACTGATGAATATGTTCACGTTCAAAAGAAGTGAGTAAATCCACATTGAATTGCACTTGTTGCCATGTTTACATTTATTTTCCCACTAATGAAATGATAACAAATATCATGCTCCATTTTTTCTTATTCAGCATTAGGATTAACTTGCTGACTTCACGAAGATCATCCAGGAAAGGTTCTGAGTCTAGTCTCCATTGAAGAAGTTCAGGATAATAATATTATTAATTACCTTTGCTGCATAGTCTCGGACCCTTGGAGATATTAAGATTTTCATAAGCTCTATTATTTATACTTTTGCTTCAATGGCGAGATTTTGATTTTAAGATATCAATAACGGCAAAGCTCAGCATTTGTTATAAAATTACAATAGACACTCAAGGCTTCAAGCATTAGACAAACAAATATATATCAATTTTGCTCCTTCAAAATATATGTCATCAATTTAATCCTCCATTTACACATATGTCAAATTGGTGCTTCAATGTCAGCTTATGCCATCAAATTAGGCTTTAAAGTGACATCAAATTACTCCTTAAAAAAAATTCATGTCATTTAATCTTAATTTTCAAGGATAAAACCTAGTCTCAAGAAACTTGTGCGAACAATCAGCAATTGATACAAATGCCATGTTGGGTGAACTACCAGTTTTGATTAATTTGAGTGGAATTGGGCTAGCTTTTTCTAGAAGGCCAGCCTAGGCTTCCTCGATAAGCGCAGTTTTGGGCTTAAATGTTCTTAGGCCCTTTTTTCAATGTTTTTAAAAACATTTCCTCTTTGCGGACGATCGACCAGGGAGGAAGGGAAGGGAAAAAAAAAAAATCGTTACCGATCAATGTTAATTGCTCCACCCATTTCATGACAGAAAAAAAGAAAAAGAAAAATCTACGTCTTTTTTTGTTGACGAGAGTCACCAACTTCAAAATTTTGTACAATCTTTGGCCCAAAACAAAAAAAGATTTTATATGATTTTAATGATAACTTTTGGTAATGAGACAATTGAGTCCTTAAATCTTGACTCTCAATCATGTGTATAGCAGCCAGCACCATACAAGGGAGAAATCAATAAATACAGTGATTGATTTCCAAGGATAAAAAACTGGAATTTCAATATCACCCTTGGTTGGAAAAATCATCTCTGGTATGTTCTGGTTGGTTACTACTTACTAGGCTCACTGTCCAAACTGAATCAAGGGTAAACTGGTCTATACATAAAACTTCACTTACAAATGAAATATCTTAAAACATCACGGAAGTCCAATCTTCTCCCACCAAAAAAGCGCAACAAATATCTCAGAGTACGAAGCCACGACCATTTTTAAATATGGATAAGATACGTATGTCGATTTGTGCTTTTTTGGTTGGGGAGGGGGTCGCGCCCATATGCGCCTGCTACTTTAAGGCCAACTTCTTTTGCCAGCGTACCCAGAGGACAGGCTCATTTTTCTGGGCTGCAAGAAGTATGGGGTGAGAGAACCAACCATATTAGATAGTGGTGCAGATGGGCTCATAAATATGGAGTGTGATCAAGCACGTTTCAACATACTCAAGGGGCTGTCCCACCAATTCACTAGTTTCAACTCAACTCAACCCACAAAATATAGGTTAAGTTGGGTTGAGATGGATTATGTAAAAATTTCTAATCTATAAGATGTGGATTAGATTGTCGATTTGAAAATTTTCATCCCATACAATTTAATCCTATCTAACCAAACTCACAAGTTAATTAAGTATTTAATAAATTATTATAATAAGAATCCAATGGATTGTTTGAATAATATTAAATATCTTAAAAAGATTAAGAGTGAAGTTAAAAATAATGTCAATCCATATGTTATATATGATGACACTAATTTTAATTATCTAATGTAATTTGTTATATTTCTAGGACTTATATATATTTCCTTTAAAACTACTAGGATTTAAATATGTTTTTTTGAAGCTTCTAACACTTATGAATTTTTTAAAAATTTATTCATATTCATATTATTATACTTATTAAAAATTTTGATATTATATATATTTATATTTATTACATCTAATTATATATTTTAACATGTTTTAATAAATAATTTTTTTAATTATATATCAAACCCATAAATTTAATCTAGCACACGCACAGCTCTACTCAAAGTGGCTCCTTTGCATTTTGCAGTGTCCACACCATACCCTTGAACCACTTGCTATTATTGTTATTAGCATTTTGTTAACATATACTTATAAAAATAATTTTAATAAATATTTAGTATTTTTATTTAAATAATTAATAATAAAAATTAATTTTTTTTCTTAATTTGATTCTTTTTACTTTATTCAGTTATTCTTTAATATTCTAACTGACTAAATTTATTGTACAATAATTTCGATATTTGCATCAATTTAATTGTTAGAGTAACAGTTCTTTCTCCATTAAATTAAAAGTGTATACATTTAGCATACACAAATTATATGAATTAAGCTAGTCACTAAATATTTATATAAGAATAAATCTACATTTTAGTCTTTGAAAGATTTTCATTTTAACACTTTAGTCTTTAAAAGATTAAATACATAATTTTAGTCTATGAAAGATTTTTATTTAATACATTAGTTCTTAAAAGATTAAATGCATACACTTTAGTCTTTGAAAAATTTTCTTGTAATATTTTAGTCCTTGAAAGATTAAATTTATACACTTTAGTCCCTAAATAATTTTTTAACACTTTAGTTCTTAAAAGGTTAAATACATATACTTTATATATTTTGATATTTTCTTCTTTTTACAATAAAATATAACCAGAAAAATAAATTATAATAGAATATAATTTTTATTAACTGTTTAATTTAAAATTTAAAAGTTAATAAAGTTATTTAAATATTGACTATTTTATTTGTAATTTTATTAAATTTTTGTTATATATAAATATAATTTATATTGAAAATAATTAATTATTTATTCATATATTTTTAATAATTATTTTTATTATTTTTATAATAAATATAAAAATGAGATAGAGAGAAAAAAAAGAGACAAAGGGATGGAGAAAAGTCTTTATATATCAAAGTTTAATCAAATTAATCTCACATTCCAAGATTTAATTGAGTTATACATCATATATATAATTAATTTTATTACATATAATTCAATTTATATTAGATTTTTTTATTAAAAATATTATATTTATCTATAGATTTTTATTTTATTATAAAAATCACATCAAACATATTAATGAAAACCTTGGAATGTGAGATTTAATTATATAATATTTTTTGATAACAAATATTTAATATAAATTTAATTGTATATAATAAAAGTAGTTATGTATATAATATATAACTCAATTAAACATTCGAATGTGCGAACTTTGATGTATAAAATTTAAATTAAATAATTATATTTTATTATAATTTAATTTTGTGGTTATACTTTATAGTAATAAATTAAAAAATATTAAAAAATTATTCAGGGATTAAAGTGCATGCTTTTAATTTTTTAAGAACTACTTCCTCCATTTTAGAATATTTGTCCAAAATCAAAAAATACATAGACTAAGAAAAAAAAAATTAACCTTGGTTTTGATACAAAATTGTATAAATGGATGAAATTACCGCTGTCTAAAAAAATATACTTCCATTAATATAATTAATACTATAATTATTCTCTTTACATATATGATAGTGGGTTGGTTTAATATATTCTTAACTCTAATTATGATGATAGTGAGTGATAATTAAATTAAGAACATAATTAAAAAAATTAATACTATCTTAATATTAGAAATAGATAAATATTTTAAAACTTTAAAATATCAAAATTGAACAAATATTCTAAAATAAAGGGGGCGAAGTATTAAAAGTGAAATCTTTGGAGGTGTGAATTTACTCTTTATATAAATTTTTGCGCCACGTACAGATTGTCATGTGTGATGCTAATAGTTTATCAAGCAAGTCAACCAAGCGTCGTTCGAGATCTGATTACTAGCTAAACATATTGATTAGTGCGAATCTTTTCAATATTGATGCATTAAAATAAAGCTTTAACGCAGACAGATCCCAACTAATCAGACCCTTGTCATCTAATTAATGGAAAAGGCTAAACAAGATCACAAGTTCAAAGGCATATGATATATGATGGAGACCAATAAACAATCTAAAAATATATTTTAAAAAAATAATAAATGTAATTCAAGTGGACCACAGTACATCCTGTCTTTCTTCATATTAGATTGCTTTAACATATGGCAAAACAATTATATATTCAGAGAGCAACCCTTCCTGCATGTGCACCTTCTTTTGTTTTGAATATTTGCTGATGAAGTTGCCGATGTAGACCATCAATATCATACAACTTGCACCTAATTTAACCATGGGTCATTTGAGGAAGCTGTTTTTTTTTTTTTTTTAATGCGATTTTGACCGTATGAAAAAACTTGCAAATCCACTTACCGCGATAATGTACAATTAATTTTTAAATTTGGTTTGAGATTTAAGATAACATCAAATTAAGGGAGTAAATCAGTGTCGTTTTTCATTTTAAAGAATGAAAGAAACTTGAAAATGGTTCAAGGAGTGAGATTAGGATACTAAGAGGGAGGAGGATATGCCATTAGACTCACTCCGTCACGGGGTTTGAACCTCGCGCAGTTTCACTCTCAGGGTTCGTGACACTAATCATGTGCGACAATGCATGTACTCAAAATCACTTTTCCATTTTTCTTGAATAAAAATGGAGTAAAGAACTGACGTTCTTTTTACATGATTATTGGGGGAAATATTTTCCATGGGATTCGAAATTTATCCACACTTTTTATTGTCTGTAATATTTTAGAATTTTTACGCGATGTTATATTTTTATATAAATTTACAAACAAAACTAATAATTCAATTAAATATATATATATATGATTGACTTCTAAAAATATTTATGGCCTTAAAATTTTTATTTGAACTAATTCGCATTTGAATGTCAAATTACTCTAATTACTTTTTTGGTATTTAATATTGAGTTTTTCCATCTCAAGAACTAAACTCACAAGAATACTTCGTGATTTTTAAAAAAGAAAAACGATTTGAGAAACTTTAATTGTTTACAAACTACTCCATTTTTAAGTTCTAAGATTTTGTTTTTTTGGGACAGGAAGTTCTAAGATCATATGAATGACGTCCATACCCTGGTGGAAAGTTCTAATTCAATTAAACAAAAATTACGATAATCTAATTTGAGTAGTTATTTTATTTACATTTAACGACTAAATTAGTACTCAATATAACTTTTTTATTTAATTTTATAGACCATTTAGCTTTTTTGCTAAAATATCTTGATAAGACACTTTCTATTTTAAATTGTTTTTTATATTAAGATGGTCCAAAGTCAATTATTTCATATTTCAATGGAATATGATTTTTGTACATATTTTAGTCCGACATATTGCGCAGATGCTCACTTAATAGATAATAAAAAATTGTTTTAATAAAAAGAAGCAAATAGACACACTTTTTTCAGTTCCTTTTCCGAATGGATGTATGTGTGTATCCAAAGGCTATTAAGTACAAATCACAACTCTCTACTTCAATGTATGTAACTGATCAATTTTATTAGTATTCTAGAGACTGAACCTCATTTATTGTTTGTTAAATGTCTACTAATCTTGTCACTCTCGTAATTATTATATGCTACTAACCTCATTTATTAATGCTTTGATAAAAAAATCTCTCAAGTTTTATCTTTAAGGAAGCAATGCAACCGAAATTCTGAATACATTATACGTTAAGACCAACAAAATCCAAAAAATTGCTTACCACAACACTAAACAGCAGATTAAGTGCTTCTCATTAACCATCACTTTCCAAACTAGACCACAAGAGAGGAAACAAAGGCCCAAAAAGAAAAAACAAATTGATAACAAAGTAGCCGAAAAGGAAAAAAGGATAATCGAAATGCACCATGGCTCTCCAACAACCATGTACCTTTTTTTTTCATTTTTTTTTTAATGAATTCCAAAATGTAATAAAACTTAGCAGATGACACAGGCATTAGGATTCTCTTCCAAACTTGTGTAATAATAATGTTGTTGTCTCATCTGATGATAGGCTTCAAACGTTTCACAGACCTTCACAATACCTGCCAAATTCTCTTTCTCATCATCCTTCTTTTCCTCTGCCTTCTTCTCATCTTTCTTAGGTTCGTTCTTCTTCTCCTCTTTGGCTGGTCCAATAGAGTGTATTTCAGTGACACACAGCTTCCTCAGCTTGCCTACTACAACTACAGGGTCCATGTCTCCAATTAAGGTCAATTTATGGTCATTCATGTCCACAGACACTGACTCAATCCCTGCAGAAATCACCCCAGAATCGTTCAATCTTGGTTACCTGTTGGCTTATAATGTAATATATGGTTTTTGTTTTTGATTTCTCCCTTCCTTTGCCCGTTTTCATAGGCATCAATTAAAAAGCAAAGAAATTACAAGAGAAAGCGACTAGACATTAATGAAGATTGAAATTTCATATACCTGGAATATTAGAGACTATCTTCATGGCCTTTTTCTTACATTTGTTGTCATGTAGTGCTTCCACCTTTAGTACTACTTTCTGTCACACGGCAAATCAGAGAGCTATTAGAACTCTAATCACTTCTAAGGATGAAAACGCCAAAACCAATATTCACCAGAACATCAAAAGGAAAAAGAGAAAAAACACTAGCTAATAACAATAACAAGCCCGGATTGAAATTTTGAAAAGAGATCTCAAAATTTGAATATCAAAGAATACTTGCACTATAATAATAATAATAATAATAATACTAGAATAGGATGATATTTGATGATGAGTCATGCATGGAAAATTAGAAAACACAGCAAAACTGATCGAGGAACTTAGAAGACGCATAGCTTGAATTCGTGTTATGAATCCACAAAAAGACAAAAATCAGAGAGAGGTCACAAATTCTCACGCTCATTTATCGGATGTTGGTGATGTTCGCTAAGGAAAGGCCAAAAGAAGGCAAAGGCAAAGCAAATTATGAGGAGCTACAGAGATGGCTTTTTTTGAATAGTGAAGTGGTGTAGTGACTAGTGAAGCTCAGCTGCAAGGTTTATTTATAGAAAAGAAAATACAGGGACTAGAGAGAGAGAGAGAGAGAGAGAGAGAGAGAGAGAGAGAGAGAGAGGGAATGGGATGGAGAGAGAGGAAGTCAACTCAAGTCAAGGAAACTTTATGGTTTATCATTATTACTTTTTTTAATAATATTAATTATACTTATTTCATCTAAAATATTATATCGATTTATCTATTATCCATTATTAAAAATAAAAAGTTTTTAGTTTTAATTTTTATTTTATCATCTTCAATAATAGATAGTAGATGAATTGATAATATATCTTAGATGTAACAAGTATAAATAATATTACCTTTTTTTTGTGTGATTATAATGATCACTTAAGCAACATAATACTCTGTTTAGTTAGATGCAACAGGATAAACTACTACATGTTTTTAACGAAAAAATATTATTAAAATTATATCTTAATTTTATAAGTTATTATTATTGATTTTGATTATATTTTTAATACATTAATTGAGATACTTTAATTACTATATTATATAAAATAATGGGAGGAATTGATTGATGCCATGTAAAATTTACAACGCTTACACTTTTAATCATTTTCTATAAAATATAACTTTTATCGATTTAATTGCTGTATCATAATTATTAATCATTTTGTTTATTTGTTTGAAATTTTTTTAAAAAATTAGATATCAATAAGAATACTACCAAATAATTCCTATTTATATATATTTTAAAAATATTTATTACCTTAATTTTAATGTATGTAAAAATGTATTAAATAATTTTATATTACTATAAAATATTATATACGTAATTTATAATATATGAATTTTTTATCCTTAGAATATCCCTTTATCTGTCAAGTGAAGATGAGAAACTAATATTTTAGAATACGATTAGGTAGTTAAATATGAATTCCTCTCAATAGTCTATTTTCATACACCTAAATCTCATAATTAAATATCGAATTATATGCCTAAGGGGTCCCAACTCCTTTCATTAGGACGAACACTTTATTGGCATAATATATGAATTTTCAATCTAATAATATGTTTCACAAAAAAATAAAAAAATATTATTTAATAGTATAAAAACTATATTTACAATTGATATATTTTTTATAAAATAGCCCAAACGCCTTTTCAATTTCTCTCTCTCTCTCTCTCTCTCTCTTTTTGGTTGGCATAAGAAAGCATTTGCAATAAGTATTTTATATTATTCCGACACACGATGTCGTTTAACTTTGCAGTCTTGTACACAAAGAAACATAAAATAGGAACAAAGAGCAAAATATTATTTTAATTGAAGTCGGAATTTTCGACTTCACCTGTTCTGAAATCGAAAATTCCGATTTTCCTAAATCCCATATCCACGTAAATTCTTCCTAAATTTCATATTTTTGTATATTTTTTATCCAAATACCATATAAAAAAAAAAACACCCAAAAATCTTTTCATGTTTTTTAAGATAATGTTATTTATAGACAACATTTTAGATTTTTTTTCTCTAGTCACTGTCGTTGATTTTTGTTGTCCTTCTTTCCTTTTCTTTTCTTTTTGATCACCAATGGAAGCACAACATCATGATACACTAATTGACGCATCTTTTGTCCCTTGATAACAACAGGGGACTTTCTAGCAGCTTCAGTGTTTTTCTTTTCGATGTTGGCCTTTCCAGGACGCCAGTTATGTTATAAATGACACAAAAATAACATTTAAAAAGAGAAAAATGAAACAAATTTTAAAAAGTATAAAATATAATCGGATTAAAAAATTGTTATTTAGAAGTCACCTTAATTACTGCTATGACGATCGATTAGTTTGCATCCCATCGAACTAAATGCTTCCATTCATGATCACTATATTCTAATTTTCGGTTTTCACACTCATTGAAAGAAAAGGTGAAAATAATTTTTAAGTTTAAATATATTTTTAATCTCTATAAATATAGTTCACTTTTATTTTAATTTCTATAAAATTTTGTTTTGATTTTGGTCTCTCTTTTCCCCTCTTTTTTTGTTTTTTAGTCCCTATTGATCTAAAGTTTGGTCTTTACAAATATTGTTAGACAACAAGAAACAAAATAGAGACACAAAGAAAGACTGAATATTTTCTGTATATTTGCATATGTATTTACAATGAGCTTTTGCCTATTTACAGGCTTAGAATAAATTAGATACAAATAACAAGATATCAATAAATCCATTATAAATCAAATTAAATAAAATTACTAATCTAAATATGGTACATATTCTGCTAAATATGTTAAGATTCCCCCTCAAACTCAAGTGGGTGGTGATGAGACTAACTTGAGTTTGGAAAGCAAAGTACAAAAGCCACCAAGATGATGAGCTTTGGTGAATAGGTCGACAGGTTTGTCAAGAGTCCCAATGGAGATGAGCAGAAGAGAACCTCAAAGAATACGCTAACGAATAAAGTGACAATTAATCTCAATTTGTTTAGTGCACTCATGAAAGACATCATTATGAGCAATTTGAATAGCACTCCAGTTATCACAATAAAATCAGTCGGAGAGGATTCAGAGATACCCAGATCATCAAGAAGCCAATGTATCTAAAGAAATTCAAAGGTGGTGTTAGCAAGAGCTCGATAATCAGCTTTAGTACTGGAACAAGCAGTCAAGGTTTGTTTCTTGCTATGCCACGAGATAAGAGAGTCACCAAGAAAGATACAGTATCCAGTGGTAGAGTGACAATCAATAAGATCTCCACCCTAATTAGCATCAGAGTAAGCTCAGAGAATCGAAGAGAAATGGGTAAAGAAGTGTAGCCCATGTAACAACATTTCTTTGACATAGCAAAGAATGCAAAGAATAGTAGCATAATGAGTAGTGCGTGGAGTAGAGACATAAACTGACTTACCAAGTGAACATAATAGAAAATGTCAAGGCAAGTAATAGTCAGATATATCAGGCTCCTTACCAACTGTTTATAGAGGGTAGGACTATCAAGCATACTACTATCCATAGGTGTGAAATGCACATTAGGCTTAAGATGGGTGGATTCCATGTGGCTATCTGTATGACTAGCTCGAGAAATAAGATTAGAGGCATACTTGGCTTGTGACAAATAAAGACTATCAGCAGAGGAAAGAACTTCAAGGCCCAAAAAATAGGTCAGGGGTCCAAAATCCTTCATCTCAAAATGGAGACTCAATGATGCTTTAAGATCGGTAATACCAGAGGTGTCATCTCTAGTAATGATCATGTCATCAACATAAAGCAGCAATATCACAGTGCCTTGATTAGTCCGACGAATAAAGAGAGTAGAGCCATGTGGACTTGATGAGAACCCAAGTTGACTGACAATGGAGCTGAATTTGGAAAATCATGCTTGGGGAGCCTACTTAAGACCATACAAGGCCTTTTGAAGAAGACAGACCTTGTGTGGTGGGCAAATGTAACCCAGGGGTAGTTGTATATAGACTTCTTTTTCCAAATCACCATTTAGAAAGGCATTTTTCACATCTATTTGGCTAAGAATCCACTTTTGGGTGGCCACAATAGTAAGTAGAGTGTGAACAAAGGTGAGGCGAGCAACAGGGGCAAAAGTATCCTAATAATCAATGCCATACTCTTGAGTAAATCTCCTAGCAACCAGACAAGCTTTATATCTTTCAATGGAATCGTCAAAGTGAGTCTTGATTTTGTACACCCATTTACATCCCATAAGTGTCTTATTAGAGGGAGGATTAACTAGTCCCAAGTGTCGGTCTTTTCCAACCCTTGTAACTCTTCTTGCATAGCAAGCTGCTAATGAGGATCTGTGGAGGCTTCTTTATAGGACTGAGGTTCATGTAAGTGAAGCATGGTAGAAAAATAATGATAGTCATAGAGATAGGAAGGTGGATTTCTTACCCTAGTTGGATGATCAAGAGGAAGAGGGGCAACACATGCAAGATCTACATCCGGAACTAGATCATTTGGAGCAATTGACACATTAGAAGGGGCTATAAGCTCATGAGAAGAACTTGTAACAATGTCACTAGGAAAAAAATAAACAAAAGAGTTAGTAAAGAAACGATTGGAGGTGGAATGAACGGACTTGAAGGAAGATAGAGATGAAAACATGTGATGTTCCCAAAAAATGATATGACGCAAGACATGAACATGTTGAGAGATGAGATCCCAACAACAATAACCTTTGTGCTTTATCCCATAGCCAAAGAAGCAGCAAAGATGGGCATGAGGTTCAAGTTTAGTGTATTCATATGTGGTTAAAGAAGTACAAAACAAGCACAACCAAAAACTGAGAAAACTATAGTCTGGAGGAGTATGATATAGATGCTCAAAAGCAAAAACGTTACCAAGGATAAAAGACGGAAGATAGTTGATGGTATAAACAACAGTTAGGGCAGCTTCACCCCAAGCACGCTTAGGATAAGAGGAAGAGACAAACATAGCATGGACAGAGTCAAGAGTGTGACGATGCTTTCTCTCAACGCAACCATTTTGTTGAAAGGCACCAGGACAAGAAAATTCAGATAGAGTTCCCTATTTAACAAGAAATGTCAAAAGCTTTGATGGAATATCAAAATGTCAGGTAGAGGGAGAGGTTGGGCAATCATTGGGTATTGCCTTACTCGTCCACCGAGGCCTAATCAGAATAAGTCTCAACCTTGTTCCAGTTCCTCCAAGCCTGTGCTTGCTGCTGCTGCTGCTGCCAATGACTACACAGCCTCCCCCTTCATCTGACATTTCTTGTCTTGATAATAGACACAACCTTTAATTAAGGACAATTTAAGAATATCAAAATAAAGGCAATAAAAAAGATGTGGTGATAGACAATAGAGTATGATAATAGCCACTCTTACATATTTAAAACTAATTTCTATGAAGAATTTTAATAATTTTTTTATATAAACTTCTAATGATCCCTAAATGAACCTTTCAATAGTTGATTATTAAGTAAGCGACATCAGGGAAATTTATTTACAGACAATAAGTAAATACTCATCATGTCTTCAACTGACCAAAAGTGGAAAGCACATGTTTATTTTCTGTTATAAACTCTCAAATTATAGTTTGGAGGAAAGAAAATAATTTGCTCAAAATTATATTTTAGAGTTTTCTAAACAGAAAACTAAACATCCTATAATACCTTGTGATATTGAAAGAATATCGGCCAACAACAAATTTAAATTTTGCATCTTAAATGAAAACAAATTCAATCACTCAATTTATGAGATGCTACATTGCTACTTAAGAAACAAAGCATCAAATTTCTGCATAAATTTTACATGGACCAAAAGGGTCTAATCCTGTACAACGCATATTACTCTTCTGGGTAGGCAGAACACACTTATATCTCCCAATCTAAACCATAAGAAAAAGTTGAAAACCAAAAACAAAAATCAGCGATTTTTACGATTACATTATCCAACTCTCTGATATTATAAATACTAAAATTTAGACGATGACACAGCCATTAGGTTCCTCTTCCACACTCGTGGCATAGTAATAGTGATTGTATTGTGGTGGTTTCATCTGATAATGATAGGCATATGTTTCATAGAACTTGAGAGGATCAATCACATTTTCTTTTGCTGATTCCTTCTTGTTATCTGGCTTATTCTCCTTCTTTTGATCATCTTTCTTCTTAGGTTCTTCCTTCTTTTCCGCTTTTGCTGGTCCAACAGAAACTATGTCAGTGTGACAAAACTTCCTTAGCTTGGCCACTACATGTACTGCATCAATGTCCCCAGTTAGGGTCAATTTCTTGTCCTTCATGTCCATAGATACTGACTCAACCCCTGCAACAATATTACGAACACAAATTAACATTTCACTCAAATCAATCAATGATTGACGCTATATCAGGTTGATTTGGATTTTGTTTCTTGAAACAAAAGCACTGTTGCAGTTAAGCGAATCCACTGAAACAGATTGAAAGAAAAAGTTTTGCTTTTAATGCAATTTGCTAACCATGGAATGCAGGGTTCTTCTTTATTTTCTTTTTCAGATTGATTTTCCATTTCTTTGACTTGATTGCCTAAAGCATCTCAAAACAGAAAGCCTTAGAAGTTAAAATTCAAATCAATACCTGAAAGGCCAGAGACTGTCTTCATAGCTTTTTTCTTGATTCTGTCATCATATACTTCTACCTTCAACACCACTTTCTGTTGCAAGAAAATCAAAAAGAGCTGTTAGTACTATATAAGTCTATAATATACAAGGAAATGATCAAAGACAAGCATAGTTTGCAATTGGAACACTAAAATATGTGGGTCTCAGCTCTCAAACTTTTGAATATCAAAGAAATACTTCAAATTCAGGTTCAAAATCAAAAAGTTCACATCTTAAAGAAAATTCACCAGCCATAGAGATAGGTTTAAATTAGACAAAGGGTCTAGTACTGACCTTCATAGTTATTGAAGTTTATGAGAGCTAAGATGGAAGAACTTTTGGTGAGAATTGCAGAAGAATGGCAAGAGGAGCTGGGGGAATTGAAGAGGTAACTTGAAGAGGAAGAGTATATAAGTGAAGGTTTTTCAATTTGAAATGAAGTTGTGAAGTGAAGCGGAGGTTGAGCAACAACTTATAGTAGAAGCTGGTAAGATAGGCACAATTTAGTCAATGCAAATAGTGTGCGGTCTTCTTTTCAAACTTTGGAAGCAGAAAGACAAATAGATTTCCAATACACAAAAGGTGACGTTTCAACTTGCCGTGCCTTCGCGGAACGAGAATCATCCATATCAGTAAAGTATAAATAAAATAAGTATATGCTGAGATAGAAATTTTATTATTTGAGTTTTTTTTTTAACGAAAATATGATTATCTTCTTATAATTAACTTGCTGATTAGTTGCAAAAATAGAATTTTATTTATGGAGTATGACCGCATGTAAATTACTCCATCCGTTCAAAATAATTGTTAATTTAATTAAATTGATATATTCTTAAATGATTTAATTATTCTATAAATTCTCATAGTTTTACTCAATTTTTAAATAGATTTCTATAATTTAAAAATTTAAAATTAAATTCTTATAATATATAAAATTTTTCAATCAAGTCCCTATTATTATAAAAAAATAGAATATTCATGAAATATTTCCTTTTCATCTCCCTCTTCACCCTCCGCCCTCGCCCTTCGCCCTGTCATCCCCCACCACTCCAACCATCCAAACCACCAAAACACTAAGCCACTTACCACCAAACCACCAACAATGAAACATATCCCTTTCACCACAACCACCAAACCACCATAGCCAACTTCAAATTTGGGTTGTGGATGTGTGTGTGTAGCCGCGAGTAGTGGTGCTCAGTTTATGGTGTATGGTGATTCAACGGTGGCCACGAGTTCGATGGCTGAGAGGAGTTGTTTTGGTGGTGAAAAAAATAGTGGTGATGATAGTTGGCAATAGTGGGGTTCCGATGGGAGGAGGATTTGGGATGAAGATGGTAGTTGTGTGTAGTGGTTTACAGTAGAGTTGTGTGCAGTAGTGGTTATGTGCAGCGATTTATGGTGGTGGTTGTGTGCGGTGGGAGGATGAGCTCGCGGTAGGAGGTCGAGTTTGATGGTGGCGATTTATAGTGGAGGATAAAGATGATGATATTAATCTAGAGTAGACTACACTAATTAAGTCGATGTATTGATAATCTATACTATTTTTAGCTATAGATTTTCATTTTATATATATTAAACGGTTTAAATTAATAAGGTATGTGGTATACCTGACTTCATTAAATGTACCATAGTATTCTAAAAAATATTTTTGTAATGGTGGTTAGCTGTAGAAATCTAATTGAAAAATTTTATATATTATAGGGACTTGATTATAAATTTTTAAATTATATAGATCTAATTAAAAATTAAGTAAAATTAAAGATATTAACAGAATAACTAAACTTTCAATTGTTGATGTTACTAGTAAGAATTGTGTAAATTTTTTTATTAAATTTAGTTTTAATTTTATACATTTTTTTTATTAAGTTTAGTTTTAAATCTTATTAATAATCATGTAAATAGTGCTCGTATAATTTTAATGCTTGGAATATTATAATTTTTTTTAAAAGAAAGGAGGTCTCTCGGGGTAAAGTAGCGGTCAACGGAAAGGTGAAGGCAACTTGCCAGGAAGGCACGACGTTGCTTAGTGTTTGGATCCGTGGAAAATAATGATTGTTCGGATGAATGATGAGAGTGGCCCATGTGCCAATAGTACGCACTCACAATCATTCACAGTCTCCGCGTCTTCCCCTTTGGCTGTCTGTTTCTTGAATCAGGAGAAACGAGAAAGACTTCCGCAGCAAGGAATTATTTCTTTCATGGAGCATTTCAATATAAAAAATATAGGATAAGTTTATTTCTCCTCAATATTTTAATAGACTTATTTATCCTATCTATATTTTTATTAAAAATTAATTTGAATTATTTTATAAATTATTAAAAATCAATTTATCCTATAAATTTGTTGAAAATATTGAGGAAGGGCTAATTTATCTAACGTTTGAATTTTATGGGGATTGCATGTTGAGTTTTTTTTTTTTTTTTTTCTATAAGGATCAATTTATCTAATATCCAAATTAAAAAGGACCAATTTTATATATATATATATATATATATATATATATATATATGGTTGGGAAAACTTTGTTGATAGGATTCAAACTCAAATATTTTGAGTCACAACATAGAATACTTACTGTTAAGCAAAAATCACAAGTTATAGGATGTATTTGGGAAAATTCTAATATTAAAATTATTTTAATAATTATTTATTTGTATAACTACATTTTTGTATAATCGATTATATAAAAATCAATTTATATTTAGATACTTTACCTGAAAAGTGATTTTAAGATAATCTATTGTATTTAAAATATATAAAAATAATTGCTTTTGTGCAGCTAAATTACTAAAAAAAGTATGAAATAATTATTTATATCATATAATATTTGATACTTAGGGTTAATTTGATATAAATATAATATTATATATACTATACAAAAAGCTTTTTTGAAATAATAAATAAAATTAAGCTTTTGTTTTTTTCTCCCAAAAAGAACTTTAATTTTCTGAATCTGATTATAATCCAACTCAACAAAACGCACCTAAATAAGATATTTTTTTCCAAAATAGCTTTTTTTTTTTTGGGGAAAACAATTTTTTTTTTTTTTTGCTGTTTCCCAAACATACCAATAGTCTAAACTTTTGGTTAATTGAAAAGAAAATGGAGAAAAAGAAAATAAGAAAGAAAAAATGATATAATGTTGATATTTTCTCTTGCTTTAATATAAAAAGAAAATAAGGAGAAAAAAAATGGTTTGGAACTCACTGAAATCTTTATCTCTCTATAAGTGGAGTGAAAACTAGTGGAGGAGAGAGAATTTGTTTAAAATAAAAGATTTCTCCGATATTCCTATAAAATTTAAGAGTATCAGTATTCTTTAAATAAATGTGGCTAAAAATTTGTCGCATATTCCACTAACTTAAATTAATAAATTTTTTTAAATTATTTTTTAATTATGTTTAAGATTTATTAAATTTGTAATTAAATCACAATCATTAAATACAAAAAGGTATGGTACTCTTATAAAAACAAAGGTACCAAAGGAAATCCCTTAAAATATCAATTTTATCTCTATTTACATATCTACATTATATTAGGTTAAGAGTAGACAAATCATTTACTATAATTATATTTTCTTTCTTCTCAACTTTTTCTCCAATCAAGTAAAAAAATAATTTATTTATTTATTTATTTTCTTTCTCTCCATTTTGTCTTCATCCAAATAATAGGATAGAAAATATACTTTTTTTATTTTCTCTTCTTTCCATTTTTTTTCTCTTCATTCAAGAAAAGGAAAGAGAGTAAAAATAAATAAATAAAAGTTGAGATTTTTCTTCATTTTTAGAGTAAAAATTTCTTATTCCAAGATTATTTTCATGAATCGCGCCCGTGGGACTTGTCAATCTTTTTTATCTGTTTATGACATTTATCCTAATCACACATGTCAATAAAAACTAAAGAAAAGAATCAATATATGTTTATGTGTGTGTTTAATTCATTTACATTGGATTTAAAATAATGTATAATTAATTTTTTAAAAATTATGAAAGATTCGTTTATCTAAAAATGTTAAATATATCAAATATACAATAAATACGTTTTGAGAAAAGGTAATCTAATAGCTAATTATGTACATAATGATTTGATAAATTAATTATGATAAATACTTTTTAGTAGGTTAATTGAAAATAATTCAATATGTTATATTATGGATCTGTCTTAAATGTACCTTGTAAAGTATGGTGCATGATATATTTGTTGGTGCACCGTGTACCTGCTTTTAGCCACATTAAAAAAATGTAGCCAAGTGAATATTAGAATATAGCTAAATGAATAGGAGAATGAGGCTAAAAGAAATTATGAATATGGCTAAACTACCTTTCCTTCTCTCTCCCCCAACTTTGGCTGCACCCCCACCTGCATACTACAACGACCCTTCTTTCAAACATTTTGTGACATCTTTCCTATCACCATGGCACCGTCCCTTCCTTCAACCACGACTAGAAGAACACCACACTGTTGAGGGCCTCGATCTCGAGCACTAGCTAGGTGCTGCCAAGCAACGTGGCAACGTAATCCGAGTGTTCTTGCTGCGATGTGTGACTCCTCCTCCCAGTTCTCCTTCTTCACGACCTACGGCTTTCGATCAATCACTGGCAAAGGTTGCACGGAGCAAAGGCAAGAGGTGGCGTAGATAACGCACATTCACAAGTGTGGTTGCTCTTGGTGGTAGGTGGAGGAAGAGGAGCAGTGGTGGCACGGGAGTGGCATCGATGATGTGGTTGTGGGGATTGGGTTCCTGTGATGGCGAGGAACGAGGCTACAGAGATGGGGATCATAGTTTAGTGATTGCACATATGATGGTGGTGGTTGTGGAGGCTATTAGTGGTAGGGAGAAAAGCAAGAGCTGCGAAGGTGTATCAATGGAGGGAGAGGGAGGAGATAAAGGTGATGTCGTCTAGCCACACTCATGAATTCATTTAATCGCATTTGTAGGTTCATTTAACCATATTATGAGCTTCATTTAGTCACATTTTTTGAATATGGGTAAAAAAAGACTAGCTACATGAACAAATATATTACGCATCTTACTTTATAGGGTACATTATAGAACGACCCATTATATTATATTTCTTTTGACTATATATTTTGTTTCTAGCATACATTAGTTTAATATTGGATGGAAAAAAAAACAAAATACACAGCATAACATCAACATAGAATAGTCTAGTCCCTTGGAAGTTGGAACACTGCATGGTCCATACTTATTTCCAAATCTTCTGACAAAATCTTGATTCGTAATTAAATTCATTCTCATATCTGCACCTCAAAAAAAAAAAGGAAAAATAAAAAAATTATCATTATGTAAAATTATTATATTTTAATTAATCTGACTTAAATTTGATTAAATTATTATAAAATAAAACTTGTTAAATATTTTTTTATTTATAATACTTAAATTTAAAACTTAAAAAATAAATCTTGAATTACTTGAATTAATTAAATATTATTTATTGGTCGCATATTAGTTTTTTTTTTTTTTTTGAGTCGCATATTAGCCTTTTATCGTTCTTTAATGTTAACCTCAGACACTAGGTAAGGAAAAACAATCACATGGACCCAAATCAGTTGCCTTGCCTTTCTCTTTCCCCCTAAAAGAACGATATTATTAACCTTTTGTTGCTTTATTTTTGTATTATCTCCGTATATGTGTGCCTGTCTTTAATTGATGATTAGGTCTAATTCTAATATTGTAAGGTTGGCCAAAAAAAGTCGCTCGACTAAATATTAAAAATGGGGTTTGAGTAATTTATCTTATTCGATAACATGTCAACTATTTGCGGTCCAACAAGATGCTAGTCCAAGTAGAAGGAGCTCAAGTCTCTTAAGATGGAGTTTTGGATTTGATTTTAAAATTTATGTGCATGGAAAAATATCATTGGGAGGGATCTCGACTCAAAAGCTTAATCATATTTTGGGAGATTAATTTCTCTAATATCAATAATTAAATGTTATTAATTTATAACTAAAAGTCTCTCACTAACTAAATGTTAGTCATTAACTCAATAAGGGAGATTATTTTATAACTAAATGTTAGTCGCTCACTAAGCCTTTGTTTGGACGAAGGAAAGAAAATAACAGAAAAGAAGTTGAGTGGAAATAAATTGAATAAATTTATATTTTTCATAGGTATATTTGGATGAAGGGAAAATAAGAAAAAAGGAAATAAAAGAAGAATTATTTTCCTTTATTTATTTATGTGAAAAAGTGAAATGAAAGAAAAAAATAATATTTTCAAATGATAATTTTACTCATATATTATTATAAAAGATATTTCAATTATAAAAGATATTATATCATATAACATTATATTATATATTATTTATAATCGATAGATGCAACAGACCCCCTTTCTATCTTTTTCTCTGCCTATCTGTATAACATAACAAGAATTATAATCAATTACAATTATCATTTTCTAAATTTTGGCAATATTGGTATAACAAAATCTAATCTCTCTCCACCCAATGTCAACCCAATTTGGGGGAAAAATAATTTTGGTGAATCCCACTCACTGTTGGATACTATTTAACTTTTTCTTTAGTATTTCCTTCCACAACCAAACAATAAAAATTGCTCTATTTCCTTCCATTCTTTCTTCTTCCTTTCAATTTTCTTTCAAACAAACAAAGGCTAATAAAAAGTGTACGATAGTACCCTAACGACTATCTGTTACTATTCTCTAAAGAAGAAGCCCTGGCCTAAACACGTGTCACTCCATCGCCAAAAAAAATTTCCGCCTGAAATCCATTTCTCTTACTTTTTTATTCAATCTTTTCTCACAGTCTTCTTTACCCCGCTGAATAATACATATGACTGGTGGACAAATTTTGCTCCCAATGGTCACCCATCAATAAATACAAATAACTCGTATCTCATTAAATATCAAATCAATACACTATTTTTTTCCCTTTTGAATACAAAATTTTCATCCATTATTATTATTATTATTGTTGTTAGAGTGTGTTAAGCATGCCTTAGTTATGATAAAATAATGTAATATAATAATTTATAAATTTACCCATTATTTAATATAGTAAATACATCATATATGTTTATTTATTAAATTTCTCTTATAAGTCAAAATAATAAATAACTTAATTCAGTCTAGAGAGATTATGTTAAGTCTAATTAATTTTTTGATGTATAAAAATTTTTTCACTTCTTATTTTGTAATATACTTCATTAAAAAATATTTATTAAATAAATAATAAAAACTATATAAATAAAAATAGTATTATTTAATAGAAAATATTTAATAATAAATAAATATTTTTTAAAATAATAATTATACAATAACTATTAAAACTAATATAAAAAATGGAAAGAAAAATTATTATTAAAATATATAAATAATTATAAATAATATTTAATATAAATTTAATTATATATAAAATAAAAATAATTATATATAATGTATAACATATTCAAATATAAGAATATGATATTAGGCCTACTTGAATTTCAATATATAAAAACTCTTTATTTCTCTCTTTCTCCCACTCTATCTTACACACACATTTTTTATATTTATGAAAAAATATCAATAATAAATAAATATTTTTTAATATAAAATTATATTTATACATAATACAAAAATAATATAATAAAAATAATAAATATTTAAATAATTATATTAATTTTTAAATTTTTTTATTTAATATTTAAAAATTGTATTTATTATAATATATTTTTTGGTTATATTTTATATAATATAATATCTTATGCAATGACATATCAAATACTATATAGTATTAAAATTTTATTAAGCTTTATAATACTATCAGATTTTATCATATCAGGCATGCCAAATGAACCTTTGATTTTTCTTTCTTTTTAATCTATGAAATTATGGACCTAGAATATGTTCATTGCTTCAAAAAAATAAAAAAAAATTCAATCTTATTCGATATGGTCAGGTTCCATCTAGTGATGGCAAAGCGAGCTGGCCTGCCCCGGTCTACACCAACCCGCCAAAAGCACAGCATGGCAGGGCGAGTCGAATTAGGAAGTCAGACTCAATATTTTAACCCACCCTGTTTTAAGGGTGGGTTGGCGGGTTGACCTGTCAAAAAAATAAAAAATATAAATAAATTTATTTTAATATTTTTATGAGTTAAATAACTTTAAAAATTAAAAAAATATATTGAATGAAAAATCTACTTAAATAAAATAGAACAAAATAATTAAATTACATAATTTGTATCCAAATTTAACTCAAATATAAATATAATAAACTAATTAGGATATATAAATAAGTTTATAAATAATAATTAACCATAAATTTATAACATAAAGTCTATAGTATAAAGTTCACAAATTAATAAAAGTATAATAATAATATAATTTATAATAAAAACCTAAAATTTTCTTTAAAAAATACTCTTGCACCTAAAAAAAAAGAGATAGGATTAGCCTGGCAGGGGCCGGTTAGGTGGATCAAAAATTTTTGGCGGGCTAAATATGTTAATCTAACCCATTATATTTGGCGGGCTAACCCTGCGGATTGAGCCCATTTTGTCATATATATATATATATATTTTACGACAACAATGAGAGTAAAATATTTTTAGATAAAACTTAAAAAAAATTGATTAATTTTTTAATTAATTCAAATAGGCTAAGTTTAATCAAGATAACCACAATTTATGATAAATACGAAACAACAAATTAATACTGTTTCGAACTAAAGTATACAAGCCCAACTCGGTCCAATGTCTAAGCCCATGCAAAGGTTGGACTCGTTGTTATCCAATATTCATCTTAGGCCCAAGTCCAAGATGGGGCCCAAATCCGAATTAAAGACAACAGTTCCTTAACATCGCGGAATGCACTCATCTTGCGTATTGCTCGTAAATTACCCTAAACCCTAAACCCATCCATTAGCCTCAAGCTAATGGACGTTCCAAGTTATCCCTTATGATAGCAGAACTATATCCCCATCTTCTCTCAATCACCTGCTCATATATAAGTCCTATTATGGACCTCAAGTACTTTCTCGATGTAATTTTGATTACTTCCTGCATTCACTGAATTGAGTATCGGAGTCCTTATAGGTACCCCTCTTTTTTTCATTGTGGACCTTCACCTCATCTGCATGCTAATTATACCAAGAGTAGCTTGAGATCTCAATCTCGGTTCGGAGCCCTCTCAAGTAGATCCACCTCCAAACATTAGTGCCTCTGTGGGAAACTCAAATGCTGCTCAATACTGTACCACGACAGAATTCACTACAATGTCTTCCCACCCTAGGCAAGAGCGCACGGTGGCACATGGCCCCGCAAGCAACCACCAACCACTGGTGGACAGTCGCACAGCTTCCGATTCGACTTCGGACGCCGGAGACCACAACCACCAGCAGAACTCAACAACTCACTGCTCCCTCATCCGGGCCGCGGGAAGCACGGTTGCCTCCAGGGTGGAAATCCACCCTTAGGCCAACACCGACCTGCTCACCTAGATGCTAACCTTGATGTGCGAACAAGTCACCCACATCCAAAAACTGGAGCACAATTTGGATTGCATGAAAGAAGCCGACCGGAAACGACGCCGGGAGAGGCATCAACGCCGCCATGATAGAAGCCCAAACATTATGGAGATCGAAGCCCAAAAGAACGCAGTCGCAGCGCTGAACGCCGTCATTGAGAAAACCCGCCATGTGGGAGTGTGGCCAACAGTCATAGAGAATATCGAGCAGAAAATGATCGTCAACACCTCGAACGCTCTGAATCCCTACCTAACCTTCGATATGATGATAGACATTCGAGGCAAGGCTCGGAACGTTACGAGGACCCCGAGGATGGTGACGAAAAGCCGTTCTCCGACTTCATTATGGGAACTCAGCCATCCAGAGGTTTCAAGCCGCCTTTCGATATGGAACCTTATGACAGGAGTACTGATCCCTAGGAGCATATGGATGTTTTCAAATCAAGGATGACGCTAGCTAGAGTCTCAGATCTTGTCAGATGCCGAGCATTCCCGATCACTTTGAAAAAAATTGCACTCGAAATGATTCAACTCTCTCCCACCCAGGTCGATCAATCGATTTTCCGATCTTGTCTCGCTATCCTTGTCCCATTTCACTACTAAGAGGTTCAAACCTAAGCCGGTCTCAGCCTCCTCAGAATACATCAACGACAAAACGAGTCACTTCGAGATTTCCTCAAGCGATATAACGCTGAAATTTTGCTCATTGACAAGGTGCAGACACAAGCGGCAATTCTGACGCTACTAAACAGACTATGACTTGGACCATTCAAAACTTTGTTATCCAGAAGGCCGTTGCAATTCCCTGAAGAAATACAAATAAGAGCCGAAAAGTACATCTTTCTCAAAGAAATGGAGAAAGCCACTATTAACCTAGGAAGGCACCAATCCGATAAGAAGATCGGCGATTAAGATGAACACCTGAGAAAGGACATACGTTCAAGGGCCGGTAAATATAACAAATATACTCCCCTTAACTTATCCCTATCTGAGCTATTTAGAGAAGTCAGTCAGGTTGAAAGATTTCTCAAGCCGAAGGTTCTCAAAATAAGGGCTAACACGAATAAGCCTTTATTTTGCGAATATCACAATGGCTTCGAGCGTAAAACCGAGGACTGTTACGTCTTCCGAGATGCTGTGGAACAATTGATAAGGGATGACAGATTGGCAAAATATGTGCATCCCAAAGAAGTCCACGAAGAAGACATGCTTCCGATAAAGAGGATGAGGAAAGGCAGAATCTGAGGAGCCAGAGGGCCTCGGAACCAGAAGGAAATCAGGGCAATGATGAAGAACTGATTATCAGGACTATCAACGTACGGAGGAACAACCAAGTCTTCACGAAAAAAGCATTTGCAAGATGTTCTCAAGGTATCATCAGGGAAGATTAGAAAGCCATCTCCGACATCATAGCCAGCATGGCTGTCTAATGTGGTGATGGTCAAAAAGTCCAATAGAAAATAGCGAATGTGCATCGATTACACCGACCTGAACAAGACCTAGTCAAAGGACCCATATCCCTTATCAAGTATTGATGGGTTAGTGATAGAGCATTCATTTATGCATTATTCTAGTGTTATTCCTAGCTTGTTTATATTATAATTGTGCTTTAATTGATGCAAAAAAATGAGTTTGATGACATTGACCTTCATTGAGAACTTGTATAAATGTGTGCTAATTTTCGGATTTCATACTTATTTTGACCTTTCTATCTTCTGCAGCCCATATCTTGAGCTACAAATATCAGAATTAAGCAATCTTTAGCTCGTTGGAAAGATAACAAAAAATCCTACAATTTTGCTGAAGATCTCAAGACCGAAATCTGTCAGATTCTGGATGTAATTTTCATTGCAAAGAGGCTGTAGTAAACGGGCCCAAAATTGAGTCTTTCCTAGGCCTATTTGTTTCAGATGGGCTTGGCCCTCTTTTGGGAGGTTTTTAATTTTCTGAAAACACTATTAGAAGGGGAGGGACGAGGAGAGAGAGGGGAGGAATTTGAGGAGTTTAGGTTTTGATTAGAAAAGAAAGTAAGTTTAAAATCATTATTTTTTTTTCAGTTTTGATTTTTTTATTTTGCTGGACGTTTCTGCTTTATCTGTCCATGGAGATGGAAGGCTAAATTTTTCTTTCAGCTTAGAAGATTCATCACTCAATGCATGGATTCTGAGGTTTAGTTTTTAATTGGATTCAATTTCAGTTTTCGTTCTTCTTATCTCTCTACAGTTCTGATTTTTCATTTTGTCTCTCAGACATTGATCAATGCTTGATGAAGCTATTCTAATGAGAATAGACTTCCTTGTTTCAGAATTGAACCTAATTAGATTCGGATTGATTAATTTGAATTGGATTAGATTAAAATAGAGGCTAATATCAGATTTGGGAATTAGGTTAAAATTGAAATAAAAACTTGAAGATCTTCTCGTTTTTAGTTTGAAATTAACAGAATGGAACTGAATGCGAAATGTTTCTTGTGAACCTATGACGAATTCTAATTGATGTGGATGAATTTCCTAAGTTGATCCTTAATCAAGTGAGTTTTCTACAACTATCCTTAATTCAATTAGATTTTTGAATTCTTGTTAATGAAACCCCCCACCTTGGTTATCCTAATGTATTCACGAAATTTAGAGTAATTCCTTGGGAAACGATCTAGGTTTGCACCTATTACTATACTCTTTTGTTCAAAACCTAGTCTATTTGAGTGCATTGCGACAGTGCGCGTTAGTTAGTGGATGCCGTCTCCAATTTCCGATTGCTCACCTTCATGGACGCCTACTCTAGATACAACCAAATCTCGGTGTGTCATCTTGACAAAGAAAAAATGACATTCATCACTCAAACGGCCAATTATTGTTACAAGGTCATGCCGTTTAGTTTGAAGAACGTGGAAGCCACATACCAGAGGCTCATAAATAAGATATTCACAGAGCTGATCGGGGATTTGATGGAGGTCCATATCGACGATATGTTGATCAAATCTCAAGAAAAAGGAAATCTCCTGTCCGACATTAAGGTTGTATTCAATCGTCTCCAGCAGCACAATATGAGACTAAACCAGCACAAGTGTACATTTGCTATGGAAGCCGAAAAATTCCTAGGATTCGTGCTCATGCATCAATGAATTGAAGCAAACCCTGACAAACACCGAGCAATCCTTGAAATGAAATGTCTGACAACAGTAAAGGAAGTATAATGCCTCATCGAAAGAATCGCCTTCCTCTCAAGATTCTTAGCTTCGTCGGCTCGAAAAGCCATTCCTCTCATTTTTCTCTTGAAAAAGGGGAATACTTTCAGTTGGACGATAGAGTGTGAAACCACTTTCTCTGATTCAAGGAGTACCTTTCTCGCCCTCCTATCCAAAGCAAGTCGGAGGAAGAAAAATCATTGATCTTGTATCTCTCAATTAGCAACGCCGCCATAACCGGGGAGTTAGTCTGGGAAGATTCCCGATAACAACACCCTATATATTTTATCAGCAAAGTACTTCAAGGACCCGAAACGAAATATCGAAAAATTGAGAAAGTTGCCCTGGCCCTAATCATAGTAGCACGAAGGCTCTGACAATATTTTCAAACCCATATGATCGTCATCCAAACCAACCAACCGATCTGGCAAATCCTACAAAAACCGAATTTGGCGGGTAGGATGGTATCACGATCGGTGGAACTTTCTGAGTTTGACATTCAGTATAAACCAAGGATGGCCATTAAAGCTCAAGCACTGGCAGATTTCCTAGCTGAAATGGCGGATGATGTGGATACCCCATAGACGAGATGGATGTTGCATGTGGACGGAGCCTCCAGCTCAAAGGGAAGTGGAGTCGGGGCGATTCTTGAAAAAGAAGGTGAAATAATTGTGGAGCTCTCAATTAAATTCGACTTTTCGGTTTTAAATAACCAGGCCGAATACGAGGCCATCATTGCCGGCCTAATGTTAGCAAAAGACGTCGGCATATCCCGATTTTCAGTATGCAGCAACTCTCAAGTCATGACTTCCCAAGTTGTTGGGACATACCAAGCTAAAGATGTGCCGCTGCAAAAATACTTTATGAAAGTAAGAGAACTCATAAAAGAATTTTCGAGTGTTGAATTTCGACATGTGCTTAGAGAAGAGAACGTCAGAGCCGACATCCTCTTAAAACTGGCAAACACTAATCCCGGAGGAAATAACCAGAGTTTGATTCAAGAGACTTTGAAACTTTCTTCAATCATGGATCCCCTTCCAATCTTATCTGTTGACGGATATCCGAATTGGATGACCCCGATTGTTTTGTGCCTGTAGAATGGAACCCGGCCAGGAGCCTAGCCAAAGAAGTCTCCTACTACACCTTCATTAATGAACAACTATTCAGAAGGGGACTGTCCTAGCTATTGCTGAAGTATATAGGATCAAATCGGGTTCCTGCTATTCTTAAAGAAGTCCACAAAGGTTCTTGTGGCCATCATCTCGGATTGAAAGTATTGTGGGCTGGATTCTATTGGTCATCAATGATCTAGGACTCGGTTAAGTATGTACGGAAGTGTTCCAGTTGCCAGAAACACGCCACCTTCCACCTCGCCCCTTCCGACAAACTAACATTGATCATGTCCCCCTGTCCTTTCAGCAAGTGGGGACTCGACCTCTTAGGTCCCTTTCCACTCATCTCGGGACAAGTGAAGTACTTAATTATGGACATAGATTACTTCATAAAGTGGATAGAGGCAGAGTCGCTTTCCACTATCACTGCCGCCCAAGCTCGGAAGTTCATATGGAGAAATATTTTCACTCGCTTCGGAAAACCCAACTCGGTCATCACTGATAATGGAACCCAATTCATAGATCAGAAGTTCCGAGAATTTCTCTCGAGCCACAAGGTCAAATACCACTTCACTTTGGTCGAGCACCTCCAAATAAATGGTTAAGCCAAAACTGCCAACAAAGTCATCTTACGAGGCCTGAAGAAGAGACTTGACAGGGCAAAGGGTGCATGGGTCGACGAGCTCGGGAGCATTCTGTGGTCCTACTGAACCACCCTGCATTCAATGACAGGAGAAACTCCTTTTAGGTTGACTTATAGGATGGACGAAATGATACTGATCAAAGTCGAGGAGATAAGCCCGTGCGTCATATTCTGACACACATGCCACCAAGCACTTTGAGAAGAATTCGACTTGTCCAACGAAGCAAGGGAAATGGCTCACCTGAGGGAGAAAGCACTGGACCATCAAATCTCCCAAAGATATAATGCCAAGGTAATACCTCAGACGTTCGACAAAGGCGATTTGGTTCTTCGACGTGTTGACATCGGAAGGCTTCTTGTGGGCCTTGAAAAATTAGCTATGAACTGGGAAGACCCGTATAAAGTTATTGACATCCTAGGAAAGGAGGCATACAAACTCTCCACTAGGTTTTCCCGAGGAGGTTTTGACAAGGCGAAACTCCGCGGGCCGAGTAATAACTAGTAAATTCTTCTCGGTTTCTTGCTTTTACATTTTTTCTCTGTTGTTAAACATTATCTTTGTTGCAATAATATCTTACTTTCATTGTTTTATTATTTCATCGTCTTTTCCTCTTCATTTCTCATTACACTCACAATGGTTGTTATTTTAACACTCCCAATCCACTTTAATTTTCTTAACGGATTGACCACCCCTTAGTCAAGAAAAATATATCGCCGTATAACAACTCGAAAAGCGATTGTATAGTCCCGAAGTAAACAAAATCGGACTAAATCAAATTCGATATTATACCTTGGGTCAGAAAGTGAGCAAACAAAATAAGTCCTAATTTTAGCCTATAAAGAATTCCAACTCGAATAACATCCAGTTCGGTAAAGCAATAAAGGTGTGCCAATATTCCCTTCAAGGTATAACTTGGGCGAAGAACAGGCGCATCAATTAACAAAGTAAGCAACAAATAAAATTGTAAAACATGACAAATTTCATTACAAGACCCCAGAGAACGAACAAATATTCATTACAAAAAGAGCCTATAACAGGGCAATAAAAAATATAAACACGTCAAGGGTCGAAGGCCGGGTTCCTTGGATCAGCTTCAGGGTTACCGATGCCTTCGTCATCTTCTTCTGGAACTACCATGATGCGACTATCAACTACCATTTTGTCCAATCCGACCTCGCTAAAATCGGCATCGGGACAAATAATCTGGCACTACTTCAGAAGAACTCTTTAATCTCTTCGGCCGACTTCGCCCACAGCTGCTCCACCCAAGCCACCTCGTCCCTCGCTCTAGCAGTAGCCTCTGAAAAATCGGCGCAACCCCTCTGGAGTTCCGACATACGAGAACGGGAATCCTCCAATTGCTTGTCCCTCGACTCAAGTGCCTCCTTTAGCCTGTTGATCTTATCCTGCTTGACTTTCTCCAAAGCCAACTTCTCATCTTGAAGAAAAGAGAGCTTGGACTTCAAGACCTTTACGTCCTTCATAGCTCGGATATCGAAAGTAATAATTGGCTCTGAGTATCTGAGTAAGGCCGCCGACTTCAGTATGGCACACCCGGCTCATTGGAATTTAGTAGCCAAGTTCTCATCGTCACCTTCTAGGCATTCGAGAAGGGGGAGGACCATCAACTCCTTATCCATGAAGTCAGGATAAGAAAAATCCTTATCTATTACGTGGACTTTGGACCTCTCCTTCGAAGAGGGAAGACCCTCGGGGTCGGTAGCCATGGACTTCTCTTTGACCACCTTCTTTGATTTGAATTTCTTTGAAGGCTAGGCCTCTGGAGCTGTCTTATTGGGAACAGGAGTGAATATTGGTTCTTTGAATCCTACCGATTTTGGGCTATTACTCCCATCCCCCTCGCATGGCCTCTTCAATATCCTCCATCAGAACTCGGTTAGGGAGGACTTCGGAGCCATCTTATTTGCAAAATAGACATCAACAATAAGTATCTAATAAAGAAAGAAGGCAGAAGATATGCAGCAATAACAGAAAGACAACAACCTAAATATCGTCTGGCCTTTCCGGGCTCTATGCCAACTATGTTTTTTAGATTCAGATGATTATTCCCAAAGCATTCGAGAAGAAAGTCAATAACAGCCTTCTCCTCAGGCTTAAGGGAACTCTCCTCTATCCAAGGAGCGCTAAAATGCTTACACTAAAAGATGTTAAAACGAAGCTCTCCCTCCAAGGCCTCCCAAAAAGGAATCGAGTTTGGACATCCGAAAATCTTAAAGTAAATAGGCTTGAAATTATGGAGGATTCCTTGTACAAAAGAAATATCTTTCGATTGGTGTGAGCTCAAAAGGACAACCATCCCAAGGTTAATCCACCACCGGTAGGCTGGGTCAGAGTGAACAGGAAAAAGAAAGCGTCTGAGAATGGCGTTAATCCGATATGTTTGCAGATGATCTCAAACCCCCGAATCATTGCCCAGCAATTCGGAGGTAGTTGAGAAGGAGCGGCCTTAGTCTAGCGCAGAATCTCCAATTGAAAGTGGGTAAACAGAATCCGAACTCCTAGCTTGGAGATAAGGACATCGTAACGTCACATCTACCGAGGCCCCCCTTTAAGGTTAAAGTCATTCACCCTTTCGCTCGGACCGGGAGCCTCCAAATAGTATTCCTCCTCGTACTCGCCCTCCGGCGAGATAAGGTTCTCCTCTCTGAAATGAGTTAGAAACTCCAGGGTTACAACCAAGGGAGTCCCAAGGGTCTCGGAATCGACCCATCGGTAGATGAAATTGATCTCAGGAAGAAAAATTAGAGCTCTTTTTTTGGCCATTTTCGTCATCTCGGACAACTTATACAGAAAATCACCCCTACGTCACAAGTTCAGGAAAAACCTAAGTTGGAAACCCTCAGAAATAAGATGAAAACCAAAAAGAAAGGCTCCCTACGGTAGTTTTCCTTTATACGAAAAGCCGCCGGTGGGCGGCGAAAATGAAAAACTAAGCGGAATAGGGGTTGAAACCACCCCAAAGTACAAAAGAAATTATGGATTAGTGGAAACCAAACCACCACTAACATGCCATCCAACAAAATGTACAAGTTGCAAAAGCAGAAAACAAAAGGAAAGGGCATACCTGTCACTAGAAAGCAAATGCAGGGGATTGCGTTGGTGCAAGAAGAGACGATCACTAGAAACGGTGCTGACACAAGGAACTGATCACTTCTCCTTCATTGTAGGAACTGTGGCAAGCAAAGAAATGATGGAACGATGGCATAAAGTAACATTTATAGGCATACAGACGCCCCCCTTCCGCATAACCCAAACATCATTAAGGGCTTAGAATGACTTTTCGCACAAAGGGGTTAGGGGTAAAAGTGGAAAGAGAACCCAAATTCAAATGATAGAGCACCTGAAATGAAGCGCCAAAAAGACACATGTCTTCTCAGGACGACGAGACACAACTTTCAAGGCTAAAAGGCGTTGCCACTTCCCGAAGATTCAAAGGAATTCCAAAAGTGAACGTCAAAATCATTCGCAAGAAGGCGATCTATTTTGGGAACACGGGATACTAAGTCGGATAACCATAGAGAACTCGGCACCTAAAGAAGTCACTTCGGTCACCGAGTTAGGGGCACTGTTCTAGACTAGAGTATACAAGCTCTACTCGGCCCAATCTCTAAGCCCATGTAGAGGTCAGACTCGTTGTTATCTAGTATTCATCTCGGGCCTAAGTCCGAGATGGGACCCAAACCTGAATTAAAAGCAATGGTTCCCTAACATCGCGGAATGCACTCGCCTTGTGTATTGTCGGTAAACTCGGACCCATCCATTAGTCCCAATCTAATGGATGTCTCAAGTTATCCCCTACGATGGCGGAACCATATCCCTATCTTCTCTCAACTTCCTGCTCGTATATAAGTCCTATTACGGACCTCAGGTACTCTCTCAACCTAATTTTGATATACTTTCTGCACTCACTAACTTGAGTGTCGGAGTCCTTATAGGTACCCCACTTTTTTTCGTCGTGGACCTTCACCTCACTTGCATGCTGATCACACCAAGAGTAGCTTGAGATCCCAATCTCAGTTCGGAGCCCTCTCAAATAAACCCACCTCCGAACAAATACTATAAATATTATACAATGAATTTTGAAAGGTATATTTAGTTTTTTAATTTTTTTAATACTTTCTTATTTTAATACTTTTATACGTTTTATTGCTTTTAAGAAGTCATTATGTTGTATTACAATTTTCAATTATTTAAAATTAGCATTCTTTTATGTAATTTATATAAATTACATTATCCTAATAAGAGATATATAATAAACAATTTATATTAATTTTGAAATTCTAAAATGATATGGTAAATGTTATATCAATGTTATTGATGTATAGTACAAATATAAATTATAACAAAGCTTGAATTTACGTACAATTATCTACTTAGAGTGCCGGCTTTAATTAAACAATTTTTAGAAAAAAAATATATTAGAATTTTAAAATTAAGATGAATTTTGAAATTGCGTAATTTCTAAATTGAAAAAAAATTAAACAAGTAATAATTGCATAAAAAATAAAGTTAAAAATATATAAATTATAATATAAAATAATCTAACTGAAAAATTGAAAGTTGATATTCTTATAAAATCATTTACGTTTTTAACAATGAGTAGTTATACAAAATCTATGAAACATTTTCTTTACAAGGCTGAAGAAAGAAGGCAGAGAGAGTTATTTTTTCTTTAGTTTTTTGATTCTTACTTAGAAATTAAAAATTAAAAATATTTATCCTTATAGAATGTATTACTCTTTCAATAATGAGTTGCCATATGATATGATTTTATATAATTTTTTCTTTAAAAATACTATTACTAGAGACTAAAGAGATGGGAAGTAGAGCAAAATACAATAATTTTTTTTCCAGTTATTCGATCCTCTCTTAAAAATTAAAAGTGGATGTCATTTTAAAAGGGATTGACCTTTCAATAATAAATTATTATACTAAAAGTTTCTTGAAATTTTCTCTCTTTCTCTCTCTTTTTTTTTTGTGTGTGAAACTTTCTCTGTAATATCATTTTACTCTAAGGCCGAAGAAAAGGAAACAGAGAGAAATAAATTATTTTTTAAGTTATTCAATTTTTAGTTAAAAATTGAAAATAAATATCCTTATAAAATAAATTATATATACTATTAATAATGAGTTGTTATATTAAGTGATGCCATAAAATTTTTTCTTTCAAATTATGTTGCTAAGAGGTTGAAGAATTGGGATAAATTTAAAAATTAAATAAATTTTTTTGGGTTGTTCTATTCTTAAAAATTTGGAGCAGATTTTCTCATAAAATGAATTATACTTTCAATAATGAGTTGCTATATTAAATAATTTGATAAAGCGTGCTCCGTGGCATACCAAGTTAACTATGATGCACCACACACCAATTTAATCTAACCCTGGAGACCGTTAATTTATCTATAGAACTAGTCTCCTTTAATGCATTGTAGTACTCATTCACTCTTTCTTACTTTCACACTCGCCCGCCACACTGTTCGTTGTTTTCTCCCATAAACTATTTCTTTCTCTAGTGTACCTTTCTCATGTTTTTCTATCTTTCACCCTTACTTTTTACGCACACTTCGTGAACTTCATAACAAGCACGCACTTTTTCTCTTTCACTCTATCTCTCTCTATCATTCTCTCTCTTTGAAGCATACCTTTATTGGTTCATTCATTCTCACAGTCACAAACTGAGCTCTACATACCTGAATGGCCTCCGCTTTCTTTCGCCGGAGACGACGAGATTTTTGTCGGACTCAAATCTTCAACCAGTGAAGTCGTTTCACCAGCGGAAGCCAAGAACTTCGTGGACACAGTCAAGGAGACTTGGAACTTCAAACGAGAAGTGAAGCAAGCCCAAAACACCTCTGCTTTATTGTATTATCAGAGCCAATTCGAGGGGAAAAAGGGACAACGAAGAATGGGAAGGGCAAATCGGGGTGGGTGAGTGTGAATGTGTGAGAGAGTGAGTTCTACAATGCTCTAAAGGAGACTAGTTCTATGGATACACTATCAATCTCTAGCGTTCGATTAAATGGTGTGTGGTGCATCATAGTTAACTCGGTGCATCAAAGAACACGCCTTTTATAAAAGTTTCTTTTTGAAATTAACAATTTTAAAATTATACTTTTCATTCTAATAATTATTTTCTTCCAAATAATTTTATTTTATGATTATTCCTTAAGTTATTTTATGTTAGATTAATTTTGATATATTATCAATTTAAACAGTTTTATACTATTATTTAATTATATAATACAATATCCATGACTTTTAAGATAATAACTGTAAGAGTAAACTACTAATGTAATAATAGTTAATTAGATAACTATGCAAAAACTTTTATATTGATAATGTATCAAGATTAAATTTATTTTATACAACCCATTTTAACTGTGTATTTTACAATTATACATTAAACTTATATTCTATAATGAAATCCCAACAATGACTTATTATATTTAATATATTACATATATTATACTTTACTCATCTCGTGCATCGCACGAGTTCACACACTAGCAAGATAACAGAATCAAGGTGAACATATTTAGAGCAGGCAATTCTTTTTTTTTGAAAAAAAATAAGATTATCTGATTAATTTTGATTATTGGGAACTCTTTAATAATTTAAATAAATTTATTTTTGTACTATTTTGATAGAAGTGGCTACCATTAGCTCAACAAGCATTTACCATTCAACTTATGGATACTCATAAAACAAATGCAGTTATCCAGAATAATCGAAGAAAAGCATACCTTACTGCAATATATAAGATTAATTTTTGTTTTCTTTATTATTTCTATTTTGTGGGTCCTTTTATTAATTTTTTTTGGGTAAATAGGGCGACAAGACCAAGTGAGTAACAATAGATATGTTTTCCTGCATCTTGTGCATATTTTATTTTATTTTTACTATATTGAAGCATGTTATTTCTTTAATTTTACTATATTAGCTTTATTGTTGCATACTAGACGGGTGTTCTATTACATCAATTAGACTACACATTGTTTATTGTAGTACATACCTTACTAATTCCACTACTAACCATCATCTTCATTTTATAGGCCTTTTCTATCAATTTTTTTTTTTTTAAGATAAGTAAAATAACAAAACCAATGTAAGCACAATTAAATGAGATTATTCACTTTTTTTTAATAAAAAAATCTCTTTTAACTTTCTTTATTGGGAACTCTCTAATAATTTAAGTAAATTTAAATTTATTTTGTTAACCATTAGTTCAATAAGTGAGCATATACTGTTATAGACTCATAAAATTAATGCAATTATGCAGATTATTAAAGAAAAACATACCTTACAACAATATACTAGATTAATTTTTATTTTCTTTATAATTTCTCTTTTGCATTTTTTTTTTGGGGGGTAAATAGGATGATAAAATCAAGGTGAGATTTCTATATTTTTGTAATATTAGCTTTATTTTTGCATACGAACCTTTAAATCAAAATTTTGAGGTTATATCTTCTGAAACTCCTATTTAGTCATGATATTTTTAATTAAAAATTATTGATATATTATGAAAAAAATAAAACAATAAATTAAATAAGATGAAAATTTTCCAATACACAAATACATTATTAATAAAAAAAATAAAATAAAAAAGCCCCGTGCAGTCGCACGGGTACCTTGCTAGTAACTGTATAAAAAAAAATCCCTTATTTTAAATATGAAATAATTATTTAACACAAATTTATGTAATTATTTGTCAGAATTAATAATATTTAAGTTGTGTAATGATTTAGCCTCTGCAAAATTTCCTCACACTCCATATAAATTCTGTTTATAATAAGTTTATCAATTGAATTGTTAAACACAATTATATGTATGAATAAAATTTAAGTATTATATATAATTTTCAGCTGTAATTGCAAGTCTGCAACACATCGACAAATAGAATAGATGTGCCAATGAACCCAAAAGTCAGAGCTTCGATGGACTTGTAGGTGGCTCCATGAAGAGAAATGATAATCTAGACTCGGGTTTACTGTGAAACTAAGTTTATATTATATTTTAACCATTGACTTCTTAATATTTATATATTTATAATTTTAAAATATATTTTTGATGGTTGAGATGTAATATAGACTCAGGTTCACGATGAATCCGATTCTATATTATCATTACTCCTCCATGAATATGTCCATCGAATAATAATGAAATGAGTAAATGCTCATTTTAGTTCTTAAAGCTGCATGTGTGAGTAATTTTGATTCTTAAAATTTAGAAATTAATTTTTTAGTTTCTAAAATTATAAAATGTGAATTATGTTAGTTCTTAACTTCATTTCCATTAATGTGTCATCATATTTTCGCTAATGTATTACATTAAGTAGCCTTCCACGTGGCCTTTGAGGTGATATTGATGATGAATAGGTTCAAATTAATCTATTGAGGTGACATTCTTGATACTATCCCACTTAATTCATGTGGCCTTCTTGACACATTTTCAAAATGCTCAAGAACTAATTTGAACTTGTTCTTCATCCATATCATCTCAGAGACCACATAAAATGTCACCACATAACTTAATGTGACACATTAGTAAAAACATGACAGCACCATAACAGAATAAAGTCAAGAACTAACGTGACTTATATTTTGTAACTTCAGAGACTAAAAGTTATTTTTCAAAATTTAGGGACCAAAATAATGCATGTGTGCAACTTCAAAGACTAAAGTGAATATTTACTCAAAAAATAATGGAAGAAACTATCACGGTTTTTGGATGTATGCATTATATCCCTTGTACCAATTATGCAACTTCCTGATGACTCAAGCCTCAAAGAAAGGGAGACCAATGGGATAAAAGGATGCATATCAAGGACCAAAAATATCTATAAAATTTGCCTCATCGATTCTAATCAAGAAATCTTGGCTTTTCCCGTTAGATTTGATGATGGAAGTTATTTGCTGCGGTTGTATGTTAAAGGGACATATTGTTTCATAGGTAATTGTAATGGTTGCAACGTTCACATGAAGGGACATTACCAATTGAAATAATATGTTCTTTAATTATAACTAGTCACCTATGGACATGTCCTTTAATATATAACTATTTGTTGTGTTAAGTAACGCAACTTTGCAACCTTGTAAGGAAATGACTCAGTGAGAATCTATCGTGAACAATATTTCTTGTAGCCTTAAAAGACATGACTTTCATTGCAGTGGAATGTTGCAAAGGAATAATATGTCTTTTGGAGTCAAACAATATGATTCTTGATTGCAACCAATCACATATGGCATCATTTCCGTGAGTCTTGTTTGTGGCTGTAAATAATTCCCATTATCAGAAATTTTACATATACTTTTACTTTGTGTATTGTGTGAATTTGAGAGTTATGAAATTCTACAAGTCCTATCTTTTTTTTTTCAAGTTTAATGAGAGTGAGAAAATTTCTTATTATTGCCAAATAAGAAATTAATAGAGGTTTTCATTGTATCATAGGGGATCAATCCAATAGCAACTATATATGGAGGCGAATATCGCTCTAAAGATAGTGAAGTGATTTGTGCCGTGAAGCCACAATAGTATTTAAGTTCTTGATTATCTTCTACACCATATTTTCCTAACAATTTAAGAGAGATATTATGTTAAAGATGGCTCAAGATCAGAATAATACTTTCAAGGTCATAAATCAAGAGTTTATCAAGCTAGATTGGTTTGATGGAACAAATTTTAATCATTGGAAAGACAAAATAATGTTTCTTCTTTTGGTACTCAATTTTCCTTATGTCCTTAATATGAATACTACTCCAATTCCTAATGTTGTTGAAGATGCTTCCAAGGAAGAAAAGAAAAAAGTTGCCCAATTAAAGAAAAAGCATAATGAGGATACTTTTGCATTTCAAGGTCACATTCTCAATACTTTATTAGATAGACTTTATGATCTTTACATGTTAATTCAAGCGTTATTAGAGATTTGAAAATCTCTGGAAGAGAAATACAACAAGGAATGACAAGGTACAAATAAATTTATCACGTTAAAGTATTTTAAGTTTAATATGGTTGATGATATGTCTATTATTGATCAAGTTATTGAGTTACAAATCTTAGTTAATAGACTTCGTGATCTACAAGTAGTTATTCTTGAAATATTACAAGTCAGAGCAATTATTTCAAAATTGTCTTCAACTTGGAATGATTATAGAAAGAAACTCCGACATCTTAGTAAAGACTTCACTATTGAGAAATTACTAAGGCATAAATGTATAGAAGAGAAAACTCGAAAATATGATGCTGTGTATCTTTCTCAAAATTCTAAGGTGAATCATGTTGGTGAAGAGAATATTAACAAAGGTAAAAGAAAGAAATCCTTTGTGGATAATAAGCAAGATAAAAAGAGACAAAGAACATGTTATCATTGTCATAAGAAAGGACATTATATCAAGAATTTTTTACTTCTAAATAAGGATAATAACTCAAAAGAAGCATCAAGTTCCAAGACCAACTTAGTGGAAGAAAAAGATTTGGTTGCTATGGTCACTAAAGAAGTTCAATGCATACATATTGGTATGATCACAGAACTTGACGTGGCAGCACAAAGAAGATCACTTGGTGGTGGTTAGACTACGGTGCTACTATTCATGTTTGCAATGATCGTAATCAATTTAAGACATATGAAGAAGTGAATAATCGAGAGGTGTTGATGGGAAATGGCAACTCGGCCAAAGTATGCGGTCAAGGAATAATAGAATTGAACTTTATATCTAGAAAGAGGTTAGGCTTAATGCATGTACTTCATGTTCCAGATCTAAGGAGGAATTTATTCTTTGCTAATCTCTTGTGTAAGAGAAGATTCAAAATTGTAATGGAATCTGATAAAATTATCTTGCTTAAGAATGGAATGTATGTAGCAAAATTATATTGTATGGAAGGCATGTTCAAACTTAATATTAATGATAAAGTGAATATTTCTGTATATATTGTTGATTTTTGTGATTCATGGCATAATAGATTAGCATATTTAAATTATAAGTCAATTGAATATATGCATAACATAACTACATTGATCTTAGTAATAAGGATTTTAATAAAAAAAATATGAGATTTGCATACAACCCAAAATTACTAAGAAACAGTTTCTTAAAGTTGAAAGAAATAGACATTTACTTAAACTAATATATAGTGATATTTGTGAATTAAATGGTAATATTACTAGCGGAGGTAAAAAGTATTTTATAACCTTTATTGATGATTGCTCTAGATTTACTTATGTGTATTTGCTAAGAAATAAAGATAAAGCATTTGAAATGTTTAACAAGTACAAGTTAGAAATAGAAAGCATGCATGATAAGAAAATAAAAGTTCTTTGTAGTGATCGAGGTGGAGAATATTTTTCTAGTGAATTTGATTCCTTTTGTGAATTATATGGTATTGTGCATAAATTTTTTACTCCATATACTCCACAGTAAAATGGTTTAGCGGAGAGAAAGAATCTTACCTTAGTAGATAATGGTTAACTCAATATCGCTAAATGCCAAGTTACCTTGCAATCTTTGGGGTGAGGCATTATTGATAGCATGTCATATTCATAATAGGGCACTGTCAAGAAATAGAAAGATTTCTTCATATGAAATATGGAATAGAAGAAAACTAAACTTAAATTATTTAAAAGTGTGGGGGTGTTTAACCTTTTATCGTATTCTTGATCAAAAGGGAACTAAATTTGGGCCAAGAGACATAAAAGGATTCTTTATAGGATATGCTCAAAATTCTAAAGCATATAGAATTTTGGACTCAGTATCTAATATAATTGTTGAATCAAGAGAGGTAGAATTTATTGAAAATAAATTCATTAATGATTCAACCCCTAGTTTAGAATGCCCCCAAAAAGATATAGAAGTTTCTCAAGAAATTGTTGTAGATTAAGGTAACAAACATCTAAGTGAAAATGAGATAGTAGAACTAAAAAGAAGTAATAGAATGAGAAAAGAGAAAGACTTAGGTCCAGATTTTATCTTTTCTCAGGTTGTAACTTTTTTGGTTGGAGGAACTAGGGATTCTGTAATAAATAAAATCCCTATTGTGTTAAATATAAAGGTGATCCTCAAATATTCAAAGAGGCTATAGAGACTTTGTTTTTTGGAAAGAAGTAGTGGATGATGAAATGGACTCAATATTATCTAATAATACTTGGGTCTTAGTTGATTTGCCTCTAAGATCAAAGCTTGTAGGATACAAATGGGTATTTAGAAGAAAGTATAATATAGATAGTTCACTACAAACCTTTAAAGCAAGGTTGGTAGCCAAATGGTTTAGATAGAAGGTCTAGATTATTTTGATACCTATGCACCAGTGGCAAGAATGACTTCTATTATAACTCTTATAACATTAGCATCTATTTATAAGCTTCACATACAAGAAGTGGATGTTAAAATGACTTTTCTCAATGGAGATCTTAATGAAGAAGTTTACATGAAATAATCGAAAAGGCTATGTGCTATCTGGAAATGTAAAGATGGTTTATAAACTAGTTAAGTCTTTATATGGCTTAAAATAAGCACATAAATAATGGCATAAGAAGTTTGATTCTGTAGTGTTATCAAATAGCTTCTCACAAAATAGTGTAGATAGATGTATATACTCCAAATTTACTAAGGACTATGGAATAATAATTTGTTTGTATGTAAATAATATGTTAATCATTGGGATCAATTTAGAAGCGATTCGTCAGACAAAAGAGTATCTAACTTCTAAATTCAAGATGAAGGATTTGAATGAAGTAGATGCAATATTGGGCATAAAGGTGCATAAATGTAAAATTGGCTTTGCTTTAAGTCATTCTCATTATATTCAAAAGATATTAGAAAAGTTTAAACATCTTAAAGTTAAGGAGTCCAATACACCCTATAATCCTAATTTCAAATTAGAATAAAACATACGGAAACCTGTAGCCCGATTAAAATATGCAAGTGCTATAGGAAGTTTAATGTATGCAATGCATTGTACTATGATTGATATAGCATTTGTTAGAGCAAACTATCAAGGTTTACAGGAAAACCTGGTAATCAACATTAGAAAGCCATAGCAAGCAAGGTTATCAAACTCGAGAGTTTAAGTAAGCTTGTAAAGTCTTAACAAACTTGAATCATAAACTCAACTTGTAAACTCATAATAGTTTACATATTTAAAAAATATTACTTAAAAAGTATACTTTTAGTAATTAAATATAATTAGATGACATTTTTGTGATTAATATGAACAATTGTAACTTTATAACAACATAAATGAAAAAGATAAAATATAGCCTAATATATAACTTCATTTTTATACCATACTTTATTTCATGCATAT
This sequence comes from Pterocarpus santalinus, assembly GCA_031439595.1. NCBI lineage: Eukaryota > Viridiplantae > Streptophyta > Magnoliopsida > Fabales > Fabaceae > Pterocarpus > Pterocarpus santalinus. Next base: position 54,272,578 of record CM062526.1, read on the forward strand.
ATTATTTTGTAGTGCGACAAAACATAATTAAATATTAACAAATAGATAAAATTAATTGTATAAAACCAGTAAATATTGCATAAAACAAACAAGTAAACCAAAGTACATAATAAAAATGACCAATATTTTACATATGGAGAGCAATTTCAATTATAATTTTAAACTTGTAAACTCATTTGCAGAATCGAGAGTTTATTGATTTTATTAGAGTTTATTTAATCTCGTGCGAGTTTGACAAAAAAAGAGTTTATATGTGAGTTAACTCATTTTTGTATGATAGAATCGTAAACTCGTAACAATTTAATAGTTACCTCGATAGTTTAATAACCATGATAGCAAGAATTCTTGGTTATCTGAAGAAAATCATAAACTTGGGATTACATTATCGTGATTATCTCATAGTACTAAAAGATTATTCTAATGCTAGTTGGATTACAAATCTAAGTGATGATAAATCCTCTTTAGGATTGATTTTCACCATAAGTGGTGGAGCAATAAGCTGTGCCTCAAAGGAACAAACATGTATTTTACATTCTACTATCGAGACTGAGTTTATAGCTTTATTAGCCATAGTAAAGAAGTGAAATGGCTTACGAATTTGTTATATGATATAGAATTGTGACCATAGCCAATGACTGCTATTTCAATCTTCTGTGATAGTGAATCAACTATGTTTCAAGCATATAACAAGGTTTATAATCGAAAATCTAGACACTTAAGGTTGAGATGTGATTTCATGAGGCAATTATTAGGAGATGGTATAATTATTATCACATATATAAAATCTAAAGGGAATTTAGCAGATTCATTGACTAAAGGTTTGTCAAGGAATGGAGTCAAAGAAATTACTGTTAAAATGGGATTAAAATTTATAGTTGTTAAATAACAAAAACTCAACCTTATTATAGTAGAACACTAGTTTCAAGATTTAATTAGTAAAAACAAGTTATTTAACCATTGAAGCACTAAAATATAGGATTTAGTACTATATATATAATCTGGAGAGTGAGTTAAAACTCTTAATGGATTGATAATATTATTTATCAAAAGGATTCCATCTATGTGAATATAGAAGTGGTGTTGCTTCAGTTGAGAATTTTAAAGGTTTTATTCTCATAAATATTCATGAAACTAGGATAAGCGCACATGATAAAAAAAGTGCTTAAAATTCATAAATCTCTTGAATTTGTTAGAAGGTGCAATTTATATGTGTGACTTTCTGATACTAACACAAGGAGTATGCGTTAAATCAATTAGATACCTATTATTTTGTTAGAACATGAAAAGTTTACACTAAAGGAATGTTCAACTCTAATGATATATTCTTTTATGCATAAATTTGTATAATTTTTCAAACTTATAAAATAGTGGGGGAATAAATTGTATTTTACAATTTAAGTCATAAAATAATATATAGAAGTTCCCATTGGATTTGATGATGGAAGTTATTTGTTGTGGTTGTGTGTTAAAGGGACATATTGTTTCATATGCAATTGTAATGGTTGCAATGTGCACATGAAGGGATATAATCAATTGAAATAATATGTCCTTTAATTATAAGTAGTCACCTGTAGACATGTCCTTTAATATATAACCATTTGTTGTGTTAAGTAACACAAAATTGCAACCTTGCAAGGAAATGGCTCGGTGAAAATCTATCATGAACAATATTTCTTGTAGCCTTAAAAGACGTAACTTCCGTTGCAGTGGAATAACATGTCTTTTGGAGTCAAACGATATGATTCTTGGTTGCAACCAATCACATATGGTATCACTTCCGTGAGTGGCTTGTTTTTGGCTATAAATAATTCTCATTATCAGAAATTTTACATATACTTTTATTTTGTGTATTGTGTGAGTTTGAGAATTTTAAAATTCTACAAGTCTTATTTTATTCTTCAAGTTCAAAGAAAACGAGAAAATTTCTTATTATTGCTAAACAAAAAATTAATATAGATTTCATTCTATTTTGGAGGAGTATCGTCATCAATCCAATAACAATTATATGCGGGAGCGAATATCTCTCTGAAAATAGCAAGATGATTTGTGCTTTGAAACCACAATAATATTTAAATTCTTGATTATTTTCTACACCCTATTTTCCTAACACAAAGAATGTGAGATAAATCCGTAGTTACGACGGAAGGCATTCTGTTGGGTGAAATGTTGCAAATGGAGGAGATAAGTTTGAAATTGTTTATGAGAGATACAGAAAAATAAAACGTGATAAAAAAGGGATCAAACAATTCACTGTACAATTTCGGTAATGAACATTAAAAAAAAAAAACAAATTAAAAAAATGTTGTAAAGCTTGCACTGATGGTGCAACTGGTTAGACCGAAAACTTGATAACTTGAATTGCCGTTAACCGGTCTGGTTAAATGCGTTATATTTTTTTATGAAATTGACATGGAACACTAGATCCTAGTCTAACGTGTCAATTTTCCATCCACCCGTCTGATTTATAATTTTTTCAAAAATTTATTCTATCTTGAAATTTTTGCTAACTCGACGGGTAAAACCTACTTTCATATTCATACTCTGAAGAGGAAGAAGAAGAGTGTACAAGTGGAGTTGGGGTGATCCAAGAGAGAACAAATAAACTGCACAACTACATGCGCAAATTGACAGAAGCCTGTGTGATCACATGCGAGGAATAGTAAAAGAAATGGAGTTCTGAAGAACGAGACCGTGGTACATACTAGGCCATTTGTGTAGCTTTACAAAGAATGGCAACAAGAGCAAAGCACGTTCGAGATTGATTTTCTCTCAACCCCTTATTGGGTTCAACTCATCCTGCAACCCACACATGCATTTTGGACACAAGTAACTACTCGTGGTATTGTTTCTTCCAAATGTCTTTTGGGCAGAGTGCATTTTATGTCCAATTTATTAATTCATTTTAATTAAGTATTATTTTTAATTTTGATTTGCAGTAAAAAAATTTTACACAAAATTATCTAATTATGTATTATTACATTAGTAAACTATTCAACTCTTATGATCACTATATTAAAAATCACACATATAGTAATATATGATTGGATGATAGTGTAAAAAGTCTATACATTAACAGTTTATTAGAATTAATCTTTTAAATATTACATTATATATTCATACAAAACATAACATGTTCTTCTTTATTTTGGTAACCTAACTCACATTCAGAAGTAAATACTCAAACACAAATGATGTAGTCTTCCAAAATGAAATTGCCTAAACATGCTCTAAATTGCTTTCGTTCTTTTAACATCAATGATACCGCTCCCAGAGGACCAATTCAATGCCATATGGACAGGGATATCGATCGATAAAGTGATTTAACACAGCACACGAAAGTGCAATAATAACAACAAACGAAGAGGAACAAAAGAACACACTTGACTATACAACACATAAAGAAACGAGGGTGGAAAGATGGGAAAAGCAAAGGGGGCTTGGGTCCATACAACGTGAGATGGATATGGGCCCATCACAATTCAAGTGGGCCCACTACAAAATATCTTGTTAGATATCTTCTGGCCTAGCGTTCTGAGCCACTGACCACCTTACAGGGGACGGTGCGTTGTGGGCCCATGGGCATTAGACCCAACCCATGTTTCATTGACACGTTGTAAACCCATTAGTTGCCGCTCTCAGTCGTTTTCACCAGAATAGTGAGGATAACCGACCTCTCTTTTACGGTCGTTGATACAGGTTTTATCGGGTGCGTTCGGGACCATGGAAATCCAATGCCACCTTCCTTTTTCTTTCATAGAAAACTGTTTTTCGCCATTTTATTGTTCTTTGAAAACCCGGGAAGAAAAAAAATATATTTTGATGAAACTTATCCAAAAAAATGTGTGAAGGATATATGTAAGTTCACCTACTGGATACAAAATAATTGTTCACCTATTTTAATACTCCAAATGCTATAATATCTTAATTTATCTCATTTTTATCTTTCTAGTTAAATTGGAAAACTTTGATTTAATATTCAGCACTATCACCCTTTTAGGAAATAAGATTATTTATTTTGATAGAACTTAAGGTTATAATTCACCGTGAGAAAAAAAATTAAGATTACAATTTAAATAGACAAAAAAAATTACAGTTATTTTTTTTAAAAAAAAGAGCTTTTTTTAGGGGTATATTTTGCACTTGCAATAATATGCCACACTGTAAAATCAAATATAAATGTAAAAATAACTTCGTAAATAACATCATACCTTACATTTCTTTTTGCTTTCACATCTTTGACGATAAGTAATGGAAGAAGAATTTAATTTAAATATACTAACAGTGTAAAACAGTTTTATACTGTCAGCTAATAGAAATAATAGAAAGTGTTAACTCATACAAATAACCATCCATTATAATGAGGGATCCACCATGATTTCTCATTTTTTCCTATTTCTATTGGTTGATAATATAAAATAATTTTATATTATCAGTATATACTAATTAAATTAAGAAAGAAATGAAAAGAGAATAATAAAAATAAATAAATATTCTTATTAAGAGTGAAAATATAAATAAAAAAGAATTGAGATAATTGCTTTCACTTATTTTCTCTCAAAGACTTGTTTTTTATTTCCAAAATATGAGACAAAAAGAAAAGAATTAACAATTATATAACTTCTAAGTATTGTAATTTTTCCGTTCTCTAAACAAAATTAATAAAATTTTATTCCATTCTATTTCTTCTCTTTCACGCTCTTAAGCTTCATTAATGAAAAAACCATTCAAACATGCTTTTCAATCCAACCACGCACAAGATAATTTCAAAGCATAATAAATATAGTGAGCATGAGAACTTTACACTGAGCACATGGGATCAACACTGTCACGCAAAGGAAACGGGACAGAGCATGTATTGCAACAACTACCCCAATAGTGCATTTGTGCTTTTCAATTAGGAAATATTTTGCTCAAAATCCACTGGAAACCGGTGGAGTATAATTGTTAATACGATATGTAATAACCCCTTTAAAATGAACTAGAAGTTCATGAATTTTTTGGCAAATCAAAATATTAAAATTGTACAAAAAGTGAAAAGAAAAATAGAGAAAATGATTGTTTTCATTGTGAAACCAAATCACATGATAACAACAACAAAAATCAAATGCATTACGAACCCTATCAAAAATCAAAGCCACAACAAATAGAACCACACCTACGATAATAATAGTAAGAAGAAAAACTGGTCATGCACATTGACAAGTACAAGGACAATCCCATGCTTAATTACAACGCTTACCTCAAAACTCAGGAAATTCCGAAACACGAAACATTCTTTTTTTTCATTTTCTTTTCACTTCTTATTATGTTGTCGTGGCGAACAGCCATTGGTCCTGGTCATGCACCTGCGAGAAACCGAACTGTATGCAGAAACTACCTCGAACAACTTCCTATAAATTCCTCTGTTATCCGCAGCTGTAACAGCCGCATTTCTCTCTCTGTCTCTCTCTGTGAAAAGCTTAAACCCACAAAAATGGTATCCAAAAGCCCGAACCCATCAGAAGGGTTCTACCTGGATCCCAGTGTGCTGCCTAGCATCGTTCCGTTCGCCGCCGCCGCCGCCGCCAACTCGGCGGAGGACCCCGCCAAGAAGACGCGGAAGCCATACACTATCACAAAGTCTAGGGAGAGCTGGACCGAGCCAGAGCACGACAAGTTCCTTGAAGCTATGCAACTGTAAAGTCTCATTTTTCTTAATTTTAATTTTTTGTTTTTAAGTTTTTTTTTTTTTTTTTTTTTTTGTTTCTGAAAATGTAGTGTGTGAATTTTGACGTTCAGTTGAGACATGGGTTTTTAGTTTGTATGTGTGTGTTCAGTGATACTTTTTGTGGAGAATTGGTACAATTGTATGTAAAGGTCTTAATTTTAGGGATTTATGATGGATTTGGTGTGGTGGGGGCAGGAATTGGGGTCTGTTTGGTGAGCGTGAAGATGTCGGAAATGGTGAATGGGCATTGGGAAGGGTAAATTTCAAATTTTCTTTGGGTGATGAGTATGGCTTTAACATGGTAAGATAATCAATTTTCATTTTTTTTTTTTTTTTGAGCCAAGCCTAGCTTGCGTGAGTTACTTTGTAATTGTAATTGATAGAATCAGAAAGAGTTTTTTCTTATTATTTTTTAAATATTTTCATCAGAAGCTGAAATTGACATATTTATTTCTTATTTGTGGTATCAAAATATCACTTTTGGATTAAACAATGTCACTTTGAAGGAGTTTAATTTGAGATATCAACTGGACAAATGATAGAGCAGAGTTGTCCCAGACAGAGAGTGAATGGGAACAATGGCCAGTACATTTATACCAAAGTTGCTTAGTTCAACTGGTCAATTATATTCCGTTTGTATTGGAATCCTCTGATCACTTACATTAAAATCAGGGTTGTGGGTCTAATGAGTTGAAGATGGCTCCCTTCTGACCAAGGGTACCTTCCCCTGTCTCCCAAATATATAGGACTGTATTAGCATTGCTAACATATTATTTGTTCATGGTACCTTGCAGAATGACCTGAGCTCCGGTTACCATAGATACCTCTTAAAGTGAATTTATATGGTTAATAGAAGCCATAAATGCAAACCTATTGAATGAGAAATTTAGAGGCAAAGTGACAACCTTGAAAAAGTGGGCATTCCTTTCCAGCCAAATGCACCTAAAGAGTAGTATATGGTTTAAATTTTGAATTTTGATTAGAACCCAAGAATCATCGTTATGTTGGAAAGCCTAATTTTGAAGATTAAACTTAACTTCGTCTCTCTAAATGAAATTTATTATTTCAAGTTTAAGCTAATTTCTTTGTTCCCCCTTTTTTGGTCTTGCTGTCTTTGTGTTGCCATTTTGCATCATCTCATGCTGTTTGTTCCTTTCATTTGGTATCCAGGTTTGACCGTGATTGGAAAAAGATTGAAGCATTTGTTGCATCAAAGACAGTTATCCAGGTAATTTCAGATGCAAACTTCGACTGGAAAGCTAAATATGCTGTTATTTCTGAGTAGCATTTGCCATAATTTTTCTAGATTAGATTAGTTTTTATAGTTTCTGGAATGTGGTCAATTGGTTACGTCACATTGTGGCTTTTGGGCACTTGGCAAAGGAATTACAGGATGTTAGAAATGAATGCTGTATTTTTTTTTTTTTTTTTTTCTGCCTCCTTGGCCATTCCGTGTTACTAGATCATATGATCTCATTGGCTTGCCATATCATCCTCACTGACTTATCATGCTCCAGTGCTGGTAGTAGTGGTTTGTTGAACCCCTGTTCCATGAAACACTTCTTTTTCTGTGGTGGGACAAAAATTGTGAAACCAATAAACCATATCAACCTGCTGATCATTTGCAGAAAGTTCCAGTAACATCAACTGGGGATTCATTTAACCTATTATGTGAGTTCCATGTGCCTGCTACACAAGAATCAAACTATGCTGAAATTTGAAGTATAGGAAGTTGCAGACAAAGAAATCACCTGTGCTGAAATTTTCTATTATACTTTTAGCTTTTGAAATGTGGGCAAAGCACAGGCTTATCATCCCTCACAATGAAAATTTAGTTCAGAAGAATGGGAGTGACAAGGATCAAACTTGTGAATAATTAGTCACTGAAGCTTTTATACCATGTCAAAGAATTGATTATCCTGAAAGCTTAATATGCTAGGTCTAGATTCAGGAATGGTTTAAAATGTCTAATGAGGATCATGCAAAATTTCGTTAAGTGGGATAGCATCATTTGACTAACACGAAAGGAACAAAATCTTTTATGTTGTTAACAAAGGAACAAAATCTTTTATGTTGTTAACAGAATAATATCTTTTACATGTTCATCAGTTGAGATTTTGCAGCTTTGATGGATTGATTATTGGTCGATCTGAGTGTATATGAAAGTTTATGTGAGTTGTTGGTATCTCTATTAAATTGAATTGTGGTTACCTCTATAACCATAAGAAATACTGAATTTTTTATTTTTTTATTTTTTTTGCTGGCCTTGTAGATACGAAGCCATGCACAGAAATACTTTCTAAAAGTTCAGAAGAGTGGGACAAGTGAACATCTTCCTCCACCCAGACCAAAAAGAAAAGCTGCTCATCCATATCCTCAGAAAGCTTCCAAAAATGGTTATAATCTTTGCCATATGCTTTTTTGCGACACAATTTGATTCAATTGTATCTAATAATTGTAAGTGATATTTGGCAGCTTCAGTACTCTCACAAGTATCAGGATCCTTTCAGTCTTCATCTGCTTTGCTTGAACCTGGATATATCCTACAGCATGATTCTTCAGCAATGCTTAAAGCTCCTATTGTTAACACTGCGGTGTCTTCCTGGTCAAACAACACATTGCAGCAGACAGCCAATTTATTGCATGGTAGTAAAGCTGCAACTTACTATACTTCAACATTTAGCTTAATTATTCTTGGAATATAGTTTATGGAAATCATTTGCTTAATTTGCTGAAGTTACCAACTAGTTTCTTGTGCTTACAATATCATATATTTTAGGGCAAAAAGTGAATAATTGTTGCAGTAGCAGTGAAAGCACTCCTGGAGCACAACCAGTTGGTGAATCTAAGGTTCAAGGGCATAATAGCCATCCATTGAGAGGCAAGGCTTTAACGATTTTCCTTTCTAATTTGTGCTTTTTTCATATTCAGTTGTTACATCGCATGTAATATAAGCATGACAAGGTTGTAGAGTGTTATAAGCATAATCTGTGCATATAGCATATGCTGTATATTTCAGCATGCATATTGTTGCTTTATACCAATTTCATTACCAAATAAAAAACTGGAGGGGGTAAGAAGTAATTATGGAGTCGCTTTATTTCCAATCAACTTCTTGAACATCAAGCTTGATTGTTTTTGTCTTAAGTCACCAAAATGTCCTTTTGAACTGTGCTGACTCCGAAAGGGCAATGTATAGAAAAATTATTTGTTTTAGCTTTTATCTGAATTTAATGGCACTCATCAAACTATGCTAATTTTCTATATTTCTGATATTTACTGAATGACACCTCCGATAGACATCCATTTGGCACACTTTGACATAGCTCTACAAACTCCCGCAGACACACTTTTAGTCCATTAAAAAATTTATGTGCACAAATTAAAAGGAACTCTCTCATGAGCTTGTTATTTTTTTTTTTTTAATATTTATTGTTGTCTCAATGTTTCAATTGTCAGTTTGACATTTTTTTCCCCCTTTCAATGCAGTTCTTCCAGATTTTACTCAAGTATACCAGTTCATTGGCAGTGTATTTGACCCAAGTGTAACTGGACATTTACAGAAACTAAAAAGGATGGACCCTATAGATGTTGAAACGGTATGTGTGTGTGTGTGTGTGTGTGTGTGTGTGTGTGTGTGTGTGTGTGTGTGTCTGTGTGTGTGTCTGTGTGTTCTTTCAATGAATCTTCTCTATTCTGCTCAGCTAGCTTGTTTTGTAATTACTTTTGACTGTCCAATTGTATTTTCATTTGCTACGATCAATTAATTGCTACTCCTGAAGTGGAGTTAAGACATTGACGCTTTATTTCTAGAAGGCTTTGAAACCTTCGTGTTGATTTGCGTTAAGTACTACAACTGTGTAATTAAATTTATGCTTCAGCGGTGCTTACACAATTATTCTTCCCATGACCTTGGCTCTGTTTAGGTGCTACTATTGATGAGAAATCTGTCCATCAATTTAACAAGCCCGGACTTCGAGGATCATGTAAGTATTAATGTCACTGATCTTTATACGGATATAAATATGCAACGATTGAGTTCACCTTATTTGCTGCTTGAGCCTCACCCCATGTTTTATGATATGACATCCGAGCTCTTGTATTTTCCCGTGTTTTATAAACTTTTTCAAGGATTCATCGCTTGAGAAGCTTCCTTGATGTTCCTCATCTTTTTAATCATCTTACATCATGTTCCTACAAAAGCATCGCATACGTATTGGAATTCTCATCTTTGTAGAAACTCGAATGACTAACATTAACATCAAATTGCATGTTCAAGGATAAAAGGAATGATAATAAACTTTATATATGTTCATGTGTAATTCATGCAGAGAAGGCTGCTTGCCTCGTATGAGGTGGAATCTGAGACAGCTAACTATATCAATGCAGACCATGCATGATGGGCAGTTGAAGAGTGCTACTTAGATGGGGCAGAGGTAGAAAATGACTTCGTTTTTCAGACATTGTATGTTGCCATGGATTAGGATTTTGCGTGATGAGATAAGATCCTTTGGAAAGGCAACAAGCTGAGCGGTTCCACTCACAACCTTGTCATCCTACGTTAGTCAGATATTGCTGTTGCTCGTCATCTCAGCTAAGCGAGGGTTTTAATTCCCTTCATTCATTTTGGTCATGTATATAAGAATCAATATATTATAAAAGAAAACAATAATGTGGTGATGTATAGTTTTCCTAGTTTTGTGTATGTATGTACAGGACTAAATATGTGTTTTAGATTTAACCAAAACGTCTAATATCTAGAAAGAGAGGCAGTTGCTGTTAAAAAAAAAAAAAAAAAAAAAGAAGCTTAACTTTGCCCAGTTTTAAATTTTTTTAGCGCTGGATTATAAAATTTGTATATGAAAGGCCATGGAGCCTGGTTGACTTCAAACCAATGTTCGAAAAATTGAGTCGAATGTACTTTTTATTTATGACTCAATTGGTTAAACCATTTAAATTGAGATTGAACTTAAAAATGTTTGACCAAAAAAGATAGCCAATTCATGGTTCGACCAATTTAACCAAATTACTCGGTTCGAGTTTTAAAAACATTAATTCAAACTATATCTTGTCCTGATTCCTTATATGGCGTAGGTCAAGATGGTAAAAGAATTAACTTCCTATGTTTGATTCTATTTTTGTAAAATTGATTCTAGATAAAATTGATTTTACTAGAATTGATTTAATTAGAATTAATTTTAAGGTAAAGTGATTTATATTTAGTAATTCTTCTAAAAGTGATTCTAACAAAAAATGAAAAATTTTCATTTCTCTCATAATTAATTTTAGAGATAATTGATTTTCATCTTTTCAAACCAAACATCAAAAATGCTCAAAATCGATTCTGCTTTACTAAAATCGATTCTGGCAGCTCTCCCAAACATGCTATTCGTATACTTCAAACCAGGAGTGCTACATGCTACAAAAAGTTTTTCGTGAAAAACGCGCGAAGTCGGAAAGGAAATCAAGGGCTTTTATTCTTCGTAACAGAATTTGTACCAGACAGATTCGAGCCATAATGCATTTTTGATTCCCAATCCAACATAATACTCTACGAGCTACCTAATAAAGAAAGGGTAGACAACCAAATTGATAATGCCACTTGAAGAAAAGCAATTTACTTGTAAGAAGACAATCAGATGTGGTCACTTCTGAAACATTGCAATAACGTTCAAAGAGATCATACACAGCTTTGCCAAAGTTACTGCTTTATGTCTATTAACTCCTGTACCATATTTTTTGCTCACTGCGAACCTGCACTTTGTCTGTAATTCGGTATTTCAAGCGATGGAATATACGTGTACCTATCTATCGCATAAACTGATCATTCTGACGGTAACTAATGTATATACAGCTTCATGGCTATTTCACTGAAAAATATGAAACATTTAAGCAGACAATTGTCATCTTTGTTCCATTGTTGACACCAACACACCATCCCCATCTCAGCTTGCCGGTCATTGTCGAAATTATGCCACTAGAAGCCTCCCACATGGGGGTGCCAGTGCCTTGCTCGCAAATTCATGTCCACGAGACTATCAAGTGCCGCTTGATTGATGTTGCTATCACTATGAGAATCTAACCATGCATAGGATAAAATCAGCAACTAAAACAACATTTAAATTTCAGTTTTATATGACTCGACGAAACATAATGCAAGTGATTTCTCACCGGGATTTGGCCCCATAAAACCACCATAGCATGGTTGCTGATACCCTAAGGTCCAACGCTGCATTGAGTTTAGCGTCTGTGTGCAAGAAGGCATCTGAAGTGGCAGATGTGGTGTAATTCCACTTTGTGATACACATAAGGAGCCGAGACGAAGTTTTTCTGGATTTATCTTCTGCTGGAACATTGATTGACTAACTTCATGATCAACCCTTCTCAGCTGATCATGAAACCTTCTCAGCTCATCGTGAGAAAGTGGGAATAATTGACAAGTTGTGTTGGATGGGAACGAGTGGGATGTTACAAAAGAATGTATGGCTGAATCGATGGAGTTTCTTTGAACACTATTATGAGCTTGTTCATCCCTTCCCCGATTCAATTGGTTGGAACCGAACTGTGTGTAAGATTGCTGTGCATTTAGAGGGTGATCATACCCCTCCAATCCAGCTCCATGGTGCAAAATAGGATCATCCAGATGTGGTGCAGGGCAGCTTTCATCACTGAGTATAGATTCTACTAGCTTCTCAACCATATCACCAGGTGAGCTTGGACTAAACACATCAGCTTCAATTGCATTCCTTTCAGGGCTAGACAAGGAATTATCAACCACACCCGAATTCTCCACATCAGGCATCAAGAATGGTCCATCAAAGCTAATTAAACTTTCCTCATCGGGCAGACAGAGTTCAAAGCAAGAATTTGATTCTCCATCTAAGCCGTTGCTGTAAGAATTTAATTCCAACTCATGTTGAATTTGGAAACCAGGGCTGGTTGGATTCAGCTTCATGCTAACTGAAATGGCTTGCTTGACACCTTGCAAAGACAAGATGCCTTCACAATGGGCCAGAGCTGATTCACCCTTATCAACCATGGAAATGAATTGCTTTTCATCTTCTACAGGAGGAGAGACAGAAACCGCCAAGATATCACTTTTTGCAGTCCTTCGTGGAGGACCATGGACACAAACTGGTGTATTACTTAATTTCAACTCCATGATAAGTTGTTCATATTCCAAATCACAATGATTGTTCAGGGTATTTCCACAGTCCTCTTGGCTTAAGAAGTTTGGTGACTTCTGCCACAAACTCACTGTTTCATCTTGCCATTGCTGGTGTTGGGTAGAACAACCTTTACTAGTCTCTGGCAGGACGGATGGTTGAACAGCATCACCTCCAACAGCTCCTTGAGTCGGACTTGGATTTTCTGAAGCATCACATTGCTGATTGATTACATTTGAAGTAGACTGCAAGGAATTCAAATATTTTGTTGCTGTCGATATCAGAAAAGCCTCAGAATATTCCTTGGAATCAGTCTTTTTGCATGAATACCGGATATCCTCCTTGGGCGGTCCGACCATATCTGCATATGGGCTCTCTTCAGGTAATTATGTATTTATACTATGCAGTTCTTTAACAATTTTCATTGTTTCTTATCAACTCATATAAAGCTGAACAGAATTGGCTACTCATATTGATAATCGGAGAACTGACATAATAACCTAATGGATGACAAGTTGACAACCTAAGACGACAATGAAGCACCACCTGTCACATGAAAGGAGGAGAGATTGTACCTTTTCTCCATCTTTCCCCTTCTGCTTTCTCTTGGTTTGTACTCTCAGAAGATCCAGATGTATCACTGTTAAGTAAGTCATTGCCATCTCTACTTGAAGGACGTAGTGCCTGAAAGAACAGTTTGTTACAGAACCACATCCTTAGGCAGTTTGTTATTAATTTTTCTGAGCAAAAAGAAAAGGGAAAAAAAAAGGCTGAAACCAGACCTTGTAGCGACACGGAGGCCGATATGGTTCATTACTGCGATGCAGTAGATTATTAGCATTATCCAGAATGCTAGTAGAAGAATTTTGAGGCACACTTTTCTGACATCCAGAATCTGTATCAAAGCATAAATTTCAAAGTCGATTTTGTCAAAATAAAACCACAATATGCAACAATTATCCATAATAGATGCATTAAATACAAGAAAGATTAAGTAGATTATCACTGCACACCAGGTACACAAAAAGGAGGCGATAGAAGACCGGATGCATCTTCAGACACACTGCTCAAGAAACAATCACAAATTTAGCAACCTACATAAGGCAGCAAAGTAACACGTAATCTTCTAAAACGTAAGGCAGAAGAGTTATTCTTTTTTTATTTTTACCATGGAAATGAGAGCTTAACGTCCCTGTGTAATCTTACTGTACTATCCGCTTTGGCTAAAGAGAGAAGAAACTCTCTTGTATATGAAATTTTTGAGCGCCTGTAATACCAAATCAAAAGATCTTCATTAAGACAAAAGAAGACATAAAAAATGTAAAACTTTGGATATAATGTGACTCTAGTTTCTCGGTCGCCAAACAGAAAGAAATGATTCATCGCAATAAATAATAATAATAATAAAATAATAAGAAACCACTAATTAATGACACAGCACAGGCTTGAAAACACGTACCAAATAAAAGAGTTTACTTGAAAGGATCAAGAAAAAAACAATAATAATTAAGAATAAATGTTTACTTCTTAGAAAGTAGGATGTTAATATCGGAAGGAGACGGAGGCGAGAACACCGCAGTTCCACTTTCTTGGCTCATTTTCTCGGGAAAATCGTCGGTCAATGAGTCTTGACTCAAAATGTTAGAATCTTTTCTTTTTTCTTTTTTCTTTTTTCTCTTTTTCTTACATATCGAAGAAAGAACCTAATCCTCTAGAAGCAACTAGACGTGCAGCACGCTATGCAAGAATGCTGCTAACCGTGTCGAGAAGAAGCTTCTAAAGATCAAGATCTAGGTCCTAAAAAGATCAAGAATAGCTGTCAATCTTGCCAAATAGCGTGTTGCGCAAGTTTAATCATCTGTAATTCTTGGCGAAGAGGAAGATAACAACGAAAATAGCGATAATGACGAGAACGGGAATAGCAGGAATACCGTCAGGTGGAGGAGGAGGTGGTGGAGGAGGAGCAGGGAAACGAAACATTCTCCTCACTGTGAGGAACTTTCTCGGGAAAATGTAGTTTTTGGGAGCAGAGAAAATGGAAGAAAGAAAGAAAGAAAGCTTCGGGAAGAAGCAAGAGAGGATAATGAGAGTGTGTATTGCAAGAAGAAGATGAAGATCTTGGGGCCAAGAGGAAGAGCCTAGCGTGAGAGTGTATTTTATCTGTGATTTTTGCCAAAAAGAAAAATAGCAATGAAAATAGTCATGAAAACAAAAGCAGGACAAGGCTCAGGTTGAGGAGATAGTGGAGGTGGCGGGGGCATTTTCTTGCTTCAGCAACTTTGTCAGGAAAATGTATTGTTTGGAAGCAGAGAAAATGGAAGAGATAAGAAAGAAAGAATGAGAGAAAGAAGCTTGCAGAGGAAGAAAAAGAGAAGCAGAGAGAGGAAACATGAAAAACTGAAAAAAGAAGTGAGAGTGAGAGTGTGCGACGAAGGCCGTCCCTATTCCATTTATCGAATTGCGGACGTTGACATTTAACCGCGAGTTTAGGCATTACTGTTATTAGTCACTGCTACTTGCTCACGTATTTAGCATGATCAAAGGTGCGTTGGCTAAACAACTAATGAGAAATTAATGTTACCCAAATTAACGAATTATCATAGATAAATGTAAAATTGCATTTAATTTTCAATGTTTGGTTGGATGACTTGTTTATAAAAAATTATATTTTATCACACACTTTACTATTTTATGTGTTTACTTAATTATTTTTCATTATATTATCATTAAAAAATACTAAACAAATTCATATTATTGGTCATCCTTAGCACGGTACAATATCAAAAATCGAAATCGTGTTGATTAAACTACAAGCTTGCCTCTAATTAAATTTATTTTTCACTATTTCAATATATACCACATTCAGAGATGTACATATATGACTCTTATCTTTCAATTTAATCAACAATATTTGTATAAAAATTTATATTTATATTTTTTTCACTACTTTGTTACTGTAATTTTTATGGAGAAACTAAATTCCACACATCTATAACTATAATTTTAGTTATTCTTTTCTTTCTCATTTTACTAATTTTTAAAGAAATAATAACTTATTTTTATTTTTATTCCAAAAAAAATTAATATTGTGACTAAAAGATACTTCAATGACTAAATTTCGACCTATAAAAATTCAAATGCCTAATACTTGATTATTATCATCGCACCTCATTAGGAGGAACTACTAAATTTTTTTACACAGCTTACAAGTGCATATAAATGTAACCTTACGACCCGACTTTAAAACTAAGCTTATTCGTATACAATTTGGAGATAACGTCCCATACCAATAGCAGTAACAGAAACTATTATCATGTACCGACAGCAGTAACAGAAACTATTATAATGTTTTAATCATATTTATTTACTTTTATACATTAAAGCTTTATAGGTTTGATTGTTGGGACACCATGGGAAAGAGCATGATTAGAGTCATTTTAACCTCAGTATCTTGGGTCATCCAAGCAGACGACCGAGAGGAACGGGATCTCGATGGACAATAAACATATCATTAACACATTACGCCTCATTTCAGTGTTTATACTGACAATACAAAATCGGCAGACGCTCAACACAGACACATCTTTAACATCACAAAACTACAAACCAAAAGAAAAATAAAACGGCAGACAAAGAGACCGGGAAAGCTTCCACCACCGATTGACAGACAACCAGACACAAGGCTAAAAAAAGTATCCTATCCACAACTAACATTTAGAAATTTAGGTCCTTAGTCCACTTCCTCCATCTTGCTCTCCTCAGCACCGTCCTCCTCCAATGCAGGCATATCTTCGTCGCCACCAGTCTCCTCCTCATCAATGCTGAGACCGAGCTTCAACATCCTGTGAATTCTAGCAGCAAAGGTGTTGGGGTCATCAAGGCTGAAGCCAGAAGTCAAGAGTGCTGTCTCAAACAGAAGCAACACAAGGTCCTTCACGGACTTGTCGTTCTTGTCAGCTTCAGCCCTCTTCCTCAGCTCTTCCATAATACCGTTGTCTGGGTTGATCTCCATAGTCTTCTTGCTGGACATGTAGCCACCCATGCTGTTATCTCTCAATGCCTGAGCCTTCATAATCCTCTCCATGTTCGCAGTCCAACCATATTCACCTGTCACCAAACAGCATGGCGAATCTACAATCCTGTCGGAGACAACGACCTTCTCTACTTTGTCTCCCAAAATGTCCTTGATGACCTTGCAGAGGTCCTCAAAAGACTTCTTCTTTTCCTCCTTTTTCTTTTTCTCTTCCTCGCTGTCATCATCCAGCTTCAATCCTTCCTTTGTAGCAGACACCAACTTCTTCCCATCATACTCTTTCAATTGGCCAACAGCATACTCATCAATAGCGTCCACCATGAAGAGCACTTCATAGCCCTTCTTCTTGAGTCTCTCCAAGAATGGAGAGTTCTCAAGAGCCTTCTTGCTCTCACCAGTGATGTAGTAAATATCCTTCTGGCCCTCCTTCATCCTGGTGACATAGTCCTTCAAGCTTGTCATCTCATCTCCACTCTTTGTGGAGTGGTACCTCAGCAAATCAGCCAATTTGGCTCTGTTCTGGCTATCCTCGTGGATACCCAACTTCAAGTTCTTGGAGAAAGCATCATAGAACTTATTGTAATCTTCCTTGTTCTCAGCAATCTCATTGAACATCTCAATGCACTTCTTAACAAGGTTCTTCCTGATCACCTTCAAAATCTTATTCTGCTGCAGCGTCTCACGAGAGATGTTGAGGGGCAAGTCATCAGAGTCAACAACGCCCTTGACAAATCCAAGGTACTCAGGGATGAGCTCCTCACAGTTGTCCATGATGAACACCCTCCTCACATAAAGCTTGATGTTGTTCAGCTTCTTCCTGGTGTCAAACAGATCAAAAGGAGCTCTTCTTGGGACGAAGAGGATAGCCTTGAACTCGAGCTGACCCTCCACGGAGAAGTGCTTCACAGCCAAGTGATCTTCCCAGTCATTGGTGAGGCTCTTGTAGAAGGAAGCATATTCCTCCTTAGTAATCTCCTCCGGCTTGCGGAGCCAGATTGGTTTCTGCTTGTTGATGAGTTGCCATTCGTGAGAAACCTCCTTGATCTTCTTCTTCTTCTTAGAATCTTTCTCCTTCTCTTCGTCAACATCCTCAACGTCTCCTTCCTCCTCCTTCTTGGGCTCATCATCTTCATCATCACTAATCTCCTTCTCAGTTGTCTTCTCAGTCCAGAGGTAAATAGGGTAGCTAATGAATTCAGAGTGCTTCTTCACAAGGTCCTTAATCCTCCTTTCCTCCAAGTATTCCAACTGCTCCACAAACCGCAACAAAATCAATCAATCGATCGATACGAATATAATTCAAATTGTTATGCTATTCATGTTTTGTCCTAGAATTTCAAATAATATCCATTTTCTATCTTGATAGTAATTCAATTATGTTCTGAATAGCTAATAATAAACAGTTAATAACTACGATCTCAATAATTTATTAAATTCTTATGTATACGCATTTTTCTTTGGACACAAGCGTTTATATTTTTTAACAATGTGGAAAAAATTGAGGGTTAATTTTCTTTACCTTATCTATCTATTTTCTATGTTCCTAAAAATAATTTAATTATGATATAAAATTAATTATTGTTCTGAATAAGTAATAATAAACAGTTGACGTCGAAAAACTAATAACAATCAGTGAAATAACTAAGATCCCAATAGTTTATTAGATTCCTACACATGCGCACGCATTTTCCATTGACACAAGCCTTTCCTATTTTCAGCAAAAAATTGGGGTTAATTTTGTCTACCTGATCTTCCTTGAGGAACAAGGTAATCTTAGTTCCCCTTCCAAGTTGTTCACCATTCACATCCCTGGTTACAGTGAAGGAGCCACCAGCCTGTGATTCCCAGATGTATTGCTCATCGTCGTTGTGCTTGGTGGTCACAATCACCTTCTCCGCAACCAAGTAAGCAGAGTAGAAACCAACACCGAATTGGCCAATCATGCTGACATCAGCACCAGCCTGCAATGCCTCCATGAATTCCTTGGTCCCAGACCTCGCAATGGTTCCCAAGTTGTTCACCAAATCTACCACAAACACGACAAAATTATGAGCACACAAAAGCGAATGTCACAATCAAAACCGATTAATCTTTCAAATTAAACACGTGCATTACCTGCTTTGGTCATGCCAATGCCACTATCGATGATTGAGAGCGTCTTGTTAGCCTTGTCAGGCACGAGCCTGATGAAAAGCTCCGGTTGAGCATCAAGCTTGCTCTTATCTGTCAAACTCTCAAATCGAATCTTATCCAATGCCTGAACATAACAAACATAAATCAGATTGCAGAATCCAATAAAAACAGAGTATCAAAGCTTTAAATGTAAAATGCAAAAGGAGGAACACTTACATCAGAGCCATTGCTGATGAGCTCGCGAAGGAAGATTTCCTTGTTGGAGTAGAAGGTGTTGATGATGAGGCTGAGAAGCTGGTTGATCTCAGCCTGGAATGCGAAGGTCTCGGCTTCGCCCATCTGAACATCCGCCATAACAACAGAATGAGAGCGAATTGAAGAAGAACGCTGGGGTTAGAGATCGCAGAGAGCGAGTGAGTAAGCTTCTTCTTTTTTTTTTTTTTAATTTTGCTTCCTGAGGAAGTGTGACGGGAGAAGAAGGGAATTTAAAGGAGCAGGGGAACCCCAAAGCCTTTGGCGGAACAGAGAGGTTCTGGATTGTTCTACCTTTCTCTCGACCCCATTATTTCGGGGAGAAGGGGCGGGGATTATCTGTTTGGAGTGCGCGGGGGGCGAAACGGGGTCGTTTAGTTGTTCGATTGCGCATGCACGCGGGCGCGTGTGACTTACTGTGTCATGTCAGCGAATCGCGAATTTTCTGTACAACCTGTTCATTCACCACTCTTGAACCTTCTCCTCCTTGTGACCGTTTCTTAGGTGTTTTGTGATAACACTCTCTTCAATTACGCTCTGTTTGGATGGGCAGAAAAAATAAGAGGGAAAATAAAAAAATAAAAATAAATAAAAAAATAAAAAAATATTTTCATTATTATTTGATTTAATGGAAAAAGGGGAAAAAATATAATTATATTTAAATAATTTTTTATTTTTTATTTTATTTAAAATTAATTAAATTATGAATAATTTTATGATGGGCTCCATTTTTTCTACTTTTTTTCTTTTATTTTCTCCTCATATTTAAAAAGAAAAATTTCATAGTGGATTTCACTTTTTTTTTCTCTTCTCTTATTTTTTCTCTTTAATCGAACAACAGAAAACTTCAAAATTCTTTCATTTTCTCTTATCTTTTTTTCTTTCCTCTCTTTTTCTCCCAATCCAAATAATGGGTAAGAAATTCAAAAAATTATAGTTTATATAAAAATTTTAATTTTCATATATTATAAATTTAAAAATATATTATAAAAACATAATAATTATATATTATTATATTAATAAATATATTTAACTTAATTAGATAATATTTTAAAATTTTAAAAATTAAAAATATATAATTAAATAATAATATAAAAAAAATTTATATCAATAAGATATTAAAATTAATCTCTTTAAGTAATTCACATCAAATCTTAAGATTTTTCATGTTGTTCATGTATTAAAAATTTTAATTTAATATAATTACTAAAAAAATTATTTCATCAGCTAATTATGTTACTAAAAATATAAAGATCTTGATAATCTATATAATTATATAAATCTGTAAATATTCCAAACGGTAACTTTTTCTTCTCAAAAATGTCAAATCAAAATCCTATTTTTAAATAAAAACTTTATTAAAGATTTTCTATTATTATTTTCTCATTAATTTTTTATTTTGATACATGATATATTACGTAAATAGAAAATGTTTATTGAAAATGAATTATTTTAAATAAATATAACTTATTAAATATTTAAATAATAATAATATTTATATTAAACTTAATAATAAAATAATATTTTCTATTATAATATTATTGTATTTTATGATAGAAGGCACAACCCAAAAGTATACGAATATATAACAGAGACATAATATTATATATTAGTTGCCTTTTATATTTTACTAGATAATATTTAATTTAATATAATTAAAGAATATTTAAAATAAATATAATTCAAACATGGTAAATATTTAATAAACAGTATTCGTTTTAAATTTTAAAATTAAGTAATTAATAATAATTGCTATTTTATCTTAAGTTTATTTTTTGTTCTTGTGATTAAATATATATGTGATAATAAGGGAATGATATTCTTACCTTATCTGTATATTCTATATTCCATATGATATATTGAAACTGCAAACATTCCATTTTCGTACAATTTTCCACGCATGTTATTGTATTATATTATTATTTTATCCATTCACAATTATCTTCCCAAAAAAGCCGGTATTATTTTATCTATTAATTTATTCATTTCGTGTTATCATTTATTATTTCTTCTTTTTCATTCTTGGTGCCTTTTTTTTTTCCCTTTTTCTCTTCAATCTATGTTTTTATCCTTTTTGTTATTTCCTTATAACTGACTTTTTCTGTTCTTTACAATATTTAAGTCAACTAATTAAAATGTCACATTTGTTTCTCTATTTTTTAAAAATAATTTTGATATATTAGTATACTGTCAATAAATTATATCTTCTTTTTTATACGAGTTTTGAGATAGTTTATATAAGAGTTAAAAAATTTTAATAATATAATTAAATAATTATGTAAAAAAAATTTATAATATCAATACATTAAAAGTAATCATTTTTTAGTTTAACTTTTTAAGGTAAATTAATAATTTGATATATGTGATAGTGGAAAGTCATTCTCTTTATATCATATTTAATAGATTAATTTCTATACACTAATAATATAAAATAATTTTTATCCTATAAGTCAATAAAATTATAAAAAAAAAAGTCATGGTTGGTAATTACAAATTACCCATCACGACAAGTACTCATAATGATTTGACATTTTTTTCGCTATTCTGTTGGCTGAAAGTATTTATAAAAATTAATCTCTACATTTAATATACCTTTTTTATCATTCTTTTTAGTTTGTTTCATATCAAAATTTTTCCATCTTTCCTTATTTCTCATATTGTCTATCAGTTTTTTTCCTCAGTTCCTTGTTTGTGAAATTTTTAATTCTCACAATTTTCTTATTTTTATCTACTATAATATTTGATTTTTTATTGTAATAATATTTTCAGTATTTTTTTTTGTTCTTTCTTCTTTTTTATATATTGATAATATTTTAAGACAACAAAATGATGATTTTTCATTTATGCTTTTGAATTATGAAGTTTGGCCAAGTGCACTATTATTTTATTTTTTGCTACATATGTTGGATTATTTTAAATAATATCTAATAATTATAATTAAAAGCAGATTTAATAAAAATTAAAAATATAATAAAATTAATATTTTCATGTAATTATATTTTGTTACAAATTTATATGTAAATAATATTATTTAAATAGTGTTTAATTAGAACAAAAAAAATCTGATTGAGTTATTATATTTTTAATTATAGTTATGATAATTTTTTAATTTTTATTATATATATTATATTTGTATTAAATAATATTTACTATTTTATTATATTTTTTAATAATTATTTTTATTTTAAAATTTTAAAATTAATAAACATATGATACTTTCTTTGTTATATATTTTGATATTCTTATTTTTGCTCATATCTATTATCACAATATGTAATAATAAAAGATACAATAAAATAATGACTTTTAAATTAATTAATTATAAATTTTAAAATAAATATTATTATTTAAATATTTTAATAATATTTTAGAATTATTTGATATTTTTATTATATATGATTATAATTTACCTTATGTATTAATTATTATTTATTACTCTTAAATAATTATCTTTTAATGAAACTAATATAACTAATTATATCATAAAAATATGTTTTTCTAAAATTAAATAAATACACCTTTAGAGGATTTGTTGTTATGACTTTATTGATTAGATGTTATGAAAAAGACAATTAATAAAAAAAATTGAATAATTTTAATAGTTTGAATTATTATATAAGTAAAAATATAAAATAATTAATAATTTGAGGCACAAATAAACAAAAAATAATACATTGATTAAAGTTTTGACTTTATTAAAAAAAACTTAGGTTAGGATAATTTAGATAATCAAAGTTATAAGTAACTAATATGGAGTGTAAATAGTCAATTGGGAGGGTATCAATAGCCTCACTATAAAATCCAACTAAATCTAGTCTTATATCTCAATATTTGATTAAATTATCTATTATTTTTATTATATAAAATGATTTTAATGAGTAAGTTATTGTTGTACTTATTACAACACTAAATAATTAATAAATTTATATTTATTATATTATTAATTTATCCTATCAGACTTATTATATTATATCTAACCGATCTTTAATTTTGATATAGGCAATCCTCACATCTGATCAAATGTTAAAAAATTTTGTGATTCATTTGAAAATGATTCAAATGATATACATAAAATTAATTTTTAAATGTCATATTTGTGATATTTTTATCATCTAAACTTTAGTAGTGGATTTCTTATTTGTTTCTAAATAATATGGATGGTAGAGTATCTTTTTATGCAACATTCTATTAACCATGACAAACTTTGCATCATGTACTTCCCATGCTTTTTTTTCCAATGAAAATTATTTTTATATTATACATATGTTTAATATGTAACTTTTATATATCTTCCTTCCTTTAATAAGATTATTATACGCACTTGAGAAATCTAGAACTTATCTACATGTATTATGATAAATAAACGTGATTTGGTATATATATTTAAATTTTGTTTGTGAATTCTTTATCTCAAACTTATTAAAGATTTATCTGAATATTATGCATATTTTCTCTCATTTTTCAGTTATAATATAATTTTTTGTCAGATTTATATTATAAGCAATATATAATATTAATAGAAAATAATATTTTTAAAATCGCATTTTACAATATTTTTTCGCTCACTTGTACGCTAACTAGTTATGTGAAAAAACTGCATATACAATAATATTGTAATATATGTTTATTTTATTATGTAAAAAAATATTATGCTAATTATGTATTAAAATTAAATTAAAAATAGTTTAAAGTTTGAAACTTATTTAATAACTCTTACTATTATTGTTTTTTTTTTTCAAATTAGCTACAAAAACATTTTAATTTATTAACAACAGTTTTAAAGTGTCATCTATAGCATACTTTTATAAGGCTATCATTATTTCATTAAAATTGATGCACGTTGAATGCTCTCCCAAAGGTCAGTTATGTATACGAATTAGAGATTAATTTTTATGTATTATTAATGTAAAAGAATTTTATATTATTATTTAATTATATATTTTTATTTGTAAAACTTTTAAGATGGTAGATGGTTGAGTCAACCACTTTTATTAATATGACTATACATAATTGAATGTTTGTATAAAATTTTTTTATACAAATAATGTATCAAAATTAAATTCTAAGAATAAAAATGAAAAAAATTTCATAAATTAAATGTATATCTAATTTTTACACATAGATTCAAGGGTTTTAAATATGTTTTTAAGTCTTATAAATATACATCATTTTAATTTTGGTCCTTATAAATTTTTTACTTTAGTTTTGGGCCTTTTTTTTTCTATTATTAGGTTTAGTGTTAAGTGATAATACTTATAAAAACTAAAAGAATATTCAGAAAATATTTATAAGGACAAAAACATAATTTTTATTTTCTAATATTTATAAAAACTAAAGCACATATTGTAAAATATTTATAAGAGTCAAAATTTAAAATAACGAGAATGAAAAAAAAAATTAAAAAGGAATAAAAACCAATGTAAAAATTTTATAAAGATTAATTTTTTTTAAAAAAAAACCCTATATTTACAAGAACTAAATTGGGCCCAAGCCCCGATTGGAAGCCTGATCAAGAACACGAATACATCAACATAAATGATAAACCCGCACGTGAGCCTTCAGCTTCATGGCGTTACTGCATATGGCTAAAAGTTTACATATGAGGGGAAGTGGCTTCGATTCTCAAGGGCAGAGCCCCGCCCCCTCCCCTGGTGTGAGAGTGTGTGTGTGGGGGTGGGTGTGTGTGACAAAAAAAAAAAGTGATAAACCCATATGTTTTTTTCTGTCTCAAGATGGTTGGGTGTTTTTTCCTGCTTTGTATTTTTACACTGCTGACCAAAAAATACAAATGATAAACCAGAAAACAGACATCCAGGGCAGTAAGCCACTAATAAACAGCAAATAAAGTAATAAACATCTTTTCAGACCTCATAAGTCATAATATAATGGTCTATCTTCCTATCTTCATCACTTGGTACATAAAACTTCCAGTCACACTTTGATTTTTGAAAAGCACCTAACTCTGAGCTTTCTCAAAACTGTCATATAAGCCATCCTCAAGCATCTGTAGAAGAAGTAGCATTTCATCCCGATTTTTGCAATGACATTATTCATACAAATACAAACCAATTCACCACCCTAGCAGATAGCACCCCCAAATCTACAACTCAAAATAGTTTGACTGCAAAACAAATTAGCTACAGAATTAGCTCTTTAGCCCAATCCCTGCACCATAATTTAAATAAGCGGTTCACCTATGCAATTGCATCTGCTACATAGACCTCTGCGCCATCAAATTTTAACCTTGTTCTTCCAGCTCCAAATCGTCCAAACAACGATGAAGAAGATTGACATCCATGATTTCTTTCGTGTGCCTTAAAAGCCAGTAGCCATCCATGATTTAAAGAAGGCCCTAGCTTCATTTGGAGGTAACCAAGACAAATTCCACTACTTTAGGCAGCCACTCCATAAGCTCCATGCAACCCTGCAACAAAAAAAATAGATGCATAATACTCTCAACATGGCAGTTGCAGAGAGCACAGCTAACCTCCAAGCCACCACAAATCTCCCTTCATGGTTCCTTGCAATTCCTCCACATGCTGCAGAAGCCATATCTCCCAGCAATGAACCATCTGTGTTTACTTTGATCCAGCCTTGCGGAGGAGCGTTCCACCTCACTAGATTAATTACCCTGTTCGGAATCTGATTTTTAGCAGTAGAAACGAGACTCAGCTGGTAAGTATAGTCCTTTGCAAGCTTAATTGTCCTGCAAAGTAGAAAAAAATGTGCATTATCCTGTTTTTAAAAAATAAACTGGTTTCTAGCAAATCAAAGTAGACAACAGGCAGTACTAAAAATCAAAGGCCAGCAAACTCCCTGAAAACTTCGAGTCTCATCTAGAATTTTATCTTCTAGCCACCTATTTAAAGATTGCTGGAAGAAACAATTCTTAACAAGACCGGTCCCAAAGCTCTTCCACAACTCATATCTTAATTATTTGCGCTACAGACGGGGATGTCTTTATTGCTTGATATCTTCATATACATGAATATCTAGTAAGTCACATCCATGCCAAATATTCTATCAAACACGTCATCCAGACAAAATGAACAATCGATGTAGCTATTTTCCTTATACATAATGAGATCTTTAGGTCTTTATTCACTCGAGAAAAATAGCTCATGTTTGGATGCGGTTGTGTCTCTCAGCATAGATTTTATAAGGCTAAAATCATCGATTTTGTCCCTTTTTTTTTCAATTGTTGTTTGGTTTTTGGTTGATGCAATGATTAAAATTGATTGTTGCCTCAATATAAATTTTTGTCAAAATTAATTTTATAAATGTAGAATTAAACATATGTTATGAGCCCATTTAGATTTATTAGTTTGGATAAAAAAAATAAAAATATTTCTTTTATAGTCAAATTACGAGTACGGTTGGATAAGCTTAAAAAAAAGGATTTTTTTCTATAAATCTTTTTTATAACATAAAATAAAAGTACGGAAAATTCTTTGCTGGGTAATGACTGATAATGAAAACATCTTCATATTATAGTCACTATGTATTCTTTTGTCTTTTGGTATTAATAAAAATTATCATTCTTATCAAAATTAAATATTATTGGTTACATCGATATTCAAAAAATAAAAAAAAAAAATACAAATTAGTATTATTAATATTTATATTGACATCTACAATTTACAAACCAAAATAAGTAATAATTCATATCAATACTAACAAAAAGGAAAAATCCAGATTATCAATCCACTAGTAACAATATACATTTATTATTAATTAATATTACATTTAATATTTATATTTAAATAACTAAAGTTTATACCCTTTTTTAATACATCTATCAATTGAGATCAATCTAAGTGGCTAAGGGCTACCTATTAGAAAACATTTCTCAGGGGACGAATCTGACAAGATTCTTAGGCGTCTCCGCGACAGGTTCACGTAATACAAGACGACAGAGCAGCAGTTACTTGGATGATACTACAGCAAACGTCGAGGACCTTAGCCCACTTCCTCCCGTATGCTTTCCTTGGCTTAGTCAAGTGGGCTGCCTCAAACAGAAGCTGTACAACGACCTTCACGGTCTCATCGTTCTGTTCAGTTTCAACCATCTTCCTCAGCCATTCAACTGTAGCACTGTCTGGGTTGATCTCCAGTACCCTCTTCCTTGTGATTCGACAGCTTGATGGATCACCGAAACTTTCAGGGGCAATGATCACCTTGGCAACTTTGTCCCCCAATATGTCTTTGATGGTCTTGCAGAGGACCAAATAAGATGATGTGGGCTCCACCAGCTGTTGCTGGCCCACCGAGTGGATCTTGCGCACCCCGAAACGTTTCTGCCCGCTAATAAGTTGCCGGTCGTAAGAAGCCTCCACGATCTCCCTTTCTTCCTCCTTTTCGGGCTCATCTTGCTCAGGTTTCATCCCGGTCCAAAGGTAAATGGGATAGCGTATGAATTCGGAGTGCTTGTTCACAATATCCTTAATCCTCCACTCCTCCAAGTATTCAAACTATTTCAGAAATCACAACAGAAAATTCGTCAATGAACAACACAATAACAATCAAAAAGCATTTTTATTAACAACGTGACAATTAAGGTGGGGGTTTATTTATTTTGATAACCTGATCTTCCTTAAGGAACATAGTGATCTTAGTTCCCCTTCCGAGTTGTTCCCCGTTAACATCCCTAGTAACGGCGAAGGAGCCACCTCCCAATGATTCCCATATATATTGTTCATCGTCGTTGTGTTTGGTGGTCACAATCACCTTCTCGACGATCAGGTAGGCTGAGTAGAAACCAACACCAAATTGACCAATCATGCTGACGTCAACGCCAGCATGCAAGGCCTCCATGAATTGCTTGGTACCAGACCTTTCAATGGCACCCAAATCTAAAAGAATGAAATAAATAATGACAACACCACCAAACTCACAAAGGATATCATGCAATTAAACCTATGAAGAGGTTTTGTGTTACGTTGCATGAATATAGGTGCTGAGTTCCAATATCGACAGGGATACGCGTATTATATTAAATTGAGTGCTTTAAAATTTCTAAAATTCAATATAGGAATATGGAAAGATGTAGTATATAAAATATTTAAGATATATATAATTGTTATTGTGTTCTGACTCTAGATTTTTAATAAAGTAACTTATAGTTATCAAATAAGTAAAAAAACTTAAGGAAACATTTTTTTTCCAAAAAATAATTGTTTGTTTCAATTAATAATAAGACATAATTTAATTACAGAATTAAACTTGATATTTTAAAGAATTAGCTTGCATTCAAGTACCAAATAACTACCGATACTGAAAACTTGTACGATGTCCATTTGGTACACCATACGTGATAGGCTTTGCAGAAGATGTGGAATACCTGCTTTGGTCATGCCAATACCAGTGTCAAGGATGGAGAGTGTTTTGTTAGCCTTGTCAGTCTCAAGTCTTATGAAAAGTTCAGGTTGAGTATCCAGTTTGCTCTTGTCCGTGAGACTGTCAAATTGAATTTTATTTAAAGCCTGTATGTAACAAACACCACGATACCTCTAAAGATCAAACAGAATCCTAAAATCCCAAAACAGAGTAACAAACACAATTTACACAAGTAGTAGTTATAAAGGTGCTTCCTACAGCACTATGGATGTCTAAGATCCATAGGAGATTGAGAAGAAAGGTGTTTGGCGTTGAACAACTTACATGAGATGACTTGGTGATGAGACTGGCAAGGAGGGAGGGGAAGGGGTGGACATCGGCCATTGCAGGCAAGAAAAGAGAAACTGAACTGCTTTGCGATTGTAGCTTGTTAGAAGGGATTTATATAAAAAATAAAAATAGAAGGGGGAATCTATTTGGCCCCACCGTGTATTTTATTCTACTCCGAAAGATGACTCGGAGGACGCACTTGTTTTGGGAAAGAAAAGAGAAAAAGAAAAGGAAAAAAGTTCGTAAGGGTCCCGCGTAAGCCTTACTAATTTTATTCAATCATATTTTTTTTATTCAGAAATTCAACTGCATAAGCTTTATCTGTATTATTTATGCTACAAAAGATGTTAGTAAGTTTTTTATTTTTTTATATAAAACTTATCAGTATCTATATTATCCATGCTACAAAAGACACTAGTAATTTTTTTTTTTTTTATAAAATTTATCAGCATATACATTATTCATACTACAAAAGATATTGATAAATTTTTTTTTTTGTAAAACTTATGAGCATAAATAGGGCAGACGCTGGTAAGTTTTGACATAAAACTAACTGGTATCTGCACTCTTCATGCTATAAAAGATGTTGGTAAGTTTTTGAATTAAAAAAAAAATTGAACAAAACTTACCATTCAAGTATTTTTGTCATTGTTCTCACTTTTCAATATTTGTCACGTATATGTTTACTATTTATGCGTTCCTCTATCAGTTCTCTTTTATTTTTTATTGATTTATTTGGATAAAAAGGGAAAATAAGATAAAAGAAAGAAAAAAATAAATAAAAAAATATATTTTCTCTTTATATATTTAAATAAAAATAAATAAAAAATAAAAATTATATAAAAAAGAATAAAATAATATTATTTTACAATATATATATTTATAATTTAACTTATATCACACTTACCCACACAAAACAACTTCTCAGCATTAGCACATGCAAAAAATAATAAAATAAAAAATAAATTTTCAAATAAAGCAACCGAAAACAAAAACAGCAATGATAATATCCAAAAGCAGATTCTAGTATTTTAATATTGACTGCGCAATATAGCACCAAAAGCAATGGTCCACATATATATATATATATATATATATATAT
This sequence comes from Pterocarpus santalinus, assembly GCA_031439595.1. Lineage (NCBI taxonomy): Eukaryota > Viridiplantae > Streptophyta > Magnoliopsida > Fabales > Fabaceae > Pterocarpus > Pterocarpus santalinus. The sequence continues at coordinate 54,302,637 of CM062526.1, forward strand.
ATATGTATATATATATATATATAATTTAACTTTATAATTCTAACTTCTTAAAAAGACCAAGTCTCCTCGCCCTTCCCAGCCCACTTTCCCACCCTTTCCTTGTTCGCTCGTGCTTGACGCCTCCTCCCACCCAATGTTTACGAGGGTGGATTTGGTTTGTGAAAGTATTTTTTATTTTTTATTTTTATTTTATTTTTATTTTTTGAAAAATTTTATTTTTAATTTTTTAAAATTTAAAAAATATATTTAGTTTATAAAATAGATTCTATTTTTTAAAGGTAAAAATAATAAAAATAATATATATTTGATTTATACATTTTGTTTATCTACTAAAAATATTTATTAGAATAATAAATAATTATAAAATATTAAGATTAAAAATAAAATAAATTACTTATTTTTAAGTTATTTTATTATCATTATCAATAAATAACCTTTTTTTTTTCTTTTCGGGGGCAATCATAGCAACCCCTTCATTTGATGCTCCAAGTAACATTGCTTCTTGGCAATTTGTTTCAATGGTAATTCTGATGTATTCATTTATAACATACGTGACAAGTATATAGAGTTCCTACAATTATATATTACATTATCTCCGCAATTATAGGAGATTCAAATTGAAGTTATAATAATAAAAGGACAAAAACCCAAAAAAAAAAAGGTACTGGTAAAACTAGAAACGCCCTTATTTATAGCAAATAACAATCTTGACTGATATTAACATTTCAGTCATTGAAAATCTCTTCCAATAGGGAGATGTTAAATAATAAGTCACATTTATTTTTTATTTCAAGAGCCCAACCTCCCTATAGCAGTACTCTTTATCAGACTAATAGCACTCATCGATCACTTTATCATTCGGCAAATTGGGGTTCATGACATGAGCAGTAACGGATGATACACAGACAACTCATTCCACTTTAACTTTAAGAGAAGCTTCAAGTACAGCAGTAGTTCCCTTCATTACTGGCCCAATCATTTCTACCCCGTAGAATTCTATGACTACCAGCATCGATGGCGCCCAAAAAAATAAACCAATGTCTCTATTGTACACTTTTGATGCTTCTAGTGTTAAAATTTGACAAATAAGACCATAAACACAACATTATCTCCATAACTACAAGAATTTTCCCAAAAAACACAAACTAATGCCACGAGGTCAGTTCACTTCTTAAGATAGGAATTATAAACAGAAGTAAAGATGCATCACCTACATGAAATTCAGAAACAACGGAGCAATATTGACACCATAGATTAAAAGAAAAAAGTTCCAAGAATTAATCATGTCAATTTAATAAACATCTTCGAAAAGCTGAAAACTATCCAAATACACGTTTTCAAAAAAACAATGAATAGAAAGATGGTTTGTAACCCCAACAACAGATCAAGAATCAAAACAGCAAAGCAAAGCAAATCGACAACAATAGCAAAGCTAGAATTGCATTTTTGTGCTTCTTAAAATCAAGAACCACCAATTTCAGATTCAAACAAGGAGGTATGTGGGCAAAGGGTACCAAAGATTGTAACATCCCAGCAAGAAACAAACATCACAGATCAAAAACAATAGATCGTGATTTTCCCTTTCTAGTGGTGGCAGAAATAGCGATGAAGCTCAACACGATGGTGGCAACAACCACAACGAATGCCCTTGTGGTGGTGACAACAATAGAGAATGACATCATGGCGGTGCTCCGAACAGAGAAGGATCGATGGCATTAGCGGCAGATGCATGAAGCCTAATGGAGATCTATGGCGAGGCTCCAATCGCAATGTCACTGGCAGTCAGGGAAGACTGAATAGCGGTGAAGGTCCTCAAGTGAGCGGTGCCCGACGAGACACCATCAATGGAGGAGATGCAGATGGCGACACTTCTTGGGGCGGCAAGAGTAACCGGGTTCGAAGGTGGAGGACACCGGGTTCGAAGGCATGTCAAAAACAAAATAGAATGAGTGTCTTTATTATTACAAACATGCCACCGCTACAATCTCTGAAAACATTTTCAACATGTCCTGAAGATGCTGGAAACATCAAAATGGCGTTTTCAAAATTGTAAAGATTTTAGCAAATATTTTAAGAAAATATTTTTTGAAAATTTAAACTAAACACATTTTCATATCAATTTCTGTTTTTATTTAAAATAAAAATAGAAAATGTACAAATCATATACCCCCTAATGTTTTCTTCTTATTTTCTTACTCTCCTATTTTCTTTCCACCTAATTTCTATAGATCCAAAAAATGGGTAAAAGTCGAGATACCGAACCTACCAACATGCAATCTGCTTCCCATGTAGTCCATGCCTTTCTAAGAATCGAGCCTGCAACTCAATCTAACTTCGATCGACATGGTCTTGCCAAGGTTAAATGTGGACCTACAGCCACCGTCTCCTGCCTAGCACTTGTTGTAAGTAGGTACCTTTTCAAGAATTACACTTATGGCATTGGCTCTAATACTATTTATTGGATTGAACGCTTACTAGTATGTCAAAAATTATACTTCTTCTATTTTAAAATATTTATCCAATTTTGATATTTTAGGATTTTAGAATACTATCTATTTCTAATATCAAGATAATATTAATTATTTTTTTCAATTATATCTTTAATTTAATTGTCATCCACCATCATTACAATCAGAGTTGAAGAATATGCTAAACCAACCCATTATCTTTAGATGGGGGTAATTTTATCCATTTATATAATTTTATACTATTATCAAGATTAATTTTTTTCATTAATTTGTGTATTTTTTGATTTTAGACAGATATTCTGAAATGGAAGGAGTAATTAGTAGTCAAGGTGTAGCTCTTTTTACTAGATACATAAATACTTTGTTTAATTATGTTATTATTTGCTATGTCAATCTCATGAGTTTTTATACTATTTTGTTGGACCTTCAATTATGTCCAATATATAGTCATTCATTTATGAATATTGTCATTTAGATAAGTGAGTATTACTCTTCTTTAAGATATTCTTCATCCTGTATGCATTGTTATAAATTTGGATATGTATTGTGAATAATTTGTTTGATTGGATCACTAATTAAAGTCATTGCTAAGAGATTAATATATTCCTTTTTGAAGTTGCCATGACCAAAAATTCAAATATATTCTTCATGGTATTCAACCTATCAAAAATCATTGGCTTTGTAATATCAATATTATTAATTATATGTACATAATATTATAGGAGACATTTTTGTCTAACAATAGGAAATATTCATTTTAAAGCGAGCTATGCTATTTATACACCTAATATGGATAGACATTTCAAACTTCCTCTCTATTTTTATTTTTTTTTTTCATCGATCATTTTATTAATTTTACTTTTTTAATAATTTTTTTCTCTTTTCTCGTTATAAGTATCCAAAATATCTGCGAGGGTTTAAAAATTATTTCTTTTTTAAACCCGTGCTAAGGAAGCATTATGTCACTGAAGATTTGGGACATAGACTCATGGGAGAGCTCAGAGCGTGGTTTCCACACACCAATGAAGAGGCACGTGGCTGGGAGCGTGCGTTTCACGTGGAGATATGAGCATGAGGGGCTTTTATGGCGGGGAGTTTCATTTGCAAAAATTTGAAGAGTTTCCGTAGGCGATGGCGTGGAGCGTGTTCAGTACTTCCCGGCTGGGTGGGTTGCAGGTGCCGACCACTGCTCGGAGGAATTCCTCTGCACTCATTGGCCATTTCTCAAAATTCAACAAGTAACATTCTACAGTGACCTTGCTGTATCAAGAGATTCGTACTTTGTGAGTTATATTAATAATTTTCTTATTGACTCTTTTTTTTTCTTCTTTGATTGGCTTAGTTATATTAATAATAATTTAATAAAAGTGTATCATTTTGGTATTAGTCAGAAACTTAAGTGGCATAATTTTACTTCTGACGAAATCTACTTTTTAATATTTTATTATATATTCCCCTTCACCTGATCTTGCTCTTTCTTGCTCTGTCTTGCTCCGCCACCCCTCTCGTCCAGCCGTCCTCTCTCCCCCTTTTGAATAAAGAAGAGGAAGGCAGGAGAAGGTTGGGTGAGAAAATTTAATTAATTTTATAAATAATTTGTTAAAAATAAAGTTACACCCCTGAAACATCTAATTGAAATTAAAATGATACATTTATTAAATTATTATTAGTGCGCCTCACAAACAGCAAAATGCTTCATAAACTGAAGTTACCGTACAATCCACCCAACTCTTAGCTGCTTCGCGTACGCTTTTCTACACAGCTGATGCAAAATAAGAGGCTGTGTAATGGAACTTGTCATCAGCAATATAATTTTCAGTTATCTTACACGAGATAGTTTCATTGCTCCACAGAATTGTCCTTCTCCAATTTTTCTTAGTGTCATGAGTCCGATATTAGGAAGATTATCTTAAAAAAGAGGTCTTATAAGAATTTGAATTCTCCTATTATAATAGCTAATTTTTGGGGTGTGATTTTTTAAAGGACTTATACTTGTAATAAATGATGCTTTTGTTGAGAATCACTCTTACCGATTGAAGCGTCGTCGAGTGAAGTGCCATTGAGTGTGTCCGTCGGGACGTCGATTTTCGAAGGGGGTGACAATATCCCAAGTTTTATATCGGGAAGGTCTCCTTGAAAAGGAGTCCTTATAAAAATTAGAATTCTTTTACTCCAATAATTAACTTTTGAGATGTAGGTTTTCTAAGGACTTATGTTCGTAACACTTTGTTAACCGCTTGTTCTTTTGTGTATAATAGTGTTGTAATATTTGTATTTTTCAGGACGCTCTTCGAATCCCAATCGATATTCGTTTTCTAATTATGTATTTAATATCTCACGTTGAATTTCTTTTTATTTATACTTTGTTGAAAAAAATAAAAATGAGACGTATATTACGTTTTGTTTTGCTAACTTTAAACAATGTTCAAATAAATAAATACTTCATTACAACTAAAATATTAACACGAAATCTTACAGAAGAAATTAAAAAAAAAAAAGGGAAAGGAGGAAGGGACCGGAAACGGTGTGTCTATTTGGTGTGAAAAGCAGAAGCTTCCGAAAGCACTTCTAGAAAGATCACATCGACGAATGACTTGAACATGGGGCATTTTATGGTGGCTTGTAAAAGAGATTGGTTGTAATGTAAATAAACAATGGGATTGGTTGTAAACCAGTTAAATAATTACATGTGGCTAATAATACGAATAAAAGAATATACGAGATAAGAGCAGAAGCGTAAACATGACACGTGGGCATACTCAGGTGCAGAACATTGCGCTAATGGCAAATTGCTTAGAAGCTTAATCGTAAATCCGCGGCCACAGTCGGCGGAAGCTGAGCAAAGCTAAGATGAGAACACGATGACAAAGCAACAAAAAAATCAAACAAAAAAAATTCAATTTTATCGTATAAAAGTCTAATAAACATCCTTTCATACTGAAAACGGTTTTAAAAATCCACCATTTTTGGGGGGTATGTTTCGGAGTTTTGTATGTGATAAAAGGGAATGATAACTGATAGAATGAAAAAAAAAAGAGGATAAAAAATTAAGTGATTAGTTGTATGTCATTCTATTGTTTGAGAATTGAATGGAGTGATGAAGGCTTTTTAATAGTTATAAAATAAGTTAAAAGAATATAAAGAATATAAATTTAGTTTACCAATTTTATCCTCTAATTTGTTTGATAGGAAAGTTTTCCTCCAAATTTAACTTAATTATTATTTTGTCCTTAAAACACAAAATAACAAATTCACTACTTTAACTTCTCATTTCTTTACCTATGCCAGCGTAAATCTTCTTCACCCTTCAAACTTGGATCCACCATTACCAACACTACGCATTGTCTCTCGAAAATGATATGTGCAACACTTAGTTTTTGCCTTTTGCTTTGGCCTTGTGATCTCAATATGTTGACAATATCAAGACGTGAAAATACCCAAGACTTGTATATCCGTCATAGGAAATAAGAAGTTTCGTTTTCATTTCTACACACTATAGTATTAAGTTTTTTTTTTTTTAATTCCCACTTTAGTATTAGTTAATTAATGGTATGTGGATTTATATGCATATACCAAGGATAAAATTGAAAAATAAAATTTTCATGCCTTTCCTTTATATTCATTTATATTATAATTCCCAAATAAGATTATTAAAACCTTCCTCCTTTCTTCCATCAAACTCTCAAACAAGAATGTGGCATTCATATGTCCATTCCTTTCTATTCTATTATTAACCATTCCTTACCATAAAAAAAAAAACTCTCAAACAAGCCATTAGGGATTGCATGAAACTTCAAACCAAAAGCAACCATGATATTATATTATATTATATATAAACATAGAGTAATGTCACCACAATACATAGAGATGTCAATTTTTCCCACTTAACGAGGATCCTGCAGGGACTAACCCATTCGGGGCCCCAAGTTTAGCGATAGTTTCCCCGTGGGGACAAGGATGGGGTTAAAAATCTCCTTGAGACAGATTTGGAGATGGAGGCGGGCATCTCACTCCCCCTCCCATAAGGTCCCTGCATATATGAAAATAACAAAATTTCCCAATTCTCCCATACACAAACCCTAAATCTAGTTTTCTTTGGTGAATTTTTTTCTCCTCTAAACACATGGTCGCCTCTCACCACCATAATCAAACTCAAATTAGCCACTACCACCATTAGTAAGGAGGAAACTGCCACCACCTGTGCCAATCAGCAAGCTCATTTTTGCCAGTGTTATTATCCCCGACCTCAGTCTGCCTGCCTTCACAATGTAACACCTCTATGACTGCAATGCCATCTAGCATCTCTCCATTAACCATGACCACGAGCGAGGCATGGTTGGTTGGCGGTGGCTATGGTATGGAGGTCGATTATGAAAGGCAGGCTTTTTGGGTAAGGGCACGGGTGGCTGGGTGGTCTTGCTCTGTTTCGCTTTTTTGTTTCCCTGTTGAAAATGGGTTCTTTGTTAAGAAAGGGGGTGTTGGAATGTTGATTTTGTGCAAGGGTTGATGGTTTTGATTTAGGTTCTTGTTTTATTTTATTTTTCATTTGTATTGCTATATTCCTTTGTGTTCTCTGTGTTTTAAGATGTAACTTTTCTGGTTTGGCTTGGTTTGGAGGTGGCTATGAATGGAGAAGAAAAGATAGGTCTAACGGCTAATGTTGGGGTTCTAGACTTCTGGTTAGTGATGCAAAGTTTTTTTTGCCCCTTTATTATGAACAACAACGATTTCCTTTTGTTTTGATTTTTTTCTATTTGTTTGGGGATCTCCTTGGGGACCCATGGAGAGACAGTGAACAGAGATAGGGAAATCCCCCCATGACATGGATCATGAACGGGGATGGGAATGGGAATGGGGAGTAGGGAGGCACTCCTTTCATCCGCCCCACGCAGGTGACATCCCTGACAATACACAATAGCAGAGCAAATCTAAGAAGAGAACTATTCGGAGGTGGGTTACCTGAGGAGCTTCCGAACCAAGAATGGGATCTCAAGCTGCTTCGGATGAGTACTTCCATGGCAAAGGGGGGTGTACCTGCAAGGACTTCGACGCTCAAGTCAGTGAGTGCAGGAAAGTGTATGAGAAGTAGGTCAGAAAAAGTTCCTGACGTCCGTAGTTGGGCTCATATATATACACATAAGTAGTTGAGAAATAAGAGGGATTTGATCCCACCTTTATAGGGGATAACCCTGGACATCCATTATCTTAGGGATAACAGATGGGTCCGAGTTTATCGGTCGTACGTGAGGGAAGAACGTTCCGCGCTGTTAGGGACCAAATAGCCTTAACTTGAATTTGGGCCTTAACTCGAGTCAATGGCCCTAGATAGCCTTAGACTATTAACAAATCTCAGCTCTATTTGGACCTAGCCATTAGGCCAAGTTGGGCCCCTAAACTACTGTCCGGAACAGTGCCCCCAACTCGGTATCCGAGTTGGCTTCTTCAGGTATCGAGTTCTTCGTGAGTCTCTGAGTTAATATGCTGTGATCCGAGAATGCATTGCCATTTGATTGATTTGACATTTACCTGTAGTGATGTCTTGAGTCTTCGTAAACTGGTGACGTCTTTTCGCCTCATAGGTTGCGTCTCATAACCCCGAGCAGACACATACTATTTTGGCGCCTCGTTTAGAGCACCTCATCATTTGAATTGGGGCTTTATTTCCATTTTTACCCACATTCCCTTTATGCGAAAAGACGTGTTATGCCCTTATCGATGTTTAGGTTGTGCGGTAAGGGGGCGTTTTCATTCCTATAAGAACAGATTCGTACGTTCGTTCTCCATCTTCCTCGCCTTGCCTAAAAGAGATCTCCGTAAAGGGGAAACGAAGGAGAAGTGCAGAAGCGATCGTTTGCGCCGCCATTATCTTACTAGTAACAGGTATGCATTATTCCTTTTATTTTCTGCTCCTGCAACTTGTATTGTTCCGTTGGATAGCGTAATGGTGGTGGTTTGGTTTCCACTAATCCATACTTCTTTTGTATTTTGGGTCGGTTTCAACCCTTATTTCGTTTAGTTTTTTCGCTTTCGCCGGCCATTGGCGGCTTTTCGTATCGAGGGAAACCACCGTAGGGAGCCTGTCTTTTCGGTTTCTATTTTATTTCTAAGAGTTTCTAACTTAGGCTTTTCCCGAGTTTGTAACGTAAGAGTAGTTTCTTGTGTAAGTTGTCTAGGATCACGAAAATGGCCAAAAAAAGAGCTCTAATTTTTTCTCTCGAGATCAACTTCATCTACAGATGGGTCGATCCCGAGGTATTGGGAACTCTTTCAGTCGTAATCTCGGAGTTCCTAACTCATTTCAAAGAGGAGAACCTTATCTCGCTGAAAGGCGAGTACGAGGATAAATACTATTTGGAGGCTCCTAGTCCGAGCGAAAGGATGAATGACTTTAATCTTCAAGGGGCCTTAGTGGATGTGGTGCTCCGACGTCCTTATCTCCAAGCTAGGAGTTTGGATTCCATTTACACACTTCCAAATGGAGATTCTGCGCCAGACTGAGACCGCTCCTTCTCAACTGCATCTGAATCACTAGACGATGATCTGGGGGTTCGAGATCATCTGCGAATATCTCGAATTAACGCCATTCTAGGGTGCTTTCTTTTCCCTGTTCACTCTGACCCGGCCTGCTGGTGGTAGATTAACCTTGGGATGGTTGTCCTTCCAAACTCATGCCAATCAAAAGATATTCCTTCTATATGAGGAATCCTTCCATAATTTCAAGCCTGTTTACTTTAAGGTTTTCTGGTGTCCGAATTTGATTCCTTTTTGGGAGACCTTGGAAGGAGAGTTTTAGTTTAACGTCTTTTGGTGTAAATATTTTAGCGCTCTCCGAATAGAGGAGAGTTCCCTTAAGCCCGAGGAGAAGGCTATTGTTGATTTCATTCTCGAATACTTTAGGAGGAATCATCTAAATCTAAAGAATATAGTTAGTGTAGAGCCTGGAGAGGCCAGGTAATATTTAGATTGTTATTTTTTTGTTATTGCTACATATCTTCTGCCTCCCTTCTTTATTAGATACTTATTGTTGATGTCTGTTATGTAGACGAGATAGCTCCGAAATCCGCCTTAGCCGAGTTCCGACAGAGGATACTAAAGAAGCCACACAAGGGGGATGGGAGTAACAGCCTAAAATCGGTGGGGCTCGGAGAACCAGTGTTCACTCCTGCCTCCGATAAGGTGGCTCAGGAGGCCCAGCCTTCAAAGAAACAAAAATCAAAGAAGACAACCAAAGAGAAGTCTGTGGCTACCGACCCCGAGGGTCTTCCTTCGTCGAAGGAGAAGTCCGAAGTCCATGTAATGGATAAGGATTTCCCTTATCCCGACTTCATGGATAAGGAGCTAATGGTCCTTGCCATCCTCGAACGCCTAGAAGGTGACGATAAGAACTTGATTGTGAAATTCCAATGGGCAGGGCGTGCCATGCTGAACTCGACGACTTTACTCAGATATTTGGAGCTAGTTATTACTTCCGGTGTTCGAGCTATAGAGGAGGTAAAGGTCTTGAAGTCCCAACTCTTCCTTCTTCAAGATGAAAATTCATCTTTGGAACAGGTCAAGCAGGATGAGATCGACAGGCTGAAGGAGGAGCTTAGGTCGAGGGACAAGCAATTGGAGGATTCCCATTCTCAAGTGTCGGAACTCCAGAGGGATTGCGTCGATTTTTTGAAAGTTGTTGCTAGAGCAAGGGACGAGGTAGCTTGGGTGGAGTAGCTATGGACGAAGTTGGTCGAAGAGATTAAGGAGTCTCTTCTAGAGCAGTGCTAGATTATTTATCCCGATGCTAATTTTAGTGAGGTCAGGTTGGACAAAACTGTAGCTGATGATTGCATCGTGGTAGTTCCAAAAGAAGATTACGAAGGCATCGATAACCCTGAAGCTGATCCAAGGAACCAGGCCACTGATTCTTGACGTGTTTGCATTTTTTTGCATTGCCCTGTAAGGGGCTTTTTGTAATGAATATCTGTCCAATATCTAAATCTTTTGTAATAAAATTTGTCGTATTTTGTGGTTTTATTTGTTACCTACTTTATTAATTGATGCGCCTGTTTTTTGCCTAAGTTATACCTTGAAGAGAATATTAGCGGCACCTTTATTGCTTTACCTAACTGGATGTTATTCGAGTTGGATTTATCTAGAACTTAAGATTTTATTCGCTTAAGTTAGCATAGTGTAATTGACCCGAGGTTTTACATCGGACTTCAATCGTCTTTGAGATTATATGCCCGAGTTGTCATACCGGGGTCCATTTTTCTCAATTAAGGGGTGATCAATCCCTTAGGAGAATTAAGGCGGATTGAAATCATCAACTGTGATGTGTAATAAAAATAATGGAAACAGAATAATAGAAGTAAAAGGAAGAGTTAACAACATAAAAATAATGAAGTAATGTCTAATCAAACAGAATAAAGGTAGCATGTAAAAGCAAAGACCGAAAAAAGTTTACTAATCACTGCTCAACCCTCGAAGTTCCGCTTCGTTAAAACCTCTTCGAAAAAATTCCAGTCGGATGAAACTTGATGTAGGAAAAAGAGTTTGGCTATCTCACGTGGTATGTATATTAGATGAAAAATTTTTGGAGATTGGAAGAGTTTTATAACCTTGAAATTTCTGTGTCCGATAATGTGGAGAGTTTGTATGACCCTTTTCCTAAGACGTCGATAACTCTATATTGGCCTTCCCAGTTTGCGACTAATTTACTATGGACCATGGGAGGTTTTTCGATGTCAGCTCGTCGGAGAACCAATTCTCCTTTAGCGAACGTCCGAGGTACTACTTTGGCATTGTATGTTTGGGAGATTCGATGTTTCAGTGCCTTCTCCCTTAGATAAGCCATTTCCCTGGCTATGTTGGATAGGTCAGACTCCTCTCGAAGTCCTTGATTCTTTGTAGGTCGGAACATGATGCGTGGGCTTATCTCCTCAACTTCGATTGGTATCATTGCGTCCACCCCGTAAGTCAACTTAAAGGGAGTTTTTCCCGTCGTTATATGTGGAGTTGTTCTATATGACCATAGAATGCTCCCGAGCTCGTTGGCCTATGCCCCTTTACCTTGTCAAGTCTCTTCTTCAGCCATCATAGGATAACTTTATTAGCAGCTTTAACTTGGCCGTTTGCTTGGGGGTGCTCGACCGAGATAAAGTGGTGCTTGACTTTGTGGTTGGAGAGAAATCCTCGAAACCTCTAATTTATGAACTAGGTTCAATTGTCGGTAACAATCGAGTCAGGTATTCTAAAGTGAGTGAAGATATTCTTCCAAATGAACTTCCGAGCTTGGGCAACAGTGATGGTTGAAAGCGGCTCCGCTTCTATCCACTTCGTGAAATAATCTGTCGCCATAATCAGGTATTTCACTTATCCCGCGGTGAGTGAGAAAGGACCTAAGAGTTCGAGTCCCCACTTACTGAAGGGTTAGGGAGACATGATTGACGTTAGTTCGTCAGAAGGGGCGAGGTGGAAGATAACATGTTTCTAGCAGCTGAAGCATTTCCATGCATACCATATCGAGTCCTTCATCATCGTCGGCCAATAGAATCCAGCTCGTAGTACTTTTAATGCGAGCGACTTTCCCCCGAGGTGATGGCCGTAAGATCCTTTATGGACTTTCTCAAGAATGATGGGAACCCGATTCGGTCCCACACACTTTAGCAGCGATTAGGACAACCCCCTTCTGAATAGTTGATCATTGATGAAGGTATAATAGGAGGCTTCTCTGGCTAGCCTCTTGGCTTCGACGGAATTTTCTTGTCTAGTTCCATTCCTCAGGTACTGAAGATAGGAGTCATCCAGTTCGGAATCCCATCGACGGACAAGGTTGGAAGGGTATCCGTTATTGAGGGAAGCTTCAAAGTCTCTTAGATCAAACTCTGATTGTTTCCTCCAGGCTTAGTATTTGCTAGCTTGGAGAGGATGTCAGCCCTAACGTTCTCTTCTCTTAGAACATGTCGGAACTCTATATTTGAAAATTTTTCCATGAGTTCTTTTACGTTGGTCAGATATTTTTGCAATAACATGTCTTTAACTTGGTACACCCTAGTGATTTGGGAAGTCACGATTTGATAATCGCTGCATACCAAAAGTCGGGATACGCCGACATCCCTTGCTAGCTTGAAAGCTGCGATGAGGGCTTCATATTCGGCCTGGTTATTAGAAACCGAGAAGACGAATTTAATGGAGAGCTCGAGGATTATTTCACCTTTCTTTTCAAGAATCGAACCAGCTCTGTTCCCCTTCAAGTTGGAAGCTCCATCCACGTGCAACATCCGTCCCAGTTTCGAGGTATCCACCTCATCCACCATTTCGGCTAAGAAGTCTGCCAATGCTTGAGATTTAATGGCGGTCCTTAGTTCGTATTGCATATCGAACTCCGGAAGTTTCACAGACCATGATACTATCCTTCCTACCAAGTCCGATTTTTGTAGGATTTGCCGGATTGGCTGGTCAGTTCGGACAACGATGGTATCGGCTTGAAAATACTGGCCAAGCTTTCGTGCTGGAATGACTAGGGCCAAGGCGGCTTCTTCAATCTTGTGATATCTCGTCTCGGGTCCTTGAAGTACTTTGCTAATAAAGTATATTAGGTGCTGTTGTCGGAAGTCCTCCTAGATCAACACCTTAGCAGCGATGGTGTCGCTAACTGATAGATACAAAAACAACAATTTTTCGACTTCTGGCTTGCTTAGTATAGGCAGGCGGGATAGATAACCCTTGAAGTCGGCGAAAACGGCTTCACATTCCGGCATCCACTCAAAAGTATTCCCCTTTTTCAAGAAAGAAAAGAGGGGAATGACCTTTCTGGCCGATGCAGCCATGAATCTTGAAAGAGAGGCAATTCTCCCTGTGAGACATTGTACTTCTTTTATTATTATTGGACTTTTCATTTCAAGTGTTGTTCAGCTTTTGTCGGGGTTTACCTCGATTCTCCGATGCGTAAGCATGAATCCCAGAAATTTTCTGGCTTCTACGGCAAAAACGCACTTGCGCGGGTTGAGTCTCATGTTTTGCTATCGGACTCGATCAAATACGACCTTAAGATCGCACAGGAGATTTTCTTCTTTGTGAGACTTGACCAACATATCGTCGATGTAATCTTCCATCAAATCTCTGGCTAGATCTGCAAACACCTTATTCATGAGACTCTGGTATGTTGCTCCCGCGTTCTTCAATCCGAATGGCATGACCTTATAGCAGTAATTGGCCATCGGGGTTATGAACACCATTTTTTCTTTGTCGAGCTGGAACATTGGGATTTGATTATATCTCGAGTAAGCGTCCATGAAAGGCAGCAATCGGAAATCGAAAGTAGTATCCACTATCTCGTCAATACTTGGTAAGGGATATGGGTCATTTGGGTAGGCTTTGTTCAAGTCGGTATGATTGACGCACATTCGCCATTTTCAATTGGACTTTTTGACCATCACAACATTAGATAGCCACGTCGGATATTCGATCTCGCGTATGAAACCGGCTTCCAAAAGGTTTTGGACTTGCTTTTGGACCGCGAGGGCTCTATCTGGGCTCATTCTCCTTCTCTTCTAAGTAACTGGTTTTGAACCGGGGAAAACTGAGAGTCGATAAGAGTCGAATTCCCAGTTGATTCCTGGTATGTTGATGGCAGACCATGCGAACAAATTTACATTGGACTTGAGAAGAGTGACTAAGTCTTGTTTTAGTGAGATCGAAAGGTTTTTGTTAATTTGAGTTATTTTCCAGTTTTCTTTTCCGATTTGGATTTCTTCTAACTTGCCATCTGGCTCAGGTCTCTTTCTTCAACTTTCCTCGCATCCAAGTTTGTCATCATAACTTTCGAAGTATTGAGGGATCGGGCATCGGCTTGGAACATCTCCTTTTGTTGCTTTTGGATTTCCACGCTGGCATTATAGCATCGCCGAGCCGTGACCCGGTCGGTTTTCATTGTGGCAATTTTTCCTTTGTCGGTAAGGAACTTCATGATCAGAAATGCCGTTGAGATAACAACGTCTATCTTGTTCAACGTTGGTCTTCCAAGTATCGCGTTGTAGGTCGATGGGCAGTCGACAACTAGGAAGTTGACTTTGACCGTCCGGATTTTAGGTCGAGACCCCAAGGTTAGGTGGAGGGTGACGCAACCCTGGGGGTGGACGTTTTCCCCAGAAAACCTGATCAGCTCCTTCACGTGTGTTTGGAGGTCAGCGTTACTTAATCTGAACTTATCAAACACATCTCGGAATAGAATATCGGCCGAGCTTCCTTGATCGACGAATACCCTCTTTACTGCGGCGTTGACCATGGTTATGGAAATCACCATTGGGTCATTGTGTCCCGAAATTACGCCCTCAAAATCGGAGCCTGAGAACTCGATTTTCGGTATTGGCTAAGATGTCAACGCTGGCTTTTTTATCTTCCCAGAGGACATGTTGAGGACTTCTTGTAAATGCTTTTTCTGGGCTAACTTCGTGGTTCCGCCACCCGCAAAACCTCCAGCAATGAGGTTGATAGTCCTTGTGATCCGTTCTTCGTCATTGGCTTGATTTCCTTAGGGCTCTGAAGTTCTCGAGCTCCTTAGATTCCTTTTTTTCTTGTCCCTATGATCAGGGGCTTGCCTTTGTTGTGGACTTCCTTGGGAAGGCACGTATTTCACCAATCTGTCTTCCCTTATCAATTATTCCACGGCATCTCGGAGGTCGTAGCAATCCTCGGTTTTATGTCCAAAACTATTATGATACTCATAAAATAAGGACTTGTTTGTGTTGGCTCTCATCTTGAGAACCTTTGGCTTAAGGAACCTTTCTACTTGGCCGACCTCTCGGAACAGCTCAGATAGGGGATACGTTGAGGGAGTATACTAGTTGTATTTACTGGCCCTGGAATGTATATCCTTTCTCGAGTGTTCATCTTGATCACCAACTTTCTAGTTGGATTGGTGTCTCCCGGGGTTGGTTGTTGCCCTCTTCCGGAGATTTCGGTGGTCTTTTGGATAGTGAAGTTTTAAATGGCCCAGGTCGTAATTCGTTTTGGAGCGTCAGAATTACCACCTGGGTCTGTACCTCATTAACAAGTAAGGATTTGGCATTATATCGCTCGATAAAATCTCAGAGCGACTCATTTTGTCGTTAGTGTATTCTGAGGAGGCTGGAAACTGGCTTGGGCTTGAATCTCTTGATAGTGAAGTGGGCCAGGAAAGTTGAGGTAAGGTCGAAAAATTGATTGATCGACCTAGGTGGAAGAAAGTTGAACCATTTTAAAGCGGCTTTCTGTAGAGTTATGGGGAAGGCTTGGCATTTGACGGGATCCGAAACCCCGGCCAATGCCATCCTTGACTTGAAAGCGTCCATATACTCAAGGGGTCAGTGCTCTCATCGTATGGGTCCATATCAGATGGGGGCTTGAACCCTTTAGGTGACTGCTTTTTTTAATGAAGTCGGAGAACGGTATATTGTTGTCGTCTTCGAGGTCCTTGTGTCGTTTGAAGCCGCGCCTAGCCGTCATTGTATCGAAGTTGGGATCGGATATCAGAATATTTGGGGTGGCGATGAACACTTCCCACTCGAGGCTCTTTATGGTTGTGGGCTGCACTCCCATGTGGTGAATTTCCATGATGACGACGTTCAATGCTATGACTATGTCCTCTTGGACTTCGGCCTCTATGATAGTCTGGACTCCTATCGTGGTGGCGTCGGTGTCGTTCCCAACGTTGCTTTCGATCTGATTCCTTCATGTGGTCTAGGTTTCATTCCAGCTTCTAGATGTGGGTGGCTTACTCCCGCATCAGGGTTAGCATTTCGGCTAGCGAGTCAGTGTTGGCCTGAGGGCAGATTTCAACCCTGGAGGTGACCACGTTTCCCGTGGTATAGACAATGGAGCGGTAAGCCGCTGAGTTCTCCTTGCAATGTCGGTCTCCGGCATCCGAAGCTGAATCGGAAGCCATTCGCCCATCCATCAGCGGTTGGTTGTTGCTTACGGGGCGTGCCCAGCCGTGCATTCTCTCCTTGGGTGCGAAGACATTTGTGCAACTACAGCCATGGTACGGTGGTGAGCAGTGTGAAATTTCCCACAAACGGCACCAATTCGGAGGTGAGTTACCTGAAGAGCTTCCGAACCAAGAATGGGATCTCAAGCTGCTCCGGATGAGTACTTCCATGGTAAAGGGGGGTGTACCTGCAAAGACTCCAACGCTCAAGTCAGTGAGTGTAGGAAAGTGTATGAGAAGTAGGTCAGAAAAAGTATCTGACGTCCGTAGTTGGACTCATATATATACACATAAGCAGTTGAAAAATAAGGGGGATTTAATCCCGCCTTCGTAGGGAATAATCCTGGATGTCCATTATCTTGGGGATAACACATGTGTCCGAGTTTACCGGCCATACGTGAGGAAAGAACGTTCAGCCCTGTTAGGGACCAAATGACCTTAACTCGAATTTGGGCCTTAACTCAGGTCAATGGCCCGAGATAGCCTCAGACTATTAACAAATCCGAGCTCTATTTGGACCTAGCCATTGGGCTGAGTTGGACCCCTAGACTACTGTCCGAAACAAGAGCATTGAGGCAAAACACCATGTAGAAAATTGGAAGCATTCAAAATGGTGCAGGTACTTTCTTGGACTACTTATTATCCAAATTTCATCTAATTGCTTGTCGTTGTTCTTCCTTTTTCTTTCTTAAGAATGTACAAAAAGACAAGTTTATCGCTATGACAAATTGAGTTATTTGCATTGCACTTGCATTCTGTTCACATGACACTTGTTGTAATACTCAGCTAACTAATTATTATCAAAAATAATAATTAAGATAAAATAAATGTTGCAATAATAGTTAGTTAGTTGAGTGTTACACTTATTGTCCCTACTCTTTTTCTCTTTCTCAATATTATATTATTTTATATAAAAATTAATTTGAATTCATTGGTATTATAAAAAAATTTTATACGATCATTCAATTACATATTTTTATTTATAAAACTTTTAAAATAAAGAGTGATTGAGTCAAATATTTTTATTAACATGTCAATACATAATTAAATATTTATATTAAAAAAATTTATACTGATAATACATCAAATTAAATTATTTATATATTACTAACAAAATATTCAATAATTATAGTTAATGCTGATTCAATCAAATTTTCATGTTTGAATTTAATAGTATTTAAATGACATTTTTTTATTACCAAAAATTTAGTTGGATTTGGCACTAGTCATCTTATTAAGGTCAAAATATGACTCTCAAATTCAGAGAATACTTATAAAGACTTACAAGATCAACTTCTAATAGAGTTTTCACATTGCCAGCGAAAATCAAATTCACATCATTGCCGGATACGAGTTTGTTCTTTATAAATTGCACCACCCTCATCGGCCTACTTAAATAACATCATTTACTTACAAATATGTAACCACAAATAATAACATTCTCAAAATCTATAAACTAATTAATATTTTTTAAAAAATTATTATTAAATTATTTAAGTATTTTAGTAATATATCATTGTTAATTATTAAGCATTATTCTCAGTGCTATTTTATAAACATAACTTTGTTTTCTTTTCCTCAATTTTTACTAATTTTTTCAAACATCTCTTACATCAACTATTAGCATTTTTTCATTTCATACAAATAAATCTTTTTTTCTTCTTCGAATTCTTTATCAAACCCCTGCGCTATAGCCAGTTTTCAGTTTTCATAACAACAACATGTTCTTTTACCTATTCAGACTTCATAATTTTAAATTAGACATTAACTATTACTTTACTAAAACAAGATTTTCTCAAATTATTTAAAATGTGAATATTATATCATTTTAATAGATTTTAACTTTTTTTTTGTTTTATTTGAATATTTTAATCTCAAGTATGCTATCACAGAGATGGTTTTTTATTTATTTTTAAATAATATAAAAACTAGAAATATAAAAATAAAAGCGAATGAATTGGATAGGAGGAAGTGAACTAATTATTGGTATGTCATAATTTAATTTATGGACAGCATTTATAATAATTCCATAAGAAATTCTTAAATAGGTACTTCTTACCACATCAAGGTTTAGGCATTTCATTTATATTTGACATATATAAAAGAGTTTAATTGGTATGTACTGACAGTGTAAAACTGTTTTATACTGTCAACCAATAGAAATAGGGAAAAGTGAGAAATCATGATGGATCCCTCATTATAATGGGTAGTTATTTGTGTGAGTTGTCACTTTTCACTATTTCTATTAGTTGATAGTGTAAAATTATTTTACACTGTCAGTGTATTTAAATTAAATTCTATATAAAAATGGTGGTCCAAATGTCTCACTTATTATTAACATTATAATCTTATTAATTGCTTTCTATTTACAATATCTATCTATCAAAAATTATAACTAATATCTAAATATAATAATTATTTTTCTACATTATCATTAAATAATTAGAGTATTAAATTATCATTAAACCATTCAACCAGTAAATATATACACATACCTATAAACTTTAAAATAAGATCAAAACGTAAACAGCTATGTATTATAGTTTTACGTAAAAAAATTATAATACAAAGAGAAATTGTAGATTAAAATGTAAACTGCTATATCTCATTATTAATTAATTATTTTTAAATACTTAATATAAAATACAAATTATAAATGCCGTTCTAAATAATAACAAGTAATAATGATAAATTAAAAAATACATTACCAAAAAAAGTTTTAAAAAATTATTCTTTTTATATTTTATATTGTTATTATTATTATTTTATTTTATTTTGGTTGGATATTTTATTTTATTTTATTGATAGGGGTATAGGGCTAAACAGCCCAAACAACGAAGCAAAACAATAACAGCAAAACACAACAAATCCTGCTACAAATCATGTGAGCATATAAGCTCGAAGAAAATCTTTATTATTATTAAATAGATAAAATATGTGGATATTAATAATTAAACTATTATATTTTTATACGTGTCTTCAAATTTTTATAAATTGAATTAATAATGATAATTTAAAATTATTATTTTTATTATTGAAAAATGGATGTAATATATGAATATTACTAATTAATTTAATATATTCTTTTGAACACATTTGTTAACATAAAAATAATAATTGTCATTATTTAAATTGAATTATAATGATAGAATATAACATTAATTAAAATCAAATAATATTATATCTATAATTTTTTTATATTAAGTGTTTGAAAATAATTAATCAATACTGATATATAGCAGTTTACATATTGATCTTTTTCAAAAGTTTATGGGTATGCGTATATATTTAGTGGCTGAATGATTGAATAAAAAATTAATAGTTTAATGATTTAATGATAATTTAGAAAAGATAATTATTATGTTTGAATATTAGTAATTATTCATAAATAGATATTATAAATAGAAAATAATTAATAAGCTTATAGTATTAGTGAAGAGTGAGACATATGGACCACTTTATTTACATATATGTCAAAATATGAGTGGAACGTCTAAATGCCGGCGAAGTAGGGAGTGTCTACCTAGGAATTTCTCTAATTCCATTAAACAATTATCACATCTCCTTTAATCTCCTCATTGAGGGAATAAATGGATAAAATTTTTCTCAAATCCTCAATTAATAACAATAAGAGAGAAATCACATTCTAAATCTTTTTATATAAGAGCATAAATGGATAAAATCTCAGTCAAAACCTCCATTGATATTAGAAGAAAACTAAATCATAAATCTCCCTATTCAAAAGGATAAATTGATAAAATCTCCCTCAATTCCACCATGGTACAAATTAATTCGTAGTAAGATGGAAATTAAATATTGAATCCCTTCATACTAGGGAATAAAAGGGATAGAGTCTCCTTCAAATTCTCCATAACATTAATCAATCTGCCAAGATGTTAGTAAATTTCTAGTAAGAAGGAGATTAAATCTGCCTAGATAGATTGCTTCTAGGAGGCAACCAACTCAATCTTTATATAAAGGGTTTAGTCCATGAGGTAAGGTTCATCTCCACAAACCATTTTCTCTACGTTCTTCTCTCTTGATGTAAAGCCTTTACTTGAGCATCAAAGTGCTGATGTGAGATTGTCTTAATGAGTACCACCTCGCTTATTGCTACAAAAAGAACTACTGAAGGGTAGTAACCAGGGGTGTTTAAGAGATGAGTTGGGCTGGGTTGAACTAGATCTTGATTTTTTGACCAAGTCATTTTTTGGAACCCAGACCTGACCCAATAATAACCCGAAAAATAATCGAGTCAATCTGACATTTACATAATATATGCAAGTTTGAACATTATATATAATAAATTATGAAATTTTAGAAGTTACAAATAAAATTCAAGATATATTTTATAATACATATTTCAAAGAAAATTATTTCAATACAAAAATAACATTATGTTATATAAAACATATTAATTTGTTTAAAAATATAACTCATGAAGAATCATGTGACTTCGGGCTAGGTCGGACCAATCCAAAGTATGACTTGAGCCTGGCCTGAAAAATGCACTAGGTCAAAATTCCAAATCCAAGCCTTGACCCAATAACCTTCGAGTCGGGATGGGTGATCGAGCCGGGTCAGATCATGAACACCCATCGTAACCTTTTTTGGTCCACAACTATGTACGTTTCTTCGTAAATCTTGGTTAACATAGAGGTCTTTGAGTTTTGAGTTATACAAATCTAATTCTCTTATGTATTGTCTTTTCTTTTATTTTTACTTATTTTTATAATAAAAAAAGAAATTATTTTGAAAGCAATTTTTTTAGCAAAATAAAAATAAGAAAGAGAGTTATTTTTTATTAAAACATTTTCTCAAAAAAAATTCATTTTTCTTAATTAAAACAACCACCTCTCTCATTATTCGAGGAAAAAAAAACCACTCGCGCGCACGCGTAAAATGGATCCAATCTTTTTGGTCAACCCACTTGACCCATCTTTTTTGGCCAACCCATTGGGTTGTGTATCTAAACCTAATGAAAAAGAATAAGAAACTCAACCCACTTAATGGTTAAAATGAGTTAGGATGGGCCAACCAATTCGGGTTTTTTTTTAACTTTCTCATGCTAATGGGCTTGGTAATATTGGGCTGCTACTAGGCTAACCTTCTTAGGTTACGATAACATACATGAAACATTACTACAACAGGTTGGTGAAAGTGATAAATATCTTGACCCCTTAATTAGAGGTCTTAGGTTCGAGCTTTAAGAATAGAAAAAACTCTCGTTGGGAGAGCTCTATCCTCTTTGAAGACCTCCATCGAGTTAGGTAAATTAGTCGAGTTATTGATAATATAACCCAGATACTGTTGGTTCCATCGAGGCTAAAAAATGAAGCATTCCCATCTCACATTTTATCAATAATAGCAATGCAATTAGCCCTAACATTTCTCTCCAACTCTTTTGCACTTTCTCATTATCACACCTTCATCATGCTCCTGACCCCAATCTAGTGACAACAACTCAGAAGAAGCTAAAGACGGCGTCCAACCTCATAATCTCATAACCTCATAACCTTTCTCTCATAAGTCTCAACAATTGACACCTTGCTCTCCCCCACCTCCCCCCCCCGGGACCCCCCCCAACCCTCCACAACCTCCCAAAAACCCTTCTCGTCTCTCTTCTCTCTACCCTGAGGCGAAAGACCCATACCTAGCGATGGTAGAGCCAGCGAGACAAAAGATTGGCTGATGATGTTGATGACCGTTTCAGTGATTCTTAAAACTGTGACAGTAATGGATTCTTATTTTTTGTTACTAGAAGTTCTTGTGTTGGATTCAATGTTTGTTGCTGGATATTTTATGCTAGAATCTTGATTGTTTTATTTTTTTAAAACAAAATTTGGACCCCAATCCACCCAGAAAGCGGTGAGTTGGACATGTAAATAATTTTTTCAATAATTATAAAAAATAACAAACTTATATAAGATAAAAATATGTTTGTCAAAAATAAAATATTTGACAATAAAATTCCGATGGATGAAACGTAAAAGATATTGATAAAGCCATAAGAAAAAAAAAGTAATGAATTAGGTTATTCTTTAAAAAAGATAATATATTATCAATTTTTCATAGAACATCTAACTATGTGAAAGTAACATGGTACTAACTATTGTCTTTCACTTTATAGAAGCTGATGCTAATAATGTGTTATAAAATATAGTATAAAAAATATCTGGGAGATATAGAAAGCATATATTGATTTATTCTAGAGACCCTCCAATCAGTCTCTAATAATATTTTTTATAGACATATTAGTCCTTAACAAAAAATAATTAGTCTTATAATCCCCGACAATTATAAAAATCAGACGTTGTGGTTGCTGACTCATTTGCAATTGACAATCTGACGTGGAGTTAAAATAATAACTAGGACTTCCTTAATCCTATCCTCTGTGGCACTTTCAAATGTATAGTTTATACAACTAGAAAAAAAATCTCTAAATACACCATTTTAATCTATCACATCCAACCCTAATTTTTCAAAACACTGCATTTGGGAGGTTATTTAAGTTATGCAAACTATGCATTTAGAGGATGCCATATGGGATAGAGTTAGGAAAGTTTTAATCATCAGTTTACTTCCATAAAGATCACAAGTATCTAATTTTTTCTAATTGTTAGGGATCTTGGTATCCAATTTTTGCATTTATTAGGTACCACCGAACCAATTATTCTTTTAATCAAAAATTAATATATCCACTAAAATTATTATTATGAAGGAGTTACTCTTTATTTTATTTATGCGTGTATTTCCAAATGCCCTGTTTCCTTTATTTATAATACCAAGGTTACATAAAACTATAATCATCACCATAATGAAATATAAATAAGAGTAATATTTATGAACATTTATATAATAAGTGCCTTAAAAGAATCTTTATAACTATATATTACTACAATAATTTTTGGATATCTACAGAAATATTTGGATAGTACTGGAGTATCATGTGACTGTACTTATAGCCAATAATATCACAGTATTTTAGATGAAATCCATCACTAATTTGTAGGTCCCATATAAAATACTATGATATTATTAGCTGTGAGTATAATCACGTGATGTTGTAAGACCATCCAAATATTTCTCTATTTCTGAATACTATTCATAAATCATAACAAATTCTATTATGATACATTTACGAGCACGACATTGCAGTAATTTGTAACAATTATTAGAAGTTATTTTTCTGAGATTTTTTTTCATACTTCGTGCATTTAGATAAGGTCTACTAAATTAATAAATTATTCAGCACCAAAAAAAGATAAGGTCTACTAAATTAGTAAATTATTCAAAAAATATTAAGTAATATATTTAATTTGGAAGTGTTGATAATATAATTTTTTTCATATTCTTGTCTAATCATATATTGTCAAATTAATAAATATAATTAAGTTTCATATTTACTACTTGAATAGTCATGTAAATCAAAGAATATTAATTGACTGTCGGTAGATCCAAATTAAACTTATAGATAAGTAATAACTAAAATTAATTAACATAATAAATCACCTAAGAAAACATAAAAAATGACGGGTGAATAATTTTTCTTTTATATTTATTTTGGACTAAGCCGCCTAAACATCTGTGTATTTTCCATTTTGGTAATAAAAAGTTACAATAGCGTCTTCTCTCTTCAATTGGAGAAGCACGAGACTCCATTGTGCCTTCCCCGCCCGAGAAGCTTCATTACCCACTTGCCTCAGCTTCCCTTATCCACCAGGTAAGTGCACTTGAACTCCCTTTTTCACTCTCCATTCTTTTTTTGACTTTGATGCCGTCAGTGAACAACAAAAATATGGGAAAATTCCAATTTCTAGATTGAATTACTTCCAAGTTCTGGAAGCCGCAAAACTTTGATGAGCACACTTTGCAAGAATTTTGTTAAACGTTTAAGGAAGAAACTCCTAAAGATCAAGATCTCGGTACTGTGATCTCGGCCGAGAGCGTTTTGCAAGTGTATTCATCTATAGCTTTTTGGACAAAGAGATAGATAACATGGATAATAGCGATAACAACAAGAACATAAATAGCAGGAATACCATCTGGTGGAGGAGGAGTAAGGAAATGAAGCATTTTACTTGGGAGGAACTCTGTTGGGAAAATACAGTGTTTGGGAGCAGAGCAAATGGACGAAAGAAGGGAGAAACTTGGGGGGAGGAAGTAAGACTTTATGGGAGGATATGAGAATGAACTGAGTGTAATTTATCTGTAATTTTTGCCATAAAGGAAAATGACAGTGATAATAGTGTTGATAAGAAAAGCAGGAATAGAAGGAGGAGGAGGAGGGAAACGAAACATTTTCCTGGTTCGGGAACTTTCCCGGGAAAATGTATTGTTTGGCAGCAGAGAAAACGAAAGAAAGAAGGAAGCAATTTCAATTCTACTTTGTCACTTTATCTCACAAGATTTGTTCTAATAGCATTTGTTAAGATTTGGATGTGTGTTTGTTGGGGTAATGAGGGGTAGTTAAACGAGAAAGATTTACAAGATAAGCAGATTCAGGTAGATGTTGACAACCCAAATAAAAGCGGACTAGTGTTATTATTAATGCCAGAAAGGAACACAACTATAAATAGTAAAAGAGAAGTGCACTGACAGTGAACAAACCCAAACAGAACAACTATCATATATTGTCGGGGGACGAAACTAACAAAAGATTCTTAGGAGCATGATCCTAAACCCGACATAACACAAGACAACACAGCAGCGGTAACATGGATGATTCTACAACAAACAGTTAGGCTCTTAGCCCAGTTCCTCCAGTGTGCTTTCTTCGACTTAGTCAAGAGGGCTGTTTCAAGCAGGAGCTGCACAACGACCTTCACGTACCGATCACTGTGTTCAGTTTCAACCATCTTCCTCAGATCTTCCAGTATATCACTGTCTGGGTTGATCTCCAGGATCCTCTTACTTGTAAGTCGACAGCTTGACGAATCACCAAAACTTTTAGGAGCAATAATCACCTTGACAACTTTATCCCCCAATATGTCTTTGATGGTTTTGCAGAGCACCCAATCAGATGTCTTGTGCTCCACCTCCATATGGCCTCCGAAGTGGTTCTTGTGCGTCCCTGAACGTTTCCGCTCGCTGATGAGTTTCCACTCGTAAGAAACCTCCACAATGTCTCCTTCTTCCTCGTTCTCAGGCTCATCCAGCTCAGGTGTCTTCTCAGTCCAGAGGTAAATGGGATAGCTAATGAATTCAGAGTGCTTCTTCACTAGATCCTTAATCATACTCTCATCTAGGTATTCCAACTGTTACAAAAACCGCAACAAAATGAATTCATCGATGAACACGAGAATAAAACAGCCTTTTTCTAAACAACGTGACAAAAATGGGGTTTATTTTGTTAACCTGATCTTCCTTGAGAAACAGGGTAATCTTAGTTCCCCTTCCGAGTTGTTCCCCGTTAACATCCCTGGTAACGGTGAAGGAGCCACCAGCCTGTGATTCCCATATGTATTGGTCATCATCGTTGTGCTTGGTGGTCACAATCACCTTCTCTACAACTAGATAAGCGGAGTAGAAATTAACACCCAATTGATCAATCATGTTGGTATTATCAGCCCAGCCATGCAACGCCTCCATGAAATTCTGGGTCTCAGGCCTCACAATGGCAACCAAATCTAAAACAACCAAATAAATAGATAACAACACCATCAAACACAAAGAATATTCTACAATTAAACCGATGAAGAGTGTTTTGTGTTGTGTTGCATGAATATGGTGGTACAAGTACCATAATAGATACTGATATATGGACTTCGGCCCCGTTTATGTAAAAAAAAGAATTAAAAAAATATTAAACCGGTATTAAGTGCTTTAAAATTTTGAAAAATTCAAGATACTAATACCGAAATATGTATTATATAAAATTATAAAACTATAAAGAATAAAGTAATAAACATAATTTTTTTTATGTTCTAACTTCAGAATTTTAAGAAAGCACCATCAAATTGTCAAGTGAAAATATTTAAAGAGATGCAATATTTACAAAAAAATAAAATAATTTTTTTCAAAAATTTAATTTTGATGTATTGTTAGTGTAAAATTTTTAATACAAATATTTAATTATGTATTACGATATTATTAAAAGTGTTTAATTTTTACAATAATTACCTCAAGAATCGTATATATGATACATGATTAATTGATAATGTAAAGTATTATATTAATAATATATCAAAATTAAACTCTTGTTTCAATTAACTAAAACAACAAAATTTTGCAAGAATTAGCTTGCATTTAAATGAACATAGCTCATTGCCTGCTTCATCAAGATATACTAAAAATCTATGAAGCATGAATATATATGCAAAAGAAAGATACGATATCACATGGATATGAGATACAACGTTTAAAAAATTATAAAATATGATACAGTTATAGTATTAATATAAAAATTAGTATGAAATAAATATAAGAAATAAAAACATAAAATTTATTAAAAGAGAAATAATGATTTTAATGTTAATATAAATTGTAAACATAATAAAATCTATTTGATTGTTATAGAATTTACAATTGTATAGGAATGAAAATTCAAAAAATTAATATAATTAATAGTGTCTGTAAAATATTCGACACAATACATATTCAATACGGACAATTGCGCTTCTTAGCTGAAAATACATGAGAGCAATTTTTTTATTTATTATATTTTTAGTTCCTTAAAATATCATAATTTTTTCTGTTTGTTCAATTTTTTGAAAAAGTTTCTGTCAAATCGATAAAAAGTGTTGTTTGTTCCCGTTTGATCCTCTGATAACCTACCGTTTGTTTTTTTATGTCAAGTGCCAACTTGATATCTAATGTGTGACATGGATTAATGGATAAAAAAGAGAAACAAAATGGGAAAATCTTGATATTTTTTTTGGGGGGGGGGGGGAGTGATAATATTATGGAGGGTGAAACAGAATAATCATGATATTTTGCATGAGAATATATATTTACGTACACAGTAAATTTTTTTTTTTTTGGTAAACATTTTAATTGAAAGTTCATTTGGATTAATTTACATGTATTTATTATACCATTTTATAAATAGTTTTCAACTAATTATTTCTATAAAAATATATGTTTTAACATGTAATAGGTAAAATCATTTTTATTATATTTTATGCATGAAATTAAAAATTTTACTACATAGATATAATTAAAATAAAATATACAAGATGTGAGAAAAAGATTAAAAAAAAAGCAATGCTTGTTTTATTCAAGTGATTTAACACTTATTTTTTTTAGATAAGATTTTGAATTAGAGTTTTGTAGATGAAAAAAAAATTAGTATAAAAAGAGCTTTACCCGTTAGATAAGTCGTCCAAACTCAAATCGGATTAGTTGTAGTTAACATAGGGACAAAATGGAAATAAATAAAATTCTTTTTTAGGGATTAAATGTAAACTTTAAAAAAGGTAAACTTTAAAAAGGGGCCAAATTGAACATTGTGATATTTTGATAGATCAAAAATATAATTAAGTCATTTTTAAAGGAAAAAGAATATATTGAATATGTATCTATAAATATTTGGTAAGTACACCGATGCAGAAAATGTACCCTACGACAACCATTTAGTAATGTCATACATAACAGGCTTGGTGAAAGAGATGGAGTACCTGCTCTGGTCATGCCGGTACCACTGTCGATGATGGAGAGTGTTTTGCTAGCCTTATGAGGCTTGAGTCTAATGAAAAGCTCTGGTTGAGAATTTAACTTGGTCTTGTCTGTACGGCTCCCAAATTGAATTTTATTCAAAGCCTGTAACAACCACCACGGCTCCTTTGAAAAACAAATGAAATCCCAAAATTCCAAAACAGAGTAACAGACACAAGTAGTGATTATCAGCGTAAAATTATTTACTACAGCACTAGTGATGTCAAAGAAACATTGAAGAGAAGAAGGAAAGGTGATTGGCACCTGGCAATGAATAACTTACATGCCAAGAATTAGTCATGAGACCAGCAAAGAGGCGGAGGAAGAGATCGGCCATTGCAGAACTGTCAGAACACAAATGCGAGTCTTGATTGATTTGGAATTGTTGCACACAAGAGCCGGGCAGCAGCTGCCAGTATTTATAGAGTAAAAAGGGTCCCATTGACTGTTTATTACTATTTTCTCTTTCGCTTTTCTTCACACTGGCAACCGATTAAAGTAGGGAGTATTGTGGCGGAAATTCACTAAGACATTCGAAAAAGATTATCCCCCACTAAGACTTTCCCAGAACTTTTGATCACCCCAAAAGTTCCGATCGCTTTTGATCACCCCAAAAGTTCCGATCCGCCACTCTCTCTCTCTCTCTCTATATATATATATATATATATATGAATAAAAGGATAAATTGGTCTCATTAATTTTTACATAAAATAAATTAATTTTTAATAAAAATAATTTAATAAATTAATCCTTAATTTTTTAAAATATCAAATAAATTAATCCTAACAAAAATAAATAAATTTTAAAAATAAGACAACTTAATCCCTAAATAGAGAGACTAATTCTACACCTACATAACTACAGTCCATACACGTATAAACTGCGATTTGTGGGAGTCAATTAGTACATGCAAATAACGCCACCATATAAATATGCAATAAAATTATGCATCCCAATTTTCCTTTTTTATAAAAACTAAGGAGATGGTTGCGGGCTCCACCATTGGGTTGTGAAAGGTACGTGGGAACTAATATGGGGGTTTATGGTGTTTCTAGCTGCGCAAAATGGGTGATGCTTAAAGATGGGTGACCCGACGGCAGAGCAACATGTACGCATCCCAAAATGTGATAAAAAATAACGTGCAAATAATGTGTAAGCATTCTTAAATAGAGGGACTAAATTATCTTATTTTAAAAAGATTAGAAATTAATTTATTTATTTATTTTTGTTAAGAATTAATTTATCTGATATTTTAAAATGTTGGAGACCAATTACCAATTTATTTTTATTAGTGACTAATTTATTCTATGTAAAAATTGATAAAGACCAATTTGTCACTTTATTCTCTCTCTCTCTCTCTCTATATATATATATATAGAGAGAGAGAGAGAGAGAGAGAAGCATAGCCGAGAATGAATTGAACCACCAAAGGGAGCATACATTGGGTCATTAGTTTAAAATGATCTTCTCTAGCTTAACTTAAAAGCCAATTAACTGAAATCCCAACACATGGATATAGGAATATAATAAGATATTTTTTTAGTTATTCTCTTTAAATTATGATTATTATTATTTTTTTGTGGTTAGTGATTTGCTTTAAAGTTTATACATATGATGTGTAGTTTGTTTTAATTTAGTTGTCATTATAATTTACATGTTAAACTCTTCATCCCTTAGGGGTATAAAAAGATTGGTTTGATTTGGATTTGAATGAAAATAAATTCAGACCAATCAAATTTAATTGGGTGGTTTAGTTTGGTTTTTAAATTTTTTTTCCAACTAATCCAAATGTTCGGGTCATCAAGTTAAACTAAAAAATTAAAACATTATATTTTTTTAAAAAAAGTTTTTATTCTCATAACAATTAACAATAATGTAAAACTTAATTATGATATAATTAATAGTAGCATAAATAGATAAGTTTCTTAAACAAATATTAACAAAAAAAAAAAGAAAAAAGTGATTCTATGACTAAAAACTTAAGTGTAAAACTTTGAAAGATTAAAAATAATAAATTTGAGTTAATCAGGTTGGATATTTAGGTGATTGAATTGAAAGTTTTATAAATTTAAAATTGAACCAATAATAATTGATTTGATTTAATTTACTTTAAAAAACGATTGTTGAAACTATTCCGAACCAATTTTATAGATTTGATTTAGATCTTTAGATTTATTGGATCAACTTGATCTGTCTATACCCGCTAAGAATTTTCTTCAAGCTCCGCCACTAGGGAGTAGATGTGCTTTCTCTGATGCTATTCTATTTTCAAGATTCTAAATGCACCAATGCATTCTCGGGCCACAATGAATCTCAAAGCTAGTTCAATAAACAAAGGATATATGGCTTGATATGTTAAGATATTTTGTCTATTTGTGGTGATGTGAAATACTGTTAAATTACAAATATAATTAGTAAACCTTAATCTCAATGAAGAAAAAATTTTATAGAAGAAACACTGAACTTCAAAACACATCCCTTAATTCCAAATCAATTTTTATCATCTTTGAACTCTAACAATGAATTTCTTCCCCAAAATCTCAAATCAATTTTATCATCTTCAAACCCTAATAATGAATTTTTGCCCCCAAATAGTGAAGCCATTTTGACATCCAAACCATCTATTTCTTGTTATCATATTTATGCTCACCGATTTCTCCATGGTAAACCAAATTGATCCATTGTTCCTAAACCTTAACCCTCGCAGTTGCATGCGACTTGAAGAGAAAAACCCATCTGAATCTCATTGCCTTCAATGTCAATAATAACACCCACAGCAAAACCCTTTCTCCTGGTTGATCTTAGACTGAAAATTTGTTTTAAGTAATTCACAGAAAATCGTGGGTTAATCTTCATCTTTTATAAATTAAATTTTTACAACAAATTTTGCTTATAAAGTTTTTTTTTTTTTGCATAGTTTTTTATGCGAAAACTATTACTTTATTTGACAATATTGGCATAGTCATATTGTAGATAATATTGTTTCAGTTGAAAATACCTTTCGTAAGACAATAAATAAACAGGTAATATATATTGCATCTATTTTACTGAAAACATGCGACCGAGAAATATGGTGATTAAATATTGCATCTACTTTCTTATGCTTTATGCTTCTGTTCAAATCTCGATTTTTAACATTCGGCTTCGAGTTGAAACTAAGGTTGTGAACTAATTTTTTTTTTGGGTCAGCGGTTGTGAAATAATTCAAAAATATATAATTATTTATATATTAGTTAATTACTAATTAAAAAGTTATTGAAGAATGATCAAATTTTTGTGCACCATGATCACTACTCTTCTTCTTCTTCTTCTAATCTTTTTTGTCTTTATTTGAAAGGACTCTTACTTTTGCAATATGCTCTTGTATTAATAGGTCCACAATTAAGCAAAGTCAAAAACATGTTTACAGAGGGTTGCATCAACTACGATATAATCATCTATACAATTATTCAAAGACTAAATCGACTGTGAATGAGATATTTACCTTTGTGGTTGTCTTAACAATTTTGGGGATGTTAGTTTTCGGGGGATGACTAAACTGGCCAAATGAGCGACTCCTGGTCCAACCAATCGAACTGGCAAGTCCAGTCGAATTTAGTTGAAACATCTTGACATTCCATGAATGGATTGTGGACTATTTTGTTCTTGCAGTTGAAACTCTTCGTGGTTGGCACAAGTTGAAGTAAGCTATATATGGTACTGACTGATCTTCAGGTGTTTTTCAAGTTAAAACTACAAGTACTTCTTTATTTTCAGAAAATTTCATTTTTTTCTTGTACCTTTTTTTTTCAAAAAAAATTGCCTCTTCCTTTCCCGCGGCAACATGGCATTGCTAGGGTGCCATTTGGGAATACTCACTCTCTACAAAGTCATACCCCAGCAAGATCAGGTGATAGTACTTCAGTAGTGAGAAATAGAGTGCCAAGCTGCAGTCACTACTAGAAAATGACAAAAAATAACAATGATAGTAGAGTAATGATGTTCTCAGATCCAAGTATTATTTTTTAATAATCACATATTAAAAAGAACTATATTCACCCTGAGGTGTGTGTGCACTACTGAGAAACTAAATTACAGAAATATTATACATTACTTGCTCTTCATCCAATATATTTGCAGTAAGCAAATTGTTTCCGTCAAAATTAAGGAATCCGACGAACCAATTAAGAAAGCTGATCTAGCGGAGGTTGTGCTAAGGGTCTCATGTATTATTGGTGCTAAAGGCTAAAATGGAACATGTTTGCAAGGGAATTTTGTAGGGACTTAAATAGTTAGCAAGGTAAAATGCTTACTAATCATTTGAATGGATGATTCGTCCTTATACCGCCTTAAAGCAGCCACTTGGCCATTTAAGACGCTGACCGATCATTTAAAGATTGTTTTAATCTCTCTCTCTCTCTCTCTCTCTCTCTCTCCCCCTAATGGTCAGGATGGTTTTAATCATTTAAAGGAGAGACAACAGTTGTGTTAAAGAGGCAGAGAAATAATTGTATGGTTTACAAGCACAACATAGCTGTACTTCCGGATCAATCATATAAGTATATTTTATATAAAACCTATCATTAATATACAATCTCATACAAAATACATTTATATAATTGGACAGGAGCACAACTATATAGTGTTTCCAGATCATACAAGTATTTCTCTAAGAGAAAAGAACTTTATTTTTTTTTGTCGAAAATCGAAGATAACTTTTACACACTTTATCTAGACCAAATATGTTCAGGCCAATCAGCCCAATTTGTGTATGATCCACTGAGCCCAATGATGTATTAACAATTATCTAAGATTTGGTAATGCATCAGCCATCATAGGCAATGTAAGATTACTTGAATAAGGGAAATGTTCCTCTTAAACGCCTAAATTAATATGTGGCGATTAGAATTTAAATAAGTGTAAATTTTAATTATATAACTAAATATAGATTTACGTTCTTAATGAAGGTAATATTAACTAAACATAGATTTACGCTGATAATGAAGATATTATGTTAATTTAACACTTATATATAATTAAAATCTGCACTTATTTAAGCAGCCACCACATATTAGATTGAGTGTCTAAATCTCTATTTACAAATGATCACATTATTTGAATTAACACCAAGCTTGCATGACTAGTTGATTTCAATAATATAATTTATGTAGCATGGTTTACAATCCATTAATGTTTGAGAGGTAAACCAAGTCATCCGGTGAAAACGCTGGACATTATTCCATTGTTCCGCTGAAAATAGAATGCATAAAGCTATAATCTATGCCGTCATGTTTCATGAAAAATAAGAATGAAACTTTCTCCCTTTTCTTTCCTTCCACCCTGCAACATTTTATTAATAAGTAAATGAGACAACACAATCGATTACTTCCATTTGATTTCAATTTTTCTTAAAACTGCTGCATAGATGAAAATAGCGTTGCTGTTAAAATAGAGTCAAGTTTCAAAAACATCAATACTACTAAAAGGAACAAGTCTTCAACTGAACACTTTCAATGGGCAGTTTGTCATTTGGATAAGGACAGTCAAATTTCCCTTTCTTCTCTGGAAGCAAATCACAAGGCTCAGGAGTGACATTGCTTGTAACTCCAGAAATATCAGTGCAATTCCACTGAAGTTTCTTCTTCTCTTCGCTCACTTCAATAGCCACATTAGAAATGCAGATTCCTGTAAAAGGATCATTAGGAATTCCATCAAGTCTTGCTGAATATGTGACATTATCCGCAGTAACATCTTTATAATTTATCCCAGTGATTTGAGGAAGTGCTTTGGGATCAAATCCAGGATCTGGGTGTGATCCATAGGAACCTGTCATCCAAAATACATATTTCATGGTGTGCAATGTCATTCCCTTAACAAATATGTCTTTCACATATGCTCCTCTACCAACTGCTGTCTTGATTCTAACAGCTGATTGAGTATTGATAGCTGTGATGTCTTCAGCTCTTACATCTTTGATTCCACCAGACATTTCACTGCCTAAAGCAATCGTGGCACTATCAGGAGATATACAAGTAAGCCTTCTAATGATTAGGTGTTGGGTTGGCATTCCAAATTTAATTCCATACTGATCCCAGCCACTTTTTACTGCAATACAATCATCACCGGAGACAATGTAGCAGTCTTCAATCCTAGTGTTTGTACATGAATCTGTGAAGCAAGGAAAAGGTGGGAATAATTAAACAGTGCTTGTCAACTAATATAGTTGTGTCCTACAAGAAGAATGCCAGTGTTTCCACTACTAAAGTTGCAAATATATATAATAGAAGAATAAACACATTGCCTGGGTCTATGCCATCTGTGTTGGGAGAGTCAATTGGCGCAAGAATGGTAAGCCCTTGGATTATTATGTTACTGAAGATATAATGCTTGATCAGAATAAATAATCAAAGTGTACATCAAGAAAAAAGAAATGCACTGAGATTGAGAAAATTGGAAAAAGAAGACTTAACAAACCTGCTGTAAATTGGATGGACAAACCATGATGGGGAGTTGAGCAAAGTCAGATTTGATATCTGGACTTGATCAGAGTACATGATCTCAATCAAGTATGGTCTAGTGAGTTTCAATTTGCCCTTGTGGAACTTGTCCCACCAATAAGATCCTTGGCCATCAATTGTCCCATTGTAACCTAATGATCAAATTCAAGTAGGTCAAATTTAAGAATAATTTAGCCATTTCCAAATGAACTAAACAGCCTCTAATATAGAGGCCTGTTAATTGGTCTAAATAGTTACCGGTGATTACAACATCAGTGAGGTTAGTCCCAAAAATGAGACTGCTAAACCGTCCATCAGGAGCATCTCTTCCTCTTCCATAAGATGGTAGAACAGGAAGTTGAGGCCATTCTGATTCATCCTGTCAACGTGAACATTTAGGTGAACCTTTAGTGGATTAAAGGAGAAACAACCTTGCAAAAGAAAATATATCAAACGTGTTATCAATTGCCAATGACCAAAGTGCCAAGAAATCATGATGAGGTAGAAAATTAGAGACATGAGAATATGAGATTAGTTAATCATAATTCTGGTGAACTGTAATTCTATTGCATATGATATGAAGAGTCAAATATTTCATATCCCCTTATATAATTAATCCTAATTCCCATCTTCTGTCACTTCTTAAAAACAAAACATTATTGTCCAAAAGCTGCAATACGAGAGCTATGATATATATTTTAATAATGAAGGTAAAAAAGAGAAATGTTAAACGTCGGTTGACATCAAGTACCAACTTTTTTTTCAACCAATATTTAAGGTTAAGGAACACCTCCGGAAGTTCCTTAAAAATGTCCAAAATAATGGTACAATACAAATAACATTAATTGGGGAAAAAAAAAGAACTGTTATACCTGAGATGCAAGAATGACGGCATCCTTTTGGAGAAAAAGAGTGAAATGGCTTGTGAGATTAAAGCTTCCCGTTAGCCATTTCCCAGGTGGCACAACAAGTTGTGCACCCCCATCAGATGCATACTGGCTGAGTTTGCTTATAGCAGATTGAAAGGCCTTGGTGTTGGACGTTTTGCCATCACCAACCCCACCAAAATCTGTCAAAACTGCACTGTGCTTTCGGCAATTGATGGCAGGGTATTCAAGGCTGTTCAACCTAATGGCTAATCTGCATTCTGCTACCCTCACTCCTACTGATCCTAATATCAGAACTGCGGAGATCACGCCAATGACCTGAACAAAACAAGAGATCATCACATAAGAAAAATCAAAATAGTTCATCAGAAAAATAATTTAACCGCATTGCACCGTTTCTTTGTCTTGAACACAAATTAAGCACGTAAAAGAATGGGACAGTGGGAAACAACATGTTTATGAACAAAACGCAAACGAAATTTTGGTTACATAAATTATGAAAACCCCGGAAGGGTGAAAAAGAAGTGTACACATGCATCAAAAAACAATGTTTAGCTATGAATGAGAACAAAATCTGTGTTTGTATATAAGAAAAACTCAATGCACATGAAGAAAAATTACGTAGGAATTTCCGAATCTCGGACACTGCAGCATGGTGTGAGACAAGGCACTGTGAGGTTTTAGGTTTTTTGCAGGAAAGACACAGAGATAGGCAATATAAAAAGAGATAAATGTAACTGAAAAGGAAACAAAATTAAATTTATAAAAAAAAAAAAAGATTACTAATGTATCTATGGAAAGAAAGTTGGGGGGATGTATCAGTCAGAGAGATCATCGGACAATGATAGGAACGTGGTTTTGGAACGTGTGCAAAGTGACCAACCATAACGATCACATAGTATCTTATCCTTTTTTTTCTTTTGTTTTTTTAAACCGGATCACATAGTATCTTAATTTTAATTCTTTTACAATTGAAATTCACATAAAATTATTTTCAAGAATCATAAACTCGCAATCATTGAGTTTGCGAATCTAATTTTATGTTTATATTTGTTAAAGAATTAAAATATGATTTGTAATTTTAATTTTGTTATCTTAAGATATTATTCTATATTTAAAATTAATGAAAATATTAATGGAAAAACATCGTTATAATGCTATAATAATAATTTTTATTATAAATATTCTTTTGTGAAAAGTATTTATATGTAAAATATTAAATTAAAAACTAGGGTATTTTATATTATAGTATGTTTTATAACAATATTAAATCTCAATAAACATAAATGCTAGCAAATAAATAAGAAAGAGAAAGAATTATAAAAATTTTAATGATGTGAGAGACATTTAATTTTTAAAGTTTAGAACAAATAATTCTTGTCCAAACTGAGATTTGGTTTAGCAATAAAAGAATATATGACAATGTAACGAATTACAGTTCGAGTTTCGGTTGAGAAAGTCGCTCACTTTTAAGTGTCTCACAATATTCGAATGAAATTATCTCCAATAAAAAGATATCTATGAAAAAAAAAAGATAATTCTTATGGTACATAGGCTACGAATTAATTTGAGTTTGTCATTATTTTTCAATTCCATGAAATTTACTTATGTAATTATAATTATAATTACAATTCTATATGTTATTTCG
This sequence comes from Pterocarpus santalinus, assembly GCA_031439595.1. Classification (NCBI taxonomy): domain Eukaryota; kingdom Viridiplantae; phylum Streptophyta; class Magnoliopsida; order Fabales; family Fabaceae; genus Pterocarpus; species Pterocarpus santalinus. The sequence goes on from CM062526.1 coordinate 54,339,716, forward strand.
AATATGAAACCTAATTCTCGTAATTACATCATCAATTTTCAGATGCCAAACCGAAGGAATAGAGACAAAATTTAAAATTATTAAGAAGAATTACTCATTTTTCTTTAAAGAGAATGACTATTTAATTTATTTGATATAGTTAAAATTATTCTTAATGAAATGTTAATTATTATTATTATTATTATTATTATTATTATTATTGACTACTCAAAGATAACTTATAATCATTCATGTCATAGACATTCAATGATTATTATTTACTAATCAAATATGAGCAATAGCTATTTAAAATAAACATTAGAACTTGATAATTCAAGGGTTAGTGTTGACTACTAAAATATGAGAAATCATTATTCGCGTGATAGCTACTAGTTAACATTATTGTTCAACTCAGATATGAGTAATCACTATTGATAATAAAAATTGAATTATTCTAACACTTAATTAGTTTAAGTAATTTTTTATAAAAAAAATTAATTTAAATGATTTAATATTTATTTTTCTTAAATAAGGTCTTTAATTTGAGTGTTGGATGAACAAACTAGCATTAAAAGTGTTTTACCTCACACTAAGTGGGCTCATCTAAAATTAAATTAGATAGAGTATAGTGGGTTTTGACCACTAATGCTTTAAAACAAAACAATGAATATTGAATTATTGACTATACTCAATAACTATGGTTTAATACAAATGATAACTATTTATGTGATTGTCATATCAGAAATGATAAATCCTTCTAAAACATCTCCTAATTGCGTCACATAAATATCACATTATTAATCATTCAATGACTATTGTGGACTGACTAGTCAAAGATAAATGATAACCATTCACGTGATCGTCGTTTAATGACTTTTATTGACAAATTAGATATATACTCCCTTCGTGGTCCACTTTTATATGAGTGTCTTTTTATAAAAATATTATTATCGTAAATTATGTGTCAAAGTATTAATTAACTGTTTTTCAACTTTATCTTTTTTCTTTTTAATTCTCCCAACCAAATCTGATAATTACAATTAATAGGAGAGATAAAGAATAATTTAATCAAGTTATCCCATATTTTTTTTATATTTAATCTTATTTAATACATCCTTAATCATTGTACAAAAACCTTAAAATTCACTTATAAATGAATGGATAGAGTAAATGATAATCATTTACAATAATTATTAAATTATTAGCTACTTAATAACTGCTATTGACCACTTATAAATAATTATGACTCTGTAGTTATTGACAATAGTCATTAAGTGATTAACTCAGACTATATAAGGTTAATAGTCTTTCCCTTTAATTGAAATTAGAACAGTCCTTTTTTATTTATTTACTAGAGTTGTTGGACCCGTGCAATGCATAGGATAAAAAATTTGTGACAAATAATATTAAAAGACTTTTGTAAATTTTTTGGCAAATATAAAAAGTTATAATAAATAGATTGTATATAAAAATTACATAATTTAATTTGAAACTAACAAAGTAATTGTTAAGTATAAAATTTAGTATACGATTTCATTACAACTTCATTAACTCAAAAAAATAAAGTCTAATATGAAAAATAATAAAAATTTAAAGTAAAAAAATAATAAAATAAATTCTTTATATTTGATATCTTGTTAAAAATTCAAATTTCTTGTAAGACACTAAATTAAAATAAGTATAAAAATTACAAATTATATGATAATAAAGTATTAAATAATGATAAAAAAAATTGTCTACTTTTAATTTTTATCAAAAAACTCAAAAAAAGTATTTCATTGTTTCTCCTTCCCTAGTTTTCAACATTCTTGTAAATTAATTTTAAAGATAAAATTATATAAAAGCATTCTATACAGCAATTAATTATTAAAAGTATAATTTATTTTATGAAAATATATGCTTCTAATTTTTAAGAGATGAATGAAAATACTTAAAATTGATTATTATATTTATAATTGATATAGTTTTTGTATACTCTATTACAAATAGAAAAGGTCGAGTTAGATATTTACTATAATGTAGTATTTTTATTTGTTTCAAAATTAGAAATTTGAATAAACTCTATATTGATATTGATTAGCTCTTGAAAAATTGGCTATATAAAAACAAGATAAAAAAAGTATTTGAAGAATATATATTATAAGAATCTTTTTTTCAAAACTTGATTTTCAAAATACAAAAAAAATGCTTGATATAAAAATAAAATTCATATAAAATTCATTTCAAACTAAAAAAAGAGAGAATAAACAAACACATATGTTATTCTATTACTACTTGAGAGAAAATAAATAAATGCATTCTTTAAATTGGAGCAAAATACATTCTTTTGGGATAAATTAAATATAAAGAATAAATAAGTACAAATATCATTTTACTACTAACTGATATCTTTGTCAAGGTGAATGTAATGCCTCCTTTTAAAAAGGATTTAAAGAGTTCAAAACAATATAAAGAGAGTTCCAAAGCTTGGATAGTAGCCCACAACTGAATTGTAAAGTAAAATGAAAAATCTCCTTCATAATATCAAACCAACATCCACTCTATGGAAAAAATTTAAAAAAAAAACAAAAATTCTCAAAGTCAAATTCCTAAATTCTAAAACAATATGAAACCATATTAATAAAAACATAAATTCAATGATAGGAATAAAAGCTGTGATATAGACTTAGTTTATATAACTATGGTCATAGATACACGAAGAAGTAGTAGCACAAATCTCCATTTTCTTGCTATTAACCGCAAGAGCTCCTAATGTTCCATTTATCAGTTATGCATGAATAATTTCGATGATAACATTTAGTATAAAATAGAAAGTGTGAAGCAACCATTGTAGAAACAAGGCTATCGAGTTTTGGTAGAAAAGAAAAATATATGAAGAGATGAATATATAAGAAATATGAAATCTTAAAAATAAAATTAATGGTGTTTTTACTACATTTTAATTTCTAATGATATATCTCAACAAATTATTATATATTGGCCACAATACTTGAAAAATTTAAAATATGTGATGTTTTCTAAGGGCATGCATATGTAAGTTTCCATGTCAAGATTCAAAAAGGCAATAAAATATTATTCCATAAATGGATAATACTCTAGCTTTGAAAAAATAAAAAAATAAATAATATAGTTGAGTAATAAATTTTTAAATCATAAATAAGTATATAAAAAAGTGGGAGAGAAATTTGACTTGCTGACTAATTTTATAATAAAGTATTAAAAAAAATAGTAGTAAAATTAATTGATTTTTAAAAAGACTAAAAATTAGCTCGTGTGACAAAAGTATGAATAGTAAAAATTAATTGAGTAAAAATACATTGGCAACTTATGCCAACAATTATCAACATTAATTTTCAAATTGAATTTTGTGTTATTTTTAAAATATGAAATAATTGGCTGAATAGTGGAAGGATAGCAAGGTTAGTGATAGTTGTATTAATATTATTAAATTTGAAATTTTTATTTTAAATTATTTTAATTTTATAAATAAAATTTAATGTAAATTTATGTAAATTAATTTAATCAATTTTTGTGGTTGAAATGAAACCACATAGAGATATTTGAGTAGTGAATCATTTAAGAAGAGTTAATAGAAGAGAAAATCAAGGGATTGTAAGTTAAATTATGAAACTAAATTTTTCTTTTTAATTATTTTAATAAATAGAAATTTGAAATATTTCTTTTAATAATAAATTTGAGAAAGTGGTGGGGTTAGAATTGATATGAAACTGACACATGACATAAATTTCTATATTTTAAGTCTTACTTATTAATAATATAGATTTTATATGGAGAATAGTAGTGAATGGAGGGAATAAATAAATATCGATTGTTGGCATATTACCAAAAAAATATTAGTAGTTGACAACAATTTTTAAATTATTAAATATTCAATAGTTGGTATTAACCACTCATAAATGAGTTGTGGTCAACCTCATCCATCTCTTTACTAGGTGAAACTTGAAAGTAATGTGAATAACCAAGGGTTTGTTTGGGTAAAGAATTCATTTAAGTTCTTATATAAAAGTGATTTTTGAAAAATAACTTATGGATAAATTATTTTGTATTTGGATATGGATTGATAGAAGTGTTTATTTAGATTAATTTAAAAAATATTTATTGAGAAACTAAATATTTTAACTTTTTCAAAAATTGTTTAAAAAGTAATAAGTTATATAATTAAATAGAACAAAATTTAAAATGTAATTTTTAACTTATAAAAAGTTAAATAAAAAAATTATAAATTGTGTTATCTAAACGGATCCTAAACCTTGAGGCAACACACCAAACTCCTTGAAGAATCATCCCCAATAATCCTATTACAAGTCGTGCTGGTTATTTATAATGGTGCTTGATGCACCGTATAATACTGTGCACTTAGTATATTTTGCAGTAGGTAATTAGAAGTGAATCGGTTCTCGTGTCGTTTTCAAGTTCCAAGTTTAGAGTTAAATAAGAGAGAATTCTCTTAGTTCTGAATTTCAAGTTTAACAATCTGGTTTTCAGATTTTGAGTTCCAAATTTACTAGAGTCTTGTGTTATGTAGGTTTCCCCAGCCTTTACATCCGTCGAATTTTCATTAATTAAAACCAATATTTCGAATCAAACCGCAAGTCCAGGTACACCACAAATACATCTCAAAGTAAGATACATTTAAGACAAAATCATTCATGATACTCCGATATCTCTTGTCAAGCTTCCTTTCGAACAAGACATTTTTGCAGCAAATTAAGTTCCCATGTAAACACTAGGCCTTCCTTACTGCCCATATATAACTCAACAGTATACGCAGAACTTGATCCCACAAAATTTAAAGTTTCTTTTTTAATTTATGCATTTGTATTGATTATTGACAAAAAAAAAAGAGAGTTTTTTTATTGATAAAATAACATGCCTTAACCTAGTAAGAAAAATAGTTACGGGAATATAGCATATAACATTATTTAATTTTGTTAATTAATTTTGTTTGTGATATATATATATATATATATAGTCTCTTTTTTTTTTTTTGTCAACAAAGTTTCATTGATTAAACATCAAAGAGAAAGCCCGTTTATAACAAAGAAGCTGGTACTATAGCACCTAATAAAATACAAACTATATCTAAGATAATAACCAATGAAAACTATGAAGTTTTAGATACCGCATCAGAATATATAGACAATTTTGTATCATAGCATAGATATACATAAAGCAAAAGTGATCTCATCTCATTTCTGATTTATTTCTATAGGGGCTTTTAAGACTACATTTACTCACGCTGTATAGGTAGACATAAGGATAACTACTTAAACATAAACTATTTTAAATATTCCAAGAACCAAAGTACTGAATACGGCAGCATCTTACCGAACACAGGTATGGTTTCCAAGCCTACTTCATCATATACATCGGTACACTATCACCTAACTTTGAAGTACATATCATACAGTTAAAGCCTTAGAATACAACCTAATACATCAGTTTAACCCTCGATTCCATCCCATTTTTTTTTTCGGGTCCGACCTCGATTCCGTCGATTGGATGCATGAAATTCTTGTTGATAACATAATGGGTTTTACAAAAGACCCAAAAAAAAAACAAAAAATGGGTTTTACTAACCAATGTGGGACAAAAAAACCATAATGGGTTTTTCTTTTTGGTCAACGACACAATGGGTTGTACTAGTTTCCCTTAGCTTTGTGCTATATAGGCTGGGCTTTCTTTTTGTTGCGATATATGCTGGGCTTATGACCCCACCTCCTCCCATTTCTGTGAACCTTACCCAAATGTATATATTAAAAACCTGATCACTTGCATTGAGCCCAAAAAAAAAGGGGATAAAATTTATATCTATTTTAATTAATTTTTAAATTAATTAATAATATATAAATATTTTTCTTGAAATAAATAATTTAAAATTTAAAAATATATATTTTTATCAAAAAAATGTATTTATTATAATTTAATTTAAAAATTAAATGAAATGGATGCTTAGTTTAAGTTTTTTCCAAAGAAAGACACCTGATCACCTTCAGAGAGAGATACCCATCACCAGGAAAAGATACTTCATCCCCTATAATCTATCCTTGATCAAGTGTGACGTGAGATCTGTTGTCCAACTCCTTAACATATGCATGAACCATTTTAATTAGCAGATATTTTTTAGCTTCCAAACAGAAATAATGGATTTAATTAATAAATATTATGAGTCACATAATCAATTTATGACTTGTTTGTTTGGTTAGTGCTCATCCATATAACGGTGGCAAAAAGAAAATATCAAGGTGGAAAACTTTATGATATGAAGGATAGATTCATAGAAATGAGATTGAACCGACCAGCACAAGCCAAATGAGTTTTGGCCTTTGGGGTAATGGCGGTCGGGTCAAACCCCCGAGAGCATGGCACGCGTCAAAGGCAAAGTATGTTCGTGGCACGCGTGTCAAAGGGGTAGGGACCTAGTGGTTGAACCAATGCGTGTGAGAGACACTAGCAACAAAAGGACGAAGGGTGCCATGGACGTAGTAGTTGCTAGTGAGAGAACTACTGGAGTCGGCAACGTGTAAAGTGGCTACATATATGCCAACCACGACACCTTGCTGTTTTGTCGTTATTTGCAAGTGTCAAGTGTCAACACTCCAAACCTTTTTAGCTCCCCTTCATTTCTATCACAATCGCATGAAGTATGATGGAGATGACACTTTTGTCTTACTAAACCAAGATTAGCGTCTTAATTATAGTTGAAACAATTGCTTTGGCATGTTTGAATAATAGAAAAATTGTTGAGTGATTTTGACAGATACATGTTAAAACTCGATAAAGTTGGATATATAATGCGAAAATTGACAACTTTTGAATCCGGAGTTGAACATGTTTTTTTTTTTCAATAATTTTCTTATTCTTATAACCCAATAATTGAACCGGTGACGTAAAAAAAATGTTATATATTATTTAAATTGATTAATTTGAATATATTATTAGAAAACTTAACATCTATAGACTTTATTCTCTAAATTTTCAATACATGATATTAATTAGAACATCATTCCATAGTAGTGATGAATGAAAGCATATATGTTTGTGCCATAATTGATTGTACTTAATCTTGTGCAAGATCTTCCAAGGAGATATTTGTATGGTCCAGGAGTATTATGTGACGATACTCTTGATTAATCATATAAATGTATTTTACATAAAATTATATGTTAGTAATCGATCTCATATAAAATACACTTATATAATTGGTCCAGAAACACAGTTACATAATATTCCATGACCATGCAAATATTTCTCAAATCTTCCACCCTATACCCTTCTTCTTAGAAGTTATTCAATGGAATAAACTAGAGAAAATAGCAAGACATGTCTCATACCAATGTCTTTTCAATTTTCACTAATATTTTTATAGGGCTATAGTGGGACTTAGCACCTATATATAGTTATTGAACCCTTCCATCACAAACTTCAGTAACAATAGGTCTAAAGTCTATTTGGATTGAGTTCATTTATTATTACTCATTCGGATTATACTTAATTGTCCAACTAGACTTATAATATAAGTTGTCAAACTCTAAATATTTTATATCTCATATTTATTAAAGCTAATTATTTATGAACTATCCTATCAACCAATTTTATAAAAAAATATAAAATAAATTTATTAATATAAATTTACATAAGATTTTTTTCACATATATTATTGTATTCATTAAAGGAGTTAAATATTTTTAATAGCATAATAATATATAATTAGAAAAATTAGAGTTAATGTATATCAAAATTTAATCTTTGTTTAAAATTTATTTTTTACATTTACATACATGGAAGAATTAAGATACAGGTTTAATTTTATTTTTTTTAAAGAAGTGAACTTAATTCTAAAGAAATAATAAAAATTTTGACGTTGTGAGACAATGTGACTATGTATGTATAATGCAATATACTGTTGGGGGACAAAATTATACAACTGTCTAAGCATAGTGCCAAATCGATCTCCCAATTGGTTCGTACAAGTTACATAGCTATTAACACGTTCGGCACTGGGTTTGACAGCTCGAGCATCTAGTGCTGACGAGGCTGCGGTTTGTGTGTGCAGGGAATGCCAATTGGCAATAGTAGTGATAATGATTTGTGTCATGTGATTTGTGATTGGCCGTGGTATGGTCTCCGTAAGCGTAATCCTGCCAGGGTCCCTCCGCCTCACATTCTGCAATCACGCTGTGGCATATATCATCGTACTCTGCGCACACATTCATCGCTTCTTCTCCAAATTTACCCTTTCTTCCCCTCAGAATTACCCAAACGCCAAGGAACCCCACGCTCCTTTTTTTTTTTTTTGAGCAATATTACATGAGAAAATACATGTAGCCAGAAATTTTGCTAGAAATTATTGTAATAGTTAAAGTATATAAAATGAGAGAATTTATTTATTTATCCAAAAATTAGAAATGATATCACATTATTCTATCAATAAAATTTTAACAAAATTTCTGAATATCTAATATTTTTCTTTTATTTTTTAGGTTCATTTTGGTTGCTTAATAAAGATTTTTTTTTAAAAAAAAACAAAGAAATGACTTTTTAACTAAAAAAATAATTTTTTTTAAATGTTAAGATAAATAACTTTCATAAAAGGTATTTTTTCAGCTAAACAATCACTTTTTTTAATTAAAAATTAAAATAAATGCACCCAAAAGACTCTATGCCCACATCATTTTAACTGGAAAGGAAATGTATTAGGTAAAAAACTATAATTTTGTTGAAAAGGAGATGATAAAAATCGTTTCATTTTTCATCACTTCCTCCTTCCCTTCCATTTTTTTTTATTTGTGTTATTCCAATTTATATTCTAAATGTGTTATTTTTCAATGATAAACTTGTTTTTCTTTTTAATGACATCAAATACTTATTTATATTCACATTATCTTATTATTTGCACTAAAAAAGTTTGAAGAGTCGAGTAAACATATTAGTTGGTATATATACTTTAGTTGGGGGGAAGATAGTTGGTTAGCATATAACCAAGGAAAGAGTTCAATCAAGGATGGAATGGGCCATACTTTTATTGAGCTTTGGCCATAATTTGTTCTATATGAAGAGAAGACGAAATCAACTATTCGTTGCAAGGAAAGGCTTAGTTGATAGGGCAGTAACTACTCCCTAAAATATAAGACACCGGCTTAAAATAGAGATATTGACTCAATGACATTATGAAAGTAGTTAAAAGCCACGATTTGTAGTATGTAGAACAAGGTGGTTTCATGAGAGAAGAAATCATGATACAACATGGGAACCAGCCAAGTAGTGGTTATCTAAGGTTAATAGTATTGACCGCTGGCCAAAAATGAAATGTAATTAAGAAAATGTGGTAAGTAGAGTTATGCTAAATAACTAATTTGTACATTAAACAGCCTTATTCAAAACTTCTAACAGAACAATATCATCAATACGCAAACTAAATTACATGTTTCATATTTCTCTTATTCTCATCATTTATATTCACCAATACTTTCAGCTTTTATTTATTCAGCCTTAACTTCAGTTCTATGTCCTTTACTGCATTTCTTAGCCGTTTTCATTAGCCTTTAGCCAGTTCAATATAAGGAATTTAGTTGAGTAAGTTTCCAAATATTCTCTAGAACTGGTTTGGAAACTTGCAGATGAGGAATAAAGTCTTTTTCTCAGCAAAATCATTTGATAAGTGGGATCATTACATCAGTTGAGCTTGTCAACTAACCTTACTATTGTTTTCTAACGCCATTCAACTAGTCAACCAACTAGCAAAAAATTTAAGCAAAACACCGATATTTATATAATGTTATTATTTATTTATTATAATTAAATCTATTTTACTTTATAAATAACTATACTCAGATTGTACTATTGTACTATCTTATACAAATATGAATGATAATTAATATAACTCTAACAAATGTGTTAAAGTCGTTTTCCTCCCTGCTCGCTAGCCAAACAATTATTAAAAAACTTGACTATCCCTTGACCACATTACAATTATTGAAGTCCAGCAATGGCTTCGTTGTAATTTAGGGAAAATGCTCATGGCATATGTCTGAAGAACTTCCTACAGCTTTAATTGTTCCACGAGGTTTTCTCTATTCACATGAACCGACCAACCCCTCCATTGTTCCAAACACTACACAAAGTTGTGGTTATAATACAACCCCTCCCTTCTACGCTCCACACCAAACTTTCATTTCACACACACACTCCCCTCGCTCTCTCTTACACGCACACGCAAGACCACAAAGTACAAACACAAGAACACTCTTCTGCCTCTTCGTGCATCTTGAGCCCAATCTACTTGCTGTTTCCATGCCGGCAAATCTATCTGCCGCCATGACCTTCAATCCCTTACGCCTCCTCCATCCCTCAAACCCTAAGGCAACCCCAACACTGCTCTTCACCCCCTTAAGAGGTTTCCACCATAACATGTCAATCCCTCAAACCCGAAGAAGAATGAATAGTTTAACCGTTTGTGTCCTCATGGAGGATCCAAAGAAGAGCACCCAGATCAAAACCGAGGGAGAAGAACCCCCCAGTCAAGTGAATCCTCAAGTTGTGTCATCACGAGTGGCAGAAAAATTGGCTAGGAAGAGGTCCGAGAGGGTCACTTACCTAGTTGCAGCTGTGATGTCTAGCTTTGGTGTCACTTCCATGGCAGTCTTGGCAGTTTATTATAGATTCTCGTGGCAAATGGAAGTAGGTTATTCTAAGTCAACACCTTTTCTTTATTATCTTCACATTAATTGGTTGGTGTTATTTTGCAATTTCAATATTAAAAATTGTGTTGGTTTGGTATAGGGTGGAGAAGTTCCTTGGTCTGAAATGTTTGGCACATTTGCTCTCTCAGTGGGTGCTGCTGTAAGTCCTATCCAATCTCCCCCCCCCCCACCCCTTTTTTTTTCAATTAATTAGCATTGGGAAGTTTCTGAATATAAAATTTGGTAACTTGTTTGCGGAATTTGGATGCTGAATTCAACTGGGTATGTCTGAATTTCAGGTGGGTATGGAGTTTTGGGCAAGATGGGCACATAGAGCTCTTTGGCATGCTTCCTTATGGCACATGCATGAGGCCTGCTTCCAATTCTTCAATTTTCCCTTTTTATCTTTTTCTTTCCTTCCCATATGCCATGTTTCATTCAATTGCTTAGAAAGTGCTAGAAAAAAAAATTAGTAAAATTGCAACTTTGTACTTAATCATGCTTCGTTTCTGTTAGAAGAATTGTTTCTTTTTTTTATTTTTCATTTTCATTTTCATTCCACTTTCTAAGCAACCAATCAATCAATATTCAAACAAACATGAACTTGAATTGTTGCAGTCCCACCATCGACCAAGAGAAGGACCGTTCGAGCTTAATGACGTTTTTGCTATAATTAACGCCGTACCTGCCATCGCACTACTCTCCTACGGGCTTTTCCACAAGGGGCTTGTCCCTGGCCTTTGTTTTGGAGCGGTAAGTGTATCTTTCGCAATCCAATTCTTTAATCATTCAATTAACGGTTTTCATCGGGATCTGTTAAATTGAAATTAAGAATGATTAGCGATTTGACGGTAATACCCCCAACAATTCTCAACAATGACACCGTCAACTTCGTGCAGGGTCTTGGAATTACTGTGTTTGGTATGGCCTACATGTTCGTCCACGATGGATTGGTTCATAAGAGATTCCCGGTGGGTCCCATTGCCAACGTGCCCTACTTTAGAAGAGTGGCTGCTGCTCACCAAGTAATTATTATTTTAACGTTAAGCACTGTTTAAATATTATTCAATACATTTTACTTTATTATTATAATTTTTAGAAACGAAAATGGAAAGAAAAATGCTGTTTGTTTCTGCTTCTTATGAAGTAGGATCTGATCTGAAAATCTTGATTTTGTTGTCTGTACTCAGCTCCACCACTCGGACAAATTCAATGGGGTGCCATATGGGCTGTTTTTGGGACCAAAGGTCAGTCGCATTCTTATTCATTTTGTCTTCTCTTTTGTTCATTTAAATAAGTCGTTTAAGCAGACCATAAAAAGCACCTTCTATATCTCATTTTATTCAAGTTTCATATTCTCATATTTTGTGTTGATTATTTTTTATGGAAATATTTGTGTGATTAGAAAATTAGAAGTTTACTCATGTTTTTGTGTTAGCTCAAAGTTTCAGTTTGTATTTATCTCACTTGAGGTTTGCATATATATTTCTTACGATGCGACCGGTTAATAAGTGTCCTGTGATGAAATATGGTGCAGGAAGTTGAAGAAGTGGGAGGGGTAGAAGAGCTAGAGAAAGAGATAAGTAGGAGAACAAGATCGTACACTGGTTGATGACAACGCGACCAGTGGAAAAAGCTGTTTGAAAGAATTATGAGTGTAGAGAAACAATAGAATGAATGAGCGATTTTATTTTTCTTTTGTAATTTTTTTGGCCTGTTTACAGTTACTGATATTATAGCATGATACAACAAGAAAAAATAAGTTAAAGAAAAATACAAATGGACAGAATTTGGTGGATGAACCAACTGGTGCCTTCAGTTTTTTTTTTTAAAATAATTGAGAATATAAAATGATATTCAATTTCAATATATACTTGTACCTTCCCCAACCTCGAGTGGCATAGTGTCAGCTAGCTAAAGTCCATTTTCTCAGAGATGGTTGATATCCTTTTGTGGGGCATGAAGCTATGTATACCAATCGATTAAAGGAGGCCTTATAATGGCCCCGCCAATTACATGGCCTTTGGAAATCATCACGGGCAAAGTTTGTGACGGCATAAGTATTTTCACTAGAGACAAAAAATCTTGCAAAGTTTGTGATGGCGTATAAGTATTTTTCACTAGAGTAGAGATATAACTTTTTATTTCTCCAAAATTAAAAAATTAAATGGGATTTGCATCCCCTTTTAAAATTAAAAAAAATGCGTAATTATATTAAAATGCAAAATTCTTTAAGTAATTTAATTTACAATAAAAGCCAAGTTCTGTTCACTCTACATTGATGTCAAATATATATACGGTGTAATGAAACAAAACTAATTTCTTTTTTTTGGTACAAAAATAATTTAAGAAGTAAAATACACTGTTAAGTTTTATTTATAAAAGTTATAACATGATATTTGACACTTATTTGAGAGTTAGTCTCCTACGTAAAATTTAAAAGAAGATTAAGCAAAATGTAGAAAAGCTTGAACTTTCCTGCAACATTTTCATACAAGGCGGAGACCAAGAGTACCAAAAGTTGGCATGGTGAATACGTTTTGAAAATGAAGATATTTGAGTGATCCCCATGGGATGGGACGAAGTGAAGAACGTTAACCCTAAAATATTTATTTCTAACGGGCAATTGAGTTTCAAAATATTAATGAATTTGACTAACGATATTTATTCCGTATAGGTATATGTATGCAACTAGCTAGTTTAGGAAGTGGGAACTAAAGTTTTGTTGAGTAACAATCTAAAAGAAAAGTTTCTTTTGGTGATGCTGCTTATACAAATTAATTAAGTTTTTTCTTTTGAAAAAATTATATTACTAGATGTGGTAGGTCGATCAATATGAAATTTCTTCGCATGGAAATGAACGATCGTAACATTTTTTTTTTTAGTAGTCACTGTAATTTTTTTTTCCTTTTTACCTAATAAAATAGTGGTACAAATTACTGATGACAAAATAATAAAAGAGTTTAACAGAATTTAAAATGGTGAATTGGTGATTACTTAAGCAAACTTAATTAATTATCTTTGAACATTTTCACATATTTCAAGATAAACACAACACATCTCGACAATTTTCAGAAAGTTACAACACCACCGACGTATTACCTAACAATTTGAATATGATTGAAGCTAACGTTTTTGTAAATATTAGTATTAGTTTATTATCCATAAGTTGAAAATGTTCATTTAGCTTTGTGAGTAAATTATCATACTATTATTTTTTGGGTTTTTTTAAGAGCATTGGTGAAGGAAGTAAAGGTGGCAAGTTTTTTTTTGATTGAATAGTGAAGTCTTTTGATTTTTCAATGCATATATTGCATTAAAAAGTTCAAAAACTTGCCACTTATAAATTTTTTAGGCATTGGTTAGAAAAATTCTTTTTTTTTCCCACAAATATTCTTCACTCAAAGTAATTCTGTTCGACATATGATCAAATACTAAAAGTAGGCATATTTTCTAATTAAGATTTCAATCGTAATTCATCACATGTGGAGAATTAACTCCTTTCCTAAACCAATTTCTATTGGTAATTATTAATTAGTACATGTGAAAAGCATTATTGCAATTAATTATTACATAGTTCATCACTTACACAATATTAGCTAGCCAAGCCTATCCATCTAATGGTTGGCATTAATATACCAGACACAAACAACATAAATCAATTATTTCTTATTAGAGAAATATTTCGGTGGTTTTGGAGCACCACATAGCTGAGACCCACCATTAACTTGCATTTTTATCTAAAATATCTTTATATTATTGGTTGTGAGTATAATTATTAAGTGTTCCAGATCCATCCAAATATTTGGCCAAATTCTTGCTTCATTAATTAATCAGCGGAGTTACATACTACCAATTTATTTTCGTAGAAGTATTTGGAAAGGACTTGCGACCAATCACAAGTGAATTAGGATACTGGAGGAGGAGAGAAAAGCAGTTACAAACAAATACGCAATCCACTTACCTTAAAATTTTCCATTCTTAGACCGGTTAATGAAATTGTATTTGTACAATCTACTGATCTAGCATTTTTCTTAATTAACTGTGCTTTTCGCTAGCACATCAACACTTAACTAGTTTGCCTATATTATTTTTTGGTTCTTTCATCACTGAGGTACGTGTAAGACATATATTAAACTTTCTTGCAATTGGTTTTCGTTCAATAAGGAAACAAAGTAACGCAACCTTAGTGGTTCGTGCACTTCATCACCTTTCTGAATAGTCCCTTATGTTCCACCTTTCACTTTCCCTAATCCTTATGTTCGGTGCTGTTCCCATTTTAATTCGTACCTGTCAAAACTTGAGAGACATGGCAAATGGCCCTCTCCATTTTCTTTTAGTAGAAAACAAAAATGGAGTCTAAGGGCATGTAGTAGTCTTCGTAGTCATGATGAATTCATACAAGAAATATTTCTTGGTGGCTTAATCTCATATTTTGTTTCATTTGACATCAAAGCCCATTTTAATAGCTATCCAAGATAATTTTTTAAATTGTTGCGCATGTTCAATGGTGTCAATAAGCATTTGTATTGCTCATTTTATCTTGTGACGACCAAAATTGGCACAAATTTGAGTGAGCGTGCACGCCACTAAATTACCATATCAATTGCAATTAATGATAAGATTAATGCGATTTGCACTCATCTTGGAAACTCATTATAGATACACAATGGGTTGTAAATATTTGATGAATTCAAAGATATATTCTAACTCTAAATTGGACAAGTCTTCCTCTCAACCTAATTTTTTTCTTTACTAAGAAAGAGTCAATTTTTTCTACCTAAACTACTAATATCTGAAAAGTTCACTAAACCTCAATGAATCTAGGGCTCGAGCTAAATTGATTTGCTATGGGAGTAAAACTCTTTAATACTAGTTTTTTTTACTTACAATATTCAAATATAAAATCTTATTTAAGAGGAACAAGGGAACTTAAACCAACCAAATATTGATAAAAAGTCAATTAATTAAATTATTTCTAAGGATTGAGTGTGAGCAATAATATTTATATTAAATAAC
Organism: Pterocarpus santalinus; assembly: GCA_031439595.1. Lineage (NCBI taxonomy): Eukaryota > Viridiplantae > Streptophyta > Magnoliopsida > Fabales > Fabaceae > Pterocarpus > Pterocarpus santalinus. The sequence continues at coordinate 54,355,417 of CM062526.1, forward strand.
ATCAAAAACAAAAAAAGTAAGTAATCTAAATTTCAAGTTTCAATAAAATTAAACCACATGATGTTTGGTTTAGTACCCGAGAGATATTATGTGTACACTTATAGAGATACTTAATAATAATAATAATAATAATAATAATAATAATAATAGAACTTTTCATAAATGAAGATAATTGTTACTTATTTATTTAAGAATCAATAATTATGTCACATTATTTTAATAAATAAACTTTAGTTCTCTATATGTTCCAGCGAAACCCAAAAAAAAAAAATTACTATTGTAGTGAAAAAAAGAAAGAAAGTGAAAATCCTAACAACATGCACTATAAAAGTAACAAATTATGAGCATTTTTTTTTAGTATATTAGTTATACTGACATTTGATTTAAGACCTCATACATATTATCGAAGTCTTGGTCACCTCACCACTCTAGTGGCTTAATTAGCATAACTCTATTATTTTAGCAAATTAGGAATATAAAATCACAAGAATAATATATATATATATATACTTTTACATAAATAATATATATTATATAACTAACTTTTTCATATATTATATATATACTTACTTACACTCATATGAGGATACTTATTCTATATATTATGCCGATACATATGATGTCCAAAATATATTTTCTATAAACAAAACGTTGTGATATAATAATGAGACAAGATTATGATATTGAATTGCTACCTGACAAGCTGGCTTCAATAATTTTATCATAAAATAATTAATTTTTTTTAATTTGTCCTATTAATATTCCTCTAAATGAAGAAAGTCTAAATTTTTTGTTTATATTTTTAATATTTTGATGCATTTCTTTTTATTAAAATATAAAAAGTGAATTAAAGATATACTGGACGGATATATAGCAAGTTTGTTTTTATTATTATGTTAATGATTAAATAGTTTAATTGATATGCACTGACAGTGTAAAATAGTTTTACACTGTCAACTAATAGAAATAGGGGAAAGTGAGAAATCATGGTGGGTCCCTCATTATAATGGGTAATTATTTGTATGAGCTAACACTTTTTATTATTTCTATTGATTGACAGTGTAAAATTGTTTTATACTGTCAGTGTATTTAAATTAAATTCATGGTTAAATCTATTATGTACTATTGGTGTATTTAAAAACAAATAATAAGTTTTAAACCCTATAATTCTTAGTATTTAATATATAGGTCAATTCTGTCATACGTTACAACGTTATTGTGTATTGATACATAATTAACAATTCATCGTTGATTTTTAAGATAGGCATGTATATATAACACATGAAATTATTTCAATCTATACTAATTAAAATGTCTTTTCAAATTTTATATCATAACTTTTATTAAATCAGACACAGGCCTTAAGTTTAATAATTAATTAAAAGTAAACTCCTCCAATGAATTAACGCTTTCTCCTCTAAAGCACTGCCATTGTTCTTTGTTCAGTGCCATCAAAGAACAACCTTTGATTGATCCGAAAGCTGATTTGATTATCTTATACAATCAGGAATTTCCCGATGAATGGAAATAAGTATTCAGTAAGATTTTACAAGATCGTGGAAATCATCTATCATTTTTTTTAAGGTCATATGCACACACAGGAGGAGGGGAGTTGGGAGGGGCTCTACCGCTATTGGTGCGTTTGGTACGGATGTATCTTTTTGTTTTTTCGAAAATATAAAAATATTCTTATATTTGATAGAAGGTTTGAAGCAATATTTTCGAGAATGAATTTCATCTCCAAAACATTATTATTATTTTCTATGTGGAAATCCAACATTTCTATAGAAAGGGGATGTTTGCTATTGCGAAAAGATCAAAGTACCCCCCACCATCGCTTAAAGTCACTCGCCACCATCCATCGCCGTCACCGTTGCCGGCTGGCCAATTGCCACCACCTCTATTGAGGATATTTTTGAAAATTTATCAAATATTTTTATAAGTTTAATTTACATACCAAATACTTTTAAAATATCATAACTTAGAATGTTATTCTCGAAAATAGCATTTCTAGAAATCTTATTCCCATCAATAAAAATTTATTTCATTTATCAAACGCTCTCTATGGGTCAAACTTGGGATCCCTTACTAGTGCAGATTTATCTATGCAGTTGCATCTAGTGCACCACAGGCGCTTCTGCTGGAAATCACCTATCTGAAGTGGATTTGATTGTCCTCTTTTGGGCCCTTTCTTTTTTATTTTTATTTTTTTGGGTACAATTTTGGGTCTTTCTAATGCAAAGAAAAGGGTCTGAGAAAGAGACAACTATGCGCAGCACCGAAATCCCATATCAAAACCAGTTATTTTTAGCTGAAAATTTTGTTGTACCGTTGATCAATCATATCCCACCAAAATCAGTTATAGCATTCCTGCATAAAACTGTTAAAAATGGTAACACCATTTTTTTTTTAATTTCCTGGCCAAAGATAACACTATATATGTTCAATAAGATTATCCTCCCGCCATGAAACCAAACGAACCATCTAAAGTAGGTTCGACAGTTTTCAAAGAAAATGGGCCAGGAGATCACTTGAGGCGTTAGTACTTGGTAGTGGACTCAACAGTGAATTTCGACCTGCACAAACTGGACAATATATGGATTTGCTTTGGTCAGCAGGAAATGGACATTAAAATATAAATTTTTTGCGTCTTGATATAAATGTGTGTTATGTGTTAAGTGTCCATATCTTGTGTGTGGATTGGACTTTCTTGGTCTTGTAACGGTCCAATGAGTAGTAGACCACAAATCCTCCAAATCATTTGAGAGAATAAATCAGCCTAGTTTTTGTTTAAGGTGCAAATCTGCTATGCATATACTTGCAATGAACACATGCTGAAAATGCATACGTCCTTAGCAATTGATCATACCTGTCAAAACTTGAGAGACATGGCAAATGGCCCGAACCTTAATGAAAGAGGAGAGAATTTGTCTCGTTTCGAAGTGAGGGTATACTATAAGCCTAAATGAGAATTTATCAGCTAATCTATGCCAAACTTTATGAATACGTATCAAGGGGATTTTTACTTATCCGATTGTGTGATCATCTATGCTATTGGCTTATATATAATAATAATAATAATAATAATAATAATGCACTGAATAAAATGATATATACTTTTGCTTTTCGTTGGTAGTAACTTAGCTTGCTATATATCTATCTCTTAAAGACTACGTGCGTTTGTTTTAATGTTAAGGGAGTCCAAACTATGGTTTGAATATTGCAAACAGAATTTTATTTTATTTTAACATATTTGATAAAATAACGTTGAGTTACATTGTAACATAATTTTTAGCCTCAAACAATAATTTGAGCATAAGTAGAAAAGAATTACTTTTCCATTAAACCAAGTCATAGTTTGCCCACTTCGAACCAAACACACTCTAATTAGTTCACTCCAAGGGGTTTCGGCACCAATTTGTTAGCTCACTCTATGCGAGTTCTATTTGTTAAACAATAAATGCGTTTTTTCTGTATAATTAGTATTATTTATATATCAAGAATAGATATCACGTAAAAAACATGCAAGATATTTAATGATGATGTGTGAGATTAAGGATTTGTATCTCTTTTTACGATATTCATTCTTTATGTTCACTTTTTATATACTGACATATTACTTTTCTGTATTTTACTCCACCAGAAGAAAATGAAGAAGAAGAGACGGGGAAATAAAACACATACATGCCTACTTTCAATTCAAACACATACAATGAAACCTTTAACTCTAGTAATGCGTGATTTTCAGTTCCTGCAGAGGAAATAAACAAAATCTGAGTAATGTAAAGAGACTACGGAATAATCCAAACCGAAAACAGAAAATTAATAACCAAAAAAAAAAAAGAAAATACTAATATATTCAAACCGAAACACGAGTGAAGTTTTCGATAGGACAGGACACAGGCAAGGAGAAAAGATCTAAACATTTCTTCTCACAGCAGTGATAGGCTAATCATAATTCAACTTTCGTCTTTAACTTCTTGTTCTCTCTTGAATCAATGGTTCAATGTGGGCACAGCTGCTGCATGCATGGAGCTGAGTGTGATGGAAGGAAAAAACAAAAAGTTAAATTAAATTAAATAAAAAAGGACAAAACCCTTTTTCTCAAAAGACCTCACGATATTGCCAACCCCGTCCACCACATGGGAACTCGCTTCTGCCCTGCATGCTGCTGTCAAGACAAGCTATACGCTCTCTCCCGAACAAAATGGAGTAATATTTTCTTCATATCAAAATCACACATTGAATATTACAGAAAAACATAGGCATAAAATATTTTGTAATACTTACTAAGTGAAATTAAGATTTTATGTCTCTCTTTTTTTTCAGTGTCCATTCTTAGGATTCATTTTCGATATCAAAATAATATTCTCAACAAAAGCTATCTCATGTAAAGTTCTTTATTTTTTTCAAGGGCTATCTTATTTGAACATAATTATGCGATATCAATTTTGGATACCCATTAACATTCATAGTTAAAAACACTTGAAATTTTTTATCTTATCTTTTTCCACTCAATGCATGGAGATGTCCACGATGATCTTCATAAATCATGTGAAAAATAATTGCTGTTTGTTTAATGCAGAAAAGGACGCAAGATAAAAGAGAACTTCCCAAGAGAAAATATTTAAAAAAGTGACATTTGACAATTGCATTGGAAGCAACAAGATGAAGTGTGTTCTCACCAATTTCCCTTCCTAAATAGGAGTCAAGTTGTAGGCTGCAAAGCCGGTTTCTCTCATCTATTATGTACTAGTCTTTTTACCATTGTTCCATCCTTTTGTCTAAACTCGAGTTATTGTTCAACGTTTTGGTGTTATATATATGTAAGCATGAGCACTGAAGGAACCTTCCCATAATAAGGGAATCTCTTATACCACAAGGAAGAAGAAGAGGAAAGTCATGGATTCAGAGAAGAGTGGATTTGCTTCTCCGGGAGTGGAGTCAATTCAAATGGGGATATGGTGGTGTTAAGGTGAACATCTTGCAGAGCAAAGAAAAAAGAAAGATAAAACTGAAAATCTTATTTCTCAGTTGAAGAAGGAAGAGATGTGTACAAGTGTTTATTTATACACCAATGAATTTAACTAACAGAGAACTACATCAATGAATCTAACTAACAGAAAACTAACTGTATAACTAACTTGACAGCTAAGACAATAACTAACTTAACTCTCATAATAATGCTTAACACTCCCCCTCAAGATGGATAGTAAATATCGAGAACACCCATCTTGGACATCAGATTTTGGAATTGGGAGTTGGCAACTGGTTTAGTTAATAAATCTGCCAATTGGTGTTGTGTTTTGACGTGAACTAGGCGGAGCAACCCAGAATTCACCTTTTCTCTAACAAAATGACAGTCTATCTCGATGTGTTTGGAGCGCTCATGGAAGATAGGATTGGTAGAGAGGTGGATTGCTGATTGATTATCACAGAACACCAAAGTGGAATCGATGAACACTTCAAAATCTCGTAGCAAGGCCACCATCCAAGTGATTTCACTGGCGACAGCTGCTAAAGACCTGTACTCTGCCTCTGCTGAAGATCTCGAGTCAGTGGCCTGCTTCTTGGATTTCCATGACACTGAGGAAGAACCCAAGAAAACACAGAAGCCAGTGGTTGATCTGCGGGTGTCAAGACAGCTCCCCCAATCTGCATCAGCATATCCTTTGACACTCAAATATGAGGTGGCTGAGAAGAAAAAGCCCTGACCAGGACTGCTCTTGAGATACCGCAGCAATTGATGCAAAGCATTAAGGTGGGGGACCCGAGGTGAAGACATGTATTGGCTCAACTTATGCACCGCATAGGCAATGTCTGGCCTAGAGATGGTGAGGTACATGAGTCTCCCTGAGATTTTCCGATATACTAAACCATCTTCAATGAGGTCACCCTCGGTGGCACACAACTTGAGGTTTGGATCCATTGGTAATGCAGCAGGTTTGCAGTTGAGGAAACCAGTATCTTCAAGCAAGGTTAGTGTGTATTTGCGCTGGGAGAGATGAATACCTTTCTCAGACTGGGCAATTTCCAATCCTAGGAAATACTGCAAATTACCAATGACTTTGAGTTTGAATAGTTGCTGAAGCTTACCCTTAACTTCTTGAATCAGATCAAAATTGGGACTAGCAACAATGATGTCGTCCACATATACTAGCAGTATAACCAGCTTATCCCTTGAGCCTATATGGAACAGTGAATAGTCACTTTTAGACTGCACAAAGCCATTGCTAGTTAATGCAGTTGAGAACTTATGGAACCATTGTCTAGATGCTTGTCTCAAGCCATAAATGGATTCGTGTAACTTACACACTAAATTGTCCCCCTAATCGAATAACCAAGGGGTAAGTCCATGTACACCTCTTCAAACAAATCCCTATTAAGGAAGGCATTGTTGATAGCTAATTGTAACATGGATCAATGCTTGATAGCAGCTATACTTAGCAAGATTCTGACGGTTGTGAGTTTGGCAACTGGGGAAAACGTATCTAAAAAGTCAATACCGGCTTGTTGAGTATACCCTTTTGCAACCAATCTAGCCTTATATCAATCAGCTTGGCCATCTGGTTTGTATTTGACCTTATAGACCCATCTGCAACCGATGCTATGTTTGCCCTTAGGTAGAGACACCACTGACCATGTGTTATTGTCCTTTATGGCTTGAAGCTCTTCATGCATGGCCTATTGCCAGTGAGGAAACTTAGCTGCCTGATGATAAAAGGTAGGTTCATATTCAGAGGTAACTTGAGAGACAAAATTTCCGTAGGTAGGACTAATCTTGTGATAGGAGATATAGTCAGTAAGAGGATAAGGTTCTGAACTAACTGCACATTGGTAATCACTCAGATATGAAGGGGGTTTAGACACCCTAGAGGATCTACGAGGAGCAACATTTGCAGGAGGAGTAACTGAATCAGAACCTTCAGAGATGGATGGAGAATTAGGAGCAACAGGTTGCAAGTCAAGTGGGTAAGCAGTTGGCAAATCAGGCTGAGGAGTGGGAAGCACCACATCACCAAACAGATTAGGTAACCGTGCACCAGTTGTTGTTGTATGGAAAGGAAAGACTGATTCGCAGAACTTAACATCCCTGCTAACAAAAAACTATCTTGTCTCAAGGATGTATAGCTTGTAACCTTTGTAATCAACAGGATATCCAACAAACACTGCTGGTACTGCTCGAGGACTGAACGTGGTTCTCTGTGTAACTAAAGTGGAAGCATAGCACAAGCAGCCAAACACCCTTAAAGCATCATAAAGAGGAGGTTTACCAAACAGCAACTGATAGGGGGTTGAGAACTTCAACAAAGGACTAGGTAGCCGATTTGACAAGAAGGTGGCAGTGGCCACACAGTCCCCCCAGAAACTAACTGGTACCTTGGATTGAAAATAGAGTGCTCGAGCAATGTTGAGGAGATGTTGGTGTTTTCTCTCTACAACTGCATTCTGTTGTGGGCGTTGGACACAGGAAAATTGATGCAACACCCCTCTTTCTTGAAGAAAAGAAGTTAAGGCCAACTCCTTAGCATTATCAGATCTCAATTGTTTAATTTTCTTACCAAATTGAGTCTCAATCAAAGTGAAAAAACGAATAAGTGATGTGCTTGCTTCTGATTTGGAATGTAGCAAGTATGTCCAGGTAAAACGAGTGTAATCATCTACTATGGTCAAAAAATACCTTTTTCCATCATAGGTGGGCACATGATACGGGCCCCAAACATCACAATGAGCTAAATCAAATGGAGCAGTGCACATGTTATTGTTGGAAGGAAAAGAAAAGCGCCTGAGCTTGGCTAAGGGGCAAATGTCACAATCAGAACTAGTATTGGAGGACAATGACAAAACATTAGAAAGTTTGTACAAAACTTTATTGGAAACGTGGCCTAGCCTAGCATGCCATGTAGGAACAGAAACATTATTCACTAAAGTTTGTACAGGGAAAATTTGCTGCAAGACATAAAGCCCTTCAAGCAAATTGCCCTTACCAATCACCTTTGAGGCAAGTCTGTCCTGAATAATGCAAGAGGTATTAGTGAAGGTAGCAACATAAGAAGAGTTGGTCAACAAAGCTGGTATAGAAAGTAAATTCACCTTGAAACCAAGGACATAAAGGACATTATGAAGAGATAAATCAGATTGTAACTGAACTATACCAGTGGAATGAACAGGAACTCTAGTATGATCAGGTAAAGTGACATAATGTGTGCAGGTTTATGATTAACAAACACAGAAAGAGAAGAGGCAATATGTGATGTTGCTCCACTATCAATAATCCAAGAATGTGATGAAAGGGTAGACTTATGATGGCTTGCAGAAAAAATAATACCTGCGGGGACCATAGTAGGATTGTGTATTTCTGATACTAGTTTGATCTATTGAGCATTAAGAAGAGAAATCAGGTGTTGATATTGAGCCTGAGTCATAGGAGCAGACTGATCACGAAGTGAAGAAGAATCATCCTCCTGCTGAGTGTCTGAAACTTGATGAACAGCCTGTTTCCCTTTCCCTCTGCCATAACCAGGGGGAAAACCATGAAGGCGGTAGCACTTGTCAACTGAGTGGCCTAGAATACCACAGTGAGAGCATAAAGGGCGATCCTTCTTCCCAGGCTTATTCTTTACATCAGAGGTTGGCTTGGAGGAATTCTTGACAGCAAACACAGGCTATCCAGGATCAGCATGTAGGAAAGATCCAGCGACCTCTCTCTGCTTTTCTTCTTGAACGACAAGAGAAAAGGCTTTATTGATATCTGGCATAGGTTCTGTGGCAAGAATTTGACCACGAATTGCAGAATAGGATTCGTCCAATCCCATGAGAAAACAAAGAACATACTCTCGTTGAAAAAAAACTTGAAGTGGACCAGTGCCACCACATTGACAAACAAAGGAAGGACCATAACAACTCAATTCTGCCCAAAGAGACTTAATCTTGGAAAAATACTGAGTGACAGTCAGATTTCCTTGACGAAAATTAGTCAATTCACGCTTCAATTGAAAGATACGAGGTCCATTACCATGGAGAAAACGAGAGCGTAGATTGGACCACATTGCAGCAACACTATCACAATAGATGATGCTCTTAGTAAGATCATTGGAAATTGAGTTCAACGACCAGGAACTGACAATGTTATTCGTACACTGCCCTAACTCAATGAGTGCAGGATCAGCATCTTCATCAGGCCTAGGGATAGATCCATCGACAAAACCAAGCTTTCTCTTCGCATTGAGTGCCAAACGCATAGCCCTACTCCAAGAATGGTAATTGGTTTCAGTCAATGGCTGTGAAACCAAAACTAAACCTGGATGATTAGAGGGAGAAAGTGCGTAGGGATCCATAGAAACTTGATTAAGAGCCATGAGAAGGAGCAGAATCGGTGAAAGAAAACCAAAAAACTGAATCGGGAGCACCAATGGATCAAGAACAAAAAAGCTTCACCAAGAAGAAGAGAAGAACGCGGAAGCATGCAAGAATCTCAACTGATACCATGTTAAGGTGAACATCTTGCAGAGCAAAGAAAAAAGAAAGATAAAACTGAAAATCTTATTTCTCAGTTGAAGAAGGAAGAGATGTGTACAAGTGTTTATTTATACACCAATGAATCTAACTAACAGAGAACTACATCAATGAATCTAACTAACAGAAAACTAACTGTATAACTAACTTGACAGCTAAGACAATAACTAACTTAACTCTCATAATAATGCTTAACAGGTGGTTCTCAGTGTTGATCTTTCTTGGGTACATAATGGTTTGGATGATGATGCCCACAAACACCTTCTTTCTGCATTGGTTACCCGACATTCAATCAAAAGCAGATTCAATATGCTTCGGCAAACAAGGTCTGTCAATATTAATCAGAATGCTTAAGTTTCCCTTTAGTACTCTCTGTCCCTTATAGTATTAGAAATTAATTTATATGTCCTATGTAAGAAAGTAGTATAAAATGATAATGAATATCTGTGCTCAAAAATTGATACTACACCAGTTACTATCATGGTGATTGGTTCACGCAGGACCCACACATATAGTGACTCTGCCGGAGTTGAACCAACTAAGTAGGAATTTAAGTAGAAAATTTCTTTTGGTACATTACCGTGGCCTCTGTCGATGTAAACGACGTTTTAGTGTTTCCTGAGATAATTTTAAAAAAGAATACTATGTCTTTAAAATAATCTTTCCTAAACATATCTTGATTCACTAAAAAAAAAAAAATCTTAATTTATATATTTGTATCCTCTACCTATACCTTAATTAATTTATTTGCATCCTCTATCTTTTGCACAGGGACAACTATGCTTGTTTACACATTTCCCATTTTATTCATTGCCACTTTGGCCTGTCTATACCTTCATTTGGAACAAAAACGTTCTGATCATAATACTGGAATGTACATTACTTCATACCTTGTTTGTTTATCAGTTTTTTATAAACAAAACTGATATTAATGCCTGACCAAACATATGCATGACGATTTCTTGTTCTTAGGAAGGTGGGATTTTTCGGATTAGGATCATGGAAAAGGCCATTGCTCGTGAATGTTCCCCTTGGAATTATTTCTCGGACGGAACTCTCTTTCATTATCATGTTTGTTTTACTGTTAATTTGGTCCTTGTGCTCCTACTTACATGACATGTTTGAAGGAGTGGCCCTACAAGCAGCTAACGAGAAAGAGCAAGTGTAAGAAAAGAACTTTTCACTCTCAGTTTGATATGAATTTTCACATCATAAAATATTCTTTGTTAGCAAATTTAAATATCCCTTTTTTGTTTTGTGTTCATAGTTTCTGAACAAGAACGAGAAAATTGAAAGTGAAATGTAAGGGACATAAATAGCTTCATGTCTGAGGCTTCATTTTTTAAGGTTAACCTGTAACATAATGGTTCTTGTTGCACAGGTGGGAAGTCAAGCTGGAAAATTCAGCACTTGCTTTAGGCCTTGATGGGAATATCTGCCTAGCTTTTCTCTTCTTTCCGGTGTCAAGAGGGTCTTCAGTTTTGCGGTTCATTGGCCTAACTTCAGAGGGAAGTATCAAGTATCATATCTGGCTAGGAGACACTGCAATGGCCCTCTTCACAGCACATGGACTTTGCTATATGATTTTTTGGGACAAGACTCATCAAATCTCAGACGTAAGTTGCAATCAACTTGTCCATAGTCACTCTCTTCTTTTTTGCTAGTCCATTTTGTATTCATAAATTATTAGGCCGGCTTCAAAGTTCAAAAACGCCCTTCTGTCATGACATCACAATCCAAAAACTTTCCTTGCAGATGCTCATGTGGAACAAAGTTGGCATCTCAAATGTGGCTGGAGGAGTAGCCTTGCTAGCAGGATTAACTACGTGGGCTACTACCTTACCTTTCACAAGGCGAAAAGTTTTTGAACTTTTCTTCTACAGTCATCAGTTGTACATAGTTTTTGCAGTCTTCTTTGCGCTACATGTAGGATTTTCTTCTTCTTGCGTAATTCTTGCAGGATTTTACCTGTTCTTGATCTACCGGTACCTGAGATTCCTACAGTCCCAGCAGAGAATTCGGTTGGTTTCTGCCCGTGTATTGCCTTGTGAAGCTGTTGAACTGAATTTCTCCAAGAACCCAGGTGAAGATAGTGAATGAAAGAATCTGAGAGGTTCTTTAAATGAATTTGGCTCCATTTTAGGTAACAAAGTATTTTTCTCTCATTTTGCTTCAACAGGGCTGTGCTATGCTCCTACAAGTATCACTTTCATAAATGTTCCTAGTATTTCCAAGTTGCAATGGCACCCTTTTTCCATCACCTCCTGCTGCCATACTGATCCTGATACCCTAAGCATTGTCATGAGAAGTTCAGGAAGCTGGTCGCATACTTTGTATCAGAAACTATCATCTTCATCTCCAATGGCCCACCTTGATGTCTCGATTGAAGGGCCTTATGGAGTGGATTCAACCTTTTTCTCTGGGTACTGCAGACTCACTAAAGGAGCCTTTGTGTTTTCGTGAATTTCATTCCTTGGAATATATGTACGCTTTGTCCTAAATTAAAAGTCCCTTTACAAGGCATGAGTTGACAGAAACTTTGATGCAGGAATGAAATGCTAGTGATGGTGAGTGGAGGAAGTGGCATTGCACCCTTCATCTCCATAATCCGTTCGCTACTCTTTAAGGCCAACACAGAAGGGGGCAAAGCTCCTGAGTTCTTCTTGTAGGTGCCTTCAAGAAGTCCATTGATCTTACCATGATAGACCTCCTCTTGCCTGTTTCAGGCACCACCTTTGACATCTCACTCTTGCAGCTTCAAATTGAAGCCTATGTAACAGGAGAGAAACAGCCAGCAACAAATGACAGAAAGCTTCTTCAAACATTATGGTTCAAGTCGAAAGCATTAGATGAACCAGTTTCTGCAGTCTTAGGACAAAACAGTTGGCTCTACCTTGGCATTATCATCTCTTCATCTTTTATATTATTCCTTCTACTTATTGCCATCCTAACTAGATATTACATATATCCGATTGACCAAAATTCAGACCTCATATACCCTTATTTCTCAAGGTCCTGTCTTAACATGTTATTCATATGTGTATCAATTGTCATTAGTGCTACATCTGCTTTTCTCTGGACCAAGAAACAGAATAAGGATTTGAAGCAGATTAAAAACACATCCACTAAGACTCCATCAACTTCTCCAGGCGCAGGATGCTACAATGCTGACGGAGAATTAGAGAGTCTTCCCTTCCAATCCTTCGCTTATACAGCTAAAGTACATTATGGCGAAGACCTGACATCAAAAGTAAGATAATATAATTGTATTTTGTCACAACTTTTTCAAATTAGTTAGTTACACAGTTTTTCCTTCTTTGCAGTGGCTATTTCTTGAAGTTCAGTTAAATGTTTTTATGTTGAATATTTCTCACCTAAATGACTTAAAACCAAAATTTTAGTGATCTATCAAGTAATGCTTATTGAAGATACGCTATAAAATTATGAGATTGGTTACTTACGTTTCCAGCTACCTTTTTTTCTGTCATAAGAAATAATTAATGTTTAGAATGTGAAAGCCTTAAGCAGGAAAATTTCGTTCTCTGGCAGAAATACTCTCTGACTGTGAAGGATCAAGCATTGGAGTTCTTGTTAGTGGCCCAAGGAAAATGAGACGTGAAGTGGCGTCAATCTGTAGATCATGTTCGACAGACAACCTGCATTTTGAATCCATTAGCTTCAGCTGGTGAGCTTCAATAACTCCTGCATGTATTGATATTAAGAGTCCTTCTAATCTAAATGTTACACTCTACATCTCCAGTTCCATATCTTGTAATACGATAAAAAAAAAAAAAAAAGGATTTCTGCTTGGACATGTTAAATGGATCCCTTTACTATGTATTACCATGATGGCGTGCGTTGAACATTTCTGCTTGTACATGTTAAATGGATCCCTTTACTATGTATTACCATGATGACGTGCGTTGAACTCCATGATCATTTCTCTTACCTCGGTCACATTTTTCATAAAGGACAACAAAAATTCTCTATTTCCCAAATGTCAATTTTCGCCCATAAAGATGACAATCTGTGGGCAATATATCCTCATTTCCAAGCATTCTTGTCAGGTATTTCTTTTCCCTTTCAAGTTTTTAACCATGGATCTAAACTATCTTTAACTAAAATATTAGCTGGGGGAAGAACAACTTAACAGCCGCCAAGGCATGTGCCATTAGAGTTATAGCACATTTTAGTGGTTTCCCTCTGACAAACATACTCAAAATAAAGATGTTTTTTGGTTTTTCCTTTCTTTTCTTTTCTTCTCTGTTTTTTTGGTTTTGTTTTGTCTCTTTTTTTCTTCTTCTTCTTTTTGGTTTTTTGTTTGTTTGTTTGTTTTTGTTGTCTTTTGGGGGGGGGGGGGGGAGCTGACAAAGAGCAAAGGTTCCATATCTTTTCAACTGGTTCTGTAAACGGATCAACAAATGACGCAGATACCATCAAAACTGCAACAATATAGAACACTTCCTTATGAAATTGTATCTCCACAATGGCAACAGAGTAAGAATAGATGTTACACCCAATCAATAAATTAAATGTTTTTTACTAACGGGTCTAAGTTATACAAGAAACTGACTTATCAAACAAGCAAGAAGTAAAGATTGAAACCAAAAATTTGACTACAAGCTCCCACCCCAGATAATATACTTCGGGATTTAGTAAGATTTGGCAAAAATTGCTACTTCTTCAGCAGGATCTCCAGTCATCAAGCATCTTTTAATCCCTTCTGGCTGTTCAAAAGGAAAGCACCTGATGGTTGCTCCCGTTTCCTCTTTTACTTTTAACTCATCTTCATTGCTGTCTCATTATGTAAAACAAGCTTGAAATTAGAGTTGTGAATCATTGTCATCATCTATATACATTGGAATTTACGTCTAGCCCTCAAAATCTGTTTAAGCAAGAACCTTAAATGAAAACACTACCTAGCAGACCAAGGACCCCTTGCCCATTTGCCTTGTGATATTGCTGCTTTAAGATCATCGTATGAGTTCACATCTACAATATTACTGCAAAGGAAAAAATTTTGCTTGCTTGTCAATGTGCCTGTGTTGGGGATGCAAATCTGCATGTGTGAGCAATAGCATTTCGTGCATAATTTGAGAAGATTAAAATATAAGCAATTAAATCTCTCCAAAATGTTGAGAAAAAGCTATTGAGTTGATCATAACAGTTGTCTACAACCCAACTCATGGAGATCATCCATTGGAGCATTGGTAAGTTATCGAACCCTAAAAGACATAAGAAATCCTCATTCCAATTGTTTGCTTATCTAGAAGAGATTCAAAAAATTTTGTTAACAATAGAAGCCATCAAAAGTACTTCCAATTTTCTTCTGACATTCTTTTAGTAAATCTTTAGACTAGCAGAACTTGTTTTGGCCAGTACAGTAATTATAGCATAGACTTTAGTGGAGGTTCTTCTCAACTATTTAACTGGGTAAAAACCTAGTCTGAAAAACACTAACTGGATCAAAGTATAGGTCATCATCACCTATGTCTCTCCAGTAAAGCATGCTAGACTATATCCTCTTAATCAGGAATTATATTGACTGCAAAAATTTCCTCATAACCACCAATTAGACTAACACAAGTTGGAAGTAACTAGGGAAAAGTCAATATATTCCATTCAAGAACCTCTCCACTTTCATTCAAATGGTGGAGTGCAATCATTAAGACCTGAACTCAAACTAAAAGCACATGCTCAAACCAGATATTTTTACTACATAGGCCAAAACCTGTGCAAGAAAAGAGCTCAGTGGATATCATGAATGCAAAGTAAAACGTGTTTTGCCACAAGCCAAGGCTATGTGATAGGACACTGGGCCTTAGTTAGTTAGGGATTAGAATCAGTTAGTTAGAAGGGTATAAAAGAAAGGACTACATAGGATATTCAAGAGATCCCTTACTCTCATAGACTCTCAATTACCGACTTTTCAATTGACCCTTTCTACCTATGTAGTCCTTTCTTTTATACCCTTCTAACTAACTAATTCTAATCCCTAACTAACTAAGGCCCATTAATAAAAGGCCCAATGTCCTATCAATACTCCCCCCTTAGAGATCCACCTTGTCCTCAAGGTGGTAAGTACATAGACTTATTACTAGAAATATACAAATATATTCCACCAGGGTCCCACTGCCTAACTGGATTAACATCAAATTTGTTTGGGCCTATTAACATCAAAAAACAAATTTCTCCGTGTTTTGTGTTGACTTGGCCTTGACCCATGAGATCCAAAAGAAGGCAGCTTTCCATAAAACTCAATATCTTCTCCTCTGTGATTTGGGCGTGGCCCAAAATGATGGAAGCTGATCTCCACTGATCTAATCCACCATTCCCGTCTGATGTGGGCCTAGCCCATTAAGGTCAGA
Source organism: Pterocarpus santalinus (assembly GCA_031439595.1). Classification (NCBI taxonomy): domain Eukaryota; kingdom Viridiplantae; phylum Streptophyta; class Magnoliopsida; order Fabales; family Fabaceae; genus Pterocarpus; species Pterocarpus santalinus. Next base: position 54,371,301 of record CM062526.1, read on the forward strand.
AATGAGTCCCATGTGGAAACTACCACTGCAGCCCCGACCTCCGTCTCACAATTTACGCAGCCTCCTTTGGAAGTGCGATGTGGAGCTGCAATCTTCGCTTTGACCCCTGCCATGGTCGCCCCTTCCTAGACTGCGTCAGCCATTGCTGGGGGAACATCGATGGCCACCATGTCTTGCACCGCCACCGGCATGGCCGTTCCCCTTCATCCTACCTCGTCTTCTTCCAACGATTTGTCCAGCCCATTCTCCTTGTAGCTAGAGCTGGCGGTGCTACCTGTGAGGCCACCCTCATTACCAGTGATATAGCTCGCAACGAGCTCTCTTAAGTTCGTCGCCCCACCTAGTTGCATTTGTTGCCACTCTTCCTCCCAATCCGCTCCTTTTCCTTTCTTGATGGTCACGATCTCGACCCCGTGAATGGGCGAATTTACTGGTGGTCCACAGATTGCCGTCCTTGTTCTCTTCTTTTAACTCCGTATGCTCCTCTTTTGGCCCCTGTTCTATCATTATCTCCGCTGCAACCTGGTCCTCCTTATCCATCTCCCTCGTCAAAAAGAATCTACCCAGCTTTTGTAACCCGGCGAAAGATTCTTCACCGTTGAACAATGAGAGATCCAATTGCTTCCAAGAACTCCTTTGCTGCCACCCACGGTGTTCTCCACCATCATCGACATTGTCATGCTCCTATTGGCGCTCGCATGCTCTCTCACGATGCAATCTGGTAGAACTCTCGTCGCAAGCCATTCTCCAATTGCGTCCCTGATCGCGCCGCCTGTTTCTTGTCGTGGAGGCAACGATCCCCGTCGCAATAGCTTCGCAATACGAGTGGAAGCCCATTCGCGCTCCACCTTCGCCTCCTCGCGATCGGCTCGAGCCTCCACTAACCACTCCTTGAATTCGTCTCGATCCTTTTGCAGCTATTCCTGCATAAAAAAAACACTGTACACTCCACCGCTTCAGCCCTAGCCTCCATCTTCAATTTCACCATCTATGGCTCTACCCAAGGATCAGAACAATGCTCTGATACAAGTTAACAGAACTGGTTCATAAATATATTATTGAATATGAAAATATAAGAATTAGGGATATTAGAGAGATCCCTTGCTCTCCTAAACTCTCAATTACTGACTTTTCAACTAACCCCTTCTACCTCTATAGTCCTTTTATACTCTTCCAACTAACTGATTCTAATCCCTAACTAACTATGGCCCATTAAAAAAAGGCCCAGTGTCCTATCACTATGCTACCATTAGCATTCTTCACTTCAGGAAACAGATTATTAATGTGACTGATATCAATCAATAATAAGCCATTATTTCACATAATTCTAAGCACGGTAGACAAGGTAATATTTAGACAGAGCCGCTAGGCAGAAGCAGCAGCAAAGAAGTGAACCTGTCTCGAAATGCTATTGCCCTTTCCAAAAGAGAGGACTGTATCTCATCCAACCTGTCGTTCACATAAGCCACCAAAATCGAAGGGTCCATAGAGATTCCAAACACTTTCCCCTGCTTCCCCGGAACATCTCTCCTGGATATCACCACACTTCCACTAGAAACATCACGAGGACCAATTTCAATTCTAAGAGGGACTCCCTGAAATATGCAGGTGTGTATTTGGTAAGCACAATTAGAAATTCTAACTTAGAAAGAGTCTGCATCATGCAGCACAGCAGCAACTAATAAATCAGAGTTCATATTTACAATAAACACCCAAGGGTTAAGAGCAAACCTTCATCTCCCAGAAATTGAATTTCCAGCCAGGGGTTCTTTGATCTGAGTCATCAAGTTTAACCTTAATCCCTGCAGCATGAAGAACTTCTTTTACAGATGATGCTGCATTTAAAACTGCCAGTTTTTCATCATCCTTCTTCCAAATAGGTACAATTACCACCTGAATCAAGCAATGCAGATTATTAAGAAGTCCAAAGAAGATAAAAGTTTTAATTTTTAAGTAAAATAGAAAAGCATGAAGTATTGGCACGGAACAATCCAGGAAGCTGTGTGAAGGAAGTATACCTGCAACAAAATACTGTGACATTCAAATCGTGCGTACAATTAAATAAACATCAATAAACTAAAAGTTATTGGGAAATTGATTCATGGTAGAAAATGAAGGACTAAGAATGTGACAATTTAACAAATGGGTTAGAAGAGGCAGCTTTTATTAATTTATAAATATCACTCAAATGAAGGAACATTTTGTATTGAGTCGTTTTGTTGGATGTTCTATAAGCAATTTATTTAGCAAAAGTGGCATATTGTATATTATCAATTATCATTAAAATTAAATTACCAGCTATTTCTTTGGCCAAGGCAAAAAATGTTCCAAAAGATGATTTTAACCCAAAAATGGTGTGTTTACATGACTTAGATGTACAGCATCCAAAAATACCTGTATAGGAGCAATCTTTGGTGGAAGAATTAGGCCATCATCATCTCCATGGGTCATGATAATACCTCCAATAAAACGTGTACTAATTGCCCATGATGTCTGCCAAACATGTTGCCTTTGTCCATTTTCATCTGCAAACTGCACAAGCATACATTTTGAGCATCTGCATCTTATATAAATACTTGAAAAGAAAAGCAAATACAACAAAGTCAATGAAATCAAAGTGTTCCTCTCATACCATATCAAGCACCAAAATCAACCTAACAGCTCTAACTCTTACGTTGAGTTGGTCCATGAGAGTGAGAAGTCCTACGCCTTTGGTCAATTGATTTTGTTTATGTTTTGACAAATAGATATTTAAATTGAGTGGTTTTCTTGTTCCACCTCGCTTCACCCTACCACTTTCTATCTCTTTCTCTTATCTCTCTATATGCATCACCTCCCTTTCTCCATCTCTCCAATCTTCTCCCTTATATCTTATATCCAATATCTCTCACCATCCTAGTCCTACATCAGCGACCTTATCTTCAATGGATTCCAAAAGTTGAAGAGATATTTTGATTTTCATGAAAAGATACATACCTTTAAATTTTTCTTATTCTTTCCCATTTCATGGTTGATTCTCAAAAGCAACCTTAAGTTCACATCAATCCAAAATTGAGCATAATTGTCCAAGTATCTTCGACAGCAAAAAATAAATAAATAAAATGTAGCAAGAGAGCTTCCAAAATCAAGCTTGCACACTGATAAGTTTAAGAAGGGAGGAGGGGGCATAATTTCCTATAGAAATTCATAGTAATTAACTCAAAATACAACATATTATACCAAGAAAATATTTTGCAGATCTGCCATTATTAAAGTGCTACATTAAATACCTGTGTTCCAAAGGCACGGGAAAAGTTTTGCCCAAGGTTGTGGCTGGTTCCTGCTTGCAATGCTTTCTTGTCACCCATCATGGCCTCAATTGTGTAGGTCTTAGAAGCACCAGCAAATGTTTCTACTTTTGATTTTCGTCCTGCAATAACAGGTATTGCAGCTTGCTCATAAGCAAATTTGGTATAGATGTCAATCATCTGTATAGCCTGCAGTTGCATGGATTATCTTCACTAAGGTCACCATATTAAAATAGTAAAGACATTTAGGATTAGTGTGAAGAAGATGATGACCTCATTTTCTGCCTCTTCGGGAGTTGCATGAGCAGTATGGCCCTCTTGCCAAAGAAATTCAAGAGTCCTAACAAATGGTTTAGTGCGCATCTCCCATCTTGTGACATTTGCCCACTGAACCGCATTCATGTGACAAAAGAAAGTCACTACATTGTCCCATCATATAAACAGACAAGTTTCCAACCACAAACACAGCAACAGAAACATTTACCTGATTAATCAAGAGAGGGAGATCACGGTAACTTTGGATCCATTGAGTAAACATATGATTCACAATGGTTTCACTTGTAGGTCGAACCTGTCACAGCCTCAAGAATTGCAAAAATCAAAGCTAAACCTTAGGTCACAGATTTTCAAGATCACAGATAAGAAACTTAACTCAACTTATAGATTGAAACAAATGGAAGAATATATGCACATGAAAGCAACAGAAGCAAACAGTTGAAGAGCATACACACCACGAGTTTCTCTTCAAGTTCCTTTCCACCCCCAATTGTCACTAATGCTAACTCAGGACTGAAGCCCTCCACATGACTTGCTTCTTTCTCTATAAACGAGTATGGAATAAACTGCATGACAGAATGGAGAAAAAAAAGCGTCGAACCAATGTGAGATATTTTAATTTCATACTGAAGTCATAATCATAATCCACATTATCAATATCTCACTTTGCATTATCATTACATTTCCTATACCACAAAGTTATTTTACACCGTTACATGCAACAACACAGCTTCAGTATTCTTCAACCGTTTTGTAATTCTCCTTCCAACTATTACAGTTACCATAGCTATTTAAATACTTAACATAGTAGCTCAATTCTTCTCAGCAAACCCAAGTAAGTTCATAAAACATGTGCTGAATTATTAATGATTCTAAAACTCACCAAGGAATAAACTATTAATGAGCTCGAAATCATCTCAAATATATTAAAAAAAGAAAGAAAGAAAACACCACGAGTGGAATTATACAGGGCGCATTTGTTTCAAATTTAAAAAAAAATGATTTTGAAACTTAAATTTTATATATAATAAAAAAATTCAAAACTGGTTTTTTTCATAAATTATTCTTTTCAATTTTTTCAAAAAAATTGAAAACTGATTTTTTGGCTGATTATTTTTAAAAATTTATTATACTATATGAAAACTGATTTTTTTTCCATAAAAAAGTGATTTTTTGCTGAAAAAAATACAATCAAACACACCCGTAATCTCAGCAAATTGTTAATTTACATTATCCCTTCAAAATCCATCACAGTTCAGAACCTTACCTGTGGAAAGTACATGTTACTATGCCCCGTCTCCTTGAACTTCAGGTTCAAATATTCCTGCACAACCCCCAAAAAAAAATCACTTTTTCCCCCCTAAACTCTCCCAAATTAAAAACATAAAATTAAAAAAATAAAATCAGCAAAAAAGGGAAGTTGATTGGTTTGGGAATGAGAAACCTGAATGGATTCCCAAATAGCATAACCGTAGGGACGAATGACCATGGTGCCGCGAACCGGACCGTAATCGGCCAGCTCGGCGTTGGCTATAATGTCAAGGTACCAAGCGTTGAAGTCCTGTGACCTCGGCGTGATGACTCGCTCGCTCACTCGGGTCTTCGAGTTATCGACTCGGTCCTGGGTCTCAGCCGCCGCCGCCGCCTTCTGGGCCGAGAAGCTGGCTGCAAGCCGTGGAGGGTGGAGGCAGCTGCCATGGTGTCGGCGGCGTAGAAGGGGGAGAGACGGGCGGGAAAGAGAGGGTGCGGAGAAGAGGTGAGTGAGAGAGGGTAGTCTCAGAGACATAGACATCACCATCTGCGCTTGTTGAGATGATGACCAAGCACACCCCACTGCGTCCACTGACTCAGATGAGGTTTTTATTTGAGAAATGGTTTTTTTTTAAAAAAAAAAAAATTGCAAATCTTAGTCTAATTGAAGTATTCAAATAACAAGTTTCTTTGTTTTTACTCGACAATTCGATAGACCATGCTTACATAAAAATTGCTATTTCGAAAATTGAAAAATCATTTTTGTATTTGTTTACCCAAAAAACAAATCATTTTTGTATTTTAATTTTTGATTTTCACTTTTAACTTTGCTTCTCTCCTCCTTTTTTTAATTTTTCCGGGATTTTCCCTCCATTGAACTGTTGTAATAAATCATAAGACGAAGTGGTAAACAATTTTTCATTTAGTTTTTTCAGCTGTCATAAAAAATTTATACGTTTATTTTTATGAATACAAAAATTTAAAACGTTATTTATAATTTTGTGAAATGGAGGGGCTAAGCTCTAACTAAAAGCAACACTCCTTTAAAAAGCTCCTACGAAGATCATAGTAGGCTGTGCGAAAGGAAAAGCAATCTTACATCCTTCAAATTTTTTCAATATTATACTACTCATGTATCCCTCTGTAAGCATTCTGAGGAGCAGAGCTTATTTTCATGTAAACATTATGTCCTAGCTGAGAAAAAAACTTTAGATGCTCTTAATAAGAAAAAGTTGTACAATACTCTTAACTTTATGAAGCATCATTATCTCTTCTTAAATTTTAGTCAAATTGCTGAAGCATACATTGAATAGTTAGTTGACCACCAAATTTTTGTTACTTGAGATTAAGAAGACCTTAGAACTTTTCCTTATTTGAAAACCTCGCCAGCAGAAAACATGATATTGCAATTGCTAACCAAGTGAATTACCACCGTACACGCAGCAAGCCAACAACATCATTATTCTCACGACAGATAATGTACAAATTTTAATGTATTTCTTTAACATAGATAGTAGTTAAATGGGGTGAGTAGCACTAGTGTGTCAGTTTTGATGACAACGTGATTTTCAAGCTTGCCGTAGGAAGTAGAATTTCGTGAAAAAAAACTTTTCTTAGGATATATAGCAGCAGCACTAAAGTAAAAGGATGGGCAAATAAGAATGAAAAACAATACCATTCATTGAAATAACAGAAAACAAACATTTTTCACATTCTTACCAAATATAATATCATAGCTAAACAAACATTAAGGTCATCTCTAAAAAATGCCACAATAATTGCCATCAGATCAGTGGCACAGAACACATACGCTATATCAAGTTCTTTACATAATTGCAGGAGAAATCAGTTTTTAGACAATTTTGGTGACTCTATCAACTTGAAATTGACCGCAAAGTCGTCCCACATTGTAGAGTAACTTGATAGTTTTGGAGTCTCGCAGTGCTTGGGAGAGCCAGGCTGAGCAGATAGAGACTGCACTTCAGGCAACTGCTCAGGTACCTCCTCCAATTCCAAGTGTTTGCGCTCAGGCTGAAAGCGCGGACAAATAGTTAGAGAAACACGACAGGGAGAGAACGACCAGGACAAACATAAGGAATTACAATCGAACCTTCATTTTAATTGCGGGCAGTTCAAAGGAAATTGTCAAGTCGTCATCTGAATCTGATCAAATTATGAAATCGAAGAATATTTAAACCAAGTTCCAGCCAAAGTTCACAATCCAAAATACGTAAAGCAATTACTATTCTCTAACTCCAACAGTCTGCAAAAATTATAAAATCAAAGAACAAAGTAACCAAGTTACAGCCAACAACAAACAATAAGAAGATATGAATTTGGTTACCATTCTCAAGTCCAACAGTCTTGAGAAAATGATGCACATCCACAGATCCAAGCTGCGATTTGATACACTCTTGATGATTGTGCAAGAATTGTTCTTCAGCGATTGAACTAGGATGAAGAGGTTCCTCTCGCAATGGCTTCAGGCTGTTTTTGTTTTTTATCTCTGGAACACGTGGTTTCCCTGAGTTTGAAATGTCAGAAAGCGCCTTCCTGCTGCCAGTACGTGATTTCTCAGAAGCCTTATTGGCAGTTATTCTGCTACTTTCAAGGTATTTTGCCTTAGCAGAAACAGCTTCATCATTCATAATAACAGTGAGGTTATTAGACTTAAGCTGTTTCAATGGCTGAGTAACAGAGGCTTTGCCTAAATTTAATGAACCATCAAGGGCTTTCTTTCCACCAGCCTGGTTTATGGGCTTCCCTGCATTGGATAGATCACCAAGTGGTTTTCTTCCACCAGCCCTACCCTTCCTCTGACCCATAAAATCTGCCTTCCCTGAAACGGTACCTGCTCCTGCATCAGCATCAAGAATTAGCCTAGAAATGGAAAACACCAATAAATTGTGATGAAACAAGCTTAAGCCAAAAAGAACAAGAGCAATACCATTGATGTGGGCATTGAGGTTCTGGTCTTGAAACAAGAGACCAGTTCTGGCTGCCATTTTGCGTTACTGTGGCCAATCTACAGTGCAACTTCCTGCACATATTGGAGAGGGTTAAGCCATCTTAGATAATCTTTGCATCTAGTCCTGCCTTCATCTCATCTCTAATTTTCAGGAAAACCGGAAAGCATTTCTACACCAAAAATCAACAAACCCCTAAACCGTCATTTGACACCTAAGCTCACATTCAAGATGTCAAATCTTTAACATTTCCCTAATCTTCGTCAGAAACCATCTTCGTCCGATAAACCCTTTTCAATTTTTCATCCCCAGTGCTCGAAAATAAAACGAAACCCTAGATTCCAATTCGAAAACGTTCACTTTTTCTTCTTCATCTAACTGGACTTGAAAAAGATCAAACCGTATCTTTTTCACTTTGAAACTTGAGGAGAAGCAGACAAACCCAACACACATATTACACTCAAGATCGGATTTTTATCCCAAACCAACAGTGAAAAACCAAAATAGAAAACATCCACGGGATCAAAATCGAGACACCGATCAACTCGTTCACAAAAAACCCAAAAAAAAAAAAAAAATTGAATGGTGTGCTGATTGGAATTCAAAAAAGAACTACGAAGATAAAAACGAAAACTTACAAAAGATACTGAAAGAGAAGACTCTGTTCTTGCTTTTTTTGATTGAGTGTATTTTTCTTGCGCTTCTCTGATAAATCTCGATGAATTTTTTTGAAATAGAGGGCTTTAAGCAGGCGGGGCAACCTTTATACGGAGCGCAATCGGATTTCAACGGTAACATGAGCGCTTTTACATTATTGTCCCTCCGTAAAACGCTAATTATATGCAAACCTTTCCAATTTCTAACCGTTGTCTACCCAAGTCATTCTGTTTTAGAGGGCCCAATTCCATTTTTTAACGAGGAAGGCCCAATTCTCCAGTTTTAAAAATTTTTTCTTCCATGAGAACTTATGATTTTTTAAATCTTAACCAGTGCCTTAAAAATACATTATTTTTTAAAAATGCCACTTTTTCCCAAATCTTAAAGTATTGATAATTTAAAAATAAAATATGCTGTTTCTTGGATTCAATTCTTTTATTAAAAAAAAATCATAATCATAGTTGAAAAAGATGCATTACGTATAATTTGGATAGAATATTAATATTAAAAATGAGATTTAGTTTTAACTAATTATTAGCATAAAGAGATTATATCGTCATTCAATTAAATATTAACATGTTATATATAAATAGAAATGCATTTCATTGATAAAGAAACACAATACAATAGGTCCAAGGACACTAGCTAAAAAAAAACATAAGGGGGATAATCCAAACACTACTAAACAGCAAGTAGTAAATGAAGATAAATTCTCAAGGGCTCTTAAGCTTGGTTGCTTTTGAGTTCTAACATAAGTCTTCTTGTCAAGTTTGCAATTTCCTCATGCCCAATGGCTTTGTTGCCAAAGACTTTGTTGTTTTTAGCTTTCCAGATTTGCCAAAGTAAGGACCCGTTTAGTTAAGATTCTAGGAAAAGTATTTTTTAATAAGCAGAAGTAGAAATAGAAATAAAAGCAAAAAATTATTTTATATTTAGATATAATTGTATAAATATTTTTTATCAAAATTAGAATTTATTAAATTATTTGGATGTGATAAATATAAAAGTACTTTATTTAATAAAATTACAATTAAAGATATGAAGAGAGCGAAAGCATAAGAGTGGGAAGAAAATGATAGTTTTTAAAAATTTTAAGGATAAAATTGTAATTGAGTGGGAAAAAAGTGGTTGCTAATATTAAGTAACAATATTCTCTTTTCTCTATTACTTCTGCTTTTGGGAGAATCAACTTCCTATCTGCTTCTTAAAAAAGTAGAAAAATTGATTATTTTCTGCTTCTGCTTTTTTTTAGAAGCACAAACAATCAACATTAAAAATTCTATAAGTAATTTTTTTTTAATTTTAAAAAGAAGTACTTCTTTTTGAATAAGAAACACAAACAAACGCAATGAATAACTCTTTCCAATTAGGCCTTCTTTAAACTTCTTCAACGTACTAGATCCACCAATTTGTCGCTTGAGTGTAAATTTGGTTGCTGCTTGAAGGACTAAGGCCCTGGTAGCTCTAGGCTATGGTTGAATGATGGTAGTAGATTAGGCAATGTAGAATTGATTTAGAGTGAGTATTACACCAAGGGCAAAAGTCCACAATCACTGGAACTCTACTATTAAGTTTGGCTCCTGTAGGAATGCCTTTGGCTTACTTTCCATATGAAGTGCTTTACCTTATTAAGCACCTCTAGGTCCCAAAACACCCTCCAAATCTCCTCATTCTGCAAATAGAGAGGGAAGGCATCAATTGGAGAGTGAAAGAAGGAGAAAGCAACCCGAAAAATTACCATTTCTTGAAAGAGACCAAACGATCTCATTGCTTGACTCTGAGGGACGTATTGACAAAAAATTTTTAGCCACTTCTTCCGAGAATTTTTCGTGAATCAAATCCTCGCTCCAAGCTTCTAGATGAAGAAGGAGTTGATGAACTGAAAAAAGCTTGGGGTCCTAGTTCACAGAGGGAGGCATTGTGAACAAGTAGCAACCTGGTAGGCAAGGATCTTTGTATATTCTAATGTTTTGACCATTCCCCACCTTCCATTTTAATCCTTTTTCCAATGCCTTCCTATCTTCCACTAAGCTACGCTAAGCCCAAGATGGGTTAGGCCCTGGTTCCATAGACAAAACATCATCTCCTCTAAAGTATTTACCTCTAAATACTTCATAGAAGAGTGATGTGTTTTTTGTAGCAAGCCTGCAACATTGCTTTGCCAATTCATTGCTTTAAATTCCTTAAACCCCAAACCACATTGATTCTTGTCTCTACACATCTTGTTCCAACCACCCAAGCCATTGAACATATTTAAATTCTATAATAATTACAAAAATCGTGTAGAGAATAATGTATGATTAATTAATAGTATAAAAAACTTTACGCTAACAATATATTAAAATTAAATTCTTAAAAAATAGTTGAGGTAATGATATAAATAAGATGCATGCAAGAGAAAAATATTAAAAATTTTAGATATAATTATTTCAATTTGTATATTAAGTAATTCTTCGTCACACACACACACACACACACACATATATATATATAGAGAGATGAGAGAGAAAGTCATGAAAAATGAATTTAACTGGTATGTATTGTTAATATAAAAAAATTTTATATAGACATTCAATCATGTATTGCCACATCAGCAAAAGTGTTTCACATAACCACTCACTACTTTAAAAGCCTTATAAATATCTACATATGATTGGATGATAGTATAAAAGAATTTTATACCGTCAATACATACTAATTAAACTCAAGAAAAATTGTAGTCATTTTGAATATGCCACCCACAATAATCGACAGTTTGTAGCTATATTTGGCGAAACTAATAATTTTCTTTCTCTGTTCATTCTCTAGTCTCTCACTATGTGTGAGTTTGTGGTCCTCTCTCTCTATGTTTCCAAAGTTTAATATGTTAAAAGATATACTTCTATCAAATTTGATTTAGTGTTCATGTATGCCCAACTAGGAGAAAAAAATCTTATTTTAGTGTTTACATTAATAAGGATTTATTCATTGAGATCAACAACTTTGTTGTTAAGCACTAACCGTTTGCTTCATTGAAGAGAAAATTGGAAAAAAGAAAATGAGATAAAAAAAATATAAATACACTAATTAAGTGGTTTTTTTCCACAAAAATTAAAATAATTGAGAAGTTATCGATATATTCAATTTATTATTAACATGTTAAACATTAATTGCCAACTATTTTATACTTGGTACCAACTTTTATAGATATAGTAGATTTGTTTTCTTTTTCAAATCCTAATTGCAATGAGGAATTATTAGTTTTCTCCATAACATAAATTAACGTACAAATCTTTTTGCTTCAAAATTAAAACAATAGAAAAGTTACCAACGTATGTAATTTGTTATTAACATGTTAAAAAGAAAGTTCCAATTATTTTACATAGGTTACCAACTCTTGCAAGTATAATAAATTTTTTCTCTTCTTCAAATCTTGATTATAATGAGGAATTATTAGTTTTCTCAAACATATAAATTAGCCTACAAATGCTTTTACTTGAAAATTAAAACAACTTAAAAGTTACTAACATATCCAATTTTTATCAATGTGTTAAAAAATAGTACCAACTATTTTATAGTGGTTACCAACTCTTATAAGTATAGTAGATTTGCATTTTTCTTCAAATCTTGATTACAACGAGGAATTCTTAATTTTCTCAAATACGCAAATTAGTTTACAAGTGTTTTTACTTGAAAATTAAAACAACTGAAAAGTTGCCAACATATCCAATTTGTTATCAACATATTAAAAAGTAATTACTAACTATTTTACAACAGTTACCAACTCTTGCAAATCCAGTAGATTTGAAATCTTCTTCAAATCCTAATTACAATGAGGAATTGTTAGTTTTATCAAACATAAAAGTCAGCTTACAAGTACTTTTGCTTGAAAATTAAAATAATTAAAAAATTATCAACATATCTAATATGTTAAAATGAAATGACCAACTATTTTTCATTGATTTACAACTCTTACATGCATAATAGATTTACTTTCTCTTTCAAATTCTAGTTACAATAAGGAATTATTAATTTTCTCAAACACATATCGATCTGTAAGTGTTTTTGCTTGAAAATTAAAACAACTAAAATATTGTCAATATATCCAATTTGTTATGAACAAGTTAAAAAAAAATACCAATAATTTTACAATGGTTATGAACTCTTGTAGATACAATAGATTTGCTTTATTATTCAAATCCTGGTTACAATGAGGAACTATTAGATTTTTTATCAAATACACAAATTTGCCTACAAGTGCTTTTGATAGAAAATTAAGAGAAATGAAAAGTTACCAATATATCCAATTTGTTACCAATATGTTAAAAGGAAATTGCCAACTATTTTGCACTATTTACCAACTCTTGTAGGTGTAGTAAATTTGTTTTTTCTTCAAATCCTAGTTACAATAAGGAATTATTAGTTTACTCAAATGTACAAATAAACCAACAAGTGCTTTTGCTTAAAAATTAAAACAACTGAAATGTTACCAATATATCCAAATTGTTACGAACAAGTTAGAAAGAAATTACCAACAATTTTACACTAATTATCAACTCTTATAACTACAATAGATTTGCTTTATTATTCAAATTTTAGTTACAATGAGGAACTATTAGTTTTTTTATCTAACATATAAATTTGCTTACAAGTGCTTTTGTTTGAAAATTAAAAGAATTGAAAAGTTACCAATATATCCAATTTGTTACCAACATGTTAAAAGGATATTATCAACTATTTTACATTGGTTACCAACTTTTTTAGGTACAATAAATTTGTTTGTTTTTCAAATCCTAGTTATAATGAGGTTTTATTAGATTTCTTAAGCATACAAATCAGCTTACAAGTGCTTTCGCTTGAATATTAGAACAACTGAGTTACCAACATATCCAATTTGTTACCAACTATTTTATGCTGGTTACCAACTCTTGCACGTACAATAAATTTGCTTTCTTTTTCAAATCTTGGTTACAATGAAGAATTATTAGTTTTTTTCAACATATAAATTAGCGTACAAGTGCTTTTATTTGTGAAAATTAAAACTGAAAAGTTGTCAATATATTCTATTTGTTACAACATGTTAAAATAAAAGTACCAACTATTTCATATTGGTTACCAACTCTCGCAAATACAATAGACTTGCTTTCTTCATCAAATCTCAGTCACAATAAAGAATTATTAGTTTTCTCAGACATACAATTTCACCTTCAAGTACAAAAGGAAAACTCAATCCCTTGTGAATTACCAAAGGTCATGGATTGTTTTTGATGGTACAAGTCATTCCCCAAATGGTTTCTAATAAGACTGGCACAGTTTACTGGAGAAGATGAAAGTTTAATTCACATTGAAATGAAAAAAAGTTGGTACATATATACACGTGGGGAAAAGAAAACAATTACCTACTGGGAGGACCGGTGAAATAACTAACTAACTAACACTACTTGAATACATTGAGTGTTGATAAATAAGTTGGTCTTGGAAGTTATGATTCCGGTATTATTTTCCTTTGCTACCAATTTACCCCCAGAGAAATTCCATAATTATGTGCAATGTGCATGACATTTGTGGTCTTGGCAGTTTAAGGGTATGTTGTCTTTCATCAAGGCTTATAACATGTCTTAAACTTGAAGTGGTTCTTGACCCCCAAAGAAAAGGGGGGAAAAGACGTTAATTGGACAACTCCCTCCCATCTCTTAAAATTTTAATTATCTTTTTTTTAAAAGAAAGAAAGAAAGAAAGAAAAGAATAGTTTGGTTTCTAAAATAGAAAAGAACATTTTAACATAACAAACTAAAATGAGGGAAATGACATGATCCTATGCCTACTTCAGTTAGTGGTAAAAGTTAGCAGCAAAAATATCTCAACCTTTTATAGGAGACAATATCTGGTATTCTGATATCACGCACTTTTCAGTGCTGGTTGGTGAGTTAATGACACTATTTTCTTTTGGCGGAAATATTTTTGCATTTTGTTGCTAAATTTAATTTGTCCCCATTTCGATAATCAAGACTGCCCCCACCAAGGTAGGTTAATGCTTCATTCATACTAAATGCTTGCCCCATGCTTGCCATGCTTTTGGAGGCAAATAATATATGAAAAAATACATCCATTATTGGCTTGGAATTTCTCCTGTAGTTACTATCATCTAATATTCTAATTAGCTAAACAAAAAAAGACAACATTTCTCTTAAGAAATGTTTAAATGTTTTCATCTTTAACATATAGGAATTCTTACTACTGTATGCATCTTTGTGAAAAGCTACAAGAATGGAGACACCTCTTGTGACCAAAATCTCAGAATCTGACTACTTGCCGATGAAGAGCTTTGGTCTTCTGGACAGGGACACGGAAGCTATGGAAGATAGCAGCACCAGTGGCACTAACCTCACTGTTTCAATTTTTGATAGGGTCCTCCACTACCATCTATGCTAGTCATTTAGGAGACATTGAGCTCTCTTCTATCTCTGTTTACTCTAGTGTCATGGGCTCCATCTATTTTGCTTTGCTTGTAATTTCATGATCTCTTCTTGATTTTTAGCACACAAAATAGTGAATTTCCAGACAAAAGGCATGCAATATAAAAGGGTGGGTGAAATTCATTGCATGTAAGTACCCAAAAAAAGGGGGGGAAAAAAGAAACTTTGCAAATGTTGTCTAGCTTTTGTGGTATTAGCAGGCTTAGAAAATGTGGGATACTTAACATGAATCAAATACTCACGCTCAGTCTCTCTACAAAAGCAAAATGACACTGGACATCACCAAGAAATGCTTGGTATCTAAATAAAATTTATATAATGCATAATTCAAAATTTAAGATTTTGTGTTCTAACAAGTATATATGTTAATCTCAAGAGAGGACTCTTTGAATATTTCAAATTTCATGAACTATTATAACTAATGGTTTGCATGTTGTTTTTGTGCCAACTGCCAAGATTGCAATTTAGTTTGCACAAGCATTAATTCCTATAAGTGATACATAGCTTGGTCATCTGTATGATGTGGCTGCCTTCAATGCTGCATTTCTGATGCCAAAACCATGTGCATAATTGTAGTTTGGGATGTCAGCTACACTGGCAACGCTTTGTGGGCAAGGTTATGGGGTAGGACAAATTCAATCTCTTGGAATTTACCTGCAAAGGTCATGGATTGTTCTACTCATAACTTGCATAATCTTAACCCCACTTTATATATATGCCACACCATTCTTAAAACTCCTAGGCCAAGCACATGACATAGTTGAATTTGCTGAGCAATATTCAAGGCAGTGCATTCCTTCCATGTTTTCCTTTGCAATCAATTTGCCCACCCAGAGATTCCTTCAGGTCCAGAGTAAGGTCAATGTGATCATGTTCATAGCATTGATGGCCTTGGTTATACACAATGGACTTCTTTATCTTTTCATCTCTATATTCTCCTTGGGAACAACTGGGGCAACTATGGTCACTAATGTGTCATCATGGGTAATTGCTGCAGCTCAAGTTGTGTATGTTGTAGGTTGGAGCAAAGAAGCATGGACTGGTTTGTCCTGGTTGGCTTTTAGGGACTTATGGGGCTTTACTAGGCTAGGTCTTGCCTCATTTGTAATGGCATGCTTTGAGCAATGGTACCCCGCTTCCATTGTACTCCTTGTTGGTCACCAACACAATCCTGTAATTGTTGTTGGTTCCTACTCTATTTGGTAAGGTTGTTTGTTACTCTTGATGTTGTTCCCATTTGATGTAGTTACTTCTTAGTGCTCTTGCTTCTTTGAGTTTACTCGTTATTTTGCATTGTATGTTTCAGCTTGAACATTTTTAAATGGCAAATGATGCTGCTACTTGGAATAAATGCTGCTGTCAGGTAAAATGAGCAGGGACTGAAATTATTAGTAGCTATTTTAAGCAAATGGAATTTGTCTCAAAAGAAATGCTATGCACTCAAATGTTGTTTTAAGTTGATTACTGTATGTTAGTTTCCTTTACAATATGTTAATATAGTGTCGTGTAATATATATAGCCAACCACACCTAGTGGAACAAGGCTTGTTCATTGTTGTTATTTAGTTCCCTTAATGTTGGAATTGATTTAGGAATTATATATTATCTAGTGTTCAGGTCTCCAATAATTTAGGGATGCGGCATCCTAGAGCAGCCAAGTACCCTTTCTTGGTGGCTATGTTCTACTCTCTCCTCATTGGGATGGTGCTAATGATTTTAGTTTTCTTAAGTAAAGACAATCTTGCTATTATCTTCACAGACAGTAAGGATATGCAGTTAGCTGTTGCAGATCTAGCATACTTTCTAGGTCTAATGATGGTTATAAATAGTGCTGCACAAGTGATGTCAGGTATCAATTAGCTTTGGCTCCTTCGAAAGTAGTTAAATTTTGTTGAACCTCACATACTCATCCTTTAAAGTATCTTCTATTGCCGTTGGTGTTATTATAATTTCGTTTCTTTTGGGGTAATTTCTCTAGGTGTTGCCATTGGAAGTGGATGGCAAGTGATGGTAGCTTACATTAACTTAGCCTGCTATTATATAGTTGGACTCCCATTAGGCATTTTGCTTGGTTTCACAGATAATTTAGGGGTCAAGGTAAAATATTGTAGTCCAAACTCTATTTCACATTTCTTTCCTTTTAAATCAAAGGCTCTTTTCTTTTAAACCATAGGCAATCTTGTGAAATTGTAGGGTCTTTGGGGGGCGCATTGTGTGAATATATCTTTTAGATTTTGTTCCTCTTCTTGGTAATTTTGAAGACCAACTGGACCAAAGAGGTAATTCAGTAGCATGCCTTTTGAATAGACATCTATTTCTTAACACCAAAGATGCATATTTATTCTAATTGATTTATTTCGAAGCTATTATAAATTTATGCTATATCGAAAATTTACAGGTATATAGTTTTTTTGGAGTTAATATCAAATATGAATTTGTTAGCGAAGATAGGTAATAAATATGATATATATACTTCAACAAATAGGATTTATATATTGAGCTTTATGTGACAATTAAGCATGAATCCAAGTTTAAACAGCTGTTGTGGACATTAATTTACCCAAATAAGTGTGCCAAATAATCTGTGTAGTTTAATTTACATTTTTGTACTGAAGAGTTTACCCTAAACAATTTATTCCACTTACAATAGTGTTTGATTTGGACCTTTAAGTTTATGATTTTCTTTTTCTTTTGTTGTTAATTTCAAACTCATCTCAAGGATATATTATCTTTGTTCCAAAATTTGTAACAAGTTTTGAGCCATGGGATTACAGGTCGAGCAAACAGCAAAGCGCATGCAAAACTGCGGCTCTTACGCAGCATGATCGCTAATGCCATATGACTTTGTAGTTCTTAAGCGGAAAAAAGAATAGACCCAAATGAAAAAAAGAGACAAAAAGACAAAAAATGCAGGGATCAAATTAATAGGCTATCTCTATCCATTATGTGGAATTTCGTTTTGTCGTACCATCTCGTTAACGCTGTCACGTTGATATAGTATATTAGTTTACTGAATAAAAGTGAAATAAAATGTCTAATCATGAGCTTTCCATTAATTCAGTGGTGTTTTGATTTTAAATGTTAAACCACCAGAATTTTTGTTATAATGACATGACATGGTTATTGATTGTTGGAAAAATTACAATTATGCATCTAAACTGTGAAATATGAGATGTGACAAATTTGTCCTTGAACGAGAAAACAGCCAAAACAGATATAATTTGATCCCTAAATTTGTTTATATTAGAACAAGTTAATCTTTTTATGGGACTTTTCTGTTAAATTTAATGACTAAATTTTTACCTTATTTATTATAATATGGATAAATTTAAAGACCAAATTATATTATTTTCTAATTTAGCGGCAAATTTATTACACCTCCAATATTTTAGAGATGAAATTATAATTTTTCTATTGATTC
The DNA here is from genome assembly GCA_031439595.1 of Pterocarpus santalinus. Lineage (NCBI taxonomy): Eukaryota > Viridiplantae > Streptophyta > Magnoliopsida > Fabales > Fabaceae > Pterocarpus > Pterocarpus santalinus. The sequence continues at coordinate 54,389,613 of CM062526.1, forward strand.
TTTGATGAATAAATAAATATTATTACTTTATTTTATTCAATAACAATAATAATTTTTGTCAAAAATTCCAACTACATTATTCTAATCATCTAAACATTGCTGATTTTCATTGTAGTATCTAGAAAGCGAACACATAGCACTGCTATCTAGAAAGGGTGTTTTGGGCAACCAGAATTGATTTTACTCTTATTTCACTATATATTGCATTTTTGTCATCCACTAAAATCAATTCTGTTACAAAATCGAGATTAGGTCTAAAGCTGCTAAAAAAAAAAAAAGGACTTTCACATTGGATATTATTTTAACAATATTAATTTTGTTAATATTATTTTTTAAGTAAAAGTACCAAACGAAAATTATTTTACTTTAAAATTACTTTTATTTAAAATTAATTATAATAAAATTAATGTCGTTAAGAATCAGTTTTTTTTCAAACATAAAACCAAACACGAATTGTCTACCAAACAAATTCGGAATGTGGACGAGTAACAATGCAAACACATACAGGTGCGGTATACCCCTGTATGACCACCTGTATGACCATGCATTCTAAAGATACAGAGAAGGGACTTTTTCCATTCTTTGAGTTGAGATACACAATCGTCGTTTATGAACCTTTTGAATAAAATATTATACAAAAATATTAGGATAAATTGCAAACTCACATCATTCAAGTTTATATGCAGATTAAACTTGTCCCTTTATCCAGTCTCACGATGTTCTACATCTGATTCACGTACCACTTGAATTGTTTTCGTGTGTAAAAAGTAGAAGTCCCACCCCCTCTTAACATAGGACACCGTCAGTTAATATTTTTAAAAATAATTCTTTTAAATTTTTTTAAATAATTCCCTAAAAATTAAACCAAATACACCCTAAATATACGACAGAAGTGCAGTAAATGGTTCAAGAAAAAGCAAAGGCCCAGGCGCAGGAAATGCTTCAAGAAATCCCTCAGGAAGCTTGCTCAATGTGTTCGTTAGTATCATGTCAAATAGCATGATTGGAACCATTCCAAAACAGTTCCTTTTTTTTCTTAAAAAAAAAAAAAGAAGAAGCTATTTTGCAAAAATCTATTATGTTTGGGAATCAAATGAAAATAAATTATAATCAGAAATTAATAATTTTAAATTAAAAAATAATTTATAAATATAAATAATATTTTGTAATTTGTGATTATATACAGTTGATTATTTTAAAATTATAATATTTTTATCAAATTGATTCTATATATCAAATATTATATAATATAAATAATATTTTTTTATCTTTTTTAATAATTTTATTATATAAAAATAATTTTTATACAATTTAAATAAAATAAATTATTTTAAAATACCTTTTCAATTAAAATATTTAAACATGAATAAATTCTTATATAATCAGTAATATAAAAAAAGAACTATTAAAATAAATAAAAATTTAATTTAAATATATTAATAATATAAAATAATTTTATATTACCAATTAATAGAAATAATAAAAAATATTAACTCATATAAACAATTATTTATTATAATAAAAAAATTTTATAATTTTTTATTTTTAAATATTTTTATTAATTAATAATATAAAATTATTTTATATTATTAATACATATCAACTAAATTTAATAAATAATTATTAAAATAATTTTAATTTCACAATATTATCGTACACCCACAAAATATCTTGAAAAGGAGGATACTTTTGGCGTCAAGTACAGGGAACAGAAAGAGTAAATTGAATAGTGGTGAAGTCCATGGAAGTAGGGTAAGTGGGTGGGCGAAGTCCACGTGGGTTAGGTCATGTGCCCTATGCGTAGCTGGAATCGTCATGAGATGGAGAGTGACGTTGGAAGAGGGAACGTTACCAGCTTGAGAATCTTCGCTTATGTTAAGGATCCCTTCATGGACATGGCCTGGCTTCATGTCAACCTTTCATTCCACCTACCCACATCCGTGAGGCAAGTAGAATATACAAAAGAAGAGAGCCTTTCAGTCTTTCCCTTTTGCTGGTTGAAGCCATAAAATGCCGTGCTTTAGGGTGTGTTGTGCTTTTTTCAACAAGAAGTCGTTTTTTTATTAAAAAAATTAATTTTTATATATTTAAATAAGTTTTTTAAAATAATTAAATTCTCAATAAAATCAATTTTTAATTTTTTTTAGAGAAATTGAAAAGAACAACTTTAAAAAAAATTAATTTTTTATTTTTTTATAATATATAAAATTTAAATTTTAAAATTATCTTATTTAAAATCTGAAACAAACGCACTCTTAATACTTGCCAATACTTGCCAGACAATTCTCAACTTTTATGAATTTACTAATTCAACGAGCGATTGGTTATAGCTATCAATTATAATTTAAGAATTTTTTACCTTTATTTAAATCATAATGTAAGAGAATATATTTACTGGATTGAATTTTGGTATTATTAGTCCAAAACCTTTTTATATAATTAGTAAATTATATATTATTATTTTATTAACAATATTTAATTCTCTTTTTCTTATAATAATAATTATTTTCAAAGTTATAGATGTGACCTATATATATTTGATTAATCATGTAAAATATTTTGTGTTTATTAAAACTATTTTTGTTCATTTAAGTTAAAAATATTTTTATAATATAATTTTTTTAAAAACTAAGAAGTTATCTATCACGAAAAACCACTAAAATTGTTTCTGTTTTATTTCAGATTTTTTTGAACATTTATTAACTATTTTTTTTAAATGTACATGTCCTTTCGTTAAAATATTATTATTTCTTATTTAAATAAATAGGTCATTTAACAATAATTCAGCAAAAATTTGGTTATATACGTTAGTTTGAAAATAAAACTATATTTACACCTAAATTATATTTTGGAAGAATAATTCTTTATTAATTAATATGTATTATTAGATGGATTGAGCTAGTTGACTGTTGATATATTATTGATTTTTATTAAACAAACATTATGCATATCACATTAGCCAATTAATGTAATATTTATTCAACAAAAATTAGTAATTAATCAATTTGTTATATTAAAATATACTAAATTTATAAAATTTGTATTATATTTATTAATATACTAATACTATAGTAAATTAAATTTTAAAATAATAAAAACTTATTTTTTATAAAACCGGTATAATAAAGTGTTAGTGTGTGTATTTTATTATCCTATTATATTATTAACGCTAGTCACCTGTGGAACATTATATTATGACTCCTATATAATGATAATGCATCTTATGTTTGAGAAATATTTGCATGATTCGGGAGTATTATGTAACTGTACTTACGGTCAGTCATGTAAATGTATTTTATATGAGATTCATTATTAACGTACAATTTTATATAAAATACACTTACATACTTAATCGAGAATATAGTCACGTGGTGCTCCCGAACCATACCTATATTTCTCTCTTATGTTTTCAATGCTCACACTAATCCCAGATCAAAAAAAAAAAAAAAAGAGCAAATGATCACATTAATCAATAAACGGGTTCAAGGTCTCATGACTTTATTATATTTAAAATGTAATTTTATTTTTAATATATTATTTATATTTTTTTTGGTACATAATATATTACTTATATGAAATATTCATATTATTGATTAACTACTATATTTTGTTTTATATGAAATTTTTACAGTAATTATTAAAAGATTTAATATTTTTTAATGATGCAGTAATATATCATTAATAATATAATTTTTTATAATAATATTCTTTCCATTTATTTATAAGCGCCTTTATAAGTTTTTTCTTTTACCAAAATTAAGGATGTTATTAAATATATGTTTATATATAATATAACTATAATTTAATTTGACTAAATTACTCTTTTTCTCTCTATTGATTATTAATTCTTTATTGATATTTTAAAATAATAAATAATATAGGATAATTTTTTAAAATATAATTATAAATAGATGGAGAAAATAATATATCACAGTTAAATCTTTTAAACATTGTACTTAAGAGTGCACCCAAAAAAACTTTGTACTCTAGAATTTAGGACAGATATCTAGATGTAATTATAAAAATTATTTTATATTTAAGTGTAATCATAAATATATTATTTTATTATAATCAGAAGTTATTAAATTTTTTTGATAGACAAATATAAAAATTATTTCTAAAAAATATGTCTAGATAAAAAATTACTTTTTGTACAAGATAATTTTTTTAAACAAATTATAATTATTTTATATTATTCATTTCAAATAAAAAATAACTTAATTATAAATATAGTCAACAAAAAAAAATTTAAAGTTATTGAAATTTGTTTTAATAGCGGTCTCCTAAATTTATTGATAAAGAGTACCCGAACTTGTCTATATTTATACATATATTATCTTACATTTGTATAATTTTTAATATTCATCAATAAAAAAGTTATGAGCAATTTGAAGATAAAAAATTAATAAGTAAAACAATATTCAACGATAAAAATTAATAATTAAAATAATATTTAAAAGTATTATTTATTAAAATAAAAAAATTCTATATAAATTCATCCAAACAAACTGTAAATAATTGTATAAATTTTTTTACATAATAATATATTAAAAAAATATATCATATTTCTTATATTTATTTTATTTAATTTTCAAATTAAGTAATAATATATAAATATTTTTCTTAAAATAAATATATATCGTTAATTTTTAAGTTGTTTATTTAAAAAATAATCCATATATTATTACTTTATTTAAATTTTAATTAAAATAAATATAAGTAGCTCGAACAAAAAGTTAAATTTTAAAATGGATGAATTACACAAAGTTTTTACTAAAATTTAGTATAATTATACTTAACATTTTTTTATTTCACTTTATTCAATATATTACTTATAATTAATGGGTACCACCCGAACCTCTCATATCACCGTTCTAAAATTTATGCCCAACAGATTGGTGAAATACAGCGACGTGGTTGATTTTAGACCATGGTACTTACCCGTTTCCACAAAGTTTTGAAGGCATGTACTCTAACACGCATATCAAATGTTGCTGTTGTTGTTGTTGTTGTTTTTTTTTTTTTTTTTTTTTTTTTTTTGAAGTGTTCAATCATTAAATGTTAGCTCAGGGTGGTCCACTCCCTTTCAATTTCTTCAAAGCGTTGGGATTAAAATATAGTTCACACTTCACACTTCGCACTTCACGCATGAGCGACACGCCTTATGTTTGTTTTGGTGAAACATGACATGTCTTATCTAAATTATTCTTATTTGGATTAATTATATGGTTGTTTTAACTGGATCAGATTAATTATATGATGGGTGTGATTAGTAGGCATGTGCCTTAAAATCATCCTTGTTATTGAATATGAATATGGTGAAATGATGAAATTTGTTAAATTAGTTCAGTTGACAATTGGATGAAGTTAATTATCACATGAATATTACAAGAGAAAATAATTTGGTTCTTAGTTAGAGTTTGTATAAACTAAATTTAACAAAATAAGAAAGCATCAATCAAAATATCGTATATCTGTATCGTGTTTTACGTTATGAAAAATATTATATGTCAGAATATGAGTAATTTTTGAAATAGATATTATAAGAATTAAACATATTTGATGACATAATAATATATGATTGAAGAATTATATAAAAATATTAATAAAATATGAAACTTAAATATATTCTTTATTGAAACAAAGGTATATAAAGTTTTGAAACAATCTAATTTGTAATAATAAGATATAAACATATTATTCGATTTTAACTCACTTTGTAAATTTTGTTTGCTGTTTATGGTGAAATTATTCCAGTAATAAGCAAATCTGAATTTCGGTTATTGACAAATTTTTACGTCACATGCTTGAAATCACGCATTAAAGCTTCTGGAAGAAACCGTCCCATATTTAACGGATTTGTGGATAAATCTAGTAAGATACGAAAAACAAAAATTATCAATACTTTGACTAGTTACATATTCTTTTACAATGTACGAATGTTTAAATAATAACAGTACAAATTTTACTATGGAAAATAAACTTTTTCATGACCACTATAACAAAAGGAAATGATACAAGAATAAGAAAATAATATTTGTACCTACAATTTTATACATTGACTGAATATCTAAGAATCAATGTATAGAATAATTAGAATTTACAATCGTCAATATATGATTTTTTTATATTTTTTATTCACCAGAAATATATATATTTAAAATTTTCAATTATTATTTCCATAAAAATAAAATAAAATTATCAATTGTTTACACCTAATTCTTTAAGTAACAAAATCGTGTCTATAAAAGTGTTCTCTAAATAATAATACTCCAAGAATAATTATTGAAACAAAAGAAAAAATAGAAAAAGTTGCATATTCGATGGTATTCTCTGTATCCTGCATGCACATTTAAGTTGGTGTGTGAGAAAGACACAAATAAGGAGCAAAGTAGTGATTGATTCATTGACGACTCACGAGCGAGTGTACGGAACTAACTTAACTCTTTTTTTTCGTTGGATCTTTCAGTTCCCTCAGCTGCGGTTGTTACTTCAACAATAAAATCACTGTACGGTAGCCGGCATGGAGAGCACTCCCCTGCTACACGGCGCAGGGGCGGCGGCGGAGGATGATACGGTGGTGGTGGCGGCGGACGGCGACTACGTGGAAGTGAAGGGGCTGAGGGAAGTGAGGAAGGTGTTCTGGATAGAGACTGGGAAGATATGGCAGATAGCATTGCCCATTGTGTTCAACATATGGTGCCAATACGGTGTCAACTCTGTCACCAACATCTTCGTTGGACACCTCGGAGACCTCGAACTCTCTGCTGTCTCATTGATTAACTCTGTCATTGGCACCTTCGCTTTTGGCTTCATGGTTTGTGTTTTGTTCTAAATAGTACGTGGACGTATATGTTGTCTGTGTCTTGCAACAACCATGAATGAGTAACACTCATTTTGGTTGATTATTTACTTCTCCTTCTGCCCTTTTGAGCTTTTGTTTTATTCCAGTTAAACCCCATTATTTGTTTTTCGTTTTCCTTTTTTTTCCCCCTTTTTTAACAGTGCAGCGCAGCTTCATTGAGGAAAACCAGATTTCGTAGCTAAATTTCAAAATCTCTCTCGCTCTTCCCCCCCTTTTTTTGTTAAATTTTATTTCCATTTTCTCATTGTTTTGGTCTTTGAAACTAAGCATCGGTTTTCGATTCTTTGAATCTTATGGATACGTGTCCGGAGCCAGCTAAATTTAGAATCTTTTTTTGGTTTGGTTTCCTTTGATCTCCCTGTCCTTTATGAGCTTTAGTTTTACTGGCTTGAAGAACAAAGGAAGCCTTTTTCTTTAGAGCCCAATGTCCATTTATCTTCCTAGAATTTTAAATTTCAATGGATTTAATTCTCTTTACATAATATATGAGGAGGGCAAAGCTATGGTCTTAAGACTTCGTGTATTCGCTTTTGAAAATTATGAAGATGCAGAGCATTTGTAGTGCATCCATGTCATTTTCTCTGTAAATTCTAATTGTTCATTACCAAGTGTTGCAATTGACATCGAATGCCCAGTGCATTTTCACCTTGTCTTGTGTATCTATCAAGAGGTATTGCAAGAAAATTTGCCTGTGGAATAGAAACCAAAGTGTAGAATTTTGTAATTGTTAACTTCCAAATGCTGTTTTTCTAAGAACAAAATCTGATGTTACTCTACATATCCTGTAGCTTGGCATGGGGAGCGCGACTGAGACACTCTGCGGTCAAGCTTTTGGCGCTGGCCAGATTAATATGCTTGGTGTTTATATGCAACGCTCTTGGGCAATTTTGTTTGTGACAAGTATTTTGCTCTTACCAATATACATTTTTGCTGCTCCAATTTTAAAGCTTCTTGGCCAACAGCATGACATAGCTGATCTTGCTGGCAGTTTTGCTCTTCTAGTAATTCCTCAATTTCTTTCACTTGCCTTCAATTTTCCAACCCAAAAGTTCCTTCAAGCGCAAAGTAAGGTCAACGTCATCGCGTGGATCGGGTTTGTGGCTCTAGTCTTGCATGTTGTGATGCTGTGGCTCTTGATTTATGTATTAGACTTGGGCTTAACTGGTGCAGCCTTGGCATTTGATATCACAAGTTGGGGAATTACACTGGCTCAACTTGTTTATGTTATTGGTTGGTGTAAGGAAGGATGGAATGGACTGTCATGGACAGCATTAAAGGATATATGGCCCTTTCTTAGGCTCTCCCTTGAATCAGCTATAATGCTTTGTCTTGAAGTTTGGTATATGATGAGCGTCATAGTTCTTGCTGGCCACCTCGATAACGCAGTGATCGCTGTTGATTCCCTCTCCATATGGTAACATCATCCTTAGTGGCATTTCTATTCTGCATGAAACCTGAGACTCATCCATTCCATATACCCTCCTAAGTCCTAACTCATTCCTCCATCTAATAAACAGTCGGTAGTTTTTGCAGTAGTTGTTGAAATTGTGGATGCCATTTTGTTACTTTTCGCTAATACATTCAATGATGTTTTATAGCATGAATTTCAATGGGTGGGAAGGCATGATCTTTATTGGAGTAAATGCAGCTATCAGGTATGCTGCCAAAATTTATACCTTCCTTTTGTCTATTCCAATTTATGATTAATGAAATTGCAAGCTACCTAGATACTAAGTTCCTTCTTTTGAGTCTAATTCTGGTCTATGTCTCACTGTTAAATATGTACAACGACTTCATATTATTAGCATTGGTTGAAATGGAGGTTGTTCTGTGATTCACTTTTTTCTTATTTCCAGTGTCAGAGTTTCCAATGAACTTGGACTTGGACATCCAAGAGCTGCCAAATTCTCCGTCTATGTGACAGTTTTTCAGTCCCTTCTAATCGGAATCCTTTTCATGGTGGTTATTTTGGTAACTAAAGACTCTTTTGCCATCATTTTCACTAGCAGCAAGCCTTTGCAAGAGGCGGTCGCAAAACTAGGATACCTCCTTGCTGTGACTATGGTTCTAAACAGTATTCAACCAGTGATTTCAGGTATGAATTTAGTGGCATTTTCCTTGTCTACTTTATGAAGGGTAAAAGATCATCCCGTTTACTTATCCTATTTACAATTCTGAACTCATTCTTGCAGGTGTTGCCGTTGGAGGTGGGTGGCAGGCACTGGTGGCGTACATCAATATAGGTTGTTATTACTTGTTTGGGCTTCCACTGGGGTTTCTTCTTGGTTATACAGTAAATTTGGGGGTTAAGGTAATGCACTCTATTTCTGTTTTGTTTCCATCAAAACCTCCCCTTAAGAAAACCACAAATTTGGCTAAACATATTAATATTTCATTATTTCTCCATTTGGATATGCAAAAATCAGAGTGTAGGAATGTAGCAAATTTGCTCATTGGCATACTGCTGTTAGCTGCTGAGAAAAAAAGATAGACGTCTCTGCCTAATGATTCTGAAATTTGTTTCACATTTAGGGACTTTGGGGAGGAATGATATGTGGAATTGCTCTCCAGACCTTGCTGCTTCTGTTGATACTTTACAAGACCGATTGGAAGAAAGAGGTAGGCAATTGCAAATATTTTTCATCTTTAGTGCCACTGATACTAATGTTGTTACAAGAAACCCAAAGGCTAATTGCCACATGATGGAGGGTGTTCTCTCCTTTAAACTTGATATCGATAAGCTACCAAAGACAAAGCAACACAGTAACCAATTTTCATTCTTATATTTAACCTTTATCCTATTTTATAATTTGATTGAATGAATTTAGAGATTGTAATTGCTTTTGACTCTTCTCAATTATAGGTGGAACAAACGAATGAACGCATGCGGAAGTGGGGTGGACAAGACATCAAAGTTTGATAAGTTAAGTGACTTCTGCATAAGCTTGCGTTGCGTATCTCCCACCTCCATTCTAATCGGATTCAGAGAGTCATTTGATTTTCGAATTTAGTCTTGCAAAATTAGGGCCCATTATCTCAAATTCATTCTTCCCTTTATACATTATAATGCTAATTGCTATCTTTTAGTTAGTAAGGTACAAAAAGGTATTCTGGCTATGTGTTGTCTGCTGAGAATGACAAGACATATAAATACCTCACTTCTATTTTTTCCATCTTAATTTTTTAAAATTATTTGTCATCTCAGCGGAAATTGAACGACTTGATTATTTTCTTACTCTTGCACGTGCATCCTTCTTTCTTCTCTCCATTATTTATGTATTGGCGGACTAGAGTAGGAAATAACAATAATTTATAGTATAAAATTATGTTTTGTAAAAATTAAATTCTCTCTTACCCAATTCTTACATTTCAATTATATATAGAGAAAAATAATATATCTAAACAAACTCTTTGTATGATTTTTTTTTTTTTTTTTAAATTTTGTAGGACCATCTCATATGAGGTGTGTTTCTGTTCCTAGGGGATTTGTTAGCCCTCCTACACTACCAAAAAAAGAAAAACAAAAGAGACCTAATAACTAGGCCCTATCTTATGAGTGGGGTCGAAGGGCCCCTAATAGAGCTCCCGGATGATTCCCTAACGGAGCTTTGGAGACTGGGTGAGGGACAGAAAAATTAGAGATGAAAAAAACTTGGATGTTGAGTTCCATTATTTTTCTTAGATGTTTCAGTTCTTATTGACTAAGCTGCGAACATGGGATAACAAATAAATTCTTATGTTGAGCCAAATCAACAAAATATTGCTATGAGTCGTACATTAAGTAAATAAAGGAATTTACTTTGATAATTAAGTCATTAAGTCTCTTACCTCCATTACTCCGTGGCAAAAGTATAGACAAATGCCACTGTGGCTCGAGCCTCTCCCACGCAGTAGTGGGAGCTATAGGGCCTTTTGTGCTCTTTTTGGCAATGTCAATATTCGAAGCTATTATAGGCCCCCGCTATGAATAATAAAAGATCCAATTTAAGTCATCCTGATCCTGCCACAATCCCACAGTTGACTGTCGTAGTTGAGCAAGTGTGCTTGTGTTTAAAGCTTTTTGTGTGTTGTCAACTTTTTTTTCGGGTTCTGGTGTATAAAAGCTATTGTAATGGGGTGACGGAGCATTGTTCCATATGGGCTTATGGGGCCACTCTCTTGTACAATTTGGCTGCTCTCTAGATTAGTGCTTCAGACGGAAAAAAGTGATCTTCATTGCTTGACCGAGAAAAGTTATCTTCATTGACCATTAAAAAAAAGTTCAAATAAAAATGGAAAAAGTTGTTCTTTTAGTGATTAATAGGAAAAAGACTGAAAGGGATTAAATTAAAAGAAATATTAAGGAATACATAAGCTGGGTTTATGTACCCCTTTTTTTTGGTTGTTTTGTTCTTTTGTTTTTTTTTGGAAGACAGGTTTATATACCCATTTGATTATAAGGTTGAATAGAACTACTTGGAAAAAGAATGAAATGAGATGCAAATGGTTTGGTGATTGGAAAAGAAAAAAGATCATTCTCAAAGAAGCGTGCATTTTTCTATTTGTAAGAATAAATATCACATTATAGAAGTCTGTACAAAATTATAGTGAAAGCGAACTACTTTAATCTCATTTAACATAAAATGGGTATATCTTATTTAAACTATAAAGGTTTAAACAATTAGAACATATAAAAAAATAATTAATTCATTCATATTTATAAAAAATAAAATAAAATTATTCCATTTGCACTCTTGGTTCTGTTCCCATACAAATTATTTCGATCTGTTGCAACGTATAATTCATGTACTGTGTTATTTACATCTAAGGTACAAACTCCTGAATGAGGTAGTAGAAAAATTATTTAATAAACATCAATATAGCACCAAAATCTTAAGTATCTCTGCCAATTTTAACTACAAACATAACAAGGTTGTATACTTACATTTTGAAGAGGATAATGTATTCACAGAGGGGGGAAAAAATAATGTCAACTTTGCTGTGCATTGTTCGTACTACGCTCCTCTTTATGTGGTGGCGATGGTGATTGAGATGGAGATGGAGATGATTTCTAGACAAATATTTTTCTCCCTCCTCTATTTCTATATGTACATTCTTATTTTCGCTTCTCTCCTTTACCTACTTCTAATTTGTTGGGAAAAAAGTTGTATACAGTGATGTTTGTGTTTTTTTTTTTTTGGGGGGGTGGGGGGGTCAGTAGTGATGTTAAGTTATTGAAATCTTCAATCAAATGGATTTCACGAGGGCTTAGTTTATCACGAAATAAAAAGATGAAATAATAGCATGAGGATAATTCTAATTTCTAAACATGGAACTTCACAATGTAACAAACTATCCACACTCAAAAGTAAAAAAACACAAAATGAAAATGGTTGATAGGAAGGCCTTGTACTCATGTCAATGAAGTTCCATCATCTTCTGGAATGAATTGCTCTGGATTCTGCAATATGATGTGGTTGGGTGCTTCGTGAAGAATCCAAATGAAATAGATGATGTTTGGACGCAACGATTATCAAAGTCTGAAGCATTGATTTCGTGGGGGTATTATCGCACTTCGTAAGCCAAGCACGGGTCTCGGTCACTTTTGGCAGAAACAAGCTTCATAGACCAAGTTTCTTTTAACTTTACTTTGAGACATTGAGATTTTAAAAGCCTGGGACACGAAAGTTTTGAAAGTGAGATCAAAGATGAAGCAATTGTAATGCGTGGATGAGGGAGGAATGCGACCAAGCGAGGTCATTCGAGTCTTGACTGGAGAGGAGGCAACACAGATGATGTAAGTGGGTTTATACTGTTTCTAACCAAAGCCCACATCGACTAGTGAACTAGGCGAGAGCAAAGCGCACACAATATAAAATGGAAGGGCTGCTACTTTGAAAAACTCACGGAGCCGTGTGGTGAGCACAGAGCGAACTATTCTTTCGCCTTTTACTAAAGAATACCGTGTGCTCGCCACTTAAAGCGGCATACGCCAATTTTTGGAAGAGTCTTCCTTACGGAGGACTCTGCAATTGAAGTTAGAAAGTGCTTGATATTTGTTTATATTATTTAAGTTGTTAATTATACTAGAAGAGGTAGCACACTCCTACTAAGGTTCGAAAGCGTTTGGATATATTGTTTTAAGTTGTTAATTAAACTAATACAAGTTTTTTAGCGTGAAAGGGATTTTAATATTGTTATGTGTAGCTAAAGCTGTTCTGTACTTATAGTTTCGAAGTGTTTAATGTTTTTCCATGTTGTATAAGTTGTGTTAATATACTAATACAAGTATTGCGGTGTTAAAAAGTTTTTAATATTGTTCTATATTGTTAAAGCTGTTAATTATATTAGTACATTTATTACGGTGGAATCGTACTCTAGTGTAATGAAATTATCTTCAGAACAAAAATGTGGTTCTTCCTTTTGGTTAAAGAAAGATTAAAATATCTTTCGTTTGAAAATTATAATGATAGGGATCGAGTTGCGATGATTGTCGAACACAGAATAGCATGAATGGGCTTATTGGAGCGTAGCCCAAAGGATTTATCACCTCAACCTCTACGAGTCTTCTTTATGTTTCCTCTCAAATTTCAGTTATTTGGGTTTTTTATTTGTCATTAATCATTTGGGCTTCGGAGAAGTAACAAAGATCCAAACTGGCAACCATCCCTTCGGTAGCATTAGGCTTCGGCATAGGTGGGCCAACCAACGCGGGGGAAGCGACACGCGGTGGCTTCTTTGCGTGTTTATTTTTTGGTGTTACATGTTTTAGCTTCTTCTCTTTTTTCTTGTGTAGTTGTTACGTTTTCTTTTAAAATATTTTACTTTTCATTTCTTTCCAGTTTGGCTATTCCCATCTCAGATCTCGTTTTCTATAATTGAAGTTTATAATGTTTGATTTGTATAGAAAGACGAGAAAAAAATTTTAAAGGCGAAAAGGAAATTAAAGTAATAATAATAATGAGTGAGAATTTTTTCACTCCAAGAAAGCGTATATAAGAAATTTTCTGATTTGTGTGTGCTGGCATTGCTTTATGGGCTTTTGCCATTCTATTAATTTACATTTCCGAAATGCAGAATAGTCAAGAAGGAATTTTGATTATTGGCTTTTGACTAAGGATAGTTTGAAAAAAGATCAAATACTTACAATTGAAAACATGACTGTATTATAATTAGTTGTAGGAAATAATCGATATTTTGAGATTAAATGTACTTATTATACTATTACCATGCTACACATCATCCTGTTAGCTTATAGATTGCAAATTATTTTCGGTCACAAAAAATATTAAATTAAATTGCACAAATGTTACAGCAACTTGAACTTTGAAGTCTAATACCAAATTTTAGACACTAAGCTCGATGCATAAAGCATTGTGGATTTTCTTTTTGTAAGATATGTTGTTATATTCAATTGGTATAACTATCAATGGATAAATTCTAAATTATCCGTTGCTACATTTTTCTTTTCCTCATAAGGTTTCTTTACATCCTTCTTTAAGCGTATTTGTCTGTGCATAGCGATGCTATCTCTTTTTTATAAGTGCTTTTTCTGAACTCAAACTCTTTAACATTATATAAGGTTTTAAGGTTTGGTTTGGTATTACTGTGATCTTTCGAGGGCTACTGAGCTCCCTAGACTCTTTAAAAGCTACTCTCGAAAAGTTATAATAGTACCATTTGGTAAAATAATGTAAAAGTTATTTCCAATAAGCAAAAGTCACAAAGTAATGTTTGATAAAGTTGCTCTTAAAATCTAAAATGACTATAATAGATATAAATATTAAAGAAAATAATTTCTACTTTTAATATCAGTAATGAGAGTAAGGTTATATTAGTCTTTTAAATTTTAAACAGCACAAGTCAGCTCTGAAAAGTACTTTATGAAGACTCCCAAGAGTACCCCTTGACTTTTAAAAGTTAGGAACAAAAGCACCTCAATATTTTGGTTTACCAAACAGAAAAAATTATGTTATATTTTTCATAAGTTAGAGCACTTTTTTATAGAGCACTACCAAATTAGGCCTAAGTATTGCTCATAAAGTCGTCTTTCACTTTTTTTTTTTTGAGTTATATGCTTTAACTTTATTTGAAACATAATCTCTTCCGATAAATATTTGCAATTCAAATTGAATACTAAATTGTCAAAACTTACGAAGTTTTGTAGATTGATTTGTTCAATTGATTAAATTAATACTCAAGATGACCCAATTATAACACGAACACACGACGAAGGTTGGAAACATATATACTCCATTCACAAGAAATTGAATATTGACCAGCCCAACCTGAATCTCTCGATGCACCACTGTTAATTTCAATCCTCTAGTTTCGCACTGCGAGGCTTGGTTCAGTGGCTCAATTACGGGTCCTTGCAAGAAGTGCATCTTGGGGTTAGGGTCGCATGTTCAACTCCGGTCAGAGACCGTAGAACCCCTCCCCCTCCCCCTGGTGTGTGAGTAGACTCAAAAAAAAAAAAAAAATCCTTTGATTGAAAATGTAAGAGTATCAATTGTCCAAATTGAAACCATGTGTTATTTGTCACATACTGAAATATAAGTGATCTAATTATCAAAGTGGTCTGTTGTTAATTCAAATTAGACAATTTAACATTTAAGCTTATTAATAATTTTTGGTAATAATTATATGTTTGTTAAAAGTAATACATAACACTTTTCCCCAAAATTGTGAACGTTGAACTTCCATTCTGGCTGAAATTTAAGCGTTTTGATAGTGACATTTTGTTTTTTAATTGCAACACGGTGCCAATCTTTTTGCTAGAAGAACTTAAGAGAATTCCATTAATGATATGCAGTCTTTATCTTGACGACTTATGTTCAGCATTAAAGGAAACCTTAAGATCATTAAAGAGGAACTGTCTTAACTAGCATGCAAACTTAACAATCAGGTTCTGACGTCAGATTTGTTTACTTATTTTTCTTTCATTCTTTTTATATCATTTTTTGCCTCTTGTATTTTTCCTTTCTTTCTTTTTTTTTGGGGGGGGGGGGGTGGTACATCGCTTGTATTCTTTTGTTTGAAGATAATTCTAGAACTTCCTTCCAAAACGCCCCACAAAGATCAGGATCATTACCCTTCACGTGCACTACAATATGTCAAAAGATTGCATAAAATATTTCTTACAAGCAAAGAGCAAAAAATTGCCTTGCATTTTTAAAGATCGAAAATTTTTCTTTCACACAAAAGCTTCTTTTGCTGATAAGAAGATTTCGAGCGCCAAAGCTTCATTCACTAATTAAGGTTCTCACAGAAAGGTAGGCATATAATTACATGTCAATGGGGAAACTCATATTATGGCGCATCTCCTCCTATCTTTTGACAATTACATAATTCATTACATATATCTTCTGATTTTTTTCTCGTGTGTTTGATTTCCAGCATCCATTTTGGAATATATAAAAAGAAATGAAGAATAAATTGATTCGGCGGATCAAAAAGTTGCTTTCTTGCTCTGGTAATCATGCTTTCCTTCTTTTTGTCTTTCCTCCATGCACTATTTCTCCTTTTCCTTATTGAGATTTGTATATTGGTTTTATTATCAGTATCATAAAAGATAAGACGATTCAGAGAAAATATTGTTTCTTGTAAACAAAAAGTCATTATGAGAATTCCACTGAGTTTGAGCCTTGACATAAAGACAGAGAGCTGAAGTATGTGTACCTATGTTTTGCCTGAGAAATCCAATTAAAACAGACTCAAACAATTTACATTCGTCTCACCAACAAATGTGGCTGACATATGGTATTCAGAATTATCACCAGAATTAGTAAACCTTTAACTTGAAGTACGCAACTAGTTGTTTCCATCCATATAGCTGGCAGCTCAAAATTTGATAAAGTAATCCTCAAACTTGAGCATCATGTTCTTAACAATATGCTTCTACTGCCCTCCATTGGTACTTTGTCCTCTGAAAGCTGGTGCTGGGGTTGTACAACTAGCTACCAGACATTATTTATGAAGAGTTAGTTAGAGTTGGCCAGGGTGGCCTTAAATAACGCACATGGAAGATCATTAGTTTGCATGTGGGGAACAGAACTAGTTCTGATCAACCTGCTGTACTTTTATTGCTCCTCGGTGTTTTATGATTTTTCCTGTTGGTGCTTAAAAGAAATCTCAATTAGCTGAAAATTTGGTAATGTTTTTAATACTAAACTTTCTTGCTTAAAGTTAAGCAATTGTTGCTTTTCCTTAAATGAGAGAAATTTATTAACTGATTAAGTACATTGTGTTTAAGCTAATTGAGATTTGTTAAGAATAAATTATATTTTTGTATTAACAAGCAAGCCAATACCCAACTTCTGACATATATCAGTGTCAATGGCATGCAGCAGCGTGCAGGCCCAGTTCTCCGAAGCATCAAACTTGTGTGGACGTGCGCGAGGAATATGCTAATGCATTCCGTACGGAGTCCTACGTTGAGTTTTGGACCCGTCTCCTTACATATTCCAATACCCCATCCTCTTCTTGTTTGTCAAGAGAGTCCACCACTTCGGCCCGCCTCCCCTCTTACCGTTTGTTTGCGGAGCACCTCTTGGACCCTGATCAGCCCACCGTCACGCGGGCTTTAGCTGAAGCCCAAATCCGGCCCGCAATCCATTCTCTTTTGTTGGACTATTTTGCCCATACTGCTAATGCTTCTCTGCTTTGCAGTCATCTATTAAAGGACATTGATCGTGTGCGTGTTAAGTATCAATCACTTAAGACCATCCTTCAATGTGTTGCAACTAATCAAGTTCCTTCTACGAGCAATTTATCATTGGTGATGACCCATTTAACTGAATTCTCCAACTCATTAAATCCGTTTGCCCAATCAAGCCCATCTCCATGTTTGGTTCGGACGGCCCAATGCCAATGCTCGGAATTGCAAAAACGGCTTGAGTCGAGCCGCGATAAGGTGCGAGTCAAGCTCCAGTTGATAGCTGGGTTAAAACGTGGCTCAGCTTGTCTTCTTGTGACTGTCGCGGCTTCACTTGTTGTCATTGT
Organism: Pterocarpus santalinus; assembly: GCA_031439595.1. Taxonomy (NCBI): domain Eukaryota; kingdom Viridiplantae; phylum Streptophyta; class Magnoliopsida; order Fabales; family Fabaceae; genus Pterocarpus; species Pterocarpus santalinus. The sequence goes on from CM062526.1 coordinate 54,407,461, forward strand.
TATGGCTCATGGGCTTGCCTTGCTTGTGGCTATGCCAGGGCTTATAGGAATGGCTTCGATGAATATGGCTTCTGAAAGGAAGCTGACTAAGGTCACGGCTCAACTTGATGCAGCCGTCAAAGGAACTTATATTGTGAACAAGGACTTGGAGATGACGAGCCGGCTCGTGGCTCGACTCAATGACGAGCTGGAGCACATGAGGACAACAGTGAAGTTTTGGCTTGAGAGGAAAGAGGATAGGATTCAAGCCGATGGGGAAGTAGTACGCTTGCTAAAGAAGAACCAATGCAATTTTAGTGATCAATTGGATGAGTTGGAGGAACATTTGTATTTGTGTTTCATGACTATTAATAGGGCTAGAGACCTTGTGCTGAAACAGATCACTGATCCGATTTGATCCACTAGCGACATTTTACAATAATGATCAACTAATAAGTTATTTGTAGGTTTAATTTCCATTTATTGATCATGTAAAATGTATTTATTTAAATTGATGTGGCAGTTCATTGTATTTTATATATATATATATATATATATATATATATATATATATATATATATATATATATATATATATATATATATATATATATATATAGCAAGACATAAACCCCAATATAGACTGAGACAACTTTTGATCATACAAAAGAGTAGAACAAGCCACCAAAATTGAGCATTGACACCCCTTACCATTACTTTTTTTTATTCGTGTAAACAGAGCTGGGAAGACTATAGATAAATTTATCAGTGTAAACAACTTGATTTAGATCAGATTTAGGAAAAAAGCAAATCCAAATTAATTAATTTTAATTGATTAGGTTTAATTCAGATTTATAAAATTTTTTGACCAAATCTGAATCAATTAAATTCGAATTGATTCAGTTTGGGTGATTGAATTATCTATTTACCTTTTTAAAAAAAAATTGCAAAAAAAAATACAATAAAATATAATTATAAGACATCAAAATTTTTCATATAAGAAAATTTTAGATTCTTCTAATATTTAAAGGCTAAATCATTCTAATATTATCATTAACACAATTTAAAAAAAGCACAAACATCAAACAATTGTTATTGTAAATCACTACCATCAACAGGCATCAACATAATAGTGCTCAACTTTAACATCTCTTAACATAATCAAATAGACAAAATTTGTCCAGGCCCAAGTTCATACATCAAGCAACATAACTCATATTACATATCCATAAAGCCATACTGATTGAAATAATGCAATCTAAAGAGTGTTAATGCATTATTGTGGTAAGAAAAAAAAAAGAATAAGGGGTTTTCAGGCTAAGTATCAGGTTTCAAAACCCCTGATCCAATGACCCAAGCCAAATCAAACTAATTTAATTGATTCGATTTGGTTTGGTCAGGTTCATTGGGTTAGTTTGATCTGCTTACACCCTTAGATAAATTAAGTTAATTTAAATTATTTGTTTTAATGACATACAATCAGTCGTGGTGAGCTTAAAATATCAATTTATTTGTCTTTATTCATACTGTGTTGTTATTACTTACAATGAATTACATTGATTTCTCTCGAGGTTTAATGTAATTACACTTGGCCCCTATTTGCAAAATTATTTTTGGAAGTCTCTATACTTTATGAAAATCTACACTAACCTCCCCTAGTATTAACACTTCGCTAACTAAGTTATAGCATGTGATAATGGCAATTCAAAGCTCAAAAACTTGGGAATAAGAAAAAAATTAACTTTGTCTTATGTTAAGTAACAGGTTGAGCTCGGAACTCAAAACTCATCCATGGGCTCACTATATGTATGGCTGTTCTTTGGTCAAACTAACCCTACCGAACAAGTTTTGAGTTCTAATCTTAATGTGCCACTTAACCAATCTCACTTAATGTGAGATAGTTCATTTCTTTTTTGTTTCCCAGTTTTCGAGTTCTAAGTTCATTTATTATTACTTGTGAAAAAAAAGGATAATATGGAGAAATCACATGACACTCAAATGGAGTTAATTTTCATTAATAATAATAGTGATTAGTATAATACAACTAAATAAAAGGATACTGAATATAATTATATTAGATCTTAGGAGAGATCAGTGTAATTCAACCTATCACTTATTGAATAATATTTCAATTTGACTCAGGAATTTTATCCACATAACTTTAGATCTTGTTGATTTTAACCTTTATGCGTGCATTCATAATGAAAAATCGTGGGTACCTGAGGTTTGAATAATAAAGGTTCTCCAAAACTTTTCTTCAAAATAAAAATTATAAAAAAGAAAGTCATTATGCTGGCCACGTGGCGAAACAATTCTAATTAGACGGCAAACTATTGTAATAAAAGAGCAGCAGAAGTTAACAGAACGGACGGCGATGTGGAAAATGGTTCAGCTTGTAATGACAAGTGTTTTATGTAGATTTGTAGTACAAAGCCGACCCATCAACATGGAACTGAAGTAGGAACATAATAACTTTAGTTTGACTACATAACTTTCCATTTTCCTACCAAACCTACATAAGTGTCTGAATATACTGTTTAACCAAAATAATTCAATATACAAGAAGGCGTTCAATAATCATTTAGATTTTCATTTATAGATATATTTTCGTAGTTGTATTCACAGTGAATAACGTTTTAGTTGAGAGACAACATATGTGAGATCTTAATTGTTCATTTTTCTAATTATAATGTGAATGAAGTTAATTAAGCTTGAGAATTTTCATAAGCTGTTATAGAAATAAACTATAATGATAATTCCCCAAGTGTACACAACCTGATAAATAGTTGATATATAAGTACATAACATATGTCCGTTATATATGTATATATATGTAAAAGAGCCAAAGCTCGGCATGAAATATAACAAAAATTAAATGAAAGTTGTAAGCATTTTCATAATTGATATTCAAATCAAGGAACAGAAGGGTGATCCTTTGTTTTACAATCAATTTTTAGGTTTTTGGTACATTGTTGAGTCACACATAATCAGAGGCAGATTAAGGAACGACCCAGGTCCTTATTCTAAAATGAATTTATGTTTGTGATAACTTTTATCCACACATCTAATTAATAGGGAAATTCGTTCAAAATAAAAATTACAGGCTTGTGCGCAAGTGACAGCCACTATTCCCAAACAAGATGGCCATAATTAAGTATATTAGCTACTTCGTAATAGAAAAACACAAAGCATTGATCTCACCCGCTATTACTAAATATTTTATCTTCCTTTATTCGTAATGTTTACTTTTAACGTCTAATTTTAATGTACTAATAACTTTTCTCATAGATGAAGAATCATGCCCCGATGCACAAGTTATACATGCATAAATACACCCACTGCTCATCCACTCCAGGCTTCCAAGTACCCATATTGAAGTGTTAAGAGACCGCACAAATTTTCAGGTGATTTATTTTGGCATTTACTCTGGCCAGCGGCCATTAAACTGGCCAGCTCTGGAAAATGAAAATGTGTACTTTTTTTTTCTTAAAAAAAAAAGAAAAAAAGAATATGCATAACACCACCTACCAGTCCAAATCTAATCTAATACTGGTAACATAAAAGGGTTATTAATTTGTCACAACCGCTCCCCCACCACTCATAAACGCTGCCCAATAACATTGATGCCATTGTTTATAAATATCATCTCAACTCTCAACTCATATCTCACACCAAAACCACTCATTTTTTTCCTTGAAATTTGTTCATTGCGCCATTCCTTTTAGTTTTTTTTTTTTTTCTCCCAATATTTTTCTTCAACAATGGCAGCAGAGGTGGTGAAGAATGAAGAACTTCTGAATGTGAAAATCACTGGTAAAAGCAATGTGAAGCCTAACAAGAAAATTGGGAAGAAAGAGTATCAGCTTATCACTTTTGATCTTCCCTACCTGGCTTTCTACTACAACCAGAAGCTACTTTGTTACAAAGGGGGTGACTTTGAGGGAATGGTGAAGAAACTGAAAGATGGGCTTAGTGTAGTGTTGGAAGATTTCCATCAACTGGCTGGTAAGCTAGGGAAAGATGAGGAGGGTGTGTTCAGAGTGGAATATGATGATGACATGGCTGGTGTGGAGGTCACGGAGGCAGTTGCTGATGAGATTGTTTTAGAAGATCTAACTGTGGCTGAGAGTAGCAGCATTTTGAAGGAGTTGGTACCTTACACTGGGATCTTGAATTTGGAAGGCATGCACAGGCCCTTGTTGGCAGTTCAGGTAATTTAATTAGCTCAAATGTGCACGTATATTCATTTTCTTTTTGACAATCTTCTTCGTTGTATTATTATACTCAATAGTAATGTTATTTTGACAAAAATAAAATGAAATAAAAAATAGACACTAAACAGAGACACAAATTTTTGCTCTACCTATGACCACTAACTATTAGATACTTTATACGGCATTTATTTTGATATCCACTTTTAATGTTAAAATAACACTTTTCTATACTCAATGGATGTAATAGCTAACAGGGTCACCTCTCATCTTAAACTTTTCCTTGTGTTGAGGTGAATGCAAAGAGATAACTAGTAGTTAATCATAAAAGGGGTTTCAAAAGAAATCGGAAAAGTAGGGGTAAACTTAGTACTATTTTGTATGAGATCTAATTTAAAAGAGGTTTTGGATAGGCTCATAATGCGCCCCATTTTCCACAAGCTTCCAAAAATTTATAGTGGGCTGCTCTGTTACTGTTATTTTCCCTGCCCTGTTTGGCAAGAAAAGCAGAACATCATTACATGGGACAAATGAGCATGAAATCATCAACGCAACCTTTCTTTATCTTCCGTTTGGTTCAAATCAGCAGGCTCTAGTGCATTGTGTAATTCCACTAACAGAAATTAATTGTAAACGTTGGGTGTCCAGTTTCTTTTTTTCTTTATGTGATCGATGGCGGCCAACACCCACCATCACATGAGCCTATAGGTGACATGCATGCATGTGAAGATTTCAAGTTGTAATATTTCATAAATGTGTTATAGATTAGGCACCACTCTTTGCTCTCAGTAAAATATACATAGATAAATGTCATATCACCACTCTAGATATTTCTCTTTTTGTCGATGATAAAAAGTTTTAAATGCAACTAAAACCTAATGTGTTCATTAGAGAAAATGACATATAGATAACTTATAAGAAAAAATTAAGGGTGCATTAGTTGGATTGGATATGAATACATGGAAAAAAATTAATGAAATCTTAAAACAATTTCCTGTGCATGTAATTAACATTCGAGACAAGAGATGATTGTCAAATTTACTGGATTCATTAATTATCTCATTAGACCATAGGACCACCTATCGTGCACCCACGGTCACACCCATTTCTTATTTATTTATTTTCGATTCATTTATTATAGCGTGGTCTTTGTGCACAGTTAACTAAGCTAAAAGACGGACTCGCGATGGGGTGCGCGTTCAACCACGCGGTCCTTGACGGCACCTCCACGTGGCACTTCATGAGCTCGTGGGCCGACATCTCCCGCGGTGCTCCCTCCACATTAGACCAACCATCTCTCGAACGCACCGAGGCCCGAAACACGCGTGTGAAGCTGGACCTCACTCTTCCTTTGGGCCCACCTACCACCTGCAACGGCGAAGCAAAGCCCAAGCCCAACCGACAACTAAGGGAAAAGATCTTCAGCTTCTCGGAGTCAGCCATCGAAAAAATCAAGTCAACGGCAAACCAAACCCCTCCATCGGACGGCTCAAAACCGTTCTCAACATTCCAGGCGCTTTCAGCTCACATCTGGCGCCACGTAAGCATTGCACGTAACCTCAAACCCGAAGACTACACCGTGTTCACTGTCTTTGCGGATTGTCGGAAACGGGTCGACCCGCCAATGCCCGAGACATACTTTGGAAACCTTATTCAAGCAATATTCACGGTCACAGCATCCGGGTTGTTATTGACCCACCCGCCACAGTTTGGTGCATCGTTGATACAAAAGGCCATTGAAGCCCACAATGCAAAAGCCATTGATGAACGTAACAAGGAGTGGGAAAGTGCACCAAAGATATTTCAGTTCAAAGATGCGGGGGTGAATTCTGTGGCTGTGGGTAGCTCTCCGAGGTTTAAGGTTTACGATGTGGATTTTGGGTGGGGGAAGCCAGAGAATGTTAGGAGTGGGAGCAATAACAAGTTTGATGGGATGATATATTTGTATCCAGGGAAGAGTGGAGGCAAGAGCATTGATGTGGAGCTAACGTTGGAGCCTGAGGCTATGGGTAGATTGGAGAAAGACAAGGAGTTTCTTATGAAGGCTTAGAACTTTAGGTAGTTTAATCAAATGAAGAAAATCATTTAAGGAAATGGCTTTGTAGTGGGATGGGATGGGATGGGATGGGATGGAATGATGAAGGGTACGGTTTTATATACTTTTATTCGTGTTCTTTATTCTCTTTTGATGTGATTCTTAGTTGCTATTTGAAGCGGTGGTGTTTTGTTATCTAGGGCTTTGTATATTTTGTGTGATGTTGTTCAATGATGCACATTGTGTATGATTTATGATTATGCATATATAAAGTTCTGTGAGCAAATGATTAAGCACGTGTTTTGAGCTTTAGCTAGGAAGTTGGAAATTAAATTAAAGAAATTTAAGATCCTCTATATATATATATATATATATATATATATATATATATGTACTACACAATAAAACTAGGATGACAGTGTATCAGACAATATAAAGGGTTACTTCTGGGGTTTCAAAATGAGGTGTACTCGTGAATAAGTTGTTCTACAACTGCACGGTGCACTATCTATAACAAATTAACAATGAATTAGACTCATAATTTTCATAGATAAAAGTAGTAATAAGGATATTTTACCTTAATATTAGGATAAGGCTATGGTAAGCCTTCATGGACTCATGTAATTTCAACTTTGTTATATGTGACATAATTTAAAAAAAAAAAAAACAAAGGACTATGCACAAATCTAAGAGCTTGTTTGGTAATCTCCAGAAAAACAAATATTTAAGTATAATAGAGTCATATTTTAGACAATTAGTGTTTGATAACCACTAAATTATTTTTAAAAATGATTTTTATTTAAACTAATTTTATTCAATTTTAAGTAAGTTTTATCTAATTTTATTTCTTTTCTCCTTACTTTATCACCTTGATCATACAATTAGAAAAACTAAGTAAATTTGTTTATTTATTTTTTTATTGTGATTTTATTTGGTAAAATAATTTTTCGGTCTTAATTATAAAAAGTGTCATATTATTTTTTTATTGTATTTTTTGAAACATTTAAAAAGATTGTATAAATAAGAAAAATATACTTCCGATATCTTTTTAAAGAATAAAATAATTTTTTAATTAAATTGAAAATATCTCAACTTAAAATAAAAATAGAAGACAAACCAAGCAAACTTTTAGATTTCCTAAACTTGATTAGGCAAGGTAAGGTAAGGAAAGGTTCACTCAAAAATTTAAAATAAAAAATACTAACTTTCTTTTGGTTTTGGAGCATACATCTAAGATACCGACTCAAAAGTTTGTTTTAAGGGAAACCAGTGAAAGGAACGCTATTCACACCAATAAAACCCATAACCCAACACACAGCCAGGCCCAAACCTCCTTTGCGTGTTTACAGACTCGCACAGCACACTGCGCCAACTTGGGACAATCAGACGACGCCGTTTCGTCGCTCAGAAGCCCCCTCTATGCCTCTCTTCCCTTCTCCCACTTTCTTCTTCTTCTTCTGTCTGCCACAAGCGCCGGGGAGAGTCGGTGCCACTCTCTGACTCCATTTCCTTCACCCTTCACCGGTAAGCCCCAACCCCCCTCTTTTTTCCCCTCTTAATTTTCCAAAAAACCAAAAAAAAAAAATTGTCATGATTTCCCCAAAGACACACAAATTTTGAACACACAAAACCCACTGAGCGAGTAGCTTCGGGCAAATTCACCAACGGCCTCGGTTCTCTATTTTTCAAGTCGCAATAAAATTTTTCTGCCGCGTGCTAGGTTTTGCAGCTGAATTTGCGAAGAGCAAAATTTCAATTTCAATTTCAATTTCATTTAGGTTTAATTTTCTTTTTGCTTGCATTCCCCTCTTTTCGGGTAAATGGATTCGCCCGATGCGAAGAGCGAGAGGGTGGTAGTAGGGGAAGAAGACGATTGGGAATTCAGCGATAGGAAGAAGCATAGGTCAAGTAGGTCTAGGAAGTACGGCAATGGTAATGGCGAGGAAGCCGAAGAAGCTGCAGCTGCTTCCGACGGAAGTGGAAGGAGGAGGAGTTACGGCGATAGAGCCGAGACCAGGAAGAGGTCTAGTGTCTCCAGCAGGGCCGATAGTGATGACAATTACGATTACGATTCGACGACGCGCAAGGAGCCGCGGTCGTCTAAGCAGTTGAAGAAGAGGCAAGAGGAGAGCACCTTGGAGAAGCTCAGTAGTTGGTATGAGGATGGAGAGTTAGATGGTGGCGGCGGGGGAGGGGATGGTAAGGCTGGGAGGAAGAGTTCCTCTTCCTCCAAGCATTCGGAGCATGAGGGTTCTTTGAGTAGGAGTGGTAGGGGTAGAGAGGATCCATCGCGCGGTGAGGAGATTGAGAAGGGGGATAAGGATTCCAGGCATTCGGAAAAGGGCCATGGGTCTTCGGAGCAGGCGAAGAGTTCGAGGAGGAAATGGGATGAGGGGGATGGTGGTAGGAGGGGAGAAGATGGTTTTTATGAGAAAGGCGAGTCCAGGAGTGGTAAGGGTTCGGAGGGTAAGCGCGAGAGTTCGAGGGAGAGGAGTGGATCTGGTAGGAATGAGCATGGGGAGAGTAAAGGCAAGGGAGTGGATTCTGGTGGTGAGAAGGGTGTTAAATCTAATAGTAAAGATGATAGAAGAGGTGATTCTGACAGAGGTAAGAGTAAAGGCAGGTCGAATTCGGTAGATGTTAGTCGTGAGGACAGCAGAATGGAGAGGGATCGAGTTGAGAAGCCTCGGCGCCAGAGGTCTCCCACCAGTTATGATGCGGCTGAAAGCTGGGATAGGCCGTTAAATGCAGATGAGGATGGAAGTATGAGGGTTAGGGATAAAACTGGTAGAGAAACAGGGAACTCGAACAGATCGAGAACACCGGAGAGGAGCGGGAAGCGCCATCAAGATTCAGAAAACTCGGAGATGGAATATGAAAGAAGTACTAGCTTTAAGAGGAAGGAACTTGAGAGTGATGGCTATAAGGATGATAGATCCAAAGGAAAAGATGATTCATGGAACGACAGGAAGAAGGATCGGGAGAGTTCCAAAGAAAGTTGGAAGAGGAGGCAACCAAATAATATTGACAGAGATTCAAAAAATGAGGATGGTGGTTATGATCAGAACAGAGAATGGGAATTGCCTAGACATGGTTATGACAGGCTTGACAGTGAAAGGCCTCATGGCAGGTCTGCTGGTAGAAAAGATGTAAGCAGGGGGGAAGCTGTTAAAACATCAACAAAGTACGGAATCTCAAACGACAATTATGATGTAATAGAGATCCAACCCAAGTCCTTTGACTATGGGAAAGGGAGAACTGAATCTAACCAGCAGTACAATTCCAAATCAGGTGCTAATGATGAAGAATGGGGATATCATCAGGAAGAAAGAGCAAGAAAGAGTGATTTACCTGGTTCTGGGATGCCTGGAGAAGATCTAAAGGAGAGGTATGCTGATGATGACTATGATTCTCATGGGGGAAGGGGAAGAGGTCAGAGAGGCATTGTATCTAGTCGCAGTTCTGGTGGCCAAAGTTCTAGTAGTAGTGGTTCTCAGCCTCAGTATGGAAGCATGGAGTCTGGATCCTTTAACAGAGCTGGTCCACAAGGAATAAAAGGGAACAGGGTTGGCAGAGGAGGAAGGATTAGGCCTACTGGGAGGGATAACCAGCAGGTTGGAATGCCATTGCCTATGATGGGATCACCCTATGGACCTCTTGGGTTGCCTCCACCTGGGCCAATGCAGCCTCTTACCCATGGTATGCCACCTGCTCCTGGTCCACCAATTTCCCCTGGAGTCTTCATGTCACCATTTAATCCAGCTGTTTGGCCTGGAGCTCGAGGTGTTGATATGAATATAATGGGTGTTCCACCTGCAGTGTCTCCTGTACCCCCAGGACCATCGGCCCCAAGGTTCCCTGCTGCTAACATGGGGAACCCACCAAATCCTGCAATGTTTTATAATCAATCAGGCCCTGGAAGGGGAATTCCCCCAAACATTACTAGTCCTGGTTTTAATCCTACAGGACCAATGGGTCGAGGAACACCACCTGAAAAAACTCCAGGGGGATGGGTTCCTTCTAAAAGTAGTGGGCCTATTGGTAAAGCTCCTTCCAGAGGTGAGCAGAATGATTATTCTCAAAACTTTGTTGACACTGGTATGCGGCCGCAGAATTTTATTAGGGAGCTTGAGCTCACAAATGTTGTAGAGGACTACCCTAAGCTTAGGGAGCTTATACAGAAAAAGGATGAGATTGTGGCAAAATCTGCTTCTGGTCCTATGTATTATAAGTGTGACCTGAAAGAGTTTGAACTGTCCCCAGAGTTCTTTGGAACAAAGTTTGATGTCATTCTTGTAGATCCCCCATGGGAGGAGTATGTGCACCGTGCCCCTGGTGTTGCTGACCATATGGAATACTGGACATTTGAAGAAATAATGAATCTCAAGATTGAGGTAAACTATTATTCTGTTTGCACAACATAATTTTTTGTTAGGCCTGTCTCTGTCTGAGCATTTTCATCCTGATTGGATTTCTAGTGTGCATGCCTTTATGAATAAACTGGTTTGCATAATTATTTTAGTACCCTACGCTACAATTGAAGGATAAGATTTAAAATGGTAAAGTGGCGAGAGTACATATTGTTTGGAAGCTTTTGCTAACCTTTTAAGTTGCATTTTTCAAAGTGGTTTTCATCATATAATGATCTATCAGAATTGCTTTAAAAGTTAGTTTTATATATTAGTTTGTGTTATATATTAATATTAGTATATAGTTCTGCTTTCCTTTTGGTTTCTGTTTATAGGTGCATGGTACTGTTATCTTTTTAATTTGACATCTCATTTGTTTTCCCCCTTCCTTAAGGCTATAGCAGATACACCTTCTTTCATCTTCCTTTGGGTGGGCGATGGTGTAGGCCTTGAACAAGGCCGTCAATGTCTAAAGAAGGTACACAATCTGGATGTTGGAATTGCCAACTAGATTATATTTTGTTATCATATCCTATGTGTGACTTATATTGCTTGCTCTCTTTCTCTATTTTTGTCTTTCTTAATGGGGGTTGGGGCTGCGTTTCAACAGTGGGGATTTCGTAGGTGTGAAGATATATGTTGGGTAAAGACAAATAAAAACAATGCAACCCCAGGACTACGGCATGATTCACATACTTTATTTCAACACTCAAAGGTCAGTTGAAATTTGTCTCACGTACATCCACAGCTTCATTTCAACATTTGAGCGTGTATGAGCTACTTTCATACTAAGTAAATACAATAGTCTTCCTTACACACTCTCTCTCTCTCTGTCTCTTTTTTTTTTTTTTTTTTTTTGGGGGTGGGGGGGTTATGGTGAAGGAACACTGCTTGATGGGCATAAAAGGAACTGTTCGCCGAAGTACTGATGGGCATATAATTCATGCCAACATTGACACTGACGTAATTATTGCTGAAGAACCTCCCTATGGTTAGTATTATCAAATGCTCTTACAAAATAATCTTATTTGTCTTATACTTGAATTTATTTTTTCTTATGATATATTTATCCAACTTTTTTGGTAAATATTTAATCCAAGATGAAATAGGTATAAGCTGCAGCAATATTACAAAAGCCTTTTCCCACACTAGATGGGGTCAGATACTTGTATTAGACAACTTTATTTTGTTCTATCAAAAACCAAGTCTTTGGAGTGACTATCTGATGAAGGTTTCCACCACCCCCCCCCCCCGCCCCAAAAAAAAAAAAAAAAAACTAATGGTTTCTCTTATTTCCTTGGTCTTCCTCTACTGTTATTTATCTGGTTATTCTGCACCTGATCAACTATTGGTCTTCTTCTCACATGGCTAGACAATCTTAGGGAGATTCTGTCATTTTCCCTCGATAAATAGGTGATGTTCCAAAATTGGTACTAGCTGCAAAGTATCAAATAATATTGTAGAGCAGAAGCTCAGCACAAAAACTGATAACAAATTTGATGAACAATTACATAGGATTGGACAGGAGGCCCAACATGTGAATCATAGGATTGAAATAAGGATATTTAGATCCTACCTAGTATACATATTGGAAGAAATATATTCCTCAGTTCACAATCTATTACCTTGAGAAAACTGGTCTTTATGGGGATTGTAGCCCAACATTATACTTATAGGCCGAGAGGCTGCTTCAGTGGAGATCATGGGGAATTTAATATATAGCTCACCTCAAGTGGCTATGTTCCTTCCCTAGGCATTTTTTCATTTGCCGTGGAGGCAAGTAACTTGCTTGGCCTTCAAAATATTGTTCTTAAATTAAAATACCAGCAAACTAAAGTTGTGTGAAAAACAGTTTGAGATAACATGCACGATTTCTTATACCTGCCTTAATGATTGTCATGTTTTTGTACGGAATAATAAAATGGGTTCCTCTCCAAATTCTGGCTGATATATTGCAGGTTCAACTCAAAAGCCTGAAGATATGTATAGGATTATTGAGCACTTTGCCCTTGGAAGGAGGAGACTCGAACTATTTGGTGAAGACCACAATATTCGAGCTGGGTGGCTGACTGTTGGTAAAGAACTGTCGTCTTCAAATTTTAATAAAGAGGTAAGACATTTGAAAAGCTAATATACTTGCATGACATCGAAGTTGATTCTTCCTATCTCCCTTTTCTAAATTAATATACTTTTTTCTTTCTGTAGAAGTTGAGTCAATTTTGCACCATCTTATCTGTTCTCTGAGTATTGTGTTCTAAGAATAGTTTTCTTGTTATAGGCTGAATTCTTGAAATAAATTTGAGCAGTTAGCCCTCCATTTATTTGGTTAATTTGGGGCTGCAGCTCTAAGCAAATGGAAATATTGGTTCGGTGGCTGTAACAATATATTTGGAATAGTCATGTGATGAGAGACTGATATCAAAAAGCTCATCCCTATAGCATTGTTTTCTATATGATCTTTGAAATTTGTTGGAAATAGCTGGGAGCAAGGTTTTTAGTGTACTAAGTTTGGAAGAGAGGCTGAGGGAATTTGAGGTGAGATACTGACCTGGAGGGACCTGAGATTTCTAGTTAAATTAATTTGCTGGAAAATTTTCTTGCACATTCTTGGGCTTTCTCTTAGCACAAGTAGAGCTGTGCTATTATGACATGCAGACAAGGGAGTCTCAGCTAATCTTTGTTAAACTAACCAGAAGCTAGCTGCCATTCAACTGATGTATTTATTTGTTAAATGCCAATGTCATAAATTAGGCTGAAGTTTATTCTTTTAACATAATTTAAGCTTCCTTTCCAACCAAAAAAATTCTTGTTCCGATAAGAAGCTTTTGAAGCCGGTCCATCTTACTCTTTTTGTTCGTACCGCTGTAGTATCTTTGTTATCTTAATTTACTCCAGCGTTACTATCTTGTTTTGGTATGCAGTCGGTAGGAACCAACAGAGTTTGTGGTCATTAGTTCCATTATTTGATGCTAATTTTCTGTGGTCTTGACTGATTAAACCACACTGATTGGATTTGGATTATTCAGGCATATGTCAAGAGTTTTGCTGACAAGGATGGGAAAGTTTGGCAGGGAGGTGGAGGAAGAAATCCACCTCCAGAGGCACCTCATTTGGTGGTGACTACTCCTGATATAGAGGCTCTTAGGCCCAAGTCACCGATGAAGAATCAGCAACAACTGCAGCAGCAGCAATCAGGACCCATTTCTTTGACGACACCTAGTGTGTCAAACAGAAGGGCCGCTGGGAATTCGCCGCAGAATCCGACTGGACATGGTGCTAACCAAGATGCATCCAGCTCCAACCCTTCTACTCCAGCTCCTTGGGGCTCGCCTCTGGAGTGCTTTAAGGGACGTGAAGGCTCTGTGTTGCCTTCAGATGATAAAGTATGTGATACGTATGGGTTTCATGGACCAGCAACAGCAGGCTATCTAGATTTTGAACCATACAGACAAATGAATATGTTGTAGCATAACTCTTGATAAAGTTGCATGTTGATGTATCGTGCAATTTTTGTCCCCGCCAATTTAATGGGAAGAAAAATTTTCGCATTTATTTTGCCTGTTCATTCTTTTGGTTAGCCCGGGCTAATGCGTTGTTGAGGTAGGGGAATAAAAAAAGCGTTGGATTACTGTAAAACTTGTTACAATTTTTGTATTATTTTATTTAATGTTTTAAAAGAAATTTTAATTCATGTGCTTCCCATGTTAATGATAGAGCAATAGCATGATGGTAACAATAAGCTCTTCACAAGCGCAAACCGAACCGATGAATTGGTTAAGACAAATTACTGTTGTTCGGTTCAAATTCATTAGGATCAAGTCCGAGGCTATGGGATACGGGTTGGTTTCTGCACGTATAGTTTTCGTTCAAGGTTTTGTTGGTAAGTTAAGCAGTATTAAGTTCTTTAACTTCAAGTAAAATGAGTCTACGTCGGAAACGATATGCCACTGAGGTCATGACTGAAATGCGCAACTATATCTAAGGAAATTATGTTTTTCTACTTTAATAAATTGGCAAACATTTGTTGGATGTTAACTACATAATGAATTTCAAACACTTGCTGAAACAATTTCGGAATGAATATGAATTTTGTTATTGCTTTTATGGTGTATTATTATTATTATTATTATTATTATTACGGACAGAGGTAGGAGGAGGACTATCAGCATTGATAAGTCATTAACTACAGTAAATTCAGAAACACACTACATGAATGGTGTTCTTCTTTCCTTTTACCCAATTCTAAGGACTATTGAGGTAACAAAATTGCGTCACCTTCTCGTTCGTTTTCCCATCACTTAAGCCAGTAACAAACCCACATTCCGGGGTACTGAGCTAATAACTTTGAACAAGTTACAGTTTACTCCCTATGAATCCAGAGTCGACTTCTCAGTTTCTGGCTTCTGGGGTGGTGGCTCTGTAGTGGCTGTTTCCTTAGCAGCTGATATCAACATTAAGCCAATGATGTCAAAGTAAGCAAAGTGAAGATAAAGAAGGATTTTAAGGGGGCAGAAAAGCAGAAAAAGTGTCACCAAAGAGACTAACCAGGAGGCTGGATTTGAGGTTCAGACTCGCCACCTTCTTTAGGAGGAGGTGTCTGCTCTTGTTGTTGTGCAGCAGATGCCTTCAGCTGCTCTTCTGTAATCTTAAGATACTCCTCAGAGCTGTATGCTCTGCTTGGATCTCGTGTGCCATCTGCATTATCATATGTATAAATTATATTCTGGTATTTGACACAAAGCATGCATATGGGCAATTTGGCACTAGTCTACCATGAAAGCAAGCGCGAGGTAGTAAGTCTATAGGCAGAAATAATTATCATTGATGAACCAGGCAGGTGTATATGGACAACAGATGAAATACTTGATAACTATGATGTACATGATATAACACCAGACCAAACTGAAAAAACTCTGACGGCTTTGTGTTTATTCAATTATAGCTCCATTTCAGTCTAGGAAGCACCAAGAAAAACAAATGGTAAACTTTTTGGAAAACCATATTGAATTTGATTATCATTTATCAAAGTTTGCAGTTTGTTTCGTAGAAGGATCTTTTGAACTATTTCTAACCAAGGGAATTGATCTGCTGCACCAAGTGATAGTTCCCTTCCTTGGACTATCATAATCAATTAAAGAAATTATTAATGGGGATATTGAACTACAGAGAGTGTCTATTTGTGTCGGTATTTTGGACCTTTGTTTTAAACTACTTGCTAGTGATGCCAAAAGTTCATAAAAAAGGCAAGACCTGACACTCAAAAATAAATACAGTAGGCATTCAATAGTTTACAAACATACTCTTCTTTGTCTACATTGATTAACATTAATCTCAAAGAAACTTATTTTTACCCCAAAACATATTCTAATTGTTGTATTAAGAATACAGAAAGGGAGATAATCTCAAAACTACTCCCACAATTATAGGCCTTCCACACTTGAATATGTTCGAAACACCTGCTCAGACTTCAGGATTGATAGGAATTCATCAAGTCAATAGTCCAGTAAAACACTTCAGATGATTTAACGAACAAAAAAGAGAGGACCCAGATGCTAAATAAGCTAAGCTTAATGGGTGTTGATTGTTCCATTTTGGGATGTAGCTGCAATTTTCCATTTTCTTTTCTTTTTGTGAAAATAATTTATTTGTATATTCTTGTGGAGCACAGACTATGCATACCTGTGCCACAAAAAAAAAAAAATGCATATATGATATGTGAAACAAATGGCAAGAAATTTCAGCACATGAAGACCCTAAAGTTTAGAACACAAACATAGGAATAGATTGGAGCTCATATGTGGCATTTCAACTCATTTGATTCTCTTAGGACGTTATAGATTGCAGCTCATGTGTGGCATTTCAATTTCAACTCTTTTTATTCATTTAGGACGTCCTTACTGTTCTAATATACTATTTGATGAATTTTGATAAGTTAAAAAAAAAAAAAATAGCACATAAATAACATGATCAGGTCATTTTCACAGTATCTGAAAGAATTGATATCACATGGGAAATCTATAGAATTTGATTTTGATGCATTTATTAGTTTATAAGACAAAAACAACTAACTAGGCTTACGTGGAAATTAATAATGAGAGGCAAATATAATATAAGCAAAATCACAAATTACTATAATGTAAGTCCACCAACCTACAGTTAATCTCTTGCATGCTTTAGCTTCTCAATATTAGAATGATGGTTTGATTGCCTTCACATGAGGACAGATAATACCTAACTAATGAACAGAATTTTGGAACTATGCTTTTGGCTGCTAAGAAGTGATAGAGTTGAAAATCTCAGTATGAACAGCTGTCACTATATTTCTAAATGCAGTCTACTCTAATGACTCTTTTTCAAAGATTATTATTGCTAAGTGATCTTAATTGATAGCTCGCATAAGATGGTACTTTAATGAGGCAAACCACGTATCCATAATACATGAAAGACTACTAGATTGCTTAGCAAATTAATTGAAAAAAAAAATGATACTTCTAAGTTGCTTAGCAAATTCAATTAAAAAAGAAAGAAAGAAAGAATACTAGATCACTCACTAGGGTCAACAGCAATCTGAGAATTATTGGTACTAGCAGTGGATGATGGAGTTGATGTGGTGTTGGGTACATTAGAATTGTATGTGTTCTGTGTTGGACTTGAAACTTCATCAAGACCAATCTCTCGTTCAAGTGTACTCTTAAATTCCCTTGAAACATCCTAAAGGGGAACAGCAATGGCAAGCTATAACATTAAAGCATCTAACAAGTGGCATCAGCACAACAAATTTAATCTAAAGTATTTTGCACCAACCTGAAGTTCTCTAATTGTGGGTTGGAATGCACGCAATGTTTTTCCCAGATTTCGAGCAATCTGCATTGGGATAAGTCAGTAGAAGACCAGGGACTAAGAAAAGGGAAGAAGAGAAAGATCACCCCCGCTAACAACAATCACAGAAAGATTTCATAAAATAGCTAAAATACTGTATTCAATCTTAATTTAAAATGATACTGCCTTTTATATGCCTTCACAATGTTGAGATTGTGGATCTATACAAGTTCAATTTTTCAGAAGGCACGGAGTGCCTCTCTAGTGAATTTCAACTACCTGAAGTTAATCTCATCCGATGGTGATCACTGGGGAATGTAGACATTTTTTATACCCCGAATGACAGGGCAACTTACACATCTTCCCTGCAAATTTCTCTAAGGCAAGTATGTGAAGCTATCTGCTATCCTCTATTTCCTTGTAAACTCTATAGTTCTTGTAAGCCGCATAAAGACATAGAGTCCTATCCTATCCCTTAGATAAAGTCAAAACAAAGGTGTAGACATCTCCAGTAACCTTAGCATAAAGAATTAAGGAATCACAGACCTTGTGAAAAATCATCTTGCGGAATGGTATTATACATTTCTGGACTATTCTACTTATGTAAACCCCGTTGAACTGGCGTGTAACTTTGACATCTTTTTTATTCAAGAAGCAATTTATATTCGCGGCTGTAGGTAGCCCAATTATTGTCAACTTCATGTTCATTCTAACTATTAAGTATGATATAATGGCCCATGTTTACCTCAAATTACAAAACGTGTATGCTATTACAAATATTCACCCGATGAGCTACATTTAAAAGAAAAAAAAGGTTAATTTTCAAGCATAGTGGATCAAATGGTAACAAAGCAAGGGTCGTGTAGATAGATACACATGTAACTCACCTCAGCAAGACCTTTAGGACCAAAAACCAACAAAGCCACGACCCCAATTACCAAAGCTTCAGGAGCTCCAACCCCAAAGAGAGATGCATAAACCACCTTACCCTTACACCACCCCTTTCTACCTGCAAATTACCGTGATATCAATATCAATAAAATAAAGATGAAAAACCCAAATGAGAAAACAACCCCACATGAGAGATATTGTTACCTGTGTGAAGAAGAGGTTTTGATTTAGTTGAGATACCCAAGTGCTTCAAACCACTCCAAGGTGAGAAAAGGCCTCGACCCAGTGGAGACAACCATGAAGAGAGGTGAAAATGTAGGATTTTTGGGTGTGAAGTCAAGGAAGTGGAGGACAGTGAGAGTGCACATGTGCCCAATTTGGGGCATAGGACTGTTGAAGTGGAAAGTGAAGAAGCCATTGCCGAGGATGGTGTCATGTTTGGTTTTGAAGACAGTGAGAGTTTGTTGGTTTCGGACAAGGTCTGGTTTGGTTTTATGTTTGACGAATGTCGAATGATGATTTTGCTGCTGCTGCTGCTGCTGCTTTGGACCTTGATTCCTGGGCGCACAGATAAATCCTATCTCCATCCAAGGGTCAAAGTACAATTTGTTCGGAAATTTTTCTTTTATATGTTTGGAAAATCATTGTAACACATAATGAGAATGTTTTTTCTTTTTCAATTAATACAATATTTCAATATATGTCAGTTCCAAAAAAAATAATTCGAGATCAAAAAATAATAATATTAATTCAATGTATGTATATTAAAAAGAGATATTAATTCAATGTTATAAATCGTTGATTTGTATAACATAAATAATGGCATATCTATTTTAGTTGTAGTTATGTTTTCATGCGTTATTTCACCCATGAAACTTTGTACTATTTACTATTTAGTATTTTTTAAAAAAATCAAGGACTTCTCCTAATAAACGTGCATGATAATTCAAATTATGTTTTTCCATTGTCACGCTGGGAAAAATTGCATGCAACTATGCGCTGATTTATCAGGTCTCCAAAAGTATTTTTATTTGTATGAAAATGAAAGTATATAGTAATTATATTTGTTTGGTAATTTTTTCATGTTACTAAAACTACTTTTAGTAGAAACATTTTTGAGCTATTTTTCATTATAGAATAAGTATTTTTAAGAAGAAATATTATTATTATTCTCATATTAATAATTAAAAGTAATTTTACTATATATATTCAGATAAAAATTATTCCGTTAAATTTACTTTTGATATGCTCAAACTAGACACAAATTAATTTTTTTAAAAATAATTCCTCAAAAATAAAATTCTTTGAACTTAATTATTTTAAAAGTAATTCTCCCAATAATTAATCCAAATGTACCATATATCTTTAGTTGTTATAATTCATTATATTAGGAATACTAATATATAGTGTCATTTCTCATGATGTATACGGCAAGCAAATGCTATAACTCGTTAGGAATAATGTTTTTGCAAATAATACTCCAAAAGGAAATATTTTTTAAATTTTTTTATTAAAATCATTGAACAAAATTTAGTCTCTTTTTGCTTTTTCTTCTCTTCGCTTTTTTTTGTTTGGGGGGGGGGGGTGTGGTCTTGTGCAATTTCTTCTTGGTCTGACTCATTTTGCTTTGTTGGATTTATGATTTGGGAAATTAAATATGGTCGAATTGGCCTTCCCGATCCATTCTGAGTATTGGGCTGGAAGGTCAGACGTAAAAGCCCATCGCTCTTCCAACTGGTCCATTGTTCTAATACGAGATGCAAGATGTTGACCCAAAAAAAAAAAGGGGTCATGGAAGATCAAAGTAACGAAGAATTGTTGACAAAAAGCATTAAAAAGAATAATTTTCAGCAGTCACTGCCGTTGGCTAAAGACGCAAAACCTAATGGCGTCACGTTACCAAAAACTTAAAAAATTTTATCCACACATTTAATTATATATTATTATATTAATAAAATATTTGATTAAATTATTTATTATTTTAAAAATTTTATAAATATAAATTTTTAATTAATTAATATTATAAATCTTTTTTATATTGTCAATATATCAAACTTAAATTAAAAAAAAGGGCATTATCTCACATGCAAGAGTGTAAATAAATTGGTTTGAATTGAGTTTAAATAAAGAATAAATCCAAACCGATCATATTTAATAGGGTTAGTTTAGTTTGATTTTTAAATTTGTTTCAAACAAATCTGAACCACATTGATCCAATCAAAATCGGTTGGTTTAATTATCGAATTGGTTTGATTCAGATCATCAAATTGAACTAAAAAAAACAAAGGATTGCATTTTCAAAATTTTTTTGTTCATATTACAATGTATAATAATATAAAACTTGATTATGATACACTTATTAACTATGTAAATGGAAAAAAAATTTAAATAAAAATTAACAAAAAAGTTTAAAAGGGACTTTATTACTATAAATTTAAGAGCAAAACTTTGAAAGATTATAAATAAATAAATAAAATTAGTTGATTGAGTGATCGGGTTAGGTGTTTAGGTGGTCGCATTGAAAAATCATAAATCCCAAATTGACCCAATAATAATTGATTTGATTTTGTTTCACCTTAAAACGAACCAATTACTCGAACCGATCCGAATTAAATCTATTGATTTGGTTCGAATCTTCAAGTTTATTGGATCAATCTGGTCCACTTACACCCTACTCACATGGAAACAACATTTTGTTAGCAAATAAAACATGTGCTATGATATTTTACTCAGCCTAAAAGAGTGAACTTTATCAATGAACTTTTAATTGAAAGTAGATATCTTGTAGATCATACTTACAAAATTTGGTGTAAGTTCAAAATTATTTGATATATTTGTTATGTATGTCAAAATCAACGGGATACATATATTTAAAATGTGTAAAAATAAGAGCTATTTTTTTAGAACTTAGTACTAATGATTCACGTGATGTATAATTATAATTAAACAATTAGATTGATAAAAATTATATTTTATTAAAAATTATTAAGCAATGTAATTATATTTAAAATTACATCGGTATAATTTCATCTTCATATTATATATATATATATATATATATATATATATATATATATATATATATATATATATATATATATATATATATATATATATATATATACACGAAAAAAAAAGTATTGCTGTCATTGAATGTATATTTTATATGCGTGTGTACGCGTTTTGTCTGGATTCAACCATCTTAGATCTAACAGAATCACATGATCTTTAAAAATAAACAACGAAAACGAAAGAAAGGCTTCTTCAATTTTCATATAGTTTTTCTTTTGAGCACTACCTTTTCAGCTAGATTTGAAAATTTTTTTCAGGGTCTTCGTCTCACTCTATGGGCCAGAGTTCTTCAATAACGCTCCTACAGATAATTTTTTAATCAGACTTGCGAAAGCGATAGGTAACACAAAAAGGTATACTGAGATAGAAAGTATCTATGAAAATTAACTTTCACTACTCTTATTGCATGCAATTAATTTGTTTATTTAAACTATCAATGTGGACAATAGTTATAAAATAAGTATGAGTGGTACATTTTTATCTCTAAAGGACAGCGAAGAGAGAGAGCCAACATAAAGAAGAATCTTGGTTCTACAAACAAATCTCCACGGCCAAATGATTTTCTTTGGTGCCATTAAAATGTGTAGATGAACCACCACCAACTTGTTAAATTGGAGCATGTGGTTTGCTGGCTTAGCTTTTGACCTGTAGGACCAGATGAGGGGCATCTTGTCAAAGTGGTGGATTTAGTTTCCACCTCCTAATGGACCCCCCGATCAATGAATTAGCTAAGTGAAATCAAGTCAGTTTTTTTGTTTTACTTCCTTTAACTATAAAGTGAAAAAATATTATTTAGTACTTGTTAAAGCCCATCTTTACGTGAAAAGGGATTTTAAAGATGTTAAAAAAGTTATTAATAGGAATGTAAAAAGAAACGGTTAAAAAGTAGATGAAGACTTACAAGCACCTCATTAATGTTGGTGATTGAAGCACCTGGTTATCTAAGGATGCTATTTTGATAGATTATCTATACACCAACATTATAGGGGTACACTCTAGCAATTCTCAAACTCTCATCTCCCATCTCATAGCGCCCCTCTCTCGCACCCTTTCCATTTTCCTTCGTCAACCAAATCCACACCACCTTCTCTAACCTTCCATTGGGCCCTCGCTATTGCTGGCACTCCTTTTTGCCACCACTAGGAGTGTCAATGGGGTGGGACGGGGGCGAGGATAAGCCCCCATCCCTTGCCCCATGAATAGGAACCCCCATCTCCCTCCTTATATCTACATAGGTACTCGTGTTTGGGGGCCCTCGTAGATACATGGATACCCATGAATATCCATGAGTACCCATACAAAAATATACTCAAACAACCATGTCTAGATATATGATAGATATTGCGGTATATATACATATAACCATTAAGAGAATTCTTTTACCTGCAACTTACCTATTTGCTGACATCACAAAAAACATGCATCAAAGATTGACTTCATATATCAAAATCTATTTAAAGTATGCAAAACCCACCAACAATCTCTTAGATAAATATATGATGCAAAGTCAAATAATCCATGTTGAAACATGGTAAAAAGCAACAAAATCCATTCTTGCCAGCTTTCAAATGCTTCTCTAAATAGTAGCTTAGATGACCATAAAAGAAAATTACAAGTACAAATAATAACCACCAAGTCTAAACCTTGGTCCCACCAATGAAAATTACAACAACATTAGCCAAATACATAAAATTTTCATCTACTAATGTCATAAGTGATTGAATTTCCTCATTGTTGACAGGAGTAGAAGTTGGATCCATAAACATTCTACAAATCAAATGCGTAAAATCAACAATGCATCAAAATACCCTTATGAAACATATATGGAACCTCTACAATATTGCAGTCTTACTATCAATACTATGCACATTAAATCTCCACAAGTGGCAAGTTTTTCTAACCACAAGACAAGAGTGACTTAACATTAATTTGTTTTCCAATTTGACATCACAAAAGTTTCACCCCTTTCAACTTTCAATAGATTAATCAAAATAGACCAAACCAAGCAAACCTTTCCTTGTAATTTTTTGCTATCTGATTTCAACTTCTTCTCTAGCATATTAGTTCTTAGCAAGCTTCATACTAGAAAGACATTCAACATATACTTTTCAGATAACACAAAATAACACAAAAACAATATCCTCTGGCCATAACTCGTATATAACTCAACAATTCAACCCAACATATGCAAAATAACACTCAATACCCCATTTTTTAAGCAAAATTTAGCTCCCCTTTTAGAGTTTTCGAAACAAGTGTTGAGCAAAAATAAAAAATAAAAAGAAGAAGAAAGAAAGAGTTTTAGAAACAAGTTTACCAAACAAAAATGAAACACAATCATTAAGGCAGAGCCAAAAAAAAAGGAACAACATTAAAAAAAGCTAAGAAAGAATGAAAGATAATGCATGGCAGCAGCAAAGGCTCGTTAATTACTAGAGCACTAGAGAGATGTGGTGGTAGAGGTAGAGGCTTGCGGTGACAAAAATGGCCAGTAGAAGTGTTGCGAACGAAGTAGGATGGCGGATGAACGTGATCGAGGATAGCGGACGAAGCAGGAGATGGGCGAAGGCTGACGACGGGCGAACGCGAAGTAAGACAGCCGACGAACACCGACTGGGGACGAACACCAACGGCAGAGTAAGGCTCAGCTATTGGCGTTGGAGGCAAAGATAGTGTGTGGAATATGGCCGTGAGGCTGAGTTGGAATTGCAAGAAGAAGAACGCAAAATATATATATATATATATATATATATATATATATATATATATATATATATATATATATATATATAAAGGCAATTTTGTAATTTTATATTGGGTACTTGCGGGTATGGGGATCATGGTCCCCGCGCCCCACCCTATTTAATAAATTGATATTTAAACTACCCATCCCTATTATCTATGGGGAGAAAACCTCTCCTAATACCCGCTACGTCACGAGTATTACCCGCGGGTACCCTTAGGGGCGGGTAAGATTGACATCCCTACCCACCACCAACCTATCCCTAGCTCCCAAGTGATCCAACCCCCCTACCCCCACAGCTTCGACCACAAAACCAAATCTCTTCCTCCTATTCGGCTTCCTGCATGAAGGTGGAGCTCGAAGTCACCTAGCCTCGCATTCCACCCTTCATTGATCAACACATTGTAGGACTTGATGGGTGGCGGCGAGTTGTAAAGCATGGTGATATATGGTGCGAGGCGGTTGTGCACTATATGAGAGCAAGGCCATGCGACAACAGTGTAGATATAATGGTGAGGGTGGTGGACACAGAGTGATGGCTTATGGGTTCGATGAAGAACTTGCAGCGGAGTAAGGTGTAGTCGTTGGTGCTGGATTAGGCTTGTCACTCATGCGGGCGGGGGCAGGAAGTGCCTCCTCGCTCCCCCCCGCAACCCCAGACTCTCCCTACCCCCGTCCCTGATCCTCGCCGCGGGGGACTTTTTTTCCCCATTCTCGTTTCGCATCTCCTCATGGTCCAGTGAGGATTCCTGATTTACTTAAAAATTGAAAAAATTGAAAAAAATTGGAAAAAAAAAAAACATAATAAGTAATGATATACCTAATTAGTGCAACAAAAGCATTAAACATAAAATATGGTTACAACATAAAATTGTTCAAAATAACAAATTACAACATAATCAAATACAAGTGTTCAATATAACCAAATATAACATGCTTCAACTTCAATTATTCTTATCTCCTCATTACCATGCTCCTCCTAATACCAACAAAAACAAGCACCTTTGGATGTTGCCAATTTCACTTTGTGCTTGTGGCATGCAATATGGGATGCAGATAACTAAAAACAAAGTAGAAATAAAAGCCTGTAATTAACTTATGCAAAATATAGTTGAGCATTAAGTATATAGAATATGTAGATTAACTTGTGCACAATTGATTAATTCACGTCCCCAAGACCAAACCAATAAGAATCGATTTTTTCTTTCATCCTTAGTAAATGAATAAAGTCTAGCTACCAAGACAGTGGGTTCTACTGGTATATTTTTCATAAAGCATTTGAAACTTATTTTCCTAGTCTTTAAGATGGTTTCAGTTTAAATAAAAATAAAAATGTACAAGAAAATATACCAAGTATTTTCACAAAGAGACAAACTGGTTTAGCTAATCAAGTAATTAACTTCCCTACAAAATAAAAATACATGTAAGTATGTTTGCATATAAAAAATGAAATAACTTATATTTAATAAAACATTTCATTTACATGAGCTTCAACATGTTCAATGTCATCACTAGTAGTGTAACATGGAATCTTCTCTTTTGAAGAACCTATTGATCATACAATCAAATTAACTTTGCAAACAAATTAAATATATACATATAAATATAATTAGATATAAACTTTTAATACTTCATCTGAAGAGCATAACCAATCTTGAGTACAAATTAATGCCTCAACTGTGTCTTTATTCAACCTATTGCGATGTGGGCTTAGGAATCTACCACTAGTGCTAAGGCAGACTCTGAAGCAACTATAGAAATAGGATGGCCAAAAAGTCTCTTGCAATTTTTTGCAGAATTGGATATTTCACTCCAATATTTTTCCAATAGCCCAAGATATCAAACTTTTCTACATTTGATTGATCAAGCAAAATAGGCTCATCCAAGTAGCAATCTAATTCTAATTGACATTACAATCCACAATAGTATCTTGAATATATCGCAAATAATTGCAACTCCATCTTGTTCTCTTTGAAATAGAACTTACATCAGTCAAACTTAAAGATGTAGAATCACTACTAGTTGGAACACTTCTCCGACTCCTTTCCTTAAATTGATATTCACAAACCAAATCTTCACACAATTTTTTGATCCTATGCAATTCATTAGGGCTTTCACTTCCATACATAAGAGGGGAGAAATAATCCAACAACTTCATTTTATATCTAGGATCTAAAACAACTCCTATTGCCATGACCCCATTGATCTGACTCCAATACTCATCAAATTTTGGAAATCATACTATTAACCATTATTTGAATCATGTCATTAGGAGAAAGAAGCCACTCAGACAAAACCAATCTAATTTCACACACTTTTGGAAAATACACATTAGAAGTTGGATATTGAGTACCAGAGAATAACTCAGTGACACTATAAAATACTTCCAAATTTTCAACAAGGTCAGCTGCCATTTTCCAATCATCATCACTTGGCCAAACATCTATATTGAAACTCACGTTGTCTTAAGTGCTCAAAAACTTCTTGATATGGTAATGCAGAAACAAGCATTAAGCATGTAGAATTCCATCTAGTTCTACAATCAAGCGCAAGCTTCTTGGAATAATTAACATTCAATTGCCTACAATTCTCAACAAACTCTTCTTCCCTCTTTGGTGTTGCAACCCAATAAACAACACTTTCCCTAATTCTTTCAATAAAAGCATATATTGTAGACATGCCATCTCTCACAATCAAATTTATAATATGAGCACAACAATGCATGTGAAATAAAGTTCCTCTCAAAACAAATGAAGAAGGTGAAATCTTTTCAAATACATGTCAATCATGGCATCATTTGTACTATAATTATCAACAGTTAACGTTGACAATTTTCTATCTAGATTCCAATCAAACAAACAGTCAACCAAAACATCACTAAGAACTTCAGTAGTATGTGGTGCAGGCACATAAGCAAACCTAAAATCAATAATTATAAATAATATATTCAATAATCATTCATAACATTTACAATGAAAAGATGAAAAAAAAGAAACCTAACAAAAAACTTCAAGGTAAGAGAATATCTCACAATTTGACTTTGCAAAGTCCCATTATCATCAATGAAATGGGTCGTAATTGACATGTACCCTTTGTTTTGATTGGTTGCAGTCCACATATTAGTAGTTATAGCAATATGGCTTGCATTCTTTTCAAGCAATTTCAAAACTTTACTTCTCTCACTCTCATACATCTTCATGATATCGCTTCTCATTGTATTTCGTGAAATTGCTTTGAACAAAGGTTGGACAACACCCATAAATGATCTAAAACCACTATGTTCAACCATTGAAATAGGGTATTCATGTAAGACAATCATCTTTGCAAGTTTTTTCCTTGCAATATCTTGATTAAATGTATAATGTCCAACCAAAACTGGTTCACTCCTACCTCCTATTGAAGATGATGATTGTGCCACAGTTTTTAATATTGATTGCTTTGGGCCTCTCATAGTACGAAGCTTACAAGTTCTAATATGATCATGTAAATGCTTAGTACCTTGCCTAGTCTCACCTCCAAGCTTTCTTTCACAATATTTGCATATTGCCTTCCACTTGTCATCTATTTTCTCCCTCCTAAAATGTGCCCATGCCTCCGATGTTAATCCTCTTTTATTTGGACTAGATGGCTCACTGACTTCTTGTGTTTGTGCTTCACTTGTTTCATTAGGAGAAGTCATAAGAGCTTGATCTTGGTTCTCTTCTATTAAAGGTTGTTGTGCATCATTAGAATTAGGAATTTGATTGCTCCCCACAGGAGTATTAGGGTCACTACTATTCATCCTATTGCATCACAATAAATACCTTAAATAAATAATAATTAATACTAATTTATTTAAATTGCATAAAACTAAAACACACTCAACATGAGAGAATAAGCCAACATAGAATGCTCTAAGTTCAATAATATAAAGCTAAAACTTCCAGTATCTAAAGATGAGAAGTTAAGAATTTAATTTCACTCTTAAAGCTCTATTCCTACTTCTACCCAAAAGTAGAGAACAAAAGCCTAAATAAACCAAGGGTGTTTATTCATTGTTATGCTCACATTTTTCCTATGACCACCAAACAGCAAAATGCACATGTACACTTCAAAATGTGGAAAAAAAAAAAATAAGAGAAGTAAAATGAACATAAGGTAACATCAACAGAAAACAAAGGAAGTGCAACGCACAACAACTAAGCTTGCTCTTCATCATTGGCAATGGTAATCAAAAAATGGGTTTTGATTGCATAAAACTAAAAGTAATAAGAAATTAACACTAGACTCCATGGATGCTGGAGGCAGGGACTTTATGGCAACGATTTAGGAAGGAATTTGGCCACAGCAAAATCAAGCCTAGTTGGGGACACAAGTGAAGGCTCCTCATCAAATTTTCTTACAAACAACAACAAATCTGAGAAGCTTCACAAGAGCCCAAAGCAAGGAGTGTACAAGGATGCCTAGCGAACTCACCTTCATCCAAATTAGTGGAAAACGTGCCGGGATGGCTACGAAAGTCACGGAGGAGAAGAAGAGGAAACATGATCTGCAACTGCGGAGAAGAAGAAGTAGAAAAGCAATCTGCAGCTACGATGCAGAGAAGAAGAAGCAGAAACCCGATCTGCAGCTACGGTGCAGAGAAGAAGAAGTGGAAAAGCGATCTGCAGCCGTGGTGCGGAGAAGAAGAAGCAGAAACTGACTGTGTTAGAGGGCTGAGAGGCGATGACGCTGCTGGGCTGAGACGCTGACGATGGACGACACTGTTGTTAGGTTAAAGAAGAAAAAGAACAAGAAGAAGAAAAAGGGGGTGGGGAACAATTGAATGAAAAATGATTCAAAATTAGAGATGATGAGAAACTAAGAGAAATGAGTCAGGATAGGTTAAGGTTGATAATATTTTTAAATTATTAAATTAAATAAATATAGGTGAAATTACCTAAAAGTATAAATATGTATAGATATAATAGATATTTAGTAAGGGTAATGTGGTCTTTTCATATATATAGGGTCCCCGCCCCGCCCCCATCCCCAAACCTCCTATGGGGGGACTTTTCTCCCCATCCCCGTCCCCGCAGGGAAAAAATCCTCGACTGTAGGTCCCCGAATGAAGCAATCCCTGCGGGGATCCCTGCAAAGTAGGGATTTTTGACATCCCTATGCTGGATTGAAGTCATTGAAGATTTGAGGAAGCCATTGAACATTATGGCTCTAATACACTCTCGTGAGGGGGGGATTGGAGGGCGGGGTGGTGGTCAGCAGCAGGGAGGGGGATTGGATGGCGGGGTACTAGCTAGTGTCGACGAGAGGACAATGGAAAGGTTGAGGGAGGGGCCAATTGGGTGTCTCTAGCATGTGGAGAGTTTAAATGGATTCTCCTATGGTATATCAATGATAACATGGTGTATGAATACACCCTCCATTTGATGTTAAGGTGTCTGAATCACCCTATAAAATATGGTGCTTGTGAGCCTTTACCTAAAAAAAATAAATTGCTATGGGAGCAGAGGAATGATGTTCAATTTGAGATCATTAACATATTTATTCTACACTTACTCTTATAAGCTAAACTATACTATGTATTCACTTAAATATACATAGGTCTATTTGGGTAAATAACTTATTTAAGTACTTATATAAAAGTAATTTTTGAAAAGTAACTTATAAGTAAGTTATTTTATATTTGGATACAACATAATAAAAGTATTGTTTTGAATATTTTAAAAAATACTTCTTGGTAAGTTAGATATTTTAACTTCTTAAAAAATATTAAAAATAACTTTTTGAGAAGTAATAAGTTGTATAGTCAAATGAGATAAAAAGTTAAAACTATAACTTTTGACTTTCAAAAAGTAAAAAAAAAAGTCATAAGCACGGTTATCCAAATAGGCCCATATTACTTTTATATTTTCATATATGATAGCATTTGAATAGCAATGCAACTGAAATCTTGCACACTACTTTCTATTCATGGAAGCATGAAATAGTGTAAATAGTATTTTTTTTTTATATCAAAAGATATGTAAACAAATTAAAAATAATTATATAATTTTATAAAAGTTAAATATAAAAAATAACTGTTTTAATAAATTTTTATAAATAAAAAATAATAATTTTACAGTCTATAAAATTATATCAAGAAAACTTTTTTTCTTTAAAGAATCTTAAACAAACACTTCTAAAGAATAAAAGTAAGTAATTGTAACTCCCGCCTTAAAACACTAACTTCAATTTGTTTTTTGTTGATACCCTTTTTTTTTTTTTTTACCTGTTTGGCTACCGGAGATAACTTTGGGTTAATCATGCATCCACATCCACGAATAATGTAAGTTCAATTATATAGTACATATTGACAACCTTTTGACGTTGGGGACTAGGTTAAAAAGTGGAGTTAGTAAAAGTTGCTTTTAGTAAATGTTTTACAGACAAAGAGATAGAGACACATAGGCCAAAGAAAAGAGGTGTTGGGAACCCATATGAAATATGAGTGGGGAAAAAGGGGGTTTACAAAGAATGAGTGAAAGTGAAGCCCCCACCCGTGCGAGTTCAGGGATGAGGGATGCTTTATAAGGGTCAGTCACCATCTCACACTCACACACGAGGGCTAAGCACAATAGCCCCATTCATTCATATGTGTCACCAAATTACAAGTGGATCCGCACACGTGCACTACCCTATTTCTTAAGACAGAAAAGTTGGCTCTCTAAGGAAATAAAAACAAAAGGCTGAAAGTGGCTTCTCCCTGCCAGTTTTTAATTGTGAACGTTATGGGTCACTAACTTGACAATTTTGTGGTACTTATATATGAAAATATTTTATACTCATTCAATAGATTCAAGAGTCCTTCCCTTTTTCGAAAAAAAAAGAGGTTCTCTTTTTGTTTACATTTTATGATTGATAATAATTTACTGAGTAGAAAGAAGAGATATTGTTTGCAGAGGGTGATCATGAACTAGCAAGCAGCTTTCTTTCTTGTTAAACTTAAAAATAAAATTGATACTTATGTTTATCCAAAAAAAAAAAAAAAAACTTGTTTCCATGAGGCTGAGGACATGCTTGACTTTTCGTTTGAAAATTTTCGTATGATTTGGGCAAAAACTTATTATAACTGTTATCCAAATTATAATTTTAAAATTCTAAATAAAAATTTAAATGCACACTAATAAACTAATCTTACTGTAATAAAAAATATTTTTTTTGAGAAGCTGCAACAAAACAATATTGGAAGGCAATTGAGTTTACATAAACTCGAGTCTTTTTGAAAAAAAATCATTAATATTCAAAATTTTTAATTTAATTTACAATAAAATAAAATTCTCCAAATATGAATTTTACTTATTCATAAAACTTGAATTTAAAACCTTACTTAAAAAGAATATATATATATATAAAATTGAACCACTTAAATCAATTATGAATATTAATTTATACATTTTTTTTGGGGTGTACAAACTTGATTATTTGAATGGCTGATTTATTTTACAAAACTAAAATATTGTTTTCTTTTTATTTTTTGAGACTATATTTGCATTTGAAGATGTACCATGCACTTGCGTCATATAACATTTTCCCCTCGTACATATATTAATCACATTGATATTTTTTGCTTTATAACAAAACTTTAAGTGTGCATTATATCACAGTAGTGTTATACATAAATTTTATCGTAAAAAAAAAAAATAAAATTTGAGAAGCACTTGATTTTATACATCAAAATTTTATTTTACTTATGAATATACAAAGAAAAAATGAACGTGACTGTGAAGCTAATAGATCAATGACCGAATGTGGTAAATTGATATGATAAGTAGTCTACCCATCAGATGGATTGAATTGGTCCAATAGCAAATTCCACGGCAACCACTTATAGCGTGTTTGGTTTTATTTTTATAGAATTAATTTTATTAGAATTAATTTAGTTATAATTAATTTTGAAGTAATTGATTTATTTTTGGTAATTTGATTTGAGAAGTGATTAATATTTGGATAATATTAATCAAAATCACTTTTAGATATATAATTTATAAAAAAAAATCAAAAATCAATTTTGATAAAATTGAAAAGTGAAAAATTTTCACTTTTACCTAAAATCAATTTTGAGATTATAATTGATTTTAATTATGAGAAACCAAAGATTAACAAAAATAGACAAAATCAGTTTTGGCATTTCAAAATCAATTCTAAGAACTTCCAACCTGTATTCAAACACGCTATTGGTCGTGGCCACACAATTACCATCATAAGAGACAAGTGATGAGCACAAGAGTAAAGCAAATTATGAGAACATACAACAACTGATCACGAGAATCTCATCTCACACCTTCATTGTAAGGTGGCGTCTAATTTGGTTTGCATCATCTTTTAGACCATGTCATGGTCAAGTCATTTGGACCGTTAGATATAATTTAATACAAATTTGATGGCTAAAAACAATAGGTGCATACATGGATCTTGATTAAAATAGAACACATAAGTATTAGCCTATCACAATATCCCTCTCAGCAACTTAGCCTTCCATCACCGATGCCACTCCACCGTCTCTTTCTTCTTGGAATGCCCTCACACCTTATTGTTCTTAGAGTCACATGCGACTCTCGCCACCATGTCACCGCCGCCAACCTCACCGAACTCGGACACAGCAACAGACATGCGCTAATGGTGAAATGCGTTGCAGCAGATCCAGGATCAAAGTCACAGTTGTGTGCAAGGAGCCCAACGACGACACAAGATGCGATGGCTGTGGTCTCCTTTTTCTGGCAGTGGTGACTAAGACATGGTGGCGGTGGCTCTCGATACAAAAGAATGGATGAAAGAGAAGACAGATTCAGTGGTGGCGGTGGCAATGGCAATGACAGAGGCGAGCAGCGATGGTGATAGTGGTGAGCGGCAGAAGTGACGGTGGTGTCAACAGAGGGTGGCAGTGATGGCCAAGAGATGGAGGGTGAAGAAGAGAAGAGGTGAGGGATCTCATGGCTAACATTTACATGCTCTATATCAATTAGAGTCCATATATGCATCCATTATTTGATTTTCATTAAATTAAATCTAACAGTTTATAAGAGTGGACCATATAATGAGAATGGGGTGGACCAAATTGACGGCACCTCATTGTAATGTCCACTTTACTGGATTAGCGTTACAAATTGCTCTTATGCTCTATTGATATATTTTAATTGTGTTTATACTTTGTTGTTAAGTCAGCTTCTAAATAATTATTTATGTTCACTTAAAAAAAATATAATAATTTATGATTATAAAATTTTATATAGAAAGCAACTTTAATAAAAGCAACAATGTTTATTCTGATTTGTTCATAATTAAGAATCACTTTTTTTATGTGATATTGATAAAAATTACCTTGAAATATGTAATTATATTGCCAATAAGATTATGTAACTGGTTTAGAACATTATTAAATAAGCACAGACAGAGAACATTATTGAATGAGGATTGATAACCACATTTTATTTTGGACATAAAACTCAGTTCTCTCCTTCTTTAATTAATTTATATTTTTGGGCAATTTTATAAATTTATTTTACTCACATTTATTAGAGTAAAATATACTTAATCCCTTTGAGGTATTAAAAAATAACACTCCACCCTATTTTTATACAAAATATACACTTCACCCCACTCTACTAAAGAAATGTTTGGATTTTTTTATTTTAGGGAAACGAATTTAAGTGTTTTTTTTGCAAAAATTGCTTTTATAAATTTTTAAAAAAGTGTTTAGATATAACTTAAAAAAATACTTGTAAAAAAAAGCCCATTTACCATTTTTTTATAAAAGTTAATAATATCCTCTTTTTAGAAAAAGCAAAAGTAGAAGTGGCTTTTGAAGAGTAATTTTGGATGCATTTATTTGTATTTTTAGCACAAAAAATATTTTTTTATTTCAAAATTTTTCAAAAATTACTTATAAAATTTTTAATATCATTTGTTTGTGCTTCTTAAAAAAAAATTGGAAGCAGAAAATAATAAATTTTTGACTTTTTTGAAAAACAAATAAGGAGTTATTTGTTCAAGAACAAGAAGCAGTAAAAAAGAGAGAATTTTATTCTTCAAATTTAAGAAGTACTCTTTTTTACTCTCATTCTCTCTCTCTCTCTCTCTCTCCCCCCCATGTCTTTTAATTATATTTTTACTATAAAAATATACTTCTATATTTATCACATTCTAATAGATTAGTAATTTCTAATTTTGATAAAAAATACTTGTATAATTATATATATTCAAATGTAGAATATTTTTCTACTTCCGCTTCTAATGTTGTTTCTACTGAATAAATATTTCTCTAAAAATTTTAATCAAATAGACCCTCTATTAAAAACTACTTTTGTTTTTGCTATTTTTAGAACATATGTATTACTAATTTTTAAAAAAAGTGACAAGTTAACTTTATTTTTTTTCTAGAAGCACTCTTTTTTTAAGTTGTATCTAAACACACTTAAAACTTATAAAAGCATTTTTTTAGAAAAAGTTTTTTTCTAGATAAAAACCAACCAAATGCACTCTTAGTAAATTGGGTGGAATGTATATTTTGTAAATAAATGAGGTGTAGTGTAATTTCTTAATACCTCAAGGGTGTTAAGTATACTTTACTCTAAATATTATTCTAACTTTTTTTCCACCTAGTTAATACTCACCCTCCACTATTTATTTCTCTACATAAATACTATTCTCTTTTTTCTCTTTTTCTTTGCTCTAACTTTTCTCTCACCTAATTAATGCCATATATTACATAAAATTTTAATCACTTATATAATATTTAGGTAAGAGAAAAATGATAAAAAAGAGAATAGTAATCATGTAGAGATAGATAATAGAAGTGAATATTAATTAGATGAGAGAAAAATTAAAATAATTATTATTATAGATAAAATAAAATTTTAAAATTGCTTAATGTTATAAATTGATCAAGGAAAAAGAGAAGTTGATTTTATGTCCAAAATAAAATATTGAATTTACTAACCTTCACACCTTCCTCTGAAAGTTAGCATATGAAGGTTAGCAATTCTCTTATCAAAGAAGCTATATATATATATATATATATATATATATATATATATATATATATATATATATATATATATATATATATATATATATAACTAAATCATTGTTTCTCTTTCTTGTTAAATAGTTGGAAGGATAAATAAAAAGAATTGATAAATGCTTCCTTACAATTCTAACAGACAACTTAAAGCCAAATTTTTTAAACAAACTTTTAGTGGACAAAGAAAGTAATTTTTAGCGTGCAGTTTTAGTAAAAACTATTTTTAGTAAAATTTATAAGAGAGTAATTTTTATGAAAACCATGGTTTTGAAATATTCAAACGAGAAATTAAATATGTTATTCGTTTTAAAATTGACAATTATGCTGGCACTAATTTCAAACCGCATTTATAATTTCAAAATTGATTCCAAGGTTTAACATGATTGATTTTTTTTTATTTTTTATTTTTTGGGGTATAGGCTTAACATGATTATCTAAACACTCTACAAGTAATAAACAATGATTGGTTATAGTAAAAGTAAAATGTGATAAAGCAAACTTTATATGCATTTTAAATCTTAAAGTCCCTATTTTGGAAAGGACATTATCGAACCATTATGCGGGTTGAAGTTCCGAAAGCAATTACATATGAAAAAACCACATTATAAGTAATTATAGCTTTCAGATATTTAAGAGTAATGATAGAGTGATTTCTTCGATACATCTCACTTTTACTCCCCTCCTCATCCTTTTTCTCATTTCCTTGATAAGATTACACCATGTAGGACTTTAAGTATTTATTATAATACACAAAAATACTTATATAAATTCATAAAATTGTGTTATATAATCCAATGAAAGCATCATGGAATTATCTTGAATAGTTTTAAAATTGAAGTGAGTTCCGCTTATAGATGAGATTCACTAGGGTAACACTCACCATATTTGAATGTATTTAGGTAACTCCAGGAAAAATTGACCATTTGACACAAATCTAAAAAGAATAATTAAGGGAATTCTAACAGGAATCCGATGCTATATATAAAGTTACTATAAAAATGGTCATGAACATATGACTGTTCGTGGTTAAATTAGGTAGTTGCACAATAACATAGTTGGAGTGTACCGAGTAAATAAACATATATAAATAAGATAAGTATACTTTCAGTTGTATCCATTGAGGAAGGAAATAAAAATTGTGCAAGATCTTTATTCCTTAAGTGCACGTGTGTATATAATTTTTCATAAATACAATTACAGACAAAATAATTATAAGAGATATAGCACTGATACAATATTATAGAGTATAATTAAAAACGATCATAACCGTATTACAGTTACTGGTTAGAGTCAGGTAATTGTACAATAACAGAATTATAACGAACGAATGACAAAACTTTTAATTACATTTATTGAAAAAAGAAATAACAAAAGTGCAAAATCTTTATCCCTTTAAGTGCACGTGTGTGAACAAATTTTCATAAATGCAATTACAGACAAAATAACTAGAAGAGATATAGCACTGATGCAATACTATAGAGTAACTAAAAACGATCATAACCGTATAACAGTTAATGGTTAGAGTCAGGTAGTTGTACATTAACAGAATTATAATGTACAAACATTTTAGTTACATTTATTGAAAAAAGAAATAACAAAAATGCAAAATCTTTATCCTTCAAGTGCATGTGTGTGTATAATTTTTCATAAATGCAATTACCGACAAAGTAACTAGAGGAGATATAGCACCAACGCAATACTATAGATTGACTAAATATATGAAGTAACTAAAAATGATCATAGCCGTATGACAGTTAATGGTCAGAGTTAAGTAGTTATACAATAATAGAATTATAATGTTACAGAAGATAAACACTTTTAGTTACATCGATTATATAAAAGAAGGAAGGAAAGTGCAAAATCTTTATCTCTTGACTCGAAGGAATGAAAGTACACGTGTATGTAGAGTTTTTTTTAATTAATCTATCAAAAATACTTTTTGTTGTTAAATTTTTATTTTTTTAAAAAAATTACGTTGATTCATTCATCACATATTCTTATTCAATTTTTTTCCGTGCTTCTGAAATGTTAAGTTGGTATATTCTTATACAATATACTAGATGATATTTTGAATTTTATGACTAAATTGGCATATATTTTAGACAGCTTGTTAAAGTATTTATTTCTCTTCTCCACTTCCTGTTATTTCACACAACTTGAGAGTTATCATTTTTTATTGGTTTTTTTTTTGTGTTTTTAATTTCAAATTTGTTTTAAAAAATTATGACTTTAATTTATGTGCACAGACAGTATAAATTTTTTTTACACTATCATTCAACCAAAACTTTCTATTTGCATAATCATTTAAGTAATTAGTGGTTATATCAAAGAGTTTTGCTGGTATGGTAATTTATGATTAGATGTTTATATAAAAAAATTTTATATTGATAATATATTAAAATTAAATCCAAAAATTATTCTTAAAAATTGTCATAAACCAAAAATCTGTTTTTTTGTTGGTAATGTTTTATAGCTCGGTAGCAAATGTTTGGAGTTACTTATTTTAACCAACGAGTAACTCCTCAAAGTATCCTATTAAAAAGGAAAATTACAATTATAACTCTCTTTTATAGAGCATGGCATAAACAGCGTTTAAAGGTAAGACCCATTCCCTTGCCGCAAAAGTTAAGGGCATTTGTGATAATTAACAACGTCAATCATTAGTTTATCTAAGGAAGAATATCGTCTTCCTTTAACTTTTCATCCAACACTTCATATTTATAGAACTATATATACAAGCTATTTTTTTCTAACACATAAAAGTAAGAATTTAAAAAATAAATCACCCATAAGCCTAGAACCACATGAGAATACTTTTTTTATAATTAAAAAAAGAAGTAAAAACCGTTACCATCCTTTACTTTAATAATATTTT
Source organism: Pterocarpus santalinus (assembly GCA_031439595.1). Taxonomy (NCBI): domain Eukaryota; kingdom Viridiplantae; phylum Streptophyta; class Magnoliopsida; order Fabales; family Fabaceae; genus Pterocarpus; species Pterocarpus santalinus. The sequence goes on from CM062526.1 coordinate 54,445,533, forward strand.
TGATAATATTATTTAGGCACTAATACGTTTAATTCGGAAAAACATCAAAGACTCTATATATGAACAATGCTCATGGAATATAAATTAAAAATTAATTATACAATATTATATATAATTTTTAAAATATTTATTACAAGAATAAAGTATTTTTAATAATAATAATAATAAATATTATTAAATATTTGTATAAAAAATAAGAGTGACGTGCATAAAAAATAAATATTACATATTACATACAAAAAATTATCACAACAAGTACAATAATAGTAATAAAAAAAAATGAACAAGGTGTTAGAAAGGACACAAATCCCTTAACTAGATAGTCTTCAATTTAATTCCAAAATTTATATATATAAAAAAATATATATTTAAAAATTATTTGAATCTAAATATATCTTAAGATTAATCTTTTAACTATTCGATTAGAACAGCAAGCTAAAAAAATAAAAAATAAGTGTTGAGTGGAGTGGGGTCCAAATTATCGTTTTAGGGGAGAGTGGGGGTTAGTGACGTGGGTACAGTTGGGCGCAAAAATGGAGGTAACCGGAGGATATGGACTGCAGGGAAAATAAGCCTAAGAATAAGCCCCCACACATCAAATGAACAAAATGAATTCCTCATGACTCTTGAGAGAGAGAGGAAGTCTTAGTTAGAGATAGCGCAAGTGATGTCATGTTTGTTTATTGCAATTGTTTTCTTGTATACCCACACACTACTCGTTCACAAGCCACTTACATCCCCATTCATTCATTCATTCATTCATTCCCATATTCACAACACTCAACACACACATAACACAACACAGCACAACACCTTCATTCCTTCCATGCCATGCCATCAACAACACCTTCTCTTCCTTTGATCCCATCTCGCCGGAAATTACGCATCCGGTGACCGCATAACCCCACTTTCCACCGCCGCCCCCCGCCGTCATGGCAAACGTCAACAACAGCACCCGAGACACCGTCAATGCCGCCGCCTCCGCCATCTTCACCTCCGAATCCAGAGTCCAGCCTCCCTCCCTTCCGGTCCACTTTCTCTCTCTTCTCTCTCTCTCTCTCTCTCTCTATGTTCCTGTTCTGTGTTATACACGCTGTTGTATTTGTCTGTGTGCTTGTGTGTATGTGCATGTTTCTTCTGTTCGGTTTGTTGCCGAGAAAAAAAAAAAAAAAAAAACTGCTCGCTGAAGCTGAGAAAGTGAGATCTTGTTTGGGTTATGAACTTTTGTGGGTTTTTTTTTTTTGGAAAAAAAAAATTAACTTTTCATGGTGATGGTGGAGGTCTACTCTTTATTGACCGGGTGGCTGTAATGGCGTTGAATTTTGCAATCACTTTTTTTTAATTCTTTTTTTTTTTTATAATTAATATGATGTCACACTGTTCATTATGTCTCTCAAAAAAGTGGGAAAAGAAGGAAATTGATGTCTGGATCTTGGGGTGTGCTTTCTTCTTTCTTTTTTTTTCGGTTCATCTAATTGTGAATCGTGGTAACTTTGTGATTTCACTTTGAAAGCCGATCCTTTTCTTCAATCGAATATTGGGATTGTTATTTTGCAAGTGGTGGACAGAATGGTGTTTTAGATGGAGCATGCAAGCTTCAATTTTTGTGATGTTTTTCTGTGCATTCTATGCATTGTGATTGATCTACCTCTCTATGGGAAATTCAGTTCCATTATCGCATATAGCATACTTGTATCCTGCTTGAACTAGGTGATTTGACTCCTAGACCTTTTAATCTGTCGTAGGCAATTGGGTTTGCTGCTATTCCAGCCACATTCTTTCGAGAGGAAAATTATTTATGAATCTAATCCATGAAATTTTCACTCCGATCTTTACCTCAATACTGGACACACCCTAAATCCTCAGGAAAAAATTCCTCTGAGAGCAAGACTTGGAATTGCAACTTGGTTTGATGCTTCTGCGAACTTATTTGCCTTGCCGCTGGTGATAATTTTCGAATTTGATTCAGGGTTCTGTGTCCTGACTCTCGGTATAGTTCTTAGGCAGATTTAAAAAAACTTGGTGAAGAGTGATCACCTGGATCTTATTTACTTGTCTGTTCTTTGCTTCCCATCCAACACACTGCAATATATCAAGATTTCAGATATTTTGATACTCATTCAGTAAGCTTTGTTCAGCCTTTATGGCCGAGCTTTCTTGGTAGGTCTCTGAAACTTGGTTTTGAGAAGCATATCAGGTAATAGGGTTAGGTAGGTGATTTGGGTTAATGTTGGAAATTGGTGGCCAAAGACTTCCTAGTGCTGCTCACAGTGGGTTTAATTCATAACGTTTAGCATTGCAGAATGGCTGGACTTCAATATAGATTTTGGAATTAATGTCATTGGCTGATACGGCGGATGCACTTTCTATTTAAGGCTTTCAATCCATGCTTTTCTTGGTGCCATTCATTACTTTTTACTGCTAATGATTGCTGACGTTCCTTCAGATACTGTCAACATGTCAGCATATACACGTGGGTTTGGCCGTTTGGGATGTTTATCGGTCCTTTGATTATTGATATAAATTCCTAGAATATATTATTCAGTATCTTTGATGTTATTAGTTAATGTATCTTATGTTTGACAGGCATAGTGAAACGGAAATCTTTCTGCGGTTTCCGTTACAATAGGTATGCTGATAACTGTAAGCTATAGTGGCACCCACTTAGGCACAAAAGCAAATTGTAGAAGGCGACGATGAGTTTTAGAGTCCTGCAGTGAATGTGTATGTTGATAGCTCTCAAAAGGTTTAATTAGGCATTATAACGGTTCTAGGTAGACGTGCGAATCTGACCAATCCAAACCAAGTTCATAAATTATCAAACCGAGTAATACAAACCCCTATTGCATGCTAAAGATTAAACTCTGCATTTTATGAGAGACATTTCCTGCTCTACCAAATTTGAGAAACCTGACCTCTTCTCTGTGGTGACCTAAACCATTTCTTCCTTCTTCACTTCCCTTCGCTTCCCTCTGCCCTAGCCTGCCAAACTTGTCCTCCCTGCAAGCTGCTATGCTGCCGACAGTGGTTCTTCTAATTAATGCTGCTTATCTGTGCAATGTCTTCTCCTTTTGCTAAAATACTTTTGTCCTGAAATCTCGGACTAATTTAATTTTGTTTTGGAAGTATCCATTTCGTTCAATCTCATCTTTAAGCTTTCAATTGATCGTAATCATTTAACTTAGAGTATGTATTTAAGAAAAGCCTTTTATGTGGGGATCATTTAACATGGAAATGAACTAAATTTTAGATTTTGAAATTTAAGGAATGTAAAACTAAAATAATTTTGTGGACAAAATCAACAAAGAGTAAAAGACTACACTTAGCATTGTTTAAAAATGAAAGATTATTGGTGGTGTGTACAGATGAAGTCATGTTTTGATTCATTTCCAACTTCTGATTTAGGTATGTTTCTTTATTAACTGCAGAAAAAACGCTGGGGAGGCTGCTGGAGCTCATATTGGTGTTTTGGATATCATAAAAGCAGTAAGAAAATTGGCCATGCTGTCCATGTTCCTGAACCTGTTGCACCACCAGGCCAAGCTGCTACTACTGCACCAAATTCTTCAACTGCCGTTGTAATGCCATTCATTGTCCCTCCCTCTTCTCCTGCATCTGTTTTCCAATCTGATCCTTCATCTGCTACTCAATCACCAGCTGGACCGCTCTCACTCGCCTCTCTCTCTGCCAATGCATTTTCCTCTGGTGGACCTGCATCTATTTTTACCATAGGTCCTTATGCCTATGAGACCCAGTTAGTCTCACCACCTGTATTTTCTAACTTCACGACTGAACCCTCTACTGCTTCTTTTACTCCACCTCCAGAATCTGTGCATCAGACAACACCATCATCCCCCGAGGTTCCGTTTGCTCAATTGGTGGCATCTTCTCTAGACCAGGCTCATAAAAGCAGTGGTACAAATCAGAAGTTTGCATTATTCAATTATGATTATCATTCTTATCAGCAATATCCTGGAAGCCCGGGTGCCCAACTCATCTCACCTGGATCAGTCATATCAACTTCTGGCAGCTCTACCCCTTTCCCTGATAGACACCCAATTCTTGAATTCCATAAAGGGGAATCACCAAAGTTCTTGAGCTCTGAACACTTTGCAGCTCGTAAATGGAGTTTGAGACTTGGATCTGGATCTTTGACACCAGATGGTGCAGGGCATGGTTCAAGACTAGGTTCAGGATCTTTGACACCAGATGTTGCAGGGCAGGGTTCAAGACTAGGTTCAGGATCTTTGACACCAGATGTTGCAGGCCAGAATTCAAGACTAGGCTTAGGATCTCTGACACCTGATGGTGTCCAGCTAGCTTCACAACTTGGCTCTGTGTGTTTGGCACCTGATGGCATGGATCCAAGGTTGGGTTCGGGATCTTTGACACCTGTCCAGCTAGTTTCCCAGCAGATTTCTGGGGTATCATCCCTTGCTAATTCAGGGAATGGGCGTCAAAATAATGCAGCATTGGTTGATCATAGAGTTTCATTTGAATTTACTGGGGAAGATGTTGCACGATGTCTTGCAAATAAATCAGGGTCATTGCTGCGAAACATGTCACAGTCTTCACGGGGTGTAGTGGTTGAAGGCCCTGTTGACAGAGAAAGGATACAAAAAGACCCCAATAGTTGTGATTTGTGTGCAGGGAAAACTTCAGATGATAAGCCTGACAGTGCTCCTGGAGAAGGAGAGAAGCAGTGCTGTGAAAAGCATCAATCCTTTAATTCTTCCAAAGAATTCAATTTTGACAACAGAAAAGGTGGTGTTTCTGATGATGCTGCCAGTGGCTCCGAGTGGTGGACTGACAAGAAGGTTGTTGGAAAGGAAGGTAGATCAAGCAACAGTTGGGCTTTCTTTCCAATGCTACAGCCAGAAACCGACTAAGGATTTTCACTGCAGAATCATTAGCGTACGTAAATGTGTAGCGGAAGATGCTGTTTGGCATGCAGTTCCTCATGCCTTTGACGAAATGGTGATAGATGGCTGGGTGAATGAGAAAGCCGTTGTAATATTCTCTAAGGAGTTAGAGCCTAAAGTAGCATACTAGGGGGAGCATAGTTGGTAGGGGGGACCAGTATAATGGATTCTAAATTCTGATAGAGCATTACTTTCTTTGCAAGTATACAGAAATAGCAAAGTACAGGTATTTGTATTATGGAATTTAAAGATTATTGTATCATTACATGTGCAATAATGAACAAACTCTTCATTTTATTTTTTTTTTCTTTTTTTCTTTTGGCACTTATGTGAAACCTGCGTTTTTTTCATGGAGGCCCTATTTGCATGCCTGCAATAGTAGCACTGGACACTGGTGGGGTTCTTATGAAAAAAACAGTTGGTATTTTTGGTGGTTACCCCATACAGCTCTGATTATTCATGTTTACCCAATATTTGCACCCTTAAATTAATGCAAGGGATGGGGGAGGCTAGATTTCAGCTAACAAAATCTGGCACCCATCTGCCACACTAATTGATGATGGCCTCTATTTAAGAATATATGCTGCTCAAAGGCTGCAAAGAAGATGTTCTGGCTCATCATTTGCCTGGTTGGTTCAAGATAATTTTCTCTTTTCAACCCATAGAAGAAAAAGGAAAAGTGAATAAAAGTGATCTTTATCAGAAGACTGGGGAGAGGGGACCCTTGTAGTGCTGTGCTATTGCCATGCACTTTGTTGGGCTGTTTCTTCTTGTCTTATTGTCTCTCATGACCCCCCAGTAAGTTCCCCACTTCACAAAATGTTTCACTTTCATGGGCAAGCTTTGATGAGAGAGGTGGGTGCCTGTTTCATTCTACCACCGAAAGGATTGAACTTTTCTGTTGACCTCATCTTCAGTGCCTGTGAAAAGTCTTATGTATGGTGAGCTCTACCAGTACACAGATCAAGCAACAACCACTGACAAACCCATGTGACAATAAATATACATAGGTTTACTCAATAAAAGAGAAACAATGTGCAAATTACAGTGATATAAGAGGAGCAATTCTCTACTAGGGAAAACCCAAAAAAAAGGAAACAAAGAGGTTCTGATTGCTGAAAAAGGGAACAGTAATGTACGGTGTAAAGGCTTTGCTAGCTCGCTTTTCTTTCTTTCGCTTTGGACTAGGTGAGAAACTCCGAACACCGCTTCCTGAATTTTCTCACAATTTTTACAAACGTACAAAATTGATATTATTATGTAAGTTTGTCACAAACTTTCCTCAGCAATTTGAGTGGTACAGTACCACTACTCTGAATATTTGCTGATCTTTAACTTTTCACTGACATCAAATAGAAAAAATCGTATAAGATGCAAATAATTTGGGATGAATATAGATTCGAACATGTAAAATTGGAATTTAGATTTTTTTATATACTTTTGCATTTGCATCAACAAGGGCAAACCTTCTTTCCCGTTATTTTCGTACACAAGGAATCAGAACTACAGCCTAACGAAGAAACCATACTACGATACACTAAGACGAGCTAAGCCAGCATGAAAAAACGGAGATAAACACATAATATAAGGGAAGAAACATAGCATAGAGACCCTAGATAAAGATATTGCATAGAAACTACAGACTGTGAAACTCATACAATCACATAATTAGTTTGTGAAATTTAAGAAGAAGTTAAAATGGCAATATTCTTTCGCTAAATTTTCCCCCTCAATTTTATTCCGAAAAACGGTTTTTAATTAATACTAGAAACTTATATACGGACAAAATCAAACGGAAAAACTAGACATGATACTTTTATTTTCTTTATTTGAATAAAGATAAATTATAGAATTTTGATATATCCTTAAACATCCTTTTAATACTCCTACTTAATTAAAAAAAAAAAAAGTTTTAAATGAAAAAATATATGTCCTTCTTGTCTGGGGAAAAGGCCAAGGACTCCCTTAGTGGGCCTAGTTGAGGGGCCTCCTAGTGAGCTCATATGAAAGTCTTCTAATGGAGCATCGGACGGGTGAGAAATAGGGGAAGAGAAATTGAAATGGAGAGCATATTAAACTCTGCTACTCTTCAGACCAAAAAAAAAAGCCTCAGCTACTCTCTTTTTTACATGTCTCTAACTCTTATCAATTGAGCAACTGAAATGGAAGAGATGTCTTTGTTATATTGGAAACATAAAAGTATTCAATATTTTCCTTAATCGGTAATTAGAAAATTATTAGTAAAATTGGCTATGAGGATTTAGAATTATGCTCTATAATGTTTTCTCAAGCAGAGTTTCTCTTGTTTATTAAATGATGTTTCACACATTCATAATTAAAAGAGTTTTATTAATGATTGTCTTAGAAAAATGTTAGAATTGAAAATTTATTATTTTTAAAAAAGAATGAAATGTTTTTCCTTTTAATTTTAAGAAACTCCTAGTGAAACAAGGGGACTAAGGACAGGGATAGATATATGGTATGGAACACCTGACCTAATGCCAAAAATTTCCTAACATAAGGACTAAGAAAAATGTCACTTAAGTTACAACTTATTGGCAATATGAAATCAAATATTTTTAATAAATATTTCATATTTTTATTTTTATTTCATAATATTACTTCTTATTTTTTAACTTATGCCTTAAAAATAATCGGTTAACAATATCCTAATTAAAAATTTCTTCTAATTAGATAGTGACTCCATTCATATATTGTTTACATTTGTAACGCTAATAATTTACTAAGGTTATATTGCTTAAGAAAGTTTGACAAATTGGAAGTTTGAACTAATTGTTGGCTAGTTTAGCCGCAACAATAGAATTGGCTTCGGTTCCTGAAGGTATCTTTGGTTCAATTGCATTTGCAATTAGCAGTTTTCCCAGCTGTGCATTTTCCACCCATTGGGAGAACTGCAGGGTCCCTGCTAGGTGCCATCCTTATGGTCCTATTCTTCCAGCTATGCTTGCGTGAGTTGTAGTGAATGCTTTGGTAGGTTCTTCTAACCACGTATTGGAGTTTATTATATAATGATGAAGAAGATGCTGTTGCATAAGTTGTAGCAGAAGAGGACTTCATTTCCCTATCGATTTTCTCCGACCACAATGTCTCATTTTACATCCTTAAATTCTAAAGAAAGGAAGTCTTGTCTTGAATCTATTAATATTCAGAATTCTCCTCAAGTTCAGGTACTAAGAAACCGAGCAAGTGTAAGTCAAAGTGACACTCCTAGAAGCACATAATTTGATAATACAAGAAACTCAAATGTATCAAAGGAGAGGACAAATGATATGCCATCTTTGACAAGGGGTGAAACTAGCCCTTCAAATATACACTTCTGCAGCTGTAGATAGACAATTCAAGCATGAAAAGGAAAAGGGTAAAGTGGAATTCTTTTGTTTACGAAATCACATTAGAAATGTTGGTTGCTTTGCTTCTAGGCTTAAACATGTCATGGACTGCAATTATAGAGAAGCTATAAGACCTACAAACATGATATCTGTTTCTTAATGTCTCTCTTCCTCTAGAAATGCCACTAATATAACACTTCTGCTGCCTTTTGAATATTGTAGCTCACTACCTCTCAGAATGGTTTCTATTCTTGGAATAGGTTCCATATTCGCTTTTAATATTCTTTTGTGGAATGTTTTTCACAATAAATGGCCTCAATAAAACCGGAATTTCAAGTGCTCTGTGGGACTTTATGTAGCCCTGTTCTCAAGTATATAGTTGTAGTGGAATGGCAATATTTGCCTTTGTTGTCCTATCCAACTTGGCTTCAAATGCACCAAGTGGTAAGTGGATGATGCTAATTCCAAAACAATTCCACCATCTGTTTTCTGTTTACTTTTTAGAATGAATTGATTCACCATGCCACGTAGATTTACTCCTATCAATGCATCAAGTTGTTAGATAGGAACTTAAATTTGCACTCTCTATGTTCACTGAGTTGAATCTTAGAAAAATCTTCATCGCAAATTGCAAAACAATCAAAACAATGCAACATGTAGTAAAATATTATCTCTCATTATATCACATGACTATAGGAGCATCGGAATTTTTATCATTTCACAAGTGAGTAATCTTTTTACACTTATGAGGTATTTACATGTTTTTTTAAGTGTGAAGTTAAATTTTTGTTGACATATTATGTCAGTCACTTTTTACAAAATTATGCTAATGAGATTCAAACTCCTAATTATGTACCAACATGTGATGGTTTGAGCACAAAAAATTTAAATTATTTAATATGTTGTTTCGAATTTGAATTATATTTATAAAAATATTATTATAGGCCTGAGTTTAACTTAAATATAATTAATTCTATATTTAAAATATGTGAAAATACATATGATCAAACTCAAAACTCCTAATATTTTAATAAAAGATTCTAACTTATGTATGAATATTTACTGACGATTTTCGAGTAATGCCAATTGTATTTCTTATGAAATAACGAACGCATGTGCTTTTGAGATAAGAAAAGTGTGCAAATGTAGATGGTTCTTTGCCTTTTCCAATAAAGATAGGTATAAGGTGCAAAACTCATCAATTCGGTTACCACTTTACTCTATTATTGCATTGCAAATTTGTATTTGGATTCGGAAATTGCTCATTGTACGTTGGCAGGTGGAAGATATTTAGATTGTTAGGCATGTTATCCATGTTTTGCATCTGAAATGACTACAAATTAGGCAGTAGTAAAGATTAATAAAACGAAATTATCAAGTATATCGTTGAAGATGTGCATTTTTACTAGAGTGTAATTTTAATGCACTGATAATATTTTTTATACTATCGTTTAATTATATATTATTAAATTAACAAATATATTTAATTTTCATATTTTCTATTTTAAAAATAATGTATTTGAGAAAATTTGATTAGATGAGTGTATCAAAATTAAATCATATTTTTTAATTATTAATATTCAAAATTTATTAATTAACTAATCTAATTTAAGATAGGTTGGTTCATTATAAAAAATAAAACTTTTACATACAGTGTTAATTTTTATTCAGATTCAAACCTTTATTTAAAAGGAGAAATATCAAATTACTTAAACCAGTCAAATTGTTATTATTTAAATATGCTTGCTGTGCTATTCTATTTTTGAACCAAGAAATAAGCTAAAATCTAGGAACGCGCGGCAAGAGGGATACGAGACAGATTTTCGTCCATCTTTACCATGTTTTCACTTTAGTTCACGTATGAAGGTATTAGATTAACGTAGGATTTCGAGGTTTCTATATAAACTTTAGAAAATATAATAGACAAATATCTTGTCCTATTTTGCATCCAAAAAGAAAAGCTAAAAAACTATAGCTAATTAAAATAGAAAAGATAAATAAATGTGTAAATTATTTATTTAGCTACCAATTTTGTTTATTTCTATTTATTGATGTACTCCAACTTGATTTTTTATAACTATATAAAAGCATGTTCCATGATTTACGAGCGTGATTCTGCTATTTGCGTTGAGATTTGATTGTGCTAATTAATATACCAAACACCAAGTAAGGTGGGCGGCCGCAGACATGTTTATATGCATTCTAGACTCTTGCAGTTGCAAATCTAAAATAAGTATGCAAGTAGCATCAATAGTTGAGTACATAAAAATAAGCTTTATTTAATTTTATTATTAGCGTGAAAATATCTAATATATAGAAAAATTTTAAGTTTTAAATTTCTCAAAGACATATATGTCTCTATAAGCCTAAAATTTAAACAATTATATTGTCATCTACAAACATTTTTTTTTTATAATCATGTTATCTACATACATTTATACGCATCTTATCTTATATTTGCACAACTTTTACTATATATGTGATATAATTAGTTTTTTCTCATTTCTACGTACATACATTTTGATTTTGTTATATGCTTTGGGATGTAACAGATGTTAGGCATTAGAATGATCACTATGAGTATTTTTTTTATCATATATAGGTTAAACGGATATTAATTTAATCATTGAAAAATAAGTGAGTGTGTGACACTTTAGTGCTATAAAAAAATTTACATAATTCAGTTTCTTAATAACAAAAAACAATGTCAATTTAGTTCTTCAACTATAATAATTCATAATTTATACGAACTTAATTATTAAAAATAATATCATCTTAAATCTTTAATTTTTCATTTTATGTTAAAAAAAAATTATATTTATTTTAAGGATTTAATTTAAATACACTGACAGTGTAAAATAATTTTACACTGTCAACCAACAAAAATGGTGGAAAGTGCCAATTCATCCAAGTAACCATCCATTATAATGAGGGACCCACCATGAATTCTCACTTTCCCTTATTTCTATTGGTTGACAGTGTAAAACTATTTTACAATTGTCAAGATACCAATTAAACTCTTATTTTAAAGACTAAATTAATTTCAACTTTTTTGTCTTTTTAAAAATCAACATCGTCGGTTTTTTTTTTCTCGGGGTTCCTTTTAAAGGCGGAACTTGCAACCTAACACGTGCATGATGACCAAAATGTGTTGAGAAAGAAGATGTGGGGCCATGGCACGTGGAAGGGTACCATTGAACCCCACTGATGAACGGCCTAAATACATCTCCCCTGCTTCTTTTCTTCACATTTGCAGCTAAGATGATATTAGACTATTATTATTATTAGGGATAATGCAGTTTATCTCTATCATATATATTTTATTTTTTATATTTTAAAAATATATATTTTGACTACCTATATTTTTATAAGAATTTAATTTGAATGCACTGACAGTGTAAAACAATTTTACACTGTCAACCAATAGAAATAATAGAAAGTGCCAACTCATACAAATAACTACCCATTATATTGAGGGACCCACCATGATTTCTCACCTTTCCCTATTTCTATTGGTTGACAGTGTAAAACTATTTTACACTGTCAGTGCATACCAATTAAACTCTTTTTATAAATATGTATTTTATCCTAAATAAATACATTATATTTTCTTGAATTTTGAGTTATGTATAAATTAATCTCTTAAATTTTTTTAAATATATAACTCAATATTCTAAATATGTAATATTTTTATTCATAATTAATGAAAAATTAATAAAAGAATCAAAGTTCATATTTATGAAAATATAAATAGTTGGAATATATATTTTTAAAATATAAAATATAAAATATATATAACCTATAATATGGAAGTAAAGTGTAATTAATCCTTACTATTATTATTATTATTATTATTATTATTAGAATACTATTGTTCGCGCTATGGTGAAAAAAAATTGCTTCATTCTTTCGTCGGATTTGCATGTACCCAACGCTTTACAATCTTGTATCTTCAATCAGGCTACTGTATTCTTTCCTCTTTTTACATTCAACTTTTTGCTATCATTAGAGTATAATATTCCAAGAAAAAAGTTTTAAGCTTAATATTAATAACCGTGGAATATTTAAAATTTAATAATAGATAGATAAATTGTTATTATTTAATGATATATTATCAATAAGGTGCTTAACTGATAAGTAGAAGGCGCGCAACTCACTTAAACATATAATTTTGGGTTTAATTTCATGATTTATATATATGAAAAAAGTATAGTTACAAGAAGGATTTTCTCAAAAAATTAGCCTCTCCTCTGTAAAATTAAAATACAATAGCTAGCGAAAATATATTGCACCAAATAGTGATAGGTGAATAAAGTAGCCAAGAGATAAATAGTTATCATTGAGCCCGTGTTGATAGAGTCAAAACATCAACGAATGTCAAGTCTTAAAGAATGCATCGACGTTAAAAATACTTAATATATTGCTTAAGTCATGGAGAGTTAAACAGGATTGCCATCCATTTATTTAAATAACTAAAATGAAAGAGTAAAAGAGTATTAAAAAATTATAAAACTTATATAAATAATAATTATTTTTATTATATATGTATTTTTTATATCCACGTCTCTCGTCACCTCTTCATATTACTCTTAGTATGTAATGTGAGATTACCTTGGTATAAGTATCTTAACCTAATCAAAGTTACCTTGACTTCCTCCAATTCAGTCCGACAAAACGTGGCCTCAAAACTACTTCACTAAGAAGTCAAATCTTTTGAGACGGGAATTGATTGGAGTTTTTGTTTGTTTTCGTACATTGTCGAATACTATGACGTGTTGCATATTTCGCCTTAGTGTCAACAAGGTAAACGAAGATAAGGTAAATAAACAATAGGAGATTTTTTTGGGGAAGAAATCACCGAAGAGAAGTTTACGATTTCGATAAAAAAAAAAATAAAAATAAATTAGCATACGACTTTCTCAGACTAAGTTTGAAGTAGAGAAATATTTACCTAATATATTAAATCGATCAAATGTTATGACGATTTGCCCTTTATTTGATTCTAACAATTATTTATGCGTGATAATGGGATATACATATTGAAATTATCTTAGTGGCCATATGCCCATATAACATGTAATAATATTGGGAATTTTTGAGCAACACTTTTTAAGGTGCCTCATTCTAATTAAAACTTAAAAATAATTTTCAAGTAACTATCACTAATTCAAGAGATACAAATATTTTATAATATTTTTCGGCGAACATCTTTTATAGCTCGCATTATATTTCTCACGCATTTTCTTTTTATTGGTACAGTTCTCACTAAGTTTTTTTGTTTATTTTATTTTTTGAAGTGATTCTCACAGTATTTGGATGACTTTATGTTACATATTTGTTATCTTTGGTTTTAAGACTATACTGTATAGTATTAAGTATGCAACTATTTCAAGGTACCGGGTATGCATGTATTAACTGTACATTTAGTGACTATAATATTCTAAAAAAAATCGTTTCACACTTCTTTTTTAGGCCGAAACTTTTTAATTTTATATATCTTGACAGCAATCCAAATCATAAAGCATCATTTTATTTTATTTTATTTTATTTTATTTAATATCGCCAACCATGCCAACTATCACCACTATCACATATTTACTTTGATGCCCTTGGTTTGAACTTTGAAGGAATCAAATCCAAAATCCAAATGCATGCCAATCCATGGAATGTGTAGTGCTACAATACATTACCTTTTTCCTTTTTTTTGCAAACACTAAATTACATAATTTGATTCCTCTCAGAAAGAAAAATCTTAACCACCCAAATTTATTAGAAAAGCTTTTTACATCACTTAATTATTTCTACAATCATGAAGCTTTCTCATTTTTTTTTTTCTTTCTGGCAAGATACATCAGTTTTGTTTTAATGCAGTTTATGCCTTTTTTACATAAATTATAGCCAAAAAAAAATTAACATTATAAAACAAAATACTACTATATTTGAAGGAGCTTGCAAATAATTTGGAATGGCTCCAAGGTTGAAAAATAGTAATTAGCATTTATAATTTAATAATTTAATTATTATTACTATATTTTATTATTTTAAGAAAGAATCAACACTCATTGAGATGGAGACCCCTTCTTCGCACACTCTCTCTCTTTCTCTTCCTCTTTCTCTCTCCTTCTCTACGCGATCTCTTTCACTGACTCAAAATTCCGAAATTTTCAACACAAATCACTACAGGATCATTCTTCATTCGTTGCGTTTTCTGGGTCTTCTCGTTGCTCTCTCGCTGTGCTCTGAACAGTTCAGGGAATTTTATCACTCAGATTTGAGCTGAAATTTACGTAGTTGGGTTCAGTTCAGATTCCTGGAGCTGAATAATTGAAGTAAGTTTCCAACTTTTCAGCATTTTTGGTTGCCCTTTTGTCTAACTTCAGTGAATGATCAACCAAGTTAGTTGATTTAGCTTGTTACCTTTGCTCAATCATGTGTTAGCGGATCTGTGTTTTTTCGGAGTGGTTGTTTTTGACATTGGGGTGGTGGGTTTAACTTGGCATACTGAGAAATTTTGGTGGAGTTTGAGGGGGTGAATTTGAAAGCTTCAATTTTTATTCTAATTTTTTTTTAGCGGTATGTAGGAATCTGGGTATTGGAACACTTAAACACACAAAAAGAGTAATCAAAATATGCAGATTAGTTTGATTGAGAGCTAGGTTCTGTTGTTTTGACGATCTGGGTACAAATTTTGATTGTTAATAATTCCATTTAGTTTCATCCTTTTTTTATTAAAAAAAAAATAGGAGTTAAAATATTAACTTTTGCATTAGGTAGGAAATAAGGGAACATGAGCTGATGAAAAGTACCGAATTCTCTCTTGTCTTAATAATTTTTCAGTTTTTGGGAATTTTATAAGCTACACAATAAACACGTGCAAACAGTGGATGTCAATTGTCATGTTGCTTAACTTAATGCTGAGTAGGAAGGTTAG
Source organism: Pterocarpus santalinus (assembly GCA_031439595.1). Classification (NCBI taxonomy): domain Eukaryota; kingdom Viridiplantae; phylum Streptophyta; class Magnoliopsida; order Fabales; family Fabaceae; genus Pterocarpus; species Pterocarpus santalinus. The sequence goes on from CM062526.1 coordinate 54,460,736, forward strand.
ATGTTGATGTTTAAGTTTCACTCTATGAAGTATATACAGTTGAGTTAGATTTGAGCTTGGGGACTTTTGGGCCCAGGCATTAGCTGGAAGAGTTGGGTTTTTAATTTTAGAATGCTTAGTTAATCCTCTGTCATGTATGGTGCTTCTCAGGCCAAGCTGGTGGACTAATTTGCATTACTAGTTGTTGTGTAGACTAAGAATCATTGAGTTTTTAGTTTCTTCTAGCATCTCTACTTTCTTCAATGGCAAAAAAATGGTATATGCATCTTTTATTCTTTTACTGATTGAAAGTACATGTTTTTCTCTGGTGCAGGTTTTTTGCAATAGTTTTCAACAACTAATTTCTTTCTCTTACTCTAAAGTTAGTGCCTTTGGAACTTGTCAATACTTTAAGGTTTATGGCTGGATCATGGCATTAGAACTCTGGCTACTGATGTGAAATGATAAATTTTTGGAACTATTATCGGGAACCTTTCAAGAAACTTTCTTGACATCTCAATATCACAAATATGCCTTCGTGGTGGGGAAAATCATCATCAAAAGAAACCAAGAAGAAAGCAAGCAAGGAAAGTTTTATCGATGCATTGCATCGAAAATTTAAGATTCCATCTGAAGGTATATTAAACAGTAAATCTGGAGGCACTCGTAGACATTCCAATGACACAATTTCGGAGAAGGGGGATCATTCTCCAGCTGAATCAAGATCTCCTTCGCCTTCCAAAGTTGCAAGATGTCAAAGTTTTATTGAAAGGCCTCATGCTCAGCCACTACCACTTCCTGGTCTGCACCCTTCAAGTATAGGCCGAGTAGATTCTGAAATTAGCATATCATCAAAATCAAGATTGGAAAAGGGCTCCAAGTCATCATTGTTTCTTCCACTTCCAAGACCTGGATGCATACGTAGTAGGACAGCTCCTTCAGATTTGGATGGAGATATGGTTCCTTCAGTCTCCAGTGATTGTTCTGGTGATAGTGATGAGCCAGCAGAGTCACGCAATCATAGTCCTCTGGCAACTGACTCTGAGACTGGGACTAGAACTGCTGCTGGCAGTCCTTCCAGGTAGACTCCCCTAACTGTATTATGCTTCCGGATTGCATATGTAACAACATATGCATGCCTGCGTTGTTTTTGATTGCTTGTATTAGAAATAATTTTTGTTTACTTTACTCATATGTTCTGCTGTTTCTGAAGCTCGATGCTCAAGGATCAATCATCTGCTGTTTCTCAACTGAATTCAAGAGAAGCCAAAAAGCCAGCAAGCATTCTAAGTAATCATATGTCTTCTACTTCACCAAAACGGAGGCCTTTACGCAACCATGTTCCAAATCTGCAGGTTCCTCCTCATGGTGCCTTCTATAGTGCTCCTGACAGTTCCTTGTCAAGTCCATCAAGAAGTCCATTGAGAGCATTTGGCACAGATCAGGTGTTGAACTCTGCCTTTTGGGCTGGAAAGCCATATCCAGAGGTCAATTTGGCTGGATCTGGGCACTGCTCTAGTCCAGGTTCCGGTCACAATTCTGGGCACAATTCAATGGGAGGGGACATGTCAGGACAGTTATTTTGGCAGCCAAGCAGGGGTAGCCCTGAGTATTCGCCAGTACCTAGCCCTAGAATGACTAGCCCTGGTCCAAGCTCTAGAATTCAGAGTGGAGCTGTCACACCTATTCATCCTAGGGCTGGGGGAACACCCACTGAATCACAGACAGGATGGGCTGATGATGGGAAACAGCAGAGTCATCGTTTGCCCCTTCCTCCTTTGACAGTTACCAATTCTTCGCCGTTCTCTCATTCTAATTCTGCAGCAACATCTCCATCTATGCCAAGAAGTCCAGCTAGAGCAGAAAATCCAGTGAGCCCTGGCTCACGTTGGAAAAAAGGAAGGCTGATCGGCAGAGGCACATTTGGACATGTGTACGTTGGCTTCAATAAGTACGTACTTTAGACCAAAAGTTCTTAATTTCTTAATGATTTTTTTTTAATTTCTGTATATGCGTCTTAATGAGAATTACTTGATTTGAAATGTTTGTCTCTTTCAGTGATAGGGGTGAAATGTGTGCAATGAAGGAGGTTACCCTGTTTTCGGATGATGCCAAGTCCTTGGAAAGTGCTAAGCAATTAATGCAGGTAAATTAATTCATTTTAAATGTAGTAAAATTTTATGAGGGCAAGTAATTAATTTTCTTCATGTGTAATGTTATGGTTTCTAGTTCTGTGTTAAATTTGACATAGCTTTGAAAATCTAACTACCAGATTTCTGGCAGGAAATTTCTTTATTAAGTCGGCTACGGCATCCAAATATCGTGCAGTATTATGGTTCTGAAACAGTAAGATCTCATTCATTTCCTGTTTACAAATTCTATGCTAGCAAGAAATGTTGGCGGTCACATGCTGATGTTTATCTTATCTGCCTGTGAATGATGATGATTTGTTTTGGGATCCATCCGTGTTTGTCCATTGTTATTGTATGCATGATCCTCTAGTTACAAGAATATTAATTGCTGGTGGCTTTCCTAACAATATAATAGTATAAATTTCTCTGCAATATTTGTTTTTGTAGTTATATCATAGGATGCAATGTCATCATTTGGTCCATGTAGCCAACCTCATCTAGTGAGAAAAAGGCTTTGTTGTTGGTGTTATTATTATTATTTCTTTTTTTGGTAGTCTACTTACAGAAGCTGCTGAATCAACCCTTGAACAGGTAGATGACAAGCTTTACATATACTTGGAGTATGTATCTGGAGGCTCCATATATAAACTTCTTCAAGAATATGGGCAATTTGGTGAACAAGCTATTCGTAATTATACTCAACAAATTTTGTCAGGGCTTGCTTATTTACATAAGAAAAATACTATCCACAGGTGAACTATGTTAACTATTCCAGATTTCAAAAGTTTAAGCTTTTCTCCTGCCATTTAATGATTGATTTGTAAACTCGTGGTATGTCTCTATCTGAAATTTTGTTTGCTTGTAAAGGGACATCAAAGGTGCAAATATACTGGTAGATCCAAATGGCCGGGTCAAGTTGGCAGACTTTGGCATGGCAAAACATGTAAGAATAGAGATAATAACTTTCCAGTATCCATTATATCTTCATTTAAGCTAAATGAGTTAGATATGAAAATTGGATTCTAATCCTTAGTTGAACTATGAATCGAGGTTAAAAAACAACTAATTAACTGAGCCAAGAGAATTGCTAGTTAAACTATGAATCGAGGCTAAAAAACCACTAATTAACTAATCCAAGAGAATTTCTATTTCCAATTTGCTGAGTGGATGGTTACCCTTGCTGCTTCTTGTGTTTCTCATGTTCCTTGTTGTATCCTGTCCTTTTTTTGCGGATTTTTTGTCCTCCATCTAGCTGTACTTTTCCTTCTGTTTCGCTAAAAAAATTTTGTACAGAAAGTAATAATTCATTGTGATAGAGGGTGCGTTTGTTTCAACTTTTCAAACAAAAAGTGATCTTTCAACCATTAAAAAAATCACTTTTTTTTTGGTAAAAAAAAAAAAAAAAAAGAAACAAACAAACACACACATAATATGAAAGATTCTGGCTTCTGGGTAGGGCAACAGTTTAAGTTAAAATGTTGAAGATGTAAAGATGAAGCTCTTTTTTTCTAGTAACTGTGTAAAGAAAAACTATAAAATTCCAAAAACTGGAGTGGGAAAAAAAATTATTTAATATGAAAAATGGCAGGCTGAAAAAACCAGAATCAAAACGGAACTTAAAGAAATAAGTTTCCCAAGACCCTCTTCTGTATCTCCTCTTGGAACTACCAGCCTCCTGTGATGGTGATGGTATTATTTACCATATAGACCACCTTCTGTATTTCAAATAACTTTCAATTAGGGTGGCTGCTATCAGTTTAATATGTAAATTCCAACTTCAAATGTTAAGTTGACCAGACCATGTATGTGTCATAATCCAAACATCAATGGAGCCATTGGCTTATTCTGGTTGTATTGAATTTGTAATGTTTTGTTTTTCTGTATAGCTTCCATTTGAGATTGTATCTGGTTTATTGATTTTCTAATTCTTTATAATTTGATTAATCCTGAGGTTGCATGATTTGTTCTATTTGCCCAACTCATACCATACATAATTTGCAGATAAAAGGGCAATCATGTCCGTTGTCATTCAAGGGAAGCCCTTATTGGATGGCTCCTGAGGTTCTAATATTTTCTCTTCTTTGGTTAAGTTCTTTATATACTTAATTGCATCTTGGTTTTGTGACTTGGTATATTTGCTTTCTGATTATTCAGGTCATAAAGAACTCTAGTGGATGCAACCTTGCTGTGGACATATGGAGTCTTGGATGCACAGTTTTGGAAATGGCTACAACTAAGCCTCCTTGGAGTCAATATGAAGGGGTTAGTAATTTATGTCATTGTATTATGGCTTTTATTTACTTATTTTATCCTATTCATTTTGTATAATATATAGTGTTAGGATTTATACTTATAGAGCACTGATGATATTCCTTGCATTACAAACATGACGCCCTTAAAAATTATTCCTTCTAATGGCTTGATGTATTTGCATGTTACCATCACAGGTTGCTGCCATGTTCAAGATAGGTAATAGCAAGGAACTCCCGAAAATCCCAGATCACCTCTCGAATGAAGGGAAAGATTTTGTAAGGAGATGTCTACAACGTGATCCACGTGATCGCCCTTTAGCCAGTGAATTATTGGATCACCCCTTTGTAAAATGTGGTGCACCTTTGGAAAGACCTTTTCTGGGTTTTGAAGTATCATCAGAAGCCGTTTCTGCGATTACACAGGGAACAAAAGCTCTGGTACATAGGCTATTTCCAACAGAAAACATTTAAAACTCTGTTTTAGATGTGTGATATTTCCATCTTAGTTCTTTACGTTATGAAATAAAGGGTAGATTGTTTGTCTATCATTGTATGTCATGCTTTTGTATCAGATTGTCCCACTGGCTTATTTTTCATACATATAATGTTACAGAATAGTAAGTCATCTGCTCTGCTTTATATGTCATATTGTATGTATCTTTTTCTATTCATGTGGAGGCTATGTAATGTGTGTTGGTTAGGTCTAATAATTTCATGCATCTTTGATAAAATTTCAGGGCATTGGACAAGGAAGAGATCTTTCTACCTTGGATTCAGATAGATTTGCTGTTCATTCCTCTAGGGCTTTGAAAACTAATCCTCATGCAAGGTCTCTCTCTCCCTCCCTCTCTCTCTCTCTCTCTCTCTCTCTCTCTCATACACACATACACACAGCCCTGCAAGGCTGCTGATGTTGCCAATGGTAATCTGAAATTACACATTTCATTAATCTCCAGTGACATCCATACTCCAAGAAATATATCTTGCCCTGTCTCTCCCATTGGAAGCCCACTTTTGAGGTCAAGATCGCCACAGCACATGAATGGAATGATGTCTCCTTCTCCAATATCTAGCCCTCGGACTGCTTCTGGTGCATCCACGCCTCTCACTGGTGGCAGTGGTGCCATTCCATTTAGTAATCAATTAAAGCAGCCAGTCTACTTTCAAGAGGGTCTTGTAAGCATGCCAAAGTCCTTAAACGGTGTTGACATTTTTCGTGGGATGCAAATGGGGTCTCACATTACCTCAGAACTGGTTCCCAGTGAAAATGATGTTCTGGGGAAGCAGTCTTCAAGGTCTCCTCATCCTGAGCCATATGATTTTCAATCAGTCTTGGCTGATCGTGTTAGCCGGCAGCTGCTGGGGGATCATGTTAGGATTAACCCATCCCTTGATCTAAATCCTAGCTCCTCTTTGCACAGCCGGGCAACTGGTTTATGATATCAGTGATTTTCATCGGCCCCACTTATCCAAGCAGCTCTTGGACGTTTCTAAGAATACCTTTGGTTTCACAGACCTATTCATTTTGTTCTAGTTGCAAGGATATAAGTGTACAAAATAAGGAGCCAAAACACGAGAATGGTTGTAAATAAAATTGGATCTGAGAATAGGCTAAATTGGGGCACAAAAGTTCATTTTGCATGGCTTCAGGTTGGGGTTTGTGGAGTTAATCTTTAGATGTGAAGTGCCAAACAAGGTCACAGCATGGCACTTTCTGACGTCTGATTTGTGTCCATGTCAGTTATCAACTTATTTATTGCCCAGGAGGAACTTGTAGTTTTATGTAACGTACTTGAGATGCAGCATCAAGCTTGAGAAGCCAGGAGATTGGATTTCTCTTACTGCACTTCAGATACCAGAAATGACAGGAGTTCATGCAATGACAAATGTATCTTTTGGAACATCATATATATGCTAAAAAAAGGGTTAAATTGATACAAAACTTGTAGACTATTTTTTGGGAAGGGTAAGACATTGCTGTACAGAAGATGGGAAACTGTATTGTGATTATGCATTTATTGATGGAAACTCTAGGATTTGTAGAGCACATGCTTCTCTTGTTTGATTGCAGCCTCAGATGTATCACTCTCTTTGTATACTCTTCTGGATCTATTGTGTAAATTATTTCTCACAGAAATTGAAGAAATCTTGCGATCCTCTCGCCTCCTTATCTGGTGGGATAAGGGGGACTTTAAAGTGCCCCGGAAGCAAGAGAAGATTCTTATTCTGTATAGAATTAACTTCTGAATTCGTCCTGACAAAGATAGCGCTAGACACATTAATTTTTGATAAATGAAGATTTCTATCATAGTTAAAAATGATTAATATGACTGGTAATTTTAATTCTTAAGGACCATGTCAGAAATTTTTATTTTCCATTGACTAATGTGTTAGATGCTATTTTTAAGTTAGGAAGAATTTGAGAGTTTACTCAATTAAATATGTACCATTAGATCATCACTCTCCTGTTTTGATTTCATCGTTAACATTATAGGTAAGGTGAAACGTATTTAATGATGGTGAGCTTTGAGAGTAATTATTAACTATGGTTTTTCTGGCTCTTATAAAACAGTGTGTAAGGTACAAGAACTACCGGCATAGGTAGTTGGGACTTGGGAGCTGTAACTGTTGTTTGAGCGTGGTATTCAATGAATTTCTATTTAAAACCATGTTAAATAAGGGATGCCTCTAGGACTAGGAGCTAGGATCATCCCTGCCTACAAAACCGATTCAATGAGGATATTTTTTGAAAGAGCTTCGTATTTTTGTTTAACACCCTAATTTTTTTTTTTCACAGAATTAATCTTTTAAGAAAAGATAATATATTAATATCTCTATCTCTCGCATAAAATCATAAGGCCAAAGCTGATATTTATAGGGTGATGTGTTTTTCTTATCTGATTTATAGGGTCGTATGTTGATTAAACTTAAGTAAATAAAAATTAATTTTTGATTTTCAAAAACACTATCTGATGTTATCTGAGCATAACCTTACAGTGACTTTAGGTGTAACATATTAAAGTGAAATTTTACTTTCCGATCATATTATACGAAGTTTATCGCTGTTAAAATATATTTTTATAACATTATTTACTCTTTTTATTTCAGAACCTTTGTTATTTTAGGATTATTTCATGTTTTAAATTAGTTATTTTAGGATTATTTCATGTTTTAAATTATCTGTTCATTTTAAATATTAAGAAGATATTAATTATTTTTTCTAATTTCATCCTTAAATAATTATGACTATTAATAGTATAAATGAAAATAAAGTTATAATTTTAATATAAGATTAATTTTATAAAATTAACTTATCTTTTATTATTATTGAAATAATTGGCATATGTTTGGTTCCTTGTTGGAACCGACAAAATTGATTCTCAAGCGGGTAGAATCGATTGTGGAATGTTTTTATTTTGTTTGGTTAATTATCATCAAAATTAATTTTATCATTAGAATTGATTTTAGAAGAAATAAAATTTTTTTACTTTTAGTTAAAATTACTTTTAGAGATATTATTAAACATAAATCACTTTACTTCAAAATCTATTTTAACCAAATTAATTCCAACAATTCCAATTCTATCTAAAATTAATTTTAAAAAAAATAGAACCAAACATACACTTCGTTAACTTGCATAATTTGTGTGCTATTCATTATCTTTTATAATTATTACGGCAGGATATTCTGAAATGATGGGGAGTAATTATACATTAATACATCATTAATAATGATCGGAGTAGTTAAATTCATGTAATAAATGACAGCAACGGAAGTAGATAAAAATGAAAGTTTATTAAAAGCTCGCATGAAAAAACCTGACAAAAATTCAAAAGTTGAGGGGAAAGAAAAAGATGGTGTGAGGCAGCGGTGTCTGTCCGTGTGTGCTGAGCTTGACAGTGAGTGAGTGAGTGAGTGAGGTATCCTCTTCATCAATCCATAGTGTGTCTGTGATGTGTGTTAGGGTTTTCACTTTGTGTTTTTCTTCGGTATGAACCATTTCAATGAAAAACGACATTCTCTGTTTTTCCATCGTCTTACCTTTAAAATGCTCTAGTATTTACTCTATTGCTATATTTTCAACTGTCATAGTTATTAGGATTTTTTTTTAAATAAAATTTATGAGAATTTGATATTATTTTATATGTTTCTCTGCCTCCTTCTTTTTTTGTTGGGGAGGGGGGTTCTTTTTTCCATGGTCGCTGTGTGTATTATATTATCCTAAATTCCTACCATGTTTTACATACTCAATAGCACAGTAATGAGTAAACTTTTTCTCTCATTTTTGTCTTCTTTGTTATACTTTGGATTCTTGGTTTTGTGGTGTTTGATCTTTGTTCTTTTGCCAAGCAGTGGAAGTTCAGAATGGCACCTAAGAGGAAGAATCCGTCTAGTAGTGGTAGAGGTATTGAGAGTAGCTTCGGTTGCTTGATATTAGCTTCATAATATGATATGATTGTATACTGGTATATATATGTTCAGAACTTATGTTAGTTATATATAACCTTGACTCTGTCCTAATACAATAATGCAATTATTTGTACTTCCCTGTAGCAACAGCTGGTAGTTTGCCGAAAGACATGACAAGTGAGGCAATGGAATCTTCAGGAAGTGGTAGTGGTAACAGAATCTCTTCTTTCTTCCTTTAAATTGGATATTTCAAAATCTTTATTAACTAATACAGCCTCTAAAATTGATTTTTTTCTGACTTTCAATAACCAGCTATTGATATTACTAACCATGATTATGTAACCCTTTTTATCCAGTATATGATTAGAAATTTGTGATATGTTCTCAGTCTGCCTTGATTCTATGACAGAAATGAGGTCATGTAATCATTGTTTCTTTGGGTAAAACAATGGCAGCAGAGATTTGAATCTATAATGTCGTGCAAACTACCCAAAACCCTCACCTTTAGCACAATCCTAGTGGCTTGATCATGTATTATTCAATTAGCTGTCAGGGCTTCTGAAACTAGGGAACCTCTGCCATTGGATCCCTTCAGCACCCAAGAAGCAAAAAGTTCCCTTTCCATGCTGAACAAGTTATATAACTTTTGTACTCGTAGACCAAAGGCACATGAGGAATCAAGGTATTAAATTGGCATACCAGTAGTATATTAATGCTGTATTTATTGTTCTACTGATGTTGAAGATCGTGTATGCTGTTCATAAGCCAGTGTCTTGGTTAGGATGTTTGGACTTCACTTAACCCGCAAGGATAGCTACACATTGAGACCGAAGGGATGGCTTAGTCTTATGGTCAGTATTATAAATGTAGAGCTTAACTAGCTATTAACTTATTAGTATATTCATCATATAACTATGAAAAGGTACATATTAACTGTTCAGGTTATTTTAGCTGCTGGAAAGATAATGATGGAAGAGGAGAAGGAAACAAATGGTGTTGTCACTCGTCATATCTTTAGCCCGCTTTTCATGGTGAACAGCTGACTAAATATGTCTTTCAACATAACAGCTGTTGTTGGACCTATGCTATCGACATTTTGTATTAGTGCTATTGTTTTTTTCTGTATGTTCACACAGCATAACATTCTCATCATGTTTCTATGTAGAATAAAGTAATATGTGAATCAAATGTATCTAAGGAAGATAGCTACAAGCCTTGGTGTATTGAGGATGCATCTCAATTTGTCCTACAGAGTAAACTGGGTTATGACATCAGTCAATGCAAATTGGTAAGTATGGTTTCACCTAATATACCTCGTGTGTAAAATATAGAGGTTTCTAACAACTTTTGGACTTGCTAAGATCCAGAGTCATTCAGGTATGATGATCTGTTTCCTTTTTATCTCTCTTTTAGATTTTTGCACCGACTTTGTTTGAGGAGCATTGGTCTTGTTATGCATTCGAGCCCATGAACAAAACCCTGTATGTGTTGGACTCGATGTGCCATAAACTTTCTACCGGCAAGAAGAATTTGGATGATGCAACGGTGTTGTTGAACATTAATTTTTTTCTTTAGATAATATTTACAGTACTTTTGTTAAAGTTTTGTCTGCAAGTTTTCCTTCTAATCCAACCAATCAATTGTTTCTGATGCATAGAAACTTCGTTTTGAGGAGCTGCTGGTATTACTCAATCCTAGTTTGACCAAAGAGAATGCATCAATAACACTTGTTCATGTTGATGTTCCTATGCAGCCAAACATGTGAGTAGTGTGTGTAACTCTTATGGTTTCTTTTGTGTAAAAATTCATTGTTGGTGCCGATGATAGTAATATATTATTCTCATTTATGCTTTAAATGCTTGATGAAGTCATGATTGTGGCATCTATGTGCTGAAATACATGGAAACTTGGGATGGATCAATAAAATGGCAAAACAAGAGCATGCCAGATTATTCCGATGTGAGTAATGATCTGTCCTTTGCTATGCCACCATGTGAAAATGCTACTTACTTCCTATGATTTTTACAGAAAGAAATCTTAAAGTTTCGACAAAGCTTTATATGTGGATGGGTGCAACATCCTAAAAATGAAGTTAGAGAAGAAATATTGAAGCAGGCAGGAGTATGGAGAAAATTAAACCGACATTGACCATCAACTTAACAAGTCTATTAGGAGATTTCGGTTTTATAGAAAAATACTTTGTTCTTGTTATTTTTTTTATTGATTTGATTAGAGGCAATTGTACCTTCTAAATAGAGATATTATCCATTATCGTGTCTCAATTGTATCTAGAAATGACAATCAAATTGGAAGCAGCCCATTGAGATATCAAATATAATATCAACAACAGGTACTTTTCGATACATAAACAACTGGTGTTTAAACTTGACTGGCTTCACTCAAAATTTGTCGGTTATATTGCTTCTTATATTTCCCAAAGTTGGGCTCTAGTTTAAGTTCGATGAGGTACACAAAAAAATGGTGGTTTTATTGCAATAAATATAATAGTGATTTTCATAATTGTTCGTGAAAAATGTATCGGAGACCAGGAGAGTGATTTCATTCTAGATCGCGTTCCGTAGACCAAGATGAAGCATTAAATTCATACGTTCTTAAAAAGGTGGAAATGAAATTTAATGGTTTATAGACTAAGACTTAGACCAAGGTGTGGATAGTATCACCTATGACATTTTAAAATTTTTTAGGAGTCAAAATTTACATTTTTAATTTTTTATCATATTTGATTATATAATTTATTACTTCCTAAAAATTCATTTTTAATGCTTTTTAACAAATCAAAATATCTAATTTTTCAAAAAACACTTATTAAAACACTCTAAACACGTATAAAATAATTTATTTATAAATTATTTTTTAAAAATTAAATGACCCTTAATCATAACGTACTCCTACGAATTTTACTAAATATCAATCATTGTTCCTTTTAACTTTAAACAAAGTAATTGTGTAAATGTGTGGAACGATTATAATAACGTGTTTTTAGGTTATAAAAAAACTACATATGATCCTTCGATTATATGCCTTATCAATTATCATGCATAATTTTAAGAATTCAGAAATGAAAATAAGAAAGTAAAAACAGATAAACATTTCTTAAAAGTTAAAACCAAATAGCCTCAAATTGGCATGCACAATACATAGACTGAACATTAAATTCTAAGCTTGAAATTGATGTTTATGCAATGTAGGACTCGGAATCTTGTTAAAACTATAACGTCACTGTCTTCATAGTATTGATGCTTTCCATTCACTAGGGAGGCATATGTATCATGTATGTCATCTCCATTAACAAGTGCCACTTTGATATTCTACTTAATCAAATTCATGCTGAAGTCCCACAGTTTCTTAGCCAAATCTGCATCAGTCCCCTGTGAGGTTGGTTTGGCCACATTACTATCAGAAAAGTATTTGCCACTAACTCCCTTCACTTGTGGGTGCAATGCTACATAGCACGTTGTTGCTGCTCCCTACATTAAGGTAGGAGAAAGTGAACATGCAGGGTCAGAAGAATCCCACATTAAATATGATGAATGATTGAATCATCTTCTATCCTAGTAAATAATAGAGTTATGTACCCTTGTGGATACTTTACCCAATGTGAGTTGTCAACTATTTATTAGCTTCTACTTTCATAAAAAATGTTGTAAGTGAATTAAATATAACTCAATGGCCAATAAATGTTTAACAACTCACCTGGGGTATTGGTACTCATGAAAACAGGATTGGTGTCAACATAATGCCCTAAATAACAATAAGATGTCCCAGACACTTATATTCATATGTTATAATGATTTAACTAACCTGCTGGACATTTTTAAGCACAAGCCCCCCAAGCCAATTAACTAGACCTGCATAAATCAAAGAGTATACCCAAAGAACTCAGCTACTGTCATCATCCGCACCAAAAAAATATACAATTTCTATAGGATATAAATCCTAAAGCAATGTAGATGAATGGGAGCTTAATGCATTGTCGAATCCACCTGAAGTTTTAAAAGATGATTGAAAGGAAATAAACAAAAAAGATATCCTCCACCTAATGGTGCATAATGCAGAATACATCATTTAGTACATACCAAATCCCATGATTTACATAATTCCTAAATTGAACATGAATTCATATAATAGTACAATGTGGTAGTTACCGTTCACTACACCCGTATGACGGAAAAGATTGGTGGAAATGGCTCCCGGATGAAGAGAATTTGCAGTAATATCCACTCCATCCTCCTAATCATGAAGCAACAAGTAATATTACAGGTTATTGTCGACAGTTAATGTGGCAAAACAATAGTGCATTGGTACTCATGAAACGAAAAATGGAAAGCTACCAAAAAGAAAATAAAAGAGAAAAAATTGAGAAAGAAAGCAAACAAAATGATTTTATGATTGTGGTTGCTCGGAGTTACAAGACTAGCTGCCAGAAGACGTGCAAAGTTTGAGACTTCTTAGAACCCTCTATTAAGGGACCACAAATACCACCGAAGTTAATGACCAAAAAAACAAATGGCTATTGATACTCGCATGGTTTTTTTAAAAACTGGTCAGCAATCATCTTCTTCAAAGATATGGTCAGTTTCAATGAATAGACAAAAAAGATAATGAAGCAGCTCTTGGTACATAACCAGCAAGATAAAGGGACTAGAAAGAGTTTAATGTTGTTAACAAACAAGTAATTCTAAATAAAATCCTAAGTAGCCTGATAGCTCATGATAAAATAACTTTCCTTGGAGCACATTGAACATGATGAGTGAGAAAGAAGAAACAAAGTTGGCACAAGCATAAATCTGCTAGTCTAATGCCACCTACGAAGTAAGAATACAAAAGCTAACCATAGTCCTTTTAAAAAATACCACGGGGAACAGACAAACCAATGTTTTAAAAAGTAGACTGAATCAAAAATGCACTGGTCCAAGGTTCAACCAGCTTGACACCAGTCAACATGTTAAATAGAAATTTGAGACAACAGTAGCCAGATACAATGCTGTGTTATGGTTAAAATAATAATAATAATAAAAAGTATCAATTAACTTTTTCCACCAGATAACATGTAAATTACACCACCGTACAGGACAAGTCTGTGCACCTTGAGACGTTTTGCAAGTTCATTAGCATGTAAAACGTTAGCTAGCTTTGATTGCCCATATGCACGCCAGTTGTTGTAACTGTACACAAGGAAGCAAACATGATTAAGAAAAAAATACATAACACTTCTCCAGTTGATTGACACTAAAGGAATCATGTAACCATGCTTAATTCCTCACACAACTAAGGTGAGCTAATTGTTTTAATCATACACAAGGAAGCAAGCATATTCACATGCATCAAAATCCTATCAGTAGTTTCTGTTTTGAGACCTATTCTGGCACCTTTGGTGAGACTCACAGCAAATCTATAAATACTAATGTGATATCTTATGCCACCAATATGAGGACCAAAAATACATATCACAAACAAATATCAGAGATGAATTGCCTATGGTAATAAAATGTATGTCTCCTGCATAATACTTCTCGCAATAAATTCCTTTGTCATAAACATAGAAAGATAAAAAAAGAGTAACAGCATAACTTATCATTATTTGAATTCAGGTTACATATTACCTTGATTGATCATTAATTTTGTCAAAACGAATTCCTTCCGAATATGCAAATCGGTGAGCCTCTGAGGAGACATTAACAATTCTTCCTTCTTTCTTACTTTCACGTGATGTTTTCTTCATAGTATCCAACAGAAGATTTGTCAAAAGAAAATGACCTGTGGAATTAAAACAACGGATTAAGATCACTTCCACATCTTCTCAGACTATACATTTAAAGAAACAGTAAAAGAGTTATTTGATGTTTTATAAAAACTATCACCCAATTATATAAGTTGATACAGATCATAATTCAAGTTATATTTTAGTATCACGTATCAACGATTTATAACAACTTCCCCGAAAGCGATAGGGAGGTTTAATTTTTCATGTCTCTCCGCTACAGTAACTATCAGTTTTCATCCCTAAATTATTCTAATCACAAAGAAATAAACCACATGTTACTGTGTTGAAACTTTTGCAAGTGACATAATCCCCCCACCCCCTTTTTTTCCTTTCTCTTTCCCTCCCCTTTCTTTTGACAGTAGAAAGGTGGTAAAAGGTTTCATCTTATGAAAAGATTAGTATACTGAAAAGCTTTTTGGGGAAAAGAAAAATTGAAGTGATGTCACTGTCAGTCATCAATTGAATTTTCAATCAGAAGAAGACTCATTTTTTTGGGCCTTCAAAATAAAAAACAGAGAAGTAACATTTTTCGCATACCTAAGTGATTTGTGGCAAACTGTAGTTCAATGTTGTCTTTGGACAGCATGAAAGGGCATGCCATAATTCCTGCATTGTTTCTTAAAATTACAACAAACAATCCAGAAAACATTACTACACCTGTGTATACTTGAATGATCATGATTAAGAGAGATCTATTGCAAAACACACACATATTGAGAGGGGAAGGCTAACTAACAACTGTCTTACAAACCAAAAGGTAAAATAAATTATGAAAATAAAATTGACAATGTGACCCATGTGATGTCCTTTTCTTACATCAGGATGTTCAATGGAAGACCAGAGGATTTAAATTCTGATGAAAATTTCTTTACAGACTCCATTGAACTGAGATCTAACTCCATGGCATCAACTTTGGCGGAGGGAATCTCCTGAAGTATTGCTTCTTTAACTTCTTTACCAGCAATCAAGTTTCTCACCCCCATAACCACATGGACACCACGCAAAGCAAGAACACGTGTAGTCTCAGTGCCAATACCACTGGATGCTCCTGTTATCACAATGTCCACATACCGCATATAAACAATGGCACATTCCAAGAATTACTTATCACACCCAAGTTGCAAAATTCAAGGTAGCATGCATATGTAATCAAGCAGAATATAAACCAAATTAAAAAATTAAAAAAAAAAAACTGAATATGCAAATTGAAACTCTATGCAAATTTTACCATTGTGTTCAATAAAAAAGACACGCATAAAAATTCATCAACAAGATGACCAAGTATTCAGGTTAAAAAAAAAAAAAAATCACTGCATGGTGTACGGAACTTTTCTGCCTGGCCATAAAAGAAGCCACATGAACAGAGAAATGAAACCTTTTTTTTTGTCAATTTGTTCATTCCATTTTGCTTTAAAAACAGATTTTTCTTTTTTGTTTTTTGGATGGAGAGACACCCATCTGTGAATTATTCAAGAAAAAGAAGATTAAAAGGATTGAGCATAACATGAAGAAATAAAAAGTAATTGGGGAAAGAAAAAAGGGTAATAGGAAGGGGACCTGTGACAATGGCAGTGAGGCCAGTGGCATCGATGCCATGAGTAACTTGTTCGGCGGTTGAAGATGATGAGAATCCAGAAGGCCCTTTGCTGCTGAATGGCCACATATTCTTTCGGAATAATCTCAATCACAGTACTCTGTGTGTGTGTGTGTGTGTGTGTGTGTGTGTGTGTGTGTGTGTGTGTGTCAGAGGGCACTCACTCACTCGCTGCCAGCAGTGAAGTACTCAATAGCCGAAACAGCGAGAAAGACAAGACAATCAGATACACATTTATTTGTAACAACCTTTTGCTCGTTGCAATGGTTGTTTGGAATTGTGATCAAGCAAGCCACACTTCACTTTACTATTAATTAGATTAGATTAGCTTAGATATTTTTTTTTTTTTTTTTTGAAGACAAATGGGAATGAGGGGTGTGGCGTTTAGGGTGCCAAGTGCCAATCCATAATCGTGTCCCGCACCCACTGCTTTTCATTGGCTATCGATACCATTGTCATGTCACCACTCATCGCGCTGATTTTCTATCCCGCTCTTCGGGGAATTCCTCCTAATCTATTCATCTATTTATTATTTCTTTCTAGTTTTTGAAGCGTGTTTGATAAGAGATAAAAATAAAATTATATACTCGATTCGTGTGCTAATTTAATAAATAAATTATACTGATTTTTTTAGAATTAGGTGAGATTATATAGATTTATTTTTCATAAATTGATAAGATAAAATTATTTTATATTATTATTTAATTATATTTTTATTTATATAATTTTTAAAATAATATAATAAGAGTTATGAATATTTATTTATATAACAGTATATGAGTAAATAATAATATAAAATTAAAATTTTATACTATTTGT
The DNA here is from genome assembly GCA_031439595.1 of Pterocarpus santalinus. Lineage (NCBI taxonomy): Eukaryota > Viridiplantae > Streptophyta > Magnoliopsida > Fabales > Fabaceae > Pterocarpus > Pterocarpus santalinus. The sequence continues at coordinate 54,477,707 of CM062526.1, forward strand.
ATATATAAATTAAATTTATATTATATATGATATCTTTTAATTTATAAAAATATATATTGATTTCTTTTAAAGTATAGATGATATTACATATAATACTCTCATATCCTATAAAATATAATATTAAACACCCATATAAAACATGACACTAAAGAAAGGGAAATGTAGGTATAAAAAATTAAGAAATATTATGTGTAATATCATCTAATCTCAAAAAAAATTAATATAATTTATCCTAATTTAATTAATATTTAATTAGCTCAAATAATTTGATATTTATTTATTTATTTGTAAATATAGTTTTAGATTCAAGTTTTATATATAAAAAAAAATTACTAGAAAGGCTTTATCTCTACAGTAAAAAATTTAATTTAAGTTAAATTAATTAAAATATATTAAACTTTATGTATTAGTAATTTATACCAGATTTAAGTGTACTTTTTTACTTAAATCTAATTTATAAAATTTTTATTATTTTTGTCCCATATTAAAACCGCCCTAGTTAGGATAATAAGATAGGTGAGAAACTTTTATAGATTAAGTTTATTTGCCATGAAAATTTTTATCCTATCTTTATCTTTATACTAAACTCATCCTTAATATTTGATGATTGTGGTTTATTTAGAAGAAAAAAAAATCCCCAGAAATATATAAAATTTTCTCCTACACTTCATTCTTAAAGATTGAAGGAAAAAGAAGTGAATTTTAATAGACAAAACTTCTCTTTATGTTAGTCTTTCCCATTCACGAGTACCTCTGTAAGTAGGATGGAAATTAGTCAAGGCTCCAGCCAAACTTGGCAACACTCACTAATGATTATATGTTCAATTCATGTTACGGTTGGATAAGAAATGAAATTAATTTTAAGATTATGATCTAATATATATATATATAGCTTTTTACGAGAATTTTTTAATTGAAGACAATCTTATTTGAGTATTGTGAGACACGTAAATGTGGGCACTTCTCTTTGCTAATATTCAAATTATGGTTCGCTATGTTGTGATAGATTGACTCCTTACCTAAACCAAACCTTTTAGTTATATTATATGTTAAAATAAAATAAGAAGATAAAATATCAGATTAATTTTAAAATTCTATAAAATTTTATATTCCCAGTCTATTTAATAAAAAAATTAATTCAATGGTTAAATTGATAACATTTGACATTCATTATATATATATATATATATATATATATATATATAATGTGATCCATTACATTTTTATTTCAATCTTTCAATTATAGGTTGCTTCTTATTGACTGCCAAACTTCAAATGTGAGGCAGAGACAAATATTGAAACGATGCACAAAGCAATAATGAAAAAAAAAAAAAAAGGTCAATTGAAACTGTTAAATAACTATCGTTAGTGGCACTAAATTAAGTAATTTGTAATTTACAATTTGACTTGTAAAATAAAATTTAAAATCTCTTACTCGACTCCATAATTTGTGCATGTACGTTAATTTTTTGTATGACACAACAATCATCTTTATTTATTTTCTTTTCTTCTGTTTAGTTTACTTATATTATTCTTTATTTAATTTATTTTTAAAAATAAAAATATATAATTTTTACTAGAACTAGTAGAAAACACAAGAAGTAAAATAGACTCAGAAGTGAATTTATACTAAAAAGTTTAATTTTGGAATCTAAAGAGAAATAAAAGGTTAATACAGTGAGTCCTATAAATACCACCTCCAGTCCACTTTATCTATTACTTAAGTGAAAATTCTTGATTTATTTTATCTATCATTCTTATATATCAATAAAATATTTATTATTAATTTTCTAATTTTATTCTTTACACAAATCTAAATACACCATTACTCAAGAAACATAGTATAAGATTAAATAAAAATACTTTAATAAAGATGCACCATCGTTAAATCTTAATTTTGAGTTTTTTAATTCTTGTGCATACCTTTAAAGTGACATATAAAGTGGACTTGAGATAGTATTAAATAGTATGTTCTACCTATTTTATTTATGGATGTTTTTTCTTTTTTTTTTTGTGGTCAAAATTAGGGATATACTCCTGTCCTCTATGGTAGTCATAGCTCTTCCTTCTAATTTTTATCACAACTACATATGTATAGCTCAAAACTCAAGATTTTTGGTTAAATTAGAATAGTCTTTAGTAGCTGACGTATGCACTCGTTAGTTTTATTGATTTATTTAAAAAATGTATAATATTATTATTAAATAATTTAATTTAATTTTGATATACTATTAATATAATTTTTTTATATAACCATTTAAGCATGTATAGCTTTGTTATTAAAAGAGTTTATTTTTTTCTGAAACAACTTTAAAAATCGTGTAAAAGATAGGATATGATTGGTTAATAATATAAAATATTTTATATTAATAATATATTAAAATTAATTTTTAATTAAATTAGTTATTAACATTATTTTTTAATAATCATTCATGGATGATACATCATGGTAAAGAAAAGCATGAGAAATTAAAGCTTTTATGATAAAAACATAATGCAAAACTAATGCATTTTTTATTAGAATAATATTATTTATATTTATTTTACGAACTCACCATATACATCTAGCAAGAGAAAAAGACGCCAGGTATTATAGTCTACCACTTTTTCTTTTTCGACACCGTGTTCGTCCCCGCACAGTGCACTCACTTTCAACGGAAGACTTGGCCATCATGAAGTCAGTTGACGCCTTCTCTCGCCGAAAGGAGCCGCAAGCTCAGTTTCCTATTTCCATACATGGAGGTCATCAATTAACTTTGTCTTGTACAGACGAAATCGAAATTAAAAGATTCACATCCAAATTGCCTTGTTGTAGTTATGAATAGGAGGGCGAAATACGCGTAAAAGTAGAAAGATCAATGAAAAACACACACACGCGCACACACACACACACACACACACACACACACATAGGATGGAGAAATATGAAAGATCAATGAAAAACACACAAGACACACACACAGACACACATATACGTCAATGGGCTGATCCTAGTTTCCATGTTTCATAGTTACGTGTGTTTTGTGCGTAAGTAGATGAATAGTCAATATGTGATTTGTGTCAGTGAATTGAATTTCCCATACTGCACTTGCTCCAACCTTATAAATTCTTCAACTGGCCATGGGTGGGTAATATCGAAATACCTTCCCATCACCAAAACAGTATTCTTGTGTGATAATTATGGGTGCCTCTCCCTGCCATATTGAAGTCGTTTTGCTATTTACACTCATGTTCAACTCAGTCGCTTGCAGTTTGATGGTTCACTGCAATGAGAAGGACATGAACACACTGCTACACTTTAAACAAGGAGTTATAGATCCCTCAGGCTTGCTCTCATCATGGTTCACTAGAAAAGATTGCTGTCAGTGGACAGGAGTTCAATGTGACAACATCACAGGTAGAGTCACAAAGCTCAGTCTCCCTTGTCTTACTCATACAACTCCCGTTGTCTATAGGGATAAAGATGACAAGTCACATTGCTTATCAGGTGAACTCAACCTATCTTTGTTTGATCTTGAGTTTTTAAGCTACTTGGATCTAAGCAACCATGACTTCAAGACCATCCAATATAATTATTTTATGCATAACCAGACATGTAATGACTTGTCAAGAGATACACTTCCCTATCAGTGTGGAAACTCCTCCAACCTCCATTTTCTTGATTTATCAAATAACAATGATCTTCTTATTGATAATCTCCATTGGATTTCCCATCTTTCCTTCTTACAATATCTTGACCTTAGTGGTGTTGATCTTCACAAGGTAACAAATTGGCTTCAGTCAATCACCTTGCTTCCTTCAATTTCAGAGTTACACTTGGCAAGTTGTCAACTTCAAAACATCTCTTCATCTCTTAAGTATGCTAATTTTACTTCACTTGAAGTTTTAGATCTTCCTGACAATGATTTTAAATCTGAATTGCCTAGTTGGCTATTCAATCTTAGTAGTGACATCTCCCATATTGACCTTAGCCTAAATCATATACATGGCCAATTACCCGACATATTGCCAAATCTTCGAAGCCTTAAATTCTTGTATTTGTCTAAAAATAATCTTAGTGGACCTATTCCAGATTGGTTAGGCCAACTTGAACAATTGCAAGAACTTAATCTTTGTTATAATTCAATTTCCGGTCCAATTCCCACAAGTTTAGGAAATCTATCATCCTTAATTGCATTGAATCTCATTTCAAATCATTTGAATGGAAATTTTCCTGAAAGTCTAGAGAACCTCTTCAACTTGGAGTTGTTTGCAGTTAATGACAATTTTTTGACAGGAAATATCTCTGAAAGAAATTTTGTCAATCTTTCAAAATTAAAACATATAGGTTTAGGCTCACCAGCCTTGATCTTTGACTTTGATCCTGAATGGATCCCTCCTTTTCAACTTCAAGGTATGTGGTTGGGACATGTGGGTCCCAAACTTCCTTCATGGATATATATACAAAGCTCTCTCAAATCTCTATACATTTCGGACTCATGGGCCTCATTTGAACCTCTTGACAAGTTTTGGAAGTTTGCTACTCAACTTGAACTTTTCGCTTTATCAAACAACTCAATTAATGCAGACATGTCAAACGTGTTGCTGAGCTCCAAAATTGTGTTCCTAAATAACAATAGGTTGAGAGGTGGTGTGCCTCAAGTATTGTCAAATGTGACTGTTCTACAGTTATCTGGTAACTTTTTATCTGGATCCATTTCACCTCTCTTATGTTACAAGACGAAGGAAAAAAGCAATTTAGAGGTTTTGGACATCTCTAGTAATATTTTATCTGGAGAAATTCCTAATTGTTGGATGAATTGGGAATCATTACTTCATGTAGACTTGAGCGGCAATAACTTGATAGGCAAAATTCCTCACTCCATGGGCTCCTTGTCTAATTTAATTTTATTGAGTCTAGATGGCAATAAGTTATCTGGAGAAATACCCTTCTCACTGCAAAATTGCAAAAATTTGCAGATACTTACTCTATGTGAAAATAAGTTTTCTGGAGCTATACCAAGCTGGATAGGACAAAGTCTAAAAGCTCTCCAGTTGAGATCCAACCATTTCAGTGGTAATATCCCCATTGAAATATGCAAACTTCATTCTCTCAAGATATTGGATTTTGCAAATAATAGATTATCAGGACCAATACCCAACTGCTTGCACAACATGACAAGCATGATTTCTGAAAATGCTTCATTTGAAAAGTTTGTCTTTCACATTCATGCAATAAACCAGTCAATCCCAGGTCATTTCAAACTTATGTTGCTTATAAAAGGCTTGAAATTACCATTTTCAAATTTGATGTACGTTATTGATCTCTCAAGTAACAAATTGTCTGGAAGAATGCCTTTGGAGTTATTTATGCTCACTAGATTGCAGTCTTTGAATTTATCCCATAATCGGATAGTGGGAATGATACCACAAGAGATTGGCATCTTGAAACAGTTGGAATCACTTGATCTCTCAAACAACCGACTTTCGGGACAAGTTCCTCAGTCCATGTCCGAGTTGTCTTTTCTTGAAGTCTTGAACATCTCATTCAACAATTTCACAGGCAAAATTCCAGCAGGGACCCAACTTCAAAGTTTTTCAAACCTTAGTTACATGGGCAATCGAGACCTTTGTGGACCTCCACTCACAATGAATTGCACAGAAGATGAAAACTCCAACAACACAAACCTGACAGATGATGAATTTGAAGTATATTCATGGTTCTATATGGGCTTGGGAATTGGATTTGCCATTGGGTTCTGGGGAGTTTTGGGTGCCATTTTCTTCAACAAGAAATGCAGGTATGCTTATTTCAGATTTCTTGGCCAACTGTATGACATGGTGATCTGAAGATGAATTCTGTCTACTGGAATCTTAAAAACTGCTTTAGATGGTAATATTTGAATAATATTCAAACGCGGGAACAATTGTTACTTACCTTTGTAACCTCGATGTATATAATTTGCAGAGGTCCTTGCAAACACTTCTGTTTCCTCTGTTGGACCTGTGCGATGCATGTGTGGTAAAATTGCACCGTTTCTTTACACTAGATTACATCTGAAGATGCTTTTATGCCAGATCTTATTTCAGAATATTATTAACAAATCGATTCTTCAGTTGTAGTTGTGTTGTAGTATACCTTTGAGGCACCATTTGGTGTTGTTATGAAACCGTCCAAGCGTTTTAACTAAACGTGATTATAGTTGGGTCGAGTTTAATGTAAACTGATTGTGAATGGGAAATGCCGTCATATATGGTTTATGGTTTGTTTGATATACCAACAAAGGCTATTAATTATTCAATTCCTTCTTTTATTAAATATAGACTACTTAGGAAGTTGCTGAACGATGTTTGCCATATCACGGCGCTGGGAAATTTTAAAGACGTAGGAAACATCACACCGACATACTATAGCAACAGAGCATGATGTTGACGCTTTAACTAATTTGAAGAAAATTAAGGTACGTAGAGCTACTTCTTCCATCAATTTGAGCTCCTACATTTGGAGAATGTTGGGTCCCCATAGTTTCTTCCTTTCGGAATGCACTGCTCAATAAAGTAGTGGCACTGGTAAATCATTGATTTTCATAATATTGATAAGATATTATAAGCTTTTAATTTTCGTCAGACCAATCACAATTTTGAAATGCCTAATGTCAATTAATATTTTCATGCGATAATTTCGGTACCTAATCTCCCCATTTCCCCTTCCCTTTTCCAAGTTACCTCTGATGTAAAGAAGAATAACAATAACACACCATATGCCATAGAAAAAAGTTTATATATCTCTACAGCCAAATTACATTTACTATGTAAGCTTGCTACACCATCCAGTAGCAAATATGGTTCAAGACCTTATACATCAAAATAAAATTACATACATACTTCTATCAAACCATAATAAATAAACCTCTCCTTGATCACTCCTTCTCCTTGTGGCCAGAGTAATACAACTTAAAAACTCTTGGAAGATAAACAGGCAACAGGAATCCAAACAAGTTGAAACACCAGAAGGCCATGTTAGCCACAGCAAGTGCTCTCCCGACATAGACCCTCCTATCAGATCCACCGTGCTCCTCATGAATCTTGTAGATCTCACTCCTAAGCCAATCCACAATGGTGAAAATCCTCCTTGAGCTATAGAACACAGGCACAAAGGCCCTTATTGGGGTTGAGAACCTTCCTGAGAATGCCATCCCTTCCATGAAAACTTGGCTTGCCAAGAGAAAAACATGGGGTGCAGCTGCTTTGATCCCTTCCTTGTCACCTTCAAAGATTCCCTCTAAGATATATGCTATGGGAGCATAGAGTCCAATGATGGCCCCTATGAGCACATAAAGTTTAAGAACCTTGTTTTGGGGGTTGAAAACTAAGGGTTCCTTTGATGGGTGAAGAGGTGGGAAAGCCACCTTTGATATGAAGTACATGTAAACTATGGAGAAGATCACAAAGGCAAAATCTTCAGGGCTTACCATGCCACTGGCTGATAAGACAATCCCCACAGCCAAGCAATTGAGCTGGCGAAAAGAGAGGAAACCAACTTTGCGTGGTGTGGTGGTTTTGTGGACATTGCTGTTCTTGAGTGAACGGTCTTGTTCTTCTTTGTGCACAACTTCTTGTTCTTTTGGTAGGCTAATATCAGCAGTTGGACCAACCCCACCTGACATTTTTTTGTGCAACTACTTAGAAACTTTGCGCGAATGGAAAGAACTAATGTGTCGAGGGCAATTTGGTTTCTCTTCAACTATGAGCAAAATGGAAAAGGAAATGAAAATATTGAAGGATTTTTACTAGAGAAAGTTAATTAGATAGCTTTGATTGGAGGTCCCTGTTGTGGGGGGGTAATCAAAGATGGTAAGAAGAGATAGGATAATTTGTGAGACCGTTTTTTGTGAGAGGGGGGGAGCTATGGGAGTGAAAATGTGAGATTGGTACGAGAATTAAGGGCAGATGAAGGAGGAAGATAAGGTTGTAGATGTTGGGGTTGAAATTCTGGACAAATGGCAGGTTCATACGCGTTTCATGGAGGTAAAACGTTAGATGGCGTGGCTTATTTATGTGTTTCTTGTTGTGACAAGTGTCCTTTCCTAGTTGTAAGTGTTTGGCTTGTTCCGAGCCATGAGGTTCGGTGTTGTACTAAGCCACAAACGATATAACTAAGGAGAAGTGTTTGATTAACCATGTGATGTGACTAGACACGGACAAGCACAAGTTTAGATTCAGATGCCTCGAAACCAACATTTTGACATTTTGTTCTGTGAACGAATTAAGGATAGCCTTATATCAATGCGCATTTCTGTGGCCTACAGAAAATCCGGTGAATTGAATAGATATACACTCGAAATTTAAGGATGAGTTGAAAGTTTCAAAAATAAAAATATTAGTATAAATATGTGTGTACTTTTGAATTGTTAATATTTTATTTCGGAAAAAATTGACGAAGACAATCCTTAAATATTAGTGATTTATGTTAACTGATTTCAATTTAATACGAAGTTTCAAACTCAGGAATCATGGATGCCAATATAATTTACTCAATAATTTGATGAAATTGACCCTTTTGACTCTTTGAGAAAAGGAGCCTAAAAGTCATATAGAGGAGTTTTGAAAATAAGATAAAAAGTATTTAGAGTTATTGGATGAATAATTTCAAACCCTGAATTTAGAGTCGCTAATAAATTAGTGGATTCATCTTATTTTTTCAATTTCTTTAACTATTAGTAGGCTAAGAAAAGGATAATTTCACTAAAACATGTAGCTTACGTGTATTTCACAGTTTTTATTCTAAAGTCATATATATATATGTAAAAAAAGAAAAAGGTTCATAAAGAAAACTGAGAAGGCAATGAATCCATCTGTTAATGATTTTGTTCTTCATTTGCCAGACAATTGCCCTATATCCTTAAAACGGTCACACTATCGTAGATTTAACTGAGTTAATCAATCATCCAACTGATTGGGGATCTCTGCATTAATTCAGCAATAGCATGATTACAAAGAAATTTAGCTTAGATAATAAAGACAAAAGGGGAGATTGGGAGAAAACAAAATCTCTGTTAGCAAAAAAGGGCCTTTCTATAACAACTAAACAAATTTATTACACAAAATTTTTGTAATAATGCCACAAGTAAAAAAAAAAAAAATAACTTACACACAATCCCTTATGACATCATTTGAAGGAAAAAGGACAAATATAAGAAGAAGACTTTCAGGCAAAAACCCATCTTCAATTTTCTGACAGAAGACCATCGTTAAAACTGGAACCTCTGCTAAGAAATTGATTGGCAAGAAGTCAAACTGTGCATATCTGTATAATTAAATAATCAAATTTCTTTCCTTTCTTTCTTTCTTCCTACTAGGTAGCTGCTTTTTGTTTGGGAATATACTTTATCTTGGTTCCCTTTTTAGGCATTATCTTGGTTTTGAATGATTTAGTAACTCCGGAGTTAGTAGGCAACCGGTTCTCTGCATTTGCAAGACTATTTCTATCAACATTAGAAGATTGATATGCTGCCACTTCACAATCTTGTACCTCAGAATGAGGTGAAACAACCAATTTCACATGGTTTGATGAGATAGCTTCTTTCCATCCTGCATGAGAATTGTTTCTAATTAGATTAGAGAATTTAAAGACCAAGCAAAGCATTTAATGACACTGCCAGGACAATAGAATAGAAGAACCATGAAAATGTAGAGCTGTAAAGATTACTTTGTGCAAGAAAGGCTTTAGCAGCATGGCTGTATAACTGCAAGCTTCTGGGATCTGCTTTAGCCCCAAGATTGAAGAATTTGTTCCCGAAACCAATATCACTACGATCTACATTATACAACCTTAAACTATTTTGACCTGATGAATTTTGATCATCTTTTCCATTAACAGCATCAGCTTCAGTCCCACCATTTTGAAGTCGCAATGGATATTTGGTTCCATGCTGGCCAACTGGCCTCCAAAGCTTAACTGTTAACCGGTTATTGCCACTCTGGAAGGAATCAGGTTTCACTGGCTTCTCCTGAGCAGTATTCTGCTTTGCCGGATTCTCTACCATGCAATCCCCTTGAGATGCCACAAGATTACCCTCTGATTGGCTGCAATTGCCTAGAGTAACAGATATAGATCCTATCAAAACTTCATGATTCTTACCTTTGTCTGGTTCTTTCAGCAGTCTGGTTTTTGAAACCATCCCATCGTTTTCTGGTTTAGGCTTTCGACTCCATACTTTAGTGCCATTAACAATAGGAGCTGCTCTTTGATCGTGGTTGGTCCCATATTTCTGAATGACTCCAAGCTTTGATGTTTGAGAATTTGGGCTTGCATGTAAACCATTGGATACAGCCCATTGTGATTTTGGCAGCCCTTGCCATCTGGCAACCATCATGTGCCGGCGATTATGTCCTTGTGATGTCTGTCGCTCAATAATCTGATCAGTTTCACAATCATACCCTGACTGTGTATCCCCATCAACATCTTCATTAATGTCTGGGTAGTGACAGGTTGCATACGGTGAAGGAGCAGGATCTGCAAATGTATCTGGATTATGTGCTTCAAAGCCACATGTATCCAAAGATGCTTCTGCAGATGATGCAGCCTCTACTGTGCTGCTGATGTTCCCATTAATTTCTGTGTCATCTTCGAGTCGTTCTCTGACCTTCTGTTCTTTTTGTCTAAGCTTTTTCTGGCGTTTCCTCTCCAAAATCTCAGCTTGTCTATAAATGGAAGGAATAATTAAATAAAGAGTCCAAATTTCCATACATGGCTAGTTTACAATGAGAGTACATTTTGATCTGCATGTACCTTTTCTGAGCAGCTTCTTCCTCCTCCACCAGCTGCTTCTGGCACTTCAATGCTTCAGCTTCCTTGTCAGCGAGCCATGCCTTCATCTATGTAAAAGGAAATTCACATTTCATCATGACTATGACTTGAAAAACTAATTTCGAAAAATCATGCCTGTTGTGTTTGTCAGAACAGAATCAGGTCTGATCTCCTTGTATATGTACACACACACAGGATATCATGAACTTAGGTAACCAGAATAGATTTTGAAGTTAAGAAAAACAATTACCAATTTCTGCTCTAGCAAGAAACTCATGCAAGCAACTACGTTTTTTGGTTCAAGACCAATCTTTCCAGCCTCTCCATCAAAAACATATCTTTGCATTGACACAGCAGTCCCACATAAAAATGTTTTTTCGCTGGAATCATCAAATATACGGAACAACTCTTGGGAAGATATAGGAAAACTGGAAGGAGTAGATTCAACAATATCCTGCAAACAATTTAGATGTATAGCATTAATAAACCAAAGGTATATTTAGCAAGAACATAACCAGAAAGAATAACTGATAATAAGACCATTATGTTTCTTACCAAAAGGGCAGAACCAGCCCTCAGATAATACTGTGGAAGAGAAGAAAATCCTTGTTTTTGAGTAAGAGCTGTCAGAGCTTTTAAAATTGAAGACCCTGGAACTTCCTGGAAAGCACAGTCACATCAATGAGAAAAAAATAGTATACTACAATCAGCTAGGGCAAAACAAGAGGAAAAAAAATAGAAGCTGAAAAGAAGAGAAACAAAAGAGATGTGATGTGACAGGGAAGAGGTTTCAAAAATTCACATTCACATTTGAAAAGGCACCTATAACCATCCAACATATGAACATAACAGAGGAGTTTTCACTTTTCTAAACCAAAGTGGCAATAAAAAGAACACTAACGGCCTAACAAAATACAACACATAAAACTCTAGCATAAATAAAGGAGTGTGGATGAAAACAAGTATGCTCATGCCATGCAACTACTGCAGGTTACCAAGCAGGCTAACCATCTAGCAGTTGTCTCTTAATTAAAGTGAATGTGTGAAGAAGTGATTGGAGAGGCCTAATGTGACTCAAATGCCCCCCATTTTCATTTCATCTCTTCCAATCACAGCCTAATATATTGGACATAACACCAGGGCGTGAGCAAGGTGAATCACATTAAAATAACTTCATGTACAAATAAACTAGTCATGTAAGGAGCACCAAGGTTTTACCTCCAGCATCACATTCTCGAATGACACAAGTTTCTTTGCCTCTTCTACAGAGAGCTACACCAATCGTGGAAAATTAGTAAAAACAAGAAGTATTTTTCATATAAGTAAAATTCACGATGATGAAAGATTACCTTATCCCAATAAACTCCTAAAAGATCCCTGTTTTTTTTAGAATCCTACAACGTGTAAGCAGCATTAGGTAAAACTGAGGAGGACTTGGAAAAGAACCAAACAAGAAAACACACAAAGGACAAAAGCATGAACTAAGAGCAACCATGTGATAGATAATTGCTTTTATTTATAAGTTATAAAGAAAACCTTATCAAGCTTTTTCAATCGATGGTGTACACGCATATGCCTTCTATAGTTAATGGGAGAGCAAAACTCTCGAGAACACTTGTCACACTTCTGCAACTGAACCTTCACAGGAGAAAGCAAAGGCCACCCTGGAAGTTCTGTCAAGTGAAAGAAAGATTATATTAGAATATTTAGGTTTAGAACTAAACACACCAGTAACAAGCCCAAAAGCTACTTATGACACATTTTACACATAATTATGTCAATGTTGAAAAGGCCAGCATACAGGCAAAGTAGTCTACTCTAAATATTTTAAATTACTGGCTTTTCTTTCCCTTTCTTTTTTATTTTTCTGCAGAGGAAGACGACGTATACCACATGGCAAAGACATTCCTTAACCAATAGATGTCAAATTCATATAATTTGATATTCACTATATATTTTTGAAAATGAACCCTGCAAAAATGTAATATTAAAATAATTGCTAATACCTTGCTGATCTAGAGCATGAAGTAATTGAATCCACTGTACCGGGCTGTCACCGGCCCTAGGAAAAGAAAGGAAAGGTTCCTTTCCAATTGCTTGTCTGATAACGGTATCTAAAGAATCATTTCTGTCTTCTGTTTTCATGACATCAAGATTGCCAGAGGCTGTGAGTTTTGCAACTGGCATCTATTCACACAAAACGTTACCAAGCAACTTTACAAGATTCCACTGCACAAAGTATAAAACAATACAAGTAAACATGGGAATAAATTTAAAATAACTGGAAAGAGGAAAGAAATGAAGTTACACATTCAACAAAATTGAATTCCATGGGAACAATAAAAATTGTTAAGACATAGACATAGTTAAAGGGAAAAAAAAAAAAAAAAAAAAAAAGAAAGACAGAATGCTGCAAATTGTTTAACTGATGCCACACTATGGAGCACCCAACTTTTAATATGATGGTGCAGAATACCAGATGGTCAATATAAAAATGCATGAAAAGTGCTACTATCAGACCAAGAAACCAGAACTAAACAGCTGTTTATCAATCTGACCAGTGAATTTCTACCCCATTAATTCATTACGTTATGACATTAAACATGCACCTTTGCCAATACAATCCAGCTGGTTATCCAATGTACAACTGGGTAGAACAGTTCAGAGGGAAAGGACAGGGAAGGATAATATTTTCTTTTTATTTCTAAATTCAGAATTCTAAAATGTTAATGAAAATAATTAGGGATAATTAGAATATTACAAGATAGTCTCTAATTTTAAAATTCTCAAATAAGGGTAATGTTTCTCCTCCTTTGCCCTTCAAACTTCAATACTCGAAGTGTAAGCTTTTACCAAGGGATAGAATCACCAGTCTATTGAAGTCTGACAAGTAGCAATGTACCACTATATACCAACTCATGATGCCTCTTTGTCCACAACTACTCAATATAAATTAAAACTAAGTCTAAGATACGAAGAGACCACCCAATGGGGAACACATAGCTATCCACATAGCAAAGGATAGCATCTAACCTGTTCAGTTGTTAAAATCTGTGTCTATTTTAGAATAACTTAAGCTTTATTTACAAGCTAGAAAAGTACTTAAACCAGGGAAAACAAAAATAAATAGCAATGGAAATTTCAGCAATGAAGAGTTCTCTGATAGAATGGTAAAGGAAAAGAATCAAGTACACAGGCTCATTTTTCGTTCTCCTCATTTATAAATTACTATAGCGAGACTTTTGGGGAAAAAAGTAATTAAATGCCCAGTTATTTAAGAATCGCTCCAATTGCACAACTGCAACTCTAGATCCAATGAATTGAACGAGAAATGGCATTCGAAGCATGCGTATAATGGGCAACTGTTATTCACTTCTGAATTGCTAGAATGTAATGAAAGTTATTAAAAAAAAAAAAAAAAAAAGTCACGCAATATAAAAGTTGAAAATAACTGATTCTCCTAACATATCGAAACTTAGCAATAGCACAATAGATCAATGTAGAAACTACACTTTTAATCCCTGTTTGGCCACTTCATCAGCAAGGAAAAGGAAATGTAAAAAGCATTGGAGCTCAGACTCTTCCATTCTCCATCCATCGGCACTTAATAACCATAGCCTTATCGATTAAATTACGATTCACCAAACCAAACACAATTATCAACCACAGCAAACACGATCTTTCAGAATCACTCAGCATCTAAACAATAATAATAATAATAAAACGATAACAAAAAGCTACCTCACATATTCAAACTCCTCTTTCATCTTCAACTATTCAAACAATGAAATATAAATCATCTTTTTTCAGAAAAAAAGTTAAAAGATTAAGAAGAACGTGATCTGTGATTGGGCTACAAAAAATTAAGTAGAGTGAGAGCAGATCACGTACATACAGCACGGAACAAGGAGGAAGAGATCGCTTGGACACCCGAGAGATTCTACGACGATCCAAAGAGGAATCAAAACCAGCTGAATAGATTGGGAGCGTCTGGATTGAAAGAAAATCGTTGAGAAAATGGCGCTGCGTCCAGAAAGAGAAGAGAGCCTTTCTGTTCCTGCAGGCTGCAGTAGCAGTAGGGTGAAAAACGTTTCCAACAAGAAACAGCTTCAAGAACATAGAAAGAAAAATTAAAAAAATTATTAAATCAGTTATTATATTTGAACTTTTCCTTATATGTCGTGAAGATTTCAGTGCACGCTCTCTTGTTGCGCGTGAAATCATGTGGTGTTGAATTTTCAATTTCCATTTTTTTTTTTGCCGTCAAAATTTTCAATTTTTTTTTTTTTTTTTACACTTTGCAAGGCAGCATGTTTTGGCTCACACCTCTGCATCTTTTACAATTTCTTTTTGGGTAATACAATTTTGGTTTGGTTGTCCAAGGGGTGAGGGGGCACGTGCCTGTCGTGGAGCTGCACGTGGTTTTCACGTAAACGTCAGCGTCGTTTCAGTCAAATTCATGTGGGTTTAAACGGCGTGGGGGCATTGTGGCTTCGTTCCCATGTTGACATGATAATTAAAGTGGTAAATCCTATGTCAAGTCGTCTGAGACTTACAATTAAAGGATGAATCAGCAATTAGCATCATATTTAAATTTATACAGCTATGGTTGTAGCATATTGTTTTTTGTCATGAATATGACTTGACGGTCGTAAAATCACATAATTATGTCCATCGACATGAATTAGTCATGCTAATGTAAGAAAAACACGATTAGATTATGTTTGCAGCTACGACTGTGCTCCCCCCCCCCCCCCCAAAAAACAAACACAAAAACACACAAAACAAAAGGTGTTTTGACTGTGTAATCTTAATTTGGCCAAATCTTATTTTCTTGATCATCATATAATCATTATGTTAAAATAATATTAAAAAAATTATGTACATTAATCCTTTTTATATTTATAAATGTGCATAAACGGTGTTAAACACTAAGAAAAACCCGAGTAAATAAGACAGTTCTTAAAAAACTTTATTATAGATACTTGTATTTCAATAATTTTTTAGAAATAAAAATTATGACACTTGAATGCTTATACACTCAAACTTCAATTAACGAAATCCTATCATAAAATATTTTACATTAACAATAAATTATTTTTTTAGAAAAGAATGTAAGCATTGAAATTTATAGTTTCCTTAATGATAGTTAGATAAAAAAATGTCACTAATAAACAAAAATATGATAAGTTTTGTTCGCATACTTTCTGCATTGAGCTCCTCTCCAACTCTTAGCATTGAATATAAAAATCACTTGGGATCGTAATTCACGTTCACTATGACTAGCTATATTTTGTTCTTATTTTTCTTTGTAATGGTCACTGCAAAATTAGATATTCGCTTTCAAACATTTATTGCATTAAACACCACAGCTTTAGGGAAGATCATGATTCAATTCTTAGAAAAAACTCCAGTTAGAAAGACAAATTTGATTAAATTCAAATAAAATTAATCTCTTTCTTTAATAATAAAAGAAAATAATACTTTTGAAAAATTCCAAAAAAAAATATATATACAGCATTTACTTCTATGGTGATGAGAGATGTCTAATTTATGATGATCAATATGAGAATTTACACCATTAATACTTAATTACTTAATTAGTTCAAGCGATTTGTCATCCATCCCCCTTAAGTTTCACAATGGTTGCAAGTCCCATAAAGAGGGGGGAAAAGAAATTAATGCCTACAAAACGTACGAAGACGCAAGAATGCCTGATGTCCTTTAAAACCACCATTGACAGTTCCATTTCACTGTACATTACATTTATTACATTAATTAATTACATCAGTTTTTCAACTATTATGGATACTGGGAGGAGAAGGAAAAGGAATTACAAGAAAAATGATGAGAAAGGAAATGGAAGAGAATGTTAGATTAAGAAGTTTCATTAGACTCGTTTAGATGTTAAAATCCTCCAAAATTATTCAAGTTTGGAGAACTTTAAAATCTTTACGAATAAGGAAGGTTTTGGAAGAGTAAACTTCTGTTAAAAAAAGAAAATCCCAAACAAGAGAAAGGAATAATTAAATCTTTCCCTTCCCTTCGATCTCCCTCCCCTTCTCCACCCGAATAAGTAGGATTTACACAAGCATATATGCATGTATGTATAATTTGACTATGGATTATGGAAAATTTTCACTGTAGTTGCTGCCACTCCAGAATTGCATTATGTAATGCATAATTAGGCACTAAATTTGTGTGCTCAAGCTGTAGGTTTGTCATGGGGGAAGTGTCGTGACCACTATCCAACCATTCTCTTATTGCCTCTGATTCATAGGTAAAGCCATCTGCAGCTATGTATGGATCTTCCATTACTTCCTGCAATATAGAAAACAAAATCTATGATTATCATGAACAGGAAACTGATGGAATTCAACTAGATTTGAGAGTGATTACTGGATAAGATAAAGTGGTAACCACCACTCATCTATGAAGAGTTAATAAGTACGCCAACTCATTCTATCAAAAAGTTCTAACCAAGAAAAAAAAAATCTGGCTATCTAGCATTTCCCAAAAAATAAAGACCAAGATTTTGATAAAAATGCATTTGGACCAATTTATGATCTTCACCTGCAAAATGGGGCATACAAAATGGGATGGAGCACGGCGATGTTTCTTGGAATTCAAAGACAGTGGCATGTTAATGCACGTAGTTCTGAATGGTTCAAGAACACTCCAGATTTGTGACACAAGGTCTGGCCGGTTCAGCCAAGTCTTTTCACAACACCTGAGTGCTAAATATGCTAGCTGTGTAGTTTGATAGAGTGGCCATTCACCAGCAGAAAAGTCCAATACCGCTTTAAGGCTATCCTTTTCCAATGCACATTTCATATCTCTAACTAGCCCCAAAATTGGTCTTCCAGTTAGAAGCTGTAACAATATGATTCCGAATGAATACACATCTGATTCTGGTGTAAACTTGCCAGTGACAAGATATTCTGGATCCACATATGCCAAACTTTCATGTGGGCTGTTATGTATTGTGGTTGTTTCATCTGAATCCACACTTTGGTGGACTAAACCAGGAATGCCCACGTCAGCAAGTTTGGCAACAAAGTTAGCGTCAAGGAGAACCTTACTAGGTTTCAAATTCCCATGGACAATTCGAGGCTCATTAGAGTGAAGGAAGATTAGAGCAGAGCATATGTCAGAAGCAATGGATATTCGAATTTGCCAAGGAAGAGGATTCTTGTCTTTGCGGGCAAGGTGGCCTTCAAGGCTGCCATTGTTTATATATTCATACACGAGTGACCTAGACTCTGCACAGCTTCCAATCAGTGTTAACAGGTTTCGATGTCTTACCCTACTCAAAACTTCTACCTGAAATTTAACCAAAACTATAGCCAGGGTTAAAAAAACGGGTGAATTCCTCATGGAAGCAGAACCGATGATGGATTCATTCAGTCAAGATGATTTATTCCTACAGACACTTGAAGATCAGAGACTTGGGAATTCAGAATATATATTTTTAATCTGATAATTGCAACCGATTAGAGTAGACCAAGCTTGAAAACAGAAAGGCACTTCGGAGACTTATTTTTAAAGGAAAAAAATTATAACTGAGCTCCATACTGATAATTTATTTCTCTAAAAATACATCAATGTATCATTAGATCCTCAAAAATGAGTCTGGTGTAGAATAAGATACAAAAGCGCTCTTTTTCTATTAATACACTGTACATTTCTATGGAGAAGGTTAAGATGATAAATATTAATCAAGTAAAAAACATAACTCATTCCGAGACCTTTTGGGATTCTTTAATGAGCATTGATTAATACTCTAATTTTCAGACTACCAAGTAAACACTATAAAAGAGAACATAATATTACCTGATGTTCGAACTCTGATTGGCTCTGACAGCCATAAGAGGGTAACATTTTTATGGCAACATGCATGTTGCGAAGCACTCCTTTGTAAACACTTCCATACCTTCCCTCTCCAATCTTCCAAGATGGGTCAAAATCATTAGTTGCCTCATTGATCTCCATGAAAGAAAATGCAGGGAATTCTACTGCATAAGAGAATGCAGTATGTGCTTCTCCAAACTCCCTCAGCACCTTGACTTGCCGTACTGCATTTGCATGCTCTATCCTTAGCTTATCTCGTTTTTCCTTGAAACTTATCAAGAGGTCCACAGCTGATATGATCTTCTCCTCCAACTCTGTCACTGTACACTGGGACTCAGAAAGTTGGTTCTTAAGTGCCAAATTTTGGTCTTGGGCAGTTTGCAACTCATGCATTATTTCATCTCGCTGATTCTTCGTTTTCTGTACTTCTTCCTTTTCCCTAGCCAATTGTTCTTCAAATTCTTTTCTTCTATTTATCTCCTTGGCACAGTGGCTTTCTAATGGTTCATCCTGTCAAACAAGTTGAATTAGCAAAGTTTCGGAAGAACAATGGAATCAATCTAGTTCATCCATAATCAGGCAGCAATTCATCGAGCACATATATTGCACATATATATATTCAAGCATGCCTATTTATATGGAAAACACAGGCATTTGCCAAATTAAGCTGATGATCTTTTGCATCTCACAATTACACTTTTGTTTTACCCCATTGTGTTACATAATGTAATGGTGATAGGGATGCTGGTGATGAAGGCATTATGCCTGACTTAAATGAGGAGGAAAATGGTTATCAAAGAGATCTTTCTGCATGCAAGGCCAAATATAAAGCTAAGATAGAAATATAATAAGAAAAGACAGAATTTGGTTTGCTTCAACCTCCAAATTACTTTTTTCTTCTTTCCATTGCTTTAATGCCTCTCCAAATTCTTTTCGCTTCATGCTCTTAGAATCTCTGATGGTTTTTTCCAGTCTAGTATTTATTGTGCTTGCTTCTTCCCTTTCATCTTTCTCGTCCTGCAAAATCATGGACAATTCAAAATTTATGGATTGGTTTAAAATGGACAGAGTAGTTAACCCCACCTTGGAGGCATGGCTTGGTTGTTGTTATTTAAAACAGACAGAAAATTCCAAACTGCTGATTGAAATGAATATATCTTTCTAGACAGATTAATATCCAAAATCCTTCAAACACTCACTGATCTTATTCACAAGAAACCATGCATTCATGTTTTGCAAATCATGAATTTTAATGGCTGTTTTCAATTGACTTTAAGTGCAGGCAAGCACGGATAAGTAGCACACCAGAAAATGTAAAGGAATCTAGCATGAGAATAGCAGAAACTTGTGCACCAAGGTTGAAGGAAAACAATCACCTCTCACCTCACGAAACAGCAAATCTGTCAGCTTGGGGGAACTGACATTTTCAATTTCTTCCATATCATCAGAATCTGCACAACCTTGTCACAAGTTATTCCCACAACAATCCTTATAGAAACTGAAATATGACAATAGCTGAAAATAACCTGTCCAGGTCATTTTGAAATCAATTAAATGAAAGAGAAAGAAAAGAAACATCTAGCAAGAATACCTAAATATTTCAATACATTAGGAATCGATTCAGATTTGAACTTCTCTGATTGTTTGGCTTCTGTATTTGATCTGAGCACCAACAATGGAGGGGCATTCTCTATTTCAGATGTACGTTTACTATCTACCCTGTATATTGTTCGCATTTCACAAAAGAGGAAGTGACATCGTGTTACTAGCAGCAATGAGTTACTATCAACATTACAGAATGTGGTGAAGAAGCTAACGGAGAAGATCAAAACTTGTTAAAAGAGCATTTGAATGGAAACATAATAATAGTTGGGATTTTGGTCCCTTGTGTTCTTTTGCACCACTAATCCAGTCTGCATTTTTAACTCATTTACACTATCAATACAAAATGCCACCTATTTTTGGCAAATTGTTAACGAAACAAAATTAATCATTTTTCAAATAACACTAGCTTAAGTAGATGGGAAGCCACACAAGAGGTCAGTATTTTACTCTTTCACATAAGTCCCACCCCTCCCGTTGTTGCTGGGATTTGAACCGAGGACCCCAATATGGTGTACCAGTGCTCAATCATTGGGGTATCATCTCAGAAACCAGCAGAGTAGTTTTAATCTCTGCACGTTATATGACCAAACCATCCTAGAAAGTTCTCCCTCGTCCTATCCTCAATCATTCTATTGCCCCACTCAGTTACTTTTAAAGTGTTCTGCTTTCCTTACATAGTATTTCTTATTTTCTAATCATAAAAGTCATTCATATATAAAAAATCTGCAGTCAAATCAGACAGAATAAATATGCTGTTTCTTAATAGCTCATCCTTCTATATCATAAATCGCTTTAAAGAAATTGCCAAGAACAAGCATGCACTCCAATTAATCTACATTAGATATTACAGTCACGTCATGACACCAATGTCAATTTGATTTACAATTTTAGCAATATACACAATTCACAGTTATCTCCAATGTATTAAATCAACAAGTACCTGGTACATATGAGGTTGCCCTTGCAAATGAACCAAATATTACAGGGTGGAAATGCTTGTTCACGTACAAGAACATCTTTTTCCGACTCTTGCTTGGCCAGTTTACTGTAATTCCAACCACTGCACGTCAGTAATTTATACAAAAGATTCAGGTTGACGTAACTCTAATTCAGAATCAAAAGACAACTCCATAAATTTGCTATTTCTTTCTGGTTAAAATAAAGAGCAAGAGAGGTTCAGAATTGATACCCCAAGTTATATCTATCTGCTGCATCTCCAATTACAAGCCATCTAATATTGTGTTGAGCAATAGCTTCTATGATCCCTTTCTCAATATTGTCCATCTCAATCAATAACTTACAAGCCCGTACCTACAGGTATATGGTATGATATAAGCAAAGTCTAGACTTCTTCAATAAATAGTTACTAAACAGGACGAGCATCTTCTAAAACTATTACTTTTAACCGGTTAAACTTTTCAAATCTCAAAAGAAGCTTTGGAGACAGTAGTCACTACTTCATTGTCCTATCCAGTGGTTCTTAAAACAAGTGCAGTTTGAATACAGATTCAGTGCCGGTGGATAAACAGTACACATTAGTAAAGAAATTATCAAGAGGAATGAAATAATTAGAAAAAGATAATACCCCTGCTAGGACAAGAGTGGCAACATATTGGTCAAGAAGTTCATGCACTTTTTCACTTGCACTATCCTGGAATGCATTGATTGCATGATATTTTGGTTCATCACCAGAAGGGTTTCTGTCTGCTGCACATGTGAAAAAAAAAATGTCAGGTAGAGCAGATTTATCAACAATAGCAACAAGAAAGCCCTTTCCCACTAAATGGAATCAGCTATATGGATCAAACAATGCCATTGAATAGAGCACAGAAAATATAGCATTATGAGACAGAATTATGCTCCACGAATAATGCACATTCATATTGTTCAATGTCACCACATCAATATCAGCTGATTTGATGAAGAAGACAGAAAATCAAGTATCTTAATCTGAGATAAAACAGGTAGTCAGTTTCTTTTCCATCGCCCAGCAGTAAGAAAAACAGCAAAAAGCCTATTATTTTTCAGAAGCGTATCTCTTGCCCATATTTTCATAATTTCATCAAACACCAAAGAACAAGTTAAACAGCCTTTGTTCCTTGAATCCTTGACACGCATACCACACTCAAAGTACACTTCCAATTAGTGAATTACCAAACGGTTTCATCATTAGTTTCATCACTGACCTGCCATATAGGAAAAACAGCAAATCCACTATTGGTTGATCTCCTCAGATCACCCTCCAATAGTTAAATTCAATATCATCAAATCTACTTTCTTCGACAGCAAGGCCTTGGGGAATTGAAAAGTGATTTTTTTTCCAAAAAAAAAAAAAAAAAAAAAGAAACCGAAAAAAGAAAAGGAAAAGGAAATAGAACCATACGATCCAAGCCCAAAACCAAAATCCAAAATTAGCAACCATTCAGCCTACATATTGAATTTTCAAATCAAAGTCTCAAACAACCCAACAAGCAAATTAATTAATTAATTAATTAATTAATCAAACCACCTATAAAGTTTCCACTAAAAATTCACACTTTGTCAAACATGTGACAAGCAGAAAAACACCCACAATAAAAAAAAAAAAAATGTCTTAAATTTAAAAAATAAAAAAATCAAAAAAAGAAGACCCAGACTTGAAGAGAGACTCACTGAACGAATTCAGTGGGTGAGGGTGGTGAACGTGAAGGACGCAAATTTGTTTGGACGGGAATTTCTGCGATGCCCAATGCAACAGTTGGTAGGTCTTGTCCACGTTCTTCCCCACAGCAACATACACAGTCCCTGTGTCAGTGTCTTCTTCCCCAGCTTGCAGTGGCCCTTGTGCTACTTGGATGCTACCCATGGACCCAAAACAATGCAACTGCACACAATCGGTGCATAAACAGTGTTTGATGTGATGATCACACTCTACCCTAATCTCTACTCCGTTTTGATTCAAAACCGAGTAGAGATTAGACTTTTGATGGAATCAGCGTTAAATTAAAGTGCTTCTTTTTTTTTTTTTTTCTCCAGTCTATGGGTGGGTCCTATGGATAGTGTGTTGGTGAACCGTGGAGGACTCCTTGGATTGGTACATGCATTAGCATTAGCTTAAGCAGAAAGCTTAATCGTAATTAAAAATAACAACAAAAAAGGGTTACTTTTTTATTACGACTTGGTATTCCTTTTTAAAAAAAAAAAATAATAATTACGACTCGCTAATTATTGATAGTTAGTTAAAGTTAATTACAACAAGAAATAAAAGTATTTAATATTTTAAATTCTTTAAGGCTTTAAAAACTAGTGTTGATTATTCAAAATAAATAAAAAAACTAGTTTTGAATATTTTTGAAAAAATGAAGACAATTTAATTAGAAATATATATACTATAACATACTCTGTCTTCAAGCTCCCACCAATCCATCAAAACAAAGGTACAGTGTCAAGCAAGCTGTAAAAGATGAAGGTATAAACTTATGAAAATACAGCTATAGACTACACTTGCTAAAAAAAGTTAAAATAATCCGTTATTCCCTGAATTTTTTTTAAAAGAAATTAAATAAATCTTTATATTTTGAAAGTTTGAATTGAAATCTATAAAATATTTGTAATTGGATTCTTGAACACAAATATTTATTAAAACTTTACCAATAAAAAAGAAATATTTTTAGATATCAACTCACTCTCTCTCTCTCTCTCTCTCTCTCTCTCTCTCTCTCTCTCTATATATATATATATATATATATTGATACAAATGAGACAGAATTATATAACTAATCTAAACCCATTTTCATAGAATGAGTTTTCTTTTTCTTCAAATTATTAGTATACAAAATTTATTAAATTTTAACTAATTTAATTTAAGTTGAGTTAATCTATTATAAAATAAATCTTCTTTGATATTAATTTTTTTATTCAAAATATTTAAATTTAAAATTTTACTTAAATAAAATAAATATTAAATTATTTAAAAATTGACTAAACATCGATGTCATATCTTCTCGGGTATCATGTCAATAGTGAAATAGAATTCACATAAAATAAAATAAAAAAAGAAGGTGAAATGGAATTGTAAAACAAAATTGCTATCTTACCCAATATGAAGATATTTGTAATTTACACCCAAACAAATATAAGAATAAAATTTTGCACAAATGTTAAACACCAATAGGGGTGGCTTTTGCCGACAACATCGCAGTCCTTCTGCAACTGGTAAAGAAAACGTTGCAATCCATCTATGAATAAAAATTTTTAAATAATTTTATTATTTATATATATTTAAAATTTTAAAATTTTACTTTTTTAATTTTTTTCTTTTTTTATCAATTATTTTATTATTTTATTTTTTTATAATTTTTTACATTTCCATTTTTGGGTGACTAAAGTATCCAAGTGATACAAAAAATATTTCTTATTTTAAAAATACAGTCGCAAAATCTCATATGTAATATTACTCACAATTTCTTCTCATTGATTCTCATGTTCTAACAATTCTCCGTACAAATATTTATAAGTAACAGGAACTGATATGGACGGCAATCAGTCACTCCCAAACTTTCCTTATCTATACTTCTATATCTATATCTATACCTATATTTATATTTATATTTATATCTATATCTATATTCATATATAAAAAGATTAGGTCATTTTAACTTTTATTTTGGTTATATTTTATTTTTTATTATTATTTTTTAACTTCTCTTAATTTTATTTATATTTTCTTATTTTCTCTAACGTCATAAATATTTTAAGAAAAGAAAAATCTTAAACACGAAAAAATAATTATTCACATTAATTTAATTTTTTAGAGGTAAATAAAAATAAAATTTTAAATTTATAATAAATAATGTGGATTGATAGATCCACTAGTTAAGATAAAGATTTTCCTGTCTTCCCATGTAAAAAATAAATCTCTCTTAAATCTGTTATTAATTTAATTTTAATGCTCGTAGGGTAAATATTTTTTTGCACAGCACATGAATTATATATTAATATATTAATAAAAATATTTAAATTTTATAAATGCTATCTCAAAAAATATAATTAAATAAAAGTATAAAAAATTTTATATTAATAATATATCAAAATTAATGACATATTTAATTAATAATTTACCTATTTATAATCATTAATTTAAACGAAATTTAATAAGACTTTTCGAACAAATTCCAAGTTCTACAAAAATTTCTTCTCTAATTATTCAAGAACAATGGAGGCAATCCCTGTTTATATCTTCTAACTAACTAACTAATGGATCGTATCAAAATTTGTGGTGAGAGTTGTGATTAATTAAATATATAGTTAAGTGGTTAATTATAAATAGAAATCGTTAATTGACTAGGTTTAATATCTGATTAATAAGAAAATATGTGCAATAATATAGTATGCATAAATATACATGAATAGCATTATTGAATAATTAGGATACAAATATAGTTTTAAGTTTATTGGTGAGTCTTCGCCGTCTGTCATATGCCTATCATATGATGCATACGTTTTTCATTTGTTAAGCAAAACAAAATACCTACTAATCAATCGTTAAAATGTATTATTTGACCACAGTTTTTTTATTACATTGGTACAGATAAAATATTAGTATAGCAACTTTTGAAATCATTAAATCATTGTGTATTAAATAAAAAATTGACCATAAAAGAAAAATATGTATTAAATATCACATAAAGGTTACAGAATGTATCAATTGAGAAGACAAAGGGAGCAAGCACCCATTGAGATATCTCCTCATTCATGTGCTCAACACCAGCTGATTTTTGTTCTAGCTTGAGTTTTTTATTTCCATGTTTATAAAGTATTTGGAAAAACCATAACAAATTGAGATACGCATTTTAACCATGGTGTCTTGCCGTAAATGATTAGCCCTCACCAACGTGAATAATTTATTACCACTCGGAATAATATAACCAGAAATTTTGATAGAAATTATAATAATAGTTGAGTGAAATATAAAAGTAGAGCTTACTTTTTTAGTCTAAAGATCATTAATCATGTTACATTATTCGACATTTAATTTCTATCAAAAGATTCTATCTATTAGCAATTTTAAGTTCTTAAACAAGTTTAGGATTCAAGGATTGAGAGAAAGTAATCGTTGAGCATTTCACTAACATTTTTGTGGCAGTAGTGACTAGTGAATAAGACACTAGGCAGGTCAAATTTAGCATGATGACCAGGATGATTTTGCTAACCATCCTCTCAAACCAGATCTACTTGCTTGATTGGTCACAGGTGGCACATTTTGTAGCGAATACAGTTGTAAGAAATATCCAGAACTGATGCTACAAAGCTTCATATCGGACACTACCAATTTGTTATTATGTTTATTTAATTATTTGTCAAGCCCCCTACACCCACCTAACCCCATCTAGAAAAGAATTTTTTTTTTTTTTTTTGATGCTCCGGAAAATAAAGAGGACGACTAAAGCCTAACAAAAGAGACATCCCAAAAATCACCCATCAAGAAATTGTAAATAGCAGAAGGAGGTTCTTCCAGATCAAGAAATTTGATGTAGTTCGCGTCCCCTCCATCGCCATCCAATCCGCACAGAAGAATTTGAAAATGATTCTTCATACATTAAATTATGAGTTTGCAAAAAATTATTTTTTTTTGTTAATGCAAACAATTATTTTTGTAGATTGTTATTGATTATTACAGCTAATGTATAAGAAAGTAACTTTATCTCAGCTAGATTTAAGGGCAAGTGATGACGAAAAATATATAATGGAGTTAAACTTTCTATAGCAAAAGGAGGATCTAAACTAGCTGCAGGTATGTTTGTGAATCAAATACCTTGGAACTTCTAATTTATCTATGTTAGGTAAACAACGTTAGAAAGTATACAGAAGAAACACTCATTATTTTTTTTTTTGTATTGGCCATTAAATATTCATTACTTATTTTCTCAGGACTGCAATGGGCTCTATTTTTCTAATGTTCCTTTTAAACCATTTCTTAGGTATGGAGGAGGCTTGTAGGGAGGGAAGTAAGTTGATTGGTCTACTATTTGACTATCCTTTAGTTCCTAAGAGGTTTTTCCATATCTAGTGTACCCTAGCCCTGCTTTTATGCTATAGTTTTAGTTCAGCAACTCTTTTGTCTAGCTTCACATTCTTGCTATAAGATCTTATTGCTCTTTTTACAGCCTGATGATGAGATGATTTTCTTTTTCATTTCAGAACCAAGTTTAACTTCAAGTTGAAATAGTATATCATTGAATACTGAGTATCATCAACTTTTGGTAAGCATAATTAATTCAAGTGATTTGAGATATATTTATCTAAAATAAGGTCGTGAATTAAAATCATTATGAATGAAAAAGATTAACAGATAAAGTTTTACTTTTGCAATAAGTCGATCGAACAGTAGAAAGTCTAGCCATACACACACTAATTATAAAGTCTAGCCTTTGATTTGTTTTTTCCTTTTTTTTTTTGTGGTAAAAATCTAGCCTCCAATGTGTTTGGCTATTAGTTTCAACCAACTAGAGAGTGTAGAGTAGTCCCCGCCAAAAGTTGAAAGGTTCTCCACATTCCAACCTTCCCTTGTGTTGACTGGTAGTTTTGAAACTCTCCTCTTCTTCCAAAACCGCTAACCTTATTCAGCTTCTCTCTTCATGAAGATCCCCAAGCAGCCCCCATTCTATGCAACATGGAACAATCCTCTCATCAACGATCATCACCTCAGGCCAAACTCATCAACCCACATCCACCCTACCTGGCTCAAGTTTTTGACCATGTTCTTCATTCTGATCAAGTTCTTCACTTTGAAACGGTTTTGAAAGGAAAAGAAGAGGGGGTGGAGGGAAAAGAAGTGGGAGATCTCAAAGAAAGAGTTGAGAGACTGGAGAGTGAGAGAGAAGAGAGAAATGGGTTGATGTTAAAGGCTTTGGAATCTCTCACTTCTATGAAGGATTGCTTGTCTAGAGTAATAGAGGGGTTAGAGGGAGAAAATGATGAAACTTTTGCCAAAGGAGGTGAGGAGGAGAGGGTTTGTGTGGAATCAGAATTAGGTAAGGAGTCAAGGGTGTTATTGGAAGAGGTA
The DNA here is from genome assembly GCA_031439595.1 of Pterocarpus santalinus. Lineage (NCBI taxonomy): Eukaryota > Viridiplantae > Streptophyta > Magnoliopsida > Fabales > Fabaceae > Pterocarpus > Pterocarpus santalinus. The sequence continues at coordinate 54,505,996 of CM062526.1, forward strand.
AGGTTGGTGTCAAGGCTTTCAACTGAGGTGGAATCAAGGGTGGGTAAGTATAAGGAGTTGAGGAAGAAGGAGAAGAGGGAGTTGGAAAGTAGCTTGATCAGTTTGACTGAGGAGAATAGGGATGTCAATAACTTGCTTAGGATTGCTTTGATAGAGAAAGAGGCACTGGAGAAGAGAGTGAAGGGACATGACCATAAAAGGATGCCCCTTCTGCAGTTTGCTGAGTTTGGATTGCAGAAAGTTGGGTTTGGATTCATGATGGGGGGTGGTACTAATGAGCAGCCTACAGAGAGTTCTGGGACAAACACTGGGACTAAATCAGATAGTAGTGAGTGTGAAGAAGAAGTTGTTAGTCTGGTAAGCTCTTAATATCTTTAATTTCATATTATTAGGCAAACTACATTTCCTTTCATCCGATAAAGTGTTCTCTTGGATTATAGTTGACATTTATCCAAAGGGGAGAAGAAAGACAGAAACAAAAAGGAATCATAATATTACTTAAGTAATAGCCAAGTCCATTGATAGCATAAACATAATAGAAATACTGTTCCTGGATAGAGCATGAATGGCATTTGATAACATCCAGACATCCTATTATTACAACCCTGTGAAATCACTAGAATGACCAAGATTTTATATCCTCATTTGTATTTTTTTGTCGTTAGAATTTGCTAGCCACTTGCTTTTTCTAACTGCTAGTACCCATCTATTGTATCAGCAACATATTTAGTTTTCCCGATTCTCATCTCTTAATGCGTTGCATGAAGAAATAGGTGACTCTTGTGATAGATGATAGTTGAAGCCTACTTTTTACAAAAGGTTAACATGTTCTGAAATTTATGATCACTTTCCAAGGCTTCAACAGTTGAAAGGATAATGAAGAATTTACGTCTTGAAATCACTAAACTGAGGAGATCCTTGGAAGAAGCAAGGTATTTTACCATCTAATTATATGTTGACTTCATACGTTCTTGTACATCATAGTGATATGATTTTGTGCTGAGACTGCATGATTTGCAAGAAAGAGGGTGAAAGAAAGGCTTTGATGCAGTTTTATGAAAAGCCCTTTCACACATGCCTCCTACGTTTTTCTGATAATGCCATATAAAATAGAAGCAATTTGTTTTTTTTCCCCCTTAGATAAACCCAAAGTCAAAAAGATATGATCCCCTTCACATTGTTTTGGTTATTTGAGCTTACTTTGCTTAAACAGAATTACCTTGCTGCTAAACTGCACAAGCATGTTGAGTTGAGTTCATCTGTCATGGTTTTGGATTATTTATTATGGACTTTATGCCAGGTCAGATACAGAGCGCCTCCAGTGTCTCACAGAGAAACAAGCCAAGGAAATTGTGGAAAACAAACTCTACATTAAGGAGTTAGAAGATAGAGAGAGAATCTTGGCTCAAAATGTAATAGCCTATTTGATCAATAAATGGGATAATTATTCCCCAGCAAAAGCTCTATTTCTCACTAGCTCTATCCTTTTTTGTATATGCATGCTGAAAGGTAGAGGATTTTATGATGGAAATTAAAGAAGCTGAGGAAGAAGTTGCTAGATGGAAGGAAGCTTGTGAGTTGGAAGTTGCAGCTGGAAAGAATGAGATTGAAGAGCGTGACAAAGTGGTAAACACTTTTCCCACCTCTAATATGTGAATTTTCAGCTTTTTGTCATATTCAAAAAAAAAAAAAAAAGATACTTGTTTTTTCTGCATTAATAGACCTTGTTCCATGGGCTAATGAGCATAAGTTAGGAGACTACCCTGCAGTATGCACCAAGCAAGTTTTTTATTAAGACAAATCTGCCTTCATTTGGCATAAAGCAACAGCATATAAACTTTGATAAAACAAAATTTTCTTAATTGAAGTTAATTATGTAGTGAATGTTACCAAGTTGGGAATACAATCCTAGTCTCATAGAGAGAGACACAAAATATTTGATAGTGATAGATGGGGCTAAAACTTTGTATCTTTCTCTATAATGTCCACTCTTAAAATCTACTTTTAATATATAAATAACATTACTAGATAATTTATAGTCGCAATAGTCAACAATGAATGAGCTTTCTTTTTCTGGTTGTAATGTTTGGATGCCAATCAATTAATTTTGTAATTGCTCTATACATTTGACTATTGATAATATGTGTTACATAAGGTGGCTGCTCTAAAGCAAGAACTGCAAAAAACCAAGGCTGCATTGGACATATCAAATGGGAAATTAAGGCTTAAAGAGGAACTTGCAGCCACAGCAATAGCTGCACAAGAAGCGGCAGAGAGGTCTCTGCAGCTGGCTGATAGTAGAGCAGTTGAACTTCGTCAGAGGGTTGAGGAACTAACCAGGCAACTGGAGGAAGCAGAGAAGCGGGAACGCAACAGCCATAAAGCAAGACGTGTATGTTGGCCATGGCAAATTTTCAAGTTAAGTAACACTGGAAGAGTTGGTAATGTAAAAAGGATGCTACCAGAAATGCATGCCCTACTGCACTAAGATGTATATATATAACATGATTTTCCTTGACAATTTGTTCATCTTAAACTCGATTTTCCTGTGTAATAATTCTCCTAGTTCTCTTGTATAAGTGGGTTATTTTATTTAAGTTTTTGGACATCGTAGGCACCAACGGTATAAATTTGGCTAATTTATATCGATTAACAACACTGTTCAATAAAGTGAACAATTATAATTATAGCAAAACGATAATTTTTGGTTCCCAGGACTCAAACTTGATATACTTGATTAAGGAATTAAAACACCTAGCCACTTTAACCAACGTCACATTGGTATAACAAAATAATAATGAATAAATAATCAATATTTTTTCGATGGAAAATAAATAATCAATGTTGCTAAACAAACATATTAAAAATCAAATAATATTGGTTGGTTTAAAAAATCTAATAAGATTTCGTATTTGAGTTTTTTATATAAGAAAAATTAATACTAAAATAATTTTACATCGAGTTGAGTTGATTTGATAAAACTCGTCCAACATTATTTTTGTTTTAGAGTTTAATTTTTATGTTCTATTAATATAAAAATATTTTACACAAATATCCAACTATGAATTATCATATGAGTAAAAGTATTTGATTTAATTACATATTATCTTAAAAGTCTTACAAATAGAAACATGTAATTAAATGACAAAATAAAAACTCTTTTACACATATAAGTGTATCAAAATTAATCTCTCTCTTTTTTTATTTTTCAATTCATGAGAATAAAATCCTAACACTTTATGTAATGGAAACAAGTGTTCAACCACTCAAGCTATGATAAAATTAAGAATAAAATACACTTAATTCTTTTGATGTATTAAAAAATAATATTTTATCTCATTTATTTATAAAATATACATTCCATCTCAATTTATTATAGAGATGTTTGGAGTTTTTTAATATTCATTAATTTATATATATTGAAACTCTTTTATATCTTTTTAGCAATTATATATCTGAAGTGATTTTGATTATTATCATACAAATAATATTTATTTTATTATAATCAATTTTGACATGAAAATTTTTAAACATAAATCACATTTATATCAATTTAATTTTGATCAAAATCAATTTTATAAAATCAAGTTAATCCAAATCTTATTTATAAACTCTAATCGGAACACACACATAGACTATGTGGGAGCTCAATGAGTAATATAAAGGAAATCAAGAAAGTGTATGCGGTAGCTTAGATACTTTTGGACTTTAATTCTTTCTCAGACCTCTTCTCTACGACCCTTTTCTATTTATGTTCCTTAGCTACTTTTTCATTACTTTTAAGTGTGTTTGTTTCAAATTTTGAAAAAAGTAATTTTAAAATTAAAATTTTATATATAATTAAAAAAATTAAAAATTAATTATTTTTCAGAAGTTATTCTTTTCAATTTCAATAAAAAAGTTGAAAATAGATTTTTTTTGAGATTTTGATTATTTTTAATAATTTATTCAAATATATCAAAAGTAATTTTTTTTTGGGTGAAAAACATGATTTTTTGGACCAAAAAAATTTATTCAAATGCACCCTTTATCTTGCTACCATACTGATTTGGGGATTATCGTTCTATTTTCTGTTGATGGTGAAAGCAATACATGATTTGTCTTTTTTCGCACATGAACTGAGTGTTGGTTTCTTGCTTAGATCATAACATAATTCAATTTGATAATGTTAATGTTCTTGTCTAATTTTTACATAGAATAATTTTTTTTAAATTTTCTTCTCATAAATGCTCTAAAATTGAAAAATGATGATTGAGCTGTTACATGGATTTACCGCACCTCTAACATGTAACATGATAACTGGTGGTTTAAACTTTGAGTAAATTCTCACTTTCATTCTTGAAAGTTGCAACCAACTATAAGTTAGTCTTTTGGGAAATCTCTCTCGAAATCGTTAAAGTTGGTAAAATTTAATAAGTTATTTCCTCAACATTAATCAAGTAGCCCTTTTCAAGGAATAACTTCACCAATTTTTGGCAACTTCAAGGATCTTAAAGGGATTTTTCAGTTGCCAATTTCAAGAACTAATTTGATAATTTACATTTTAAACTTTTATTAAAATCCTCATATGATTTCCTTCCTAGCCTAATATAGTCAGGGGTGCCCTGCATTCTAGATTTAGAATGCATTTGTTTCCTTTTTTTTTTTAAACGAAAAAGTGATCTGTTGATTAAAAAAATTATTTTTCATAGAAGTTATTTATTTCAATCTCTATTTAAAAGCTAAAAAAATAATTATTTTTAGAGTAAAATACACTTAACACCCTTACGATATTAAGAAATTATATTTCACCTAATTTATTTATAAAATATATACTTCATCTAAATTTACTAAGAGTGCATTTAGTTGGCTTTTATTTAGAAAAAAACACTTTTTCTAAAAAAAGTGCTTTTTATAAATTTTTAAGTGTGTTTAAATACAATTTAAAAAAAAAACTTGTAGCAAAAAAAAAAGTTAACTTGCCACTTAAAAGACTTATTTAATTAAGATTTTAAAATAAGTATTTATTCAAAATTAGAAGCTGAAATAATATTAAAAGTAAAAATAAAAAAATATTTTTATATTTAAATATATAATTATATATAAGTACTTTTTATTAAAATTAGAAGTTGTTAAATTATTTAAATTTATTAAATATAGAAGTATATTTTTTTTTATAAAAATATAATTAAAAGATATAGAGAGAGAGAAAAAGAAAAAATGAAAAAAGAGTGCTTCAAGAACAAAATTATCTTTTTTATTGCTTTTTCTTCTTAGACAAATAATTAGTTAATTGTTTTAAAAAAAATAAAAATTAATTATTTTTTGTTTCTATTTTTTTAAAGAAATATAAATAAATAATATTAAAAATTTTAAAAATAATTTTTTTGAAAAATTCTGGAATAAAAAATATTTTTTTTAAAAAATATAAATAAATATATCCAAAATTCTCTTTTAAAAGCCACCTCTACTTTTATTTTTTTTAAAAAAGAGGGCATTGTTAATTTTTATAAAAAATAATAAATTGAGTACCTATTTTACTCCAAAATTAATATTTAATAAGCAAATCAATAAATTAATATGTGTATTGCACTGACTATCTCATCAATATTCGGCGTCTTCTTCTTCCTCGGTGGTGTTAGGGTTTGCAGTGTCGCACTTTGCCTTTCATTTCCATAACATCGCCTGTCAAATACAAACGCAATAGTGCAATTCAAACAATATAGCAGCAATTTATCCATTGCTTCGTTTTGGCAACTCGCGAAATAATCCGCATATATCGACACCTTTTGCGTTGCTTTGCGGTACGACTCCTTTTGCTGATTCCTAGATTTTATTCAACCTTAAACTTCCTTTTTTCTTTGATCATGTTTTCAAGCAATTCAAGTGGAAGAATTCAATTTTATGAATGATTATCATATGGAGAGTATGGAAATTGAGGATACAGCAGCTTTTGAATTTGGATTCCTCAATGCTTGTTCTGTTATTCAATCTTGAAGTCCAAAATTCAGTGAATTAATTTTATTTTTATTGTTGCTGTTATTGTTATTATTTTGTTTTCCATATTTTTTTTTCTTCTAATTGAACACAGTGCAATTTGATCTGAAATGCAGAAGAGCCCGTTGATTCTTAATAATTGGAATTTATGGATCAGAAAGCAGAGAATGGCAGTGTGAAGAAAAAGGTTTCATCATGTGATGTTGAGGCTTTGAAGAAGTGCTTGGAAGAGAACAAGGGGGATTATTTCAAATGCCAATCACAGATTGAGGCATTTAAATCATCATGCTCACTCAAGAAACCAAACCCATCTCATGATTCTGCACCACAGCTCAAGACAAGTGTTTGACATTAAGCTAGGTGGCTTTGATTTTGAATTGTGATTTCTGGGTTTTCCATTTTTTTTCATTAAAGTGGAAGAAAAAGGGGGATGGATTTGAGTCTCTCTAAAGAGGTAATCCAGTTGTATTAATAGTTAATAATTTGTGAGAAAATAATATGTTCTCTCAAGTTGTAGCTTCGCACAGTTACAAATTTCCTGAATTTTATTTATGACAGTGACTGTTTAGGGGAACCAAGAACTCTAGATCATAGAATATAATGATGGGAATTAAAAAAAAAAAAAAATCCATGATCAATAAGTGGATAGCAAACTTCTGATCAGCATACATTACAACTTTTCCTACATGCATTATAATAATAAGCAGAGCCAATCATGTATGCAGGATTTCGTTCACATAATCCCAAAGATGGCCCGTGTTGGACAATTGTCATCCTCATCAACATGGTCACCATCATCTGATGTAGCTGGGGACCTTTCCCCCACTAACTGGTCTTGGAGAGAATAATTTAGTTGCAGACCACTTTTTTGGCCCATTGAGGACAAGACATCTAGCATGGAAGCTACTCTTATCTGGTGATCACCAGGGTGAAGACAGAAAAACATAATTGCATTCCCTTTGACTGGTTTGAGAATATTACTGTGTGCATAATCAAAATGTCTACTATTGGGCTGAGAATGGATTCAATGAGCAAATACTAAAAACAGGTTCATTCGATGATAGATCAATCATTTTATTTGTCCAAGAATCATTTCCCAAAATAAGTAGCACATAGAAAAAAATCTGGAATGGCCTTATTCGCTTATGCACTCAATGACATTTTCTAAGGTGACCATTTTGTTTGTAGTAACACGGTCTGAAGGGGGATAATTGCTTGAGGATTTTTCTTTCTCAGCTTTTGCCTGAGTAAAAAAGTTCATAGACAAGCCCAAGTATTATGAACCAATAAGCAGTGGAACAGAACCATACCAAAGAAATGAGGCAGTCACACTCCTTGTGTGACAAAAAATCTTCGCACAGGTAGACCCTATAGAACAAGTGGCAAAATCAGATTTCAAAATCAAGAAAAAAGGAAGTGAATAAGCAAACAAATTGAAGTATATGTATACAAGATTTTGCATATCTTAATCAGCTGCATAGCCATTCCAAAGAGATTATCTATCACAAGATAAATGGATCAAGAACAAGTGTAAGATAGTTCTGGACCTTGGTTGCCAAGTGAATTGGACAACATGCGATGTGATGGGTCAATCCCATTGAGACAAACTGAGTGACCTGGCTCAGTTCCTTCCGCTATAGCAAGCAATGAGAACAACATAAAATTCTGATTTGCAACAGCATGAGATAGCCATTTGAAAAGATATCTGGTCTGATAGAAAGGAAGATTCTCGATCCAAACAAGTCATAAGTGTAGTTCACGTGAATGAAAATCAAATCACCACACCAAGGTTTCCACAGCACATGTAAGCACATGATACATGTATACAAATAAGAAAAACACCAAAACCATCCATTAATTAATCAGAAAACTTTTTCACAATATAGAAATTGTTAACCCGAGCATATGCATATGTAGGATGTTATAACTGAGTGATCTTTACTTGGAACTGCAAAAATGACAGCGAAAACAACAAGAAAACCATAGCAAACCTGGCTGGTATGAAGAGAGAAATGTGAAACGGGTTTACCTTTCTACAAAACAACATCCAAGCAGAGAGCAAGCAGGGACTAAAAGCACAAACACAATGGTAAATTAAAGGGACGCCATAACCGAATTCAAAAGGGAGGAAGAAGCACAACGGATCAACCATCAACCCAACAAACAAAACTGCTGCAACTGAAGCTTCTCTTTCTCTACTCTGCATCTATCTTGCTGCCTTTCCACATAATTCTTCGCCAAATTATCCGAAATTCCTTTTTTCTTTTTTAATGATATCATACAAGTTATGGGTTGCCGATTACATTTTAATCATCATACAAATACATATTTGGGATTCTCTAAAATGAGGAGGCTTGTAAAGTGAGAAAATAATGAATTAACTATCCTTGGATTACAAACCTCCTCACTTTAGAGGATCCAAATCCCAAAAATACAATTTCCTTTATGTTTTTTAAATAAATAGTTAACTTTATTATTAGAGTGATTAATTAAAGAATTTCATAATAATAATAAATTAATAATATAAAAATCAATAATTTATTAACTGAGCTAGCTATTTCCACTCTATGTTAACAATTTATACACTAGCACATGAGATTTAATTCTTGCTGCATATTTGCTATTTTCTTCATTCAGTGGAGCGATACCTGACTTTGCCTTTCATTGCAGATTTGCAGTGCTATGGTGATACATTTATTCATTCCTTGATAGAGACTATCATCACATATATGAAGAAGCTTAAAAAGAATACCTGATTCCCAACACTTCCTAACAAATTTATCGATCTTCATTTCATGTTATTCCATCTTTGATTTACAACTATACACCAAAAAATACAAAAAGAATGAAGGAATTTTGTGTTCATGGCTATGATTTATATTCATATGTCTGCTTAAATTACATGATCATTGTTTCTTGAGCACAATGTGGCCATGCTCATCCTTATCAAAAAGACGCTCAATCAATTCTTCCCAGCTTTCATCCACTGTGCTCCTAGTAGTTGAATCACAAGAAGACTCACCCTGCGACCTTCTTGTACTCTCCTCTCCCTCCTCTTCAAAAGTACCATACTGTGATGGTGGTGTATAAGCATGTGGAACATCTAATGTCTTAGCCCTTTGTAATGCTGCTTTGTATTCTTGACTGTGTCTAGTCAATGTTTCCTGCCGCTCCATGGTTTGCTTCGCAGGGATTTCCATGGTGTTATCTTTCTCCCGCATCAACTGCAGTTGGCAGAAACAAACTGGCTGATGTTGATTCTTGTTCATTTAAAGCTCTTTCAAAATTCTTGGTAGTCCACATGACGAGACGTAGAAGAAGCATACAAATTGTTATTACTTTCATACTGAAATGTGAGTCTAATAGTTTTCTCAAAATTCAAACTCCTCTATGTTCTCAAACCATTCAAATCTTAAGGCCATTGGGTTATGGGGAGAAAAAGAGTAAACCATTGCAATCGGAGCCTAGTTAGTTATAGTTGACACAAACATAGAGAAAGAGGGCAATTACTAGGCTGGAAGACTTACATCCAGAGCCCTTTGGGCTTCTTTCTCTATCCAAATGATGGCATGATCAGATGTAGCATTACAAGAAAGGACTATATGCTCAAACCTTCCGTCAACTGGCACTGCTGTCCTCACAACTGGGGGAAACCTTCCCATTCTGCACAGAAAAGTCATTCATGTGAAACCAAAAGAAAAAGCTGTATGAAAAACTTTTTAAACCTGACCGTATTAACATGTTTTCCAATGAAAGAAACAAGAGAATAAGCATATGCCAGATAACTGAAATGGATACAATTGCACTCAAACTGCAGGTACTTCCAAAAGTACATTTACAATTCTGTATAAGCTCTTCTTGGACTCCTTAGCCATACCTAAAAGGTTTTCTCTCAACAATGTGATAAAGGCGGCCAGGTGCATATAGTCTCCTTGGATCTTTCAGCATCGTCTGCTCGGGTATACATGTATCCCTCATGCACCTCAAGCACAATATGCATGGCAAACTGCCAACCAAGGAAAACAACTTTATTGATTCAATTATCTTACCATAATAACATTAAAACTACACTGACAATAATTAGCTGTTGATGTCAACTAATCACAGTCTGATGATCAGTTACTAATTTCCGCTTACAAAACTCTGAGCTTGTCACAAATATTTTACAGTCATCCCCCCAAAAAAAAAAAAAACCAAACACAAATCATACAAATTGGGCCCTTGGCATGCTACAGAAACCACAACTTGCAGATCCAAAGAAAATGATAATAGGTGGCGGGGACAACATTGTGGGTAGAAGCTAGAATGATGCACAGCCAAAAGGAAACAAGCGCCACTAGAAAGTGGCGTGATGGGAAAGAGACTGGACTGCTAGGACAGGAAAGGTACCACCAGGGAAAAAAAACATAGTAGAAAAGCCCAAAATCAATCACATAGCATCTCAAATTCATTCAGGCACTATTTGGCCGTCTTAAACAGCAAAACCAACCTCAAAACTAAGCTTAGGAGACGCAAAAACCTTAGGAAATTGGGAAGGGAGATCAGAATGCCAAAAACTGCTCCAGCAGTGATAGCAGTTCTTAGTGGCTCGATGAACAAAGTTAACAGCGCAGACTTTAGCATATTATAACATACTCTAGGCTTGTACAACAAACAGGATAGTAAGGGAGCTACTATCATGCAAGGCCTTAAGACATACCAGAAAAGAGACTTGAATATATCTTCCAATGGAGTGGCTGTCCTTGGTAAGAAGTCATCCTGATCAAGGAAAAGAGCAGTTAAGTTCAAAATACAAGATTCAAAGGATGTCCAGGATTCTACAGCTAAACAAATAAGATTCTGGTAGCTTGCCTGAAGCACAACAGAGTTGATGACATCTGCATATCTGACTGCCAAATTCAGAGACATACACCTAGCAGGTGCAATAGCATAGCACCTGACCCTCTTCCTCTCAATATTTCCAAGTCTATCTCGGTTCTGCACCACCACCATGCTCAACATTGCTGCTACTCCTGATCCAAGGGAATGTCCAGCAAAAGTCAGAGTATAATTTGGATGTTTCTCCACCAATTCCCTCAAAGCTTCACATTCAGCATCCAAAACCCATCCAGCTGCCTTCAACAGCCCATTGTGAACATACCCCCCATCAAATTTTCTCTGCCCCAATCTATTATCCAACAGAACTGCATAGTCACTCTCCTTTGCCAAATTCAGACCCCTAAAGGCAAGCACTATATCAGCATGATCATGATCAAGATACAGTGTATAGGGTGGCGCCCGCCCTTGTGTATCTTCATATGTCTTTCTGAGTATTAACCAGTCAGGGTTAATTCCATAGCCACCAGGAGGTGCCCAAAGAGGGCGTCGAAGATCATCTTCATACACAGCTAAAATATAGCGGCAAATACGAGGAATAGGCTCAAATTCTTCAGCTGTAGCAAGGCCCCAAGTCTCACTGTCATGGCCAGCAGTATGAAGACATCTTTTCCAAGCCCAACGGGCGCAAGCCAGACAGTACACACACTCAACAAGAGGTATGCCACACACGATTGACATCGTGCCTACAACCTAGGCACACGAAGCAGGATGAAAACCAATATGGGGTAGTGGCAAATTTCCTGATTTTCTTATACAGAAACAAATGTCAACCTCAAATGTGAAACATGGAAGTGTACCCTTAAATGGAACTAGAGCACTTCATTTCTTGTACAATAAATAGAAAATTGAGACTATAAAAGTTGTGGATTCAATATTGATCACAGATCAGAAACTGTAACTTTTGATAGCACGTGTAACCCAAAAGGAAAAAAGAAAAAAAATGTATGAAGTATGGGATGAAAGGTCCAACTGGGTGGATAGCTGCAGGTATACAATTCAGTACAACAAATTGTGCAGTATGAACAAGACCAGATTTGAATCACGATAGCTGCCAAACCACAGTGGCAAAGTGATCAGCAAGGAAACTACAGGTAATATACAACAATGGTAACTTCCTCGCTAAATGTCATACCAGTTGATTCCAAATTTCCAATCAAACAACAAAAGTACATCACCAAGGGATTATAGCAATAATACAATATGAAGAATCTAATAAACTCACAAAAAATTTACAAAAGGCGATTGATGAATATCAAAATTGGAAACGGAGATGCATTCCAGAGAAACCCAGAAACTCAAAGACTCAAACTTGGCAACTGATGAAGCTTCTGGCCAATAATGATCACTCTGATCACAAATTCTACGTTGGCTAATCACACTCAAGAGTTAAGAACAAGCAGAACCTAATACAAGGGCAAAAAACAGAAAGTAAAGACACCCAGGTACCAAAATTCACTCCCAGAAAACCGAAACACCAAAGAAGAAAGTTTGGTTGGAGACAGAAAATTTGGCAGCGTCATAGGCTTTCATGGTCGGAAAAACAACCTCTGAGGAGCTTCTCATGTATGATGATAGAAGACAAAGTTGGGTTTTGCCTTGTGCTGAGTTGTAAACTTATTATATAGTAAAAACTTGAATCTATTTTTCAGTTGATTTTCAAAGCAAAAGGTGGGGTGGCTACACCAACAAGTCAAAGACTAATTGGTTTTGGATTTAGGCTTTCAATTGCTGCACAGTTTTGTGTGTGGAAGATGACATGCTGGAGAATGAACGCTGTCATTATTGGCTTTCATATTCATGAAGCAATGGTATCAAAGTAAATAGTTGCAGATCCTAGTGGCATTTATTGCTGGACACTTAAGATATCATTTTGTCTTTCACATGACCCATGTTTTGAAGTGTGCTGGTTGAGTTTACTTGCACATGACAAAGTTGCTGCTAGTGGAAATTGAACTTCAAATTTTTAAGAGAATTTTGCTTCCAAATTTCATCAGATGAACCTACCCTTCTCGCTCACTATCTACCATTAATATGCTAGATCAAACTTGCACTAGTTTCTTTTATATCAAAAGGATGTATTTGGACCAAATGTTTCAAAATATTTGTAGGCACAGGTGATGGCGACGAAATAAATAGAGTAGTCCTATATATCTTTTTTAATAGATCTTTGAAACATTAAGGGTTACAAGGACAATATATTAAAAATTTATAAATTTTAAAAAAAAATGAGTTTAATTGATATACACTGACAGTGTAAAATAATTTTACACTATAAACTAATAGAATTAGAAAAAAATAAGAAATTATAATAGATCCCTCATTATAATGGGTGATTATTTGTATAAGTTGATATTTTTCGTTATTTTTATTAACTGATAGTGTAAGTGTATTTAAATTAAATTATTTAAAAATTTGGAACGGTGCATCATTTTTGTCATTATAACTTTTAACATATTTCACTTGTTTAATTAAGATCTTTCTTAATTTGAATGTGTGTTGAGAAAAAAGATTATGCATATTCCTTTTGTCTAAATTTATCCCAAAAAGCCACTTTCCTCCATTTGGAGGAAAAACCAAACGAGATATTATAAGTCACATTATAATGTTGAGGCATGATTTGAGATTTCATGCAACTAGAATGTTAATTTTCAAGGGCACTCGATATATATTAAAAAAAAAAATTCACATTGAAGAAAACAGTTTGAAATCAATTATATCCTAACTTGAAAAATCTATTGAAGATAACCGTTTGAAAACCAATACTTAAAAGTAGGATCCCATGATTTTTTATGCTTTCTTTGTTTTGATTTCTTTTCCAGGTCATTTGTTAGACATTAAGAGAAAAGAAAAGAAGTATCATTTTACTTTCTTTTAACATACGTCAAATATCTAGATGTATTTGCACAAACCTAATACAAATAGCCTCTTAAATAAATCACAACGATTAATTAGCATTACAAATTTTGTGAGATCTAGTGAATTTTAAAAATTTCTTTATAATTATACTTTAAAAGTCATTTAATAATTTACTTGATAATATTTAAACAAAAGTAAATATTATAATACCATTATAATTAATCATTTTTACTTCACACTTTTGCAATTAATCTCATATGCTAGTTTCCCCATTTGTATTGACCATTCATCCTAAAATCGAAATTGAAGTCCTCAAATGAATTTTTAAGCAAAGGTCAATTCTTTGAAGTGGCTATTTGATTCTATAAACAACCCCAAATTAGTAGTTTTCTTTTCAAATTACACTTCCCATAATTCCAAATATATGTGCATTTTCTGACCTGTGGTCTTTGACTGCATTTTTGGCTGTGGACTGAGGCAATAATCACAATCAAATACACACGATGATTTTGCTACCAGATTGTCCAAAATAAATAGTTTTTCTTCTTTTGGTAACTAAGAGAAAAAGTAAGGAACCTAAGTTCTCAACAACGTAAATGAAAGCAAACTAGCATAAATGAATAAAGAGCTTGCTGGAGAAGCATGAAATATTATGCATGTTAGCATAAGAAGCAGCTTGATGAATGATGATGAAAATTGCAAAGAAATCATGTTGTACCCTCCCTACTTATTTATACTCAGCCAATTCAACCAAACCTTAAACCAATGCACATTTGGTTGTGGTTTAACTACTACATTCTGATTGACAACTCCAGCTTACGAGCATTGCAAGTGTTATAAACTTCAAGTTACACTCTTTATGTTATTTTTTTTTTTTTTCATTTAACATACTTCTCTCTTTGTCATTAGGCCCTTGACTAGTTAGATTACCCCAGGCCCTGCTCTTTCATCCAACCTATGCTCCGAATTTTTTTTTTCAAAAGATTTGGATGAATTATTGTGCACCCAACGCAATAAAAAATTGACCCTCCCTAACCGGGAGTTACCCATTTGGTTGGAAAATCAAGAGAGAGAAATTTTGAATTTAAAGAGATCAAAAAATGATTTTTTTTTTCTCCTAAATTTTCTATATTCACTTCATTTGTATTCATATTATCTCAATCTTAATACAAATAAGAAAAGAGATTAGTATTAATATACTGACACTATAAAGTGTCTTATACTAACTATTAATTATATTGTATATTTTGTATAATTTTTAACATATTTATAATAAGAATCAAATTCTTTTAACAATGGAACAATATATAATTAAATAACATTATAAAAAAAATTTACACTAATAATACCCTCAAGTTTTAAAAATTTCTTTCTCTATTTTTCTTTCTTTTTTCTTTTAAAAATCCAAACTCCCATGTGGGATTACAAACAAAATCTATAATTAAAATACATGCCTTTCCCTAAATGATAGCTTCCTCTTAAAATTTATACATCTAAATGTTGATAAAGAAAATAAGCATATATTAAAATTTAAAACCGACAATGGGGATAAGCCTTTAAATTTTTCTTTTTTTTTTCTTTTTGGTCTGTTATTTCGGTGTGAAACAGTTATGGGCCAGGCCCAGTCGTTAACCAGAAAGTGGATCCATGACCCAACTTGACAGGAACCTGTGCCCCTCCAATAAAAAGCGAGGCGTGCAACCCTCTTCAGAAACCCTAATTTTTCTTCTCTCCTACCGCACACTCTGGTGTTAGGGTTTCGCAGGCTACGACAGGTAAATTCTCTCTTCCTTTCAATCTTCATCTCGCTTATCGTTTCATTCAAACCTATGATTTCGTGTTGATTGCTCCAAACTGCGAACAATTCTGAAGTGTGTGTTTTTTCTGGGTCAGGGCAATGGCTCCTAAGCAGCCTAGTACGGGTCTGTTTGTTGGATTGAACAAAGGTCACATTGTCACGAAGAAGGAATTGCCTCCACGCCCCTCAGATCGCAAAGGGGTAAGTTTTAATTTTTGTGAGTTCAAATTATTAGTCCCATATTTGCACTTTTTATATTATAAGTGGTTTTAATATCATCCAATGTAGTTACTATGTGTTTAGCATTTGTAATTGTCTCTCTAGTTAGAACAAGGAAAAAGGACAGGTTTTTGCTTTACATTATTGCTTTGCTGAATAATAATCAATAAATCAGATATGTTCCTTTGTTGAGGCATATGTGTCTGACTTAAGTTTAAAATATGTTAGAAGCATCTTATGATTATGATTCATCTTTGTTTGTCTTAAATTACACTTGAATGAAAGATGAAGTAAAGGGCTAGAGGAACTTGTTAGAGGGATAAACTATTAGTACTCCATAGAGCTAATTTTGAACAAGTCATGATGCAAATTGTGTTTCTTTTGTTTTTGGCTTGCTCAAATGCTTGACTGTGATTCAAACAGAAAACAAGCAAGAGGGTGCACTTCGTAAGGAACCTCATTCGTGAGGTTGCTGGTTTTGCGCCTTACGAGAAGCGTATTACTGAGTTGCTGAAGGTTGGAAAAGACAAGAGGGCATTGAAAGTTGCAAAGAGAAAGCTCGGAACCCACAAACGTGCGAAGAAGAAGCGTGAGGAGATGTCCAACGTTCTCCGCAAGATGAGGTTTATCCCTTGTTCTTTTTGTCAATGTCATGCATGCCATACGTGATCAGCATTCTTCAGTGTAAACTTCTCTGTTACTTATTTCTTATTTTTGTGCAGGGCTGGTGGAGCTGGTGACAAGAAGAAATAAGCTTTTTTTTTCTCTTAATTCTGTTTTCGCAGAAAGGGTCATTGTTTTGATGAATTGGCTTAGTTTTGTTTTTGGTTTTAGTTCAAGCTTTTACTTTCAGACATATGTTTTATTTAACTGAGACATGATTATGGAAAGTAAGATCGGTTTAGTTTCTGTGCTTCGCCGGAAAATGAGAGTTAAATTCTTTTTCAAGGGAGCATTGCATCTGCGTTATGATTTGTTTTATAATCTTTGTATTGTCTGCGTGTTGAGGATTTTTCAAACGGTTGGCTTGTCCCAAATGAGTAATGATTAGTTGTCCCTAATGATTAATGAGATCTTTTAACTTTTGAGTGAGTTTCTCAACTCCTCTGCAATCATGTGCAACTCGCTTTGCTCCTTCCTTGATTGCAAATCCAAATTCAAGAGCACTTTGCTGCACCCCATTGGCTGACGTGCCTTTGAGATGGCAACTTCCCATAATTCGTCTGCCTGTTCTCTAGTTTGGCATGCCTAATCCCTCAATGCTAACATGAATAGGGAAATCAAGTTAATGATCTTGTCAATTGTATCCCTAGAATTTTAGATTTTACTTTCAATCTGCTGCCACTATTTCTGAGCTACTCAACTAAGTTCTTGGCCTTTTTAACTCCAGCAGAGTTATCCTCACCAAAGTCATCGTCAACTACTACATTGACTCCATGTCTCCCAACTATCTCCAAACCTTTTCTAAGGCTTTGGCATGTTCATGGCACTCGTTTGGCCTCATCCTCTGCCCAAGCTCTGAATGCAAGAATTAACAATTTAACATACATAATTACATATGGAACAAAGCGCTGGGTTCTTAATAGGCTGTGAACACTGATTTTATGACTCGACTATACACGAGGCAAAATGAGTGTGTTTCTGAGCTGGTGTGTTTAATTAGGTTTGGACAGAGAATAACAAACAATGCCACAAGGGTATTAGCATCACCGTTGGACATACCACATCTGTAACGCCAAGATTAGCACCAAAAAAAAAAAAAATAGCGTTGACCTGGATGAGAACCAAAACTGAAATAGTTTAGTTGCTTTTTGAAGTTTCATACATTTAGCTGGTCCTCGACAAGGCTTTTGTTCAACCTTTAGCACGTACCATAAATGTGCAATCTTCTTGTTCACAACTTTTGCTTGACCCTCTCTTTTTCATAAGCTATTTCTACCTTGTTATTCATAAGGTTTTGTAGTTGATCTTCAACTTCATGCCTTAACCTAGAAAAACCATCCTTTTACTGATTAGATAGCAGCACATTCCTTGATCAAAGCAATCTTATCTTCATCTCTCTCAGCTCTTAGCCTCTCCAATTCACATCTTGCCTCTTCGGCCATGTTTTCAACAGCACTGATCTTTTCGCTCTCCATGAGAAGCTCCTGCTCAAAACTTGCATTGATATCCTTGTCATTCTCAACCTGAACTTTAGAGCACTTTGACCACCTACAGAATTTTCAGCCATACGTATAAGATAAATAACTTATTATAGCAGGTAAAGTCAAAAGCTGTCATGAACCTTTGACTGAAGGGACCTTGATAAACATTTCCTTCAATGTGTGCAAGCTCTTCAGTCTTCACTTAGAATGACAGAAGCATCTCCATAGCATGCGTGCGCATGTGCGTGCACAAAAAATAAAAAATAAAAAAAGATCAAGTGTTAGAACCAAAAACAGATCAGCTATAATAACAACAAACAAACAAGCAGATCGATAAACATTTTCAAAGACGTAAAAAGAGAATATTACTTACCAAATGCGAGAGCAATTATTCCCTGCCCCCAAGCAGAGACTTCAGCTGCAAGTGGAGGGCATGCATCAGGGCTTATCTTATCAGTGTCTATAAAACCAGAAAGTTGCTGCCCATCAGTCATTTGTTTTTAATGCACACAAGAATAGCATAGGTATAATAGATCAAGCACAATTCAAGAAACGTTTATATCTGCCTCTGGAAGCTGTCTTTTCTCTAGGGCCATTTTCCAACTAACAAGATCCTAGTGTGATAAAGGGCTGCAAGAATTGAATATAGCAGAGAAGGGAAATCACACTTATACCCTATGCTCTACTATAGAAAGCTACAAAACATATCAAACAGAAGGAGTTGCAACTGTGCGTTACATATGAAAGAAAAGTTGATACCATATGAATGCTACATAAAAAGTGGGAGAATTGCAATAATGTTGCATGATAACTGCATTGCTCCGGAGGAAGAAAGGCAACCTGATAGACCTGAACCAGAAAATAGCAAAATAAACCAAGTGTGTATTATTTCTAATAGGAATACTATGGTGTTGTAGGGACATTCAATTAATTCCTTGCTCTCCTAGTTTCCATACTCCTAATTTCTCAATAGATGGCTTATTCATCTCTAACACCTTCTCTACACTTTTCTAACTAACTAACTTATCACGATTCCTAACTACTAGGGCCACTTATAGGCCCAATCCCTATCATAACCACACATCAGATCTCTGATTCCAAATTCAGTAAAGCACTCCTTTTAGGGGAAATTTAAAATGGCCTATTGCCTTCATCTGCGGACAACTATACAAGTATATATCACATCTGGAAAACCTGCTTTCGATAAGTGCAGCTTCTGCCAAGCCTGAAACATTGGTATACTTCGGACATGATATGCTAGAAGGAAAGCATGCATGTTAATAAGCTGTAATGTTAAAACACAACATCAAAGTGTCCTACTCAGGCCTTGAATGGAAGAAAAATCAGGATCTTCAGGGGTGATATCATCAAATGCTAGCTTAGTAACGTTGTCTATGAAGACTTAATTCTTCAGCAATGCAAAAAAGACTTCCCCCAATTTTAAAAGTTGTCATCCCCTCTTCCTAATTGTCTGGGATTCTTTGGTATTCAACCAGAAGGTGTGTCGATTGCTCACTTTACAACTATGACAGTGATTGAAAAAAGCCTCCAAAGACAAGCCAAGGTCACTGAACATTACCTCCCCTACTGACCATAACCATAGTGAGAAAGAGGAAACCAAACCAGAGAAGCGGAAACATAGCTGCACGGAGACCCCAGAGGAAAGCCAAAAAAATTTGGACCATTTCTCGATTTGTGCGTGTCATCCTTGCGCAGGGGCCATGCTAATCTTCTCTGTATCGTTCCAATTTTATCAGATGTCCCCGAAGGGACACTCTGCACTGTTGGGTGCTTGCATATAAACAATCATCCTCTACAAGTGCGGCCGATGTGGGACTCCAGTGGCAGTGAAACAAAGGATATGAAATAGAGATATGCTCATATTTGTGTGTGCCTGTGTGCGTGTGTGTGTGTTCCATTTTTAAAGCACTGGAACAAAAAATGTGTGGTGTACAAACTACAAACAACTAGGTAAGTAGGTACCTCTCATTGCCTTGTAGGCCTTATTATTATTACTCTGCAATGGCCATTTTCACGCAGTTTACTTCATGACGCACCAAAAATGCTCCATCATCCTATTAACTATAGGACATATTCTCTTTTGTTCCTAAGTTGTGTGTTGCATCTTATTCATTCATCTTCACGCAAGTCATTGACATAAGGAGAGATTTGAGAGCTATTATGGAATAAAGAACACAAGAGCCCATGGCAACCATAGTAGAGATAAATAAAAAATATATGCATGCATAATACATTGATTGGATTAATAACTCTCCAACTTGCTAACAGTAGTCATACTATGTGATTGAATAAGCCAAAGCTAGCAGAGTAGCAGCTGAAGGTAAACCAACCCAATAACTTAGGCAACCAGTGGTTGTTGAGGCGTATAGTAAAAACAATTAAGCAACAAAATAACTTTTTTAAATTAAAAAAAAGAGTATATAGATGATTGAATAAAGTAGCAACAAAAACAAATTTTCATCTCTCTATTCATTTTTGGACTGGCCATGCCTTTTAATAGAAAAACCAGCAAGGATGTGACTAACGCTTTCAGCAACGTTTTGAGGATTTACCTCTCAAACTTGGTCTATGTTGTACGAGGTTTAATTTTAAGAAGTTCTGAATTCCCTAAGGCAGTAACGTGATGGAAAATGACCCTTCACAACTTTCGGACCGTGATAACCATGTGGACACCCAATTACAAAAGCCAGAAACCATGTTTCTATCGCATAAGCATAGTCCCACATCGGAAGAACGAATAAATGACACGCGTTTATATACCTACACGCAGAAGCGGGAGGCCACGACCTTACTTGAACAGGATCTGTTCTATAGGCTCGTACCTCTGTATCCTTGAGTTCTAAGGAGACAGGAACCAAAGTCTGGTGGATGAATAATGACCGTGCGATCAGAGCGTGATTAATAGTTCATGATGACCTCCTTCGTGGCGCGTCATCTGAACGGTGGAGGATCGTTCTAACCGCAACTCGTGTGTGGTTGGGATGGTCGCACGGTTGTCTGACAGACTAAATCAACAGTTTTGCCATTCCATAATTTTTGCGAATTTAGTTTATACGAAAACAGACAAAAGAAGAGATAGCAGACCAGTTTGTCATTCAATAATTCTGCAAATTTGCTTATTTGAAAAACAGACCGAACAACAATGAAAGAAAACATATTTGCTTCCACAAATTTGCAACATTTTTGACATCCAATAATTTTTTAAAATTTGCTTATTTGAACAGACCAAAAATAAATAAATAAATAAATAAATAAATAAAAGGAAAATATTTGCTTGCACAAATTTGCTTATTTAACAGAAGACCAAAAATAAAACAAAGTAAAAATAAAATAAAAGCAAAAGCAAATTTGCCTGCATGCCCCCATAGAAGCTTGTTTGTGGTGTGTGTTTCTTGGAAGTGCGCTTTAGCCATAGTCGTTGAAATATTACTTCCTAGTGCCCAGAATCATAGAAGAAAGCAGGGTTAGCCAAAATGCAGAAAAGGAAACATACCTGAGCAGAGGAAATCCAAAGCAAAAAAATCCGGAGTAGAGGGAAAAAAATTTGGACCATTTCTCGATTTGTGCGTGTCATCCTTGCGCAGGGGCCATGCTAATCTTCTCTGTATCGTTCCAATTTTATCGGATGTCCCCGAAGGGACACCCCGCGCTCTTGGGCGTTCGTATATAAACGACCGTCGTTTTCTAAGTGTCGCCAATGTGGGACTCTACTTGCAGTGAGCGCACCCAAAGCATATCGACAAGTCCAGCTCAGCCTCACGACCAGGGGCAAAGAAGATGCATCCCCATCAGTTGGAGTTCCTGCCTGAAAGCAAAACAATATAAAGATACTCATATTCTAGTGTTTTTACTTTTGGCGAACTTTTTTAATTAAATTTTGGAACAAAAGAATGGGCGGTGTACTTACAAGTAGAGGTACCTGTGCATGGGATATAGCCTTCTAGCCCTTATGATTACTATCTTCTCCAGCCTGCTTGACTTGACAGCTGACTGCTGACAGGTCATTTGGATTTTTATTATCAATTCACTACTATCTTTTTTCTACTACTCTCTCGACGTTTGTTAAGCCTTTATTTTGATGAAAAATAGAAAAAAAAAAAATAAAAGAAAAATATTATCTTAGGTCTATACCAAATTTTTTAATATTATATTAAAATTTATTTATCCACTAGTTTATGAGATATAGAATTTAATTTAAGTAAAATTTATATTTTATTCAATAATAAATAAGTGAATATCAATATAATTCCCAAAATCTAACGTATAAACATATCATAACTCAAAATTTGACAAAAATAAAAAAAAAATGAAAAGGACATCACCAAGCTTGGAATTGAAACTTCCTCACATGAGAAAACTTGTGATGGATGATCACTTGGTGGCACCGATTCTTTTGCTGACAGATATGGCAGCAGCAAAGGCAAGCCATGAAAGAAGGAGGATTCCAGCCACTCCTACTCCCACAACTTTCTCAAAGCAAGCTCTACTAATTCTAAAGTGCTAATTAGTGTGGAATTATTACCAACACCAACAAAATGTTATATTTTCAGTAATTCTCCTCTCATGGAACTCAAATTACCAACCCTGTCAGTTAATATCAATACACAAGCATGTAATCTAAGAAGCATGTGTCTTCTGGTTCAAGGCAAACCTAATCAAAATGCAAGTTCAGTCTTGGATGTATAATCACACTAAAGGGCAGCAATGCAATCAAACATTTCTCATGTAGCAAGAGGCACATCAATTTTCAGAATTTCCTCGGCAATAACTACAATATTCAAGAACTTGAAATCGGAATACTTCATTTTATAAATTTTTTTTTTCCTTAGAATCTCTTACCTTTATTGAAAAACTTAAATAAAACAAACAATTGATAATTGCTACTGCAAAGCACAGAATGATAGAAAGATCCTAAATTCAAAGAACTTCCCTCTCCTCCATACGATTCCTTCTTCTTCTGGGAGCACGAAGCAGTGATCGAGGCTATGAAAGTTTGCACCTTTGCAGAAGATGAGCGCGTTGTATATCAATTTGGAAACGGAGAGCAACGATCGTTGCAAAATAGAGCTTGAAACAAAGCAACAAAAATAAAAAATAAAAAATTGGAATTATGTGGAGGAAGGGTGGTTTTTTATGTGAATCAAAGGTGTATGTTGTTGTGGGAGTAAGAAGAGGGAAATTTACTGTTTATAGCCGTTTAATGTCTTCAATTAATTTTGCGTGACATTAACACATGATAGCGAAGAGCACCCTAGTTTATTTCAAGCACAAGCAGCGTGAGAGAAACTAGAGGAGTGACTTATGGGCTTGTTTGATAGTGATTTTTAAAAACAATTTTCAGTATTTAAAAATAAAAAAACAAAAACACTTGTTTGGCAACATGTTTTTTTTACGTTCATTTTAAAAATTATAAAACAAATGTAAGTTTTAAAAACAAGAAACAGAAAACAGCTTTGAGATGTTTTCTATTTTATTGTTCTGAAAACAAGTGGTTTAGACGGTAGCATTTTTGTAGTTATATTATTTTCTTGTTTTTGCACCTCATTCGAATCTCATTTCAGCTAAAAAAGAAATCAACCCTAATCACCCGTACCCATTTCTTCTTCTTGCCTTCGATCTCTGTCGTGACCCCAATTTCTTTCCCTTTCCCCTATTCGCCCAGCCACCCATACCCATTCTTTTTTGCCTTTGATCTCCGTCGCAGCCCCAATTTCTTTCCCCCTTTGGCCTTTTCCTCTCCCTTGTTCTCTGGCATTCAACTTTTGTGGATCTGTTTTCTTTTTTTTTTCTTCTTTCCCTTCTCCTTCTCTGATGCAGGTAAAAGTGATGGTGGGATCTGCCTCGACGCCGGTTTCATGCACGAAGGCGGGATCTACCTTGAAAATGACGGCGCGTACGACGAGGCCAAGCAGAGGAAGAGAAGGTCGGGACAGCGGAACTAGCGATGCTTTGAATCTCTCCGGTGGCGGCGGTGAACCAGTGACGGTGGTTAACAAATTTCCAAGGACAAATTTTTCTAGTCATTGAATCTTTAGCAGTTGAGTAATAATGTCTTAGCTTAGTGCTTCCTACATAAACAATTTGTGATGAATGATGTTTTTGACATATTCTTTTCATGTGAAATTGACTACTGAATAGTGTCCTCCAATTTGATAGCAAACATTGCTTAAATATTTTTGCTAATATAAAGCAGTTTCTGAAAGTGGGTAGAAGATGCATCAGTTTGTGACAGAAAATTAACTGAATTATCTCACTTATGGATTGTTTCTGCTTCGTTCTCTATCGCTAGTCCCTATCCAATTACCCATAATTATTTGTCGTTTTTCTGCTAACACTTAGGAGCATTTATGAGCTATGAAAAGCATGCTTTCCAGTTTGTAATAATTGTCATTTTCTCTTCCATTGTTAAGTATCATGGCTAAGTGTGTGATAATTGACACATCTTTGTGTAGGTTGCTGCTAGAGTCACTTTTCATTGTTTAAATTCAATGTGAGAAAAAAAATAGAAATATGGAGAAGAGTAAACTGCAACATGGATACAACTATGGCATTTTGTTTTCTTATGTTGCTGTGTTTGTTTCATTTTAATGCATCATTGATCTGGTATTGACTATTGACATTGTGAATTTGATAGATCCAACTGTTACTTAGACATTTTAGACTGATAATCCTACTTTGTTCAATTCCTATTTCAGGCTATAATTATGTTGTTGATTGATATTGTTTCATTGAGATAAAGCTTATATGTTACAGATACATTGAGTGAATTACCAAATTCATGGTTATTGGTCATGACTGAGTTGTAGAGGAAGAGAAAGTAAAAACATGCATATTAAGGGAGGAGGTTGGGGTTCATTATATTATGCTTCATAGAGATGGAAGACGCATTTTGTGATAGTATTTATAATTTAATACATCTCTTTGTAGTAGAAAAGGTTCTTGGATGTATTTGGAGAGTAAATAATAGTGTGATATCCTTCTCCTAATTACTATTTTAGTGTGAACGAATTTAGCCTAAATTAGTGTGATGTGCTTTTGTTACAAAGTGTGAATTTATTTTATTTTATTATTATTTTTTTTTTTTTGCTTTTGCCATCTTGGATGTATTTATATTGCTATCATTGTACCCAATTAATTGCACAAAATCAAAAGAAATATTCACTTAATTGGTTTTGATAGGAAGACAACTGATATGCATCAATAAAAGATATTTTTTACAATTTTATCATCCTTTTTTAATTTGCATTTGGTTGATGAGAATATGTTTATGGACTTGAAAAAAAAACAATTTTAATCCAATTAATAGAGATTAAAAGGAGTTGCAAAGTGTAATTCTTTTTGCGTATAGCTATAGATTTGCTACTTCTGAAAAAAAAAAAAAATGTTTCCCACCCGATTGAGAAAAAATAAATAGACTTATGAATATTTGAATACATCAAGTTGTATTAGGAATTTGATTATTGAAACTATATAAAAATATTATGTATCAAACTTAATATTATGTTAAATTTTATTTATGATAATGTATCTATATTATATTTATTTGCTACTTTTAAAAAAAAACATTTGCCAAACAAGTTTTTTGTTTTACTATTTTTAAAACTTATTTTTAAAAATAACTATCCAAACAATTTTTTTGTTTTTTATCATTAAAAACTGTTTTGAGAATAAAGTTGCCAAACAGGTTTTTTTTGTTCTTTTATTTTTTAAAATTGGTTTTAAACTTGTTTTTTAAAACTGTTTTGAAAAACATAAAAACAAAAATAATTTCAAACAAGTCGGTTGATTAAATTTAATGGAAAAGAGTTCGATCAATCTTCCGCGGATATGTATGTTTGGATTTTGAAATAATGATCATAGGTTGTGATAAGAAATAGGGAAAATTTTTATTATAATAAATATTTTTTAGAATAATTTATTTTTTTTTTTATTAGTTGGTAATATAAAATTATTTTATATTAATAATATATAAAAATTATCTCAAACGTATGTACCAAAAAAGAATTGAAACAGAAAAACTAAAAAAGAATCATTATTATTATTATTATTATTATTTTCGCTGTTTCCATGTATTTGTGCCTTTGATATCGTGTTTTGCAGTGGCATAAAAAAAAAAAAAAAAAACACATCCTGAAGTATACTTTAGTATAAAGTTTACAATATAAAATTTTTGAATAAAAGGTTTAAATTGGATCAACCTTTTTCATTTGCTTTCAGTTTCGTTTTTAACTTTTGTGATTAGATACAGTCTTTGGGAAAAAAAAAAAAAAAAACCCAGATAACTCGTTATTTTATGTATAGAAGATATCCAACATCATGTACTCACCGATGTAGCGTTGGTGTATACCAATCATTTTCTTCGATACTTCGAGCCATAACCCGACACAATCAAAGTGAAAAATATGATGACAAAAAGGAAGACACGGAGGAAAATAGCCAGGTCCCTTTGGTGCTTCATGAGTGGATAAGGCTCCTTCTCCTCTTGAAATATAAGCTTTGATAATTGTTGTCGTTTACAAAGAAATATGGTTTACTCTCTAATTAAATATTTTGTGGGTGGATGGGAAATTTTGTTTGATTTAAGAATGATTACTCTTGTTACTCTTAAGGCAAACACATAACTACCAAGTCAAGATATATAAAGAACATTTCATTAGGTATCGGGTCTCCTTTCACATTCAAACCCTAATAATCAAGGCATGGAACATAATTATTTAACCACAAGGCCTAACCTAGGTTCAAAAAAGGAATTTTTCATGGGGCATTTGTTTGAGCAATAACATATTTTGCAACAAAGTACTTTTCAATTCAGCCTACATATGCTCTGAACAATTATCCATTTCAATACCAAATAGGATTTAAGTCAAAAGTTGACCACAATAAATGTGTTACCAAAGAATCCTAGCTTTTTCTCATGATAAATAAATAACTTACATTTGGGTGATACTAAGGATTCAAGAAAGTGCTAATCCTTTCATCTACTTTAAAGTTTCTTACAATTTGAGCAGATCTTAACCAAAATCTATTTTTTCTCTATACTTCTAAGACCACAAGAACCTAAATATTTGAGTACAAACTTGACCTATATACAGCCACTTCTCACTCCCCTGAGCTCTCACAGGAGCTCCCAAGATTGGACGTTATGTCATGCACCAAAACCCTGATTATGCTACTTCCTGATGATCTTGAAACATCAATGCACTCCTGCAGATCTGCATCACATGCTATCAAAACCCATTCATGATCATCATCCAAGTACTTGATATCAAAACTACCAACTTCTAATTTTAACCTCTTGGCAACTTCTTCTTTCAATTCCACAATGCCACAATTCAAAGAGACCCTAAACCTTATTATATCTTCTCTATATGTTGCCTTAATAGTCACAGTCTTCATTTCTTTACTAGCTGCAAAAGGTGTCACTGTGCTCTTAAGGGTATCCATGCACTGCTTAGGAGCCAAATCAGAACATGGAGGATTAGTCCCACAAGGTTCTGGAGCCAGATCCTCCAACATGGCCTCTGCTACAGAAGGACACAAATTTCTTAAGTCTTTGGAACTACCTGCATCTTCTATTAGCATTCCTCCAAATGGCTCTTGAAGTTCTGTTGCCACAATGTCCAGCATAGGGTAAGAAGTTGGACAGTTCAGTGGATTAGTCGGCTGCAGTGTCGACTCTGGCGACCTTAGCGCAACACATTGATTGTTGGATGTAATGAATATATCTTTTACAGGTGAACTTTCAATTGGGGGACTACCATGGCATGAACCATAAGAAGTAGGATTTGTGCTATCTGCACTTGAGCCACTCCCACTTCTAGTTCTCCTCTTTGGTTCTTTTGGACCCTCCTGAATAGACCCGCCTTTATCATTAATCAGTTTCTCGAGACTTTGTGTCCCAGCCTGTCTGTTCGTTTCTGATACTTTAGAGGCATCCAATTCATTTTCTTTTATCTGAGCTTCAGATGGCCTAATGCTTGGTGAGGCTTGCTGGCTGAACTTGTATGGAGCAGAAGGCTCAGGAAAGGAACCAACAGGAATGGGAAGAGGACTTGTGCTTAGAGGATTCAAACCAAAAGCTCCTTCAGCACCTTGGACAGATTCAATAACACGCTTGAGCTTCGACAGGGAACGGTTAACCTTGTTGATCTTTCGAGATGGCCAACGGGATATCCCATGCTGCCTACAGATGCGCTTCATTGTAGTAGGGCAAACTGTAAAGCAAGGATATATATAAGAACAATATGTTCGACCTACTACTTAAAAGAGCTGCTACTAATAAAATAAATAAATAAATAATCCTTTGTACGTTTTGGATGCACAGTACATTATTTTATAATTATATATTTCTGCATACCAGCAGATTCATAGAGATAAAATAAACACAAGATGCACTTAGTTATAGTAGAGCCAAATTTCTAGGAAGCAATAACCATTTGTATGCTTTTCATGCGTATTCTAATAAAATTATTATTCATGGATAAATGTATGTTTCCAACCAGCAGCAGATTCATAGGAATAACAAACCAAATTATTGTTCATCACTATATTTCAGAGTGTGAACATACCACCAAGACTCTTTGCAGCATCTTTAAGACTCCCAGCAAAATAACGTTGCAGAACTTCTAGACTTATTGATTTCTCAGTTTTTCCACGTTTCCTCTCTAAGGGTTTCTTTACATTTTTAGTCTCTAAGGAGGGTATCTGATCAATGCTTCCACCTGCATTATCACCAAGACTCCCTCCATCATTTATGTCATTGCAGTACATCATTATCTTCTGTGCCGATGGATCGTGTAGCACTTCCTCCCCCACATTTGGTGAAGCATCATGCCTAGGTGGTGATTTAGTAAATTGGGCAACTGGAATGGATTCAAGCCTCGAATGAACTCTTTCATTTGTTGCTTCAATAATTTCAATTGCACCATCCTCCTCAAGTTCAACACCAGAAGCAATCTTAAGGCTCTGGAAATGCTGTTTCATAGATGCCAATATAGATCCCAACAAAGTCTTTTGTTCATGAAAGTCTGTGATGCTAGGAGGCAGAAAGAACTCTAACACATAATCATCATCTCCTGTACGGGAGCTTCGTAAACAGATTGCAAAGCAGCTAGTTAACCCAAATAAGAGAGCATAATGAACTAAGGGGTAATCAGTTTTGCAGAATTGGGTAATGTTCCCACAAAAGCTCATGCTGTGGGACAGAAAAGCCCTCCCAGCAACCCCTTGACCTTGTTGTAAGTGATGCTCAACACAGGCCTCACGAAAACCCCACAAATGAGCATCTATGATATAGAATGCTATGTCAGTTGTAGACATGCAAACTTGCCCCATGCAACTACCATCAAAACTTGAACAACTTTTCTTTAGGCCACCTCCATGGGCCAAAACACTTCTATGCCTACATGGAACCCATGTTTGGGCCAGAGGTAAATTGTGAGTTTCACACACCACTGTCAATATCTCCAAGATCTCTGCTAAAGCATTCTGGCGCCCTTCATTACAAATCTGGTTTAAAAGCATTGCCAAGTTATATCTGTGAGAATAGAAGGGTAAGATATAGAAAAACAGAAACATCTAACTTTCAGAAAATATAACAGACAGGGATGCATCATGCATGATAGTTAAAGTCACCTGAGTGTATTGATGGTCCAAAATTTCTGAACTCTTCAAATTTACTGCCTGCGAGGAAACTAACAGAAGGTGAATGAGGTATCTAAATATCTTTGTAATCACATAAAATTTCTAACATGCTAGTACTATGAGTTAAACAATCTCATGGAAGTTACCTATGTCAAAATCAATCTTGATATATTACAATTTATATAATCATCTCATGGTACTCGCCTAACGTGAGCAAAGAATAAATCTTAGTACAAATTGCAAAGTTGAAATAAACCCAACCTCAAGGGCTTTGCAGATTTTATCAACCTCAGGAGCATAGTTAATCTTCTGTGAAGTCATTATCAACTCCAGTACACCAACACATGACTGCAATGAAGGTTCAAACACAGGCAAAGCCAAGGTCCCACGAACATTGTAATGTTGAGCATGATCTCGGCGTGGATACTCCTTACTAGAATAATACTGAACATCGGGAGTCCATTCCGGTACTTTCTGCTGAAAAACTCGACCAGGAAGTCCGAGAGTTCCATCATTCTCCCCATCCACAGAAAAGACGTACATCAGGGAGACCGTTCTATAATGGTGGAGTCCGTTACTATGTGGATCAAGAACAAAGGGTTGACCTGAAGTTGTAAGCACATACCTATTACCATTTCTCACAGGTGCCCAAACCTGAGCCAGAACATTCTGTTCAGTCAACCCTTTGAAGTAGCGAAGTGCTTGTGTCATTCTTTCCTTGATTACACAATAGCTATCCAAGATTTCCAATGGTGGCAGAGCCACAAGGGGTGGCAACAGTTTTTTGTTGTCATCATTGTCCACTGGCTTTTCAGTTATTGAATTTGAATCACCTGAAAAAAGTAGCTTCTATCAGAACAAATGCATTTGCCAGCAAAAACTACAAAAGTACATAGTTCAGCACCAGATGGCATTGGAGTAGGCTATGAAAACTTCACAGTTATGGTTTTAATACCTTTGACCTCAACATCATAAGATATATAGAACTTCCAAACATTATAATTTATAAATACTTTTTTTGATAGAAATTATAATTTATAAATACTCCAAGAACCATTTAAAAGAAAAATGTAGCCTGCACTGGCAATAGGGAATGAAGCAAGTATAGACCAAACTCAGACCTATAAATATTGGCTTGCTTGAACGCCATTGAAAGGAGTACAAACATGTGAAGGCATGAAACTGTAGCTGTCGAGTTCAAAAGAAGGAGACAAAAGAAATTCAACTTGAATCCCACAAAGTCCATCAAATTATTATTTATGCCCTTACAAACGAGTTTCTCAGCAACCAAATAGGGCTTCAAGCACGGTAATGGGCAATTTTTTTGAAAATAATAATAATAATAATAAATCTTCAATATACATAAAGTTCAAGCTAAAATTAAGCTAAAAAAAGTTCCTGATGTATATATTATATAAAAAATTATAGCAAAAACCAATTGTGGATCACATCATATTACATTTTCAAATCAATTAAAGCAAGTTTAGTTGCATCAAATCAAGTGGGTATTAAGCAAGTCCAAATATTGATGAAAAATCCCAAAACTCATCTCAACAAGAGACCAATCTGAAAGGAACCAAAAACATACAAGAGAATATCTTGTGGCAATCAGAGAAAGCTGAGGCTGCAACCCTGTTGCGCCTGTCATCTTCTCCATCAGAGAAGACCCAAAGAGGAGAGGAAGGTTGGTCAGATGAGATGGAGAACAGAAAAGGTGACATGGGGTTGGACACAAAGGACAAGTGATCCAAGGGCCATGAACTCTCCAAGTCCAGATCGAAATCCATGGCACAACCAGGTTGTGGTTCCTCTGGTGCCTTTGACTTTGGAGGAAAGTCCGTGTTCTCTTCCTCGGATTCTGACATTGTTCTCTTCTAAGAGAGCTATGTTGTGGGGAGAATTCGTGTGTGTGCAGGGTGACAGAGATTGCAACTATGTGAAGAGCAAGTTGTGAACAGCATAGAATGATTGGATGGTGGTTGTGATGTTGACGATGATGATGGACAAAATTGCAGGATGCATAGGGAGTATGATTCCATGTGAAAATTTTTCTACAGTGGCTCTGCCACTTGCAAGTTACGACAAAAGGGTGATTAAAATATTCAATAAAATAAAATATTAAAAAAATTTAATTTTGACACAACAAGCAATATAAAATATGTTTATATAATTAATTAATTAATTATTATATTTAACTATTTATATAATTATTCAAATAATAAATATAAGATATAATTAATCATTATCATATTATTTTATCTATATAATTATTTAAATAATAAGTATAAAATTTAATTATATTTATTTGATATAATAAAATATAATTAAATAATATTATACAATAAATTTATATTTTTTATACATTCAAATTAAATTCTTATGAAAAAATAAAGTTAAGACTTATTTTTCCCTTTTCCTATTGTGGCACCAACTACACAAAAGTTGTGCACTTGCACTTGTCTTTGTCCACTTTTTTTTTTTAACTTAATTTTTGGTGTTTAACAACATTTTCATGCGGGTGAAGGAGAAAGGGGAAGCAAAGGAAAATTTGCCGAGGGTGTTCGAGAAGATATGGTTGACCAAAAAAAACAAAAAAAAAGTTAGATGGGTGGCCATAACCGCAGAAGTACTTACTTGTTTGTGTTGTGTTGTGCATTTCCAAATAAATGGAAAAAAGGGAAATGGGTGGTTTAGAGTCGAAAGGTTGCATGAAAATCTGCTCACAGTTCTGTTGCCACACTGATGAGGTGATGTTCACATCTGGTCCTCTGCTAGCTGGCCAGCGGTTGGCATTACATCAAAGGAAAGATGCTTAATTTAATATTGTAAAATAAAATGCTCGTTTCACAGAGTGATACTGATTTGAGAGAGGAATAATTCCAGAATTTTCTAATCAATTCTCTCAATAATTATCTTAATTATTTTAAATACAAAAATATATGGAGTTTTTTTCAATACTATTGGATTACTCGCGTGAATGTGCAATATCGGGAAAGATGGAACTCCAACCAATGAGAACTGAAATGCATGAGTCGGTGAAGGGCTGTTGAGCTGAAGTCCGAGGACGGGGGAGCCTGCTTACTAGGTTATATTTTTAAAAATATTATTAAAATTATAGAAATATGATTAGTAGGTTATTCAAATAGAATTTATTAACAATCTATTTAATATATTACAAAATTTAAAAATATATTTTTACGTCATTCCTTTTTTTTTCTTTTACTTTTACTCTGTTTGGATCTTTAAAAAATAAAGAGAAAACAAATGAGGGGATGGAAAAGGGGTAAAGAAAATTATTTTATCCTATTTGGAACCGAAAAAAAAAATGGAGAAAAAGAAGAAAAATTATGTGAATTCCACCTATAAGGTTTTCTCTTTTTCACTACGAAGAAAATCGGAAAAAAGGGTAAGAAAATGCTGAAATAATGTATATGCCTTCATAAAATTTAATATGACGGCCCTTTCCTTTAGTAAATATTAAATAACGTGGTCTGAACTTAGATATTTATGCATAGAATAAAATGCTAAAGAAAAAAAATATATAATCATTTAAAACTTATGAATCACAAAATCAGGATAGTAAAAAGAAAAAAATATTAAATATTAAAATTTAGACCATTTTTATATATGATAAAATTATAAATTAAATTTACGTCACATTCATTTTTATTTAAATAAAAATAATTTTTGTAATTAGAATATTAAATAAATTAATATTTATTTTTAAGATTATTTTTATTTAATTTATAAAATTTTAAAATTAAATAAAAATAGAGCATTTATTTTTTATTACAATAGGTCATATATATCATTTTATCCAACTATAATTTGTTTTTTTTATATTTTAATATAACTTCTATTTTTTTCATTCTGTCTTTATTCAAACATATATATATATATATATATTATTTCTTTATTTTTTATTTTTTTCTTTCATTTTCTCTCCTTATCTAAACAAAAGCTTTTTTTTTTTTAAGAGTATCATCAAAAAAAATCTATTTGAAAGACCTCTTTAGTTCTTTAATGAGTATTTTTTTAGTACGTCTCACATCAACTATCAATGTTTTTTTTTTTAACTCTCATAGTTTTAGCCTACTAAAATCACTTATAATTCCAGCGCAATAACATAAAAAAATTTGAATTGGCATTTTTATTTCAAGATGTTGAAGATTTTTATTATTTAAATTCATTATTTACCAACTATCACAAAGACCAGTGAACTGTCCTACTTTAACTAGACACTTTGGATTTAAGTTCTAAGTATGTAAATGTGTTAAAGTTTAAAAGGGAGAGCTTTGTTGCCTAAATCCTTTTCTACTTAAGCAAGATTGTTTTCGGTAAGAGAATACTTATACTTTCTACAACAACAACAACAAAAAAAACTTATTATTCTTTTAGTGATATGACTAATATCATCTTCATTAATTCTTTTTTTAATAAAAATATAGATTAAGTAGAAAGTTTGTCGTAATTTATGATCAAAGTATATTTTTGAATTTATCAAATACTTGTAGAATTATTTAGAAATCATCTACTAATGAAAGAACCTGTAAATCAAGCCCAAGACATGGCGATATAT
Source organism: Pterocarpus santalinus (assembly GCA_031439595.1). NCBI lineage: Eukaryota > Viridiplantae > Streptophyta > Magnoliopsida > Fabales > Fabaceae > Pterocarpus > Pterocarpus santalinus. The sequence goes on from CM062526.1 coordinate 54,540,110, forward strand.
TAGTATCAATCAACCGTCTCAATACTTTGAAATTTTTGGTAACTTATTATAATAAATAGAGATCAATTTTGATATACCGTAAATATAAAAGTGTTTTATAATATTAATTATATATTATTTTGGGTATAAGGGTTGATGTAATTATAATAAGAATTAAATATTTTTAATAATATAATTATATATAATTAAATGATCATATAAAAAATATTTATTAACTATTTTTAAAATTAAATTGTAATAGACAAACCTAAAGACAATGATAACTCGCAGATTAATTATTGTGATATACTATATATAACAGCATTCTCTTATATAAGATTTATCCAAGAATTCCTCGAACAACAAGTAAGTTTACTAAAAATATCTTAATCAAAACTTATGTGTTGGCGTACTTGATATTGAGACATAAATTATTATGAGAGCACATCAATCATATAATTTTTTACAAGAAGTATTTTCTTTTATGTATAAAATGAATAGAAAGAAAACTAAGTCTTAGTGAAAGTGACACTCATCTTATCGATAATTACTTTCTTTTAAGATTTAAACTCGTGCACTTTTTTCTCTAAAAGATAAACTTTTTATCCCCTTGATCAACTTTATATGAATATATTAACAAGTAAGCCATGAACTCAGAAAATTAAAAGAAACTAAAACACGGAACACATCGATTATTGTGTAAAGTATCACGAAAAAAATAAGAACAAGATTTGTATCAAAGTTAGAGGAATTTTTACTTTAAAAAATCTTAATTCAAATTATTAATATTTATTTTATTTAATTCTTAAATTAAATGAAAATATACGGATATTTTTCTAGAAATTAATAATTTAAAAACTAAAATTATATATTTATTTAAACAAAAAAATTAGACATATCATTATTTTATTTAAAAATTAGATAAATGAATATAAAAAATTTAATCTAACTTTATTCCAAAAACTAAACTGAGCTTAAAAAAGAAAATGGTGAATCTGAATTCTGAAACTGCTTGAACACGTCACTGTTTGTACGAATGCGACAACGAGAAAAAAGATGGAAGTTAGTGGAGATTAATAAAGTTTCTTAATTGGAAAAAGTTTGTTAAAATTGGTTAGCTGGCTTAATCCCACAGAAGGCAACAATTATTATACTAGTTAATCCCTTGTGCGCCCTCTGATCTTTGCAATTAACTTTGGAGCCTTGCTAACATGAACACTCACACACCGGCCAAAGCAAAAAGCATTGTAAAATACCCACTTGTGGGTGCAGTGTGAGAGAGTACAAGGACCAGCCCTACAACGAATTTACTATTCCCTAAATTATTGACTGAAGAATTGGGATTCGACCACGAAAATTATATTAAAATGCAATGCATGAAGGTCAATGTGCAAATTAAACCACTCAAGGTGTCCCAAGTAAGTAAGGCGCTTGTTTTGTTTGATGGTGGAAAATGCTTGCTTGCGAGTTGTCAGAGAAGGATTATTTTATGATTTTGCAGATTCAAAGAGTGAAAAAAAAAATAAAAATGAAAGAAACCAAAGAGGAAGATGATTAAGATGTATTATTGTTTATTTGATTATTATCGAATGAAATACATTTTTAAGGCGTTAATGGATCATCAGTGATATGGACATCTAGATCACATAAATCTGCTCACGAGAAATAAATTAATTGAATAAGTTATGGGATAAACTTTGGAGATTAATCTTAATATTTTAGTATAAAAGTAGACTTTTATCCAATTATATCTCATTATATATATGTAACTTTTGATATAGTTATTATAAAATTAAACATTTATAATAAGAATTTAATTTGAATGCACTGACAGTGTAAAACAGTTTTACACTGTCAACCAATAAAAATAATAGAAAGTGCCAACTCATACAAATAATTACCCATTATATTGAGGGACCCACCATGATTTCTCACCTTTCTCTATTTCTATTGGTTGACAGTGTAAAACTATTTTACACTGTCAGTGCATACCAATTAAACTCTTATAATAATATGGTAATACATGATTAAAAAATTATATACAAGATTTTTATACTTACAATATATTAAAATGAAGTTAATTCTTAATTCTAATTTATTATTAATATCAAATATTTTATATCATTAACCAATCATATAATATTATATATATGTCTTAATTATTTGTGAATAAAGAATTTCCATGAGCAATGCGTTGGATTTTCTCGTCATAATGAATAAAGAAATCAATTAATTAATTAATTTCTCTGTCTACTTGTATCAGTTTCTTCACGACAGTCTTTGGTCTTATTTTATTTATCATTTTAGAAGAATACTGAATTGTTATTATTTTTACTTTTTATCGTATCAATATGTGTGAAAAATATAATGATAATAATATTTTAAATGTTTTAATAAGGGACATAACTAACCTTTAATGTTACTTAATGCTTTCTAATTATCATACAATAACTTTAAATTACAAATAAAGAGGAAAAAGAACGAGTTAAAAAAAAAAGATTAATTAATGTATACAAAATCTAAATAGGAAATCAAATTCAAAATGTTGGGCTATAAATTATTAGATATACATTAATTAACGGGTCTCAAAATGGGATCCGAATGATTGAATGCTGAATATTATAAAACTCATGTCCCAATCAAGAGCAGGTGCAATTTGCATTATTATCCATATAGACCTTGGCTGTCTTGCTGTCTTGAGGTTGAGGAGGGATAGAAGCTAAGCCAGCTATTAAAATACTATATATGATGAATGACATTCGGTGTTAATGTCATAAGACTCATGTAAACGGAATTGAGTCATTTAATCTGTCTTTTACTATATATTGCATGACTTAAATTTGATTCTTGAGTTTTTTCTGTAAGCGAGTAATTTGTAAGTATTTCTTTAAATGTTTAATGAACCCAAAGACATGCTTTTGTAGGGTTTTCTACTGATTTAAAATAAAAAAATTATTATTTTCGGATATACGCCATTTCAATTTTTTTTACGAAAATGTCCCCTTTTTTTTATAGTAGTGAATTTGATTGGGGCTAGATCAAATTCATTACTATTAAATTTTTTTTCTAGATAAACAAAAATTGATCTAGAGTTAATAGAATTTAATACTATTCAAGTGAATAATATTGAATTCAATCTAGGCTAGATTAAATTCAATACTATTCACTTAAATAGTATTGAATTCAATTTAACCTGGATCGAATTCAAGAAAAACATAAAGTTTTAGGTGAAATTTATAGTAGATTCTAAATTTTTAGGTGCATGATGGATTAAATGATAAAAATATGATTAATTATCATATAAATATAGCTAATTGCTACACAAGATATCACAAAATGCTGGATCCATAATGGATTGGGGCCTATTCTAAAATATGACAACTATTAGACCTTATTCTCTATTAAAACTGTAAAGAAACAATGAGAAAAATGTTTGGATCAGTCGTTTGAGGCTTAAGAGCCACAATATTTAATATTTAAAAAATCTATACTTATTTTTTTTTACATGCAATTGTAGGTGTATATATATTCTCTTGTTATATCTAAAGACAATTTTTTTTATACTTATATTGCACATTATTTACCCGAAAGAAAAAAAATATATAAATATATGATATTTCTTAATTAATTATCATCAAGTTTGGTTAATTTATTATAATGATAATTAATTAAGAAATATCACAGATTTATATTCTTTCAAGTAAATATTGATGAATTCAATCTAGGTACAATATAAGTATAAAAAAATATTATCTTTAGATATAATGAGAGAATATATATATATATATATATATATATATATATATATATATATATATATATATATATATATATATACATATATCCACAATAATGTATATAGGAATAATAAGTATAGATTTTTTAAATATTAAATATTACGGCTCTTAAGCCTTTAATGACTGATCCGGATGTCATCCTCGTTCGTTTTTTTACGGTCTTAATAAAGAGTAAAGTCTAGTAGTTGTCATATTTTAGGATGGATCATGATCCATCATAGATCCGATATTTTGCCTTATCTTATATGGTAATTAGCTATATTTGTATGATAATTAATCATATTTTGTTATCATTTAATCATATTAGATCCACTATGCACCTAAAAGTTTAGATTTCATCATAAATTCCACCTAAAAATTTGTGTTCGCTTTGAATTCGATCAAGGTTAAATCGAATTTAATATTATTCAAGTGAATAATATTGAATTCAATCCAGCCTAGATCAAATTCAATATTATTCACTTAAATAGTGTTGAATTCTACTAACCCTAGATCGATTTCTATTCATTCAAGAAAATATTGAACAGTGATAAATTCGATCCAACCTCAATCCAATTCACTATTATCCTAAAAAAAATGACATTTTCGTAAAAAAAAGTTGAAATGACGTTTCTCTAAAATTAATATTTTTTATTTTAAATCAGTAAAAAACCCTACATTGGGTATATTTAATTGGGACGAGTCTTCCCCCAAACTTAAACTTTGAAATATTAAAAAAAAAAATGTCATATGACTCATTCTAACACTTTGTACCTTGTCAGTGAAATTAAGGTAAATGTTCAAATGTAAATTGGTGCGTTTATGTTCAGTTATTAATTTATCCACCGAAGGATAGAAACTTAAAAAATCAAAGTTGATAGTACAATTTTACCTTTTAGTGTGAGATGCAAGATGACATGTATTTTTTTTTTTTCATTTTTGGTTTCAATTTTATTTGAACAACAGAGAATTTAAGTTATATCAACAACAGAGAATTTTCATATTCGAACTAACTGATACCTTGATAGTAAGACATATCTAATAAGCATTAAGAGTCTGTTTTTATAGTCTTGAATTTGGATATTGATAAGGAGTCATAAATTAAAACTTTGGTATCTTAGTTATATTTAACGTATGAAAATTACAATTATGTTTCTGTTTTATTTTTAAGGAAATAATTTGCGTATTCAGTAAAAAGAAAAATTGTTTAAAATAACTAAACACACAATACAAAAGGGATTTAACATTGTGTCTGAAATTTGTCACACTATAGTCTACAAAATCATTGGTGATGAATAACATTATTTATTATATGTGCTAGCATTGACTAATAAATTAAAACAGGTATGTCTCACAAGAATAGAAGTAATTAATTGCTGTTATTTTTAGCTCAACTTTTATGTTTCATCATTGTTATAATGAAATAAACTCAGAATGTATGGGCATTATAAAATAATCTATAATATTTTAACTTCTTATAGAGTGCACGACGGATCCAACTTAAAAAAGTTCTCAATTTCATATGTGGAAGGAAAAAAAGACACCATGGGTGGTAGAGCGACTAGCAATAGCGTACCACAATCATTCAATTGGTGACGTACTCTAACTTTTAAATTAGAGAAATGTTCGAGGGAACTCATTTTTTGTAGGACATTGTATTGACTCACTACTTATTTACCGTTGGATGGGGTGCGAACTCTACTTAAATTGGACCCATACTTCATTCAATAATAGATGAATAGTAAGGTAATAAGGTATCTCATAAAAAGTAAATCCCTTACTCCTTATCTTTAAATTAAAATCATGAGTTTATCAGCTACCGTCAAAAGATAGTGAAAAGAAACAACAACGATCAAAGCATACACCATGACCATGGGGAAAGAAAACAAGAGGCTAGTGGCAGCAAGCAGACAACCAAAATACAAGATTAAGCAAGTCAAAACAAAACGTGACGAAAGGAACCATATTATATAACACTTAAGAATGTTGTTGCATGTCACAATCGAGACATGAAACATTTCGATTAATTTCCTCCAATCGGATTTCAGTCTCTGATTTGAAGGTGTTGACAATGCTCCCAGCTATTGTTCCCTTCACTTGCCCTCAAATTAAATTATGTCCATGTTTCTCAAGAAAATAACGTCTTTTTTTTTTTTTTTTACGTGCAAAATTACATCCTTTTTATTTCATAAAGAGAGAGGAAAAGTCATTAACTCAAATTAGCCTAATCCCTGTGCCAGATCGAATTGCTCGGTTTAGATTGATGCTCCTTCAATGATTCAAATAACTCAAAAACACAAATGTTCATTTTATTGAAAACTATTTTTGGCCCATGTTTTGTTGGAGACTTGTTTATTGCAATTTGCTACTAATGTAGAGAAGTTGATTTTTTTTTTATAATAGTTATATATAAATTTAATTTTGATATATTATCAATATAAATATTTTATATTATTATTTAATTATATATTATTATATCATTAAAGTATTTAATCCTTATAATAATAAGTATTATAAAAGTTATACATGCATGCATAATAGAAATTAATTTTGACATACAGTTAACGTAATAACGATATCTAATCATATGCTATTATATATGAAAATTTTGAAATAGTGAGTATAAGAGTCAAATATTTTTATACTGACAGAAAATCAAAATTAAATTCTACATCTATATGATATGATTGGTAATATTAATTGATAATATAAAAAAGTGTATACTAATAATATCTCTCAAAATTAAACTTTAGTTATATCCCATATTCTCATACATTTTTTTTGGTATTTGAGTAGGGTATTTACACAAAATTCGTTGCGGGCCTCACACTTCAAACATTGTCACAATTGAAAGACTCCCTTATGTTAATTTTTTGTTTTTGTAAGGGTAGTTAAGGCAGAGGCACATCGGTATTTGGTTTAGCCTCTGTTGGAATTGCACCCGGATTCGATCCTTGCATCAAACCATCTGATCCCTCCACACCCCAATTCCCTCTTCCCCTTGACCAAAAAAAAAAAGTTTTTTTTTGGAGGCAACCAATATGAACTCTCTTTTAAGATGAATTTAAGGATACATGTCTATGTTCACTCTTATATTAAATGAAATTAGTTAATTTTCTTCGGCGCCTCAAACTGTGGTATAATCTCTTTGGATTTGTGCTATACTTGTTTAGGCACTCAACTCAACATTTCCACCGCAAATAATGGAATGTTTCCTGTGCCTAGTTTTGCTGCCTGTATTGCAAAAGACAGAAAGGCAGAGAAGGCACAAAAGTGGAATGTGACTTGTAATTGTATTGTGGCATGCTTTGTTATTTCTGGGTTTCCTGTAGTGTAAACGACAATGCAAAAGTGCAAAGCTGTGTCACGACATTATTATTTATGGGTTTCCTGGATGCTTCCTTTGTTTATGACCTAGGGGAGTAGTTTATATAAATCATCGAAAAATTTTAAAACCTTTTAATGCATCTAATCAATAGTTATTTTTTTATTTTTTTAATATTTTCAATATGTTAAATACTTTTATTTTAGGTAATTTTTTGTTTTAAATAATTCAAAATATTTTACGTTAATTATTTAGGATGATTTATTATTATCAATTAAAAAAATTACAATGCCCAAGAGAATTGTTTTATAAACTTATTGATAACCTGATTATTAAAAAAATTTCATTAATTTAATAAAAGCAATTCGTATTAAAGGCATTTTTTTTTTGTGTAAAATTGCTCCAAAACATATCTTAAAGAACCGATCTTACTTTTACTTGAATGCTTATTAAATATTACTATAATTTAGAAAATAAATCATTTCCCGACTTTTCTTTTTTCTTTTTTTTTTTTTTTTTGGTCCCTGGAGGTTCCCTAATCAATATCAACTCTATTGATTTGAATTTGGGTGCACTTTTTTAGAGGTGGACATATCCTCCACTAGATTAGTGCCGCAAGTGCCAACCTTTTAGTTTTTCACATACATTTTTACTCACTCTTCAAAGAGAAATATTAGTTGTACTAAATTTTTTTCGATTTTTGTATCAATTTATTCCCATTCATTATTGAATAGGACAAAAACTCTACTTGATTTGAGTCATATATTCCATTTAATAATAGATAAAAATAAGTCAACACAAAAATTAAGAAAATTTTGCTATAAATAATATATCTCCTCTCCAAACTGTTGTGCAATTAAATTAACCCAATATACACCTTAAAAAAAGTGTACGCCAGAGAACCAGAGAGACGAAAATGGATAAGGAATCTAATATACGAGACGCAACGCGAGAAACTCCTGAAACGTGGTGGGCCAAATTTGTTCCATATTTCTTTACCCAAACAAGATCTCAAGCCAACTTGGAAATGATATACACCCCACGATTATAAGTTGTGCGTACAATTACGCATTGATTAATTAATTATAAACACTCGTCCATACACTTTGACCACGAATGAAGTACTTTGGAAAAAGTAAGAATAACATCAAATTTATACAGTCCATGTTTGATGATGTTTAATTAACTGTCTGAATAAAATCTTAATTATAGGTTATTTAAATAAATAAATAAAGAATCTAAACACACATTTAGAATCATATAAACCAGCATTTTAACCAAAAGTTAAAATTCAGGAAAAAGTTCCATTGACAAATAATTGCATGGAATAATATATCTTCGGTCAGTGCCATTATTTTATTGTTATTATTATTATTATTATTATTTAAAGTTGCAGACAGATATAAATAATAATTTCAGTCATTAAATGACAAGTAATATATTTGAAAAATTCGATGTTGTAGCGATTAAGTTTGAATAATTGATTCATTAATAGAAGCAGATGAGTTTGAAGAGGTAAATGCTCCTTTCTCTTAATCAATTAATCTAAAATTCGAACCCTATATTGAGTAACTAGTGTTGGGTGACCCATATCTTTTATAAGATGTCAATAATAAAAAATGATTGTCTTTGGTGTGTGTGTGTATATATATATATATATATATATATATATATATATATATATATATATATATATATATATATATATATATAAATTCTGCACTAATTAATTCATCATTTTTACTACATTAATGATATATATATAGAAATAAACAAGCTCACACTTTCTACAAGTAAAAAGGAGTTCAAGCACAACAAACAGAAAATAAAAATAAAAAAAAGAACCAGAGAAATAGATGAGCTTAGTAAAACTTAGGCTTTGATAATAGTAGGCTTGACTATAAAAATAAGCATAATTTCCAAATGTCAAGATCAACCCGCTAGAAGCTCACAAGCCACTCTAGCTTGATAAGTTAGCAGCTAGATACAAATTAAATTTTTTAGACTTAATAAGTTAGGACATTTCGCTTCAAGTACATAGCCTCAACAATAACAATAACAATAATAATATTATATGATAATATATGTATCAAAAACTAATAATATATGCTTATGTATGTTCAATTCATGAGCTATTGATTCAAATAAAGTAAAATTTAATCTTGACTCATTAAATAAATGAGCAATTCTTAGCTTAAACTCAAATTATAAGCTAATAAATTCGGCTAATTAAGCTCTTAAGAAACGAGTTAAATTGTTCACAAATTTATTCGACCTACATCCAATGTATAACCAAAAAAATATAGTTATATAACTAATTCATAAATTATTAAGTCAAATATAATAAAATTTAAATTTGACTCATTAAATAAATAAACTCAAACTTAATTTATGAACCTATGAACTTAATTTATTGAGCTATCAAAAAATGAAATTAAATATATCTTACGAACTAATTTTACTTACTTCCAACCTTTAGTCAAAACAACATAACTAGTTCTTCCCGGTTTCCAACTTTTCATATTTGAAGGCACAAGTTCCAAGGAAAAGGGAAAATCGAAACACCACCCATTAATCCAATAACCAAGCCTCAATTTGATCTACATTATTTCATATTTCCATTCAGTCGTCTCAGAATTTTAAAATATCCCCGTGCTCTCGTTTTTTAAATGGGGGCCAGACCGCTATAAAGAAGATGGAGGACCACATCTTTTGAAAGCCTAATAGTCCAACTTCCATCCAAGCATCATCAGCAAAAATACATAATCGTTATTTGACTTTAATCTAAAAAATAAAGATAATGTGGATTATCATCTAACAACAGCTTAACATAATTAATAACGTCAAAAAAATATTATAGCCAATCACTTACAATTAAATTTGCCTCGGCCTTAACTAATGTTTTTATTGTAATGTAACGATAATGTTCAAATCTTCTTTTTCGCCCCAAATCACTCTGCCCTTTTACCAAATTTGGTGCTTTAATCCTCAATTTAGGGGAAAAAAAAAAAGACATTCTCTTTCATAAGGTAGTTTTATATTTGTTATAAGAAATTAATTTTTGCTTTGAAATCACAAGATGTTTTTAATAGAGATCAAACTTTTATACTGTAGGTGATAAAAATGGTGCATTGCTTTTAAAAGAAAAAGATTTTAGTATGGTTACGGCACTTCGGTACCTTGTAAAACAGCTTTTTTTTTTTTCGAAAAAAAGCTATTTTAAAAAATTAATCATATTTGATTCAAAAAGTAAAAATAAATTATAATCTAAAATTGATAATTTTAAGTTAAAAAATAATTTATAAGTATAAATAAATTTTTAGAGCTTATAATTATAAGCAGAAATTGATTATTTTAGAATTGTTATATTTTTTACTTAATTGATCTTAAATAATAAATATTATATAATATAAACAATTATTTTATGCCCTTTTTAATAATTTTACCATATAAAAGTAATTTTTTATACAACCTAAATAAAATAGATTATCTTAAAACTACTTTTCAGTTAAAATATCCAAACATAAATTGATTTTCATATAAGCGATTCTACAAATAAATAATTGTTGAAATAATTTTAACCTTACAATTTTTCCAAATAGACATTTATTATAAATAAACATAACTCGTTCCAGAGTTTTATCTCATTTCAAAATTAAAAGTACGATGAATAAAGTTCTTTTTCTCCGACAAAAATAATAAAAAGCGATTATTATTGTCTGCATAAAAAATATTTATATTATTATCAACTTATATATTATTGTTTATAAGATTTTTGACATAATTAATAGGAAAGTAAAATATTTTTATTATATAATGATATTTAATTAATTGAATTTAATTGATATATACGGTCAATATAAACTCACTTTACATGGTCAATCAATCAAAATGTGATATATTATTTGATTAAAAATTAATCCAAATTTCATTTGAAAAAAAAAAAAACCCACTATTCTGTGAATAGTTTCAGTGACTACTCTCCCTCTCCCACTGAAACTTGCCATTTTCCCTTTCCTCCTTCCCATCGTCGAAATAATCCATTGGTGGTACCATTTGAGATTGCACCAACTATATAAAGTCATCCCATCTCTAAAGTTGCTTATGATCAAAGATATTCCACAGCTTTTTTCTCCCGACAAGTCTGAACTGCTATAAAGTTTTACTTTTTATTTATTTATTAATGTTTTGTCTCTGATTTTGATATGTGTAAGGCATGTTTTTCAAATGTTCAACGTTTTGCATTTTTAACTCTTTATTTTCTTTTTTCTCATATAAACTGCAATTTTTTTTTTCAAAAATATAAGTATGTATGCCCATTTGATTTTCTGCCCCAGAAAATAAGAAAATTGGCAAGGTTGCAAGGAAGTCATACCTCACAACCACATAGGATTGAGTGGAGAGGGAGAGGCGAGATAAATGGGCGAAGGCAAGTTTCCCGATTTTAGGTAGATGAGTGAAGGCAAATTTTAGAAGAGAATGAGTGAAGGCGAGCGTCAAAAAACAAGGGAGGAACAGTAACTATTTAGGGTAAAAAAAAGGAGAAAATGGTATAGTGGCTTTAAAATTTTTTAAATTGAGATTAATATTAATTTTAACTTTAATGATGTGTCAAATATTAATTAGTTGACTGTATAAAATGAATTTATATTGACAATATATTCCAATTAAGCTCTATATATATATATATATATATATATATATATAAATTAAATTTTAATAAAACAGAGTAAAGTTCTTTTTTTTATATAAAATTTTTATCTCATTCTAAACTTGAATCTTCTCTTCCGGATATACAAACCGATACTGCTTGTGTCATTTCATACAAATATATTATATAGGTAAAATCTATATGTATAATCATGCAACTGGCCAGCCGACTCACATTATAATTAAAGAAAAATATAACTTAAAGACAAATGTCATTCGTCCACGAACATTTTTGACTACCAAGCCGGGGAAAAATTATAAATTGAGGCCAACTACTACACTCGTATTACACTTTTCTCTCTTCAGTATGAGGAACCAATAGCCAAATTGCTTTTCAAGACCATAGCTCATTGATAATATACATTATTTTACGGTTCATTCAATTATTCATGCAAATCCAAAAAACCAGAGGTATGTATTTCCAAGGAGGAGTAGTTTAACGATGGATAATTTGGATAATATACATAAAATTAGGAGTAAATTTTATTATTATTGATGTACTAAAAAAAAGTATTTAGATTAATTTATTTAACTTATTTATAATTAAATTTTTATAGTAAAGATTTTTAAAAAATTATTTCCTCTAAAAATGAATTAAAATCAAGCATTTTTTTTTCATGTCGTACGTGTAGCTTATGGATATGCCGCACACGTTAAAATAAATAAACATTACACCACCGGCCCACCCCCAAAAAAATAACCGAAAAAAAAAATGAAAATTGCACCAAGCAACAGCTGGCATGTCGCATGCCTCTATTTGTGCTACAGACATGGAAAAGTTCGTACTGGCGTCCTGAGGAATATTTTTTGCATTATTGAGATGGCAGATATTTTAGATATTTAAAAATAGAAAAATAAATTGTAAAAATAAATAAAAAAATTGATAAAAAAATTAAAAAAAATATTGAAATATTAAAATCCTAAAGATTCTAACCTGCATGTCATTACTTGGCGTAACAATTTGAGCGATCTTCTTTCACTCCTTTTTTGTTTTTGGTCACATTCAACTCCAATCTAGGATTTATAGTGGTAATTAATTTTGATATATTATTAATAGAAAAAATTATATATTATTATTTAATAATATATTTTTATTAATATTATAATATATAATTAGATATTTATATAAAAAATTTTATATTAATAAAATATTAAATTTAAATTCTTATATCTAAGTAACCAAAAGAAAAACTCCATTTTATATGGATGATAATATATTTAGAGTACGAAATTTATAGGATTAGATATTTACGACTAGCCCAATAATAATCAGAATCTAGTTCTAATATTATTTTAAAATTAAATAAATATAATTTAACTCTAAAAATTAGCTGATAAAAAAAGAGTTACTTAAATATTCATAATAATTTTTTATATCATATTCTTAAATGGCGTAAAACTCTAACAAATACTTTAATATATTAAAACACAAAATAGTATTATTTACGCAGCTAACGTGTCGTTTCTACTAGGCTTAATGCGGTAACGCGCGTGAAGAGAATGGATTTTATAGCTGTTTGGTTGTCTTTAGAAATATTTTTTTTTTAACGGCTTCTTTAAGCAATTTTTTAAAAAAGTGTAGGCATCCTCTTTATATCAAGCGCGCATTATCGTTGGACACAATTTAAAATAAATAAGTTATTAAACATTTGTATCGCATAAAAGATAATAATAAAAAATACTGCTCTAGCTGAGCCCAACCAGACAGTATTTTTTTTAATTAGAGATTAATAAATTATGAAGTCTATTTTGGGCACTTAAGTATATATCAAAAATCGTATTTGTACATACTGTTTTAAACAGTTTGTTCAATTACTTTTTGTTAGGATTCATTAATGATTTTACAATATATTAGTGAACAGTTTCCAATGATCCTTCTTATTTTCTAACCAAAGACCTGAAAAGGTTAAAATCAGTGATTACATTCTTCCATATATAAAGAACCGAGAGATCACACCTGCACCAAATGGGACACACATTGGATATTACCACCCCAGAATCACCCGACCCTGCCCTTTTCTAGCTAAACTGCGGAATCAGCAGGTTCCACTTGTTTAATCAGATTGTTGTATTATGATGTTGACCAAATCAATAGTTTTCTACATTTTTTACCTTTTTTAATCAAATTAACACGAAAACATGGCCATTGATCATTGCAAAGATTTTTTTTAATATGCAATATTGCGCACCGAGACCGTAAGTGGGATACATTGTTCATTCATTACCCTCAATGCAGGACCCATGAGACGTGGAAAATAGATGGACATATCTGATATGAACATCATTCAACATATTAGTTTATACCCCCAATTGAATTGATGATCTATGATGCCAAAACAATATAATTGGTACATTTGACAGTACCTTTTTAGAGTTACATGTAGTACTTAATTATTAAAAACTAAGCAGTGATACAATTCAAGTTACCAATTGATATTATTTCTCATTATTTTATGCCACTTGGAATTATATTTTTCTTTATATCTTTTAAAATTACATATTATGCATGTTTAACATAAAGAAGTGATACAATCCTAGTACTACTAGGTAGATTTCTCGTTAGTTTTATACCAACTGGGATTATATTTTTGTTTGTAACATCTCTTAAAATTACATATAATACATATTTATTATAAGGAAGTGATACAATCCTAGTACCACTTGATAGATTTCTCCTTAGTTTTATGCATTGGATTATATTTTTCTTTACAATATCACCTCGTTCACAGCCATACGACATATAATAGTTGAAAGCTAGCAACAGTCGTACAAATCGTAGAACAAACCCAGGATTCGACTTTTGCCGGATCCAGAAGCATCCAAAATCGTACGTGAGAAGAAGAAAGGGGCAAAAAGCAATGGAATGAAAGTATACATAAGTTACAGGCGGTATCTTGGGAAGCGATTATTACAACTTTTCCTATAATCTCCACTCAAATTTTTATTCATCAGAATTAATAAAGTTATGCTTAACTGATTCAATACTATATCCTCTTAAGGCGGAAAAGAGAATGACAAAGATGAAGACAAACGAGAAGAGTATCTAGTTTTTATCAATAATCACTAAAAGTAAAATTTCTGAAAGTTATACCAAAAGAATATAATGGAGAAAGTAAAGGTGAAATTACGCCAATAATTTTCTAGTATTTTTAAGTTCACAAATTACGTATCCTTCTCAAATTGTAATCAAATAATAGGCACATAAATGAAGCTATGAACTTTAGCCATTTAGAATGTGCCTGTATATTATTATTATTATCATTATGTTGGTCAATGTCTATTAGAATAAGTTTGCCTAACCTGCTATAAGAGGAAATTAGGCTATTGCAGTCTTCATTGGGCTTCAAAAGAGTTTTGGACCTAACCCATTTCATTACAAGTGAAAATCCAACTTTAGGCATGCTTATGATTAGCAAAGCAAGGCATGCTTATTTCAAAAGCATTCCCAAATCACCCACCGAGAAAAACAACCAGGGAGTGATTATGTCATGGAGACATGCTTAATTCAGGTTTTCTGATGGCATGAATGACCCATTTTATCACTTAGTGGTCTAATGATTAAGTCCTCCTATTGAAATCCGACAAGTTGCCATCCTATTAACTTGGTAAGTAGAAACTTGTTTGCCATTTTTTTTTATTAAGTCATGTGATTTTATATTTCGTTACTGTTACATTCCTTTTTATTTTTTCTTCCCCTAAGTATTACAAGTAATGTAAGACATAAATGTAACTAAAGCTAAGGCTTAACTAATTCTACCTTTGACTTAAGATTTCTAACACATGCAACTATTGGAACAAACATGATCCTCAACTTGCTGCTGAGAATATTCTCTTCAAGTTTTCTTGGCGTACAGATTTTCTTCAAGTTATTGGCAAGATGACTCGTGATCCGTATTTTGTTGCCAAAACTGTTTGCATTTGTTTAAAGTTCCTTCATTAGATTGTTCGCTGTTAACTTACCGCATGTACAACAGAAGTACTTGAAAAAGTTGAAGTTCCTTGAAGCATAAACCTTCACATCTCTTTATGTGCTTACAACCATCATTGTGAATTATGCAATGTGTCCAGTTGATTTGCAGGCTCAATTGCTCATTTAAAAATTAATCGTACATTTGTAGCATTTTCACATTTTAAGTTATAGTACAACAATATGTAATAAAAAGGGCTCATGCTCCTAAATTGAGTATGAAACAAGAGCAAAAGGATAAACTTAAAGTTAAAAAGTCAAAGGTTGAATATAGGATTTACATTATGATATTTAATGAATAAAAAATAACTTTTTGCTTAACCTTTTATTGAGTAATAACTTTATAGGTTTTGCTAATTAGTGCCCTGGGGAAAAAAATTATTGCATACTCCATTAGTGTCAAGTAGACTTATACTCATTCCACTTAAATAATGTCATTTGAGAACGGGGGCACCATTTAGTCAGGCCACTAACACCACTTATTAACCATGGTTAATTGAAAAGAAAAATAATAATTATATCCTTCAAATATTTACATCAACAAAAAAAATTAATGTCTATTGCTCTTCTTTAGTTTTTTTGGATGGACAGTCTGCAGCAAAAGTAGAAGCTCAGGAGCTTCAAGAAGAGCATTGCATTTCCACTGCATCAATTACTACGTACAAGAGTGTCAGACCCAAAAAATGTGAACATCTCAAGACCCAAAATGCTATTATAAGGGTGTGATAATCTCCAGTTGCTCTTCTTTAGTTTTCTATCAACGTGTGCGGCAAAATTAGCTGCCCAAGAGTGGATGGTTCTGCTCTCTTTCTCAATTTGAAATTGGGATCTGTCTTGTGCTTGCACCTGACACCTGCAGAGAATGAGTTTTGTGGAGGTAGATCAAATCAATAAGAGGCAGGGATTCAGTTTTAGGTTTCTATACTGCACTCGCACAAGTTTTTTTTATTGGCTTAAATATGTTTTTAGTCTCTACAAAATTAGCGAGTTTCGGTTTTAGTTTCTGTAATTTTTTTTTAATTTTGATCCAAATATTTTCAAAAATTTTGATTTTAGTCTCTAACATTAGTCTGTGTCCATTAACTAATGACATGAATGACGGAGAGTCATATCAATACTTCCATATGATAACTTAAATATGATATTAGCCTCTATAATTTTGATTTTAGTCTCTAAATTTTTTTCATTTTTTAGTTTTAATCTAAATATTTCTAAAAGTTTTGATTTTAATCCCTCCAGTTAGCTTGCCTCTATTAATTAATAATTTAAATATATTTTTAATTCCTATAATTATAAATTATCTTATTTTTGGCCATCTATTTGTTTTTTTTTTAAATAACACTTTTTTTTTCACTATAGTCTCTCTCCATATCCATCCTCTTTCCCCTCCCTTCCCATTTCCCTTCCCTCCCCCTCCAGCCTCCACAACCTTCCCCAACCCATTTCCCCCCTCTCCATGAAAAGATCGCAAACACAACAACACCACCACATTCTCTGCTTAGCCATCAACTGCTATGGCAATATCGTCACCCAAGCCTCCTCCATCACATGGCTGTTAATCATTGTCCAATTGGGCTGTCAATAGGCACTGTTTAGCTAAAAATTGCCCCACTATCATAAAATATTCTTTCATTGTGTTATCTTTACTCGTTATTAATTATATCACTGTCACTCAGTCAACAAGCACCACTTGCACCAACTTAGCCGTGAACGACCATGTCGTTGTGCCATATCTCTATTGCTGCAAAATTATCATCTCACCATTACCTCTCCATGGTGGTGCCACCAGCTTTGTCCTCTTCGTCGCCACAGCTTTATATCCTTATTTTCCCCTCCTTGCATATTAATTTTATAGAAACAAAAAATATATTTAAGCTTATTTTATTTTTCCTCTGCTAAATTGAGTAAATTTTTATTAGGAATTTTCTCGACATTCTAATGTTTTTGTAGATACTTTCTTTTTTTTTTTCCCTAAAAAATTAAATCTCTTAAACAATTGAATTTTATTTGTGTGTCAAGCAAATTTAATATATATATTTTTTTCATAAGCGGTGATAGAAGGGAGTTTTTTTTTTCCATTTTTCATGGCAATAAAAATAATTAACTGTAGTTAAATGGCCTGAGTTAAAGGTGTTAGTGGCTAAGTAAATGGCGGGCCCAATTTTTAAATGTCAATATTTGAGTATAAATTTACATGGCACTCATAGAACATGTGATAATTTCTCCTAAAGACATTAATTAAGTATTTAAGTAAAGGAAAATTTCTAAACTTTTACTATTTTCAATGATTTGAAAATTTAAATTTCTAACTTCTTCGATATAAACTTTTTTTGTTTAATCCTTTTAGATAAACCCAACTTTATTAGCTACGACATGTCAAATATCACAATCCTAGGCATCCATGCATTGGCTTGGAAGCAAAGCTATGACTTTTATTACTAATTTTCCTTTTATACTTTTTAACATAGAAATGAGATGATAACGTTACTTAACAAGCAAGAACAATATTACATGTTTAGAGAAAATGTTACACAAAGACATACTCCAGAACTTGTCAAACATATGCTATTAGATTATTATCACATGGAGTTCATTGTAGGATCCAATCGAAATTGTTTGCTATTGGATGCAGACCATTTGGTCTTTCATGATTGAATCATTTTTTTTTCTTCACTTTCCTTTTAAATATATCAATAATAATAATATAACATGAGATCTAATAACAAACATCAAATGTGCATTATGTTTCAAGAATATGGCATAGTAATAATAAATATGAAGTTATAAAAGACTAAAGAAATCGTAGAAAGGTTGCACCACAAGTAAGAATAATATACAGAACAAATATTATCTAGAGTTGAAAAATTAATTATGTATAGTATTCTTGTAGATCCATGATGACAACTTATGAAGTACTGACACACCAGATAGTGTGTCTGCGTGTCCAACACAAGTAGGATGCCAACGTATATTGGATATCAATATGACACATGTCTGACAAACGAGTTGATGTATCCTATTTAAAAAATATTATTTTTTAGCTTGGATACACATCGAATACGGCTAGGATATCGTATGCACACAACTCGGACACGGTCAGGATACAACCTAATATTTTTTTACCAATTATTTGATAGATTAAAAAAGAATTCAAAGACTCAAAAACTCAAATTTATTTAGAAATTTTTTTGAAATATCAATGGAAATAATGCCCATATTTTTTGGGAAGGGCATATAAATAGGAAGCATACATGACAATGCTCCATATTTTTTGGGAGGAGTTTAAAAAGTAATAAAAATTGGTAGCTTAACATTTATAAATGTCTAAAAGTGTTATAAATCTTGACTTATATACAATATTATGAATTATAAATCTTTCTTAAATTTCTAATTTTATATAAATATATATAGAGGTGTATCATATGAGAGGAGTGATTTATTACGAAAGTGAGAGGAGCAAATCTGGGTTGTATAACCATACATGGATGGTCAAGATTTGAAGTTGTTTAAAGGTCACATGATCACTCAAAAAAGTTACATGACTTATATTTTAATCTTTACCATTCATGTAAGATCCAATAGTCAAGATTTATTCCTCTTATTCTCACAATTAAACACTCCTCTGACTTGATCCTCTCCCTATATATATAGGGGCATATTACATGAAAAAAGTGATTTATTATGACAGTGAGAGGAGCAAATATAAACCATATAACCATACATAGATGATCAAGATTAAAAATTATTTAACGGTCATATGATCACTTAAAAAAGACATCATTTTATCTTTTAATATTGACCATTCATATACGATCTAATGGTCAAAATTTACTCTTTTTACTCTCACAACTAACCACTTCTCTCACTTGATCTTCTTCATATATATAGAGGACATATCACATGAGAGGAATGATTTATTATGAGAGTGAGAGAAGCAAATTTGAGCCGTATAATCATATATGGATGGTCAAAATTAAAAGTTGTTTAAAAGTGACATGATTACTTAAAAAAGTCGGATGACTTTATATTTTAATCTTGACCATTCATGTAAGATCTAATAGTTAAAATTTATACATCTCACTTGATCCTCTCCCTATATATAGGGGGCATCTAACATGAGAGAAATTATTTATTATGAGAGTGAGGAGAGTAAATCTAGGCCATATAACTATATATAAATAATCAAGATTAAAAACTTTTTAAATGTCATATGATCATTTAAAAAAATCACATGACTTTATATTTTAATCTTGACTATTTATGTAAGATCCAATATCAAAATTTACTCCTCTCACTCTTATAATTTATCACTCATCTCCCTTGATATATATATATATATGTTGTGTCCGTGATTTATAATTTTATAAATGTGGTGTATCTCTATATCTGTGTCCGTGTTATATTAAGTATTTGTGCTTCCTAGATGACAACAATCATGTGTGAGCTTTCCTATTAGCTTGCTCAATAGGGTCTTTTGCACATGTTCTCAACACTTTAATTTTTTTTTTCCGCTTCATTTCACATGCACTTTTGTTCACAACCATCTTGAGTTCACAATATATATATATATATATATATGTTGTGTCCGTGATTTATAATTTTATGAATGTGGTGTATCTCTATATCTGCGTCCGCGTTATATTAAGTATTTGTGCTTCCTAGATGACAACAATCATGTGTGAGCTTTCCTATTAGCTTGCTCAATAGGGTCTTTTGCACATGTTCTCAACACTTTAATTTTTTTTTTCCGCTTCATTTCACATGCACTTTTGTTCACAACCATCTTGAGTTCACTATATATATATATATATTTATTTATTTATTTATTTATTTATTTCCGTTATATGATTTAGTGAGGATGCTTAGAGTGTAACTAAGCTAATCCAATGTGGATTTGTATACTTTAGAAGGAAAATGGAAAGGACACTTAGGTTGAATATCCAATTCCTCATGGCTTAACAGAGAATGATCATGGCCTCCATAATGTCTCTGGAAGGGATGAGGTAAGGAGAATCCTAGTGCATTCTTAAAAAACTCTTTGAGATAGTAAGATTCAAAGAAAAATTGGAAAAATGAGAATTAGGTACCATCATTGCATCACTTGGGGGTTTATATACAAAGAGTTCCCTAATTACAATCTAGTAACCATTCGGTTGCATCCCAACCGATTGATAAGTTGGAATAACTAACTAAATAACATATGACGTTCACATGAAATGACATTGAAATGAACTTAAATTAATTTTAGGTCTCTAGTCTCTCTGTTTGCATGAGAACCCACGTGGGAAAGGTCAAAAGGTGACAAGGGCACTGGATAATTCCCCCGTTAATTTGGGATTCCTCACGTTTTGCATGCCTGGGGGGCAGCAAATCCATTATATCCTTTTTAGCCGTTACATGAGTTATTGCTCGTTTATTTCCTTTGTCATTAATATTCATTTATATTGGTTATAATCACTGCCCATTATTATACATAAGGCATAGCCACTGTTATAGCAATTGTGACAAGAAGACGATTGAGGTTACTAGGTTAGACAAGATAGTCCTCTGTACATACACCAGTTTTTCCCTCTTACGGCATAGTTTACACAAGGTTTAACACCAATGCGCAAGGGAGATTATTGGAAGTACAATAATTAATCCAAATTTTATTTATTTTATTATAAATTTAAAAATATGCTTTTATTTATCTTTAAAAAATTAAATTAAAGTGAATAACTATTTTTTTTTTTCTTTTTGGTGTCCAAATTTCACTATTTCTAAAATACTCATAAAGTTAAAAAAATTAAAAGAAGTTAAAAAAGTTAAAGGAAATTGAAAAAAATTAAGAAAAATTAAAAGACAAAAGATATAAAAGGAAATGATAATAATGAAAAGTGAAATATAACCAAGAGGAAAGTTAAAATAATCCAAACCTTTTATATAATAATATCCATAGTATAGATTAACCCCAAGCAATTCGGTACACGGAAGACTCTGGCCTTAATCGTCTATAGTTTTCTCCCTAACTAATGGCTATCCTCTTTGATTTCGGAGATAAATCGAAGGCATATCCATAACTAATTTTACTTATCCAATTATTCTTGATTAATTTCTTTAAGCATCATTAAATCATTGTTATTTGAGAAACCCAAAATAGATTATCCGTTCTCCAACGCACTCATAAGCAGTTCATGTAAATTTCTTTCTCTTAATTCGTGTAAGGCGAATAAATAGAGACATCCAGACACAACAACATGAACTATTAATGTAAATTTTCTTGGTGAGTCTCAGGATGAAAGATTCTCAGTGAATTTACAACTTTTCAGGTTGGCTATAAAACCACCGGTTATGGAAACTAAGATAATAGACTAAACTTCTATTTCGCGATCCTTATCATTGAGATTTGGCATGTTTCCTTCCCACAACTCAAGTAGCTCCTTGTTAACCCAAGAGATCACGATTACAGGTCCCAAGGTAGAAGGCACCTACATTAACCAAGAAAATGAGCATTCTCAGAGACAAACAAGTAGTTAAAAATGTTCAACAATTTCAATTTATTGATCCAATGCAAATCGGAAAACACCAGAGTCACAACTTTATTGCTAAAAGTGCACTTAGTAGGAATAGAAAACCCACTTTTACAAAAGGAGCAGAAGGAGTTATATATATCCAAAGGGCATCATCATAGTAGCAACATATGCTGATGAATTAAAGGGTTGGGAGGGAAACTAAGGGACCAATTTGAAAGATCCATCAATAGGCCAATAGGCACTTTGCATGAACAATGGATGAATGAATCGATGAATCTCCACTCCTCATACAACAAAATAGCACGTTTTGACTTATTAGCCAATAAAAGTCAGTCACGCTAGAGTCGGAGTCAGCTATATTAAGTTTGAATAGACAGATAACAATTGTTCTAGTTTGCATACTGAACTTATAGCCTGGAAGGAGTGAGAAATAATAAAGTTAAAATTGTGTAGATTAAGCATTCACTGTGACTACTTTCATTTATCTGTTATATACACAAACTAAAAATTGCCAATAGAAAAATAAAGAATGATATTAAGAACAAAAGTTCCCCAGAAAAAGCTCTGTCGCTGTTGATTAAGAAAATAGGTTATGGAATAAATGATTAATAAAGGTTGGGAAGAAGTGCAGAAGGCAATAAAATCGGTTTGATGACAAGAAGAAACAGAAAACAGAAGTACCAGATATAGAAGTGCAGGTTGAGGAGAGTGGGTCAAGACACCAGCTGCCAAAGCAGTTACCAGACCAATGGCATAACCAAGTAGTGCATACCATATATATTTGTGCCCTTTCGAAGAGTGTAACTCAAAGAGGTTTACTGTATCCCGGC
Organism: Pterocarpus santalinus; assembly: GCA_031439595.1. Taxonomy (NCBI): domain Eukaryota; kingdom Viridiplantae; phylum Streptophyta; class Magnoliopsida; order Fabales; family Fabaceae; genus Pterocarpus; species Pterocarpus santalinus. The sequence goes on from CM062526.1 coordinate 54,563,209, forward strand.
TCTTTCGATAATCAAAGCAGAGGACTAAAGCCAGGAGCATGCCTGGGATAGCCTACAAAAAGATGAACCAAAAATATAAAACATCAAACACAGAAGTTCTAAAGAAACAAGACTTTAAAAATTTGTTGGAATCATGGCTAGCCTAAGTTGACAAAGAAGAGTAATGATAATGAAAAATCTAAATTAAACACAGTAATTGATACAGCGCATACACACATGACGCACTGAGGCACAGAGAAAAGTTTTATCATAATATGTCAGAGTGTAATGACTACATAACTTGCAGAACATAAATTTCACTCAAATCAAACCACCTTGCAGTACAAGAAATCTTTCAAGATTCAGATCCAATATAAAATTGAAGCAGGAAAAATCAGAAAAAGGGAACAACCCTCTCTTTCTTTTATTTTTCATTGCTCCTGCAGAAATATGGCAGAAGGTTTCCCTGCAAAGGTATTAAACAATCATAATAAATGACAGTCCAGATAACACTTAGCAAGGAATGCTCAAGCTGCAAAACAAGAGAGAGAAGAGCACATTATTTAAAATTGGCACTCCCAATTAAAATCAATCAACATCCAGCCTTCTATAGTTCCAATGATTCCACATATAGTAAGTCCAATGCAACAAATAACTTCCTTGTGACAGTAACCAAATGAAAGTACAACCTAAAATCTATGAACAGTTAAGGACGTCCAGAAACATCTCAGAGAATAAGAATGTCATACCATGTCCCCTAAACCAAGCATCATAAAGTCTGCTGCATTCTCTCCTGGAACAACACCACCCAACAAATTTCTGGGAAACACAATCTTAACAGGCAACTCCAATTTCTTTGTTATCAATTGCAACCCAGGAAGACTTAGACTATTGGCAACTGTGTGCACAGGATTCGATGCTTGCTGTGTTGCCACTGATACCATGACATTTGCCCCAAAAAATCTTTCCGAGAAGAAAACCCAGAAAATATCATAGACAAATAGACAAAGAAGGAGCATTGCACAAATCTTGATGTTTGGAAGACGCACATGGCTTACAAAAGCAATGCATATTGATATTCCTAATAAATTGTTCAGTATCCAATGACCAGAAACAAGCCAAGCAGCCACTGTAATGGAGCACACTAACAATAGCAGTCCTTGGATTCGTGTAAAAGATTTTGAGCAACAGCGTGAAACAAATGGATCAGCTAAACCAAACTGTGACTTCAAATAGGCAACATAAGGAGACAAGCAGAAGTAAAGGGATGATGCAGAAGCAATGGCAGTGAATGCCGTGAGAAGCTGCGATACAGATGAGAACATGTAGAACATCAAAAGCAAGCTAAAAGAGCTCATCACTGGGATCATTAATGCTTGTGACCTATCCAATGTAATGGATGCTTCAGACATGTCGCGATTTCGCTCCATTTCTTTCCCGTAATTTAGAGCACGAAATGCAGATGCAAATGTCACAGCTACAGCTGTAGTGATGAGCGTGACAGGTGCAGGCTCCAGCAAATATACAAGTTTCCAAAGGGACTCCATCTTAAAAGGGGCACAGCTATCTTAAACTAAACTTTCATAGACACACAACCTAACACCGAAGACTTTGCAACCAAAGTTGCATAGTTTTTTTCTTCTTTTTCAAAAACAAAAACCTAAGCAGAGAAAACCATGCAACCTGCATATATCAAAAGAAGCTCGTAAGGACATGTAATTAAGTTCACTGAGAAAATGTCAAACAAAAATTAACCCTTTTAAATTTCTGTAATTCTATCTTAATTCCTACCACAATTTTTTTTTTTTTTTTTGTAAAAAAACAAAATCCAATTGAACAAGCTCGCATTGTCGTTTCATTTACCCTATATCGAAGCTGTGATTTTTTTTTTCCCCTATAAAGCAATTAAACTGAGTATTGTACCCATAATTCCGATCACCCCATTATTTTCTCTCAAGCGATTTCATCAATTAACCCTAAAAACAACGCGCAATAACACCCCCCCCCGGTCACCCAGAGCCCAAAAGATGAAATTTTTAAATCGGAGAGTGAAATATTTCCGAAATTGGATCAAAACCCACAACGATTAACAAAGCGACCTGTGATCTGGAAGAGTGAGGAACTGGAACTTGGGAAATTAGGGTTTTTGGGAATCAGTGATGAAGGGTTGTGAAAGGACTAACCTTGGACTTTTAGCGGAGCTTGAGAGACCCCCTTTTGCTTCGTTCTGTGCTCAACAAACCCACCACCCATGTTCTCGGGACTCTCTGTAATTTACAAAGACAAAGCGAAGCTAAGTGCAGTCAACCTATCTGAATTTTCAATTTGGCCCCAATATTTTAGCTGTTTTCCAAAATTTCCCTTTTTCGGGGTTGTTTTCCACTTTTCCTTTTCCTTTTCCATTGCGCGTGAAGTTGCGGAAGTGGCATGAGTTGTATTGGATTTAATTATGATTAATTATATTTTACATTACTGTCTAATTAAGTGTTATTAATTGTAATAACAGTTACATGGTAATATTAAATCATCATCTTCTACCTGCTTAACAGTGTGAAAGGGAATATAATTAAGATAAAGAAAAAGATGCTTACATAAGAAAATTCGGTCATTCAAAGAATGATAATCTTTAACTAATTAATTTGACGTATATTTTACTCAGAGAGGGTTAATTAAAACGGTAGGCAGTCTTGACCCTTAAATGAGGATATAAATTCAAATTTTCGGGAGACAAAACTCTTATAATAAAATTGTATAATTCTTGTATTCTTACATTTGAATGAAAATTAATATTATTTTACAATTTAAAAGGACCAGACTTATAAAAATATCTGATAATTTTTTTAAAAAAAACTTAATTTGTATATTTATTTATTCAAATATGTATGGAGAAAATATTATTATGCATGCTAAAAAAAAAAAAAAAAGTTGTAGCAGATGAAGGAAAGGAGAATCCTAACTGGCTCACACTAGTCATTAGATTTTATAAAAATAGCCACTACGTAATTATTCTAGCTAGTGATTTTCTCTAATTAACATTGATCAGTTGCATTAGTATCCTAAACAATTCATATAAGCATTATATCATGAGTGTTATATTGGTTGCAGAACATAACCAAAAGACATTAACTTTCAAAAGTGTTCTCCTTTCATTTTTCTTATTTTGCTTGTTCATACAATCTTAGAAATAGCACACTTTGTGTTATTCTGCATATTTTTTTATTGTAACGCTAACATTCATGTTAGTGCTCTGTTACTTAGACGGTTAGACCTATAATACTGGTCTGAAAGTCATGTTGATAAAAGTGGAAGAGGGTAAAACTGGAAGCAAAGTAGAGAACGGATATCCCAACATTTGTCCTGTGGTATAACATAGAATAATAAAATGTTCATTGAACCTAATTATAGTGTGAGCCTCGATCCATTACGACTAAGATTTTATTCTAGTATTTGCTTAGCTAATTTTGGCACATCTTGTGACTTATGTAACATACTCTGATGTTCCTTCCACCAAAAAGATATTATATGTTCTGCTATTTGGATACCCTATTTCTAGCAATAAAACAAAACAACTGTGTAGTCTCTTTGCTTCATGTTCGAGTTCAACTTCAGCTTTGAACTCCATTCAGTAACTAGACTAATAGCAATATTAAATTTTCGTTTAGAACTCCAAAATTATGGTCTGGATAAAAATTATGGTTCGGGTAAAAATTATAGGAGAATAACTTTTGCTAAAACTGTAGTTTTGGAGTTTCTAAACTTAAAACTAAATATGCTATAAATGACTTATATATATGCTTAGCAACTCTACTGAAACATTGGAGTCCAAATTTTCTCTTTGAAAGCAACCTCAACTAAACAGCTTGGGGAAATGTCATTTAAAGGTTTAAGCATGTCATAAGGTTGAGATTACAATTGACACTTATGAAGGACTTGCCAATATAGAATCACTAAAATTAAGCCGAAACCATTTCTGTTTAATCTTATCGATTAAAGTTAATCTACATCTACAACTACCTGAAAGAGGTAAGATCACCTTTTTTCACCTAAGTCATCAACCAGTTTTTGGGATTTTTTTTTTTTTTTTAACAATCATCAACCTGTTTAAAGATGGTCAATAAAACCTGACCTGTTTAACACACACACATTGGCCCATGACCCAATATTTCCCTTTTTAAGGGAAAAGACATTCCGACAAATCCAACAAAAACAATCTTCTTATTAGCCCAATCCATCTCCATCTCTAACAGCTTAACTCTGTCTTTTGATTCATTAGACTTGTTGAAAATGAAAAATAGTAAAACTATAAAAACCAGGTTAATGAATTAGCCCATTAGTTAAAACCTTTTTTTTTTTGGGTCAATAAATAGTTAAACTTGAATTGCATAACGTATCAAGTCTTAAAAAATAATAATAATATTATTTATACATCAAAAATAAATAAAAAAGTCTTCATGCAAAGCAAATCAAATTGATCGACCAATTTGAGCATGGTCAGTGACAGGCCCAATTAGTCCATATAGCCACCTATCAGTTACTACCAGTTGGCATAGTTTTCTGTTTGGCATCTATCTATCACCTTCTTGTGACATAGTTGGGAGTGGTTAAATCGTTTGACATCTGGTTTGGCCTTTCCAACTTGCTACATTTCCTCTATGTATCTTCTAATCTGCACTCCAAAACTATAAGTTATTTTTGTCTCTACCTCGAGTCCAATGTCAGCTCCAGCTGTTCAGATTTGTTCTTATTGTTATGGATCCATGTGACTTGCTACTACATCTCTCTCTCTCTCTCTCTCTCTCTCTCTCTCAACCTTCCCGTTTCTGGTGAACTTGTTCTGACACAGACAGCATTTAAATCTGTCGCAATCACACGCATATAACTCATTTGGTGATTGATTTATTTATATTCATTTATAGTTTGTAAATTATGGTTTGGTCTGATATAAATGTAACTTTATTTCTTTTATTTTAGTTTAAGAATAAAAATCAGGTTTGAATGTTATTTACCATGATTTTGTTGAGTTTAACTTGAGGTTAAGAAAAAAGTTCCAAATTTCAACTTTCACAAATCCTATCAAACTTTGCTCTGAATCTTCGTTGTCATACATCATTTCTAGAAACCTGATCTGTCTCGTTTGAATCAGGTAAAAGCTCTAGGTATATAATAGGAGGAGCTTTAAAATGCAACAAGAAATCACCTCTGTGCCAGCCTATAAATTTGGTTAATATTTTTGCTGCATTCTTTTGCGTTGATACCCTACGTTTGTTACTTTGTCAACGTCATACGGATCTAGATTTCCAATTTTTAAAGTATTCATGACAGGATTATAGTCCATACAGTCTTTAGATTTTAGTTTAACCGTAACAATGTATAACGTAAACACAACATAAATTGGAAATATGGTAATAAGTTAACATAACTAGGCAAAAACAGATCAAATTGAGCAAAAGCAGAAAGAAAAAGAGTAAAATATAAAAGTCAAGATTCCATACGTTCAAGCGCTTAAAACATCCACACGCAAGTAAATGAAAACGGAAATGTAAAATAGCAACGGAAGAGAAGCAGTTAGTCTTCGTTTTATCAGCAAAAGTAGAACACTTTTTTGACTATAGGTCGAGTCCTTTTTGGCAAGGGAATTTTCTTTAAAACCTTGTGTTCTTTTTACAGGCACAGCCTAGTGTTATTGTCTCCCAACCTCTCCAAATTGCTCACAACAGGTACTAACTTTATTTTATTTTTTTTATATTATCAGCAATAAAATTTGAATATATGATCTCATACAATCTACCAAAACCTCTTATTATTAGACCAATTCTAATCACTTACGATATAATTAATAATTAGTAAAACTTTTTGTTTTCAATTTTTTTTTAAAAGGTGCTCTATATCATTTATATGGTTTAATGCATTAGTTTTGTGAATTATCATTGTTTCTTTCTTTTTTTTTTAAACATTTTTAATGCAATATATAGCTTATATGATAAGCGATGAATAGTATAAAATGAAACTTTTTTTTGGCTTTAAAAATATATAAAAGTTTCTCGATTAATTTTATCTAGCATCTCCGAACTATTACCCTAATTTTTTAACAAGTTGAATTAGAAAACTCTTTACTAGAAATAGCTAGGTCTAAAGCCCGATCGAATACAAATATTCATTAGTACACTATCAATTTGCACCGATAACTCTTGGATAGAGAAGTTTTAACAACTTAGTATGCATGTTTGAAGGTCTGTTCAGCCCAGCAAATTCCAATATCACACAAATTATTATAAAATATTATTGAATTTGAAAAATGATTAGGTCGCAGCATTTTTAAATAGACATTTGAGGTGGATATGACTGTGGTCCAAAATGGATAAGCTTTAACGTGTAATCGTTGCATTGCTATTTCAACATAAAAGATAGGGATGAAAGGAAATAGTAAGCAAAAGAAAGGCGAGTTCTGTGGTATACTAATTTAAATATGGTGCATCATATACTATTTAACTTTGACTAAGATGTAGAGAAGGAGTTGGCTACTAAGTTATTTAACCACATTTAAAAAATATAGTTAAATGCATCATGAAAATGTGGTTAAATGCCATCCACTCCCATTCTCCTCCATCAGCATCTCTAGCCACCGTCCACTCTCCTTCTAGTTACAATCTCAAGCTAGAATGATCACAATGCACTATCAACTCCTCATTTAAAGTAGCCCATAAATTGTTTCACAAAAATAGCCATAACAAAATAATTTTCAAGTCGCAAAATCAACCCAAATTATGACCTCACAACAAGAACAACATAATAAAAATACAAACTTGGAGCAAGAACACAAATTGTCCCATCCTTTAGCTCCAGCCAACGGACGAGTTGTTGAGATGCACACTGCAAGGGGCAACCGTGATCGGCATGAATCATGGATGGGGATGAACTGAGGCAGAGGCAGCAGGAGGGAGCATGGAGGGAGTCGAGGTCGGTGCCTTTGTGTCTACATTCGCCCACCGTCGTCCTATTCTTGTTCACTGCTCCAAGTGTCAATATCATATTGGGTCACAACGCCGTTGCCCGTCCTCGCACTACCCACCATCCATCCTTGCACTGCCATTACTTGTCCTTATGTCAATGTCATCATGCTATCACCATGAAGGTAGTGCCCATGTGTCTAGTGTAGCGATGCAACCCCATGGCTATGCTGGAGATGGCTTGAAGTATGGAGTAAATCAGTGAAAAGGGAGTTTGGAGGAGTAGTCTCTATGGTCTAGATGAGGAGTTTATGTGGTCTAACAGCTGGTTTTTAATCCCTATCATTGGATGTCAATGTGACCCAATAGATGGTTTGGATGAGGTGAAGGTTCACAGTGCACGTACTATCAACTTCTTCTAGTGCACCATACACTATATTTAATTTGGTGCATAATAGAACAGGCCCAAAAGAAAAAGTTCATAGCATAAAAGAACTAGACGCCACTTGCTATGCTCTGCACTTCAATGGTGTGTTATGCATTGGTTTTCATTATAGTATTTTCTCCCAAAATCTACCGGTGCACCATCATCTTCTTCCCACCACCTTCTTTGAAGTCAAAGTGATATGCAAAATCTTGCACATTCAGCACAGGGAATGTAGCAACCAGATAGGGGCCAAGTTCTGGGAGGTGATCTGCAACGAGCATGACATCGACCACAACGACAACTTCAACCTCCAGCTTTAGCGTATCAATGTCTACTACAACAATGGGGAGCGGCGGGAGGCTTTTCTTGCGCCTGAACACCCTTTCGATAGGAAGAGTGAAGCAAGCAGCAAGGAGCAAGAGGAAGAGAAAGATCTTGAGGGCGGAGGCCTACGAGAATGCTATGGTCATCAAGCTGTGATGCTAAGGCCGTGGGGCAGGGGCAAGGGCGGTGGTGCGGGGTGGTGCCGGCAAGCGGGTGGAGAGTTGGTGGAGTTAAAGGTAGATGAGGGTAAAGGAGGCTACAGTAGGGGTGGTGGGAGACAGCAATAGGAGTTTATGGGAGAAAAAGAAACTTTTAGAGTGGATCTTAGGTTGAGAGTTTAGGATTATACTATCAATTATGGACTTTTTGATGACTTGGTGCATGGTGCATAATTTTTAAGGCAGAGCATAGTAAAACACATCAAAGAACGAAGGAATGAGGGGATACACACACATCCATATCAATTGTAACTATCTAAACAGTAAGCCATCTCCCATTTCATTCTAAACTGGCTTACGTAAATGATAAAGATTTTTTTTTCATTGGGATTTCCTAATGGTTTTAGCAAGGGAGAGAAGTGGTGATTGACAAATGAGAATCGAATCCTTATTCTAATCCATATCAATCCCCGAGTTACTATAATTAAGGATATGTTTCTTCAACTAGGATTCAATGGCAAATGATAATGATTTTGAAATTTGTTGACTTCACTCCAAATTTGTAAATAAAATAAATTACCATTAGACACATAAATAAAAAGTACTTATCAATTATCATAGACATGGGTGCATTTATTTGTGCTTCTGGTATAAAAAGAAGTATTTTCTTTTAAATTTTTCAAAAAAAAAAATACTTATAAAATTTTTATTATTATTTGTTTGTCCTTCTAAAAAAAAGCAGAAGCAAAAAATAATCAATTTTTCTGCTTTTTTGATAAGCAGATAGGGAGTTACTTCTCCCAAAAGTAAAAGCAGTAGAAGAGAAAGAATATTGCTCATTAAAATTCGAAATCACTTTCTTCTCACTCAAATATGATTTTTTCTTTAAAATTTTTAAAAACTACCACTCTGTTCTCACTCTCATCCTCTCTCTCTCTATATCCTTAATTGTAATTTTATTAAATAAAGTACTTCTATATTTATTTCATCCAAACAATTTAATAACTTCTAATTTTAATAAAAAGTACTTATACAATTATATCCAAACGTAAAATAATTTTTCGCTTTTACTTCTACTTTTGCTTCTATTTCTGCTTTTTAAAAAATATTTCTCCTAAAATCTTAATTAAACGGCCCATCAGCACCCAATTTTGTTTAGTCAAAAAAAGAAGAGAAATAAATATGGTTTCCACCCAACTCAAATTAAACTTTAATTTTTTATAATTTTTCTTTATTTTCATTGTCTTTTAATTCATGGCTTTTTTTTTCTCCCTTTTATTTCCAAATATTTTCATCGTCTTTGGTTTTTTTTTATTTGTTTATTTTGTAAAAAACTTTGTCTTTTAACGACTCTTAACTCGTCAATATTTAATCACCTTATATAATTTCTCTGTGAATATCATAGTTCAGTTTTAATTTTGTGACACAAATTATAATTTATTTTATATGGGGAGAACTAAATACCTTTTAGTTATTCAAGTCATCCCACAAATAATTTTAAGACAATTATCTTGAGACAGATGTATAGGAATGCAATATAATTATTTCACATTTTTCAAGTAAATTTACTCTCGAATTTAACAGTGATTTTGTAGACTATAATTTTTTAAGTTTTTTTAAATAACATTTTAACTTTTTCTTAACCCATTTAAATTGATGGTGACTCATATGAAATTAGTATTCAAATAAAGGCTTTAATGCATCAGAGTAATTGAGAACAATTTTTCTATGATAAATAACATTCAGCATACATTTCAATTGATGTATATTCACAACCAACTTTCCCCTCAAAATCCTAGGAATAATATTGTTCCTGCCAAGTGAAACCATATCGGTCCAAATATTCTATACAAAAGCTTAAGAATAAACAAACTTGTCTAGCTACCGACGCAATATGCAGGTCTCCAAAAAGTTTTGTTGGCTGCATTCGAAAAGCCAATACTGAAAGAAGTTGATGGTAGATGGGAATAAAAACTTGGCTTCTTGTATACCATATACCATAAAAAAGTAAATAAGAAAAATTTAAGATAGAAGAAGGAAAACATACCATACATATATTTCAAAATAATAATTGTTAAGAAGACTTTCTGATCATATATAATTAAATTGTTAGTGTTACAACCATGTTTACGAGAATATCTTTATCAAGGTCATAACATTCGCAAGAGGAATAAGAAGCGGAGAAAAAACAATAATCTTCTACCTCCTTATCTGTAATCAAAACATTATTCATGTGTACTCCTGATCTAATAAGCCCTCGCTCAAACCACTAGTTTCACTCCCCGAGCCAATTACGAACAAGTTGGCCAACAAAATGGACCTACCAATACCATGATTAGATTCCCAGACTCCAAAGTCAACACACCCCTTTTTTTCTTTTTCCAGGCTCATGTAAACAGAAAGACCGCACAGCTATGCAAGTCTAGATAGAGTTAGAGATAGTGGTTAACGACCTGAAAATAATCCCCACTTATTGATCCTTATATCTCACGTTACTTTCCAAAACTTGCATTGACAAATACATTGTCCTAACGATCTCATAATTTATTTCAAGCAGACAAATATCATTACTTAAATTAGGGGGGAGAAAAACACAACCAAAATTAAAAATAGAATAAAACCTATAAAAACTGCACAACATACATAGTTACTCTTTTAGTAATTTTTTTCCCCTAAACCATGAGTGCCTATTACAAGAATAAAACTCTTTTAGTCCTTTTCTTTTTATATATAAGACTCAAACTTAAAATTTTATTTAAGAAAAATAAATGCTGAATCACCTAAACTAAATAAAAAGTTGAGAGTAACTTAATTTTTTTAAACTAATAGTAATACATAAATATATTTTTTAATCTCAACCATCAATATTCAAAATTTATTGGATTTTAACTAATTTGATTTAATTTAAGTTAGTTAGCTGGAATAAAATTCTCTTAATATTATTTTTTCGAGAGAAAGTAAAGAGAATTAAACTAATGAATCTATAAATTAACTTATCACATCACTTAAAATAATTTAGTTTATAGAAATGTTGAATTAAGTTAACATTAGATCGAAGGTTGTATCACACCAAAATCCAAACCCCACCGCAGCAACCATGTTGGTCCAAATTCTGTTTAGGTGGTGGGTCCATGGACACTCCCCAAACCCAAAAGCTTCCGTCTATTTTCTTTTCCATCTAATCTGTTTTCCAAATCGCACACCTCACTCTGATTTTCTGTACCCTCCTTCCCTCCCTCCCCTCTGAATACGACAACGCGCACCTTAATTTCCGTCACGTTCCTTATCCCCTTCCTCACTCCCTTCACCTCATTCTCAATCCACATTCCAACATTCTCCAAACGCTACAAAATAACACACAACCTTCGATCCCACGATTCCAGTTTTCCTTCAGCTTCTGCAAACCGCGATTCCCAAACTCTCCATCCAAACAAAGCCGCCCATTTCATCCCTTTCACGATTTGCTTTTGCCCTTTTCAGCTTTTTACATTCCTTGTCGCCATTATTTATCTTTATTATTATTATTATTATTGTTATTATCAGTATTATTATTGTTATAGTGATGGTGACGCCATTAAATTCCGTTTTAACTTAATTGATCAACTCTATCGGTTTGGGCAATCAATGTGGCGTTCACGTGTGGATTTAAGTTACGTGGATTGATTTTCAATTCCGCTTCGCTCCAAATCGTTCAAAGCTGAATCCCGTTGTGATTCCCTTACTCCCCTGAATCCAGACAAACCACAAAAAAACACGCAGAGCTCGCTCGCTCGCGCTTTTATTTGAATCTCGCTTTCTTCTTATCGTCTTTTTTTTTCTCTTTTCTAAGAGAATCTGATTCCGAGGGAAACAGAATCTCTTTCCTTTGAAGATGGACGTCTTCGTCGCTTTCGTGTTGTTTTATCTAGCGACGGTGGCGCCATGGCGCGTTCGCTCGGAAGAACAGAGGCTTTTGGTGAACATGACGCTGGTTAAGAACGCTCGTGCTAGCGGTGCTCGTAAGCCTTTTTTTTTTCTTTGATTAATGGTTCGTTAATTTATTTTTGTATTGTTGTTAATTAAAATTTGGAGAGTTGAAAATTTTTTTTGTAGTTTGTTTGGATGGGAGTTTACCGGCTTATCACTTGCATAGAGGATTTGGAGCTGGAGAGAATAACTGGCTTCTACAATTTGAGGTACACTTTAATTCTCTCTCTGTTCTTTTTAGAATTTAATTTAATTTTATTGATATATCTACCTTATGTATGAGATATTTCATATTTGCATCTATAGAAAAAAATGGTTTAGAAAGACAAGTTTTAAAAGGGCAGTGTTATTTGCATATTATTAAGGGACAATATATATAATCTTATATATTTATTCGAGGAGTGTCGCATGTATCGCTGCCATTGATATATTCATAGCAAGAAAATGGATTTTTTTATGTTAAAAATTTATATGACTTGATTATGTGTTATTTTTTACCATTCATTAAATTTATTTGTGGATCCTAGATGAATGATAAAAAATAACATATGATAAAATTATATGAATTTTTATTATAAGAGAATTCATTCCCTCATAATAATCTAAAGAGAGAATACATAAAAAAAAAATGCAAATGAAAAAGAAAAATTGAAAAGATCATGTGCTAGCAATAAAACAGCATAGGTATCGGATATATGTGGGATTTAATATATTTAAAGAGTATTTTCCTATCTATCCATATGTCTTAATATTCGTGCATTATCAAGTTAATATATGATGGAATTATGATAGGTGAATTTATTTTTAATGAGATAACATATTAACTTACATCTCATCTACTGTTAATGGAATGTGGACCCATTTCAAGTGAAGTCTGCATTCTTTTCAATGATGGATGATGTGTAAATTAATATGATGTTTGATAAAAATTGAATTTATCAAATATTTTTCTATATAATATATACAATTCATAAATTAAAAAAAAATATTTTCAAGGAATAAAATTGGGTGTTTATGTAATGTTGTTGTGTTGTGGTAGCGTTTGAAAAAGTGGTGGCGGTATTTTTGTCGTGGTTTTGGGGGAGAAACTAGAAAGGGTGGTGGTGATTGGCCGGTTTCGAAATGGCATAAGACAGTGCTTTTTTGTGTCGTGTGCCTAGAGTTTTGCGCGCGCACTGCTTTAGGCATTAGGCAACTGCAATCTGCTGTTTCACTTACCCGCGCCGAACTCACTGTTCTGATGACGTGCTCCTTCTTAATTGGACAATGGATTATTTTATTCGTTATTGCCGTACACGTAATATTTGTTGGATTTTATTAACGTTTATGTTAAAATATATATTACAAACAAAATATTTATTATTCATTTTAATTATTTCCAAATATACTTTTAAATTTTTAAATAATAATTATATATTTTTATTTAATAATTGTTATTTTTTAAGTGTCAATATTTTATTTTTTTAAAGTGTGATATTACTTTTTAATCAAGATACTAATATTATTTCTCTTAACAATGCCTTTTTATATATTTGAAACTCTAAATTTTTCAAGACTATTATATATTATGAGAAATTTGAATTCTTCTAAAAAAAATTAATTTAATAATATTTTTATTTTTAAAAAAATTAAAATTAAAATTTCAAATATTAAGAGAAGTTTTGTTATAATTTCAGAGTAAGAAAATTTTCTTATCGTGTATCATTGAATATATGTCATTTCAGCTATATAATGAGTTATTAATATTACTAATGTTACTTATACTTTTAATTTTATAGCTACACTAGGATACTTCTAGCCAAATCAAGCAACATATTTCATCTTCTTTAAGAATATTTAAGAATATACAAAGAAAAGCTTTGAAATTTTTAAAAAAATTATTTTCAATAATTGTAAATATCATTATGTTAATTGTCTAAGGGACCTAATAATTTCCAAATATTATGAAATAAATAAGGAGTTGTTTGAATTGATATTTTGTATACCATAATTAAATTGTCAAATTATGCTTTAAACTAATATCAATAAAAATTGAACCAGATAATTCTTTCTTTTTAATAATGTGCTTTTAACTATAGTGTGCACCTGTTTACTAAAACTAAAAAAACGAACCGGCAACATGCATGTCACATTTGATGTTTTCTCTAATACGAAGTCTCACATGGTATCATGTTTTCGGTTGACCTCTTTTCCCCCTTCACATGCAAGGGCTGGGCTTAAACCTAAATAATAATAAAAAGACTGATTGCCCAACCAAAATTCTCGAATCATCAGAATCAATAAACATTTCTTTGTTTCTGTCTAAACATTCAACTAGAATACACCAAACCGCACGGCAACAAGAGAAAGACACTTAATTAACATGCCGTGTAGAGAGGGAAGGAAATTATGTTGAAAAACGACCCACCCCTGTAAACGTAGCATGTCCAGCTCTAGGAACCTTTTAGAGGAGAATCTTGTTTCCAATTCCACCTTAACCTCACCTCGATTATTAATTACTTATTTTTTCCCTGAAACAATAACATCCATGGAGGATTTTGTTAATTGTAGTTTACGATTTTTCATAAACTTAAAATTATATACTAATCTTTAAATAATTAGTTTTTCATTTATATGTAGTATATTAGTTTTTTATTATATAAACTAAAATATAGAAAATTACAATTAATCGCTTACCTAACAACGCTTAAATCAAAGGGTCTTTGTACCTATGCGTGACCAGAGGCATTCGCCGCATTCCGAAGTTATAAAAATAAAAGCAGTGTGCTCCGAGAGCGTGGAGTAGAAGATAGAGAGCATTGTAGACCCATAAGTGTCATGTAGGAGAATAAAGTCTCGGGTCTCATACCAAACTTTGAATGCAAGCCAAGTCAAGGAGATCTGAAAATGATGGAATGATTTGAAATGACAAAGTGGATAGAATTGCAGTTCGTTAGTTAGGTTGGTGGATCCTTAATCCCGATTGAAGAAAACCCCCCTTTGGCTCTGCATTCATAAATCATTAATCATCATCATCATCATCATCAATTTATGGTACATGCCAGGGAGGTGGGTGGTGCAATGACTTGCCATCATGCGTGGAGAGAGCCCAATCTCGCAGGGGCTCAACACGTTACATGACCAAGTTGGAGGTCTTCTCTGGCATTTTAAGCAACAATGCCTCCCTCAATCCAGGTAAATCAACTTTTGCTTTCTTTCTTTCTTTTCTTTTTCTTCCTTCAATTAAGCATCATAATAACTTGACTTTGAAGGTCCCTTCGTTTTAATTATTAGAATATATAATTGACTAATATGCTTTTCAATAAAAAAAGTTCTTGACAAATATTTTTTTTATATAAATATATAGTTGAAAACATTTTTCGAAGTGTATACATTCATAGGTCTGATTATATAATTGACTAAAATGTTCTATTTGGTCTTTAATTTGCATTTTTCATCTTAGAGATGAAATTATTTCCGTCTCTACTCTGTCTCTAGATTGGATTTTTTTTTTTTTCTAGTAGTGATATAATTATTAGAATATATAATTGACTAATATGCTTTTCGCTGGAAAAAGTTCTTGACCAATATTTTTTTATATAAATACTAGTGCATTGCACTTACAGCCTATCAATCCACATTTTTTTAATTTAGTGTAAATTTTTAAAAAAATTAAAACTTAAAAAATAAATTCAAATACATATAAATAGTGGAATTTAAATAATTATTTTTTATTATATAATTATTTTTTATTTTTGAAAATTTAAAATAGATTGGAAGTTATTGAGTAATTTTGAATGTAGTGGTGGAAGTTATTGGGTTGAAGGTATTTTACAATTTTATCCATTTTTAATTTGTATTTAGTTGATTTTATACATGGCAAAAATGGAAAAATAATTTAGATACCAAATAAGGACAATTCTCTTTATAATAGTATAGATATAGACATGAGTAACCTTACCTTTGACGCAGAGTACTTGTTTAATAATTAACGAAGTATTATATAAAATTTAAAATTCTAATAGTTGTGCATGCTTTTCCAAAGAGCATTATCATATAAAAATGCTTTTCTTTTTCATTTTTTAAAGAACATTTATTCGTAAAACTCCTAAGGTCCATTTGGTTTAACTTTTGAAAGAAGATATTTTAAAAGAAGGCTTTTTAGAAAAATTATTTTTAAAAAAATAATTTTTATTTGGTTTAAATATGTTAAATGTAAGTTTAGGAGAATGAGTTTGTTTAGATAGGATAAAATAAAATTACTTTTGGTTGTTGATGTGAAAGTAATAGTAAAATTCCTTTTCAAAAGATTTTTTTTTAGAATAAAAAATAATCTTAAAGATACTTCTTCCAAACTTTTAGAAGAAATTAAATCAAATATTTCAATTTACTATACAAATTCATTTTCCTTCTCCTAGAAGATCTTCCGGAAATTATAAACTCAAATCCAAATGGGCATTTAATCGTTATGCACGCTTTAGCCATAACCTATCCTAAAAGAACAATAATGAACAAGGTACATCTGCAGGTTGAGATGCATTTAAGTGCCTGTTTGGATTGTAGTTTACATCTACTAAAAGACCTTCTATGAGAAGGAAAATGACTTTGTATAGTAAATGATAGTGTTTGGTTTAACTTCTTTTAAAAGGTCTAGGCCTTTTGAAAGAAATATCTTTGAGGTTATTTTTCATTCTAGAAAAAGACTTTTTAAAAAGGAATTTTACTATTACTCTCATATCAGTAACCAAAAGTAATTTTACTTTATCTTATCAAAACAAAACTCATTCTCCTAAACTTACTTTTGACATATTCAAATCAAACAAAAATCATTCTTTTAAAAGTAATTCTTCTAAAAAGCCTTCTTTTAAAAGACCTTATTTCAAAAGACCTTCTCCCAAAAATTATACCAAACAGACTCTAAAGCTGCCAAATATTGTCGTATATTTA
This sequence comes from Pterocarpus santalinus, assembly GCA_031439595.1. Lineage (NCBI taxonomy): Eukaryota > Viridiplantae > Streptophyta > Magnoliopsida > Fabales > Fabaceae > Pterocarpus > Pterocarpus santalinus. The sequence continues at coordinate 54,579,936 of CM062526.1, forward strand.
AAATGTTAGTTTTCCAGTTACTGTTTGATTTGGCTTGAGTATAAATATTTTATGATTAATTATTTAATATATAAGTGTGTCAAGTGTTATAATAGCATCAATAGATCTCTATCTCTCTCTCTCTCTCTCTCTCTCTCTCTCTCTATATATATATATATATATAAGTTATATTATTATAACTTTAAGTATAATTGTAATGCCTTTAACTTTTTATAAGATATATTTTTTATCAATCTAATTGTTAAATTATAATTATCTATAATAAAGATTATTTGTGCCAAGTAAAAAGAATAAACCTTAATTATTTAATTGGTCATAATTAAAATATGAAATTATATAACTTTTTAAAAATGATATGACTTTTAAATAATATCTAATTTTAAGTTTAATAGCTTAGGTTCAACCCTCTCATTCTTACTCAAAAATAACTTTCACACTCGATAACATCGTATTATATTAGGTAATCGGGCTACGGCAAGTGCTTGTACTTTGCTGGGCACAGTAGTCACTATAACACACGGCTGTCCTTAATCTTGACTCGCTGACAAACAGGGCAATCCAGTGTAGAGTCCCTTTGGCTCCACAAAAGTGTCCATGTTCCTCCATTCCCTTTCACGCCCTCTTGCTGCCACAGTATTGCTACCACCCAGTGTTTGCTTTACTATTTTTTCACTTTGACGCTGCTCTACGTACGTTATCTCCTGCAAAAAGCTTTCCAATGTTGGATTCTTACATGCATGGTTAAGAAAATTGAATCAGACTAATTGATTAGATCGGTTTGACCTAAAAGAATTGATTAAAATTGGGCAAAATTGATAAATTGGTACGAATTAAATTGGTTACACTAGTTGACCAGTTTTTTTTCCTCAAAATTTTGGCCAAAACATTATTTTTTTTCTAAAAAGAAGGAGAGAAAAAAAATTCAGTCAGAACAAAAATCAAATTTAAACCTTGATTTTTTTAGTATATTTATTTGTTATATATTCTTAAATTAATTTAATAAAAAAGTGAAAATTGTTATTGTGCTATTTATAAGTATTTTTTAAAAGAAATATAAGTAAAAATTAAAGTAAATGAATTTTACATATTTGATAAAATATTCTATAATAAATATTATTTTGAATTAGTTAGTTATTAATAATGACTTAATATGATTTTTTACTCTATATATATATATATATATATATATATATATATATATATATATATATATATATATATATATCCCAATCGAACCCCCGATTAAATCCCTGAGCCTTTAAACCAGTGCCTTAATTGATCTTATATCCAGTCTGATTTTATTAAGCTTTCTTCTATGCACTTCGTGGCCTATGGCTGTGAAATGATGAATACCACAGTTCCTGTTTCATAACTCTATTGGTTTCTTGTGGTTACTTTGGAAGTAAAAGAAGTCACCATTCAATGTTAATAAAATCTTCACCTCAGCTGTCGGTAGACATGCCGTGTTTCTATTTTTTTTTTAATTTTTTTTTATGAACAAAAATTTTGGTAGGTTGGACAACCATAATCAGTTGTTACTTACTTAAGTCTATCAAAAATAAAATCTCAATTATTTAGGATAATGCGAGCATCGGTGTGAACTAATCTATGTCTTGTGTGTTTTGATCCGTTACACATGCATTAATTATTTCCTTTTATCCATTAAAAATCCCACTTCGTAGAATGGATGAAAAAAGTAACAAAACATTAAATATAAATATGTAAACATATATGAAAACAATTTTGCACAAAATATATATTTAGTTGGCTAATCAATGAAACATGAGCGGTGTTTTTCTTTTCCTCCAAAAAGAAAAAAAATTACGTAACTCTTCACAGAGTCACGTAAGCTATGATACCTTAGTCCTATTGCCATTTGTTAGTTTAAATGAGTCAGCTTTTGAAGCAAATGACATGAAAATCAGACCCAGATAAGTATCGATGCTCTTTGTAAAATTATGTATAAGAGAAATTTTTTTTTTCTATCTTATTTTACTTTTACACTTTATGATCGCTTTTGATGTGTTTTTTACCTTTTAATCTTGCTTCTGTCTGTGATTGGTGTACCAGACTTCTACAATTGGAACCGTGTGAAGCTGAGATACTGTGATGGAGCTTCATTCACTGGAGACGCTGTGTTCGATAACGGGGTAATTTTCTGAATGCCTCTCCGGAAATACGACAATTTTTTGTATAAGAAATCAAAGAAGTTCTTATTTACACGCGTACGGTTCTTTTTTATTATTCTGTCAAAAAGATTATCAACGAGTAAAATCTTTGAATTGTAAAATTTTGATTAAGTTATACCAGTATAAATTAAAATAATTTTTAAATAAATTTTTGTTAGTAAAATTTTATCCAAAATTAACTATTCTGTTTTATTGATAGTTAAATGATTACATTAACATGTTAGTTCTTATATTATTTATAGAATTCTTACGTTACTTTAGCTTAAATTGAGTTGGTCAGTACTTTTTCTTTCATCCACAACGCCAACTTCAGACTTTGTTTGTTTGAGGTCTAGCTATTCTAGTATGTCACTTGTATTAATATAAAATATTTAAACAGTATCAAGAGTTCGACATCAGTCCGGTGCTCATTTTCAAGTGTTATTAGAGAACAACAGTCCCTAAAATATTTGTTTAGAGTTCTTTATTTATATATGCATCTATTGAATTTTCATTTCTTTCTTTCTCTGTTTCCTTCCCAATATCAAGTTCTCAACAAACCAGTGTTGAGCGAAGTGCGAAGAAAAATATCTTTAACCCAATATCAAGGTGATAATTAATTTATGGTGGTAGGGAAGGGAATGATAGTTGCTCTCGTATCTATTTCAGTTAAAACGATCGAACCCTGATTTTTAAAAGAATTTTGTTATATCCTTTGAAAACATCATTTTTATTCTAAATAAGAAAAATATTCAATATTTTTCATGTTTAGCTAGGAGGATTATTGCAAGGATATAAAATTATTCTTTTTTCTTTTTTAAAAAAAAAAGGAAAACTGCAACAAGAGAGTACCGTACTGATGGTTTAGCTCAACGGGCATGAGTGTTAAATTGACAATTTTCATATATCTCCTTGCTTACATTATAAGTTCCAGTTTGCTGAATAAGGTCACTCTTTGTGTTTGTGAGATGAAAATCAGACAACAACGCTTTATTTCAAAGGACAAAAGATTTGGGAAGCCATTATTCACGACCTTCTACCAAAAGGTCTAGGAAAGGCACGCAAGGTATACAACCCCTCTGAGGAATTTGATTTCGCTTATTCTCTCAATCGAAGATATATGACTTGCACTTCAAGTCAATGGATTATATTATATGATGTGAACGAAATACCTACTATATCTCTTGTGTAGGCTTTGCTTTCAGGCTGTTCTGCAGGAGGTTTAGCGACCTTTCACCATTGTGACAACTTCGCCAAATATTTGCCAGGGAATGCCAGTGTTAAATGCTTGAGTGATGCTGGGTTTTTTCTTGACGGGTATGTTTTGAATCTTGAGCTGTATTTCTTCAAAATTCAAATGTTAACATTTCCTTTTCCCCTCCTTTTGCAGAAGAGATGTAAGCTTGAACCACACTATGAGATACTTCGTCAAAAGTCTTGTTACATTACAGGTAACCTTCAATAAATGTGCCATATATATTTTCTTATGCTCTGGAAAATTTCGTCAATCAATCATTAGACAAGACTTTTATGTGCATTTGATTCATATGCTATCAGATTTTCATCTTCTAAGCCGAGAGAGAGTAGTAGCTAGACAAGCATAAAGCATATACCAATTATTTATATAAGTAACATATTGCATTCTTAAGAAACGAACATTAATTCCATGGTTTCAAAGCAAATCTTCGGCAACATAATTACATGACAAAGTCTTGTGCAATAGGGGGTGGAGCAGAACCTGAATAGAAACTGCACCAGTACGCTGTTCTTTCCAGACCTGGTATGTTTTCCCATTAACTTGCGTCATTAGCTCTGGAAAATTATACAAGATTTTGACGTTTGTGATCTTTCCATGCAGTGCTTCTTTCCACAATATGTTTTGAGATATATATCAACTCCGTATTTTATCTTGAACTCCGCCTATGATGTATTCCAAGTAATAGTTTCTGACATATTTTGTTCCTATATTGCACATTATCTTAGTTAATATCATTGGCAGATTATGAGATTAATAAAATTTCTAATGTCAACAGTTCCATCATACATTGGTGCCACCTTCTGCTGATATGCGTGGACACTGGAACAAGTGCAAGCTGGACCCATCCGCATGCACACCAGAACAAATTAATATATTGCAAGGTTCCTTTTTCAGCTTTTCTGCCGTCAACTCAGCATTTTTTGTAATAGCTATTAACCATTCAGTCTTTAAGAAGTTTCTTTAGTGTTTTATAACATTTGACAAATTAGTATTTTGTCAGAGAACCACGTAGTTTACTCCGTACATGTTCAAAATTCATCCTTGTTTTGTGAATAAAACCGATTTTCCTGACTCAATGCACTTTGTTCAGGTTTTAGGCGCGACATGCTTGCAGCTTTGAGACCTTTCTATATATATTCAGGAAGAGGGGGAATGTTCATAAATTCATGTTTTGCTCATTGCCAAAGTGAATCACAAGATACATGGTTTGGAGATGATTCCCCCAGGATAAACAAGGTATCAATTTTACTCGTTTGACCGCTAGACATGATGATAAACGTGTTTATAGTATGCGAGATTTTGTTAAGCATAAAACTTATGCTGTGCAACACAGTAACAGACTTGTGATGATCAATTAAACCTAAAATATGTGTAATATAGGAAAGAGTTTGAATTATAACAGATAACATTCAAAGGATTTTGAAGTATGTGACAATATTGTAATATTTAGTATATATTATTTGAAACTCCATCTTTAAACCAAAATATAAATTTTACACTTAAGAAATGAAGTGATCTCTGAACTTACACTTACAGCTAGTGAATTTTCTTAGTCAGCGACATTGTTAAATTGCTCTGTCTTTTACAGACTATTGCAGAAGCGGTTGGTGATTGGTATTTTAGTAGAAACAGAAGCAAGGAAATAGACTGTCCATACCCGTGTGATACAACTTGTCATAATCTTATACCATATCCTCGTGGTAATGCCTTGCCTTCGTATCTTAAAATTTACGTACTAGTTCTCTTGGATATCATGAAGACTTTAAGGTACATTGATCTGACTCAATTTGAAATGTTGCAGGTCAATAGAAGATTAAAGTGAAAAGTTTCCAATTCTCCACAAGCTTCTCTGGTTCTCATAGGGAAACTATTATCTAAGAAACGGATTGAGGAAGATTTTTACGTACAAAGCTATACAAGTGCACAGTGAATGCTAGGCAGATAGAAAATTCTTTGATAGGAACAAGAAAAGATGAAAAAGGAATGGAGAGAATGTGGTTTGAGTGATTATTTCTCAGTTATTTTGCATACATTACGAATTATTTTTTACTTAATAAAAATCGTTTGGCTTTTGTCCCTTATCTCTGAAAACTCTCATCAATTGCATGCTGACTTGAGCCTTGATAAGTGCCCCTCTTCCCTCTAGATTTTATCCTAACACTAGTGCTAAATAGTACGTGTGTTTTACGTTTTACTCTCACATTATAATAGCTCAGTGCATAGAAAATTAAATTCTATATATGTTATTAATCATACATTTATATATAATAATCAGTATAAAATTAATATCAGAAAATAAGCGTGTGACGTCTTTGTATACCGAGTTCAGAAGGAGTTTTCCTCAGGTCCTCAAATGTGACAAGTTTCTGTAAGGTTTTTCCAACGATTTTTTTTTTTTTATGTTTTTTTTTTGGGGGGGGGGGGGTTTGTGTCGTGAAGGTTTGCTGAGGATGTGAATGCCAACAGTATCAAGATTACAACCAAAGGACCCAAAATTTTGCCTGTGAAATCCATGGAGGCCACAAAAGAATTTCAGCCCAAAGGAGTTTGAAACTTCCTTAATTGTTTAAGCTATGCTGTGCAGCCCAAATTTCTGGGGGCACCACAAGTCAACAACAGCTACGTATATGCACGCCGTAAAGTTCGAACATGACCTTAAATTAGCGAGGCCAGCCATCCGTTCATGATCCCATCGATCCAACCAGTTTGACTACTTTTACCCAAAAAAAAAAAAAAACCATTTGACTACCAAAAGTATAAATAATTATAAAATGAATGTGAAATACTGAAGAAGTTATAAAAAAAAAATAGAAAAATAACAAAATAAATACACATGACAAGTTGTGCAAAGTTCCTCTTCCTCAACCGTTGTCCCACGTGGCGAGTCTCCAACCCTTGGGGTGTACCCTCCGAAATCGGCTGAAGGCAGTAGTAGTGTAGTGGCAGAGGAAGTTTGGAATGTTCTGCATTACTAAATTATACGCAGCTTCTATGATTAGTTAAGTGGTTATGGACTTTCCTCCATCAACAAATAATACAGCCCTGCAATGCGATGCAAGACGTATACTCTACTTGAAACAAAAGGACACTGCCACTGTTCTAGTAAACAATGCAAGACATGAGTCTACTCAGCACAGCAACAAAAAACCATATAGTAATCCCACAAGGGGAGTTATTTCTCACATACCTTATTTTCTTATATATTTGTAAATAAGATTATAGTGAAGTGACGAAACCATGTAATTTCCACGAAAAAAAAAACATGAAGGCACACCACTCAAACCACATCCACCTATCCAATCCACCCATGCCATTAGCCCTTAAACCCCACTACACCCTCTCACAGCCCAACGCCACCACCACCCCACCCTCCACCTAAAATTACCAAAACACCATCCACGTTATGCATAGCCAACACACACTTTCACTGAGATTCCCCACATTGCCCTCTCAGCCACCCTCACACACTCTCTTTCCTCCGTTGATATCTCCCATCACCCTTCATCCCACCAATCACGCCAACAACATTAACAAAAGAAGGAGACACGGACACACTCACATTCCCTCTATCATCAGAAGAAGCAGTTATTGGATTCTTCCCAAGGCAATGCCTTGTTCTTCCTTAAACTCTTGCTGTGCCAGTGGTGACGGCAACAACAACAACAACGACGACGACGACAACAACAACAACAACAACAATAACAACAACGTTGCCACTCTCCGAAACTTGAAGCTGAACGAGTCAACCTTATTGGCTTCCCTGATGCCAAAGAAAGAGATTGGCGTCGACCGTTTCCTTCATGCTCACCCTAACTACGATGGCCGTGGTGCACTCATCGCTATATTCGGTACTGCCCATTTGAAAAAGTTCTCAACTTTACCCTTTACCTTGTTGTTTTCGAACGTTGGTTGGTGTTGGTTTTTGAATTTGAGTACTGGGCTATTGGGATTGTTGAGGAAGGGGAAATGGGTGAATATGATTTTGGTGTTTGTTTGCTTGAGGTCATGGTTTTATGGGGAGATAATGAAATGCGATTATGGCCCAGAATTTTGAGGTTGAAAAGCTTTGGAGAATGCCTGAAAAGTTAGCGCTTTTAGCTGCATATAGTTGTAGGGGATGGAATAATTGGATTAGATATTAAATTATACACGTCTTGTTTGCTTGTTAGAATGTTGATCAAATTTGTTGAATTGGTTGATGTGATACCTGGATGAAAATCAGTTTGTTAGTGTAATGGATTATTTAGTGCTTTACAAAGTACCTTTTTTCACGAACTATATTAGTGATTAGCCTTTTGTGTTGTTCTCTGTACAGTCCTTCCATAAAACGAGCCTTGCTTTGATTTTATTGATTCTGTCACTGGCTTGGTGCCCCAGTTGCCCACCTAATTTGTATTCTGATAATTGTTAGTGTTCTGCTGTAATTGTTACTGCCATACTGATTCGTGTAACAAATTTGTTTAGTCATAAGATCTGCATTGTTTCAGATTCTGGTGTAGACCCGGCTGCTGCTGGATTACAGGTTACCTCTGATGGGAAACCAAAAATTCTTGATGTCCTTGATTGGTAATAGAAACTACTTCGTTTTTATCTGATATCTATAGTGTTTAGTGGTTTAGTAATAAACATGTGATAACTTTTTTTTCTGTCTTCAGCACTGGGAGTGGAGATGTTGATACCTCAAAAGTGGTGAAGGCTGATGCTGATGGTTGTATTTCTGGAGCGTCAGGTTAGTGCTAGGGAATAGGGATTAAATCGTTTTCAGACATTCTTCAATATATCGTAGTAGTAGCAACTTGCAAGTAACTTTGGAGATATTGGAACAACAAAACTTCAGGCTCTGCTTGCACATCTTGTGATGAGCTGCTTATTGTCAGTCTTAAATTCCTACTTGAAGGCATCAGTGACGTCACAATTCTGGGTTTTTCACACTCATTTCAGAATGCCAAAAGGATGGCCAAAATAAACATAAACTAGCTGCACTGAGTAGAACAATATGAAGTCAAATTAATACCCCTGATTATGTGTGCAGTGAATACCTGACTGCTAGTACCTGAATGAAGTAATAAACTATGAGTTTAAGTCTGCCTACATCAACTATTCTGATGAATGCCCTATAATCCTTATTTATTCTTCATTTATTTAATACTGTTAAGAATGAAGCATTTCTTTCATTTTTCTCCTACCCTCCCTCTCTCTGTGAGTATTTGTGTGCTCTGCTCCCTTATTATACAGATATTCATAAACTCTTGTGATTCTTGTTTCCTGTTATTTTTCTTACTTTCTTCTTCCTAGTCGAAGAATGTGAACCACCGAGATGTGAAGCACCTGTATGTGCTTAAATGTTCATGCAAAATTTGTACAGGGGCATCTTTGGTTATCAATACTTCGTGGAAAAATCCTTCTGGTGAATGGCATGTGGGTTATAAATTGGTTTATGAGCTCTTTACCAAAAAATTGACTTCTCGTTTGAAGGTAGAATTTTAGTCTATTCAAACATTGTAGTTGCTATTTGAGCTTCATAACTATGGCTAATACATCTGATCTCCCCTTTTCTCCTCTTGAAATTTTCATCGGCAGAAAGAAAGAAAGAAAAAGTGGGACGAGAAAAACCAGGAGGAAATTGCTAAGGCTGTAAAACAACTTGATGACTTTGATCAGGTTAATTGGAAAATTTGCTTGATTATATGCTTGCACTTCAGTTCACATGCTCATAAGTCATAACAGCTTAACATTTTGTTTAGTAGGTGCTAGACATCATGTATTACAGAGGCAACCTGCTGCAAGTGTTGTGTTATTTATTTTTTTGTATATTCTTCTTTTCTTAGTATTTTCTCCCTTGTCTCCATTTTATTTGCGTGCATAATTTAAATGCTGTTTTTGGAAATGAAAGAGAAGTTCTTCCCTTATTTTGGTGACAGTTTTATCTCTTCTTTCAAATTTCAACATTCTATGATTGTATACTCCGGAGAAAAATTGCCTTTACCCGTAAGAGCAGAAGAGAAGAAAAATGAGAAAGAAAAGACTAAATGGAGCCTACAAATATAAATTAGCATTGTGAGATGCATAATTATACTCATGTACAAGGATGAAAATTTTTTATTTGATTTCTTTTGGTTTTTGTTACCTGATGAAGTTGCAGGATATATTTCTTCTAATTTTGTGAATAGCTAATTAGCTATAATGCTCCTCTAGATATAATGTGCTTGTCCGCCTTCCATTATACCTTCTAATCCATATTACTCAAAATATGATATGTTTTCTAGCAACACGCCAAGGTGGAAGGTGCTGAACTTAAAAAGGCTCGTGAAGATCTCCAAAATAGGGTTGATCTTCTGAGAGGGCAATCTGAGGTGGGTGCCAAACGTGTTACATTAACTTTGCTGCTGCACTGTCCACCCGTAGAAACAGGAAACGCGTATTTTGTTCCAATTATCCATATAGTTATATGACATTGATAATGCCCTCTCTCTTTCACTTAAAAAGACTTTTATACTTGTGTTGTGCTTGTTTACTTGCCCCTTGATCCCACCCAGTATTTAGTTTCAATTTTCTTACTCTGAAAAGGCAATGATGTTTTATGTTTTAGAGCTATGATGATAAAGGGCCTGTCATAGATACTGTTGTCTGGTATGATGGTGAGGTCTGGAGGGTTGCTTTTGACACACAGAGTATTGAGGATGATCCAGATGGTGGGAAGCTTGCTAACTTTGTACCATTAACCAATTATAGGTACATTTGATTGGTGGTGTTATTATTTATTTTAGGTTTTAATCTCAGTTGATTGCTTTTGTGAAGAAAAGTCTTGTGAAATTGGCAGATACTTATGTTTTGCACAATGGATTTCTACGTCCACATCATCATGTGCTATACACTTCACAAATTGATCACCCTTCACTTTGTCAATTGTCATGGGATACGACCACCTCTATTTGTCTTTTTACCATTTTTATTTGAATTGAACAAAAAACCATGATTTCCCTTTGAATTATTTATGAATTTTGTTTTCATGTGTTAGTCATACTTCAAAAAAATGTTAAGCAGAAGTGTAAAGGTTATATATGTAAAATGACATACAATATATTTTTAATGGGAAATAAAGGAAAAGTTAAATGACTGTTGATTCTGTCTTTAATTTAAAATTTTCTAAAGGACTAAATTATCTACTGAAGCTGAATAAATGATGAGTAGGACTTAAATTGGATGGATGATGCATGGAGTTCTTGTTTTATTTTTTAATTCATTTCTTTCCTCCGAAACATTTGAACTGTTATGTGATGTATATAACGTAGTATTGAACACTTTTGATGACATTCTGGAAACAGCAGCTCTCAGCTTATGGAATTTAAGATTTTTGACTTATTTTGGTATCAACAACAGCATCAAAGCCTTTTCCTATTATGTGGAGTTGGGCCACATGGATTAAATGACACCATTGCATTTTGTTGTAAACCATATCCATAGGCAAGCCATTTAAATCTAAGTAACTGAACAAAAGTATTCATCAACAACAACAACTGTGTGTTTGGGTTAGAGTTTGAAAACTTGATTTTGTAAACTTCATTTTGATCAAAAGTAAGTTTGAAGTAAAATGATTTATGTTTGGACACCTTTACTTAAAAAGTGATTTTCATTGAATTAATGTTGTTCAGATAGTGTTGGTCAAAATCACTTTTATATGCTTAATTCCTAAAAAGCTATAAACATTGAAAAAACAAATAAAATATGACAAAATAAATCATTTGATGTTTTGAGGATAGAATAGTAATATTAGTCTTGTAAGAACGTAGAACGTAGAGCCTCCAGTAGGGAAGCAACAAATTTTTGCTTCTATGTAAACTCGGTTTTGAGGTGATAATCCCATTGAAGTAAAGCTACCATAAAATATCCAAACAACAAGGTGCAGCGTTCAATGAATATTAAACTCGCGTTTGAGGCTGCAAACGCAAAAACAAACGCGCTTTAAGCCTATTGTACTGGGTAGGGAAAGCTACATGGATCAATGTGCCATTTTGCTCTATCAAATTTGGTAAAACCATTTCTAGCAAGGTCTTCTTTAATTGCTTCTCTTGATATCTTATGGCATCTTCCTCTACCCCATTTAATTGGACTATTTTTCATTTGATCCACTTTTCTCATTGGAGCCGCTGCTGGTCTTATTCTCCTATGACCAACCACCTTTGGGAAGTGTCCATGATCTTCTCTTCAATCGGTTCTACAATTTTTTCTCAGATATAGTTGTTCCCAATATTATCTTGTGTATCATCCATCCACCTCAGGTTTTCATCTCTTCTCTATCACAAATTATGTCTGAAAAAAAAAAACCAAATAAAGAAAATTATTATTATTATTATTATTTTTTTCTGTAAAAGGAGCAACCTGATAATTAGGCAAGAAGAACTCACTGGTTCCCCATCTTTATTGTAGTTGAGACGTTTCTGAATTAAATAGTCAATTGGCACTGTACAAATTAAAGTGGTTTGGCTGTTGAAGCAATTACCATTTTATTTCTTATCAATGTGGTAGGTATTAAAATTTTCACATTGCTTGAACTATTACGGCCTATTTTTCAGGATCGAGAGGAAGTATGGCGTCTTCAGCAAATTAGATGCTTGTACATTTGTTGTGAATGTCTATAATGATGGAAATGTCTTAAGTATTGTAACAGACAGCTCCCCTCATGGAACACATGTTGCGGGTATTGCTGCTGCATTCCACCCAGAGGTATAGATGAAATTTTTTCCATTTAATGCAATTCCTATGAACACTACACAGTATAATATATGGTATTCCTGTTAGGAACCTTTGTTGAATGGAGTTGCACCTGGAGCGCAATTAATATCTTGTAAAATTGGGGACTCTCGCTTAGGTTCAATGGAAACTGGAACTGGTTTGACTCGGGCACTGATAGCCGCCGTGGAGGTTCGTCAAATGTTCTTCCCTCATTATGTGATTATACTGGATATTTCAACAATTGAAACAGATTTGTCTTTGTTATCTGTGTGTTTGACACAATTAATTTTGTAGTAGGATTTTGTAATGCTTGACATAAATAACACATTGTAGCAATGGCATTGTCAACATTTCTTTTGCAGCATAAATGTGATCTTATCAACATGAGTTATGGCGAGCCAACGTTGCTGCCAGACTATGGACGTTTTGTAGATCTTGTGAATGAAGTATCTTCTGAGATTTCGATTTTAACTGGGCCTGTTATATTTTTCTGTTGCTATTTTCCATCCTCTAAGCTATGGATGTTTTGGTTGATTTACATCTAGGCTGTAAACAAGCACCGTCTGGTATTTGTGAGCAGTGCTGGTAACAGTGGGCCAGCATTGAGCACTGTTGGTGCTCCTGGTGGTACATCTTCGAGTATCATAGGTGTTGGTGCTTATCTTTCTCCTGCAATGGCAGCTGGTGCTCATTCTGTTGTTGAATCTCCATCTGAGGGGCTTGAATACACTTGGTATATCTGCTTCTTTGGAAACTTTCTAATTGGATGACTTCCTATACAGGTTTGCACCATTATCATTGCGTGATTGATGGAAATAATGTGCAGGTCTAGTCGAGGACCAACAGCTGATGGAGACCTTGGTGTATGTATAAGTGCTCCTGGTGCGGCTGTTGCTCCAGTTCCTACATGGACTCTTCAACGGCGTATGCTCATGAATGGGACATCAATGGCATCACCATCAGCCTGTGGGGGAATTGCATTGCTCATAAGTGCAATGAAGGTTCTAGGATATGATATTTTATTTAGATTGTATGATCTAGTTTGTGTTACCACATATCTATAATTTTCTGATGTGTATGATCTGTATGTAGGCTGAGGGAATTCCTGTGAGTCCATATGTTGTGAGGAAGGCCCTTGAGAATACATCCATTCCCGTAGTTGATTCGCCTGAGGATAAATTATCCACTGGGCAAGGGCTTATGCGAGTTGACAAGTTAGATATTCTTCCTAGTCTTTACTTTCGTGGAAATTTTAGTAAATGGTAATTTTATAATATTTGGCATTTATCTAAATCAAATACTCAATGACAGGTGTTATGAATATATACAGCAGTGTCAAAATATTCCATGTATTTGGTATCAAATAAACATCAAGCAATCTGGAAAAACTAGTGAGTTTGTGTTCTCTCCTGGACATTTCGGCTTCCTTTCCTATTTGAGAAACGAGAAAGGAAATTCATATCTTTTGACTTCCCCTTATGAATTTAGTCATGCTTGTACAAATGATGCAGCTTGTTATGTACTATAAATATTTAACTTATTTGGGGGAAAGGGGTTTCTGACATTCTGTTATTTGTTAAGAATTATAATAACCCAAGATTAGAGAGAAAAATAAAAATTAAAAGAAATCAGAGAAAAAAAAAAGAATTGGCTTGCTAAACAAAATTATGAAGCATTTTTGTCACTTGAAATCTTAATTCAATTGGAGGCACAAGTAGGAAACTTAAGAAAATCTTTTAGTGTGCTAAAAGACTATGACTTTTACCATTCTTCTGTGTTAATAGAATGCACCATTTGTGGGAGAACTATTGATTGTGAAAAATAAATTCAGTTATAACCTGTGACTACAATCATTCATATTATAATTCAGGTGCAAACCATGACAACCTAACAGACAGGGTTAAGAAAGAGAATTCAGAGGAATAGAATGACAGTGGCCAAAGAAATTTGCATAACCAAGCATGTTCATAACTGTTGCACTGCTATAAAATTTGTAGTGCTGAGTTCTAAACAGGAGAATATTTATGCATAAGTGGTTTAAATAATGTGATATAATCTGTCAATTAGTGCTTAATTAAAGTTCGAAAAACACAAATGCAATATAATGAGTATAGTTTGCATGTAACATGGAGGAAAATCATAGTTAGAGATTGTCGTAAGTCTTATGTTAAAGTAAGAGCATGATTTGAAACTGGAAAAATTATATTCCTTTATATGATTGTTGATGGCAGATCCTTCATCGCGGGGCATCTACCTGAGGGAGGCTAGTGCATGCAAACAATCTGCTGAGGTCAGATCACTCTTCAATTTGGTGTGCATTGATGAACAAAGCATATTTTTGAGCCGGATCTTTAAAAAATAAAGACTGGATTGTGGGGAAGATGAGTGATGACTGCATTGTATCTAATTTTCATGAACTATTACTTGGATAGAATAATGAAAATTTGTTGAATTGACAAAAAATATTAGTTTACCTTGCTTTCTAGGGTGACAATAGAGGACAAGTGTAGTGTTTGATTAAATTTTGTTTGTTACAAAAATTGTGGAGGAGGTATATAATGAAACTTGATAACTCTCTTGCTATTGTTGATAATTGCAATTTTGTTTGTCAAATCTATGCATATTCTAATATTTGTATAACTTAATTGTAAATTTTAGCTTGTGCTGTCAATTGGCTATTTTCATTATAACTCGTAATACTTATTGACAGTGGACAGTGCAAATTGACCCAAAATTTCATGAAGATGCCAACAAGATTGAAGAATTGGTTGTGTTTGAGGAGTGTATTGAATTACATTCTACAGATAAGTCAGTTGTGAAAGCCCCTGATTATCTACTGCTCACTCATAATGGCCGTACCTTCAAGTTAGTCAGTGTTCCTTCACCAGTATCCTTTCATTCTTAGCGTACATGGCCATTTATTTGCAAAATGCAAGTGCTCACGGGCTCATCCTTTCTGGGGAATCTTTGTTTCATGATATCGTAATTTTGTTCTTGAACTATAGGTCACATGAACATTTTCTTTTGGGTGGCAGAAATAAGACATAATTATTTTGTGAAAAGAAAAAAAAAAGTTCCCCATGGTACTTTCAAGCGCATATATAATTATACACTATCCAAACTTACCATCATCCTTGAAATTGTCTTGTTATAGTCTCCAATCTTCCATATCCTCCATCCTTAAACTTTTCTGCTTAAATGCAGTTCTTCCATCAACAGTTTATGTTTCTTTTCTTCTTTTTATTTCAACTAAGTTGCTGTTTGATGTCACCAATTTCTAGTTAGTTTTATTAATGACTTACAAGTTGTCTTCTACTTTCAGCATAATTGTGGATCCTACCAATTTACGTGATGGTCTGCATTATTATGAGGTCTATGGTATTGACTGCAAAGCACCATGGCGTGGTCCTCTTTTCAGAATTCCAGTTACCATAACCAAGCCTGTGGCTGTTACCAATAGACCTCCTCAAGTTTCATTTTCAAAGATGTTATTCCAGCCAGGTGTGCTTTAGTCAATTAAGTTAATCTCTATGTTTCTTGCTGCTGATGGCTTACTAGGGTTGAAATTTTGAGATCCACATGTAGTGCACTACAACCATGTCGTTTGAATTATTTCCCAGTGGCCTTTTCTTTTCCTAAATATTGAAAGTGTTATCGGAAATCTTAGTCTGTCTGAAATTTATTTATGCATGGCATTTGCAATTCTGCTCTAGTTTCTGTTCTCTAGTCCTAAAAGCAATGCTTGTTGTCTTAAATTTTTTCATTAGGCCGTGTAGAAAGGAAATATATAAAAGTGCCACGTGGTGCATCTTGGGTTGAAGGAACCATGAACACATCAAGTTTTGATACAACTCGAAGATTTTTTGTGGATGCTGTTCAGGTACAACTTGCAGCTTGAAACTATGTAAAGATTAGTCTGGACCATTTCTTTGACATGCTTGCTATGTCCAGATATGTCCATTGCATAGACCGTTGACATGGAGGAATGGGATGACTTTTTCGTCCCCTGGTGCCAAAAGCTTCACCTTTAAGGTTGTCGGTGGTCAAACATTAGAACTAGTCATAGCGCAGTTTTGGTCAAGCGGCATAGGGAGTCATGAGACTACAAATGTGGATCTTCAGGTGACACAATTCATATTTGTATGATGAACTTATTTTCCCTTTCCAGACTTTTGGGTAAATTTCCTTTTTTGGTTTTTGTCCAAAAAGAAAAAAAAAAAAAAAAAACGCTGATCTCGAAGTTTTTGATTTGGCCGAGCCACATGATGATTGTTTCTTATTCACCATTCAGTAGGTGATATTGAGGATGTATCAAAATTCCTTTTATTCACCGGTGACACCAGATTTTTTATTTTTTATTATTTATTTATTATTATTATTATTTTTGCCTTGTTTAGGGTTTACTCTATAATTAGACATTTAAAAAAAAATAAAATTAGAGGGCAACTCTATTGGCCCAAAACCTGTAATCCATTTTAGCCTAATCCAATAAAATTAAATGAAAAAAATTAATTAATTAATTAATTTCTTCTTTGGAAAGAAAAAAGAGAAGAGGGTGTCATGGCTGAGAGAAGAACCAAGAGAGTCTTGTATTGTATCTGGAGTTGGGTCTTCAAGTCAAGAATGTTTTCCCCTTTGGCACATTGTGGCACTAAGTATTACGCCTGTATTTGCCATTGCTCCCCCTCTATCTTACATATACTCTACGCACTACACATTTGGCAACATTCTTCACACTCTCATCATGCACACACATCAACAACCACCACCACGTGAGACTCAGACACCTGCTTTACCTCTGTCTCTGTTACTGAGCAGCCTAAACCGCTCCAGCTGTGAAGTCCAATTGTTCAGCATCATCAGCTCTGAGTTAGCAGGGAGGGACATAGTTTTATCTATGCTGATGGAGTTTATTTATTTATTTGTGACTTGGGCCTATTGATGATCTTGGGTTCGCAAGACAGCTTAGTTTTTTTTGTTTTTTTGTTTTTGGGGTTACTTTGTTTGTTTGTGAAGGAGTGGGAAAAAGTTTAGTTGTTGTTTGCTTATGATGGGCTAAGTCCTTTGTTTGCTGAACCGAAAAAAGTGATTTCCAAAAGAAATTCTTTTGGTAGTTTTCGTTTTAAATGCAGAAAGTAACCAAAAAAAAGAAGCGTAAAATAATTGAATAAAATAAAGCTATATAAGTCATTAAATTTTTTTTAAAAAAAAAAGCTTTGATTAGAAATAGTATTAGTAGTAGTAGTAGTAATAGTAATAATAATAATAATAATAAAAGTGGCCCAGTGTACGAAGCTTTCATCTGGTGGGGTCTAGGGAGAGCAGATATACGTAGTTTTATCCCTGTAAGCAAAGAGACTTTTCAAGATTTGAATTTGGGACCTCTAGGTCACAAGGTAGCGACTTTATCATTGCTTCAATGCTCATCCTCAATAATAATAATAGTAATCTCGTCAAAAAAAAAAAAAAAAGTAATAACAGAGAGAAATAGGGGTTGGGAAAGGAAAATAGAAAAATAATCAAATATAAAAATGACAAATAATTTTGGTCTCTCTTGCTGAGTTATTTAGGAATTTTTCTTTTTCGGTCTTTGTGATTGCTCATGTAATTTTGGGCTCATAAACAACTTCTGGTAAAAGGAGAATTAAGAAAGAGGGAATATTATGTAGTCTGTTATTATTCATTGAAGATAATCTTGCTAATTTTTATAAAATTCCAGCTTGTGTTTCATGGTGTAAAAGTCAACCAAGAGGAAGTTGTACTGGATGGGAGTGAAGCACCAGTCAGAATTGATGCTGAAGCGCTACTGGCATCTGAGAAACTTGCACCTGTAGCAATTCTAAACAAGGTTATCTTGTAAAGTTTTCTTCCTTCTTTTTGCACTATGCCGTTGTGCTTGTGATGAGTGACTGTAATGAGGTTAGCCTATTCTCCTAATTTGTGTTAAACTTACAGATAAGGATCCCATATCGACCAATAGATGCTAAGATTAGTGCACTTTCAACTGATCGTGACAAACTTCCCTCTGGAAAGCAAATACTTGCACTGACATTAACGTGAGTAGTTATAATTCCATTATCTGTGTTTCATTTATTTTTCATCGTTTAGATGGCCTGTTCTCATTATTCTGCTTTTTCAGATACAAGGTCAAATTGGAAGATGGAGCTGAAGTAAAACCTCAAATTCCATTTCTGAATGACCGGATATATGACACAAAATTTGAGTCTCAATTTTATATGATTTCTGATTTGAATAAGGTATTCTGATTTTATTTTTTCCCTTCTCAGACATGTTAAGAGATTGGAAAGCTATGCTTCATTGATAACCTTTTATTTTATTTATTTTTTTTCTCTTGTAAGGTGGATCTCTTGTTCTCCAATCTTCTTGTATCATTCTGCTCTTCTTAATAATATTCTTCTTTATCCAAGAAAAAAAAAAAAAATTCCTTTTTGATTTTAAAGATGAGAGTAGGGGCGGGGATAGTTTGTCATTCAAATACCATTTTTGAGTCATGTGCATAGTAAGCTGATTGTAATCAATTTTCATATTTGTACATTCTGATTATAGCGGGTATATTCAAGTGGAGATGCCTATCCCAACTTCACAAAACTTCCCAAGGGAGAATACAATTTACGGCTATATTTGAGGTACTACTCTTTCTGACCATATATACTAGACGACCACACATTCTTGTTTCTTCTATCTGGTGCTTATTGTTTACTTGTTGATAGTCTTATAATTTGAGGCCTAACTCTATCCCAAAAGTTAGCTCAAGACGGAAGAATTGCCCTAGTATTTATAAAAACTATCTAGGTTATATGCCTAGTTGATGTGGGACTCAACACACACTCTTTATGCTTAGGACTGGATATCTGGAGTGTGAAGTTTGTAAGACTGGATATCTAAGGGTAGCCCAACATAAAACATAGGATAGGCTCTGATATCATCTTAGTATTGGAGGCCTAACTTCTCCCCAAAAGCTAGCTCAAGGGGGAAAGACTGCCCAAATGTTTATAAAGGCTATCTAGGCCATATGCTTGGTTGATGTAGGACTCAACAAATAGTTATATTCCTTTAGTATATTTCAAATAAATTTTGCAAATTTACAGACTTGCACTAACCAGTGATGTTGTTTTAGGGACTCGAAAGTTTGATTTAGTTATTAATGCCTGCATTAAGAAAGCTCAGTTTTTATTGCAAGTTGAATGTTTCTAGATTTTTTTATATGGTAGACAGTTTAAACATGGTCTTTACTCATTATAATATATTGTTTCAGGCATGAGAACTTGCAGATTTTGGAAAAGATGAAACAATTGGTGTTATTCATTGAACGAAATTTGGAAGAGAAGGTAGTACATCATATTCTTAATGACAATCTTATGTTATCCCAATTTTATCTTCCGATTTTACTACCATCTCATTTGTCATTACATTATTGTAAGTTTTTTTAATGGATTTCAACAGTATTTCTCTGCTAGTAGGCTACTCAATGCTCAATGGTTATGTATTGTGCAATTTTTGGAAGTATGTGGCTAGCAAGTTGTTTTACAAATAGAAATTCTAAATTTTAGTTGATATGAAGGATAGTATTAAAAATTTCAAATGCGTTATTAATAAAAAAAATTGATAGAATTTCGAAATCATAGAATGCAATCTTGATAATACCAAAAATCATAGAAGGAAAAATTGATTTTAAATTATTAAAGATACGATGGAAAACTGTAAATTTGGCTCAACCATTTTGTATGATATTGTTATTGGATGCTAAAGGTTGTAATGTCATAATGCATAATCTAGTAAAGAATCAAGTCCTTCCAGAGTATTGCTGCATGAATCAAATTAGGGAGAATTAGAATTAAACATCTTCTTTGATTGGTTGTTCCTAAATTGGAAATATTTTTTTCATGATAATTCTTAAATCATGATTCCCCCATGAACTTACATTTGTTGAATTACTTGTAGAGGTTGTAAACTTTATATACATCATTAAAACTCAGGTTATATATTTCATTCTTTCTATATATTTTTTTTAATTATCATTTATGTGTTTATCTTTGTTCCCAGGATGTCATTCGGTTATGCTTTTTCTCTCAACCAGATGGTCCACTGATGGGAAATGGTTCCTTTAAATTCTCAACATTAGTTCCAGGGTATGTTATTGAGTTACTGTCCCTACCTCTTTCTGGTTTGAGTGTCATCTTGTGTCGTGGTGATGACGTTTGCTTATTGTTAGTATAAAAGAAGGATTTTATGTGGGTCCACCACCAAAGGACAAGCTTCCCAAGGTATGTTCTCTTTTCTTAACCGCTTATTTCTATTTGATTATTGGCAGTATGTAATAGCATTTGAAGTATTTCCACAGAATGCTCCACAAGGATCTGTATTGGTGGGAGCAATATCATATGGGAAACTATCATTTGCTGGTCAGGGCGAGCATAAGAATCCAGAGAAGCTTCCCGTATCATATCGGGTTTCTTATATAGTTCCCCCGAATAAGGTTATTCTCTACCATATACAGCTACCTATCTTAAGGCCTTCTGTGTGCTGGTTTGAACAAGCACCAAGCTGTGCTGAAGTTGTATCTACTATCATTTATTGTCTAATTACATTTTCCTACATCTTCTGTTGAAAGATTGAAGAGGACAAGGGAAAAGGTTCTTCCTTATCTTCCAAGAAGACGGTTTCTGAACGTTTAGAAGAAGAGGTATGTGAGTCATACTTCAGCAGAAGAGCTTCCGTGTTTTTTATCCTATCATGTATTTCATTTGCCACTTTTTTTCTGGGCATTACCGGATATGCTGCTTTTGCATCTGTTTTTGCTTAAGCGTGTATGTGTACCAAAAAAACAAAAAATTGAAAGCATGTGCATTGTTGTCCAATTTTGTATTGTTAATAGTTTAAATTTGAATTATTCTAAATCTTTTTCTTGTTCTATTGTTTTTGCTTTTTCATTCCCCTTTTTTTAATGCTTTGTAGGATGCCATTGTTGTACTTTCCTTCTTTTCCCTCTTTAGCAAAATTTTTATTTTATCAGAAATAATTTTTATAATAATTTAATCAAAGAGTGATAACTTTGGCTGTAATGGATAGACGATATTTATGCATCTGTCCATGTCCATAACAGTTTAAAAATATGCGTACTGTATGTAACGAGCTATTATAAGAATATCTTGTGTACTTGGGAGGGTCACAATTGTGTTTTACCTTTTCATCTCTACATGTCCAAAATCTCTTTATCAAACATTCTCTTATAGTTCTTTGTCATCACAATGTATATATTATAGATTTCGGATTGTATATCTTCTGTCCTAATGGTAATTTAAGTTGGCCTTGACTTGTCCATCAGGTAAGAGATGCAAAAATAAAAGTGTTTGGAGGCCTAAAACAAGAAAGTGATGAAGATCTTTCGGAATGGAAGAAGTTGTCTGCCTCGCTAAAAGTGAGAATAGAATTTTAGTTGAACTTCTAGTTTTTGGTGCTGCATTCTAGATTAAAATTAAATAATACGAAATTGCTATGTTTTCTTGCAGTCTGAATACCCAAAGTACACTCCGTTGCTTTCAAAGATTTTGGAAGGTTTAGTTTCAAGGAGTAATATCAAAGACAAATTCCATCATGATGAAGAGGTGACAATTGTTGGAATCAAATCTTTAATATTAATTATTTCCCTTTTCCCCCTCTCTGATTTTCCTTCCTATCCACAGTATTTTTATTTTTATACTTTTGTGAATACTAAAATTTAATTTCTTATATTTTATGTTTAATCTCTTGGAATATTGGAAGAGTATAAATTAATATGATATCAAATTAATATTTAATTTGGGAGTGTGATCTACATGATGTGAACTTTTGATCCAACTTCGGATTTCATGAAAAGTTTAACGTAAAAGAGTTATCTATTGATTTTGGTTGGGATTGGATTACCTTTTTAGCCTTCTTTTGGTGTTCAGCTCATGGTATATTGAATGGTGTTCCTCTAGCTGACATTCAAAGGGATTGGCATGCATTGTTACATGGTCTATCCCTTTAGGCCTTAGCTGTATATTTTGCACTATTGTGAGGATATCTTATTCTCTTTTGTACATTCTCTTCTTTGCTAATAATATTTCTTTTTCTAAAAAGAAAAATAAAAAATAAAAAGAGTTGCTACTGGTGTATCTATGATAAAACTATCACATTAATGTCAACGGAACTCAGAACACACACACACATACACACACACACATAGGGCAGAGTTTTGTTGACTCCAAGAGTATAAGTCTTGTACATTTATGCTGTCCTCTCTTTTTCTTTTTCCCTTTTTTTTTTTTTTTTTTTTTTTTTGGAGATTCATAATTTACCAATCCACGTCCATTAGTATCTAATTTAATAGTTGAAATTTATATTTTGAAAGCACATTATACATTCAAGTTAAGATGAAAATTACGCCAATCCAATGTTTGAGTCGTGATATTATCATGCAGATCATGCATACAAAATGAATAATTCTATGAAATTTATGGGTCTGACTACCTTATGAGAACTTTCAATTTAATGGTTGGATTGATGAAATTCAATGTTGATGAAAAGTTATTCAATTTGGAGCAAGTGAATCCTATAAAAGGGCTGGTCATGTGGCAATTATGAATACGCTTTGCAGGTAATTGATGCAGCAAATGAGGTGATTGACAGTATTGATAGAGAAGAGTTAGCAAAATTTTTGGCCCTAAAACATGATCAAGAAGATGAGGAAGCACAGGTGCTCATCCTTGTTCCCTGTACTTCTAGTTATCCCATAATCAACTATGATTTTGGTACTTGACTTTTTATAGTTATAGAAGTTGGTTATGCAAAAGTTTATGTGAAAATGATGATACAATAGCATAAACATCTTTTACACACTGATAGCATATCATCTATCAGATGTTAAATTATTAATTAAAATTATTATCGAAGTTTATATTCCATGTGGAAAAATGAATTTTGTTACAACACTACTACTTACACATTGGGTTTTCAGTTTGCAATTTGTTGGAAAATAATGATATTTTAATCTCACCGTAGAAAATCAAGGAAGAGATGGAATTAACTCGTGAGCAATTAGCAGAGGCACTTTACCAAAAGGGGCTTGCACTGGCAGAAATTGAGTCTTTGAAGGTAGCTTTTATGTTCTTTAAAGCATTGATTGTACATTTTCGACTGTTGTAATATCCACTCGTGCAAAACAAAGGAATTTACCTTGCAGACAATATTGCAAAATTTGTTCAGCCTGTTCTATTATTTGCCTTGTTAGGTTAAGTTGAGAACTTGTTTTAACCTAGTAGCTGTTTAAATCACTATCTGATCTTGTAAAATTATTAAAAGTAAGTTATTAGTTACCCCAAAAAATGGAAATATCCTTGCATGCTGAGGGCAATTTTTTTCCCCTTTTAAGCTCAAACCATGAGTGTGGCATAATAAATGCTCCATTTCATTCGAGTTTAGACTTACTTTAGATGCATGCTTGGTTTTAACTAATTGTGAGAAAATCGCCTGTTTATTTTCAAAAGCAATCTTAGTAGGATTCCGATTGTAATTTTTTTAAATACAAAATAAGCTGGTTCAAACATACATTTGGTCTTGTAAAATTACAATTGTCATGAGCCTTATGTAGCTATAAATTTGGATTTACATTAGGTCTTGTATTGCTACTCTTCATTCAAGTTTAGAATTGCATTTGTAAAGCTGCAATTGTTATGATCTTGCTTGCATGTGATAATGTAGCTATAAATTTGAGTATATTTGGTTACTATGGTGTTAGGAAAAGTCAGACCTTTTCATTATGATAGTTGTAGCGTTTAATTATTGTTTAATCAAATAAAAGTTAGCTGACTTGACTTGGTGTATATTGTCAAAGGAGGTGGATAAAACTGACGGGCAATCTGCGGATGATGGCACCCTTCCGAATTTGTTTGAAGAGAACTTTAAGGAACTGAAGAAATGGGTTGATGTGAAGTGCGCAAAATATGGAATCCTCTTGGTGACGAACGAGAAGCGTAATCAAAGGCTTGGGACAGCATTGAAGGTATTTTCTTCTCCAAAGTCTTGTGTTGATTGTTGCTATGGATGCTCACTATTCAACTTATTAATTTCTAATCTAACAGGGTTGTTAGTTACTAGATTCTTATCTAACAGAATCATTAGTTGTTATTATTTTCTAATAAACCATATGACACCAGCGACTACTTGAGTACGCATACTTGTGGTTTTGTTTGATGCTTACTGTGAGATTTACTTTTTAAGGTAGTCACACATTGTAATCTGTGGTAATGGAGGAAACTCTTGGGAAGATGATATGTCATTGAATTCTGGCAATCAATACATATGAAGCAACTGCCTTCTTCCTTTCCTTTTCTTATAGTGTCATTAGTATTGATGATTATAGAGTTTTGGGAAAGGTACTTTTCTTATATTAGTTATCTATTAATCTTATCTGAACCTGTCGTCCCTTCGATTCAGGCTTTGACCGACATAATTGAAAACGACGCCGAGCCTGCTAAGAAGAAACTCTATCAACTAAAGCTGTCTTTGCTTGAGGAGATTGGATGGACCCATTTGGCTACGTACGAGAGACACTGGATGCTTGTGCGCTTTCCCCCAAGCTTGCCCCTTTTCTAAGATCTTTCCATTGGGAATCTGTTGAGTAGCAGTGCAAGGAGCTATGTCCTTTTGCTTGATATTTTATAGCTGTGATAAAAATCCATGCAACATTAAATTGAGCATTTACACCCAAGCTTGCAGTGGCATCGTCCTGAGTCTTAAGACTTGGACATGATGCTGATATTGGAGTTAGGATCCTTCACCAAGCCACCTTTGACCCGCTTGCTTACACTTCCCATGATCAAAAAACAAAAGAACATGATCATTTTAAACATCATGGCATGGCCACTGTTTATGGGTGTGGGTACCTTGCCATTCAAGTGCCCTGCTAAGTGCTGATTCTTGTTTGTTATTGCCACCCTGGTTGACATTAATTTGATAATGACACAATTAAGCTCGTTTTCCATTTTTCTTATTTCTCTTGATAGTTCTTCCCAGGAGTTGTAATTAAAATCCAATGTCTCTAGTGCCTTTACTTTAAGTACAGTTGAATGGAGTTTTCTTTTTCTATTCTTTGCCGGGGTTATTAGCAGTAAACTAAGGGTTTGTCTTTAATACACTTGGTTAATCATGGTGCTTCAAGCACTTTAGAGGTGTTTTACATCCAAACCGTTTGACTATCCATGCACCTAAAATATAATGTTGCATTTTAGTAATTTCCAAAAATTGAAAAACACCGCTCACATCACCATACACTGCCTCTGTCGCCGGTGAGCTCGCTGCCACTGCTTAGCCACATGACACCTTGACCCATGACCCCCATCACCTCATCATTCGTCTTCCTCCTCCTTCCCTTCTCGGATAAATTTCTATTCTGTAAAACAAAAAATCGCCATCTCCCTGCTAAGGCTAGTGTTGTTCCTGCTGTTGTCATGGCTATGCTAGATCTCAAGTGTGCCACCAGATCTCAACCACCGTGACGGAGACAAACAGCGTTGCAAGTCGTGGCGGCAAAGAAGACGGCTACTAGGAGTCATGCAAAGAAGATGCGCCACCACATGGTTCACAAGCGAGGATTGATTGTGGATCTTCTACGGTAATCATTGATGTGAATCGAATGTGGTGGAGGGGGGTAGCCGTGACGTTCCATCTCGTGGAGGAGGCAGCGGCTACAAAACCCCCTGTCATGGTGGTAGCTACGATGCGTGACAGGGAAGAACCCGTAGCATAGGTGGGACACCGGGGAGCGATGACGGAGAAGGTGATGGTGGTTGCTATTGGTGCTGGATGTGAAGGAGGGAAAGAGGAAAAGGGGGTTACTATAGTATATCACCATTGGTTGGTGTATGGATGCACCAGATAATCTTGGCCATTAAATTTGCAAGGTGCGTGAAGCACCATTTAGAAGATGGTGCACTATAGAATGACCCGTAAACTAAAACTATGTCAATTGCATTGCTAATGCTAGTTATAGATGTGGTTTCTGCAACTATATTTCCCTATAAAAATCACAGGACTCGCACACTATCTGATTTATAGAGAATTATTTAACATGTCAATATAATTTTAGAAATATACCTTGTAGTTTATAATGTAATTTTTTCAACAGTTGTAAAAGTGGTTTTTGGACCTTTGTTCTTTGGTCCTCCTTGATTTCCTAGAGGAAGAAGAATGGAGGCCCCTACCATATGTTCTTTCTCCGTTATTATCACTAGTGAATCACTGAAAATTGCCATGCTTCGATATAAGTATCTCTCAACTTAAATTTTTCTTTAATCAAAACCAAAAAAATCAAACCGATCATCTTGTTGGTCTTAACTTACAATTACATAGCAGACAATGTCTACACAACAGAGTTTTCATTTCCTGTGTTAGCTTTTGGGTTGTCTATTACATATTTCTAAAATAATATTTACATAAATGCAATCAAACGATAGCTAATCCAAGCGGAAGGTAATTATGTCACTTATATTCGTGGTGTCTAGGGTTTAAAGTCGGAGCTGCCTCGTGAGAGTGTGCATGAAAGATAAAGCTGCTAATGGAATGCTATTTTAAAGTTGAATTGTTCGGCTAAGATTTGAATAACAAAGTCTTGGAGAAAAGTTAACAAAAAGAATTGAGATCTAGTATTAATCTAAAAAGAAAAAGATTCTAGAAAAGATTGCATTATACAAACGTTTTATTCTTGGCTTGACAATCGGATTACTGGTTTGTGTGTTTGGCTATCATCAACAACTAAGAACAATATTGTAAAAAACTCTGCCAACGAATGCGAAAACCTTGAAAGGCATTGCTGTTAATGGGTTTTTCTTTGGGTCTTTGACCTGAGTGTCCTCGCAAACATTATTGCAAAAGTAATTTTTCAGGTATTGTCGTGATTAAATCATTAAAACATTTTTTTAATAATTATCTTCTTAAAAGTTCAAACTTTAGTCATTTTTTTGAAAGTACAATTCACTTGCATTGCACCAAATCCTTGTCAATTTGTTAATAAGTTTAAATAAAAAAATTATATATTAATGAACAACAGTAACTCGGTCTGGTGATTAGCCCTAGATACAACAAAAACAAATAATACTTGAAGACAAGAGAAACAATTAAAAAGTTATACAACCAAAGAAGATTCAAATTTAATTTCTCATACCTTAATTTTTTTTTCCTATATTAAGTTGCATGAATTAATTAAGATAAAATGATGAGCACTTGAATCCCATACGACATAAGGTCTCAATTTTTGTACTTCTCCTTTTTCTCTCACTTTCTTTTTCGTAGAAAAAAAATAATAACAAATGTCAATTTTATTGAGACATTGAAAGTGACATTTTGGTCTTTGGCCGTTTTTCTATCACTTTATAAAGGTACAATAACACAGGCTAAATATTAAAATTAATAAAATTAAGGTATCAAGGAGTGGTGTTCCACTTGCCATTTGCATTCTGCCATCGTTCTGTCTCTTTTCCTTCATATTTTTCATGCTATGTAAGCATACGTTGACAAGGACAAAACACTCCCGCACACACGGAGGATACATCTTGTTGCATTGCATTTGGTTCGATTTGATATTGTTCCAATTTTGTTGGGGATTGGGTCAATCCGAAGAATATGAGATTGACCAGCGCCACGCATAGATGACATGAGCCTTCAACACGGGATCCTTTGGACCTTATGGAATAAAATTATGCATGTGTATGTCTTGCTTTAAAATTTTAAGATTTCCTTTTCATTTTATATTCTTTTTCGTGGGATATAATTTTTTTTTATTTTTATGGTTAACTCATAATGTTTTCAGATCCAAAAAATAAAACTCATTAATGTTCACCGTTGTTGGAGATATAAACTATTTATATAGGTTTTCCCCAAAATATAAATCTATGATTTTTTTTTTTTTGACAGGGAAATATCAATCTATAATCGATTCTTGGCTTAATTGAGGTTAAAATCATTGAGGTTAAATGTGACAAAATAGGGGAGCAGTCCAAATTCAAAGTATCAGGATTGGAGAAGCAAGGTTGGGGGGCTTCTATTTTATTTATTTAATTTAATTAATTTTTAACGTGAACCTCATGGCTCTCTTTTATTTATTTTTGATCTTTTACTTATTTATATATTTTTACACTGACGTGACCTCTCTTGTAATCATGAAAGAAGTGTGAAGCATGATGAAAGGCTACTTATGAGAGCCGGAGTAATTTTTTTTCTTTTTTTCCGCTAAGGGAAGTATAATTCCTTTGTGATATTCGAATCTCTCTCTCTCTCTCTCTCTCTCTCTCTCTCTCTCCATCTGTTTCGTTCCCAAATTTTTTGTAAGTTTTTGTAGAGATTTTTTCAGTTTTTACTGTACTTCTACAGCATTGTTGTGAGATTAACCACTTTAAGACTGTTGCAATCTCCAAATAAGTAAAAGAATTCATAAAATATAAAATATAATAAAATAAAAAATAATGGAAGCATATGCCAAAAATTAGATCACATCACAAGAAAAAGAAACCATAAACCAAAAAATAGAGATAGAGAACTTTATATATGATAGACAGTATTATAACGACTAAAATATATCCCCGCTATTGTCTCTGAATCTGTTTTAGGAAATTTTTGTTCCCATCTCTAGCCATCCTCAGAGGAAAAAGTTTCCAAACTTATGAAATGGTATCAAGTCCTTATTGAAAGGAACCCTTGCTAAAGAAGCTACAGAGAGTAAAAGGAGAGGCACATCGTGCGCGCGCGCGTGTGAAATAAATGATTCATCTACTACTGGAAATGATGATATAAGAGTTTATATACGTCATAAATGATCCTGCCAAAAATAATAGCTAAAAACTAATTAACTCCCTGATCACCTTGAGCTTGAGCTCCTGGTAACAAAACTTGGGACCCAAATAGAGCAGTTCTTGTGAGAATTCCAGAGCACATGAAGAAATTGTCGGCCGTGACTATCTCTCTACTCAAGAAAAAGAAGCTATGTGTGCACTTAACCCTCCCTTCACTACCACATCGTAGTTGGCAAACATCTATTCGAAATCTTTAGGAAAAATTAATATTAAAAATGAGATTAATTTTAATACAGTTAAGTGTAAAATAGTTTCAAACTATTATTTAATCACAAATTTCATTTGTAAGATTTTTAAAATATGGTAATTGAGTTAAATAATTTTATTGATATAATAATATATAATTGGGTATATATAAAACTATTTTACACTAATAGTATATCAAAGTTAATTTATTAAAAATTATTAAAAAATAGTATTTAATACAAAGACATAAAAAGAAAGTTAAAATTATTAAGAGGAATTGTTCTAATTTTAATTAAAGAGAATGAGATTTTCTCCCATATCAAATACACCCTTAGTATTGCTTAATTCTCTCTTGCGAATGAAATTAACAAAATGCATATCCTTCATTTTGAAAGATGAATGGTTTTGATATAGATTAGTGACAACAATCAATTATATCTAAAAATAGGTTATGGGATCTATTTTTCAAATGCGTGTAGATAGAATGAGCGAAGGGGATAATTTTCAACTTTGCTAGGTAAAACATGATAGTTTTGTTAAGATGTTGAAACTAATTAAAGATTAACAGGTTAAGAGAGTCAAAATATTGCGAAATATCTTGGTGATTGTGTTCGAAACTGGAATCGTTTATATTTATTGGCAAAAAATATGTAGATCCATCTAAGGAATTAATCCATTAGTATTTACCGTTTCAGCCTTTAAATTAAACATATATAAGAGAAAACAATCCCCTCTAAGAGCCTCTGCTTAAAAGATGGAGGACCGAGGAGTGTCATTCGTACGTACATTCTTGGCATTTGGCATATACAGCATATTGGAGTTGACTTTGTCAGTATGTCGGAATGATAATGGCGTTGAAAATGAAGAGATCTATATCTAGGGTGCCACTAATAACATATAAAAGAATGATATTTTGACTAACATATATATGCATTAGTGGCTGTCAACGTCATTGCATCGGTGGTGTGAGGCCATCATGTATAACTCGGAGAAAGTATACAAAGCTAGCAATAGTTAAATACTAATCAGAAGTGAGTTCATAAAATCCAGGTGGCCGATTTTTTTTTTTTTTTTTTAACGTTAAAAGCCAGATACTATGATTGCTTTTTCTCTTTAGAATATAAAAAAATTGTAAAAAATATTTTCTTCTAATTACTTCTTTTCCCTAAATTTTTTTTTTGGGATAAAATTTTTCCCTAAATTTTTGAACATATATTCTTTTGATATCTCAAAATATGCATTCAAATAACACTCTTTTCCTGGCCCCTCTATGAAGTGAGTTTGGTTTGTTCTGAAGGTGGTTTTGCTATTTCACTTTCACGAATAATATGATGATATGTACAGTTGAATAGAAAATTAGTTATTTCAATCACTTCAACTAACTATGGTATATGAGTGATACTGCATTTTAGGATTATAGTGAAATTTCATAACAATTAAGTCTTTATATATATTTTTTATTCGTCCGTGATGCCCTCTATACAATGTGACAAGATTTTTCCTTTGTCTTTTTCACTTTGAGATGAAGAGCTCGATAAGATGGTACGGCCAACTACGGAAATCCGAATGGTCTCCTCGTGGCTAACTTCGCATAAATTAAAAAGGCCATAGACAAATGCGTAGTTGATATTTAACTTAATTATTTGACTAATATATAGGTCTTATTAATAATGCATATATCCAGCATGTACAATCCCATACAAACTAATGCATCCCCCGAAACTTGGGTCCTCTAAGAACCAAAGATTAGATGGCTGCTAGGAATGCCCATTTTATATGCTAGCACAACTGAGATTTTCTTCTTCTTTTTTTTTTCTTTGTTTTCTGAAGGGACTTAATTATGAGAACTCTACATATTACTTTGTAAATTTAATTGACTCTTCTTTTTCTTTTTTCCTACCCCCCCCCCCCCCCCCAAATTGACTCTTCTAAAGGGGCTGAACTATGAGTGGAAGTCCGTGAGTGGGCCTTAGAGAGAGCATGATAGATGGTGAATGATGGTAACCTGGGGAGAGCTTAAAACTAAACCTAGAGAGAAGTAGGGTTAACACAATCTTGTACTCCATAAAGGTCAAATTCCTGCCAACACACATCCTCCCTCCAAATCCAAAGGGCAAGTACCCCATCTTGTGGTTACAGCCACCATTGACATCATCCATGAACCTCTCTGGCCTGAACTCATTGGCATCCTTTCCCCACAATTCCGGGTCGTGGTGCATCGCTACGACGTCGATCCACATGTTGGTTCCATTAGGCACAGTTAAACCATCTACTTGAATGTCATCTCTTGCTTGCCTTTGCACATTTGGTGATGGGGGGTATAGCCTTAGAGCTTCATTCATCACCCACTTCATCTGCAAGTATCAAGACATTTAAATATCAGATCTTAATATAGGGAGGGATACAAGCTCTTAATATATATGAACATTGAGCAAAAAAAAATACACCATTTCACTTGAATTTCTAGTTAAACCTAGTCAAATCCAAACATTTAAACTTTTTTCTTTTCTTTTTTTTTTTTAAAAAAAAACTTCGCCGTGTTTTTATTTAGTCTCGATCGTATAGATATTGATGAATCATGTGCTGCTTTTAAATAATTAGTTATAATAAATAACATAAAGAAAAACACGAAAGGAACCGAAGATTCAAAGTGAATCCTGTACCCTATTGCCAAGTATTAAGATGCACCATGTCAGTCTCTTATATATTGTATATTGTAAACTTAAGAAATTAAAGAAGGGGAAAGTTATACGAGTTTCTACAGTGGAGCATGTCAATATCATGGGCAGTGCCATTAGGCATCCGGCCTAAACGAGTTTGTTGGATAAGGTGGTGGGTTGAAGATACTCCCAGCCACATAAACTCGTCACACTTCTAACACCGCATGTATCTAATGAAATTGGGGAAAAAAAGAGAAGAGGGGGGACACTCTTTTTTTAGGCATATATAGTATGGAATATCCTCTTTTTTTTATATGTAAAAAAATATTTTAATTTTTTCCAAAACTTTTTCTTTTTACCTCCTACCTTCCACTCACATAGTGTCTTTAAATATGTCTACCATGATAGTACAAATATCATTTATAAAGAGTTGTTTTATATATATTAAGCAAATAATGATTATTATTCTTATCACATGTTTCAGCAGCAGACACCCTTTTTCGTGTGGACGTCATTTTTCAATTATTTGCTTAATACGATAAGTTTTCAATATATCATATGTATTAAGATATTAATCTTTAATATATCCTAAAAAGAAACGAATGGGGGCCGGTTATATTTTGATTCAACTCTACCAAAGACAAAAACAAAAGAGAATGATGGCCAAGGAGCATATATTATATATATCAACAGCTTACCTTCTTTAAACCAGAAAGCACAGTGATATCAAGCTCGTTGTCACCCAGAACTTCTCTTATCTCATCTCTCAACTGGTTTTGCCAATCTTCATGCATGGCTAGAAGCAGCAAAGTCCACGTGATGGCAAGTGCTGTGGTTTCATGGCCGCCAAAGAAGAAGGTCTTGCATTCATCAACCAGTTCTCTCATTGTTAGTGTCTTCCCTCTACGGCCATCACCATCACGATTTTCTTGCAACAACAAGCCCAATAAATCATGTTGAGAACCCTTTTTCGGTGATTTCTTGCGAGCTTCTATGATGGACAGCAAGAGATGGTCGATTTCTTTCCCTAGTTTCTTAGCCTCTAGGGTTTTCTTGACCTTGAAATACTTGCCAAAGGGAACCCCTACATACCGGTTGGTCTTGAAGAGAGTAATTTGAAGGGCTCGTAATTTTTCAAATACCTCTCTAGCGTTGTCGTCTTCCATGCCAAGACTTGTTCTTGCTATGATCTCTCCAGCTGTTGCTACAATCTCCCTTTCCACGTCGATTTCCGGGTTGCCTGAGTTTATGTGTGTAACCCATCGTTCTATCATTTGATTTGTTGACCCAACCATCTTGCTTGCCATGGCCTATCATCACATTACACAAGACAGCGCAAGACTTGTTAGATTGCATGTTTGTGTGGCCAAAACAGAAATCAAAACTTTTGAAAATCGATCAAGGAAAAACAGTGGAATTGAATTCGGTTGGTGACACATTTAATTTGTAATAGTTTCCTGTAGGAAATTAAATGTGTCATTACTCATTACTTGGTTATGCTTTGTCATGGTGTGTGTAGAAATTTAAACGTTCAACCGGATTTCAATTTCCAATTTTGTATCTAATAAGATCATATGTAAACGATAACATAGATATCTAGCCTAAAAAAAGAAAATCCTCCACAGCTAGCTATTTTAAACAAGGGCATGCGTATTTTTTCAAATCACGACTACGTGTATAATATATCTTTCATTGAAGCCACAATGGTCCAATTTCCAAGGTTGAGATTTAACGGGTAGAATTGCAATTTGATAGAGAGAGAGAGAGAGAGAGAGAGATCAAACCTTCAGGTTAAGGGGATTGAATGCCGGGGCAATAATGTGCCGGTGACGAACCCACTCGTTGCCCTCGACCATGACCAAACCACTCCCAAACATGGGGTCTCTGTCATTTCTAAACACGCTAGGTTTTCCCCATCTCTTAGCATCCACCTCTGTAGACATTCTCTTCAAGAACTCTGGGTCTGCAATGTACAAAAATGGCTCCGTGCCCAGCCAGTAGACGAAAATCTTACCTACAAATATAAAAGCAAATTGCATTTTGTTAACAAGGACCCCAAAGTACGTTCAGTTCTTGACCAAATGAGTTATTATATTTGTCAAGTGTTCATTCAATGTGCATGGATATTTGATTATATTTTCAATGGAAGGCTTACCATGAGATTTCTGCCAGCAGGAAAAGTAGGGGGAAACGCATGAGTGTATATCATGGGTGAGACAACAGGATGCAACGGAAGAATGAATATTGCTGTTCTTTCTTTTCATCTCTGTAATGTTTCCAAGTGGGAAACTTGGGGTTGGCCCTCCAAACCCACATCTTTTAAGTTTCTTATATGTTTGGATTGGGGAAACCCACCATGCAAATGTTAGGATCAAGAGCAACAAGAGGCAGAGCGCTGCCACGAGGGCAACAAGAAGCCCAGATAGCCCTAGAAACTCCATATCTATCTTTCTCTTAAGCTTCTATCTCTCGGTCTCTCTCTCTCTCTCTCTCTCTCTCTCTTAAGATCCTATGTAGGATTTGGTAGTGTTGTGAAAAACAAAGTGTATATACATTGGTATTTATAGAAGAAGGCATTCAGTAGTGGAATGCGTGTCTTTTGACTATGAAAACGACAAGTAGCTGATTTTGAATATATATATATATATATATATATATATATATATATATATATATATATGTATATATATGTATATATAAATTTTATAGTATTTTATATTAATGTCTAATTAAAATATTTAAA
Organism: Pterocarpus santalinus; assembly: GCA_031439595.1. Lineage (NCBI taxonomy): Eukaryota > Viridiplantae > Streptophyta > Magnoliopsida > Fabales > Fabaceae > Pterocarpus > Pterocarpus santalinus. The sequence continues at coordinate 54,614,570 of CM062526.1, forward strand.
TAATCCATCTCTAATGCCAACAAGGTTTGGCTTAGCTCGTCAGTGTTTTGCTCATAAATAATCCATAATTTTAATTTGATTCTTCCTATAAACACTTTCTATAGCTGCTTAATGAGGCCAATAATATGCTCCAACCCTAAATTGAAGTGTGCTCTCTTCGGAGCTTAAATTTTTGTCCAATAAAAAAAGAAATTAATTATCATATATTGACAAGTAAATTAATTTTATATTATCAGTCAATAAAATTTTGAAAAAGTAACAAATCATGATAGATAGTTATTATAGTGGATGGTTAGTTACTTATCATAATGTGACATTTTTTAAAATTTTATTGGTTGACAGTATAAAATAATTTTACATTATTAGTGTATATAAATTATGAATTTAATTTAAATATACTGATAATGTAAAATAGTTTTACACTATCAGCCAATAGAAATAATGAAAAGTACTAACTCATACAAATAACTATCCATTATAATAAGAGATCCACTATAATTTCTTATTTTTTCTTATTTCTATTGATAGTGTAAAACTATTTTATATTATTAATGTATATCAATTAAATTTATAAATTATTCTCAAAAATATATATATATATACATCTCTAATTGGAAGTGGTAAATTGGAACAAGTATTGGATGGACACAAGTCTAGCAAATTGTACTTAAGCATACTCACAATAAAATTTGTAGGATCCATAAATCAGTGAATGTATCTTAAATAAAATTAATAAAATATATTTTTATTATGAGTACGAATAAAAATAAAGTATTGGAATTATATAACCTGACAGCAAATTGTGGCTTCTGATGAAAGGGTAAGAAGAAACAATCTCCTATCCATGACAAAAGGGGTTGACCACTATGTATGTACTTCGTCAACGCAAATATATATATTTACAGAGAAAGAAACTCCACCGTGTTTTGCTGAAACAGAAAAGAAAAAGAATAAAATTGTGTAGATCGTGCGATGTAAAGACGCGGGGTCCGTAAAGGCACGAGGGTCTTCACGCTTTATTTTTACTAGAAGAGATACACGAGACTGCAAAATAATGGAAAAGAAGGTTTTAAAATGTAGTTATGTAGTACTATAACTTTTAAAACCTTTTGAAAAAAATCGATTATTAACTTTGGCGACTTCTGCATTACACCCTGTAAAGTAATGAGTGTCATACACTTTAAAGTTGTCTTGATCCAAATGAATAGAGTATTGGTGCACCTAAATCCTGGTGGTGCACTCTAGTAGCACCCAAATTTCTCAAACTCTTCCCCTTGACTGGGAGGCTGTCGTGGTTGTCCTGCTCCACGAGTCCATGGCACCGCCCACCAGTATTCCTATCTTCCCCTGCCACCCAACAACATCATCGTAAAAGCTCTCTCCTCTTTCACTTTCCCTGCAGTCCTAACCTTGTCTTCAACTCCATTTTTCTTTTCTTTCTCTCTCTTCCCTTCTTTCTTCCACTTTTTCTCAGTCTTTAATGGCTGCCCATATCCGTGTTAGAACATTCGTGGGTCGATGCAAGTTAGCATTTTTTGTTCTCTTTTTTATTGTCAAAAAGATGTCCAATAACGAAAGTCTTCATTTTTTTGGTGTTTTTTTTTTTTTGGTAAAACTTGCTCCCATTTTCAACCCCACGAAATACTGTTATGTGAGAATTTAATGTTTTCACAAGGCATTTGTTTCCAACTTGGGTATTGGTGAAATTGAACTAGAGTTTCCACCGATCTGAGGTTGAGAGCTACCTCGTGCATTATGCTGAGAAACACATTCCCGGCATGTCAAGGTCCAATTGGAAGCCGTTACCGGTTGGCGGGAGGGGTGGCTGGTGCCATAGACTCATGGAGGAGGACAACCGAGCTAGCCTTACAGTTAAGGAGAAGAGTTTGAGAAATTTGGGCAGATACCGGAGTGCACCACCAAGATTTATGCGTACCGATACTGTATTCATTTGTATTAAGACAACTCTAAGTCGTATGACACTCGTTACTTTATATAGGGTGTATTGCAGAATCCACCATTAACTGTTGTCCTTGTTAAACTATAAGTAAATTTTAAACTTAATGTGGAATATGTATATATATATATATATAGGATCAAATAAGTTTCACTTCATATTAAAAAGTGCACAATCTAGTTTTATTGGATCTAGCTTACGAAATAACAGGGAGATTTATACGAATGTCACGTAAGTATAATTTTCCCCCCTTTTTTTTAATCTTTGACAACTGGTGTCCGGATAATCTTTGACCCTGTTTGGCTTGAGAAGTAAAGAACTCGTTAAGGTGGCAGCCTCTTTCAGTATATATTAATTTCTCCATTTCTAAAATTGAAATCTGAAATCACTGATTAAAAAGTTAAAACCCTCCTGCCACTCTAACCAAATATTTTAGGAGTAATTTGTGATTTAAAGTTCCTATCAAACTTAATATAGATTTGATAGGAAGGTCTAAGATTCAATACTTATTCCCTTGTAAGATCTTGGGTTCAAGTGATTTTATGAATGGAGAAAAAAAAATAATATTAAGAGAGCTTTATTTATTGTGGACTGACTCAATTAGGTTTGATAAGAAGGTCTCAGGTTCAATGCTTATTCCCTTATAAGATCTTGGGTTCAAGTGATATTGTAAATAGAGAAAAAAAAAATAGTATTAAGAGAGTTTTATCTATTTAGAATTGGCTTAACTCAAGTTAGATTAAATAGAGTCTAGTAGACTTGAGATATATACTAGTGGTTTAATTAACAAAAAAAACAAAAAACAAAGGATAAAACATAACACCCTATTTCCTCCATGAAAATGAAATTATTTTTCATAAAAATCTTCAGAAAATATTTGAAAGTTATAATTTATTTTAATGAGATAAATCAGTCTCGTTTCTTTTTGTCTAGTAAAGGTGTTTAAATTTGTTATTCATTTAAAAATCTACTTTTCAATTTCACCTAGAAAAAATTTACTTGTCAATTGAAATTTTTTTATTGCTCATTCCTTAATTAAGAAAAACACCTTATTTTTTCCCCTTGTAAGCTTATCTATTCATGCTTTTAATTTTTTATGTCGGTCGATAAAAATATAGAAGAAAGAGGGCTTTGAACTTCTTTGTGATTTAAAGCATGAAATAACAGCATTCAATTGTGCAATTGCCTCGTCGTCGTGGAAACTTTGTTATGATTGGAGAATTTTTTGTCATCAAAATATTATAAAGGCCATGTAGTAATTCGAGTTTGAAATGAAGACCACTTTCACTTCATCTTTCTACTTGCTATATCTTTTATTTATTTATTATTCTACCCAACCAGTATCTTAAGGATATTGATTAAAGAATTAAGAAAATAATTTTTTTTATTAAAAAAGTGAAATTTTTAAATTTTCAAAACATTAAATACAATGAAAACTTCAATTTTTTTTTCTTGATTCCTCAACCAATACCCTTGATGATTGGCAAAACCCTTTTTTTCTTTTAGGGGGTGGTAAAAGGTCTAAGCATGCATCACATAAGATTATTAATTCAAAAATGTTATTTCTACATTGTATTTAGATATGATCATCCACATATGTGGATCACAATTTCAATAAATGTAGGTTTAAGTTATATAAATGTTGAACATGATATTTCAATTTCATCTTAAAAGCTTTTTTTCTTTTTTTTTTCTTTTTTTAATTTCATCCCTAATGTTTTGATAAAGTTTTAACGTTACCATTTTTGTCGGCATTGTCAACTTTATTAATAGATATTGCTAACCTCATTTTGGTGTCCATTTTTACCTTACATGAATGCCAGGTTAATACATGCAAAAATTCTATTTTCGTGTAACTATGTTTATTGAAATGAGCTAAGGTTTTTTTTCGATAATTATTCCAAGAGGGGCTTGACCCAGAGAGGGAAGCACAGTACAACAAAAACTACAACAAAGGAAAGGCAATCACAGAAAATGACATATGAACCTAGAACAAGGCCAAAATCCGCTATTCTCTATGTCACCAACGGAAAACAGTTCACCAAGGAGAATGACATTAATTCTGCAATGCTGAATTCCACCACTTGCAACGATTCATCAACTCCCTCGTGAAGCTTTCCCAACACAAGTTTGAAATGAACTAAAGTGTCATTTGGATAGCTTTACTTGTGACTTTTTTAACTTTTTGGAAGTCAAAAGTCATACAACAACCTCCCCAAAAATCAGAATTAGTATTTTTTTTTTTAAGAAGTTAAAATATCAAGTTTTTTGAAAAAATGCTTTTACACAACAAAACCTTTTGTTATAGGTTTTTTTCACATAAGACCTAAATTAAATTAATTATTTACCCCATAGAGGAACTAAGTCTTATTTATAGATAACTCCTAAATTTAAATACTAAAGTTTAGAATATCAGCAATGAAAATAGATTTTTTTCATTTATAACATAACATCTACACAAGATAAAAACAAACATGTCAGAGCTAGGTTAACAGTTTCAATTAGTAAAATTGACAACATCAACGAAAAGGATAACATTAAAACTTCATCAAAATATTAAGGATAAGATTGAAACAAAAAAAAAAAAAACTTTTGAGACAAAATTAAAATATTGCTAAAAAATTGGGAATGAAAATAAACTTTTTTATGTTATTACACGTAGAATTTATTTTGAATTCAAATTTATATTAATATCATTCGGATCAATAATATTATTTATACATTTTTCATCACATTATTTTGGTTTTTTTAAATTATAGAGAGAGAAATTGATTGATACCAATGCAAAATTTGATATGCTTATACCTACAATATATTTTTATAGAATATAATTCTTATTGAACTAACTGTTAAATTATAACTACTTATTGTGATAATCATTTGTGTCAATTTTTTTTTAAATGGGCATAAATAAAAATCCCATCAAATAGTTCTTATTTGTATATATTTAAGAAATATTTATCATGTTGTTATTAATGCATATAAAAAATGTACTCCTTCCATTTTAATTTGGACAGATAAATTAAAATGAAAGGAGTATTAAATAATTTTGTTTTAATATAAAATTTTATATATATAATGTATAAAATATGAAATTTCAGTGAGTTTTGTAAAAATTTTTCAATAAAAATTATTTAATGGTATAAAAGTTATATTTAATTTATATTGGTGTAAGTTGATACTTTGCATATACATCAACACATTCTTTCTATTCTCCTACAAAAGTATAAAAGTAATATAAAAATTACAGTTTGCAAATAATAAAATTGTCGCCAGTTAATAGGCGTATATCTAATCCCACGGAAACTCATAATGCGGTCGGCCAGTCACCTTTCCCTGGAACAGCGAGAAACGTTTTCAATGGGAGTTATCTCTGTTCAGTGCCCCTTACAAAACATTACAAACGTGCATCTTCTGCTTCTTCACATGTTATGTTAGGCAAAATAATCAAAAGATTCTTCTTTTCTGCAGTGGTGCTTCTGAGTAGATCATAGCATTTAATTTGGTTTTGCTTTCTTAATATTAGTTAAATGTATATTGGGTTCAAAGCATTCAACGACATCATATTTGAAATTATTTTCTTAATCTTTTGGTGCAATTCAGAGCACATAAAAAACAACGCTAGTAATATATTCCTTTTTTTGTATCTTATCTTATACATATTCTTTTAATTTCTATTTTTATATCTTTTGAAACTAGTCATGTAGAAATTAAATCGCACACGCAGACAGATTTAACGCGAACTCAAGTTGGAAATATGTAATGCAAATTATTTGAGCTCTCAGCGTATAGTCTGCTGCCAATCGAGTAACCTCTTTTAATCGTGTTGATTAGAGTAACTAGGCTAATTAGTGCGCCTACTTTATCAAAAGATCTTTATCTTAATTTATATCGAAAAGCTCATGCTTTTCACGATAAAAATGCCAATTGTTTATGAAACCAAAGAGATCATAATTAAATTTGAATCATCATATTGACAGATAAGTTCCAGTTAGCTATAATAAAATTGAAAACTTATAAACATCATAGCTATGCTAAAATTATAATCCATTTAAACATATTTCCCCAAATATGCTGAAATTGGAGGAGACAAGTAAAATTTTTTTGATACAATTGTGTCATCTACGTTACATCCTACCTCACATGTAACATTTTGTCGCTAACTATCATTTACGTATGGGATCTTAAATTTTTATACGGATGGTGTAAAATATAAAAATGTTTACACCAATAATATATGCCAAAACAAACTCATCCATTTTTTTTAAGGCCCAGGACTCTCTTAGTGAGTCTTGTGGAAGCTAAGGGCCTCCCTAATGGAGCATGAGAGAAAGGATGGAGAATTGGGAAAGGAAAATGAGAATAAATAGCATGCGTTGAAGTTAAATCTTGCTATTCTTTTTACATGTCTCTAAACTGAGCTACCAACAGTATTAGTATAAAATTTTTATACTGACAATCAATTATATATTACTTTTTATATGATTTTTGAAGTAGCTATTATTAGAATTTTTAATAATGTGACAATATTTATAAGTGTGACTTTTGAACTAATTATTGCTGCCTGAAGCATTTTTAATGACATAAAAATACATAATTAATTGATAATATACAAAATTTTACTTTATGATGTATTAAAATTAAATCCATACAAAAATATGCACTAATAAATAATATATTATTTTTAAGTTAATATCAAAGTCTGAACAAAGTTAGCTTTGCATCCACTTATAACACACGGTGTTCATCTAATTGCATTTTTTGCTCTACCAATTTCACCTTTTGATCTTGGTCTGTTATTTTCTGCCCCTCCAAAATGATTAAATGCAATTGAGTTTTTTTCAGTAAAATTATAAGTAAAAGGTGCACCTATATACCTTATAATTTGGCCTATTTATAAATTATCATCATAAATTTAGAATTTGCCTTAATGAATCTTTATATTATTATAATTATGTCAATAAATTCTTTCATTTATTTACCTTCCGTTAAATCACTAACAGATAAATGACGTGATCAAATCTGGAGCCTCCATCTCTTTGAAATCTTGACAGTTATTTTAGTTATTTTTAAAATTATAATTATAATTATTTTTATTCCTTATATATATATATATATATATATATATATATATATATATATATATATATATATATATAGATAGATAGATAGATAGTTGATTGGAAAAAATAGGCCACGTGTTGGTCTTTTTCTCAATCAATTCAGTCATAGCTTTCGATCACTCCACCCCAACAAAATCAACAAAGAACAGCAAAGCTCTCTCAACACAACTCTTGGTTTTCACAATGGCCTCCTTCCCCTGACTTGCGGTGGAACGCTGAAATTGATGAGCAGCACTTCAAACTGAATTGCACCATCTTGGTATGAACTTTGGAGTGCTGTTTATCAAAGGCCCTACCTCGTGCTTGGTTGATGGAAGTGTGCTGGAATTCGAGAGGGATGGACGGGTTGTTCTTTCTTTAATTTTTGAAAATTAATAAAAGTTTTAAAGTAGGTTTTTTATTTTTTGTAATTATAAATTCTACTAGTTTGGATTTTATTTTGTATAAGATTGAATATTAGGTGATAAAAAGCAACAAAAAAAGTAAGTTAAATATTGCAAAGATGAGGTATTGCAATGGATGAATGGATATATTAAACAAGATAAGATTAAAATCGAATGCATTAGAGAAAAATTGGGGTAACGTCTATTGCGGTAAAAATGGTATAACCCTGTCTTAGGTGATATTAGATATGTGTAAAGAAGATATGTAGAAGCCCAAATAAGAAGGATAAATTAGATATATAGAGTGTAGTCCAATAGTTAGATGTAGAGAAAAATTTAAAAATACCATATATAGATGAAACTATTAAAAAAAAATCAAAATCTTAATGGTTTAAATATAAACATAATTTATAATATAACACTGTAGTGTTATCTAATCCATATAATCGATCTCACATAATGAACAAGACTTAGTTATTGTTGTTATTATTGGATTTTGATCCTTACAACATTTTTGAGTTATGATCTTTATATTTTAATTTTGAGTTTTGATCTGTATGATTAAGTATTAATTCTTATTTTAATTTGAACGTTTATATTTTTTATTTATCAAAAGTATATAATTCTTAATTTTCATTAAAAAAAGTCATTTAAAATTATAAATATTTTACATATGATATTTTACTGAGATTATTATGACACTAACCTCTTAGTTACTGTAATAATAAAAAAATTCTTAATAATTTCTTAAGAATTAAACATCAGCCTTTGTGTCTACCCAAAAATATCAATCTTTGTCAAAAGAAACCAACTGGCTTGTTACTATTTTCAAGTTCAACATATTCTTTATAGTAGTCTCTATAATTCAATTTTAAGTACTCATTCTTCAAAATTTTAATGGAGGCAAAATTTAGGATAATGCACGTAATAAAAAAATTATAAGAATAAAAAACCAGAAGAGTAAAGATTATATGCACCAAATCTATCTTAAACCTTAGTTACAAGAAAATAAAATCCACCCAAAAGCAGAAAACCCAAGCTTTCAGATACCGATTGCGTGGATTCATGGTTCTCAATCTTCCGTTATTTTCCCCCAAAATAAGAATCCTCCAAGACAATCCGTCCATTCCAAAAACAGAGGACCCTGCGAATCCCCCAGACTGTCATCTTCCCCATAGTCAGTATCTCCGTTATAAGTCGAATAGGATGTTTTCCCCCTCTAAAAGAAAAAATTCTAAACTATAATTTGAACAAAAATTATTTTTAATGTAAGTCATAATTTTAGAGCTTTAAACGGAAATTCGAACATACAATGTGATGTATAACCAACCAAAATGTTTTTCACAGCAGCTATTTGTTTTTCTTGTTCTTTTTTTTCCTCTCTCTCTCCACAACAGAATGAAAGCAATCTGCTTATATTCTTATATTAATTTTAAATATAATTGTGTGTTCTATATTTTCAACCGAGGAAATAGTAAAAAATAAGTAAAATTACAATTTAAAAGATAAATAAATTAACGGTTAGGATTTCATAAAAACGAAAGGTTCAGATTTAACCAGGCCACTGTACCTATTCTGTTAATGATTTAACATAGAGTAGATAAAAGGGATTCTATTACTAAATAGTTATAGTTTAAGAAATAATTGAGATAATTTCGAATTTATATTTTAAAGCTTAAAATGACAATTTACACCAACAAGGTTTAAGGAATTTAATAATTAAATGATTTTTTTTAAAAAAAATAACGTAATTAGATGAGAAAATATCTTGTATATTAATCAATGGTTGCAAATTAACCTATGAACAATTTTCATACAACTAATAGATCAAAAAGTAAGTTTTCAGTTTTTTTTTTCTCAATAGAAATAAAAGTACCTCAGTCAGATCTAAAAATTCATTTTTTCTACTTGTACGCAAAATAAGTTCGATATGCACATTTTCTTTGAAAATTCTCAGTATATTGGATCCTTGATTAATATCATGCGTTGAAGCCTGCAGTCGCCTAACTCAGTAGCTCCAAAAGTCCCCATACAATCAATAGATCATTACATTTCGTAATAACTTAAATAGGCTCACGATCACGTGATAACAAGTCACAGGTGCAACCACCGCTTAGTTAGCTTAGAAATTTAGCACTTATATTTTTAAGTAAACTATTAAATTTAAGTTTTGTGAATAAATAAAATCAGTGTAGAGAAAATTTTAATCATATAATAAATTATTTAATTCAAACTAAATTATAGTTGAAGTATAATAAATTTTAAATTTTGATCATTTAGGGGGGCAAAAACATCATGGGGCATAAGCATATACACGAGTCCCTTTGGACAAATGATTATTAATTATTATTTTTGTAATTGCATTATTGACTTTATAATGCCAGAAACTTGGAATTGTTGCAAGCATTGAAATGAGAGAGAAGAAAACGGCTTCTCTTTCCAGCATGCCCCTTAAGGTCCCTATGACAAACTATGTGTATATTGATTGAGCTGCAGGTTGTCAAATCCACTTGGTTGCATCATAATCCACCTAGATTTGGATGCATGACAAACTATGTGAGAGTTGACATTGATGCTACAACAATTTTCGAACAGTGCGTAGGAATTTACATTCAAAGCTTGATTTTGTGTCAATTTTCGTATTCTCCTTTTCTCCCTTAAAAAAAGAATATCGTATAACTATTTTCTTTTAAAATATTCTAGATCATATGTTTGGATAATGATAATTTTTATATTGCATTTTTATTTCACCCTTTTTAAGATGTAACAAATACTTACCATATTATAATGTTTATAATATAATTATAACTTTTTTTATCTTATGTTTAACAGAGATAACACGTTACTTACTTCAAAAGAAGAAATACCTAAGTGAAGATCTTCTTTTTCTTTTAAATACTAGAATAGGAAGTCATTTTCATTTTCTTTTGAGATTTAAATCATTGACGTCTTAATTAAATTCGTGAACATGCGAACTTATGTCAAAGATTTTTTTTTTTTTTGAGGAAATTTTATGGGTACTTTTGCACAATTTTGGGTTTTAGAACTCTTGCATAAATGGAATAAAAAATCCATGTAGTAAATTAGATTTATGTTAATATTTAATTTTGCAAAATAGTACTTGAAGAAATAAAATTTACAAAAAAATAGATCGTAATTTTTATTTTTATAAAAATATCACAATAGATTAGGATTACCAATAGAGATATCAAAATAGATCAAACATAATAGATCGACTTGAATAATTCGACAAAATGTGTGGATTGGATCAATAAATTTGAAGTAAAAGATTTTAACCTCATTTTACCCAGTTTGTTTTGACCTCTCTCGATGCAGGTTGGCCCATAGTAGGTTGGACTAACCTATTGTACTATTAAACAAGTTAGCTTGACCTAACACATTTAGATCTAGCCCATTGAGCCAGCTAGTTAAATGAGTCGAGTCATCTTATAACAAGTGTTGACATGCTAGTATTATGTCAACTTGATTCATTTAAGGTTGGATTGCGAGGCTTATATAGGTTAATTTTTCAATTTTTTTAAATTATAGTTTTTAAATACTATTATATCCTAAACACTATTATAGCCTGACCTGACCTATTAGACATGCGAATTAAATAGGTTGGGTCAACCTATAACATCTATTACAAGTGTTAACAAGCCAGTATAATGTTGACTCGATCGATTTAAGGCTAATTTGAGAGATTAAACGGCCCAATTTTTTTTTTTTTTAACTTTTTAATATTAGAAGTATAACACTCTAAACACTATTACATCCTAACTCAACTTGTTTAGACCTACCCACAAGTTAAATAGGTCAAATCAATCAACAGCAAATATTAAAGAGTTGGCATAATATCGACATGACCCGTTTAAGGATAGCTTGTGGCCTTACATGGGTCAATTTTTTCAAATTAGAGTTTCTAAACACTATTACACTCTAAACACTTTTATAGCTTGGCCTGGCCTGTTTAGACATGGCCTATTAGGCCCACAAATTAAATGGGTTAAACCAATCTATAATAAGTGTATGAGTTGGTATAATATCGGCTTGGACCTGTTTAAAGCTACTCCATGATCAGTTTAAATTGACCAATTTTTTCAAGTAATAATTTCTAAATACTATTACACTCTTAACACAATTATAACTCGGTCTGATCCACTAGTAGAAATGTGCTATTTACTAATGGATTTATAGATGAAAAATTGGACAAAATTTGTCGGTAACAATTTTATCAACGGTATTACTGACAGACACGATCCACCAGTAGGAAACGCTTTGGTAATAAAAAAAATTGAATATTACTGATAGAAAAGCATATCCATCGATAATTTATGTAATTCTATTGACGAAAATAGTTCATCGATATAATAAAAACAACATCGATAATAATAGCATCAAAAATCGTTACTAATGGAATTAAATTGACAAATTATTTACAATTATCGATGACATATCTGTTGATAAGTTTACATCTTTTTTTATAAATTGAAAATATTACCGATGGATAATCCATTGGTAATTAAAGATTTTTTGGTTCAAATTATTAAAATCTAAGATTAGCATTTAAATGTTTCAAATTATTATTTTAATTATTCACAACTCCATGTAAATAAAAATATAATAAAATATAAAAAATACTGATAATTCTAAAAACATAAAATAGATGAAATAAAAAAAATATTAATTAAATAAAATATATATACACCATTACTTAAAATAAAAACTATTAATAATAGAAGAAATTAAAAAAATCGTCCAAGTATAATTCTAAAAATAAAAAAAATCTTAAAAACTACGAACACTGATCATCATCAGTATTCGAAATGCCATCCTCATCTCTAAATGTGTGGTGGTGTGGAAAAGGCTAAGGCGATGGAGGTGGTAGAGGTTGTGCACTGGATGATGAGCTAACACTTGCATCTGCTCAAAGTAGCTGGACATGGTTGTCATCCTCTGCTTCATGAATTATATCTACTGCATCCACTGCTCCTTATCTCTTTTTTGGCACTTATACAACTCCATGTACCTTTTTTCAGCCTCTTCAAGCTACCTCTGCATTAATTCATTTAGTGCATGGACCTAATCATGAATATCCTCCACATCGGTCTCAACAGCCTTAGCTCTAGATACAGAGTCTAGAGAATATGACCTGCTGTAAGAGGTTCACATATCGAAAGTTTGCCCATTGTAACGGCCACCAACCATTTGGTCCCATATCTCATCATCGCTAATAGGTGGGTCAGTAGGAGTGCTCCCGTCCCCCTACTATGATCAGGCCTCGGTCAGCTGCTGGATAAATTCATGCTACAATCGGAAGAATCAAAACAAATTAAATTTAAAGAATAACAACTGTAACAAATTAAAAGTATTGAAAAATAAAATTGTAAGTACTTAAGTATGTGGTCTTTAATTGGATATCAACCCATTGGAACTTGTCCTACTTAGAGGTGTGGGTCTCCTGGAATAATTTACCTTGAGTTGACGGCTTACTCATCATCTTCCACTACAAAAAATGCGCTAAACAAGGGCGGTTTTTATTTCATTTTGAGGCGGTTTTCGAGCTCCGCAAAATGATTTGCGGCGGTTTTAAAAACTTCCGCAAATATGTATGCTGCAATCATTTTGCTGCGATTTTTATGCAACCTCCACAACCTCTTGTTAATTTGCGGCGGTTTTTAACCTCCTCAAATTGTGGTGGTTTATCTTAATTCGCGGCAGTTTTAAACCTGCTTAACATTGATTTATTTTTTAACAAATAAATATTATTGTGTAGATGGAGAACTGCCACAATATAAATGCCGTGGTATAAAATTTAGACAAGTTGTTAATGGCAATAATTTTAATTTTATAATTGCTATTTTAAATTTCTCTTTTCTTTAAAATTTAAAAGTTATAATAACATCCCACTTATCTAATTATATTTTTCCTAAAACAAATTTAACTTGTTTTTATTTTCAAACAAATATACTCAAACCTTTAGTATAAGTCCATGCTTGTAACTTTCAACTAGGTCAGGTTAGTACAATTTATCAAACTTAGGAGGAGGTAAACATATTGCTAAGATTGATCTATAAAATAAATTAATGACAAATAATTTAGGAAACTTATGGCAAATGTTACAATTGAGTCTTGAACGACAACACAGAGGAATGACTCATACACCCCTAAAACACAAAACATGTTTCCTTGTACAAAAGGTCTCCAAACATGTCTAGTAACCAGAAGCTTTGCATGAAAATTAGAAGATACACGTAATAAATAAATTAAATGTATTTTACTAACTAGTCTAAATTATACAACAAGAAACCAACTTGTCAAAAAAGCAAGTAAAGAGTCAAATAAAAAATTTGACTACAAGTACCCACTGCCAAATAATATACTTTGGGAGTGAATAAGATTTGGCAAAAATTGCTACTTCTTAGCAAGGTCTCTAGTCATCAAGCACCTTCTGATCACTTGTGGCTATTGAAAAGGAAAGCACCTGATAGTTGCTGCTGTTTCCTCCTTTACTTGCAACTCATCTTTGTTTCAGTGTCATTATGTAAAACAAGCTTGAAATTAGAGTTATGATTTATGAATCATGATCCTCATCTATATACATAAGAATTTACGTTTAGCCCTCAAAATACGATTTAAGCAAGAGCCTTAATTGAAAACACTACCTAGTAGACCAAGGACACCTTGCCCATTTGCCTTGTGATATTGTTGCTTTAAGATCCTCATATGAGCTCACATCTACAATATTATTGCTAAGTAAAAAATTGTGCTTGTCAATATGCCCGTGTTGGGAACGCAAAATCTGCATGTGTCTGTAGTGGCATTTGTGCATAATTTGAAAAGATTAAAGTATAAGTAATTAAATCTCTCCAAAATGTTTAAAGAGAAAGCTATTGAGTTGGTCATAATAGTTGTCTATAATCCAACTCATGGAAATCATCCATTGGAGCATTCTTAAGTTATAGAACCCCAAAAAACATAGGAAACTCTCATTCATATGCAATAAGAAAATACTAATAATAATAATTAAAATATGTCTACTTGTGCAGCAACACTATGCAATAAGAATGATAGTCATTAGTTCAACCATAAGTATCTACAATCAAATAATCTCTATTTAAAAAAGCATATACTCCAAAGAAAATATTTGAATGTGGGAATCTAAAATCACCAATAAGACAGCTTCAGTAGCATCCTTAATATAAACAAAAGTCCTCTAGGATTAGCCATTATCCACAAGCTTAAAAGGCTTTCTCTGGAGGAGATTCTGCACAAAAGGAATGAAAAGAAAATTTACAACTGATATATATATATATATATAAGGTTAACAAAAGTCTAAATCAAAAAGTAGACATACATTGCTAAAGCATATATGTGTACAATTGTAATTGCAACCTAAAGCTCAAGCACACATTTCACAATTCTAAAATTCATAAAACAACTATTATATCTAGAGGTACTATAGCAGCTAGGCAACTACAACATCCAATCCAATTAAAGGGTCTCACTTGTGAACTTCGAGCCATTTTCTGCACCCTCAATTGTCGATGACAGCATGACAGTGAGACAAATCAAGATTGGGAAATAGAAATGGCATATATATACATAGAAAAAAAAGGATATCAACTTACCATAAATCAACCTCTCAATCAATTGCTTTGCACAAACATAAGACTATGATAGCAATTTCAATCGTATGACTCCACAGCCAAAGCACATCAAGATAAGTTTTGAATTGTTTTTCAAAAAATTTTAATCAAACACTGATCACTCTGAGAGCATGATGGTTAACGAAAGAGAGAGGAAACTGGCCAGATTTCATCCAAAAAGGAAAAAAGGACACTAACCTGCAACTTAATTAATGGATTTACGAGGACCTTAAAAATTGGTGCACCAAAAACAAACAAGGCATACCAATATTTGCAAACAAATAACATCAATGTAACATTGCAAACGAGTACCTTTAGAGTTTAGGGAACTTTTTTCTAAAAAAAAGAACCTAACTTCAATTAGAGCTAATTTGCTAGATGTCTCTATTAGATCACTAGCAAAAGTGAGGCATAAGCTTAACCAGCTCTACAAATCCAACTAGTTAGATGAAAAAAAAATAAAGTGTTCATTTACCATCTATGGTACAACAACAAACTAAAAGAACTTCAACCAAAAGAAAAAAAATAGAACACAAATAAAAATAAGAAAAAAAATAGAACATCTGACACACATTTGTGAGAGAGGAGAAAGGGTTTACTCTAACTACATTGTCCGAGGAGTAGAAATGGAGACAACAATCGATGACGGAACGCCTGTAGGAGAGGCGACGGTGAGGAGCTCTGATGGAATAGAATTGCTATGGTACTTGCTGCGATGGTGAGGTAGCTCTAATTGCGGCTACGAGGTTGAAGGTGTAGGCAGAGTCGTACTTTGTTCGAGGCTATGATGTGTGGTTTGCGATGGTGCGTGGTGGTTTGCAAAGGTGGTGTCTGATGGTGGTGAGGAGTGATGAACATGGTGGCTACGGTGCGTGGTTTGTGTGCTCTGTTATGCGGTAAACAGAGGGAAGTAATTTTTAGGGATTGAAAGTTTGAGTGGGAAGGATTTTAGGAGACGAGGGAAACAAGATTTTAAGGAGTTTTCTTTTTAGAACTTGCAGAGGTTTAAAACCCCCATAGTGATCAGAAAACCACCCCAGATTAAGTAAATTGTGGCCAAATTTTAAAAACGCTCTATTCTCTCAAAGTTAAGGCAGTCTTCTTCAACTTCTCTAATAAAATCGCCCCTGTATAGCACTTTTTTTTGTAGTGTTCTCTTATATTTTAAAGAATTTTTAGGTGATCATATAATATTTAATACTGAAATTGAATAACTAAATAAGTAAAGAATGATATTTATCATCTTTAGCCGCATGCCCTCAATAGTAGTGGAGCCTCCAATGTGCAGAAAGCTACCTCAAGCTAATCATCTGCTCGTCCCGGCCTCCACTTGCTTGGCTTTGAACTCAGGTGAGTTCGAATGGGCTTTTAGCGCTTGGAAGATCTCATTAGTGAGCCAATGGGTACTAGCACTGTTCTCGCAAATGTCGTGAAACATGTCGTGGAGTTGCTTGCCGGCTCTAGTCCTCTACGCCCCGTAAATCGAAGCCTCCTATCATAGATCAATAATAAACATATGCTGTGTATAAACAACACATTAGTCAGCTCAATTGTAATAAATAATTATGCGAAAGAATGAAAATCAAAACTAATAATAAAAAAATAAAAAGTAGTGATTATTTTATCTTTCACTTTTTCCACCACAACTACTATGTAACCTTAGGGTCTGCATGAAACTAATGTACAAGGCGTGAAAGTTTTTCACGAATGCCTCGATAATCTTGCATAAGTCCAGCCATGGTAGAATGCAACTGTGTCATAAATAATAGACTAAGTTAGGTATCTGTTAATTAAATTTTCTATCACAATTAAAAATTCATAATAAATTTAAATTTGAAATTACTTACTAAGATCCATCATATCTAATCTCCACGCGTTGGTTTGTGGAGCCTTGTAAGGGGATGGAAGAGGAGGTCTGGGCACCCTGCAAACCATGTTGGCTGGGGGTAGGGGAAGGTGTGGAATCAAGTACAGGTGAGGTGTGGGCCTCATCTTCTAGAGGTGGGCGTGGAGGTTGAGAAGGCTTAAAAGGGAAAGAAGGCTGAGGCCCTGACTCCATATACCCAAGGTTAGGTATTATAACAAACTCCTAAGTATGTGGAGGATGACTAGGAAGGATGGAGCTAGTAGTAGTGGTGGCCGTGGTGGACGCGGATGCGGACGCAATGGAGGTGGTAAATGGAGCACAAGTGCGACGGGGTAGCCCATGCTTCCTCGATCTACCCTTGTCTCGTCCGGAACCAGATACTCGTCATGCTATAAGTGATCTGTATAACATGTGTATAGATCAATAAACGTATACAATACACATAATAGACATATAATTATAAATACAAATAATTAAACTATAATATCGAAATATATATGTACAAAATTAAATGCGTAAGACATATGTTAACTAAATAAAGACACAACACATTTGGCATAATAATAATTATTTAATTCAAAAAATATTCTAAATGATAAAAAAATATTTGGGTTGAGTCTCTACTTAAGTTAAGAGCCTCTACAAAAATTAATTTAATATTTCAATACAACTAATAATTATTTATTACATAATAATAATTATTTAATTCAAATAATATTTTAAATGATAAAAAATATTTGGGCAGAGTCTTCCCTTAATTTAGGAGCCTCTAAAAAGATAATTTCAATAGTTAAACATAAATAACAAATACATATAATTATGCAAATTAATCGGTTAATCCTAAAAACTATTCAAAAGTGCATTCCTTTATTTCATATCATGCAGGCACACAACACTATAATACACAATCAAACAATGGGAAAGAACTCTAAGCCTTCCCTAGTCATACAATCCCATCCTCTTTCTTTCATCCTACAACTCTATCATAAAAAAATTAAATCTCTAATATTTCAGAAAGCATAAAGTTTAAAAAAGAGTATAATATATATACCTAATAAATATATCGCAAAGCTTAAATCACTGAATGCCCCATAATGGAAGCACTCCAAGTGCTCCAAATGAGGTCTTTAACAATCAACCAAAAAAAAAAATTAGTTAACTAATTAAAATACTAAAAACTTTGAGCAAAAAAATGGAATTAAAAAAAGGTTAAACAAAAAAATTAAAGCTATTAAAATGCTCAATAACATACCACGAATACGATGACGATTTCCAATGGTAAAATGAAAGCTTTGGTGGCAAAAATATGGCCTGGGGCCATATATGGAAGATGAGAGAGAGAGAGAGACGCAAATACAAGAATGAGGAAGAAGAAGAGAGTGCTCGCGTTTTAATGTTTTGGTCTTTTTTATCGACGATTTTTCTATCGATAATAAGTTAATGAAACGATTCATTTCATTAATCATAGATATTCCTAACAAATTTTCCGCCATGAAACGAATTGTTTAATTAATCAAACATTACTGACAGAAAATTTATCAATAATATGGAAAATAAATAGGCACAAGTGGTAATTCCCAATTTACAAATATCAACTTAAAAATGAATTCGGAGGAAAAAATAAAATAATATTTATTTAATCTAAATTACTGATAGATTTGTCATTGATAAAGTATTAATTTTTAAATTAAATTAAAGGGAAAAATAATTACTTACCAATGGTTTTACTATCAATAATAGTTTGATGCCATTATGTGTGAATATTTATTAACAGTTTTACCGATGGTATATTAAACCGTTGGTAAACTTGCATGTCAATTATTTATTTACTTTTACTATTTAGCCATCGCTAAATTTTTTGGTTTTTAACAAATTTCTAATAGTGACCCATTTAGACCCATTCATTAGACCAGCAAGTTAAATGAGTCACATAATGTCAATTGGATCCATTTAAGGATAGTCCATGAGCTTAAATGAGTTAATTTTTTAAATCAGAATATATAAATACTAGGTGAGAGGATGGTGCACTGACTTACGTGTTACTCTTGAAGTATTTGTTGAAGTGGCATATTTTTGTAGCTTACAACAGGTGATATGGAAAAGTGTGCTAGCTAGGTGATGTTCTCACTAATTATACATGGAAAATTTCAATGCATTCTTGTGGATTATGTGGAATCAAGTGATGTGAATATTGAAGCTGAATTTTTAGCGATTGTTAGTGTCCTTTAGATGTCTCTCTGAAAATCTTGACTTGTTGAGGCTCCAATAGTGGTGCGAGCTAGCTCTTCAATAACTATGTCTTAGATAGGTGATGAGAAAATTGTTTTAAAAGGCTACGTTTTGTTTGGAATAAATTGTAATATATTAGAAGATGTTTTAAGAACATCACTTTTTTATGCATTGCAAAAAAGAATTGAAGTAAAATATGCTGGAAAAGTTTTGAAGAAAATCAAAGGGGCACGAAGGCTTTCACCCGGCATGGTTGAAGGGGCTGTGATTATTTTTTTCTGGCTTATTCTTTGTGTGATGTACTGATGTATGACTTATTGGTGTTAAGCTCCTCTTCCTTGGAGAGTCTTTGAGTCTGTTGTAATACTTATGGAAACAAAAATGATAATTATAAAACATATAACACACATTTAAATGCACTAGTACAGTATAAACCAATTGCATGATGGTGTATACGAATGCTCAAGCATTTCATAACACCAGCCTGAAATGAATTTCATAAGAGACAAGATTTTTGATACGAAGAATTCTTCTTGAAATAAGTACGAATGAGTGTTTTTAGTCGCATCATACAGCGGTGCTGTTAAACTTCAAATATTACTCCATAAAATCTACTTATTTTCGCCAATCACCTTGATTCGTAATACATTCATACTGTTCACCTTCGTACCACATAGCAATTCTGATTTCATAATTATGTAAGAAGTATCTAGTTAAAGAACTAAGATCAGTTGAACATGAAACATATAGATAGTAAACTAATTTTGACCAATATATATAGATCTCATTAAACATATATATCCAGAATGTACAACACCAAGCAAACAAATGTATCGCCCAAAAATTTGGCTACTCTAATTCACAGCCAACGGCGGGGCGGGGGTGGGGGATACTGACAATTTTTGCAAACTGTACTTGGACAATTGAGTTGTGTATTCTGAAGGCAGGGGGCCAGGGGCTGCCTAAACTATGAGAAGCCCGCGTGTTGTATCTACTTTTGTGAAATTTTTGGATATTCTTTTTTTTTTCATTTAATTAATTGAATATTCATTTTTTTTTTGTGGGGGGTGGGGGTCTGAATTAATTGAATAGTCTAAAGGGCCTGAACTATGAGTGGAAGTCCATGAGTGGGCCTTAGGGAGAGCATGATGGATGGTGAATGATGGTAACCTGGGGAAAGTTTAAAACTAAACCTAGAGAGAAGTAGGGTTAACACAATCTTGTGCTCCATAAAGGTCAAGTTCCTACCAACACACATCCTCCCTCCAAACCCAAAGGGCAAGTACCCCATCTTGTGGCTGCACCCACCATTGACATCATCCATGAACCTCTCTGGTCTGAACTCATTGGCATCCTTTCCCCACAATTCCGGGTCGTGGTGCATTGCTACGACATCGATCCACAAGTTGGTTCCATTAGGCACCGTTAAATCATCAACTTGAATGTCTTCTCTTGCTTGCCTTTGCACATTTGGTGCTGGTGGGTATAGTCTTAGAACTTCACTCATCACCCACTTCATCTGCAAGTATGGTCATTTACGTGTCAGATCTTAATGTAGAAAACACAAGCTCACATGAAAATATTAGAACATAAAAAAGCTTATGTTAGCAAATATAGATATATTTCCCATTAATTTAACTTAAAATTTCAATTGATACTCCAGTTCAAATCAAATATCTACATTTTCAGTTTTTTTTTTTTTTTCAATTGTGGGCGAGTATATTTACTCAATTCTTATGAAGATATTGAAGTATAAAGATGCATCATGTAAGTTTAGGAAAAGAGACGCATTGTAGAAAACTAAAAAATAAAAACGAAAGTGACGCTTCTTTAATTTTATATTTTCTATACAAAAATAAAGTGTGCTTTGTTAGGATGTCAATGTCACATGCGTATAGTGCTATCAGGCCTCACCCCTAGTGGTACACGAGTCACTCATCTTTGGATAACGACGTGGGTTCAATATGTTCCCTACTCATCACCTTCCCAACACCATATTTGTATCCAGCCAAAAAGAATTTCTTTTTTTTTTTAAATATAATTACTAAGCAAAAGGTTCACATTCTTCAAATGCCCACACGCTTTGTCGTGTGGATATGATTTTTTTTTTTTAATAATTTGCCTAATATTACATACCAACACTGCCTTGCTAGAATGTTATGTATAAAGTTTGACCAGCTAAATATTGGACTGTCGTTCAAGAACTTAATTAAATGTAATAACAGTAAAACTTAAAGTTCAAATTGTTCTCAAACTAGTACGTAATCTTTTATTGTGACTAAAAGCAAACACGGGTTGGTGTAGAAAAATATTTAGATATTTATAGATTTTTCTTTTAAAAGTTTTGACACACAATCTAAAATGTATCTACCCTAAAACAAAAAGAAGAGGGACCTATTTTTTATTCAACTCTAGCAAAGGCATAATAATATTTGAAAAAAGAATAAATGGTCAAGGAATATTATATATATACACGAACTTACCTTCTTTAAACTAGGAAGCATGGTGATATCAAGGTCGTTGTCACCCACCACTTCTCTGATCTCATCTCTCAACTGGTTTTGCCAATCTTCATGCGCAGCTAGAAGCAGCAAAGTCCACGTAATAGCAAGTGCCGTGGTTTCGTGGCCGCCAAAGAAGAAGGTCTTGCATTCATCAACCAGCTCACGCATTGTTAGTGTCTTTCCTAACTGGCCATCAACCTCACGATTTTCTTGCAGCAACAAACCTAACAAATCTTGTTGAGAATTCTTTTTTGGTGACTTCTTGCGAGCTTCTATGATGGACAACAAAAGCTCGTCGATTTCTCTTCCAAGTTTCTTGGCCTCTAGCGTTTTCTTGACCTTGAAATACTTGCCAAAGGGAACCCCTACATATCGATTGGTCTTGAAGAGAGTCATTTGAAGCGCTCGTAATTTGTCAAACACATCTCTAGCATTGTCGTCTTTCATGCCGAAAATTGTTCTTGCAATGATCTCTCCAGCCATTGTTATAACCTCACTCTCCACGTCGATTTCGGGTTTGCCAGAGTTTATTTTGGTAGTCCATCTCTCTATCATTTGATTGGTCGACTCAGCCATCACGCTTGCCATGGCCTATTGAATCACACAAGATAATGCAAAAACTAATTAGAAAGTATGTTTCGGCCAAAACAAAAATTCAAAACATTTAACGTCAAGGGGAAAGAGTAAAAGGATTGAATTTGTTTGGCGGCCCATTTCGTGGTAGTTTCCTGTAGGAAAGTGTATCGTTACGCGGTTATTTTATGCTTTGGTCATTTATTAGAAAGTTGTTAAACGTTCAACTGGGTTGAAATTCCATTTTGTATCTAACACATCACAAGGAGAAAAAAGAAATATCAACTACATCTAGCAAACGAATAGGAAATGCTACACAACTACTTTAATTTACAAAAGTGCATGCGTACGTACTTTTCAAATTACGACATGTTGCACTATGTGTATGTGGATATATTTTCGCTTGGGAGCCATAATGGTCCATATTCCATGGTTGAAATTAATGTGGTATAAGTGCAACTTGCTAGAGAGAGAGAGAGAGAGAGAGAGAGAGAGAGAGATCAAACCTTGAGATTAAGAGGATTGAATGCCGGGGCAACAATGTGCCGGTGACGAACCCAATCGTTGCCCTCGACCATGAGCAAGCCACTCCCAAACATGGGGTCTCTGTCATTTCTAAACACACTAGGCTTTCCCCATCTCTTGGCCATCACCTCTGTGGACATTTTCTTCAAGAACTCTGGGTCCGCAATGTACAAGAATGGCTCCGTGCCTAGCCAATAAACGAAAACCTTACCTACAAAAACAAAAGCAAAATGCATTTCTTGACATGGGCCCAAAATATATATATATATACGTGGTTCATATATAAATTGAATCATTACATTTGCAAATTAGTGTTGAATAATTGAGCATATATGATTCTACTTTTTCATTGATAGGCTTACCATAAGATTCCTGCCAGCAAGAAAAGTAGGGAAAAACGTGTGAGTGTATATCATGGGTGATATTTGAAGATACAACTGAAGAATGAATGTTGCTATTCTTTCTTTTCATCTCTTTAATGTTTCCAAGTGGGAAACTTGGGGTTGGCCCTCCAAACCCACATCTCTTAAGCTTCTTATGTGTTTGGATTGGGGAAACCCACCAAGCAAATGTTAGTATCAAGAGCAACATGAGGCAAAGCGCTGCCATTAAGGCAACAAGAACCCCAGATAGCTCTAAAAGCTCCATCTATATATTCTTTGTGTGTATCCTTCTCTAAAGATTTCTATCTCTCTGTCTCTCTTTCTCTCTGTATCTCTTTTAAGATTCTATGCAGGATTTGGTTGTGTTGTGATAAGCAAAGTTCTATGCATTGGTACTTATAGAAGAAGGTATTAAGTAGTAGAATGCGTGGATTTTGACTACAAAAACGACACGTATAGTTGATTTTGAACGATTTTTTTTAATTTTGTGTTGATCCGCTGCTTTACCTTTTGACCCTCGTGTTAGGTTTTGAATATCCTCCCTTTTTGGTCCAACTTATGTTTTTCTTGTTTCAAATGTTTTGGTCGGTTTTTTTTCCCCTCACATATTTTATTTTTGAGTAAAAGATATATTGGTTTTTGAGATATATATATAACATTAACTTAGTTCTTGAAAGTTTGCTAATATCAAACATGTCTTTAAAACTTAAACTATGGCATCACATTAGTCTTTTAACAATTTTTGATATTAAATAAATCTCTAAAAGTTAAAATATGATATCAGTTTAGCTCCTAAAAAAATATATATGATATGTATCCCTATTTGATCTTTTTTTTGGGATAAAATATAAATTTTTAGAAATTTATTTAATGTCAAATAATTCTTGAAAAAATTAAAATGATGTCAACATTTTAATTTTTGGATCTATTTGAAATCAATTTTTTTTAATTAAGAACGAATATGGTATTATATTTAAACTTTTTGAGACCTATTTAACATAAAAAAAATTTAGAAATTATCGAATATATCTTTGAGGATCAGAATACATATTTGCTCTTTGTTTTTTCGAACAATGGGGCTTTTAGTTTAGAAGTGGCAAATTGCGGCTAATTAAGGATGAAAGAGCAAAGCGCGAGGGAAAAGAGAGAGAGAGAGAAAATCCTTGTTAAATGATGATCACTATGTTTTTCGTCAACGCAATATTGAATAGTAAGAAACTCCACCGTGTTTGCTTCAAAAAGAAACGAAAAAGAATAAAATTGTGTGCTTCGTGCATTGTGAATACGCGGCTTGCGCACAAGCACGAGGGACATCACACTTTATTTTTGCTCACTAAAAGCCTAAAAGGGATGTACATAAGGCTGTAAAGTAATGGGGGAAAACAAGGCTGTGTAATTCAAATATTTAATATGGTGTTATAATTTGTAAATATCAAAAATAAATAAAAGGATAATTATATTGAATTCCCTTAGAATTTAATATAATTATATTCGATATTTCTTTATTTATAAAATTATTTTCACATATCCTTAAATTTTACAAAAATCTACATTATCCTTCCCTATTATGAATACTATGTTAAGAGAGTTGATAAAAGTTATAGCACATGCACATCACATTCTTATTAATGGCCATATTTTATCTACAAAATGACAAAAATACTTTCTTTATGTGTTTTAAAATTCTTCTTTCAACTCTAGTCACATTGTACATCATTGTCTTCTTCCAATCAAAATCAAAACTCGCATCAAAGTGAAACTTAGAACTCGAATGAAAGGGGAACTCAAAATTCACATCAAGTCGAGTCTCAGCTTCTTCATCTTTTATTACATAAACACAGAATTCAAGTCAAAGAGAAACTCAAAACTCGTATTAAGGTCAACCTTATCTTCTTGAAACTCAAGTCAACAAGGAACTTGAAATTTGCACTAAGTCCAACCTCATCTTCCTCATCTTTTGTCTCGTGAACTCAAAACTCAAATTAATCAGAACTTAGAACTCGCATCAATAAATGTTTGGGGCGAATGAGAAAGGGTAGTTTGGATAAAATACCCAATAACTTAATATCATCAACTTTCATTTTTACTAAATATAGTTCTTATCATGTGTGTAAATAAAAAGGTGTCGAATGTAATTATACTAAATATCAAGAGAAATCAATGTAATTCTCCTATAAATAAATTGATAAATAACTATAGGCCTTGACCAGTGAATGAAACTATAGCAATGCGTAAAAACCAAAGTGATTTAATGAACCGGAATTCAAAGTTTTTTTTTTTTTTTTTTAGGTACACGTCCAAGTGTATTTTAACTACATTATATTGGTCCCGTTTCATAGTAGATCAAGTAGCATTTTTTGTGCCTATAAATAGATAATTCTGTCATGATAGTTATGCTATAGATCTAGATGGCTATGCATTTTCCCCATATAGACTGAACCTACAAATGATAGAAAATGAATAATCCTTTCATATCTTCACATTATTCCCCACACCTTTTTGTCAGCGGGGGCCAAAAAAGAGAAAAAATGTCCTAGCTAGAATATATATTTTTAATTTATTATGAAAATAACAAAATGATGTGTAAATAATATTACTAATAGAAAATTTCCTTTAGCCAGCACGACATATAAGAATTTGGTGCAGCTAGCTAGCTAGCTTTGAACACGCAAAATGCTTGACCGTCATTATTCCGTATATTAATATACGGAACGAACATTTTTCCGTGGAATTCAAAGAAAATTATTGAGATTAAGAAAGAAAAGAAAAGGTACACCAGCTCAAAAGCAGAGAGAGATAAAGTGTCAGCTAGGATGAAATCAAAGCTATAATGCCATGAGAAAAGATATTTGAACATAGTTTTTTAGACATGGAACATCTATGAAAAAGAGTGATAAAAAATGTTGAACTCCATTTTTTTTTTCTATCTAAATATCATTGAATATGTTCGATTTGTTGCGTACAAATGACAAATTAACACTAATGTCAAATGGCTGCTAACGCACGGGTACTTTACACGTGTATGTATGATTCGACCTAGCCATACGAATGTGATTCTCGACAAAATTAAAGTAGCTCGTCTCTTTTCTCACGCACTAAAACAACTACCCAAGCTATTTCCTCATTGGTTCTATGGACCCTTCTCCGAGTCACGGAGCGTAGAATATTATCATTTTGGACCAATGGGCCTCAAGCCTTTTTGTTTGGGTTGCACCTGATCGATGGGGTCAGACGGGTTCTTTGTCGGCATGGTGCACATTGGATGACCTTCGTCTTTACCAAAAGTAATAATAATCTTCATCCATACACACCGCTAAATTATTACATAAATCTAGAGAGCTGTCTATCATATTTTTCTAATGGGGATAGCTATCCTCAAAAATTTAATGTGGAGGTTAATAATTTTCATAAATTTTAACAGAAAATTATTTTTTTATGAAGTAACTTATAGGTAAAGGTATTTCAGTAATTTAGGGTTATCAAATGTAATAAAGTAAGGAAATGATAACAATTTACTTTAATGAAAAAAAGAGAATGATTTACTTTAGATTTAATTAAGAGTGATAATATATATATATATATATATATATATATATATATATATACACACAAATTTATTATCTTTTATATTTTTTTATTTAAAATTAATAAAGTAAGATATTTTAAATTTTTCAAAGAATTTATTCCTTAAATTAAAATTATGTTTATAAAATTAAATTCATTTAAAATCAATTTTGTAAACGCTCAATCCAACAAAAAATTGGTCTCTAAAAGGATCGAGACTTAATAGATTAGTCCCTAAAAAAAAAATTGCAACACTTTCATCCGTATCATTAAACATATTGTAACAATTTAATTCTTTTATCAACTTTCATCTACTAAATTCCTAGTCGTATTTGACCTAAAGTTAACTGAAATGCTACATTTCAAACATACATACAAGAACACACTAACAAAGGTTCAAATACATTATTAGACAAAACGACTAACTTAATTAATATACTATATTTGATTTAGAGATGAAAGTGTTACCAAATTTTCTTTTAAAAGAGTATTATGTTAAACCCGAATTCTTTCAGGGACTATATAATGGAGATATCCTGTATACATATTAGAAAGAGGAAGACACAAGCTCTTGGATTTTCTGTTTCAATATCAATCATTATAAAAGTTTTTGTATCTTTCTCTTTTTACTTCTACTGTATTGATGAAATATTATTTTTGAACCTTCAAATAAAATTTTTCAAACAATGCATAGGTGAGCAACACAGTGCTATCTTCGTACGGAATGGTAAGTCGATCGACGTCCTTTCAGTTTGATAGAGTTATAATGACAGAAGAAGAAAACTGCTTATTTGGCTTGAGGTTTCACATATCGATAGTCAGCTTCTCATTTTGGTGAAGCAGATAGTCAAATCCACATTCTCTTACTTGAAAGTTTCTTGAATTTGATTATAGATCAGAAGACAGGCCATGTGTGTGAAATAAAGAAACTCGAACAAGTCATAAATAGATACCCAATTGACATTCTGAAATAATTTCATGTGGAGCAACACATATATAGTATATCTTTTTTTTCTAAGGAAAGAAGAATACGACTAAGCCTAAGCTAGTATTAGTACAACTAATTACATCGATGCTATTATTATGCAAAGACCAATGTTTGTTAATTTAAAGGGGCTGAACTATGAGAGGAAGGCCATAGGAGGGTCTGAGCGAGAGCATGATAGACGGTGAATGCTTATAACCTGGTGAAAGTTTGAAACTAAACCTAGAGAGAAGTAGGGTTAACACAATCTTGTACTCCATAAAGGTCAAGTTCCTACCAACACACATCCTCCCACCAAACCCAAAAGGCAAGTACCCCATCTTGTGGTTACAGCCACCATTGACGTCATCCATGAACCTTTCTGGTCTGAACTCATTAGCATCCTTTCCCCATAATGCAGTGTCATGGTGCATCGCTACGACGTCGATCCACATGTTGGTTCCATTAGGCACGGTCAAATCATCAACTTGAATGTCTCCCCTTGCTTGTCTTTGCACATTTGGTGCTGGTGGGTACAGTCTTAGAACTTCATTCATCACCCACTTCGTCTGCATATATTGGATCAACACAATATTGCATGCAAATCGTAATTAATATATCACTACAACATTTTAGGTCTAACGCAACGCTTTATAAGCGTTGCCTTAAAATATGAAAATCGTGTTTGATCAAATCGCCACGCTTTCACACCCATAAACGCTTCTCGGTGGTACTAAAGAAATTGCCAAGCATCTTTCTTAAGGCAACGCTGGGAGGAAAAGACAACGCTATTTGTTGCAATACTTCCTGCCTATTATTCACGATCAAAGGCAACGCTTGTTGCAAGCTCTCTGCAAGACAACGGTATCCAAGTCGCTGCCTATTTCATCATAAAAGTTAATACATAATAAAGCTTGCCTATTCACTTAGCATAGATAACACTAATTAAGCGTTTCTTTTCCTCATTATAAACACAACATATGATAAGCATTACCTTTCTTTCAAAGTAGGTAAATAACATATGTATTTTTTCTAATTTTAGCAACATTAACCATCTTGGAAAATGTGACATCTACTTAAATTTAAACATGATCTTATTATAGTTGTCACGCTTATAAGCCATAAAGTACACATTCTAAAAAATAAATCAACCTTATTTATATTCAAATTTAATTTTTGTTATTTTTAATTTTATATTTAATCAACTTAACTTCATAAATAAAATAAAATCATTGCTATTAATCAATTACAAAAAGAGCATCTCAAGTATATAAAAATTAATATGCTTAGTTCCAAATACATATTATCAAGCATTAATTCAAACCAAAATGTAAACAAAATACATTTAGTCATGAAGTTAAACATAATACTATATCCATTGCAAAGTTTTGTCCTCAAGATATTCTTCTCTAGCCTCTTTGAGTTGCATGTGCAATGTTAGCTCAATCTGCAACATATAATATAAGCAAGTGATGAGATAAATGTAAACACAAGCTAAAGTAAGTAAATTGTTTACATACTTTTATGAATTTACATTATTGTTAAAAATAACTATACAATAACATATTAAAATTTCCTTTTTTTCTAGTAGATTTATTGATGATAATAAGACTTGGGACTTTTAAGAGAGGCTAGCTTACAAAGCCTCAAAACAAAAGCAATATGAAAAAAATACTAGCATTAGGGGTGATAAAAAGAATAACCACTAAACCAAACCAGACCTTGGACTGATCCGAACCTAGTCATTAAAATTCAATTTTTTCTAATTTACTTTAAAACTGAACAAGTGTTATTGGTCTCAGATAACCCATCAAATAAAATCGGTTAGTATCCATTTAGTTTAATCTTCTATCAAACTCAGGAAGAGATCCATGAACTGCAACCTCTAGTGATTTTTGCCTCATTTCCATACAATCATAATTCCATACAACTTAAAAATTCAAATTCAAAAAATAAAAATCCTTACAAACACAACCTTCTCTATTTTCTTTTTTTTGCCTTTTAAATTTTTATTTTCTATTGAGAAACTAGACAAAGAAAAAAAACTATGAAGCATGGCAACAGAGAACAAGAAACGGAGTCCTATATGATGTGGATAATATAACAACACAAATCTAAAAATAAATAGCAAAGATATAGTTTTCTCTTTAATCCACAATCAATGCATATATAAAACCCTAATAACATCATCACAACCAATATAAAGTAACAAACAAAAAAATTAAAGTTAGAGAGAGAGAGTATCCATTTAGTTTAATCTTCTATTAAACTCAAGAAGAGATTATGAACTATAACCTCTAGTGATTTTTGCCTCATTTCCATACAATCACAATTCCATACAACTTCAAAATTAAAATTCAAAAAAATCCTTACAATTTTTTATATTTCTTGACCAGCCTTTTTTTCTTAAGAGTAGCTCCATGTTCCATTGTAAGGCTAAACCAGAATTTAGATAGCAAAGATTAGAAATCCCAAGTCATTGTTAAGCCAAAACTAGATTAATTTATTTATAAAAAAATAAGAAATCTCAAGTCATTGTGAAGGTAAAACCAGAATTTAGAATACAATAAACTAAAATGTCAAGTCATCGTTAAGCCAAAACTAGAATTTAGATTGCAAAACTAAAATCTCAAGTCAATATGAAGGCAAATTTAGACTATAAAACTAAAATCTCATTATAAATCCAAAACCAGAATATACATTGCAAAACTAGAATTATAATTAGTAGTTGCTAAGCAGAGGAGACATGTACCTCTTTTTTAAATTCTTCAAGTGGTTACGCTAGACATTACAGACAGTAAACCTTTTTATAGGAAAGAGGCTGCCACTAGTGTTATATTTACTATATATCCACTGCAAGCAAAGCAAAATCACCAAGTAAAATATAGTCTAAAGATGCTAATATAATCACAAAGCAAAAGATAAGAAAAAGAAAGCTAAAAGGCAACCTGAATTGCTGAGTCAGATTTAAAAAAAAAAAAATGAGATCTACATGCAGCAAAATCCAAAATTAATCAAGGAAGGCACTTGCACATAAAAAGATACAAACATAAGTTCAACTATGACTACAAGAAAAACACAATGCAATGTTAAAAATAAAAAACACAATACAAATATAAGTTTTAACTGCATGTGTTGGCATATTATTAAAAAAAAAGATTTCCTAGGTAGTGGTTGTGACTTTT
Organism: Pterocarpus santalinus; assembly: GCA_031439595.1. Lineage (NCBI taxonomy): Eukaryota > Viridiplantae > Streptophyta > Magnoliopsida > Fabales > Fabaceae > Pterocarpus > Pterocarpus santalinus. The sequence continues at coordinate 54,645,476 of CM062526.1, forward strand.
TTGGTGACTTAAGACAAAACACTATTATATGATTTTGCAAAAAATACGAGTAAGTAAATCAAGTATAAAGACACATACTTTCTTTACTAAAGGTGGACACAAGCTACATGGCGAATTCATCTAGCATGTGGCCTTGTGGGGGCAAGGCACAAGCATCCAGAAGCAGAACTCCACTCTTTTATGTCTAGGTTTATCAAGTCATTTCACAATATAATTAAAACACTTTCTGATGTCAAACACATTCAAATGTTATCAACGGTAGGAGTTACCAATCATACCTCCATCTTATGGAGAATTGGTGAGAAGATATCAACAAAAGATGCATATGGTCTTACAAAGAATCAGCCTGGGTTCCTCCTCCTATTTCTCATCTATATTATGTATATAAAGTATAAACATGTACACATGAACAATATATTAAAAAAAAGCCATTCTGATTAGTGTAACACAGTGTTCATCATTTTATCCTTTTGTAATTACTTGCCGACCCTGCCACCCTTGCAACAAAGAAAACAACAGATGCAAATCATGCAATGTAATGCCGACTGAGAAGTGTGCCTTAATAGAAGAGTGTATAACAGCTTCCATTACTTTTTGTTTGATAGTGAAGCATATAGAGAGGAGTGGAGGACATGATTCTATTGCCCTCACTTTCAAAAACTAGCAGCATTTCACGCAGTTTATTGGCTTTATTGACTTGAATGCACTGAAATCAGAAAGGTAGACTAACTGGTTAAGTTAAAAGCAAAATGGTGGTACCCACTATTTTGTTCAGGTAAGTGCACTTGGTAATGAGGAATCTATTTTTAAGTGGTTGGATTGGACTAATGACTAGTTGCAACACAATAACAACAATGCTACTCGCACCCACATTATTTCACATCTACACAGCTTCCCACAATTTGTTTCAGCTAGTTCCACTGGAACTGCACACCTCCACTATGATTTTGGTACCTCATTATGTGTGAATGTGTGTATGGCTAGCTGTGAGTAACAAGCTCTGTTCCAACTGTAATTTAGAGCCTTCTCTCTCTATTGTTTCAATCTTGCTTAAAGGGTGATTTCTCTTTGTGTGAAGGAAAGCAGTGATAAGAAATGGGGTAGGAGAATCACTTTAAAAGATTTATGATTGACTAAGTAATACTTTGACCCTTTTACCTGAACACATTATTTTATAGTAGTTTCAAGTGAAATTATGTCATGTTCAATCAGCCTGATTGACAAGGCGTAGTTAATACATTCGCAATTTAGATATCCTTGTGGTAACAGATCATCAATATTATTCACATACATTCTGCTCAACACATTTTTAGAAGTGTATCTTCTCCAAACAAATATTCTTAAAGATTCTGGTATAAAGCATCTACAGCATACATTGGCAAATATCTTATAATTGATCCGTAAAACACATGAATGAAGTTGTTTCTAAAGGAGGAGGGGGAAAAAACCTGGAATTTCTAGAATAAAGTGACCAAAGAGAAGAAAGCAAAGGTTAAAGGTTAAATACTATTAGGCGTATGGACTTTCTTTGAAAAGCTTATCTTGGAAAACAATTTAAGTAGCTTTCTATACACGCACAATAGAAGAAATAAGCTTGGCATAGGCAAAATAAAACCAAGCATAGAGCAGGCATCACAAAATGCACATACTCATCAAATTTCATTTGAAAAGGCATACACTTTGCTTTATTAATTAGCCTCCAACACATTATTTCAAACTTGGGAGTCTATTTCACATAAAAAAAAAACTTGGGAGTCTATTTAATTCTTATCACAGTCTCTAAGACAAATCTGTACACACTTGTAACTGAGAAGGAACACCTGCAAATAAGAACTTATTGAAAGCAAATAGTTCTATGATTTAGCAAGTCCTACATGATGGAAAATTATGTTTGAGATTTAGGTGAATGTAGAAACCAAGTATCTAATATTCAAACTTCTGCAGCTTTTGAACAATTTAAACAAAAACTATCACTCTATTACATATCTTTATATATCATTAGTTTATCTATAGGAGATGGCTTCTGTGCAAATGATAAGGTTGCTTTCTTTTGATGTAGGGAAAATTGCTCCTTCACTCATGGGGGATAAGGTTGCGTAATTAACCCTCCCCAAACCTTACAATGATGGAAGCCTCATGCATTGGGCCACTATTTGCAGTTTAGCTACCAGATCAATTATTCCTAAGATGACAAAATTGGTGCATTTTATTTTCTCAAATAGATTCCTAAGATGAACATCTATTTTTGTCCACTAAAGAGTAAAAGAATCATATAATAATAACTCAAAAAATTTGTGATGATTTCTTACACATCAGCAGAGATAGAACCCAAAAAAGAACCAAAAAAAAAAAAAAAAAGAACCCAGCAAATCAGTAGAAAAGGGCAACACAATTCAAACAATTAGAAACAAAAAAAAAAAAGAACCCAGCGAATCAGAACTACACTCTTATTCCACGAAAAAGCACAAATTTTGACAATATTTTCATGATTTTTTGGGAATGGGGATGAGGGATAATACCTCGATGAAATGGGGGCTAAGGTGTCTCCAATAATAGCAAGAATCTTCAAGTAGTTGGAGGGAGCATCATCAAATTCATATTCAAGTGGCAGGGACTGAAGTAGAAGAAGGCAAAACATTCAAATTTCTAGACAAAACTAAACCAAAATAGGGGAAAGGGCACTCACCCAAGGGCTGGCTGCCTTAGAGGATGGAAACTGTCCAGCCACCACGAAGATATGGACAGTGGAAAGTGCACAACAAACAGCATTGGTAGCGGCAAAGAACTTCACAAGGAGAGATAAACAGAGTGTATGACGAACAGTGGTACATGGCAAAGAACTTCGTGAGGAGAGAGAGAGTATGTACGACTGCCGACGGTGGTGATAGAAGTGCGATGGATAGGTGGTGGTGGTGATGGAAGCTCGGATAAGTGGCGGTGGTGATAGGAGCTCGAACAATGAGGGGCTGAAGGGATGATGGGAAAATAAACTTGGAAGAAAATGTGTTAGGGTTAGAAATTAGGGGAGAGAATGAAATTGGGTGTTTTAGTTAATGGTGGGAAGAAGTAAAATTTTTAGCGAAAAAATTAGTAGGTTGGCGCCTAATAATTTTAGGCTACGTTTATGAAGGGTGGGTTAATAGAATTTAAAAGACAACACTAAAAGAGTGTAAACTATCATCAAAATAAATGTTGCCTATATATAGATGATAGAGCAACACTTTACAAGCGTACTCTTTATTCTTAAAGAGTACATTTTCCAAGTGTGGCCTAAAAAGCTGTTGCCAAAACACATATTAAAAGGCAACTAGCAAAAAGCGTTGCCTATATGCATCAAAGGCAACATTTTTCACATGTTGCTTAAAATAAGGGTTGCCTTAGCCCAAAAATGTTGTAGTGTATAATGACAAAAGTTAATGTATCAACATTTTTTTTAATCTGAAAAATGACTTGCGATAATAGCATATATGATACAACACAAGTGGACATTTCTGTCCAAAACCATTGACCATCCATAAATGCGTAGTTGGCCTATATGAATCCGCGTCCCGTTTGAAGGTAATATATCAATACTTTTAATACTAGTAACTAAACTTTATTTATCTAAACCGAAGTTCACACACCTTTAAACCAATCTATTCAAACCTTTTTTTCTGCAATAATGCTATACCTATACTATTAGAAGAATATACATAATAAGAATTTTTACACAAATTATGAGTAGAATAAAATGCTTATTTTTAAGTCAAAAATTATAGATATAAATTAAAGCACAATTCTTATTATTTAAGCCTATTGACCATTATCAAGTGCCACAATCTGATTTGATTTTGACTCAAACTGAGCGTTGCTAAGGTAGGATATTGACATATAATCAATAATATCTCCCCAACATCTATCTTCTGGTCATTGAACCTCCAACTTGATTTAACTTCAACCCCACCTAAGCCTTACCCAGGCAAAATTTTAGCCTCCAATTGACATCCTCCCAGCCCGCTAGCACCTGCAAGCATTTTTTGTGTGTACCTATGACTTTGGCTTTAACACCAATTGCAGGACCGAATACTTATCACTATGCTGGGCACAACTCCTATGACTTAAGCATATTAACCGTTACAAAGGGCTATCGTCTTATTTAACTCCAACCAAACTTAGCCCTACAAAGACAAAATGCTGACCTATAGCTAACGTTATAGTAGTTATTAAATAAAATAAATAATTCGACTCAGTTATTAATTCAAATATTAATAATTATATCATATTATTCTAACAAATAAATTATAACAAAATTTTTTATTTTTAACATTTTTTTCTGAAAATTGCAATTATTCCTAGTCAAATTCCGATACTCTACTTTTTCGATCTTCCGCGAGCATATACTTGGTCGGCTAAAAGAAGCATATTCGCCATTTGATTTTTCTTAGGTCAAGATGAATAAAAGGAATAAAATAGAAATGAAAAGATTCAAAGTCAATCCACTGACCAAGATCCAAATGCTAAAGTGATTCTTTTCTTGTAAACCAAAAGAGAAGGTGACTCTTTTCTTTGTTTCCTACTTGTACCCTTATCCGTACATGTACAGGTATAAATTGATGCAGCAGCACCTTTTTCCCAGCGCGGCATGCACAGTAAATCTCATGCTGCAGTTTTCACACGCATTTAATCTGTCGTGTGGGTCGCTAAACTCTTCAATTAATTATTTGATTACTTAACTTTGTCGTGGAGCACTGCACCAATATATACTTATAATAAATATCCCGCCGCCCCCCCCCCCCCAACAAAAACAAACAAAAACAAAAAACAAAAACAATAAACTTAAAAACAATAAAACTCTTTTCTTTTTTTCTTTTTTTATAATTGAAAAGGGCTCAAAACACTCTCAAGAATGGGAGAAGCCATGGCTACATCAAGGGAGAAAAAATAAAACACAACCAGAAATCAAAACATTCTGTAAAAGCAATAAGACTCTGTTCAAATTATTTTCATTCGATTATTGGATCGTTATTAACATAGAATAACCTTGCACCCAAAAAGCACAAAGTAGGGCGACATGAGATGACGCATTTTTTAATGAGTTAATGCTTTTTATTACTGACCATATTTGTATTTTCTTGTGTTATATATATTACGATACTACTTGTATCATTAAAAAATTATAAGAAAAAAAGAACTAGTTAAGGGTGAGAATGTTGTTAAGTCATTTTAGACCTTTTCTAATTCTCTCAAAAACGAGATCTATGAGCCTTCCCCCCTCCCCTAAATTATTAGCATTTTCAATTTATTATCTATCTAATAGTCAGTTTATTATAAGAACCAACTCTCTCCATATTAATTTTTTTATTCACATGACTTACATCATAAATTGAATGGTTACAATTAAAAATTATTTAAAGATTATATATATAAAAAGTCACATGTTATATTCTCATATTAACCATTTATGTAAAATTTGATGATTAGTATTTACTCATCTTTTACTTTCACAATTAATCACTCCTCTTGTTTAATCTTCTCCCTACACACACACACACACATATATGGTATGATTTTTATATAATGACATTAATTTTGTCTTACCTTTTTCAGCCCAGCAATCACATTGATATCTATTTCTTTATCACCCACCACTTCCCTTATCTCATCTCTCAACTGGATTTGCCAATCTTCATGCACAGCTAGAAGCAGCAAAGTCCACGTGATAGCCAGTGCTGTTGTCTCATGCCCGCCAAAGAAGAAGGTCTTGCACTCATCCACTAGCTCTCGCGTTGTTAACCGCCGATCCACTTGGTTCTCTTGCAACAACAACCCTAATAAATCCTTTCGATCTTGTGCTTTCATTGATTCCTTCCGAGCCCTTATGATGGACAACAGGAGTTTATCGATTTCCCTCCCGAGTTTCTTGGCCTCTAGGGTTTTCTTAACGTTGAAACACTTGCCAAAGGGAACCCCAACGTATCGGGTGGTCTTGAAAAGAGTTACTTGTAGGGCTCGTAATTTTTCAAACACTTCCCGAGCATCTTTGTCTTGCATGCCAAAGCTTGTCCTTGCTATGATCTCTCCACTCGTTGCTATAATCTCTCTCTCCACGTCAATTTCGGGGTTGCCTGAGTTAAGTTGAGTAGCCCACCTGCTTATCATTTGATTTGTGGACTCCACCATCATGCTTGCCATTGTCTGTTTCACATATCACACAACCGATTAGTATGTATGATCATAGAAAAAAAAAAGAAAGTATTATTTGAACACACTGTATCTAAATATAGTATAAATATAATATATGAATATAAATATGAGTGAATATTGAGATATACGTATATAAAGATGAAAAAATATTATGTATATTTATATAAAAGAGACATGTTATATTTGATGTTAAAAAGTTATATAAACAATATAACTCTTTCCATATTCTTATATGTCTAATTAAAGTATGAAAATCATATAAATTTGAACCACTTCTTGCTAATTTATAGAGTTAGATTTCAAAATCCACCATTATGTCGCGTCACCATCTTGCTAAGATGCCATATATTGGTCCAAATTATGTGATAGTTGAATTAATGTGACACAACAACAAAAACGTCTATAGCCCAGCTAGAGAGAGACAGAAACCTTCAGGTTAATGGGTGAAAATGCAGGGGCGACAACATGCCGGTGACGAACCCAATCATTGCCCTCAACCATGACCAAACCACTGCCAAACATGGGGTCTCTGTCATTTCTAAACACACGAGGTTTACCCCATCTCTTGGCCGTCACCACTGCGGACATTTTGTTCAAGAACTCTGGGTCTGCAATGTACAAAAACGGTTCGGTACCCAGCCAGTAGATGAACACTTTCCCTGCAGAACAAAACTAAAGTCATGAATACACTTCTTATATTTTGAACACCATCTCCCCCCCCCCCCTTCTTCTTTTTCTTCTCTCGGTTCCAAAAAAAATACACAAAAAAAGGATGCATGCAGGCTATATATCTAACAAGAACTAACTCTTTCAAAAGTTTAGGGTCTGTTTCATTTTTGTTTTATTTCTTGTGTCCATTTCTTGTGGTTTTTTATTTTTAGAATTTTATGAAATAAATAATAAAAACAGTGAAAACAATGAAATTTATTTCATAATTTTATTATTTCCTTCACAAAATCTTGAAAACAATAAATATAAAAAAATGAAAATAGAAATCAAACATACTCTTAATATTCAAAAAAAAAAAAAATCAAACAGACTCCTAAGTTTTTAGGTAAAAGACTTAAGAATATTTTTCATACCTAATACCACTTCACCTATTGTGTTCATAATAAATAACAAATGTTAATCTTCTTTACGTGTATATGTAAAGCATATATACCGTAAGAATTTTGCCACCGAGAAAAATAGGGAAAGGCGGTGGAGTGAATCTCATGCGTAAGCTTTGAGGACCCAAGTGAAGAATTGACGTTATTCTTCTTTTTCATCTCTTGAATGTTTCCAATAGGAAAAGTTGGGGGTGGTCCTCCAAATCCACATCTCTTAAGCTTCTGATATGTTTGGATTGGAGAAATCCACCAAGAAAACGTTAGTTTCAAGAGCAAGAAGAGAGCTAAGATTGCCATGGAGGCAAGAGCCCCAGTTAACACTAAAACCTCCATATTTCTACTTTTCTGATTTCAGCACTTACAGCTATAGCAGCTCAATTGTTTGTGCTTATTGTGGGAAGCTAAGTGCAGAAGAGGTATTTATAGAGGAGGATATGGGGTACAAGAATGCTTGGCTTTTGACCGTGAAAATCAACTAGTAGGTGATAAGTTTGATTATTTTCGAAGGGTTCTCGGTTTAGCCCTTTAGACCCACATTTTGTTTATGTCTCCGCTTTATTTTTTGGACTGACCAATATCTAATTTTATCTGTTCTTCCATTGTTTTGGTCGGGCTACTTATTGGCACAGTGACACTTTTCAAATTATTATTCTCTGAGTTTAATTTTGAAGTAGTATAGAAGAGTTTTATATTGTCATCTAATTATATTTTTATTTATAAAATTTTTAAGATAATAAATAATTAATTTAAATAATATAATAATATATAATTGGATATCTATACAAAATTTTTCTACACTAATAATATATTCAAATTAAATTCATTATTCTATTTCCAATTTCCACCTTCAACTATTGAATTTTATTATCAAAATTTTATCCATTACATAATAAGAGGATAAATGATTCAATATTGCTTAGCTTAGCAGAGATCGAAACCAATGGTTATTTTCTGCCACATTCAGATGTTCCATGGAACTGCTTTAAAACAATAAGCCATTTTAACAGACATTCCTTACATTATATTTAATAATTATTTATTTATAAAACATAGGAAATATTGTACTTTACTCCTTTGAAGTATAGGTAATGTGTACTTTAACTTTTAAATTTTAAAAATATACAAATCGACCTCCTAAATTTTCTTAATTATGCAATCCAATATTCTAAACCTTTTTGAATGTGTGATATTTTTATTAATAATTGATGAAAAAATTAATAAAAGAGTCAATTTACACATTCAAAAAGGTTCAAGAGATCGATTTACATATTTTAAAATTTAGGAGCTAAAGTGCACATATACTTTAGGGGCTAAAATACAAGTTTTTCTAAAAAATATTAATTTTATAGTTTACCACCTAGTGCATGCATATATATTTTCTGTGTGATGAACCTTATACTTTAAGATAACTACTTAAAAATCCATTAAAAAATAAAATGAAAGAATGTTTACATTTCTGTATGTTAATCAAAATTATGTTTTTGCCAGTCCAGAGATTGGGCGGTGGGTCATATGTAATCGATGTTTGATTTGTTGGTCTCATCTTCAAGAGGCGTGAACGGTTTTACGTTGTAGTTGTTGGGTCATTTATTGGAGCGTATGCACAATTCTGTGCAACTGGAAGCATTTAACACCACATAAACGATGCACACTGTCAATTTGATTACCGTCACTGAGATGAATATCACCTCGGGATTTTTCCTTGAAGTTTCATTGTTTATGCATGAAATTTTAGACACCTAAATTGAGATATGGTTATTATAATTTAAATAAGTGTAATTTTTAATTATCTAAGAGTAAAGCCAAGCTTGGAATATGCCCTTTCTTGTTAGTCTCTAAGAAATTTATAAAAATTGGTTGAGGACACAAAACTAAATGGTCGGATGATCTATAATGCCACCTAAATGTGTTGATCGGCTCATAAAGGTACTGTCTGGAGTAAATAAAGAGAATTCTGAACCTAAAAGCTGACCAGCCCAAACGAATATGTGTATGATTATTTAACATTTCTCTTTCCCATGTTTCGCAATAAAGAAAAATTTGCCAAGAACTTACAGTAATAAAACAATATATATATATATATATATATATATATATATATATATATATATATATATATATATATATCCGTTAAGATTTAAATTTAATTATAATTTCATGTATAATACTCAAATCTTTCATTATTAATCCACTCCTAATAACTTGTTATTTACTAACTCAACTTTTTGGTCAGTTAATTTTTAAGAATTAAATATAATGTTATATATAACTATGATTAATTAATTAAATGACCTAAAGTAAGATATACCTTTGTCAAAAGGTTTTATGTCCCGCATAACATAATTTAGCTAGATAGAAATATATTGGGCATAACCAGAACATCTTTCAGAGATGTACACGTCTATCATCAAAAAAATTTCTATCAACTACCTACCCACAGCCACACTCAAATTCCAATCACCCTTTGAAAAACTCTTCCAAAAACAACCAGACTACCACTTCCATAAGACCTTTGGCTGCGCCTGTTACCCTCACATTCGTCCTAATCTCAAACACAAACTTGGCTTTCGATCTGAATTGTGCACCTTTATTGGCTACTGCCCACAACACAAAGGCTACAAGTGTCTGAGCAAAAGTGGCGGCAGAGCCTATATATCCCGAGATATTATCTTCGATGAACACCAGTTTCCCTATAAGCAGCTTGCATCCACACCACGATCTTCATCTATGTGGCATAATGATTTGTACCTTGATGCTAAAATTCCTCTCATGCCGCATATGAACGCCCTTCATGATAATGTGCATACTAATTGCAATTTTCCTTCTAGTTCTATTGTTGCTTCTCATGTTGGCAGGCCAGTTCCAGCTCCCTCTGGTCGAATAGAGATTGTACTTCCTATTAGGGCCCTAGCCTCATAGCAACCTTCAGCTCCTACTCTAGCTCTAGTTCCCTCAGCCCCCGTTGCCATTGCACCCACGGTTCCTACTAGCCCTGGCAAAACCAAGCCTACTACTAAACACTCCGTGACCACCAGGGCTAAACACAGTATCTTTAAACCCAAGGTCTATATTGCGGCACTTGAACTGCATTCGGTTAAGGATGCTCTAGCTAATCCTAACTGGCTCGCTGCCATGCGCAATGAATATGCAGATTTAATACACAACAACACTTGGTCACTTGTTCCCCTTCCATCTGATCGCTCTGCCATTGGGTGTAAGTGGGTGTTTCGTGTTAAATACAATCCGGACGGATCCATTCACAAATACAAGGCACGCCTCATGGCGAAAGGCTATGATCATCATGAGACATTTAGCCCAGTTGTTAACTAGTGAATATGCGTGTGATGCTTACTATTGCTCTCTCTCTCTCGAAATTGGCTGATCCATCAACTGGACATCAACAATGCATTTCTGAATGGCGACTTGAAGGAGCAGGTTTTCATGGCTCAACCAGAAGGCTTCCAAGTCGGTGGTGCTCATTTAGTATGCTGCCTGAACAAAGCGTTGTATGGCCTCAAGCAAGGCCCCCGAGATTGGTTTGACAAGCTCAGGCTGCACCTTTCTCTCACTTGGCTTTATCTTAGCTAAGTGTGATTCTTCTCTCTTTGTCAAAGTCACAACTCAAGTTACCCTGTATGTTCTAGTGTACGTTGATGATGTGCTGATTACAGAATCCACCAAGATTGCTATCACCAATCTCATTACATCTCCCAACAAGATACCTTAAAGGACCTTAAACTTACTTAGCAATTAAGCTGTCGTGTCCAGGTCTAGTACTGAAGCTAAATACTAATGGAGCATGGCCTCTGTGGTTAACGAGTTGCAATGGCTAAGGACTTTACTCAGTGAGCTACATCTACCATTGCCCAATATTCCTATCATCTATTGCGATAACCAGAGTACAGTGCTGCTCACCTCGAATCCTATATCCTTCATCAGCGAACAAAGCACTTCGAACTTGATTTACGTTTAGTTAGGGAAAAGGTAGTTCAAGGTCTTATTGTTGTACATCATATCCCCTCAGAAGAGGAAACCGCTAACGTTCTTACAAAGGCTGTGTCTAGCTCTCGATTCCCTTACTTGTGAACCAAACTCAGAGTTGAACAATTCAACTCGTGAGTTTGTAGGAGATGTTAGGAGTATAGTGTAGGATCACAATTAATCAGTGCGTAACTATAACCGTTTTCTGTTATGGACCGTTGAGTCGACTAACTGTATTAGTTGTGACCAGCAGCGTGCTTAGCACTCTTCGTCCATGTATATATATTATATACATTGCAATCATACTCAGATAACAAGTCATTCATACCTTCTTAAAAAACACTCTCACAACTCTCTCTCTTTGTTTTTCTCATTCTCTTCCTCTCACTAGTCTCTGATACCTTACAGAGATCATCAAAAAGAGATATACACATGTCTTAGGAAGTGTTTGCTTGTGCAGCTCAATTTTTCTTTATAGAAAAAAAAATAATTACTTTTAAAGTTGTTTTGTATATTTAGACAAGTTTTTCAAAAATAGCAGAAATATAAATTAATTAGTTTTCTACTTTTAAAAAGTAGATAATAATTTACTTCCAATTTTTATAAATTATAATAGAAGAAAGAGAAATATTCTTAAACAGAGTAATTAAATTTTACAAAATTATCTTAAAATAATTTTAAAAATATAATAAATACTCTTGTCACCTTCTTCTCTTCTTCGTATTCGTAAGTCAATTTCGTGTTTAATTATAATTTTATCAAAAAATATATTTATATTTATTATATTCAAACAATTAAACAAATTTTATTTTAATAAAAATTTAATTTATATATACTATCAGTATAAAAAAAAATTATATTGATATTCAATTATGTATTGTCACATTAATAAAAATATTTGACTCAACCATCCACTATAATAAAAAAAAAAAAAGTTAGTCCCTCACATAAAATTTAGTTTATAAACTTATAACTTTTTTTTAAACAAATTATTGCAGTGGATTTCGCCCAATTAGGAACCAATTCAAGAACAAGCTTTTCTTTCTTTCTTTAATCAAAGAAGCTGCAAATATTGATCTTGTATGGATATATATTATATTTTTTCAAAAAAAAAAAAAAACAATGTAGCAAGTTAGAGATGAGGAAAATTAAGGCGAAGGCAAATTAGAGGCGAGGAAACTTGTTTCACTTTGCCATTTATATCTATATATGAATTTAATTTTGATACATTTAATCTCTTAATGTATATAGTTAATTGTTTTTTATTATTTCTTTTATAAGATGCTATTTATTTTTAAAATTAAATTTTCAATCTAATAATAATTATGAAACTATTTAAACTAATATGATACGCAATTGTGATTCGTTTCCTGCTTTTGAAATTCTAAAATGAGTTGTGTCACGTTAAGTTGTATTTATTTCATTCACAACTTTAATATGTTTGTTTAAATTAATGATGAAATTTGATTATTAATAGCTTATATATTTACCCTTTTTATTTTTTAAGTTTCCAAAAGCAAGATTGAAGATTGAATGTTCATCTCTTTTTTCTACAAATCCGTTCGTGAATCGACTAACCTACTAGTCAAAATTAGACTAAACTGAATAAAGAATAACATATCAAAGTAGTAACTTCTAAGAAATAACAGACAAGACGCGCGGTGTAAGAAAAGAAAAAAACAAAAGGTAAGATCCCTCATTTCAACATAATGATTTAGATACTGAAATTAACGTTTGGTAAACTATGTTTTTTTGGTGAACAAAGAAAGAAAAACAAAACCAACAGCAGACAGCAAACTAGAAACGCAGATACACCACTCCTTCGGCGTCAGCAGCAAGCAAATGATGCATATCAGCAGGAGGAGTAAGCCAACTAGGCATAGAACCTGATTGATTCACACCAACCTTGGGCATCATATATATCAGCACATTGATTAGCCTCTCTAAGAATATGAACCATCTTCACATTCCAATGTCTCCCAAGGAAGCTCTTGATATCCGCAAGCAAGGAGCCACACAAGTGAAAAGGCTGTTGAGGAGTTGTAACCAGCTTCCAAGCCTCTCTAGAGTCCTTTTCCATTGAAACATCCCTGTAATTTAACTGCCAGGCTGCCAAAAGACCAGATTTAATACCAACCAATTCAGCAAAGAAAATATCTCTATCACCAAGATATCCTGAGAACCCGTTTGGTAAACTATGTGTAAATAATTAGTGTACATTTCAATTATATAAGTATTGAATTAATTTAATATCTTTGAAATTATTTTTTATGTATTATTACTTAAAATCAAGTTAACACTTATATAATTAAAATATACACTTATTTATATATAATTTACCAAATATCGATTTGGGCATCTACAAGTTATGTTAAAAGAACATTTCTCACAAATGTATAAAATAAAATAAGAGTTACCTTTTTATTATTTAACCCTAGAGATGAGTGCATCGCCATATAAGCATTGACTTGGCTTTGCGGCCCAAGTAGCGCAAAATTCCTGATGCCGAGTGGTAAGAATCGTTTCTAATCGGATTTCTATGACTTCAGCGTTACAATGCAGACATTAGAAACATGGAACTTAATTATCTTGCATGCAGCAGGTATAACAACGCAAATTCACTTTTATCTTCTCACAATAAACTAGTCGGTATGAGTTTGGTCCATCATAAAATATATAGGTCTAAAAAGTCGGTTCTTTCGGCTCTATAATTGGGTCGTAGGCTAATGATTATTTTTTTGGCAATGGCTAGCAAGTTTTTAACCTAGTTTTATAGTTTAATTAATTGATTTTATATCTACGGCAAGCTGAAAGATGATCGCAACTCTTTTGAGGTTTTTTTTTTTTTTTCTCCTTGGCAAATTAAAAGGTGGATTTTAACTGTTTCAATCCCAAGTCTCAATATTAATCGCGGGATTGAACTATCACTAATGAGAAATTTTAGTAATTTTTATAGAATTCATAAATTGAAATTTATTTCCCATTAGCAAATTAAAATTATATTTTTGTTTAGTAATATATTTAAAAATGTGACCAAAGACGTAGAATGCATAATTGATATTGAGTTGTCACCAGGGCATATCTTTTGTCTTTAGATTGAGTAAAAGATTTTATATTCACAGACAAAAAGTAAAATTTTTTCTAGATATTACATGTTAGTGATTAAGAATATGTTTATTGAGATTCCATAAATATATAAACGAGACAATTCTTTTTGTCTTTAATTAATTAGAGTCTCTTATATATAGTTATTGAGTAATACTAAACCAACAGGAATTATTTCTTGGATCGGTTTTGGGTGAAGTATAACTAATTATTTATGTCGTCGTTCGCAAATTGAGGTCTTAATTTTACTTAATAATAAAAGATATTATTTGTGTCACATACTGATTATTTTATTTTTATTTTTATTTAAAAATGATAAACATGTAAATAAGTGATTAATTTTATCATTACTTCATATCAAAACATTAACATATTACAGCTGTTCTAACATGATAAAATATATTAGACTTACATTCATCAAAAAAAAAAAAAATCTCTTATCTCAAGCATCTAAAACTTTCTTGTATGTATCTTCAATTTGAAATGCACTTCTTCTAATAAGGACGTCATGTGAATCTAAAGTTGACTCATGGACGATCTTGTATTGAAATATTGTTGTAAACTTATAATTCTTTAATAATAATTAAATAAAATTATTCTGTCAATAAGTCAAAACCAATATTCTTAAGTAAGTAAATGCTAATTAACAAGAAATTCCATTCACATTGGCAAAGATATATATATATCAATTAGTAATAGAATGATATATATATTTATTGATTCTCTATCTTCAATTTATTTCTTAAAAAATATATTTATTTATTTATTTTCTCGCAATTAATTATGGAAAGGATATATATGTTTGTTTATTCTTTATTTTTAGTTTGAAATAAATTTCTATACGATTTTTATTTTTATATGAAGTATTTTTTTTTTTCTAGAAATCAAGTTTTGGGAAAATGATTCTTGTAACATATATTATTCAAACAATTCCTTCATTTTGTTTTTATACAACTAATTTTTCAAGAATTAATTAATGTCAATATAAAGTTTATTCAAATTCTAAACTTTGAAACAAATAAAAATACTACTTTATAGTAAATATATAACTCGACCTTCTCTATTTCTAATAAAGTATATAAAAACCATATAAATTATAAATTTAATAAATTAATTTTAATATTTTTCAATCATGTCTTTTAAAAAATAGGGAAGGAGGAAAAAAGAAATTTTTTTTGAGTTGTTTAATAATCATTTAAAAATTGAGATTAGATAAATTTACTTATTATTATATAATATATAATTTTATACTTATTTGAATTTAATGTCTTATAATAAATTTAAATTTTTAACATAATGTCAAACACGAAAAATTTATTTTATTATTTTTTATTTTTATTTTTTGTTATCTTTCATATTATATTTTATTTTTCAAGTTATTAAAGATGTAATGAAATTGTATGTTAAATTTTATGTTTATCAATAATTTTGTTAGTTTCAAATCAAATTATGCAATTTTTATACACAATCTTTTTATTATAAAATTTTTACATTTGACGAAAATTTTACAAAAACTTTTTTTGTATTTGTCAAATATTTTTTATCCAGTGGTTGCACAAGTTTAAAAACTCTAGTTATTAAAAATATTTAACTCTTATATTGTCAATATTCTAACTATTTTTGGTATAAGTTTAAAAATCTTCAATTCATTATTAACTTCAGTAAGATTTATTTTTTACATGTTGCGCAAACATGGTTTAACACTTTCTCTGTTTCTCATTTTACCTCATGTTTTTCTCCCCCATCACTAAACCGTATTCAAAAGCGCAACATTTATTTTTCTGGTAGGCACTTGCAAATCATGTGAACATATAACATATGTTCAATTGTTGTAATACACGTAAACCTTTTATAAGATTTATAATTATCTTATAAAATCACCTTTTTAACATTGATCAAACTTCAATGGAGACTTCATGCCCAAATAGAAGAATCGGTTGAAAAAATTGTTAAAATATGCTAAAGTCAACTTTTTAAAACTTCAACCGAGTTTTGGATTTAGGGATAGGCATAAGAAAGAGAAACAACGACAGAAAAAAAAAAAAAAGAATATAAAAGGTCGATGACCTAATAGATTATTAAACCTACAATATCATCATTATACTCCGATTTTAAAAATTTGAACCGTGTTAATTCAACCACAAACTTGTTGAATTGTTTGAAATATTAGATTTGGCTGCAGACCACTAGTTATAATTACACACAAGCATTGGACAAACAAGAGTAAAATAACGAATAATGATTCATTTGTCAAGAACACATTGAGATATAGATTTGACAATGCTTTCACTTTTGCTTTTGGCTTAGTTGATTTGTATACATATACATCATCATGAGCGGTAAGGTCTTTCATATATGAGAAATGGTTTTTGTGTTGAAAAAATGGGACTAATTATATATTTGAGTAAGTAGACTTTTAAATTCTCTCGTATTCTCATCATTCATTTTGCTTTGCTACATTATTATGTCTTCTGAGTTTGAGGAAAACCATTACCACGAAATTTGATGGTGTCTTGAACATCTTTCTTCTGTCTGATGATTAACACAGATAGACTTCTCAGGCTATACAAATAGACAAATCCGAAGGCACCAACGTCCATACCAGGCCATAATCAATATTTGGTAGATTATTTCTAGAGAGATTACTAGATAATAGTTTCTGCTCTCTCTAAAAAAGGGCATGATTTGATAATGCGGCTTAAACTTTATTCTTATTGACATAACTTTCTTTCCATACGCACTAGCATCGATGCATCAATTTTCATGATTGATATTCCTATCCAACCATTTTGGAACGAGAAATTTTTAAGTGCTCTTGGAACATGATATTTCTCTTACTCAAATCTATATACTATATATATTATAAACATAAGAATTGATTTCTAAATCAATTCAAATCCTATTTTTGTACAGAGAACTGATAGGGAGATGCATAAATAGTGGACATATATACGATGCATACTGAAAAGTGAAAAAAATGATAAAAATGCTTAGATGATGGGTCTTATAAAATCATTGCTACCTTTGTTCAAATTTTTTTTCAATTCAGAAACTTATCAGCGTCTTTTGTAACGTGAATAATGCAGACACTGGTAAGTTTTGTAAAAAAAAAAAAAAACAAAACAAAACTTACCAGCATGTACGCTGTTTACGCTAATAAGTTTCGTAAAAAAAGAAAAAAAAACTTACCAGCATCTTTTGTAGTATGAATAGTGCAGACGTTAGTAAGTTTTGTGTAATATATACAAAATCTACCAGCACTTATACAGCTTACACTAATAAGTTTCTGAATTAAAAAAAAAAAAAGATTGAATAAAAATAGTAATACTTATGTGAGATCTATTATCTAAGTATTTTTGTTGTTTTCTTCCCCTTTCCCATATGCGTCGCATAATATGTCGCAAAAAGTACATCCTCCAAACATTTTTTTTTTTTACATAATCATTCCAAATATAAATTTAATTTATAAATCAAATCAATTCAATTTAAATCAAATCAATTTTAAAATTTAGTTATTTCAAACACTACCTAAGGCACATTAATGAATGTGGACCACCCTTATCTCGTTAATCACCAACGTTCGTTAATATAGCAAACAAAGAATGGACCAAAGTAAGAAAAATTTATTGCTCCAAACTAAGAATTTCTCTTTTAGAGCATCATACTGGTACTTAACAACATGATTACCTTTCAAAGAAAAAGGCATGATCCTCCACTTGTTCATGTAATCCAAATTCTAATTTTAAAACCAGCCAATATCTTGTGTGTATATAATCCGAACTCATGACTTCGTCTGCCAGTCAAGAAAAGGATGTTCCGATAATTATGATGCCTACGAAAAAATTTTCACATAATGATATGGTTGACTAACTGTTATTCAATTATTTATTCAAACAAAAATTATAATTTATCTATCAAAAAAATATTAGAGAGCCAAAAACTTTATTAGAATGTAGTTGTAAAAATAATGTGGTAAGTTTATTGACTCTTGAATAAATAAGTGCACCATACCATTTCATTTTATTCAATAATCATTATAATCTCTGTTAAAAATGATAACGAAAATTTTTCTAACTATATAACATTGCTCCTGAAGAAAATACAAACTGTTATTTGTTTTCTAGCATTTCTTGTGAAGTTATCCTCTAAGTAAGCACCCCTCTTGAGGATGTTGTGAATGAAACTTGGACATAAAGCATCAATACTTCATTGTGTTTTCAAAACTTGAATAAATGATTCTTTTATTTGAAATTGCACAAAGACATTCTCAGATGAGGTTTCATATAACTTCCTTGTTTAGAATTTCTTATAATTAAAACTCTAAATAGGTACAATTTCTTGGAATTGGAATCGAGTTTTGGAATTAGAACTAGTATTCCCAATTTAAATTAAATTTGCTAATATGTGTTCTATTGTCGCAGTTTAAGGAAAGGTGATACCGCAAAGATCGTCGATGTCGAGCAAAGCAAACCTAAGAGAGGAAGGGGTGGGAAAAAAAAGCCTAGGAAAAAGAAGGGCGCAAAAGAAACGGTGGGCTCATCGGAGGGCTTTTGTTTTGTGGGATCGAGTATTGAGGTGCCTTTATCTAGTGTCTGGGGGTTTTCTTTCGTGGTAGTCTGCTTTGTGTGACTGTGTGAGAGTTTATCGTTTCCTTTGGGGAGGTTGAGTTGGTGTTTAGCGGTCAATCCCTGGGTAGCTGGGATTGTTAGTGCTTTGTGACTGCTCTTTTTGTTTTCTTTGGGGCCCATTGGTTTGGGTTTCCCTTCTTCTCTTTTGCTTCTCTCTCTATTCAGGGTCCTGAACGTCCTTCACTTATAAAATATTAAAAAAATATAAAAAAGAGTACATCTAGATTACTTAAAGAAAAAAATAAATGTTTTTAAAATTTTTAAAACAATATGTATTTGTGTGCTTTTTGTTTTTATTTTCTTGATATAGACTTTAAGAGCTCATATTAATAAAACACATTTAAGTTATCTTATTTACTACTAACTTTAAAATTAGAATTCCAATTCTAAGTCATGTGTTTCATACTTAAAAGTAAATAGTTTATATTACTTTCAATGCTTAGCTTATGTTGTATTCTAACAATAATTGTCAGCATACTTTGCCTACCATTGACCAACAACGATTCACTACAATGATAAGTATGCCACATTTTTAGGTAGAAAACTAAAATTCAAATTTCAAATAATTTAATTGTTGAGAAAACTTTTTAATCATATTATTCAAAAAATTAATCTCACAACAATATCTCTATAAATATCCTAAAGATCAAAAAAAAAAAGACAAAAACAAAAACCATTATTAGCACTAAGCCGAGTTGAGTTTGATCAATTTTATAAAATAAAAAATTGTGTAACTTGAACCAACTGAACCCAATCAAGAACAAGTTTCATCGGATCAAGTAGTTAAGAGGTTACGTTATTTGAAAAACAAAAATTAAAAAGACAATTTAATATATATATATATATATATATTGCAACCAATATGTACTAAAATTTGTATTATAAACTTAGTCTAGTATCAATCTATCCAAAACGCATAAGAATAATATATATATATATATATACACTAATAAAATTGATAATTTTCATAATATACACATAATTTAATTTAAATACACTGACAGTATAAAATAATTTTACACTATCAGTCAATAGAAATAATAAAAAATACCAACTCATTCAAATAACAATCCATTACAATGAGAGACCCACCATAATTTCTCACTTTCCCCTATTTTTATTAATTGACAGCATAAAACTGAGCACATATCAATTAAACTCATACAAATAGTGTAACATAAGTTGAGTCATTGAATTTATTTTTAGTACTCGTTATCAAAACCGATTTTTCATTAGGTTGAATAGGTTCGGCCTGAACTAACCCAGTGATGCAAAGCAACCCAACAATCTATGGAATTAGGTTGAGTTGAATGGATAATCGAATAGATCTATGTGCAACCCGACCTCGACAACAATGCTATCAATATCTTGGTAGTCATTAGCAGTGCTCACCTGTTCAAATTCACTTGATAAGTTTGAGGATAACACTGGACAGTTTCCAAACAGATGACTGAGTTCTAACTCTCTATGTGAGCTTCAAAGACACCATATAATAGGGGATTCTAAGATGTTCTTGGTATATAACTGCCGATTGGCAGTGTCTAGTGAGTAGCTTTAGTGAGCAGCATTGACATTCATTTCAGAAAAACATTAAAAGATAGGGTGTAAGGGAAATCTCTTGACTTGCACCAATCATAGTAAGTGGAGTGGGTCATAGGATAAAGTTGTGTTAAGCTCCCGGTGGACCTGTCTGAAAAAGAAATACACCTTAGGAATCACTACTGCAGACAAGCCCGTCATCTCTTCAATTTACTAGCTACCTGAACAATTGCATTCGTAGTACCTTTTTTATTATTAAAATGTCAAAATGGTTATATTCCTTTATGAAGAAATCATAATAAAAGCAGTCATAAGTTATATATTCAGAAGTCATGGAAGAGCATAAGAGCATCATCAAGTTTCATCAATGATGATCCCAAGAGTAAGCAGACATCTCGTAATCGTTTGTATTTCTTCTGTAGTGGTCCTGGATCTTTAAACTTGTCTGCGGGAACACTTAAAAGCTGGACCAAGGAGAAATAACATACTATAAATCAATTGACTTAGGTCAATTTGTAAGGAAAATTATAGAGTAACTAACCTCTTCATCCTTTTCCTGCTCAAAAGCCATTCTTAGGCTCAAATTTAAGGCAGCATGGTACATCTCGTCTAGTACATATTCCCAAAGCTGAGGCTTATTAACTTTCCACAACAAAAATTTTGATTGCTTAGTTGCCGGCACAAGTAATTTCTACAAGGAAGATTAGGTTGCAGAGAGATTAAACATCTAGCCACAAATATAAATTGATTTCTAAAGTGCTTGTAAATATTAAAAATGAGATCGGTCACCTCCATATGCAAGTAGTTATCCTTCCATAACTTGTATAGTAACTTAGGAGCTTCCTTTTTCTCGACAAGAGTAGACTCTGCTATCTACAAACAAACGAGAACAATTTAAGGTCATAAGAGTAAAATAGTATTCGAGTCATCTGAATTTCTTTATTTTCAGTTTAAAAAAAAAAAAAGAAAAGAAAGAAAGGAGGAATGTATAATAACTGACACACAACACCAATTTAGCAATCTCTTTAATTGGTTTTTGGCGCATTTTAAGAATTATGGAGAAGATTTATAAATCAACATGTAGTTATTTTGTACATCTATTTATTTTTATAAATATAAAATGAGATTATAAAGCACTTTAATGCATTTCAGTACGCCAGCAAGTATTATAGATTCCTTTTATACAGCCCCATTGATTTTATTAAATGCCAATAGTACCATTTCATAAACATTCAGGGCTTGAAATTTTCTTTTGGCAATACAAATAAAAATCTCTTCACACATTACAGATTCATTGTTCAAAATTTTCAACAATACATTAGAAAATTTTCATTGCCTCAATTTTCACTTTTATCAAACATACAATAAATGTTACTCTAATAATTCATCCTTCAAAATCCAAGTTTCTCACTGCAGCTAACATTAAAGCTGAAACATCAAGTTAACTGGACAAGAATCTCAAAATGGCAACATCAAAGAAAGGAGATCAATAGGTTCTCCTCTGTTCAATAGAAAAACTATTTTCTGACTACATCATCAACAGGAGTTAATCACCTTATCTGTCTCAAGAAAACAATTAGCCTTTGACAGTAGCCTGAACATTCTGTAGGCATCCCGTCCATATCTTTTCAATACAATTGACTCAACCTGAAGCATAGTACAAGAAACAAGACAGTTCTACATGAGCAAAACATGAATAATTTTATATATGTCACTTGAAAAGGACATAAAGATATAAAAACCTCTTCATTTCGAGCCATTTCAATAATGCTCTTTAAATCTGTAAAGGAAATGGAAAATAATTCAGTATTACAAACTATCAAAAGGAATCATGAACCAGAACTAGGATAGATTTCATTGGCATAAACAGATAACAAAAGAAAAGGAGGATGTTTTCTATCGCACAAAATAGCCTAACATGAGGAAAAGAGATACTGGTACCGATGCTATATGAATCATCCAACATCCTCTGTGGACAACCCAACTGGACGAGAGAAGCTCTAACACGATCTATGGTCATAGTACGACCATTTTCAGACTTTGTCACTTCAGTGAAAATTGTATCCAGCGACAGGGGAACTGAAACACATATAGGATAACATACTGTAAGCCAGGATAGTGCATGAGATAACAGTTGTGGACTTCTTTCTTTTTATTTTTCATTAAAGTAGAAATTAATTAGACAAAGAGCAGGGAGGACAAGCAATCCTGCTTAAGAAAAGAACAAAACATAAAACAACCAAGGAAAAAGAGAAAACCAATGCAGCAAATATCAGATCTAGGTTTCAAAAGCAAAATCAGCATTACTGGCACTGGCACTAGTTAAATCAAAGCTCTACATTAACATCATAGGTTTCCAAATTCATAAAGCAAGGAACCTGATTAACCTGAATTCTCTATTTTAACTTTTTTCTCTACAGTTTTAGTTGCCTCCAGTATTGCACCTAAGATAGTTGCAGCTCCATCATCCAGTCGTGTTCTTACATTCTCAATCAATACCTATAATATGCATAGAACATTTCAAGTGTATTCTTCCAATAATAATATACAGAATGCTAAGAGAAAATGGAGAAAAAAATTCATCTGACACATAAACACCACCTTATGGTGAGAGATCCATCAAGATATTACACAGATATGATTAAAAAGAAAAACAAGAGCACAGAAACAAAGGGACAATCCCGGTTGTCACATTTAACACACAAGCAAGAGAAAATACAGTGGCATCACAAGGGAAAAGTAATTCAATGACAAAAATGCCTTACAAGAGGAACTACATAATGATCCAGTGATGTGGCTATGGCCCCCACCCGAATCATAAGAAAAAATAAGTGAGCTTTCTTCAGCTGATTCCGTAGAACATTGTAACTTTGTACAGTAGTCAAGGCAACATATGAATCTGATCGATGCTAGCTTACATCAAAAGTGGCCATTGAACAAAGCTCCAAAGACATTATCACCTTAAATTTGACCTAGGCCAATATTGTAGTAGAGTTCCAACCAGTAAGTAATCTATGGGATCTAATGCTATATTTATCCCGACTGGCACTCTATCATTAATAGTATGCATTTGACAAACTTGTGAACAACAGCATTGTTGCCCTCTGAAAGACGGGGGAGATTCAAATTTAACTTCCATTACTTATATATACCACTCTAGAATATAGCTTTTGCAAATAAATATTTGCGCTTTTCATTCAAAACATGAAAACATTCAACTATCATTGGGCATGCAGTCAGCTTGTTAGAACTCCCAAGTTCAATTCCCTTTCTCAGCTTGTTAAATCATAAAGATTTGACAACAAAAAAAAAAAAAGAAACGAAGGAAGAAAGAAAGAAAAAGTAAGCCATATAAATATATAATATAATCCAAGGATTCACAGGAAAAAGTAGAAATGGGTAGCAATAGAATGAAGTCACAATGGACACTTATAGTAAAACCAACCTTATGCCTAAGATGACGCATAAACTCCTCAAAATTTGCACGCCAAAGAATTGACCCCTCTTTTGCTGTACCTGCTCGAGTCCAAGTTGAAAATTGGAAAAAAAAAAAAAATCATACTAGAGCAGTAAATTTTGTTAACTGTAAATTAGCACTGAGTCTGATATGCATGAGATGACGACAGTCTTACCAGCATTTTCTCCAGCACTTATCATGGGGGAATCATCTGAGTTTGTTTCTCTATCAGCATCACACCGTGTATACGCTGTGAATGAAAATCTGATTGCCTCCCCAGGCATGGCAGCCTCTAGAACACGTTGTTCTATGGTCTCTGGTGCTTCAAATTTCTGTAAGCATGATTTATCAAAAGAAACTCATTTCTTTATCTTAACAAAGTTCTTCTTCTATCAAAATAAATTATCAAAAGAAACAATGTTGACATAATTCATATTTACGTCACAAGAGTGAACACTATGCTGTTGCAACTTCAATCAAAATGATGATATTGAATGGTCATTATTTATCCACTATTTAGCACTCATTTGTTTTCCTAATATATGGCCGATGAACCAGAAGTTTTATTGTAAGCATCCTAAGCAACAAGTAATAAGTGAATACACAAAATCCAATAATTAAATAGCAAATTGTACTTGCTATCACATTACCTTAACCTTACTTCCTTTCTAATTAATGTTACCATAAAATTGATCTCAAACTTGGGTCACTAGCAGGACCAATGCCTTGCTCAAAAGTCAAAAGAAAAAGAAGCAAAAGATCAAGATAAACTTCATTTTCCTTTATTAAAATGACTAAACCAAACAGGTTGCAGCTAAAATTTATTTGCATCAGTCATGACAGTACCGCAGTGATTGGCATCTCTAACAATCGAACACCAATCTCAACAGTTGGGCTGTGCTAGGTCCGATTATTGCATTTCCAATCCAATACATATCCAGACATCTCAATCTAATTATAAGATAAATCATTACTGTTTTAACACTACAGACTTACAAAGAAATGGTTACTGCATAAGGGAAAAGAAAAAAAAAAGCTATTAATTCTTAATAAAAAATAACCCAACTGGCCATAGAAATTGACATGAACCAGCAATTACCTTGGCAGACTTAGCACCCCGCTTTCTAGTAGTAGTTTCTTCCTTAATGAGTGTAGAAACAACTGGCTCTGGTGCAGGGCAGCGCTCAACATATCGAGCCTTCAAAAGTTTGAGAAGGGCCTCTCGTACAGCAGATTCCATAACCACAGGATTTTCTGAAAGTAAAAAGTAGATGAATTTGAGAGGATTTAATATTTTGTGGCATATAAGTGAGCCGAACCACATTTTGAATATAATACTTTCCAGATCTTATAGAGAACCAAGTAAATGTTTGACTAAATTTTGAGTATACTATTCAATTATAGGTCCACTCTCAGCAACCCAACCAAGACCTCTCCTTATGCACCACAGATTGAGCTTAGTCATGTACCCTGTACCATTACAAAGCATACCACACTCCTAGTACATATCTTGACCCACTCCAACCAAACTTTGATGATTTTTATCATAGTTTCATAACTCATCTACAATTCCCTCAGTTCACAAAAATTAATAATTATTTAACCACATATGATTTAGTTGGTAGGTTACACAACTCTTGTAAATATAAATAACATTTGTCAATTTGTGTAGAGACTAACAAAAAATAACATACTTTTTATCTTAGAACTAATAGAAGCAAAAATAATACTAGCCTTTTCCTTGAACTACTCTGTCAACCATCTGTTTCAGGTTAAGCCTACCATCACGAAGCAATCCATCAAGAAGCTTTTCACACTGCAATACAAGTGAGGGACCGAAAAATAAACATTAAAAACCTTCTTCAGCATTGGAAGCACCGAATTGAAAAACTTCAAAGAACAATGAGAAGGACGAAGAAGCTGACTTCATCATCGAGTTGGCGCTTTGCGATCTCCAAGAACTTGGGAAACCTCAACCGATGGATTATGTTGTCGAACAATGCCAGGTACTCCGTGGTCGCCTTCGATCCATCCCCATTCCCAACTGCATTCATAGAATAATATATTCAGAAAATTCTTTTTTTTTTTCTTTTTTGAATTTCACTGAAACATGATTATTGCAAAAGACGGATAAGGCATGGTACATTCATCGGCAGGGACATAAGCTTGGACACAGTTGTGTTGAACTAAGACGAGGAGTGAGTTCTTGACCTGCTCGGGGGTGAGCTCCGTGTAGCTAATGAGCTGTCCCAGAGGGAGAGGTCCCTTTCGAAGCAGAGTTTCGCATACTTTCTGCACACATACAAAAATTCAAATTGTTGAATTGATGGCACTTACAGAACAGTGAATGGCAAAGGAGAGAGAGAGAGAGTTACTGCGACGAGATTGCCGAAGTGGTTGGTGATGAGGTGGACGGCGAATTTGATGCCGTACTGTGAAACCATCTTCTTCGTGAGAGAAACACAGAGAGAGAACGGCGTAGAAGAGAGAAAGGGGGAAAGGCGCGGGAGTGGTGGAAACAGGCCACCAGGCCAGGTTTTCACCTTAACAGGTCAGGCCTGTATCATAAAGAATCGGCCTGAGCCTGGCCTGAAGCCTGATAACATTGTCTAATAACTGCTTAAAATACCAAAATTAATTATTAAAAATTTTGAGCAAAGCGAAAAAAAAAAAGTTTTCCAAAAAAGCCAATATTATCTCCACATTCGGACTGACATAAGCTCAAACATCATGGATTCAGATCAAACATTGAAACAATAATGACAATAAACACTAAGCGTTCCAAATTAAAAAACCATCTCATGGATTTAGATCAAAATAAGCTAAGGTAGCATTTTGATAAGCCTAGCTCTAAGTCAAGAACTCGGACAGTTGTGTACAGATACCAGAAACAGAGAGGGCAACCGGCGATGCTCCCACAAGCGGCGGCTTGCACAGTGAGGGCGGTCTGGCGCGGTGAGGCACGGCGAGGCGATCTGGAGCGACGAGGCACGGCGAGGAGGTCTGCAGCGGCGAGGCACGGCAAGGCGGTCAGTGAAGTTGCAGCGGCGGTGGCTTGGTAATGAGGTCTTCAGCTCAGTGGTGGTTTGCTACTGTGAGAGAGAAAGAGATGTGGGTTGTGACATGAGACACAGAAAGAGTGGGCTGTAAAAAGAGAGAGAAACTGAGCGGCTGTGGCAAGAGGGAACAAGCAAATTTTAACATAAAAGAGATAAAGATACAACTTTCTTCTATCTTGATGGTATGGGTTCAAATCTCAAATTTGATATTTTAGTAAATTGTATATATATATATATATATATATATATATATATATAGGAACTGTATTTGAGAATAGTTTATTATAAGAATGAGAAAAATAAATTTAAGTCATATAATCATGTATAAACTGTCAAAATTTAATATTATTTAATAATCATGTGAGCACTTAACGTTGTTCTATTTCCATCCCCAGCAAGATCGGAGGGACCTAGGGATTTTCTGATCTTTCTCAAGATTTTGATCTATGTGACTTTTTTCAGGTCCATTAGATTCTATCCAATCCGAATAAAAATAGAAAATTGATTCAAAAGAATGAAAATTGATTAAAATTAAAAAGTTTAATTTAAGACTTGTTTGTTTATGATTTTTTTAGGAAAAAATTGTTTTTTATTAAAAAATTAATTTTATATATTTGAATAAATTTTTAAAAATAATCAAAAATTTAAAAATCTATTTTCAATTTTTTTATCTATTTTCAATTTTTAAAAAAAGTTAAAAAAAATAATTTATAAAAAAAATAATTTTCAACTTTTTTTAACTTTATATAAAAAAATCAACTTTCAACTTTTCAAAAGTTAAAATAAATACGTCCTTAAATTTATTCTAAGTATTAAAAAATTAATTAGATTGGATCAAATTTTCATTTCTAATTTTTAAAATCAATATATTTCAATTTAAATTGAAAAAAATAATATAATATATTTTTGTTATTTAATTTATACGTTTATTTATAATAATTTTAATTCAATTATCATATTTTAATATATACTATTTTATTAAATATGATTTTATATATGTTAAATAAGTTATTTTTATCTTTTAATAACTTAATTTACTTAGTTTGTAATATTCTAAGCTTTGTTTTGTCGGAAGGAAGTGCAAGATGTGCTGACCCCAATGCGTACGTCTGACTGCTATTATGGCCTAGTCGTGAAGCCTCGCCCTGTGCCATATTATTGCTTCATGTGCCTATGACTTCGTATAAAGCTGCAACAAATTCCTCCACTTTCTTAACACTTTTTGCCGCAGATAATTTTATATGGGATTAAAAAAGTTGAAAGATTAAAATTATTTTAATAATTATTTATTTGTATAATTATTTTTTTATATAATTATTTATATGAAAATAAATTTATATTTAGATAGTTTAGTTGAAAAATGATTTTAAGCATAATCTGTCTTATTTGGATTGTTTAAAAATAATCGCTTTTGTATGGTAAATTAAAAAAAGTATAAAATAATTTAATTATATTAGATAATGTTAATGTCTAATTTTATTAACATACGAAATAATATGTAATATTCTGTATTGGTCTTAAAAAAAAGATTATGCACTTATATTTTTTTAAATGAAGATAGAATTTTTTTTGTTTATAAATGATCATACATAATTAATTTTTTATTATATTAATTTTCATACTTAAAAATCGCTCCAAAATATTTCATTTTTGGGGACTATTTAAGAACTGAATTAGTATCTTCTATTTTGCTCTATATTTAATCATCATTTACCAAATAAGGAATAAAAAAAATGTAAACATAAATAATATAATAGAAATTGAAAAAGGAGAATAACATCAATCTCAAGTTAAGAAGCAACATAAATTTATATTAGTCAATACATGGAAATAAAAACAACTAAGATAATCTTAATGTAAACTAGCGTGCACAATAGACACCTAGTTTCCAAAAAGAGATTCAACAATTTCATCTTTAATTGAGTTTCGAATTTGATCCATATAAGCAGAAGATGTATCATCCACATTTTTAGATAGATCACCATCATTGCTAGTGGCATCACCGTCATCACTATTGGGTATGTTCTGTTCATTATCAAAAATAATAAATCCATTATCTGTGATACTATTTTGTCTAATAAAGTTGTGTATTCCCATCGTCGCGATAACTATTTGAACTTGAGTGAGATATTTAAATTTCAGCATGCGATTAAAATTGCAAACATGTTCTTCTACACACCAAAGGTTCTTTCTATGGTGGTGCCCCTTAGGCTAGAGTGAAAGTTGTTGAAGACTTCATTGTGACTATTGAAACTGGTACTTTGGCTAAATTTTGGAAGATGATATCGCTCACATTTATATGGCCTCAAGTATCCAATAGGTGTTGGATAGCCAGTATCAACCAAATAATATTTGGCTAACATAGAGTGAAAAAAAAAAAAGAGTAATAAGGCAAATAGAAAAGAAAAAAGGTAATGACAACATGCATATTGAGAACTATAATCAAACTTGATGGGGGATGTCGAAATTTCAATTTTTCATCATGCAATGCTGCATGAAAAATTCTAGCATCATGTGCTCTATCTTCCCAGCCTGCCAATGCAAAAGTGAAGCGCATATTCCAATCACATGTAGCCATGACATTTTGAGTTGTTTATCCTTTTCTACCTATGAATCTTGCATGCTCACTAAGAGGCACTACACATGGAACATGAGTTCCATCAATTGCTCCTATGCAATCTTTAAAATAGGGCCAATATCTTGAATCATGTTGAATTTTTGTATGAATATTCTTGAAAGAGGGATCCTGAGGCTTAATCAATTTCATTGATAACTTCAAGCAAGCCACTAAAACTTTGTGGAAGTATCAACTAACAGTTTCATCTGAGTGTTGAAATCTCTCTCGGATCATTCTATTACCTATCCCATGTCCAAGAGTCATAGCAACCATCTCTACCACCCCAATATTTCTACTTTGCTTCAACCCATGCTCAACTAGTTCCTCACAAAAGGCATAAAAAATGTGTTTCTCCATTCTAAACATCTCATAACAATGAATATGATGACCATCTAGTATTTCTTGAACCCAATTATGTCCTCTTAATACACTAGTGAGACGTGGTTCTTTGCATAAGTATTTCAAAGTATGGTCATATTACAAACTATGGTCAATAATCAATATAGCACCACTTGCAAGTAAAAATACAATATCATCTTCTGTATTATCTGTATCAGTGTCCCCATTCCAATTGCATCATATTGTGATGAGCTTATAAGATTCATTTGATAGATAGTGAAGAGAGTTTCTTTTTCTGCCAATAAGACAAGAGAATGATTCTCATTCCTATAATTTACGACAGTACTAATACAAGCATTAAGTAGAAAAGGATTACAAGAAGAATAGAGACAAAAATACAACTTACTACAATGCATTAGGCATAGCCATCATTAAATTGTATCGATGCTGTATTTTTGGCTCCTTACTATGTTTGGTGAGTTGAGTTTGGTATTAAACTTATAAGGGAGAAAAAAGTTCACTCTAACAATGGCCCCCTCCCCCACAAAAAAAAAAGTGACATGGTTTCATATTAGTAAACACAAAAGCCACACAAAAAAAAGCCATAAAAGTACAGTCCATATAGTTATCATTAATGAACAAGGTCACATTATCCTAGACAGAGAGAGGCAATAATAAAAACCACCATATATTAAGGTTCGCCTTGAAGAAGCATCTTTAAGACCATCAAACAATAACAAACATAGACACCTTAATTCATGTATAACTGCAAGAGAATTATACAATTTACTCAAAAGAGCAGAAAAATTAAATTTAAGTACTTCCATACATTAGACATCTAAATGTAAAATACATAATCCAGGATAGAGACATGAGTTGTACAATCCAAAATATCTCAAATAGTCATACATATATCTGATGACTCCTAGATGCTAAAGCCGAATACATCCCAAAATATCTTATATATCATCATAGCTTGGTTACCACACACTAATTTGTTGCCTTGCTGATTTCATACAATAAAAATTGAAGCTTTAACTCTTTATCCTCAAGAGCCACAAACACTTCTCTTGCTGCAAGGTCTTTCAAGATATGACAACTTTGAGCAAGCAACTGGGAACCAGGTTCCATTCCTCTTAGTTTCTTAACTTCTTTAGCTACATTGACAATGGTATAAGGATTATATGGTATAAGGATTATCATGAGCACTTGAAGTGCAAGACTCAACCGCTCCACATATTCTATTAAGATAAGCATTTAATTTTTTCTGTTGTGTTTGTTTGCCCCTTTTTGTTGCCCTTGATTCATCCCTCTTTCTTTTCATTCCACTTAAACAACTACCTCCTGAGGTGTTCAAGCTAAAGTTTCCAAAACCAAAACTATTCCCAGCACTAGTACCACCACTAACACCAATTTTATCTTCTAAACTGACATCAACACTAGCTCTAATATTTGGATCTTCACTATCCCCTGAACCCTCAGTTGAATCTAGATTTTCAACACCCTCTAGTAAGGTATTAGATGATGGCGCCCATGCAAATTCACCAGTGGCAGTACCAAGTGCAAATAGAGAGGTCAATTTATCAACAAATTTTATGCCTTTTTTTCGGAATTGTGATGCTCTAGGATTCTCCTACAAGCACCAAGCATATAATTAATATCAACATCAAATTTATTTAAATTCATCATTAGCAAATCTAGCACTCTAAACCCTACCAATATTTTTTTGTCCCACCACGCATCAAATGCTTCCACATTGTCTTTCGCAGCATTAAAACCAAGGCCAGTTTCTTTTCCAACTAGTTGATACCACATTGACCATTTACTTTTCAGTGCATCCCACTTGTTCTTAATTTGAAGATCATCATAGTTTAACCCACTAATGGCCTTGAATTTAGCCTTAGCAGCTTTCCATCCTAATTTGGTCAAATTGTTCCCATTATGTTCACTTTGATTTGCTTGCTCAAGAACCGCATCAATCAAAATTTTAGTAGTTCTATCATCCCACTTGGCTATTTTTTTTTCCTTGCTCAATAGAGGGAGCAATCACTGGAGATGTTTTGTCCATATATTTGCCATCCTAAAACTAATAAAAAGGTAACATATAGTGAAACAAGTGTTGGCTAATTGGCTCAACATCAGATATGCACCCTACAACTATATTGACTCAACTGAAAAAGGTAACCAACTATAATGAACTGCAACTACTAAAAAAAGAAGCAAAAGGTGTATCAACTGCAGCTTTCTAAATATCTTCTTCCTTTAAGCATGATGATGGCACTAAAGATGAAACTACACCATACTAAGAAATGCAACAAATGATAAAAATAAAAAAAAAAAACACCAAAATCACCAAAACCATTAGCAACTAACATCATAGAAACAAATCATCATATAAGACTGCATGAAAAAAAAAAGCGCAGATAATTCAAAGAGAAATGACAAATATGTAAATCAAGCTAACAAAAAATTAAACTCAAAGAAAGAAAATAAGTGTCAATAACTAACAATCCATGGAACATTGGGAACTATAAAATTTTAAAATGACACTAAAAGCCAGGGCTTAGAAGCCACTACTTCCTACTTCATAAAAAATAAAAATTCACTACTATCCCATCATGATGATGTGCAAACAGGAAGCATGATATAATATACAAAGGCTATTGTAGATTTTATGGCAGCAAAAGCACACTACTCATAAATCGCTCAATTATTTGTCACAAATATAATTAAGATGGCTTGTTGAATCTCTATTTGCTTCATTGTTGTTGGTGGTGGTGTGGGGCCTGTTTACATTTACCCCACCCAACAGAGTAAAGACCCACAACGATAATTATGGCCTCAATGATACTAGGATTGATAATACACAGAGACTACATGGTTCAAAAAATTAATAGGGAGACATTATAGAGATGATCAAGCACTTTAAAAACCAAAATAGGGACACGGCCAAAAAAACCCCTAGTTAGGGATACGCCATCTCATAAATCAGATTGATAATCAAAGCTACGAGAGTGGAGCAATAGGGATGATATTTTTCACAAGCAATAGCAAAAAAATTTTTCCAATGTTCAAAAGCTAGTAACGTAAGTATGCCTCAATTTCAGCAATAATACAAAAAAAAGAAGAAGAAAAGTTCATTGCAAGAGCACTCATTATTGGAAAATAAATATAGTTGAGAAAGAAGAGGCATACCAGGACAGAGATGGTGGTGCTATTGGCTGCGATGGGTTGTTTCTTAGTTGCTTGGTTCAAAGCTTTCTTTGAGATGTAGAAGAGATATTCAAACAGGAGGAGAAAGGAGTTTCCAAGGTTGAAAGAAGATTGAAGCATTTGTGAGGAGCAAAGAGGTTGTTGAGGCGAGTTAAGTGAAAATTTAATAAGTTCGGTAGACAACATTGATGACCATTGGTAAAGGGGTAGATTAGGAATATTGAAATTGTGTGAGCACTGTGCAGGCAACAAAATGCTCAAATTTTTGCTTCCACTTTTTTCTCATAAAACAACTTAAATTATATATCATAGATTATAATCTGATGAAATAAATTTACCCAAACAAGATTTGTTTTTCAAAATAGCTTTTCTATACATAAACAACCTTTTTTTTTGGTTCCCAAACACATATTTTGAAGGTGAGGCCAGGAGTTGAGATTAATCAAACTTTGTTTAGGCTAAGCGATTAGGTTTGCTTTTAGTTGCTTTTATGCAATAAGAGTGGAACATGATAGGTTCATGCATGACTTCTTTTCATTCTAATAAATATGCTGATCATTGGTAGCCAAAGGCTATAACCTACATTGTATCAAACAAAAAAGGCTATAACCAATATAAACAAGTTTTATGCTTGCTATTGGGCTTTTGATAGCCATGATTGTTGGAAGTAAAAACTTTGAAAATTCCAACTGATAATGTGAGTAAAAGAAATCTCACATTGAAAATCCATGAACATAATGCTTTACGATTTTGAGTTGAAGCGTGGTATCACACCCACTGTTATTTGGGTTAGCAATGTTATTTGAACTTTAAAAGTAGACATAAAAAGTAAACATTATAGAAAAACAAAATATTTGATGATGGTAGTGAGTAGAGTCAAGATTTTATATATTATTTTTCATAGTGTCCAATGTATTGATATACATATAACATTACTCTATCTGGACTTTCTTGAACCTACCAGTGCCTAAGATGATCTTAAAGGTAGAAGCTAATCTTAAATTTGATTCTCTTAATTTGTTTAAGGTGCAAGGTAGTGTGCAGGTTTTCTTTAGCAACTGGAAAGCCCAAAGGCCCCCAACTCCTTGTTTAAGGAAAACTCTGGACAATTTCCAAACAAATGACTGATAGTTTTTAATTTTCTTTTTGTTTTTTTTTACATAATAATTTTAATTTACACAAAAAGTGGAAATTATAAAAAGACATAAAATATTTGGTGGTGTTAACGAGTAGAGTCAAGACTTTATGTATCACTCTTTATAATGTCTATCCTTTATATATTGATGTATATATAAAATTGTCCTATCTCAACTCCCCTTAAACCTATCAGTACCTAAGATAATTTTAAGGGTAGAAGCTAATCTTAAGATTGATTCTACCAATTTGTTTAAGGTGCAAGGTAATGTATAGGTTTTGTTGCAAATGGAAGGACCAAAGCCCCCAACCCCTTGTTTGAGGAAAACTCTGGATAGTTTCCAAACAAATGGCCGATAAATTTTAACTTTTATTTATTTTTTTATTTATTTTTACATAGTTTCTAAATTTTCCAAGATACCACATAATAGAGGACTCTAATATCTTTAGACACCAATTGGTAGTGTTTGATGAGTTGCTTTATTGAGTAGCTGACACTGACTTTTCAAAGAAAAACTAGGGGTGTGTTTGGTAATATCGTATTAGATATAATATAATAAAGTGATATAATACGTTATAATCTTATCTATTGTTTGGTGTAGTCAACGTATTATATAAACTTATCCATCAAACTTTTATTATACATCAAAATGATGAATAACTTAATCTAGCCTAGGGAAGCCATATTAGACCTAATTAGTTTTTATGTATAAAAGCTCTTTCATTTTTAAATTTTTTAGTATATTTTATTAAAAGAAAAATAATTATTAAACAAATAATAAATAAATATTTTTAAGATAATAATTATAAAATAAATACTCAAACTAATATAAAAATATAAGAATAAAAATTTATTATTAAAAAAAATATATAAAATAATAAATAATATTTAATATAAATTTAATTATATATAATAAAAATAATTATATAATGTGTAACGCAATTGAATATAGGAATATGATATTAGGCATACTTAAATTTCGATGTATCAAAACTCCCTCTCTATTTTTCCCTCTCTCTTTCTCATTATATTTATGAAAAAAATTAAAAATAAATAAATAATTTTCAATATAAAATTATATTTATATATAACAAAAAAATAACAAAAATAATTATAATAAATATTTAAATAATTATATTAACTTTTTATTTTTTAATTTAATATCTAAAAAATTATATTAATTATAATCTCTTTTTATAATATTTTATATAATATATCAAATACTATATTAAAATTGTATCAATCCTTGTACCATCATTCGTGCCGCCTAAAAGAAAGAGGATATGAGTCACGAAAAATCTACAGACTTGCACCAATCATAGTGGGTAGAGTGGGTCATAGGATAAAGTTATGTGTTAAGTTGCCGGTGGACCTGTCTGAAAAAGGAAATACACCTTAGGAATAACTACTGCAGACAAGCTTGTCATCTCTTCAATTTAATGGGATAGGGGTTGCCATGATTTCCTTCAAGAATCCATTCAGGGTAGAAGTTTTCAATGTTCTGCAGATTTCATTCTCATCAACTAAATCCTTCATTCACAGTAATATGAAGCTATTCCTTTAAGGTTCATGAGCTCTAAAGGGTCCCTGATTTTAACCAAGTGTTTCTCCAAACGTTTTTGTTACTTTGAAAACCAGACTGCCATCTGAAGCAGTTCTTGATTTTTAGGTGATGGGTGAAGAGTTGTTTCCATGCAAAAGGAGAGAGTGGAATTGCTAGAATTTCCTTGTCAGGACTAAGTGACATTGTTATATGATTACTAATTGTGAACCAGAGGCCAAAGGCCTTGTGTACAGATGCCAATTGGGTGAAACAAGTCATAGAATCAATGTCCAAGGCTCGTAATCCAAATCGAATTGCTCTATAGAAGTCACCATATCTTTCCATTTAATTGACCAAAGTTTATTTTCCTTTGGTTGGAAAGAGGGCTGATACATGACTCCTCATGTTTTCTTGGAGATTGTTTACAAACATTTTTGTTATGAAAGGTGATTGTATAAGAGAATGGTGAGATAAAAGAAAATTCATTAGCTAGTGAACTCTACCAGTGAAATGAATCTTCCATGCCACTTGCTACCTCTGCTTAACACTTCGTTAAGAAAACCTTGTGCCTTTGATGACCTACGTTGTGTGTTGGGGTGTCAAGGTAAGTAATTAGGCTTTGATCGAGTTACTTGAGATGTATCCATTTCTAGAAGCCAAAGTGCTCGCAGAGACAATTATATCAGCTATTAAAATTATTGCCCAACCTCATCGTCTCATATCACATGCTAAAGAAAATCCGCATACACATTCTTATTCAATCCTTTTGCATGTTCTTTTTATTGGATGTGATTAATCTTTATTTCTATATCCTTACAAATAAATGAACGAAATTGAGCAGCACTCAAACACTGAGGCGACTAAAGCTAGCCAGTTAGAGTGGAGACAATCAGTGTATCACTGTGCTTCACTGAGTGTAAGGAATTGAATATTCTAGTTGGTTTTGAATTTAATATACAAAAAAAAAAAAAACCTGTAAAGTAAAACCATATGATGAAGGAAAATTATAATCATAGGAGCAATATGTGTCATTATCAAAAATTGACTATATGCCTAGCTTCTTCCAAGCAGCATCAGCTGTTTGATTGCAACCTTCACCAGCCTTAAAAACCAAATGATCTTGCATTATTTGTCGGCCCCATAATTATTAACACAATTCACTGCAGATTAAATGGACCCATGGTTTGTGTATAAACGTATAAACTGACATAATTAATCTGTTGGCCCAAAACATTTTTGAAAAGTCAGACTGAGGATCAGATCTTGAGATTGGAAATATGGGGTTTTTATCCTTCAGAACAAATGGACATGATCAACCATTGGCGTGGAAAAGTAATAATTCGGACTTTTGTAATGTGTTTGATGGGTGGAAATGAAGGATATAAGAGAAGGAAATTAAAGGACATTTATTTGCCAGTATTGAGGGAAAGAGGGAAAAGATATATAATACTCCTCTTTAGTTTACATATAAGTAAAAATATATTCTAAAATTTAGCCCAGAAACATGCATTAGAAGATGGACAATATTTCCCTTTCTTTTGCTTTCATCTTGCAATGAAATAACGCTCGAACTTTTTTCTGAGACAAATTTAAAACACTCGAGCAGAATTCAAGGAACTTACCCATCAATGAAAGGAAATAAACATAATACTTCCTCGTGCTAAAATATACACAACGCCCCGGTGTGGCTGTGGAACATGACCATAAAGACATGTTGAAAGCCACACATTCTGATAGTGTGTTTGGACAATTTGTGTATAATAATTTGAGTAGAAAATGTTTTAAGGCGGTGTTTGACATATTATTTAATAAACTTAACAGTAATCCAGATTATTATTTAAAAATAGTGCCACTATTTAAATTGATGCTATATTGTAGTGTTTAATATGCACAAATAATCTACCTGATAATTTACACTATCTTATTTGATATAATAATAATAATAATAGAAGATTGCCCTTTTAGAAGCAATCTAGATTATTTGGTTAATCCAAAATATTGTTAGATAATATGTCATATCAAACAAAGTAACGTAGTGAATTTAGGTAATTTAATTAAAGATTGCCAATAATTCAAATAAATTACCTCATACTAAACGCTCTCTAAGATTAAGTTTTACCGGGGAGAATGTTTTATCAAAAATGATTTGATAAATAATTTTTTTTAAGTAGTGTGTTGAGGTATTGTATGAGAGGGAAATTATTAAAAAATAAACGGCGTAAAAACGGTTTGAAATACGGTTTTAATATTATAATTAATTGAGGACGAAATTATAGGAATAATGCTTAATGAATGAAGTCTGGCTAAACGAGGTTATGCCAAAAGCCCAAAAGTAGGAAATCTTACTTCACACATAAGAAAATATGCAAAGCGTTACTTTCATTGCCTAATCTGCTCTCAGGTCCACACAAAGTTTTTTCGTTTCCATTCTTAAACCAGAAGAAACTCATGCATCTGAGCATCAGCTAAGTAGGCATGACTCTTTGATGATCTGTTAGATATCGTGATTGATGCCTTGGTTAATAATTATACAAATCAAAGGTGAAAAAGTGAAAATCAATGCTTGAAATTTAAGTTTCAGCTAAGTTTGCTGGAAAGAAACCTTTCTAATTTTTTATCAATGATGTTTAGTTGACGTGAAAAATAAAATGGTAAAATATGAAAATATATTTTGATATATAATAATGTTTTTGACAACGAAGTTGGCTCACTTGGTCAATCTTTTGTTTATGCATCATCATGACTTAGGTTTGATTTTCATATCCCCTTATTAATAGGTGATTTGTAAGTATTTCTATAAGTATTTGATAAGTTCAGATACATACCTTGATCCTTACTTGGGGCGAGCCTTCTCTCAACTTACACTTTCAATAATAAAAAAAAAGTATAATAATGTTCTTTTGTCAATATTTAAGCACATTCCTATCCTACATGTAACCTTAATAAGGCAAGAAAATGTGATAAGGAGAATGTTTCTATATAAAATATATAAAAATTATATCCTAAACTATAAATTTATATTGTCATTTAATAGAAATTAAGAAAATTGTCATATTATGTTGGACAATCATATAAACTTGAGATAATATGATGGTTTTTTTGATTTCTATTGAATGTTAATATAAAATAATTTTATATTGTCAAAAATTGTTCTTAATAATTAAATGCTCATGAAAGCTACTTTAGTAATTTCACAAACCACACAGTTTCATTCTCATCTACATTTCATGTCACTCCAAGCGCATGTGAGAATTGAAACAAACAACACAATGGAAGGCATGGATAGCCCCACCTTTCCATTTTTTCTATAAATAAGAAAACAAGGCCACAGTCACTTTTTGGGCCACCATATATACAACGACCATCCAATAGAAGCTGGCGTTCTGGTCCTCAATCGGTGAACAAAGTTCTTTGGCTAAAAGGTTGTGTTGGTGTGCCTTAGTGTGGGTGGAGAGTTCCAAAGGGATCGCATTGATCTGATTCTTGTTTTCACTGGATTCACATGCAGTTCCTGGCTTTGGGCTTCGTTTTACTGATTCGCTGATTTGGATCATGCGATCCCTTAGGAATTTTCCATCATCACTAAATTTATCTTGATCCATTTGATGTAGGATCCACAACAGCGCCTACACCTTCCAGAGTGAAACTGCTCTGGGTAAATCTTCTTCTCCTTCTGTCTATTGCAAGTATACCTTGTTATCTTGAATTTCTTAGCTTTTAATTTTCTGGTACCGATTGATTTGATTCCATATTAGACACAAACGAGTATATATGGTTCAAGCATCATGCTAGCATTATTCTTGTCAAAACTATGCTATTTCAAGAAGATAAATTTTGGTTAATTATGGTAGATGTACGTTGAGAGTGAATTTGCTGAAAGCAAGGACATATAATCCATGAGTTTTTTTTTTTTTCTAGAACTTCAAGAAAGAAACACAGCCAAGTTGATTATAGAGATATAAGGTATACTCTCTTTTGTCCCTTGCAGTGTTAGTCTTGAATTCTCGTTTCTTCTCCTTCTTCTTCTTTTGTTGGGTTTATTTCTTAAGGATTATTGTGATAAGAGTCATTTTAAATAGACACGTACAATTTATAATTAATATAAAAATTATTATTAATACTATTTTATGGTATTTTAAACTTTGGGTGTGCAAACCTGATTTTTTCCAGCACATATAGTTGATCATAATTTCAACATCCATTTGCCTACAACATCCACTAAGTTCGTTAAGAATCAAATTCTTTTACATATTGATTTGTCCATTTCGTATTTCACTTTCTTTTCTGGTTTTTTGTGCATATAACAAGTGAATAAAAAGTAAGTTGGCTGTTTACTTATATATGATAGCCAACCACATCATCTCTTTATTCCCAAAGAGGGCAATAGATGAGGAGGAAAGGAATTTTTATTTTAAGAAAAAGGGGTGGAGAATAAAGAGGGAACTCGTTTTCTCCATTCCTATCCAAATATTACGATTTTGTCCCAGATAATTTAAAGAAATGAAAAGAAATCACATTCTAACCCTATTCTATTCTTCTGCTTTTCATTCTTTTAGCTTTAATTTTCAATTATAGATGGATAAGAAACGGGTTCCAGTATTTTCTTTTCCTTTCATGCGTTTAACATATAACTCTTATTTTCTTTCCTTTCTATCTTCCAAACATAAGATGCAATTAAGAATTAATATGATTTTTTATTCATATATCCAAATATAAATACTTTTCAATATTTAATCAAATAAATATGATATGGCAGAATTTTCATGAGATACTAAAATGGACATTATAATTTAGGTGCAAGTTGTCTTCTTGTTCAATGTTTTGAGTATCGTTAGTAATTCTCAAGTCTCTGTTACTACTTTTTATCAAGTTTGATCACTGTGATTTAAGCTTCCATACATAAATGAAGGATGATTGCATGCTATCTCTGATGAGTTTCGTATCCTTGAAGTGATGTACTAGTTGGTTTAGTGAAATAAATAATCATATTTTTTTAATAAATGGCAGATTAATTAAATACTCTTTCATCCGCAAATATCTGTCAATTTGATAAAATTGGTGGTATCCAAATTCATTAATTTTAGAATATACTAATTTTATCAAACTAATGGTTATTTATAGGTGGAGGGAGTAATTAATTTATAAAATTTTAGTTGATTCATTGACGTGTTAGGAAAAAACTAGTAGCGAGATCTTTATTTCATCAACTTTCAACATGAGTGCCCCAGTTGACAAAGACAAAACCATCAATCAAACATGTCGGTTAATCAAATTTTTGCGCACACGGGTATAGCACACTTGTGAACAAACATTTGCTGCTTGCAGTCTGTGATGTGTCTCCATTCTACTTGTACGCGTTAAACCTTCGTGACCATGCACGTGTGATGCTGCTACTTCATTACAGGTAACTGAAATCATAACTGTATATAAGTCAATAGACAATACTGTAAAGTATCTTTTTTTTTTAATATAATAATGATAGAATCAATTTTTTCTGATAAAATATTATTTTAATATTAAATTTCTGACCAAAAAAAATTATAATTATCTCTAGTAATTTTCTAAGTGCATCTAACACTAGGCGTGGATCTGATTTGTAACCTATCAAACTTTGGTTTTCAAGATGATGTTCTTATTTTAATACAAAAATTTATACAGAAATTTTACATGGTTTATACATAGTTTTACGCTTTTTACATAAATTTATGCTTATGTCTATTTCTCTAAAGAAAAAGGGATTGTATTTCTCTTTTAAGATGATAAGTATAATATATTTCTAGCAATAAATATACTGTATCAATATTCACGTACTTTTACATCAATGTATAATATTTACCTATTCATCAAATACATCATTTGTTTACAACAAAATCCGGCGAAAAGCTTGGCGTATAGGACACGACACCTAGTAATCGCGGCGGCGGTTAAAATTGCATGCGTCAGCTATTGTGACAGATCCCACACAACCACAGAAAGATAAGAATACATAGCAGCAGGAACGTGGGTACAGCAGTATCGGTGAAAGCCACCTCCTCTTTTAATTTGTGTAGATTTCGAATGTCATTTCTCTAGCTAATTTGTTTCCTTGTGCAGCGCGAGGCGAAATCCAAGGATTTGGATCCTCTAATTTATTTTCATATAAAGGAGACCGCCACTTAATTTTTTTATTTTATAATTATTTTTATTTTAGGAGATTCAAAATTCAATATTATGAATTTAACTTAGCTACCATTGTGTTTTCGATGCATTTGTTTTTGTGCTTTAAAAAAATTAATTTTTTTTTATTCTAAGAAACTCTTAGTGAAATTGGGGGATAGAAAAATTATGGGTATACAAGGATCAAATTTCTAACCCAATACCAATTGTAATATCTTGATTTAGCCATATCTGTAAATTAATATTGTTAGAGATTAACTAATACTAAATTTATAAATAAAGATGAAAATGTAGAATATAAATAGTAATAGAATATAGTTAGATTTTTTATGGAAATAGAATTTTAACCGCACCATAAAAATTTTAAAAATAATTTTTTAGAACACAATAAATTGATTTGGTAGAAACATAAAATATAAGAGAGTTTAGTTATCAAGAGATTGTAACTATATTATGTGGTCCAAAGTGGGCTATACGGCGCAAATTACACAACGCAATGTGAGCCACACACCTAATATGTTGACTCACCCTCACATTCCCTAAATATCTCCCCAAAATCCTAATTTTTTTTCTTTTATCATTTTTCCTCTCCTTCGTAGCCACCCAGCCAAACTCTCTCCCCTTCTCCTTCTCCCCCATTTTTGCTCATAAAAGCTCACAAACCATTGGTTCATTCTAGTTCCCTTAACATCTACTTGATTTCTAAGCTTGTTTATAATTTTCTAAACCACATAAGAGCCAAAATATGTCCTCTTGAACCATATCAAGTTTCAGCTAAAGAAGAGAAAGAAGGAGTTTAGATGTAATCTTGTGATTCTAAGAAGGGTTTTGAGTTGGTAGAAGCAAAATTTGAAGCACCCTTGAACTTGGAAGTGAGGTGGACTCTTAGACTACCTTATGTGTGGTTGTATGGCTAGATAAACTAAGGTTTTTGTATTCTATTATTTCTCATATTTCTTGGCTAGAAATGATATATTTTAGACTCATTAATGAGTTAGAACTAGTGGAACTCAAGTTACTTAGAGAAATAAGTTAGGAACCCAAAGGACTTCATTAACACAAAGCACGAAAATAGGATAGCTCTGAAGAGTACTAGATCCATAGACTATATCTTGAGTTAGGAACCTCCAATTTTAGTGAAACCTATTTTAATAGAAATCTAACTCATAGAAGAGTATAATACAAAATTTGAGGGTCATTGGACTTAAAATGAATAAGTTATGTATTTTTTAAGTTTGCTATAGGTAGAGTAACTCAAATGTGAGCAGGATGTCTTCTATTAGGCATAACTCATCCTATAGATCTTCAATTTAAATGCAACCAATTTTTTAGAAATATAACATATAGGATAATAAGCTTGTAAATTTTCAAACTTAAGCTACTATTGAATTGCTCCCAGTAATTCCATAAAATTATCCCATACTTTATTAGTATTCGTATATAATAGTCCCAATGTAGAGCTTATAACTTAAGTTTCGCTTGGCCAAATTGAGTGAAACTTAGTTTGTTTGAAAGAGGGCTTAAGTAAGTACAAGCATATAAGATACCAGGGTAAAACGATAAAGAATGAATTTTTTGTGATTTTTCAATCTTAGGTGTCCCGGTTTATCCTAAAGTAGGGCAGTAGTGAATCAAATATAAACATCTCAAGTTATACTTAGCAAAATATAGTGGGATTAAAGGAGTTTGAATATAGACTAATAGGGCAACATTTTGATAAATTTTGAGATCAAAAGGGTTTAAAATGGAATTTTGGTGTAATTTACAAAATTAGGCAAAATTGAGAGACCTACACCTAACTTGTAGCTAAATGGTCCATACCTTAACTTAGCAGTCTCCAAACTATATAGGACCAAAGCTAATTGAGAAGTTGATAAATATATGTTAATTTTAGTGCTATGTTGATATGTATGCCATGATATAGCCATTTAATTGCACCCTTGAGATTAAGCAGTTTTGTCTCGTATAACTGTGAAAGTGATTAAGACTTACAGTAGATGATGGAGATTGTTTTCTCTATTGATGAGCATGATTGAAGTTTATAACATATCATATAAACAAATTATGTATACTAAGAATATGAGAAGATGAGATCCCTTTACTTAGAGGTAGTTATATTAAGACTGAGATCCTTTTACTTTAGAGACAATTGACCAAAATGAGATCCCTCCAATTTAGAAACACATAGATCCCCTTATCGGTTAGTAATGTGTGACGACGGTTACGAAATGAACTCATTTCTCAAATCAGTTTATCTAAGGCAGTAAAGATTAAATGCACGTGCTAAGTAAGAAAGTAAATGAAAAAGTGCATCAAGTCATGCATTCATGGGCATATAGCTTACTTGCTTTTATTTGATAGTTTAATATGTTAGAACAAAGTATCACTATCAGTTGTATGATTATTGTCATGCTTGAACTAAGTGTATGAATTAAAACTA
This sequence comes from Pterocarpus santalinus, assembly GCA_031439595.1. Taxonomy (NCBI): domain Eukaryota; kingdom Viridiplantae; phylum Streptophyta; class Magnoliopsida; order Fabales; family Fabaceae; genus Pterocarpus; species Pterocarpus santalinus. The sequence continues at coordinate 54,689,980 of CM062526.1, forward strand.
ACCTGCTTCGGAAGAATATATTTTCTAAAACTTAATAAATGAACCTTTATCCCTTTGTATGAGATTACACTTTCTTAATAAATCAAAGTAGCTGAGATGATGACGATGACATTAATTGCCTAATAGCTTAGAATGCCTACTAAGAATGTAAAATTGTCACTCCTATATATGTTCCTGTGTCATCTTCAAACAACTTAGGAGATCTTGATGATCACCATCCTAGAAGAATTTAACTGGGATTGAATTGGCTGCTGAATGGCTGTTTCATTAGTTAGAGCTTTTAGTAGAACTGTTTATATATTTGAAGGGTTGTTATGTAAGGCTAGTGGTTTGGTTATGTAACTTAGCAATTGTCACTGTAATGTAAATATTTGTGTTTATAAGGGAATTTTTGTTATCTCTATTCACTTGTTTATATATTTACTCGACACTACAGCAATAAATATTATGCTATTTTCTTGAAAATACAATAGATAATCAAACAAGGTCCGCTAATTTATTAATAGTAACTCTTAAATATGATGTTATAACTTTAACATAATACTATAGTTAAGAGAATGTTACACCATCAACCCCTTGGCACAAAGACTAAGAAAGATGCCACTTGAACTACAGCTTCTAGGCTAAGAAATTTGATTTTATTACAAAGATTTGGATCTTAATTTCAAAACTTGGTGAGGATAAGTTCAGAATTTTTTTTGGAGGGGGGGATTTGACTTTTTTTTGTGAAATTTATATTTTTAATTGAAATTCGATTTTTTTAACTCATTTTATGAATATATTATACACAGTATTAATATAAAATATATAATACTATTAATTAATTAATTATAAAATTATATATCATTATATATATATATATAACTTTTTTTAAAGTAATTATTATAAGAATCAAATATTTTTCAACGTAAAAAAATATAACTGAATAATTTTTGTAAATTTTTTTATACATATAATATATAAAAAATTATTTAATTTATATTTGATTAATTTACACTCAAATTTTACATTACCAATGAATAAAAGGTAAAATCTCTAATTTGACAAAAACAAAATCTAAATATAAAAGTAAGTGTTTATGTGTAGAACACTTATCCAGTTATCCTATATTTCATATTAACCATTCCAAAAGTGTATTATATGTAGCAATAATACGATGGACATATTCATTAGCTTTTTTATCAGTAATATAAGCATAGAAGTAACTGTGTTTTTGTAAAAGTACATGTAGATAAAAAATATATGGATATAATATAATATGAATATGACTATAAGCATTTTTTTCAATAAAAATAAAAAAGAAAGTTTATCCGTAACCACGACTGATTTTACTTTGCCATAGTTTGTTATCATCTATCATTTTTGAAATCTATCAAAGAATAGAATACTTGTAAGTCATAATTATCAATAATATCACAAGTATATAATAAAACAGAGGACTGCATGCTCGCTTGCTTCGCTTTCTGCGAAATGCAATTCTGAAGAAGCGCCTCAGAAACGCCATTATATATTCCGTGACATTATGTTATATTGTTCTGTCTTATTCTTGCAACTTGCTCAGTGCTTGGTCCTATCATGTTGGCTTTCTTTCATTTTCTTTGCTTCCCGCCCTGCCCTTAACTGTTCTCCTTCTCTGCTCGTGTCGATCATTATGATCACAAACTTCACAACATTACAATCATAAAAGTTAAAAGTATAGCCACATATTCTTTTTTATTGTTTTTGGGGGATACGTTGCCGCACATTCTATTATTCCTTCTTTATATGATATCCAGATTCAACCGTTATTATTATTATTTTTTTTCTTGCATGCTTATTCTAAACTAATTTATACTCAGTCAATGTTTTTCTAAAATTAATACGTAGTAGCATAAATTTTTGAAACATTTTGTTAGTTTCATCCAAAAATAAAACAAGTACGGTTATTAATTAAATTGGGTGAATTGAATGAAACCAAATCACTTATTTTATGTTTTAATACTTTTGAGATCAGAACAATGTCTAATGCCAAAAAAATAATAACAGATTGATGTCAATTCATTTCTACTTACACTACTTCATGAGTGCATTTGTTTCTACTTAAAAAATTATTAATTTTAATATATTGTCACTGTTTAAAAAAATTCAAAAATTACAACTCTGACTAAAAATGGTATATATATATATATAAATAGAGAGAAAGAGAGAGATAGCGAGAAGAAACTCTATCTATTTTTTAGTTATAATTTCTCTTAAGTTTTGTTTGAATGATACTCTCACTCTCTCTTTAATTCAAGTGCATCTATCTTGAACATGAGAGTTTCTTAGATACTTTTAGAGTAAGAAAAAGTTGTTGCTCTAAATTATTTTATACGCAACAAGTCAATAATTATATTAAAAATATAGTTGAAGTGGAAAATAATGATGGCCTACAAAATTGAAGTATTGAACATTAAATGATTTATAGTAAAAACTACTTCTTGCTCGTAGAGTAGCTAAGGATATATTTGGTGTGTGAAAATATTTCCTATTTTTATTTTTTGAAAAGAATTTTTATTTTTAGATTTTCTGAATTTAAGAAATGTGTTTAATTTATAAAAATAAACTCTATTTCTAAAAAGTGAAAACAATGAAAATATGTTTGATTTGTTTGTTTTCAAAATATAATTTTTAAAATCAAATTTGAGATAACAAAATTATATTTATTATTAAATAATAAAACTTTTATTTCCAATTTTCATTTCTTGAAAATATTTTCATTCTCTAGTTTTCAAGTCTTAGAAAATATGTTTATTTTGATTCTACGTTTTCTATTTTTGAAAAGAATTTAATTTAAATATCGATGTAAAATAGTTTCTGTCACAACCAATAGAAATGGTGAAAAGTGCCAACATATCAAAATAACCACCCATTATAATGAGGGACCCACCATGAATTCTCACTTTCCTCTATTTCTATTGGTTGACAGTGTAAAACTATTTTACACTGTCAGTGCATACCAATTAAACTCTTTTGAAAAAATAAAAATATTAAAAATATGTTTGATTTTTTTTCAATAAATAACAAAATTTTAAAAATAACTTTATATAAACTTCAAAATAAATGTTAATATTAAAATAATTTTATATTAGTTTATATATACATATTGGTATATTAACATTTAATACAGTTACACTGATCTTTTTTTTCATAAAGATAAAAATAAATAATTAAAAAAAAAAGAGAAATCTCTATTTGGTTAGTTTGTTTTCAATGAATTAAAAAATTTTAAAAATAATTTTATATGAACTTCAAAGTTAATTTTACCATTAAAATAACTTTATATTAATTTATATATAGGTATTGGCATATTGACATTTAGTATGTTCATATTGATCTCTATTTTTTATTTTTCTTCAAAATAATAAAATAATAAAAACAAGAGAGAAATTCCTTTATTATATATTGTTGCTCATTAATCATTTTAATGTATCTAGTGTCTAGTATCTTATATTCAATATTTATTCATAGAAAACAAATAACAAGTATTATTTGATCAATATAACCTTTATAACATAAGCAAATCTAAATACAAGTATTATATATTAAACAAAACTAAGCATAAAAAAATCTAAATACAAGACTTATATGTTACAAGTCCTTCTAACCTTGAATTTTTTTCCCTCTCTGCATTGGCGCTTGCTTGAAGTCCCAATTTGTTGCCAACTTCTTGAACATCTTCTTTATCAATATCAATGAAATAAAAAATATGCACATATTTTGCAAGAAAGTCATCCTCCATTTGTCTCTTCTCATCAGAGGTTGAATAGTTCCATTTTTCTTAATAAAAAACTTTTCTATATAAAACAAGTGCAAACAAATACACTCAGTTGATTCTAGCACCACACTTCTTCCCGTGTTTTAACTTCTTGACATGCATGAATATACTCTGTTGTGACAGCACTTGGTTTGAGTTGCTAACCAATCCAGCTATGAGTAGCTTGCAGGTTAACTCAAATTCACTTCCACCCCTAAGTTGTCTCTTGTCGTAGACATTTAAAATATAAATTTTTTAAAAAAAAACCGCAATTTCTTCTTTTTTTTATAATTAAAGTGAGTTCAAACACTCTCAACAAGAGAAAAACTTAGGTAACACCAGCTCAAAGTGGTCCATACAAAACAAATCCAAAAAGAAAAATAAAACAAACTCTCTTAAAATAGAAAAGGAAAGATCAAACCACTGAATTATTGAAGATAGTAAAGGAAACACCAACCACCAAACCATTCAAGAATCGTCAAGAGATCACCCTTCACATAATGCCACTAAACCAATCAAGACCATCTCCATAAAGTCCCCAGGATGGTAATGCATAGTATAAGAATAAGCTGCAGTCTACAAGCAAAATAGATACAAGAATAAGCATATACATCCAACAAAAACAAGACAAACCTATGCAATAACACCAAAAGACACAACACCAGTAGAACTAGCTGCCTTGAAATTGAACCTATTGAGCACCTTAATCCATTTGATCTACATGTAAATATGAGTTTCATAGCAGCAAAACAACTAGCATTCTACCATGGCTAAAAATTCAGATACATCACTGAAATTGGATTGCTTCAACCTTTGCCTACAACACTTATGTCATCGTTCACTTTTGATACATCTGGGTAAACAGTTACTTATTGCACAATAAGCAATTCAATTGCTTTGGTCCACACACTTTGCTAAATCAGCTACTTATTGCATGATTAAAGTCTTTACAATAATCAGAATTAATGAAAGAACCAAATAATTTTCATGAAGAGCTATATGACCGAGGGAAAACTAACATTATAAAAACTATTGCAAACAAAGATAAAATCTAGAGGAACTTTGACGGAAATAGATGAATCTAATAGAAGATCTAGAGATGAAATCAATTAATATAAAATAAGATAAACCAATAATCAGAACCAATACCTTGAAGCCAAAAAAACCATACAATCAAAATTATAATCAACAGGTAGGCAGAATCGCAATAATTTGTAACCAATAACTTGTAGCCAAAACCACATAATTAATAATAACTTGTTTGCTTGGATGTAGAACATTGAATACACCAATAACGTAAATTTGAACAATTAACAAAAGCTTTAGAAATGAATAGAATTGGCAGCCCCTGCATAAAAAAAGCTTATTTGGTGTGAATTACAACCCATTAAAAGAATCAGGACGAATACATTAGATTCATAGTATAAATCAAAAGGCAAAAATAAATAAGATGTTGAAATTAAAATTATAATGCAATGTACTAATCTAGAATTTAACAAATAAAGTAATGTGACATAAATACCTATAAAAACTCATCCAATAAATAATGCAATATAATATATCAGTTATTCATTGAACATATGATGAAAATCGAGCATCAATCCAAAACTTTTAAGAAGATGCTTCATTATCATCTTCTTAATCTTAAACCGTTAACATTGTCATCTCCTCGCACATATTTGCTATTATTTCTGCAGAAAAAATTATCCAGGCAATAAATACAAAAGCATTCTAGCAAGTTCTACTTTCTTGGCATTAATTGGGAAATAAGAACAAATACTTGATAGCATTGCAATACACAATAAATTCCCATCAGAGCAGTTGGTACAAGTCCAAGAAATTGGCCAACCTGATAGTTAGGTCGTTACCCATAAAACAATATAGCTCAAACCAAAACAAAACAATCATATAATCACAAATAAAAAATCATACATAGAAACCCAAAACTACATTCAAGTCAAACCCAAATGATGCAAAAATGACATAGCACCATTGATCACAACATAAGTCGTTGCCCCATAGGAAGCCCCAACTTTGAAACAATAAACACCGTTCCAGCTATTGATCTATCTCCACCTAGCCTCTTTGAATTGAAGCAAAAGTTATTTTTTTTTTCCCTCCAATAACACCCATATGTATTCAAACCCATTTCGCTTATTCTCTCTATACAAAAATAGAAACCAAAAAAAGGGGCAAACCTACAAGTGGTGGTGGTCATGTAGTTGCCAGCAGAGCACATAGCTGAGGCGACGGGAGGGAAGCCACAACTAGTGGTGCAGCAGTGTTACAATGGGGGAGGGGTCTAATGTCAAGTAGTTCTTGCCATTAGGTTGTGCAGTTCAACATATGGGTGAAAGGAAAAAAAAAAAGAAGAAGATATGTTTCATTAATATTACAGAAGTGCCACCGCATTTTTACCATTCTCAATTTTTGTTTTCAAAATTTCATAGGAGACGTTGAAAACGAGGATTTGTTTTCAAAATTTCCATCCATTTTAGAAAACATTTTCTGAATTTGCTTTGAAAAAAAAATTAATGAAACACATTTTTGCCCTTATTTCTTGCTTTCAATGAAAATGAAAATAGAAAACACCTATACCGAACAAGCCCTAAGATTTTGAAAGAAGACTTAGATCAAATTTTTTATATTCATTTCAATTAATTCCACAAGTGAAATTATTAACTTGAGTTCACACTGATTTTTTTCCCCAAAGTTCGTTACAATAATATATTTCTTTTCACTTTAGAACGTTTCCTAGCTATAGCAAGTAGTCAAATTATGCCACTCAATCGCTAATTGACGACATCTAATAACTGAAAAGGGCTTACTATGTTGTGGCACACATTGATCATTTAACGGAAAAGCAATGCAACGCAATTTTAAAAGAATTAAAACTTTTTTTAAAATAAAGATAGCTATTAGATAAAAGAAGTTAGTATAACCTATTTAATTATTCAAGAATCGACAAATATATATGTTTTTGCAAAATAAAGGAATCTGACTAGCCATAGAATGAGTCTGATCGGATAGAAGATAAGTTAAGAATCCTAAATATTATGAATGCTAAAGGTTAGAATCAAACACACCTGAGTCTATTCGAATTAGAGAGTTTTATAGGGATTAAGTGTCTATTGAGACAACCAAGAGGTGCCAAATATGTTAGCTAATGATTATTAGTCCTTAAAACACCGTTTGGATGCTTAAAACACCGATTGATCATTTAAATGTAGCTTTAAAGTCTAATAATTTAAAAGAAACATAGCGGTCATAGTAGAAGAAGAAGAGCTTTGATTATTTTATGCAGTCCTAATACAGTGTGGCCCATCGGCCCACATAGGTCGGTAAAGGTCCGGTCCAACACCATATCATCTTGGCAAATAAATTTTTGTTCTCTTAACATTTTTAAAAAAGCAATGGGTGGTAATTTTTCTTCCTTGCTCCAAACTCTCTCAAGAGTCGAGAGCATGATTCGCTAAACTAAAGTATTGTAGAAACACGATGCAGAAAGAGAAGTTTTGAAAAGTTAGGCACGCCCCCACCTCCCACGTTTCATAAAGTTTGAGGGTACTAACGACGAGTAATAGGTGGCAAAAAGGGGCCAAGATCTCCTTAATCGTGGGATAGATAAACGCATGGTAAGTTTTGTTGTGGTCAATACATAACCGATTCCCTTGCCGTAGAATATGCCATGACATAGGATCTCCTCCGCAAACAACGGGGGATACCGCATGAAAAATTCTCAAATAATAATTTTATTCTTCTTTGTTTTTGCCAAGTTTACAAGTTACAAAGAAAATTAATTACAAATTGGACTTGGAATTTTTTGATCCCCATGACCATGATTGAGTTTCTTTGTTTTTGCAAGCGCTAGCTGCCAAGAAACAAGTACGTGAATGATTAGAATTGAAATCCAAACGTTGCGTTATTGACTTATAAACCGAATGTGCAAACACGCTGAGATCTAATATTTTATTTTATTTTATGTTGATCGAACGCTGAGATCTAATAATTGAAATAGTGTTTTTTGCCGTACGTATCATCCAGTGTCAAGTTATCCCGCAATATCAGTTTCATTCATTTCACAAACAATGGATGAAAGAAAACATTTGAAAATTAGAATTGTATGCATTAACATTCCCTGTCAAAGTGTATAACTTTGTTATTTTTTTTTCAATTTATCAGAATAAAAAACAACATATTACTGTGACCTAACAACAACAAAAATGTAATTTTCAATGTGACGACCCTTTCCTTACGAACCCAAATAAGGAGCAATCTTTTGTTTTGTTTCTAAATTCAAACATAATAATGATGGTGGTAATGGCGGTGGCAGATGCAGAGTGGTAGAAGACTAGAAGTAGATTTTTGGTGCCAAAGGTTCCGCCACTGATGGCGGTAATTGGTTGAGTTCTGTCTGAACTTAATTCGTTGAGAATCAATGTTGGGTTCAACCATGTGTCTCGCATGAAATCAAGACCACCATCAAGTTCAAGATATATATATATATATATATATATATATATATATATATATATATATATATATATATATTCACACCACATAAAATATGTTTGGATTTTAGTCTGTGCACCCAAAATCACGATTTGAGAAGTATAAATTAAATTTCAATCTACTTAAACATGTTTTAAAAAAATCATAATTGAGTTGTATTTTAGTACAACTTAGTCTAAAATGATAGTTTGAATATAAATAAAAATAAATTGCTTTTTTTTTGGTCATTATTGGCAATGAGATTTAAATCTACGATCTCGTACAAACTATCCAAATCTCTCGGTACTAGATCACTAGTAATGGCTTAAATAAATTGCTTTTTGATTAGTCAAATAGTGCTTTACAATTATAATCAAAACACGAAAGTAGTTTTGAATTCAGGAAAGCTTCCATGACATCTAAGGCACTGTTCTTTTTTCTTCTCCCTCTTGTCAAATTGAAAACTGAAAAGTCCACACTGTCCTCTCTTTCTGCCAAAAGCCCATAATTGCCTTTTGAAAAATCCCTATAAATAAACTAGCCATCAAGCCTCACACCATTCAATTCCCCCAAGGCCAATCACAATAACAAAGTTCTCATCAATTTTTTTTGGTCACCCCAGCATCTTCGTCTGCTTTAAGCTATGGCATCTAGCTTGAGAACTTTGGTGATAGTTGCCCTTGCATTTTCTCTAACCGTGCAAGGCACTCTTGGTAAGTTTCCAAAACCTTTCAAGCTCTACAGAAGTCATTTTCCCTCCATAATTAAAGTAGTTTGTGTTATGTTTATGTATAATGATATGCTTCTTGAGCCTAGAACCTATAATAATTAATTAACAACACTTCTATTTGTACATACCCATTAGGCATGAAATAAGTGTAGATTTCATGTAATTCAAATCAACATTGATTTCGCCTTTACTAATAGCATAAATATATACCTAGTTAATATCGTGTTTGACACTTATATAACTAAAATACAATTCACATATCTCAATCATATCTATATACAATGTTAAAAAAAAGAAAAAAAAAAAGAAAATGCTCATCAATTAATATGAGAATGGTGAAATGCAGGAGGGATTGAATGTGAGCATCTGAGCCATGGGACATGCTCATTCGCTGTGTCATCTGGGGGCAAACGCTGTGTGCTTGAGAAGCACGTCAAGAGGAGTGGAGAGGAGGCATACACATGCAGGACATCAGAGATTGAAGCCGATAAGCTGAAGGACCACGTTGAGACTGACCAATGCATCAAGGCCTGCGGGTTGGACAGAAAGTCCCTCGGAATCTCATCAGACTCTCTCCTCGACTCTCGCTTCACACAGAAGCTCTGCTCACCACAGTGCTACCAGAGCTGCCCCAATGTTGTTGACCTCTACTTCAATCTCGCAGCTGGTGAAGGTACACATAATGAATCATTTCAAAGTTTCAAAAAAAAAAAAAAGATTAAGAGTGTATTTAAAAATGGTCCTCCCACATGAATATTACACATAATTTAATTATATACAGATGTTCACTATTGATTTTTTTACTTTTTAATGTGACCATGAAAATGTGCATATAACCAGATGATGTGTACATTTCACATAAGATGATCTTTTTCTTGGTGTATATTATCTATATACTTGGATCATTTTCTTACTTTATTGATTTTAAAATAATAAATACACTCTTACATTTTCACCTTTAAATAAATCTGAACCTTGTCATGCATGTATGACATATGCCATACACATGTTATATTTATCCTAATTTTATGACCCCAAAATGTCTAAGTTTGAGGTTTTTTTTTTTTTTTTTGAAAAAAAAATGTACAGGTGTGTTTCTTCCTAAGTTGTGTGAAGCTGAAGGTGCAAATGCTCGTCGAGGAATGGCTGAACTCAAAAGCTCAGGGATTGTGGCACCAGGACCTGTGCACTCTGTGCAGTTCACAGCTACTCCTCCAGAAACTTATAAGCACCCTGTGGAGTTCACGCTTGAACCCGCGGCTGCCCCAGCATACCCACCATTCTAAGTAGCTAGTTTTTAGAAGTTAGAACAGAGAAATGGATTAAGGGTGTGATATTATATATATGTTTGAGTTTGTAATAATCAAGTTACACCTACATATATTAGTTTTGGAATCTAATATCGCTGTGTGTTTTGTTGTACACTGTGTGGCTTACTTCACACTGCAATAAAGTGTAGCTTTCACTAGATTCTAGATATGAATAAATTTGGTTGCTATACTTTTAAAAGAAAGCCTTTTCCGATCAAATTTAGAACATTTATAAGAGCCACCAGTGATACTCTCGTTAGTCTTAAGAAGGCTAGATATGCTAATTCCAGGTCAACATTCTTTTAATATCTGTTACACCTCCACTTCCGTTTTCTGTTAACAAAGCACTTTTCAATGTTTTAAATTTTTTGGACTCCAACTATGAAATAAGCATGGCTCAACGTCTGTTTATATTCTTACTCCTATGGCAAAAGCATACAAAATAGATTTTAAAAAATCAGTACATATACGCTACCCCGCATATAAAATTTCAGGACTAGGTAATGGCTTGGTGCTAAGGCCAATGCCATGTCACTAATTGAAGTAAGGAAGCATCCGTGTGTATATAAAGGTTAGATAGATGTGAGTTGCATTCGGAGCATCCTTCAAATTTAGTTAAACTTGTACGACTTCGAATTTCAAATTCGTGTATATATGAGTGTTAACATCATACTTTGTTCGTACACTTTCTAATTTTCTGGCCAGTATACACTTTTCTAATTTTTAAAAGGCCTTTTTGAAAAATGGTAGGCGCTGTTTGAAAACTGTTTTCAATTTTTAAAAACAGAAAAATAAAAAAGCTTGTTTGATAGATTTTTTTTTTGACATTAGTTTTAAAACAAAAAAAACAGTTTTTGTATTTTAAAAACAAAAATTAGAAAACAGATAAAAAATATTTTGGAAAACATGTTTTTGTTTTGGAAAATACACAATGACATCTTTATAAATAAGGGATTGCACTATTTCGAATCTCAAATGACACACCTCTCCTTATTTTTTATTTCTTTTATCTCACTCCGACAGTAACTTTTTTTTTCCCTCTTTCTACTCTTTGTTTCCTTTTTTTTTCCTCCTCTACGTCACTTCCACTCTTTTATGTCAGTTTTCTTTTTAAAAACAACTATTCAAATATTTTTAATTTTTTACCATTTAAAAACTATTTTTAAAAATATTATTGTCAAACAAATTTTTTTATTCTTTTATTTTTGAAAATTATTTTTAAAAAAATTAAAAAATAAAAATAATTTCAAACAGGCCCGTAGTTTTCAACTGTTGTTTTTTTTTTTTGGTCTTGTTTCGAGTACTTTTTCTTTGGGTCTGATGTTTTCAAGTTCTTCTTTTATTTTTACGTTTTTGGTCAGTAAGTAGTTTAGCTTCCATTGAATAAACGCGTTGAACTCCTTCTTAGCACCCAAAATCCAATAAACTTCGGGCTTCCGTAAGATGGGCTTTTAAGAAGTTTTTCTTGTCAGAGGTTTGGAATACTTTCTTTTTGGTCAGAAGCTTCACAGTAGTTCAAATTGAATAACGAACTGTATATACTTCCATGAGAAAAGGTGCTCGTGGCCCATTTCATATTCCACGGTAATGGATGACAAATTTTCTTTCGTAGGCCGATGCATTTTAAGGTTTAAAACCCTCAGACCAAATGCAGGACCCAAAAAAAAAAAAATTAGCAAACGGCGAATAATGGGTCCGTTTGGTTTAACTTTTGATAGAAAATCTTTTAAAAGAAGGCCGTTTAAAAGAATACCTTTTAGAAGAATTACTTTTAAAAGAATAATTTTTATTTTGTTTGAATATATCAAAAGTCTTTTTAGGAGAATGAATTTTGTTTGGATAAGATAAAGTAAAATTATTTTTTATTGTTGATGTGAGAATAATAGTAAGATTCCTTTTTAAAAGGTCTTTTTCTAAAATGAAAAGTAACCTCAAAGATATTTTTTTCAAAAGGCTTTCGAAAAGAAGGTCTTTTGAAAGAAATTAAACCAAACACTATTATTTACTGTTCAAAATCATTTTCCTTCTCCTAGAAGATTTTCTAGGAATTGCAAACTCCAATCCAAATAGGCTAAACATTGATTGACAACTCTTTATGATAAATAGCATTCAACACCAAGTAGCTTTTAGAACAGATGAGTAGGGTCAAGAATTCAAGATCTCCCGTTATTCACTAATAAGAAGATTATGCTATAAAAGAGAAAGTTGCAAAAAGTAAAATTAATGAATCTTAAATAATAATTGATTCTATTATAATTATTCTTAGATAAAATCTTGTGGGCACATTTGTACATAAACGTTGTATTCACTAGGAGCTTATTTGCATCTCGTGGGTCGGATAGGAGCTTGTTCGCCGTGGAGCTTGTTTAAGAATTTGCCTTTTTAAATAATAATAATAATAATAATAATAATAAACATGTGCGGTGTTTACTTCATATGAAAATCAGAAAAGAATATTTTGATATTTGGTGCTATGAATATTTTAATGTCATCATTTGATAAGTGTGCTGTGATGTGTGGATTTGTAATCAAAGATCTATGGTAAATATTTGTTAATGAATCACGAGCAATCTATTGGTGCAGGTCATGAGTTCTTCTACCTAGGTGGCTCGAGATGCCATATGTTCCCTGATTTCATTGCACCTGCACCTGTGTTACGAAGTATCATATTATTTGGACTCATATTTCTTGGTTTTATGTTGATTCACTCCTATTTATTATTGGATGTGGTGTGAAATTTATATCAAGTGAGATTTATATTTTATTCAATAAGAATGAGAGTGAGTCAATATAAATGTTGAGAAAATATAAATTTAAATAACATTTTTCTTTTGTAAATAATGTTTCATGTTAGTTTCATTCTCAAGTGTCTGGTTTTGCAGCTAGTAGAATGAAAGATTCTTTTATTTTCTTTTCTTTTTTTATGTGGGGAAGAAAATTTTATTCATAAGAACTCTAACAATATTTGTAAATTGAAAAAGATATATCAGATTTAAATTTAATAAAAAATAAGTGTATTCTATATTTTGAATTAATCAATGATATGAAAATTATTAATATTTAAATATCTTTTATATCATGGACCAATATAAACAGTGCTACAGTTTAAAAAATATATTATGCCTCCTTTTAAAATAAAAACACCCACAAAGAAAGAAATCAAAACACCCATAAAGTCAATAATAAAAACACCCACAAAAGGATAATAAAAACTCCTAAAAAAAGACAATAAAAACAAAACAAAAGAAAGAAAATCTAAGTAAGGAAAAGAATAAAAAAAAAAAACAAAAACAAAACAGAGGCACTTTCATCAAAGAAAAAAATAGCAATCTTCTCAACAATACTCTTAAAATAAAGACCACAGAGAAACAAATAAGAATTAGGGTTTTTGATTATATGGAAGAATCAATTTCGTATTGTTCTAAATTATATATGTACATTATTTTTACATCATTAATATCAAAAAAATTATTTTTACATCATTTCATTTCAGACTATTTATGTCCGTTATTTTCTGTCTCTTTTCGGTCACACTATGGCCTCAATAAATCCGTCAGATAAGGAAAGGTCACACAACTCATAAGCATAAATCCAGTTCCATTGTCCTTGGGTCCGTGCATTTACATTATTTATTCCATAACACACTTTAGTATTGGTTGGTAACCAATTAATCAACGATCTCTCATGACCCACATGAGTGAGGGCCAACCATGAGGGTAACGTCTACCTGATAGCCGAAGTGAACATTATATGGATATTGATATTCATCTGTTTAGGCCCTCGAAGATCTCTGTCCCCAACAATTTTGTAGCATTTAAGAAAAACACGACGCGGGAACGTTGCGCCTGTATGTTAACGTCGTTCTGCAAATGGATTTCGAATGCCGCGCTATCAAAAATAAAAAACTTTAATTTCTCTTACATTTTATTTGGAATGAAAAAATTAGATAGATAGGTAGTTAAATTCAATTATGTTATAATTTAAATTTTTATATTCAAAATAAATCATTAATTTATAAAATTAAATTCAATTACATTGGTTAAAATATATATAAAAATAAACTAAATTCTTTATTTTGACTATTTTACTTTTTATTAATAAAGGCATGTTTGAAGAGAGGGGAGGATATGTGTCAAGACTGGATAGTACAGAGAAGAGAAAGAGAGCAAATATTAGATAGGATTAAGGTATTTTTAATATATTAAATTTTAACATTTAATCTGTCAAGTTATTGCAATAAATCAGATTTATTTTGGTTTGATGTACTTTTAAACTTTTTTATAAAATTAAATTATCTTTAAATTTTAATGTTATATTATTAGTTGATTTTAAATTAAAGAATAAATTCAATTCTAAATCTTTCCAAACAACTCATAAGAAAACAAAATTTCATGCTCCTAAAGCAAAAAGCGTTTTATTAACCTTTTTTTTGGGGTACTTAAAGAGTCACTAGAGGAGCTAGTAGGGGAGAGGAGATGAGATGGGTAGATGAGGATAGAATTCCTCATCCAAATTAAATCAACCCCTTAATCACTAAGATCGGAAAAGGTGTCACTTGATTATTGACTACTTTCTAACGTTTTGATTATCATTCTCTAGACAAAGCTGGTTATCTAGCAACTCAATCTGAACATGATAAAGCTTTTCAACATTCAGATATTTTCCTAACAAAAAACATTTCCAGAGAATCATAATTTGTTCAACTCCACAAAAAGTAGTTGGCCTTTATTGCCGGAAAAGCCTGCTTTTCGGATACAGAAGTTTCACCATGTGTGGTTGCACTAGGACGGGTAGATGACAGTCCTTTGCCCTTTTCGTAATTGCCAAGAATGTGCAGGCCAATGGCATTGCCAATAGAAAGAGAATTGATAAATTTTGGGATTATAATATAAATTTAATTTAAATATAACAGTATAAAATAATTTTATATTATTAACTAATAGAAATAATAAAAAAATGAACTCATACCAATAACCATCCATTATAATAAAGAGCCTACTATAATTTTTTATTTTTTAATATTTTTATTGATTAACAGTATAAAATTATTTTAAACTATCAATACATATCAATTAAACTCTTATAATATTGCACAAATAATGCATCGGTTAGTTTGTTGAAAAATGGTGTTGAATTATTGATCATCACAAGAGAAGGATCAACTGTTGATGGGGCAGAGGTGATAAGACTTAGCAAGAGTACCACTGGCAAGATTCTAAGGCGTCTTGTGGCAGAACACCTCATTTCTCATATTTGAGCTGCTGAAGTCCCCAACCCTGGAGCCAAGATAGCTCTCCAATAAAGTGTTGGAGTCGGCCAACCATTTCACGATATTTTAACAGTGTTCCATTTGCAAAGCCAAAATTTGAAAACAAATATCTTTCCCAATAGATTAAACCAAATTTCCTAGGAAGATCTACTATTTTGTTTGAAAATCCTTATATATACTCTAATGGATTAGGTACTTCTAAAATGAAAAAATAAAGGTGAATTGAACCAACCCACAATGCACCCTTTTAATTTAGGGATAAATGACCGTGCACTCTTTTGATCGACAGTCTTTGTAAACTTCAGGGAATACACAAACACGAGGAAATGGAAATTTCTGCCACATAACCCAAACTTGTAATTACAGTCCTTGTTGTACATATAGATAAGTTCGTAATTTTTAACTTTTTTTCTTTTTTCAAATTTTGAGTTTATCCGTTACTCCATTATATTAATAAAAAAAACTAGGACAAAACATTTTACAGAGAGAATTTCTGAGAACTAATCCTAATTAAATCAGTTAAAAATATTAAAATAGCACAGAAAAGCTTCTTGATATTTTGAACGTACTAGATGCTTATAGATAGACCATCCTAATTTTTCCTTTCTTACATGCGTTTGAGGGATTGACTTTCACATTGGGTTGTGGGTCACTCCAACAGCACCATATCCCATTGGTCAATTAAGCACCGGTACTGGAGGCACAGTTATCTTTTGTGGGCCTCTACTATATAGTTCAACGTACTAGAATGGGGCATGGTTCATACTAACGAGAACGTACAGGCCGAAAACAGTTACTTGGATAATTGGATTACGAAATGTTAGCAACATTTCAAGTCCATCCCAGAGATATCATATGTCAATTTTGTGCATATCGAAAACAGCAATTGTCAGAGTCCAATAGAATATTAAAGTAAACCATAATCAAACTAACAGGGAAGGTCCAGAACCTTTTGAAAAATATTCAAATATTGCAAGAATATCTCTAGAATTCAATTTACCAGAAATTAACCAAGGGCAACATTTTAGCAACAATGTAAGTGAACATACACAAATATAAAATCCTAAAATACTACCACAGCCACACAACGCAGATCGCCCAAAAACAATCATAAACCCCCGAAAAAGGCATTCAGGTTGAGGGAGAAAAAGACAACATTGTCAAGTCACAACAAACACAAACCAAAAAAAAAAATAATAAAACAGGTTCAAAACACTACACTATTTAAACCTCTTCGGGAACCTCTTCCTCATCTTCATAGCCATACTCATCCTCATCGGCGGTTGCATCTTGGTACTGCTGGTACTCAGAGACAAGATCATTCATGTTGCTCTCGGCCTCGGTGAACTCCATCTCATCCATACCCTCTCCAGTGTACCAGTGCAAGAAAGCCTTCCTACGGAACATAGCAGTGAACTGCTCACTCACCCTGCGGAACATCTCCTGAATAGATGTGGAGTTTCCAATGAAGGTGGATGCCATCTTTAGGCCAGTTGGAGGGATATCACAGACAGTGGATTTGACATTGTTGGGGATCCACTCGACAAAGTATGACGAATTCTTGTTCTGGACATTGATCATCTGCTCATCAACCTCCTTGGTGCTCATCTTGCCGCGGAACATGGCGGATGCCGTCAAGTAACGACCGTGGCGAGGATCAGCTGCACACATCATGTTTTTGGCATCCCACATCTGTTGGGTCAACTCGGGTACAGTGAGAGCCCTGTACTGTTGTGACCCACGGGATGTGAGTGGTGCAAAACCCACCATGAAGAAATGTAAACGTGGGAAGGGAATGAGGTTCACGGCGAGTTTGCGGAGATCAGAGTTGAGTTGACCAGGGAATCGAAGGCAACATGTCACACCACTCATGGTGGCTGAGATTAGATGGTTCAGATCTCCAACTGTTACAAACAAAAACAATACCCAATTTTAGTAAGGAATTGACGAAATTGAAATTTCATGTAACACTAAGTTATAAGGAAAATATTGCATATGAGCATTCGGGATGAACTCACAGCTTGGGGTGGTGAGTTTAAGGGTGCGGAAGCAGATATCGTAGAGGGCTTCATTGTCCAAAACCATGCACTCATCGGCATTCTCAACAAGCTGGTGAACCGAGAGTGTTGCATTGTAAGGCTCAACGACAGTGTCAGACACCTTAGGAGATGGGAACACAGAGAAGGTGAGCATCATTCTGTCAGGGTATTCTTCCCTGATCTTGGAGATCAAGAGCGTTCCCATTCCGGAACCAGTTCCACCACCAAGGGAGTGGCAAACCTGAAACCCTGAAATAATATACAAAAAATGCCATCGGCAAATTACGGGTAAAACAATGAACACTACCCCATTCAAATTGATGGAATGTGCTAATCATATTCACTAATTAAAGGCAAAAAGCATGATTTAGCATTAGCTGTTTTGCAACCTATTGAATTAATTAATTAGTAAAATTGGGAATAGGAACCACGTGTCCCTGCTTCTCCTAATTTCATTTTCAAAACAGTGCAGGGGAAAAAAAGCTGACGCAGTTTTACACAATTTGCAGAACAAAGTAAGGTTTATATTATCCGTATCACATATCGAAATCAGCATAAAGAACACGTGATTTTCCAAATCAATATTCTCTAAACTTCAACATCATTTCTTCGCGTTCACACCACAGCTTTGAAAATACCAGAGACCACCGATTCTCACTCAAAAACAAAAGCCACTAAATCAGAATCACATAAACCAACAAAAATTGAAAGAACGAACCAAAGAAACCTGCAATGTTCCATAGAAAATGAAAGCTGAAACCATTAAACTTCAAAATCACACACACACACACACACACACACACACACACACACAAACAAAATTGCGGAAAATGACGTAAAATCTAGAAAAACAATAGCAACAATCACTTAAACCCTAACTCCATAACTCCAAGCAAACGTTACCTTGAAGGCAGTCACAGTTCTCTGCCTCCTTCCTCACAACATCGAGCACCGAATCAATCAACTCGGCCCCCTCGGTGTAGTGTCCCTTGGCCCAGTTGTTCCCGGCACCGGACTGCCCGAATACGAAGTTATCTGGCCGGAAAATCTGGCCATACGGACCAGATCTGACGCTGTCCATGGTCCCTGGCTCCAGATCCATAAGCACCGCCCTGGGAACGAACCTCCCGCAACTCGCCTCATTGTAGTACACGTTCACTCGCTCCAGTTGCAAGTCGTTGTTCCCCTGGTACCTCCCCGTGGAATCAATCCCGTGCTCCGCGCACACCACCTCCCAGAACTTCGCACCGATCTGGTTCCCGCATTGCCCTCCCTGGATGTGAAGAATCTCACGCATTTTCGAAGAAGACGAAGGAACGAACGAGTTTTAGAGTGAGAAAGCAAAGGACGAAGGAGAGAGAAACAAAAGAGTGAAAGTGTGGAACCCTCGTCTGTGAAATAAGGGGAAGAAGACGGAGAGTTTTTTATAGGTGGGACGTAACGGATTTGTGACGGCGTTACGTGGGGCTGGTCAGTTAACTAGGGGAATTAACGGCGCCGTTGGGTTTAAGGGGGAATTTAAATTTTGAAAAGCCAACGGAAATTTTGAATCCGATTAAGAAATTATCCCGTCTGGCCATTCTTATTTGTTCTCGTCATATCTATTCGTCGATTTTTTAGAGAGATTATTACTTTGGACACGTGGAGGGCCTACATTTCGTGAATTTCCGGCCGTTAATGAGTTGGCGGAGTGATGAAGTGGTCGCATCGAGACCTGCAAGGTTTGGAGAGTGGGAAGGTGACGCTTGGTGTTGGCGAGTGAACGAGACGCGCCTTTTGCTTGTGGCGTTTTCGGCCTTTGGGCCATGGGCACATGAAAAGCTGGCATCGATTGCACGTGATTGCGGGCTGGGTCGTGTCATGTGATCTGCACAGCCTGCACTTCTTCTAGGCTTTGAAAGCATCGCATGCATTGTCGTACATTCTCCCTTCGCGTTGAAGAGTTGACTGCTTTATCTCCAAAATATTTCTTAATTTTGTCCTATTTTGATTTGGAATTGTTTAACACATTTTTAGCGTTCAGAATATTGAGCTGTTTCTTCAAATTATAGAATAAAAAAATTCTAAATTTTCTTGGATACGTAATCTTCATATGCTGTCTACTTGTACAGTGATAGTTTTCATTGCTATTTCATATAATTGCCTACTCGAATATCATTGGATATTCTTATGGAATTAATATCCAAATTATTATTATAGCTACTTATTATATGTTGGCGATGGTAATCGGTGGTTGATGTCATGTCAGTAGTTTACTTCATGCATGCACCGTAACATAATCAATCCCTACTTCAAGTTGGTTTAAAAGTGAAAGAGTTGACATACTAGTTGTTGGCTATTTGATTGGTGATATTTATCTCATAAAACCAAATTTCTTGATTAGTTCTGATTCTTTTGTTTTTCATTACTCTAGTTTACCATTTTTCATGATCCAACATGAAGCAGGCACAATTGTGCAGTAAGCCTATCAACGATACTCCAATTATTATGTGTCCGGGTTATGCCATAATATTTGATAAACAATTTCACCAAAAAATGTACTTTCATATCCACTAATGTCCCTAAGCTTAAATTTTAGATTAGCGTTGCACGCATCACGCAAGTACTAATTGATACCCCAAATGAATTACATTTGGAATTATCTTCTTCTTCTTCTTCTTCTTCTTCTTCCTTTTTTTTTTTTTTTCTATATCCGGATTCCTTTGTTTGCAACTATCATCAATTTGGCAGTTAGTGTACTCAAGGCTCCACACAGGGTGTGCAAACTTTTCTTTCACTCTAGCCAAAGATTGATGGCGGACCCATCGAGAACACCATAAAACAAGTAGGGCCAGTGTTCCGTGGATAAAAATAGAAGCAAAGGAGTCATCCAAAGAATGACATCAAGTGAGAGCAGGGGTACTGATCACAAAGACCCTTCATGACAAAGTTATGACCTTCTTTCATTGCTTTTCACGGATCCAATGCCCAACTATAAAATAATCATAATAAAGGGAAGTTGGTGCGCTTTTATGACTTTAAGCCACTAAGTTGCGTACTTAAGTCTTCGTTGTTCTAAATATTTCTATGGTTATCTTTGCCAGATATGTGTGAAAAGCAAAGGCAATATGACTACTGAGAAATGAATTTTGGAATCAGGTTGTACTTTCTAATCAACAGCTATGTCATATAACTTGTAACTGACCATTGTAGGCATCTATATCTGCTGATAAAAATATTCAACTATGCTGGCGAAACAAGCAACGTTATGACATGGGATTTCCAAGTATATAGAATATGAGTAGTGTGTCTTAATTCCTAAATCCAATCGTGGGTCAAAGACTATCCAATTCAGCCAAGGAAGTAACATGCAATATATATTATTATAAATTGAATTAGTCTACCAAGCATTAGTGCACCCGCCATTTGGAAACTACAATAAAAGAACCTTTTCTCACTTCCCACTTCATGAGAAATTTAAAATGGAAAGAAAATACAGATCTTGAATCCCATGTAAACTCGCCATTGGCATAAAATTTTCTATAGATTTAATCTATACAACTTGTATAAATTAATTTAATTAAAAAAGTAATATGTCATTAAACAATGTAGGTTAAATCTATACATAAAAAAGTGTAATGCTGATGCTCTTAGTCCAATTAGATTCATAGGCTCACTGCCAGGTCTTCTCAACAACAGATGAAATAACCAAGCTATGCATTGTAAAACTTTGACTAAAGGAATTTTGATTCGTTTATCACTCATAAAAGGTTGGCACATATGATCAGCCAACTTTAATGAATCACATTTGTTATTGTACACTAAATTCTGGGTTGAAGAAGTCCATCCAAAGTGAATGGACCGCAATTAAATTAAAAAAAGACGTTGCAACTTGGAACATTTTCAGCTCAACTTTCTGACAGCTTATAGGACCAGAACAACTCAATTTTGTTCCCATAATTTAAAATTTTTTTTATCATTAAAATTCATCTCTAACTTTATCCAACAATTATCGAAGGTCTAATTCTATTATCAGCCAGATAAGAATATCAAACATTCGTAGGCACCCAAACCTTGGCAATTTATGATGCAAAAGGTTTTACTTTCTTTTTTTTTTTTTTGGTAACTGATTACAAAATGATGATTGGAGCCGTATGTTTTTATAATTTTTCTAAAGAAAGCATCATTTGTTTCTTTTTTTTTTTTTGGGTCGAACTAAAGAAGGCAACAAATCAATTTTTTCTGGATTTTGAAGATAATTATTTTTTTTTGGGTAGTGAAGATACACTTTCATGTTTTACTGGAAACTTTTATTTTGGGCCATTGAAAAGGTAAATATAGCATGTTCAGTTTAGTTGGGCCTAACTTCAGGTTTGGCTGGGCCTTAACAGGTGAACCTACTATATCCATAATCCAAGATGTTTAAATCAGCTCTCAAAAAAAAAAAAATAAAAAAAAAAATAAAAAGAGCAAAACAAAGTTCATGTCAAGATCGAACTCGCCCTTCGCCGCTTCTTCGAAGTCACCCCCGTCGCCTATACCCCCACATCAGAGAGTCTCAGGCAGCAGCAAAGATGGTGAGCCAGAGGCAGCGAGTTGCTCGCAAGCGATACAGAGCAGAGCACCCTGAGCTCCTCCCCAAGGCCGAGCCCACGCCCCCAAAGGACCCCGACAAGAAGAAAAAGAAGAAGAAGAAATGTAACAAGAGCTCGTTCAAGCGCAAAAATGCTGACTCCAATGAACTCGGCGTCACCAAAAAACCTTTCAAGAGCAATTACCGAAAACACCCTCTTAGAGTCCCTGGCATGAAGCCCGGTGACAGCTGTTTCATCTGCAAGGCCAAGGACCATATTGCCAAGTCATGTCCTCAAAAAGCTGAATGGGAGAAAAATAAGGTTTTGTTTTGTTTCTTCCTCTGGGTTCTCTTTGCTCCAACTGAACATGACCATGCTCACTTCTTTATTTATTTGTTTTTGGTTCTTAGTAGATTTTACCTTGAAATATTATCAAGCTTATTGGTCATGGAACATTGGTTGAACCTCTAATTGGTTCGTTTTTTAAGCGGTTGAAGGGGCCCAAAGCATTTTTAACATTGCTCTTTGTATGTGGAATGATCAGAATAAGTTCCTGAATATTGAATATGCTCTTTGATTAACATTAATTGATAGGATTAGTTAGTTGGTATGAAATGGATTAGCTACCCACATTGTTGTGATGAAATTGCGGTGTGGTCTTTGTAGATATGCTTGCGGTGTCGACGGCGTGGCCATAGAGCCAAGAATTGCCCTGAGGTGCAAGACGGCAATAAGGATGAGAAGTATTGCTATAATTGTGGGGAAACTGGGCATTCACTTGCAAAATGTCCCCAGCCTCTTCAAGAAGGTTTGTTATTTATGATGTTTTTGCGTTATTTATGAGCTTGAAATGTTAAAATCTCATAAGTTGGGTATGATGTAGCATGAACATTGTTAGTTTTAAGAGTTTTCAATTGAGACTTAAAATTTTTATATAGTTGTTCAGCACAGATTTCTAATGATCCTCTAGGGCTCTCTACATTACAGAAGATGTTGCAACAATGTTCTACCTTACAAAACATTGTTAATGTCCTGCCTTTGATAAAATCTCACTGAATTTTGATTTTGGTGGCATGCTTATGAGTTTTTAAATTTGTTTTCTTATGATATAGAGTGTTCCATTGGTGATGCAGGAGGGACAAAGTTTGCTGAGTGCTTTGTGTGTAATCAACGTGGACACTTGAGTAAAAACTGCCGTCAAAATGCTCATGGCATTTATCCGAAGGTATTATTATTTCCCTTTACAGTAGGCCTTGTCAATTAGGTGGTGACATATTCGATGAAAAACTTGAATCAACAAAACTTGTCCTTTGTAAGCTGTGTCTAATCTGTTACAACTATTTATTTATACTAGGGTGGTTGTTGTAAAATATGTGGTGGTGTGACACATTTGGCAAAGGATTGTCCTGACAAAGGGAAGAAAGGAGCTGTTGCTGCTAATGGGCCTGCTGATGGATGTATGAGTCTTCAAAAGAAACTTAATGAATTTTCTTCTGCTATATTCCTGGCTTTGATATCAAATGCTGCATTTTTTCGTTTAATATGTATGGCATCCCTATTTCCTTTATTTGCTTTTCTAAACATATGGCTGATGATATTAGTCGTGTTTTGCTACGATTTAGCTGCACTTAGATCCAGTCTACAAATATAGTAACTGTTGACCATAATGTCAGCTAAATGCAAGTGATGGAGGTGCACTGGTTTTGTTCCTTTGCCACCTTAGGATAAGTTAGAATTGTTGCTCCTGCTCCAAAATTAGTGCTGTTTTGCTCTGAAATATATAACTTCTCCTCTCTCTTCTCTTTATGTTTTTTTTTTTTTTTTTTTTTTTTCAGTTCTAAAATTGATACTTTGGACTTTGGAGCAATGGGATGTCATAAAGTGGCTAATCAAATTGGATATAGGTTCTTCATATCTGAGAAGTTTAAGATTACACAAGTTTGGTGGTGGTAGACTGATAGATAATGCTTGAGTTTTCCACTGGGAATTCAAATTGCATATCACAAATGTTATATAAGTCTACCCCTTAAAGCATTAATATAGGATATTAGGGAAATGATTTGTCTATTGTTATAGGCTTGAAACTTGATAGTCATGAGGACATGGATAGTTAGTCCAACTTTCTTGTTTTAGTTGAATGTTGATCTTAATTTATTTTTGTCTAATTTATCTAACTATGCTGTGTTCCTATTCAAAATGATCAATGCATTTGTTACAATCCTTGTTTGAGGCTCGATCCATGAAGAAAAGCTGTCACGCAACACAGCGAAGTAATATGCATGATTGGCTAATGTTTGGACCCATGCCAAACATGGGATTAAAGTGTTTTCTAAGAAACAAATGTTCATCGTAGAAATAGAACATAAATCTTTGAAGTATGTCTTTTAAATGTGATTTCTTGGAAGTGAGCTGTGGCCTCTCTTGCCTAAGCCTGAGCTTCTTATTTCTCCAGTTTAATTGCATTCAGTTATAATTTCTTCCGATATACTGGATTGCTAAGCATTCATATATGGAAGAATGGTGCTTATTAAATGTAGCTGATAACTCCATTTCTTCTTTCAGCAGTGAGAACTGAAGAGAGGCCCAGCGGTCAGGTTACCAAATTTGTGAGTGGGGATGATATTGAGGATGACTTCATGACAGATGACACATATAGTGGCGACAAGAGCAAGTCCTCAAAGTCAAAAGATAGCAATGTAATGAAACCAAAGAAGAAGGGTCCTAAAATTGTGAACTTCAACTAATGATAACTATATCTTAATTAATTGAGAGGATAAGGGCTTCCACTTTACCATTTTCTTTCTTCTATACCTCACCGGATACAAGGCCCCTACTATTTGTTGCAGTCTGCAGAATCACTTCTAAAATGAATGGAATCGCTTCTGCATGTCTCGAGTTGCCTAAAAGTTTGGAGAAGAAGTGCAGGATAACTTGAAGTACTGTTTCTTATCGATGATCACGAATCCTACAGTGCTTTGAAAAGGGGAAGATAAAATGTAACCATAGTTTTTTGATACAATCTAGTTTATTGTCTTCACCTTATTGATTTTTTGAGGATGGATTTTCTTGCATGATTTTTCCATGCTTTGCATTTGATATGGCTAAGTTATATAAATATATTTTGCATATCTTTGAATGGCGAAACAAATTTCGTAAGCCAAGGAAAGAAAAAGGTAAATTCATGAATAAATTTGCTTTTTTTGTTTGTTTTTTTTTTTTGGTCATTAATTAGCTTTGTTTGTTCGAGGGTATAAAAAAGACAAGCGGCTGTTATATACTGAGCACGTGCCCTACGTGTTCAACAAAATAAATATCTTCGGATATCAAAAAATAAAATAAAAAAACCTTCATATAAATGATGTTAATATTGATTATTGATACAAAATTTATTTGTATTAATTCATTAAATAAATTCAAAAAAATTTTATTTCTTAAATTATGAGGAAGGCTTGAAATTTGGATACAAGAAATGAAAATTGAAAGCTATAAAATTTACCAAGAATCAGAGTTCAACATCAAATGGCAACTTGAATTTAGTTCAAGACAAGCGCCAGTGGTAAGCTAAATTGGAGCTCGGGGTCATCTATTCAATCCTTTTTATTTTTATTTTTTCTGATCTGATATATTTATTCTTTATGAAAAACAAAAAGAAGAACCAATATCATTAAATTAATCCTCTAAGAAGTTGGGTGCTATTAAGTAAAATCAAAGCATATATAGCTACATTTTTATGTTAATTTCAACATAAGTTATGTAGGTTTATCAGATCTAACAAATTTAAAACGTATAGAGAATTAGATTTAGTTGATATAGGCAACCTCAATTCTTTAAGAAGAAAATATTAACGACTTAAATAAAAGTTAATCTTATAAACAATTTAAATGAATTAAATTTGTAAATACGCCTTATAATTATAATAATAAAAAAAACTAAAGATTTTGTTTTAAAAAAGAGTAATACAT
This sequence comes from Pterocarpus santalinus, assembly GCA_031439595.1. Taxonomy (NCBI): domain Eukaryota; kingdom Viridiplantae; phylum Streptophyta; class Magnoliopsida; order Fabales; family Fabaceae; genus Pterocarpus; species Pterocarpus santalinus. The sequence goes on from CM062526.1 coordinate 54,716,109, forward strand.
CCATACTTTTTCCTTTTATTTTCTACAGTATCTCGTCACTCCACACTTGAAAGAATAATACGTTTAGAAAAAGAAAAAAAAAAGAAAAATATTTGATCTTTTACGATGCAATACGAGACGCATACGGAAAAAATAAGCAAAACGATAAAAATACTTGAATAATGTATCCCATATAATCATCGTTACTTTTGTTCAATTTTTTTATTCAAAAACTTATTAGTGAATTGCTCAAGATGCTGATAAATTTTGCATTTTATATATATAAACATTTTGTATATATATATACAAAATACAAAATTTACTAGCGTTATGAACTTATTAGCATGAATAGTACAACACTGATAAGTTTTGTATATTATACATAAAATTTACCAGCATTTGTATTGTTTGCGCTGAAAAATTTTTGAATAAAAAAAATTGAATAAAAGTAACAATGATTACGTGAAACCCATCATTCAAGTATTTTTTCCTTTTCTTTTCTCGCTTTTTAATATATATTGCGTATATATTGCATCTCCCTCTCCCGGTTCTCAAAAAAAAAAAAAAAAAAAGATCATCACCTTACCTAATATATGAATATAATTGTATGAAAAAAATATTTTAATATAATTAAACAAGCATCTTTTTTTCACACACCGTCGATTTGTCTCGGCAAATGCATTAGCCCTAGTCTCCATGAGTTGCATTATCCAAGTTGCTTCGCCGCATCCCTCAGGAAGAAGAGCTTCCGTACACACACGCAGACATCTTCGTTCCAATCAAAGACTCCACAGCGAGTTCTCGCTGTTGCCTCGCCAGTTTCCGAACTCACCAATCGAGCTGCATGAATAGCCACAGCGAGTTACCCGGCCGGAAGAGGTGCAGAGAGGAGGAAAACCCCAATGCGCTATCTTCTCCTGAACAGAACAGCAACAATAAGAAGAAGAAGAAGAAGGGCAATTGGACAAAGAAGAAGAACAAGGGTGCCCTAATTCCACAGGATATACCACCCTCCACAACAGAGCCCAATGTAAGGCACATTCAATTGCGCCTTAAACCCAATGAAAGACTCGCAGAACCAAACGAACAGCATCAAGTATGCCCTAACCCTAATCCAGCAACCCGAATAGTGGCAACAACGATCCCAATTGCCGCAGAGAAGGGACGAGGTGCTGAACCGAATGGGGCCAATGCAGAGCACCCTGTATCTGATTCAACCACCCGGAAAAGGAAGAATAAGAATAAGAAGGATGTGATTGTGATCTATTACCAAGATGAACCACACAATGCGTTGCAAGTAGAATCGGAGCAGAAGAATTCGAAGGAAAAGGGGGCAGAACCTAGTGAAGCTAGTGCAGTGCAGGCTCAGGTATGCCATAGACATGAAGTTGCAACTGTAGTGGAGACAGCAACCCCAGTAGCTCGGGAAAAGAAAAATTGTGTAGGATTGAACGAAACTAGTGTAGAGCAACCTCAAGTGTGTTCTAAACAGGAATTAGCACCCATGGTGGTAGTGGACCCTGGAAAGGCAAAAGGGGTAGGAGCAAACGGAGGTGCTGCAGAGAACGCTCAAGTGTGCTCTAAACACGATGTGGTGACTAAAGTAGTAGAGCCTGGGAAAGAGAATGATGGGGTAGGGAATAATGAAGGTGCTGCTGAGCACCCTGGATTAGTCCCTGTACCAGATTCAACTCCCTCGAAAGATACGCCTAGGAAGAAGAAGTGGGAGAAGAAAAAGAAGAATGTGCTCAGTGGCCGAGGGGTAGATTTGAAGGGACCCAATGCAGGGCAACTTCAACTATGTGACACTGTAGACCCAGCAATCTCAATAGGCGTAGAACCGAAGATTGTTAAGGAAATATGGGGACGACCTGATGATGCTAACACTGAGCGGCCTCTGGTATGCCATGAACCGGCAATCCCAGTAGTCCATGAAAAGAAAGAAGGGGCAGGACCAAATCAAGCTTCTGCAGAGCACCCTAAGCTGCCTCTCCCTGTATCTGATCCAACACCCCCAAAACACACCCCCAAGAAAAGGAAGTGGGAGAGAAAAAAGAAGAATGTGGTCAATCAGCAACGGTCAGAACCAAAGGGACCTAATGCAGAGCACCCTCAACCATGCAACCCTGTAGACCCAGCAATCCCAATAGGCGTAGAACCTAAGATTATGAAGGGAATAGGGGCAGGATCAGATGATGCTAATGCAGAGCAGCCTCCGGTTTGCCCTAAACATGAACCAGCAAGCGCAATGGTCCCAGAAAAGAAAGAAGGGGTACAATCAAATGAAAGTGGCCCTAACCCAGTGAATGCAGAAAAGGAAAAATGTGCAGGACCAAATGAAGCTTCTGAAGAGCAACCTAAACTTCTTCTCCCTGTATCTGATCCAACACCCCCAAAAGATACTCCCCAGAAGAGGAAGTGGGAGAGGAAAAAGAAGAATGTGCTTAATTTCCAAGGGGCAGAACCAAAGGAATCCAATAATGCAGAGCATGCTCAAGTCTGCCCTAAACCTATATCTGCACCCCCAGTAGACCCTCAACATGTAATCCCAATGGGCCCAAAAATCCCGACTAACCCAGAACAGAAGTTGTCAAAGAGAAAGAGGAAGAAGAAGAAAAGGAAGAGTGCTCTAAAAGACATAGTGGCAGAACCCAACAAGCACAATGGCAAGCCACCTGAAATCCCAGTTCAGATGTCTATACGTCCCATAGCAGCATCCCAAACAGACCAAACAATTTCCACAGACCAAAAACTCTCAATAGACCTAGCAACCCCAATTGGCCCCAAACAGAAAATGGCAAAGAAAAAGAAGCGGAAGAAAAGTAAGACTGCACTCAAAAGCAAAGGGTCAGAATCTGACAAGCGCAATACTGAGTCAACTGCTGAAATCTCTGTGGTATGAAATGAGATCATGAATTTAGTTTCAGCAATTGTATTCTATGTTGCTCTGGCCTGTTATATTTCCATAAGCATTTACTAATGAATGATGCTAATTTTTTTCTTTGAAATTGATACAATTAGAATTAGTCCATTGTAGTGCATAAATGATAACTAATTTGTTATTTCCAGAGCAAACACAATGCTGAGCCACCTGCCAATACCCGCATTCGGAGAACTAAAGGACTCAAAGTCACTAAAATTTCCTGTAAACGGCATGGTGAAAGCTCTATGGTATGTAATGGGCTCCATAGATTTAGTTTCAATAGTTATATTCTATGTTGCTCTTCTATCAGAAAAATATTCTATGTTGCTGTAGGCTAATAACAGTAAGAAGTTCCAAAGAATGGTCTTCCCAACCCCCCCCGCGCACGGGGGGGCCCTCTTTCTTTGAAAATGATACAATTAGGAATAGCCTATTGTAGTGTATAAATGCTAACTTGGTGTTTCCAGAGGTGTCTGTCATGTCAACAGCCTGGTCACAAATTCAAAAATTGCCCAAGGGTGAAATGTCTCCCCGATGATGAGGAAATTTGCTTCTTTTGTGGGGAAATTGGCCACTCACTTGGAAAATGCTCAGTGTCTCAAGCAGGTATGCTTTAATTTTCATGCTTTCCAAGACTTGCTTATGTTTTCCATTTTAATTTGAGAACCATATTATTGCACGAGGTTTCGTTAACTTTACAGTTTTGATTGAAATTTACATAACAGCAATGCACAGAGTTTATAATCTTAGTGATGTATATATCTGCCTGCTTAAATTAGTTCATAACTTAATATTGTTGCAATTGGTGAGATCTTATCTGACTGATAAATATTTTGCACAATCAGTGCAAATTTCTAGCCATTCTCTTTGAATAGATACCTTATTGAAGATTTTAGAATTTGACTGTCTCAAGTTTAAACTTTTTTGGAATGATTTCATGGTTAAAACATAATCTATTATTTGTTAAACTGTAGATTTGTTTTACAGAATAAGATGATTTTCTAGAAGATTGGTTCATTGTGCTTCCTACAAGCTACCTATTCTATTTTTATGTCCGATGAAAGTATATATAGTGATTGTTATTTTTAGAACACATGGTGGCTATAAAGCTCACTTGAGCTTTTGATTTCCTCCTATAGGAAATTGTTTTTGAATAAATTTTTTACCTCTTGCTTTGGTCATATTTTGACTTTATTGGTATACCATTCCCTAAAATATGATTCTAAGAAAGAGATAGGTAGATATGGGAATTTTGCACTCATGTATCTGCGCCATTCATCTAGGATTATGACATGTTTCAGAGGTTAATATAGGGCCATGACATTATCCATTTGTAGATTGAGAGATGCATGCTTGTATTTATGTATGTATGTGATAGGACCATCACTATTAGTTAGTTAGTTACTAGTTGTTGAGATAGAAGCAAGAGGGAAATTGAAGTTAGTGGTGAAGTGAGTCTTGGGGAGAGTAGGTAGAGAGGACTCTCGAATTCCCTCTCATTCTTGTAGAGTTTAGGGTTCCTGGATCATATTGATCAACATCTCCACTGAAAAATACTATTTCTTCGTGTCTTTTCTGATCCAGTTCTAAAAGTATGCATGTATATACTTTGATGCACTGATATTAAGGAAACAATAACTTTGTTAATTTACCATTTTCACTCCCAAAATGGCATAAATTTACACTTCTATTGTTGTAAGAATTTTTTTTTTTGTTTTTTTTTTGTCATCCATTTGTCTAAATTCAATGTTAAAGCTGCCCTTTACAGGGATTGATCCATCTGAAGACTGATTGTACTATGCTTTGTCTAAATTTCTGCCTCTGGTTGGTTGCAAATTATGGGTTTCTGCTTTAGTGAAGAATGAAGATTTGTATTGCTTTAGGCTTTGATATGGTGTAATTCCTTTTTTCTTTTTTTTGGTTTTTTCTTTCAAAAAACAGACTGAATTAGATGAGACAACCATTATATTGGATTAAATTTCATTTAAAAAATCAAAATTAATGACTACTAGGTTCTTTGGTATTTTCTGAGCTTCCTTGGTCGCCTCTTGGGATATGTAGCAATTTTTGTTGATTATTTTCAGTGGTTTTGGATTGAGTAAAGAAGAGGGAAAGGTTTTGTCGAGGCATTTTGTTTAGCAACTTTGTGGAGGAAAGTTGTTTATGCGAATATTTCAGCAGCAATTTTTAGTTTTATCCTTGCTTTTGAGATAAGGGCTGTGTACCTGGCTTTGCATTGGTGTTCTGCTAGTGGGTATTATCTAGGACTTCTGTTTTAGTTATGGAACGTAATTGAAGGGATTTATTGTTCTGATTCTTTTTGGCTTCTTTGCTGTTCTGTTCATTATCAGAATTCTATGGACTATATATTTCTTGTCAGTAACATTATTTTCTCTTTTATAAATGGAAAGTATATAGTTACTGTTACTCTTTTAAATAGATTTTTGGTAACTATACAAGTATATTACCTCTTTTGGTAATTCTGGAAACTGTGACACTTATCATGCGCTTAACTGGCAGAAGAGGCCTTTTACTTCCTCCCTAGAGGGGGCATTTAGTTCCTCCTTTGCTACAATATAATCTTCATAAATATGTTATGATAACAGTTTTCATTTGTGTTCTTTCATCTGTTGTCCTGTGATTTAAAATTGTTTCATTGATGATGCAGGGGGAGGACGGTTTGCTAGGTGCTTATTCTGTCATGCTTATGGACACTTCACTAATAAGTGCCCTCATGTAATCGATCTGAAGGTATTATATATTATTTGTATTTTATATATTGTCATATTGTCATATTGGCATTTTTCTGGAATCCTGGTAAAGATATGGATACTTTTGATTCATTGTTCTCACATCTCCCTAGTAAGTCAAGTCTAATATTTTCTTACAATTTGTATTCCTCAGGTGGTTGCTGCTGATGGGCCTACTGACAAAAGTAAGTCTGTTCCTTTTTCATTATTGCTTTTGATATTTTTTGTGCATCATCTATGTCTATGCAGTTCTCGAAACGTTGTACTTCTGCTAATACCTCTAGCGGCTGTTGAGCTGCATTTATTTGTATAAAAGATATAAAACTTTTGGCCAAAATCTTAACTTCAAGGAGTATAGATGCACAATGTTCGGTTCCTTTTCTCGTTTGGGGATTTTACATCTGCTCCAAAAATTTTGGAATGTTGCATCCTGGTACTAAAATATATACTACTTTTGAAGCCGTGAGACATCTTGAAATAGATAATTGAGTTGGTTAAGCTAGATGTTATTGATATCTTAGGTTGTTGACCCTACCAAATTCCACTTGGTCACTGCTAGGAGGCTGATAGGTTGTGCTCCAGCGATCCCCATGATAAATGCATTGCATCGTTTGCATATAATAAGCTTCTACGTGGATGATGTTAAGAACCTAGTCTTCAGTAATAGAATATTACGGAAAAGATTTGATCGTAGGCTTTAGTGGTAGAAATGGATAATTCACCCGCCTTTGCTTATGTTGATGTAACTAAATGTGGTCTGTCTATCAGAACGAGTGTTCTTCGTTGTTATGTATTGTTGTTTGAGGTTTCGTCCTTTGACAGATGTAGTTATTACAAAGGGAACTTGTACATGTTTTTTTCCCCCTCTCCCAAATGTTTGGACTTTGGATGCATGTTCAAGCATAGGGTACGAGTTTTCTGTCAGAAACTAGTCCCTCGTGCGGAAATGGAAAATAATTTCTAAGTTAGTTCAGATGATGTGCTTTGGATGTAATTTCTTACAAATTATATATGGCATCACGTGCATTTAATCCTGAGTGATATATTTGTTATTCTGCTATTTAGGTTCCTCGTGCCATTAATTTCGTCTGATCTATCTTGCTAAGCATTCCATTGATGTGAAGGAAGGGTGCTCTTTATATGTCTGACAACTGTTGTTGGTTCTTCCCTGCAGCTGTTGAAGCTGATGGAAAGCCCATTGCTGTCACTGAGGTTACAAATAGTAAACAGGGATGATCTTGGGGGTGACTTCATGTCAATTTACATTATTACATGCATTGTTGTGTATCAAGTCTGGGAGTCCTGGTGTCCTAATTTTGTAGGTTCCAGTTCCCCCATATTTATCTAGCAGAAGCGGTAATAATATTTGCACTCCATTTTGGGTTTTCATATTTATTTTATGTCACTTTTCTATGTCGGGATTAATTGGTGGCACAAAGATTAAGATAGTGAAGTAATAAGTTAACACAGGCGATATGGTGTGCAAATTTCTGATTTCAGTTTGTGATAATTGTTGGGAGAATTCAGTTGGAGTCCCTCGGGGATGTTTCCAACAAAAAGTATAAAATAAGTGTTAATCGTTTCCAAATTAGGGACAATCCCTTTTTTGTTTTTCCCCGAAAGGCGGCCAGGCGAAATTTAGGGATTTGCAAGTTTGGAGTCGATTGCTGTATGATCAATAATTGAAAATGTTCTAAGTTTTACCATTCTTTTCGTCCATAATTTTGATTAACCAGAACGTAGAGGATTAAATTGATGACAAATACTTCTCTGGAAAACAGAGGTACTTGGAGGATTGGTATCTATATTTTCACCATTTTAACAATGTTCGTATTCCTTTTAGTTATTGTTAACTGAAAAAAAATTGAAATCACGTTATTATTTATGATAGGAGGAAGTTTTGAGTTTGTTGATCTAAGTGGAAACAGTATGTTATCTTAATTTGAGACTTTGAGCTGCGTATGAAAAAAGATTGCTAAAAGAGTTTTCTGTATAGGTCAAGTTGTAATTTGAACAAAATAATCTTATGTTTGGAAGTACTTGTAATTAGACTGAAGAATAATACGTATAATAAAAGGGAAATAAAAAAAACTCCTCGAGATAATTAATATGTAAAGTGAAGTAAAATTTGTATGCAAAGTACTCTTAAATTTCTATTAGAGTTTAACTTGTTTTATTATTTGTGTAAAGATTTTTCACAGCATTAATTACTTATATAATATTGTATATGTGATTTTTAAAATAATTATTGTAAAAATTAAATATTTTTAATGACATGGTAGAATATAATTTGTTAATGATATAAATATTGATACACTAACCCTCTATTATTGTATGTTATATGTGCATATGCCATGATATTCCTCTGCAGCTCGAAGTTAAAATTAGGGGGAAAAACATTTTATTATTTAAACTATAAGTTATATATATTTTCATTCTTGTATTTTAAAAAAATACAAATTGATCCCTACATTTTTTTAATGTACAACTATTTTGTCAATTTTTTATTAATTGTTAATAGAAATAGTACATATACAAGAAAGTTTAAAATATTATATTATATATTTTAAAAAGTTCAAGAGCCAATTTTTTCATAATCCAAAGTTCATGTGAGTATAGTGCAATTATTTTGGATAAAATAAATATTTAAGAAAATTTAGAAGGTCAATTTATATATTTTTAAAATATAAAAGATAAAATGTAAGCGACTTATATTTTAGAAGATAAATTGCCTTTTCATTATCAAGCACATTTTCATGCACATACAGTCCGTGGGGAAAACATGGTATGTTGTACCCTAGCGCATTCTAACAGCCATTGAAGTTTAGAATGATTTCGACCTTTGTTTCGTTCCTCGAAATTCTCTTGTTCTCCGTTTTTGTCTCTAAGCTCTCATTGCCTCCCTAGTCCCCCCAGAATAAGGATCTCTTCCTCTGTCTCTCTCATTTTTCTGTTTCTTTCTCAATCTCAACTACTTTCTTTCTCATTTCTCCTTAGGCTTCCTCTATCAACGACGACATCATGGTACGTTCTCTTTGTGTCTCTTTCACCTTCTACCTCAAATAATCAATTGGGTATTCAATGTCTCTAAGCTTAATAACCTGTAAGAAGAAATTCAGAACATAAAAACTGAATGAGGAAATGGCAGGTCATTAGAGAAATATGCAAATTATATTTGAACACTCTTTTTCATGGAGACACATTAATTTGAATGTAAAAGCAGATATTTAAAATTGCTGATGCCTATTGCACACATGGTCAATGGCAGAGATGGCGTTGTTTCTATGTTTATAGCACCATTGGATTTACTTAATTCAACAATTAAATTTGCTTAATCTGCTTACTGAATTTCAGAGATTTTCTGATTTTGGGACTTCATTTTTGTAGAATGTTGGTAAACACAATAGTTATTTGTAATAATTGGTGTAGAAAAAGAAAATTTTTGGTAGATATGCTGTATAGTATAATTTTTTAAAAGGTGGTGTAAACTTAATCCTTTTGGAAGGCATACACAAAGAATTAAGTACATCAAACATAAGAACTTGCTTCATGTCCCCATTGATTAACATGAATGCTTCCAGCAGTTTCATCTCAACAGAGCATGAATTTTCTTATCAAAGTCTTGTTTCATGTCCGTCTCTTTTGTGGTTTTGGACTTAAAAAATGCCACATTACTATCTTAAGCTGTCATCCTCTTGCATTATGAAGAATGTGTCGAATGCTTATGTGTTGTTACCTTTGTTTTTCTAAAAATGTACTTAGGCCAACGCGGCATCTGGAATGGCTGTTAGTGATGAATGTAAATTGAAGTTTCTCGAGCTAAAGGCAAGGAGGAACCACCGTTTCATTGTGTTTAAGATTGAGAACCAAGAAGTGGTGGTGGAGAAACTTGGAAGCCCACAAGAAACCTATGAGGACTTCACTGCATCTCTACCTCCTAATGAGTGCCGTTATGCTGTCTTTGATTTTGATTTCACTACTGATGAGAACTGTCAGAAAAGCAAAATTTTCTTCATTGCATGGTAATTTGATGTTCCCCAAGTTCATTTAAGCATGGTAGAATCATAGTTCTTTCTAGCTATATGTAGAAAATGTTAATAAGAATAACATATTGCAGTATAGGATGCTTAGTCTACAAAGGAATGCCAGATTTTGTAACTCTACGAAGTGTGGGGGAAACATAGAAATGCTAAAATAGCTCTATTTCCAATTACGATCAAAGGCACACATTTCATCTTGAGACCTCTAGCTTTGAACTCAAAACAATTTTAGGTTTGGTGCAAGTTCTCCAACTGAGAGCACATATTTATCTAAATTGATAAAATCCGCTTTGTGCAGCTCAACAGAAATTTCTGTTTTCTAGGATTTAAATAGTCTCATTTTCATTGTCAACATATAATGTCATGTTAAGTAAAAGAGAAACATAAAATTTTCTCTATACAGGGATTCATCAATTTCTAATGTATAAAAGTTCACGTGTCAGGAAGGAGCTGCTTGTATTTTTTTACTCTGGACGAGGTCAAATTTTAGAGGAGAATAACTGATTTCTCTGATGCATTTAATTTTTTTTATTCGTTTCTCACATTTAATTTAGGTCACCGGATACATCAAAGGTGAGACAAAAAATGGTGTACGCCAGCTCCAAGGACAGATTCAAGAGGGAACTTGATGGCATTCAAGTTGAGTTGCAAGCAACGGATCCTAGTGAGATGAGCTTTGACATCATAAAAGCCCGGGCAATATAATAGTGCAATCTATTATTCATATAATCATATTTCATTCAATTCCCTACCCTTAGCGGCGCTCATATTTTCTTTCTTTGTTTTCTTTTATTTGCTGTCATTTTCTTTGTTCTTTTTGTCAAACGGTCTACATTCTAAGCTGTAGCTTAATATGATAGAAAAACACACTACCATGTATTCAGACTATATTAGACAGCGGTCAGGCCGGATTAGTTGGATTCCTGGTAATAAGGTTCAGATACCGGTGGTTTAATCAAGACCAAAAAAAGACTATAATAGACAGCTTGGCTTATTGTATACATTACATTCTTTTGCTTTTAAAAGTGCACTTGCATTTTACTAAGTCTATGATCTGGTGATTTCTGTTGTATATATGGATTTTGATGTGTTTCAAACTTAGTTTATTTATGTGAATTTTAGCTAAGGAAGAAGTCTCATATTGCTTATAAAGAGTTTCCCACAAGTATTTATATATAAAGGCACTTAATGAGTAAATATCTTTTGATATTAAAATAGCATTGTGGACTTGGATCTTAGTTAAATATGCGCTCCGCCCCACCTCATCTCTTTTTTGCACGTGAGGACCTACCAAACTTTTACTACCTATGTCAATTTTAGTTCATTTTTTGAGCCAAATTCTCTTTCACCATTGCAATTCTTTAATGGCTCCAACGTCTCTTTTTCTAACCATTTTAGAAAGCTCCAACGACTCTTTTCCAACAACTTTTTTTCAATCGCTCTTTTTTTGACTCTATATAAAGCCCTTTGCATAGCTCAATCAGTACATACAAAAATCTAATCTCCTCTTCCTTCCTTCTACACACAGAAGTTGCCCCACTGTATTTGTTGTGTCTTCTACCTTCTGTGATGAGATATTTGCTACTCAACGTACTAGGAGTATCACATGGATGAGTTCCTATGAAGACCTATGTCTAATCTCGGAGGGTTACCCGTTTTGGGTAGACCAGAAATAATCCCTTATGGACAATGTCTTGCATGATTTGTAATAACCTTGTTCCAATACTTTTCCTATTTTACTATTGTTTATTATTTTGTTATTCTATTTTATTTGTCACATCAGCTAAAATATTATTATCCTAGATTTTATTTTCCAACAATTTCTTCCCACCTTTTTTCCTCTTTAAATTTGCAAACCGTCATCGTTCAGAAACATTAAAAAAGATAATCCTTGATGTAATTGGTTGAATAATAATTGTAATAATGTAATCAATGCCTTATGGTAATGGATGGTTGAAGTTGAATATGTCATATTGTATTACAAGTGAAAAACGAGAAAGCAGGAGGTACTTGATAGAGAATACATACCTACTAATATGTTTTTGATGATATTCCGAAATAGATCTAGCATGAAATTAAAGCATATTCAGATATACATTACAAATACAGCGTAAAGAAACAGTACAATTTAACAACAGCACAGATACAACAGAGGAAACAGAACTGCTTGCAATGGCTAAATAACTTTAAAATGAAAACCTGAACTTACATGTGTCAGGTTTACTTTTATTTACAGTCCATATATATTACTAGTAGAAGTAATACACATGCAACTAATGGTAATCTCTTGGTTAAATAACTGGTCCAATCCAAGCAGGCACACCATGGACCTGCAAATTATGTACATAGAGGTCGCAACCTGCAAGGGTAAATAAGGATTGTTTTCAAGTTTGAATATTATTAGAATATTACCATCTAAAGCTCAGTGCAGACATGAATTTCAAGAATTAATGCATGAGAAAAGAAATGTTGTTAGTGCTTCTTCGGTTTCTTCTGCCAGAATCCGTTTTCTTCCTATTGATTTTTTTTTCTTTTTCTTTTAGTACATTCTTCCATCCGTTTTTTATTTGGAAGTTCAAAATATTGTTGCTTAATAATTGTTTTTTATTAACATAACAAAACCAAGTATCCAACGTGCTAAATTGATGTTACGAAACGGGTTAAGGGTTGTCGGGGAGTTCACAGAAATAGATACAGTAAGTTATGTAAATCATGTATCCATCCAAATAGGTCATCTAATGGCTAGGAAAGTCCCAAATTTTGACATGTATTTTATATTAGGATTTGGTCGTGTTATATGAGCACATGTTAAGAATTTTTTTTTAAGTTATTTAAACTTGAAAATATTAATTTTTTTAAGATTTTTTAAAAATAATAGATACTTAATATTTTTATTTTAAGTTTAATATACACAGTTAAAACAAGCGTTGCATGCAAAGAACATAAGAAATATATATATATATATATATATATATATATAGAGAGAGAGAGAGAGAGAGAGAGAGAGAGAGAGAGAGAGAGAGAGAGTCCTAAACCTCAAAAGCTCAATAAAAATTTGTTTCTTTACTTACTAGTCGGCTTTGTAGCAATTTCCGAAATTCTAATAGATGGAATTGATCTTCAGGATCACCATGTCATTCAATCGGCCTAGAAATTTGAAATAAGTATGTCTGCATCTCCTATTGAAGAAAATGGCACCCAACACTCCCCAAAATCCTGTGGCAAATCCAATTCCTAAGCCCATATAGAACCATAGGTGTACTTTAGATTCATCATCATCATCTCCCATCTTTTTTGTATTGTGCAATTTTTTGTCTTGTGGACAGCATTTTGTGAGTGGAGGTCCGCAAAGTTTAGAATTACCGATGTAGCTAAGGTTTGTAAAACCTTGAAGTTGGGTTCCTAATGGGATTTGACCCATGAAATTGTTGAATGAGAGGTTCAAGACTTCAAGAAAAGACAAACTAGACATGGACTGAGGAATTTGTCCTAAAAGTTGATTGCTTGAGAAATCAAGGGATTCCAACTGTTTCAAGTTGCCAATCTCTTGTGATATCATTCCCATTAACTGATTATGGGAAAGATTCAAAGACTGCAATCTAGTGAGTATAAATAACTTCGATGGCAATGTTCCTGACAAACTGTTACTTGAAAGGTCAACAGCATAGATTGAATTTGAGTAGTATAATTTCAAGCCTTTTATAAGCAATATAAGATCAAAATGAAATGACATTAATGTGTCAATTACATAAATGCGAATGAAGAACTGATCAATTGAAGCATACTCAGAAGTCATGCTCGTCATGTTGTGCAAACAATTAGGTATTGGCCCTGATAGGCTGTTGTTTGCAAAATCCAATATCTTCAGAGAATGAAATTGGCATATTTCAATGGGGACATTTCCATTGAATTGGTTGGATCTCAATTGAAGAGCTTTTACATTTTGCCCCATCCAGCTTGGTATAGCTCCAGAAAACTTATTTTCACATAGATTAAGGATCCACATATTTTTACAATATTTTAGTGAAAGAGGTACTTCTCCAGATAACTTATTACTGTTTAGACTCAATGAAATTAGATTAGACAAGAAGCTCATTGAATGAGGAATTTTTCCTGTTAAGTAATTATCCCCCAAGTCAACATGAAGCAATGATTTCCAATGCACCCAACAATTTGGAATTTCTCCAAATAAATTATTATTAGACATGTCCAAATACTTTAAATTGCTTGTTTGCTTCATCTTGTGACATAAGAGAGGAGAAATGGATCCGGACAATAAGTTATTAGCTAATTTCAAATAAGTCACATTTGATGATAATCGAGGCACATCACCTCTCAAATTATTATCATTCAGCCATACAATTTTGGAGCTTAGCAGCACATTTGACATGTCCGCATTGATAGAGCTGTTTGTTATAGAGAAAAGCTCAAGTTGAGCAGCAAACTTCCAAAACTTTTCAAGAGGTTCAAATGAAGCCCTTGAGTCGTCAACGATTAGAGCTTTGAGGGATCTTTGTGTATATAGCCACGAAGGAAGTTTGGGACTCACATATTCCAAACAAATAACTTGAACTTGGAAAGGAGGGACCCATTTAGGACTGAAATCAAAGATCAAGGCGGGTGAGCCCAAATATAAATACTTTAAATTTGAGAGATAGCAAAAATTTCTTTCAGAGATATTTCCTGTCAATAAATTGTCACCAACTTGTAAGACCTCCAAGTTAAAGAGTTTTCCTAGACTTTGAGGAAAAGTTCCATTCAAATGATTTGAAAGGAGATTCAACATAGTCAAGGATGATAGATTCCCCAAACTTGTGGGAATTGGACCAGAAAATAAATTATCAGCAAGATCAAGTATTTGTAGTTGATCAAGTTGGCCTAAACAATTCGGAATTGGTCCATCGATATTATTTTCAGATAAAGCCAAGGTATTAAGGCTTCGAAGATTTGGCAATGTTTTAGGTAATTGGCCATGTATATGATTTTGGAAAAGGTAAATATAGGATACACCACAACTAAGATTAAATAACCAACTAGGCAACACAGACATAAAATCATTGTCAGCAAGATCTAAAGCAACAAGCGAAGTAAAATTAGCATACTGAAGAGATGGATAGATGTTATGAAGTTGACAACTCTCCAAGTATAACATTGAAAGTGAAGGAAGCAAAGTCATTGATCGAAGCCAATCAGTTTCCTTGTAAAGATCAATACCACTGAGATCGAGATATTGCAAGAAGGAAAGATGGGAAATCCAATTGAGATTATCAATGAGAAGATCATCATTATATGATAAATCAAGATGATGGAGGTTGGAGGAGTTTCCACACTGATGGGGAGATGTACCTTTTGACAAGATAGTACACGTCTGGTTATGCATAGAATAGTTATATTTGATGGCCTTGAAGTCATTGTTGCTCAAATCCAAGTAGCTTAAATATTCAAGATCCAGCAAAGATAGGTCGAATTCACCTGTTAGGCAGTGTGATTTATTGTATTTGTCACCATAATCATTGACAATTACATGACAAGGGAGACTAAGCCCGGTGACTTTGCCTGTGGAGTTGTCACATTGAACTCCTCTCCACTGACAGCAATCTTTTTCAGCAAACCATGAGGAGAGTAAGCCTGAAATATCTGTAACACCTTGTTTAAAGTTTAGCAGTGTGTTCATGTCCTTCTCGTTGCAGTGAACCTTCAAACTGCACATGACTGAGTTAAACATAATTGTACACAATAACCAACACAAAACGATATCAATATGGTAGGGAGAGGCACCCATATTGATTGCACAAGAAGATTGCTTTGGCGATGGGAAGGTCTTACCACCCACTAGAAGAATTGATAAGGTTGGAGCAAGTGTAGTATAGATGGGAAATTCACTGATCTTCATGGAGTATATGGTTCGAGCACGGCCGCAGGGATCGTATTTATGTCTTACTCATAATAATATGTATATGAGATTAATTTTAAGGTATTATTACTCTCGAATTTTGTATACTATTAACTAAAACTAAATTATCATATATGCGGATTTAAAGTAATTATTGTCAAAATAACTTGTTAATACATGTTTGAATAATAATGTAAAAATGATTTACACCATGGATATGTCAAAACAATAAACTTATAATATATTAGTTATGTTATTCGTGTATTACACAATTTGTTTAAATTAAATATCTATCAATATTATTTTTATTAAATAAATATATAGTCTATATTTGGATTATTTTATTTTACTTTAAGAAAATTCTGCGGTAAACATATCATCCAAAGATACTTATATCTGAGCAAGTATAATAGAGACCAAAATTTTAAATTTTAAATTTTAAATTTAATAATTATGTAACTTAATTTTATATTAATTTTAATAGTAATATTATTTAAAAATGTTTTTTTAACTTTATTTGTATTAAAATAAAATAAAAAAGCCATTACATTTATCTTAGCACATTAAATTGATATTTTAGGAGATAAAAAAAAATAGTTTTTAAATGAGTTTAATTATAGTTTGATAATTCTTTTTAAGGACAAGATGTTGCTTTTAAATTACATTGTTATCTTATACATTTATAAAATTTAAACGCATCTTATGTTATTGCTATTAGGATAATTAAAGTTGAGTATAAAATATTTAAGTAGACTAATATAATACTATTTAAATACTTTCATCCATAGTTAGAAATTGAAAGATTAAAATTTAAAGAAAAGAGAAGTGTAGCATAATCTTGTTTAAAGGATATTTTATCAGTAAACAATCAAATTGATTAAATCAGTTCTTTAAAAATTTTGGACATCAATTTGGTGACTCAATGCTAAAATGAATACAATTTAATATATATATATATATATATATATATATTTATATATATATATATATTTTAACTTGCTTATAAAAAGAATTTTTGAAGAATTAACTTGATGTACATATCTTTCCAGTGCCGAATTGAGATTAATGTATAAAGTATGTATTTTTCTAGTTTATTAAAAATGAATACACTTTGGCTACTATTATAAAAATCTAAAAATTATGAAAGATAAAAGTGATAAAAAGTACAAATAGCCAAAAAAAAAGAATTAAAAAAAATATAACATGTATATCAATTGTAGTAGAAAATATGTATATTACGCAATAAATAGATAAATTAAAAAAAAAAGTAAAAATGTGCATGAAGCATATATAATAAATTAATAATATTCTCTACTTGTGCGCGTCCCTTGTCCCGGTGGAATTACATATCCTCTCCCCCTCTCGAGAATGAGTTCAACCACCATGACGTGGACTTTCTTTCAATTTTGGTTTGGACTATATATTCGAAAGGCTGTATGACCATTCTACTTGCGCACAAACCACACGCGTCCCTAAATATGAACTAGGAACTAGGATCAGCCCATTGCTCTTCCCACTTACATGAATGTTTCATTGATCTTTCTGCTTGCACACAGATCATACGTGTCCGTCTCTTACCCAAGGATAAATCCGACAAAGCATGACTTGAACTACGCGTTGATCTTTCTATTCGCACATTAATCACAGATGTCCCTCTCCAATTCATCAATAAAGCAAGGTAATTTGGACGTGCTTCTTTTAATTTCAAAAAGTCGTCTGTACAAGACAAACTTAATTAACTTAAGTTGTGAAACTGGAAGGTAGAGCTCGATCGGGGCATCTTTGGTGACAGAATACGACTGGTGACTTCCCAATAACCAAGTCTTAACAATTGGCTGTGGATACTGCGAAAGAAATTAAAGTTAGAATCGACAACTTAGCTCCTTCGCGAGTGAATCGACAGTATGATGGAGCCTCAAGAAACGCAGAACAAGTTTCATCATATAACTTCCACTATATATATATATATATATATATATATATATATATATATATATATATAGAGTATACTATGCCTCAGGAGTAATAAAAATATATCAATTAATAATTATTTTTTTTTAAAAAAAATCCTTCTATGTTTGCTTGTACTGAATTCACCCTATGAATTTTGCTACTTAGGGGCATGTGGTGCACAGAATAATTTTTTATTTTTAAAAATATTGTTTTGGAGAGAACTATTTTAGGAATAACTTTTCTAAAAATGTATTTCAAAAGTGTTTAGTTTATAAATGTATTTTTAGAAATACGGTAGTTTTTTTTTCTAAAAATATCCATGACAAAATGATACCGGTGGTGCTCCAACGACGATCCGCATCTGGCGGCCCAGTGGCAGCCGGCAATGGTCTAGTGTCAGTGATTGTTTTCCAAGATTTAGGATCTAAGGATAATTTAATCTTTTTTTTTTTCATAACATTCCCATTTCATGAAAAACCAACTTTTCTACAGAGAAAGATGGGAATACCATTTAAATATTTTTCATTCTTGAAAATGTAATTTATCCAAAAAAATTACGAACCAAACATACAGCTGTTACATTCCCAAGCTTCCTGCATTATACTTTGTTTGGATATAAAGAGAAAATGGGAGAAAAGAAAATAGAAAAAAAAATGGAGAGAAGAAAAAATAAGAGAAAAGAAAATTAAAGTTAAAGATAAAATGACATATATATCTTTATTGTAATAAAGTATAAATATATTTTAAGTTTAATTTTGATATACTGATAATATAAAATTTTTTTATATAGTCAACTAATCATATTCTTCCATATGCATAGTTATTTAAATAGTAGGTGTGAGACTTAATCATATTTATTGATGTAATAATATATAAGTGGATGATAGTGTAAAAGTTTCTTATATTGATAGTTCATATAAATTAAATTCATATATTTTTTAAATTTTTAATAAATTACATAAATAATCATTTTATAATAAATGCTAATTAAAAATTTTAATGTTTTGATATTTAAATTATGAAACTTAGTTTGATATTATTTTTAAAATAAAAAATGTGATATAAATTTAATTTATAATATTTTTATATACACAAGCTTCGTTTACCAAAACTGTCCTAATTTTTTTAAATAAATTTATTTTATATTTATTTATTAAATATATTTTATTATTATTATTAAATATATTTTTTTTTATTATTATATCTCTTCACTTTATTTCTATGCTCTTTATTTAAAGCACCAAAAGGCTCTTTATTTTAAAGGATAATCACATCATTTACTGTACATACCCTCCTTTTCTCCCGTTTTCTCCGCATCAGGGAGCTGCAGGCCCCATGCCACTTTTTAATTTTCTCATCCTTTTCTTTCCTTAACCAAACGGAGGGAGGAAAGGTGCTTAATCCCTCCATTATCTCAGTATGCTTTTTCCTTACTTCACTTTTTCTCTTGAAACGAACATGAGTGTTAGTTCTGAAAAGGTGATATTAGGTGGTGAAAGAGCGAGGCCCCACAACTCAAATGAGACTGCGGAAACGAATATAAGTTAACACAATCAATTGAACTTCTGAAAATCACGAATCTCTCTTCAGTCTTCTCTTTTAGTAAAGCACAAATCTCTTCGATCTTCATCCCCTGTTTTGATGAATATAACTTCATAAACTCGTTGATATTATCCAAATTCAATGTACATTGGCTTTACAAATATTATTAATTTAATTTAAATATGCTTTTGTTTCAAAAACAAAGAAGTTATATAATTTTATAAATTCATATAATCATTTCATTAATATAATAGATACAGCAAAAATTGGTTAAACAAAAGTAATAGTATTTTATTTTTATTCGATTTAGATTTTGGTTTTTATACTTAATTATTTTATATTTTCGTTTGTATAAATTTATTACAATTAGATTTCCAGACTAGAATTTTTATAATTAAAAATTAAAAATTAATTCTTAATAAAAATAAATTAGACTAATGCTTTTGTAAATAAAGTGTATAAAATTTAAAATTAAAAAAAATATAGATATCAAGATAAATATTATAATAAAGGAGTCGCGTAATATCATATCCTCGTCATTAGAGATTGCAATATTAAAATTAAAAGATAATAGAGTTTATAAATATATAGAACAAAGATATTTGAAGAGTATTTGACTAATTTGTATTTTAATTTTTCATTTAAGATTAATTTATAGGAGCATGCATTTTGTAGTTTATTAAAAATGAATATACTGTGACTGTTATTTTAAAAAGATGAAAACTACAAAGAATATATTATTAGATTTGATTCTGGGATTTCTTTGTTGAAGCCATTTATAAGTATTTTTGCAAACAGTCATTAGGTTTAAAGGCATGTCATGATCTAGAGTTAGATGAGTCTTTCTCTCAACTTAATTATAGAATTCTTAAGGTAATAAAAGATATAAATCTATATAAAGGATGAGAAAAAAATAATAATTGAAAAATTGATTTAAGGAAAAATGATCATGTAACAATTATAATGGAACTTTTTTTTTATTTTACAAGAGTATAAATTTTATATTATATATATGATAAAAGTTTTCACTCTACGTAAATCATGGAGGTCTCTTGTCCCCCTCAAATTAAAGGTATATTTGGTTTAAAAATAAAAATAAAAAATAAATTTTCATAAATTGCATTCATATAATTTTACCTCAAATCAAACACACCCTAAATTTGTTTTCTCCCTCGAGAATGAGCTCCCCGAAAATTACATCAAGGCTGTATTTTATTGACCATTCTGCTTGCGCACAAATCAGGTATATGTCCCTATGAACCAGGAATTATGATCAGCCCGCTGATTGATGTTTCTACCTGCACACAGATTCCTTCTTCTATTCAAGGGTCTATCCCTATGGTCAGGCATGACTTGACCTTCGCATTGATCTTTACTTGCACGCCGATCAGATACGTCTTGGGTCAATTCAACAAAGTATGACTTGAACTTCGCGTCTATCCTCCGGTTTGCAGCCACATGTGTCCCTCTCCTATTCATAAATGAAAACGAGACAATTTGGACGTGCATCTTTTAATTAGTTTCAAAGTCGTCTGTGCGTCTCGTACAAGCTAGACACAGCTAATTGAGAAGGGACAACGTATATGTCCCTCCCACTTTTCTAACTAAGGCACTATTTGGATAAATAGCTTAATTTAAGGTTTTTTGTGAAAGGAGTTTTTAACAAAAGGTCTTGTATGCAAAGGAACTTATGAATGAGTAATTATATGTTTAGATGTACAATAATAGAAATATTTGTTTTAAGTTTGTGGTGCTTGTTGCGATAAAGCTATATATGAGACTTTGATTTTGTTTAAAATTTTGATATTTTAACTTTTCAAGAATCACTTGAAATGACATTTGAAAAAGTGACAGATTATACAGCCAATTTCATCAAACCAATTGCAATGTAACTTTGGCTACCAAAAGCTTAAAAAGAAAAGAAAAGTAAGACTATCCAAACCACACATAAATGCATGAGTTCTGAAAAGGGATGCTTTTTACGTTGCCCGCAAACATAACCGGGCATCGTTCAATCATCATTTGCATATGGCAATGCCTTTTAACAACAAAAATGAAATAAAAAATAGAAATAAAAAATATAGAGTTAAAATTTAAAACAAATTCTTTTATTTTTAAATCCTAATCCCAATTACTAAATCTATGATTAGCTCTTCCTAAAATGAAATCCTAACATCCCCACTCCATTTCATCGTTCAGTAGGAGCACTACTCGACTTCATCTTTGTCATTGTTTCATCAACCTCAACCTTGTTACTCCATTTCATGTCCAGCTTATGGTAAGAGTAGCACTCGACTTCATCTCTGCCTTAGTTTCATCTGTTTTAACCTCATTGCTTCATTTCCTAACCAAAAGTTGCACCCTCATAAGATTCTTGAAGGAGGTGTAGTCGAAACCGTAGGACGAAAACTAGCTCCTTCAGTGGTCATGAAATGGAGCCAAAGTCATTAAATGGAGCATCGAGTTTATGGAGCAACAAAGTCATGAAATGGAGCAATGAAGTAGATGTAGAAGGTAGAGATGAAGTCTAATCAGTTTAGTAATTAGGATTTAGTAATCAGCATTAGGGTTTAAGAATAAAGGAGTTTATTTTAGATTTTAATTCTATAGTTTTTATTTCTATTTTTTCATTTTATTTTTACTGTTAAAAAGCACTGCTACATGGCAAATATTGATTGAACCATTTCAACCAGAAATCAATGTTCAGTTATGTTCGCAGGCACCAAAGAATTGCCCCAGAAAATATGATATTAGGATGTTGAAAAGTGACACTTCACAATTCACATAAAGTTGTCGAACGTGCATAAACTACTAATTGAACTTTAGTAAACCACGTAATTTCTCCTTCTTCTTCTTCTTCATTTTTTAAATTTTTTTAAGATTAAAAATTTAAATTAAGAGAAAAACTTACCCCTAATCTAGGATTAGAGTATGCCTCCAATCTAATCGAGCACTTACAAGGCTGCTACTTATAAATTGCTCACAATAGAAAAGCTTATGATCAATTAGACCCAAATCACGGTGATAGATAAGTGAACCCACCCTTGTTGGCATAATATCTTTTCTTTAATAAACAACAAAGTAGCTTCAATCTTCATCCTTGTTTTTAATAGATATAACTTCAATAATTTATTTATGTGTACTTATCGCTTTTTTTTTTACGAAGGCTAGGGAAGGGGGAATGGGAGCCGAATATAGGATATCTCAAGTTTAATGAGATATGCAAGAGACAACCACTAAATTGTGGGCTCAACTACTTAATCTATACTTATTTTAATTTAATATAAATTAGATTCACAAATATTATTAACTCAATTTAATTAAGCTTTCATTTTAAAAAAATTATATAAATTCATAAATTAATTAATTAAATTGTTTCATACAAATAACATAATAGACATAGTAAAATTAGTTGAAGTAAAGTAGTAGTATTTATAGTTTTTGGGATTTAGATTTTGGTTTTTATATCTAATTATCTTATAGCAAACCACAAATTTCTTCGATCTTCATCCTTGTTTTGATAAATATAACTTCATTAACTTATTTATATGACCTAAATTCGAAGTACATTAGATTTACAAAAATTATTAATTCAATTTAAATGTGCTTTTGTTTCAAAAAAATTATATAATTCCATAAATTTATATAAATCATTTCATATAAATAACATAATAGATGCAATAAAAATTGGTTAAACTAAAATATTAGTATTTTATTTTTATTCGATTTAGATTTTGGTTTTTATACTTGATTATTTTATATTTTCGATTGTATAATTTTATTAAATTAGATTTCCGGACTTATGTTTTTATAATTTAGAATAACAAATTAATTCTTAATAAAAAAATAAAGACTAATGCTTTTTTTAAATAAAATGTATAAAAATTAAAATTAAAAAATTAAAATATCAAGATCAATATTATAATGAAAGAGTAGCGTAATATCATATCCTTATCATTAGAAATTACAATATTAAAATTAAAAGATAATAGAATTTAAAAATATGTAGAATAAATATATTTAAAGCGTATTTGACTAATTTATATTTTAATTTTTCATTTAAGATTAATTGATAGAAGTATTCATTTTCTAATATATTTAAAATGAATATATTATGACTGTTATTTAAAAAAAAAATGAAAACTGCAAAGAATATATTAGATTTGATTCTTGGATTTTTTGTTGTAAGTCTTTTATAAGTATCTCTACAAGAGTTTATTAGATTCAGAGGCATGTCTTGACCTAGAATTGGATGAGTATTTCCTTCAACCTAATTATAGAAGCCCTAAGGTCATAAAAGATATAAATCTATATAAAGGATGAGAAAAAAATAGTAATTAAAAAATTAATTATCATGTAACAATTATAATGGAAGAAATTTTTTATTCTACAAGAGTATAAATTGTATATTATATAATAGAAGTTTTTACTCACGTATAGATTATGGATGTGTCTTGTCCCACTCAAATTAGTTTGTTTTCTCCCTCGAGGATGAGTTCTCCGAAAATTATATCTAGGCTGTATTTATTGACCATTCTACTTGCGCATAAATCACGTATATGTCGCTATGAACTAGGAACTAGGATCACATATATTCTTCTTCTATTCAAGGATCTATCCAACAGGTCCGCGGCATGACTTGACCTTCGCATCGATCTTAACTTGCACGCCGAACACATACGTCCCTCTCCTATCCATGGATGGATCAATTCAACAAAGCATGACTTAAACTTCGCGTCGATCTTCCTGCTTGCAATCACGTCCATGTGTCCCTCTCCTATTCATGAACGAAAACGAGACAATTTGGACGTGCATCTTTTAATTAATTTCAAAGTCGTCGGTGCGTCTCGTACAAGCTAGACAAAGCTAATAGACTTCAAGTGTGGAAAGTGGAACTTGGGGCACCTTTGGTGACAGACAATGACTGCTGACTTCACAATAGCCAAGTCTTAACAGTTAGTAGCAGATAGCGAGGAGAGTGGGAATCAGCATCTAATTAGCTCCTCCGTGAAGGTATCGACAGTATATGATGGAACCTCCAGAAAATCAGAACCAATAGTTTGATCATATAATTTCCATTACATTAAGCTGAGGAGTCAATGATTAATTGATGATTACAATGTCTGGTCCCACACTAGGTGAGGTTGAATTAATCAGGATACTATGCGTCAGGAGTTCAGGTTTCTCACACCATGCCAGCAAACATTTGAAGAGGCCGTGTAATTGTAAAGCCACTGCATATAGGATCTGTTTATTATGATCCTGATATCTTTTTTAGTATTAATGCTCCACGGATAAAACCCTTAATAACAATTAACAAGTCGAGGTCCGCTGATTTCAGGTTGTAAATAATCTTTTATTTTGAAGAGCATTATTTATCTTTAAAAGTTCAAAAATAAAAAAATGGTGCTTGGTTTATTTTTTATTTCCATTTATTATTGCATGCCTTTTTTAATAATTATAAAAATATAATGTTAATTTTGTGATGTTTCCTGTTTATAAAATTTATGAAAAATTTGCGTAAATAAAATTTAATTATTTTTATTGTTTGTTTCTGTAAATTTTAAAAGCAATAAAATAAAATGAAATAAAATAAAATAAAATAAAAAACAATGTGACATTTTTAATTAGTAAAAAAAATATAAATAAAAAAAATGCTTGTACTAAATTTACCCTATGAATTTTATTACATAGTGCATTAGTTCTAAAAAGGTGATATTAGGTGGTTGAAAATTCAAGGCTTCACAACTCACTTGAGATTGTGGAAACGTATATACTCCTTAACACAGTCAACTGAACTTTTGTAAACCACGAAATCTCTCTTCTCCTAGTTAACCCCAAAAATCTGTTCGACATGATCTTCATGCTTGTTTTTCCATTGTAGTTAATGTTATTGTTAATGATTTCGGCAAATTTAAGAGAAATAGAGACATTTGCTTACTAAAGATATGATTCAATTCGAATATTATTAGTTTCTTTTATCAATCTCAATCTTAAAAAACTTCATTAAAGGTGAAGTTTGGAAATAAAACAAAAAATTATTTTCGCCCTAATTAATATGTTTTTAAATTGAAATTTGCAAACCTGATTTTAAAATTTGAATTTAGTTAGAAATGTGTTCACAGTAATGTATTAATTCAGGTTTGAAATTCTTTATCTAAAATGTAGTTTTAACAAAAGAAATATCATTTTTTTACAAGAAACTTTATTTATGAAATCTAACAGTATAACCATCTCAATGAGTATTTGATCAAGAAGAGATTTAAGGATGATGTTATTTGCCCGTGTGTTTATATAAAGAAATTTACATTTAGATTCATTATAATTGCTATGTATGTGGGTGAGTTAAATATTATTGAGACTCTAAGAAGTTCTTACAATCATAGAAAATCTACAAGAAGAGTTTGTGATAAAAAATCATCGAAAGACAAAATTTTACCTCAACATGTAGATCAAACATTTGACAAATGAAATATTTGTTCGTTAATCAATTTACATAGAGAAAATCTTTAAGAGATTTTGTATGGATAAATCACATCCATTAAGTATTTCAATGATAATAAGGCCGTTGGATGTGAAAATGGGGTTGTTTTGTCCTCGAGAATGTAATGAAGCTCTTGGTCCTAAAGTACCATATCTTAGTGCCATAAGAGCACTTATATATTTTGCTAAATACATGACTTGATATAATATTTACTATAAATGTAGTAGCACGGATATTCCTTTCCAAACTAGCTAGAGAGGAATGGAATTAAACATATACCTCCATGGAACGATTGATATGTGATTATTTATATGAATCCAAGTTACAATTAATTGGCTATGCAGATGCAAGATATTTGTTAGATTCACATTAATGCAGGTCTTAAACAAGTTATTTACATGTGAAAAACAATATATTCAAGTGTCATATGGATTATCTTATAAGAAAAAAACTCCTACAACTTGATACAAGGGCAATGTAACATGCATAGTTTAGCTAAAAAGAGAATATATTTTTTTAGAAGTTTTTCTTTATACATGATCTTCAAAACAAGGAGATTGATATCCAACAAATTTATTTAAGTGATAATCTTGCAGACTTATTTACTAAGTCACTATCTACTTCCTCCTTTGAGAAACTAGTGCATAAGATCAGAATGCATCAATTCCGAGACCTTAAATGATGCTCCGAAGAGAGGGAAGAAATACTGTACTCCTTTTTCCTTAATCAAGGCTTTTATTCCATTAGGTTTCTTTGATAAGATTTTTAATGAGATACTTCCCATTATGAGAATATTGCACTTTTTCCTTTACT
Source organism: Pterocarpus santalinus (assembly GCA_031439595.1). NCBI lineage: Eukaryota > Viridiplantae > Streptophyta > Magnoliopsida > Fabales > Fabaceae > Pterocarpus > Pterocarpus santalinus. The sequence goes on from CM062526.1 coordinate 54,742,486, forward strand.
AAGATTTTTTTTCTAAAGAATTTTTTTTAGTGAGATTTTAATAAGGTATATCCCTAATGGACATCCAAAGGAGAGTGTTGTGAAATATTATTTAAATTTAAATATGGATGTCTATATCTTTATCCTGATTCAGTTAAAATTTGATTAGATAGAATATGTTATTTGACCATATCTTGTATATATTATCCTTTGACTATAAATAGCTCTTTGAATACTCCATGTATGACATCCCTTAAAAATATCAATAATAAAATTCTCTCTTTTTCTTTTATTATTATTTTCATAATATATAATAAATTAATAATATTCTCTACCTGTGCAAGTCCCTTGTCCCAATGAAATTACAGATCCTCTCCCCTAGTCAAGAATGCGCTCAACCACCATGACGTGGACTTTCTTTCAATTTTGGTTTGGACTATATATTCGAAAGTCAAATCTATGCTGTATGACCATTCTACTTGCGCACCAACCGCAAACGCGTCCCTAAATATGAACTAGGGACTAGGATCAGCCCGTTGATGTTTCCACTTCCATGTCTGTTTCATTGATCTTTCTGCTTGCACACAGAATATGTGTCCGTCTCACCCGTCAAAAAAAAAAAAAAAAAAAAAAGAATATGTGTCCGTCTCTTACCCAAGGATAAATTAGTCAAAGAACGACTTGAACTACGCGTTGATCTTTCTACTTGCACATTGATCACAGATGTCCCTCTCCAATTCATAAATAAAACAAGTTAATTTGGACGTGCTACTTTTAATTTCAAAGTCGTCTGTCCAAAACAAAGCTAAGAAACTGGAAAGTGGAGCTTGGGTCATCTTTGGTGACAGAAGGTGACTGATGACTTCACAATAGCCAAGTCTTAACAATTGGCTATGGATACTGAGAAAGAAAGTTAGAATCGACTAACTTAGCTCCTTCGTGAATGTATCCACAATGTGATGGAACCTTCGGAAAAGCAGAACAAGTTTGATCATATAATTTCCACTGTATTAAGCTGAGGGATCAATGATGATTTAGCGTTTATAATTGAGTGTAAAACTAGAGCTAGAAATTAGAATTTAAAATCTTTATGTTAATTTTTAGGTTTAGAATAATATATATAATTAGAATTATAATTCCTCAAACTAATATCATTGAATTGAAAAAATAATTATGATGTGTTTTTCTTATTTCTTATCTTATACTCTAAAAATTATCAATTTTTAAAACTTAAAAATCAAATATTTATCTACTCATTAAAGTCTCTAGCATTCCATCTCTTTCTCATTTATTTACTAACAATTATATTTATTGAAATTCAATATTTTTATAAAATATTATGCTACAAAAAATTTCTTAAATTCTAATTTGTTATAATATATAAATAATATTTTTAAAAAATATTATAATAAAATATAAGTATAGTATTATAATATAATTTATTATATTGATATTTTATTAAATTTTAAATTTTGAATCACACTTGTAAATAGTAAAAGGGTTTAATTGATATGTATTTTATACAGTCAATGGATTTAAATTAAATTCATAATAAAATTAGAAGTATATTGTATATTCTAATTCCTTAGCAAATTTGGACATAAAATTTAGATTTTAAACCGTTCTAATTCTAAAAGAATTATAATTAAAGTTAAGATTCTATATTACAGTTACAATTCCTCCAAACGAAAGCGAGAATCAACAAAAAATTTGGATGAATTTAGACGGTTAATTCGATGTGTATGCGCAATATTTTATAAAAGCTACTATGTGGAATAGAAAAATTATCGTACACTAGTGGATTGCCACTTTTTTTATTTTAAATGCAATTTAAAAAAATTAATTTTATTTATTTCTTGAAGATATTAAATTTAAAATTATTTGAATTAATTTAAATATATAGAATTATTGAGTTTTTAATTTGTTTTCATTTAGCTATTTTTATTTCTTAATTAAAATTAAAAAAAAAAATAGAATAATAATTGGTTGGAAGTTATCAAGAAATGATTCTATAACTACCAAAGAACATGCATTATGCAATAGATAATTTCAACCACCATTTTAATATATAAAAACTGAAATATATGGGGTAAAATAGGAATGTAAAAATTGGACACCAGTAAATAGTTATGGAAAGGAATCCCCTTCATTATTAGGAATAAATAACAGAAAAGTTACAATCTTAGAAATATATATTATGATGTACGTTGAGAGCACATGGTGGGACAAATTTTTTTTTTTCAAAGCACGTGATGATTATGCACTTTTCAACTTATGCTGTAATAAATATTTCTAATGTCATAGCTTTTTTATTCCAAGCTTTAATTTTTTTCTATTTGAAGCCGTAACTTTTTTCGTTACGTTGAAACTGTAACTTTTAAAAGATGTTGTAGTATTACTCCAAAAAAAGGTAGCACTAAAATTTGCAAACACAAAAATTGGCGCTTTACTTTGATACTAACTTTTTTATGCTGCAACATGTTTTAAAATTTGCAGCTCGCAATAAAGAAGTTACACCTTGGTATAAAAATTTTACGGCGTTGGAAATATTTATTACAGAAAAAGCTTTTACGTACGATGGTACAAAAATTTTAAAAATGCACCCTTTTTTTCAAAGAAGTATTCTACTTCATTTTTTAAAGAAGTTACAGTTGTGATGTCCAATGTTAGCAAGTTAACAGTATTTATTATATCCTAAACGGCGTGACATAAATGATAGCAACTCCTACATTGCACTCTCAAACCATGTCGATCAAGATGTAACAAATACTCCTCACATCATAAATTTTTAATATTGCAACTATAACTTTTCTATCCCATAATATAGCCTTTGAAGGAAGTAATAATACAACATTTCCTTTAAAAAAAAAAAATAGAGTATCGAAGTGAAAGCCATGAAAATTTTATTAATATAAAAATTTTCCTATTGACGTCAATATTTTATTACTATCAATTTCAAAAACTTTAAGACAAATAGAGACAATTTTTTTTTATTTAAGACAAATAGAGACATTAACTTATTACAGATAGAAAAAAGAGACATATGTTTATTACATATATGATGCGCTTTGATTGTTATTATTATTTTTTGTCAATCTCAGTCTTGGGGGGGGGGGGGGGAAGAAAAGACATTATTCTAAGAGAAAAAAGGAAACAAAAATGTATTTTATCACCTAACTTATAAGTTGAGAAGGAAAAATTAATTTTACCTCCTAACTTATAAGTTATTTGCATTTTATCCCAGAGTTTTAAAATATAAAACTTGAATCCTAAACTTTATTAAACGTGTACTTTATTAGTCCTCCATTAAGTTTTATATCAATTGCTAATGAAAATAAAATGCATTTAATAATTAGGATTCAAGTTGCATTTTAAAAAAAAAAAATGTTTATGGACTAAAAGTATACATAATCTAAAGTTTAAGAAGTAAAATACACTTATTTTTCGTTAAAAAAAATAATAGCTTCGAAAATTATAAAAGGCATAAAGTAATAAAAGATATAAATGTAAAGAATGAAAAGAAAAAAAATAATTTAAGAAAAAAGATCATGTTACTATTATAATGGAAGAAATTTTATTTTCTATACAAGAGAATAAATTTTTACGGAAATATTATTTGAACATATAATATATGAACATAGTATAGACATAAATGTGAGAATGAGTAAGTATTGAGATATATGTGTATTAGAATAAAAAGTCTTGTATATATTAATTAATATAAGAGAGATATTATATGTAACATTAAAAAATTAGGGGTCCTTTCTGGTACTACATTCAAAAGATATAGTATGGTATGTCGCCTTTAAAAGTTGCAACTTCCAATAAAAAGATTATATTTTGATATATAATAGAATTTAATTTATATGCATTGTTGATGTAAAAAAATTTTATACTAATATCTAATTATATTCCACTATATAGATAAACACGATTAACTCTTACATCCACAATCTCAAAAAAAAACTACTTTTATTTATGTGATATCATGATTGAATATTAGTATAAAATTTTTTACATATACAATGTATATAAATTAATCTTTATATAATAACTATAACGTTAAAAGTATTTGTTACAATACAAATTAAAATGCATATAGTAGAACAAAAATGACGAAAAAGTGTGGTGGGAATCAATCATGTTGTGCCATCATAATTTTTTGATATCATCCTAGTAATTTTTCTATCATAGACTCTAACTTTTTTATTATAAATTGTAGTTTCTAACAAGTGTTGTACCTTGCTACTTTTTTTTTAAAAAAAAAAATTACAGGGAATAGGGAAATAAGCGCATTGAATATCCAAATAACAATTTTATATCATGTGCGCGATAAAATTAAGTGTTTCTACTTTCACATATTCATGATATCCCTTGTCTCAGTCAAGGTACATATGTTCTCTCCCTCTTAAGGATGAGCTCCATGTCGATTTGGCCTAGATTCGAAAACTATATCTAGGCTGTATTAATTGACCATCCTACTTGCGCGCAAATCACGCATATGTCCCTATATATGAACTTGGAACAACGATCAGCTCACTTTCATAGTATGTTGCATTGATCTTTCTATTTGCATAGAGATCACATATGTCCCCGTCTTCTATCCAAGGATCAATCCAACAAAGCATGACTTGAACTTCGCATTGATCTAATTTCTACTTGCACACGGATCATAGATGTCCCTCTCCTATCCAGATCAATCCCACAAAGCATGACTTGAACTTTGCATTGATCTTTCTACTTGCGCACAGATCACATATGTCCCTCTCCTATCCATAAGTGAAAACGAGGCAACATGGACCTGCATCTTTTAATCTCAAAGTCGTCTAGTGTGCAAGACAAAGCGACCTGACTTCAAGGGCACGGAAACTGGAAAAGGAACTTGCGGCAATCTTAGGTGACTGAGAGCTATTTTTTTGTACCTAGCTCCTCCTCCTTTGATGAAAGTGAGAGCGACTGTTGATTTCCCAATAGCCAAGTCTTAACAATTAGCAGTAGCTACTGCGAAACAAAGTGAGAGTCAACAACTTAGCTCGTTCGTGAATGTATTGACAATATATGATGGAACCTCCAGATCGAAAAGCAGAACAAGTTTCATATCATATAATTTCCACTGCATTAAGCTGGCGAACCAATGATGAAATGATGATTGCAATGTCTGGTCTCAGACGTTGGTGATTAATCAGGACAATATGCTTTAGGAGTTCAGGTTTCTAACACCATCGCAGCAGACATTTGAAGAGGCTATTGAATAGTAACGCTAGTTATAAATTACTCACAATAGAAAAACTTATGAATGAAATCTAAGCCATGAAAATATATAAGCAAAAGGCCTACAATGTGAGTCCACCCCCTGTTGGCATAATTCCTCTTCTTTAATAAACCACAAAGTGTAGCTTCGATCTTCATCCTTATTTTTGACAAATATAACTTCAATAATTTATTTGAACATAATTATTCAATATAAATTAGATTCACAAATATTATTAAATCAATTTAACTAAGCTTTCGTTTCAAAAAAAAATTATATAATTTCTTAAATTAATTGTTTAGATTGTTTCATACAAATAATATAATAGATATAGTAAAATTGGTTAAAATAAAGTACTAGCATTGATTAATTTAGATTTTGGTTTTTATATCTAATTATTTTAAATTTGGTTCAAAAGTTTTATTAATTTAGATTTTGAGATTGATATTTTAATAATTTAAAAATTGAAAAATTAATTCTTAATAAAAATATAAAGACCACCACTTTGATAAATAAAATATACAAAAATGAAAATTGAAAAATAAAAATATAAAGATTAATATTGTGATGATAGAGGTGAAAATTTAAAAAGTTAAATCGATAAGAACTAACATTAAAAGAAAAAAATATGACAATCGCAATTAAAACCAATTTAGACTATAAAAACTAACTGTTTAACAATCTGGAAAAACTGTTAAAGCACTATAATTCACTTTTATAGAAAAAGTAATGATTGATTTATTTATTCTGCAAAATTAACTCAACCTTCTTGCTTACGCTAGTTTTCATTAATATAATAATTTCTTGAAATCAATTATAATGCGCTATTAGTCTAAAAAGATTTTACATTGACATAAAATCACATCCCATTATATATGAAATTTTTAAAATAGCACGTGTGAAAATCAAATATTTTCACTAATATAACAATATATGATTGAATATTTATGTAAAAAATTTTTTACATTAATTGTGCATCAAAAATAAATTCTAATTTTTTTTATCCTTTTCCAATTCTATATATTACTTTTCGTTACATTAAGTATTTATTATTTTTCTAGTATTTTTTCTCTTTTTTTTTTTTTTTTGGTCTTATGAATTACTCATACAATTGCATATTCAAGGAGCTAATTGTTGCATAAAGTCTTCTCCAAGATTGCAACTTTAAAATTTGAACTTCTAACATTATAAGTAAACTTCGTCGGAATCACAGTTCACTATTTTTAGGTGTTTTCTTGATACTGTGTATGTTCATTTGAATTATATTTTATTAATAATAAGAATTTTCCTATATTGAAGTTAATATTTTATTACTATCAATTTCAAAAACTTTAAGACAAATAGAGAGATTTTTTTTATTGAAGACAAATAGAGACATTTACTTATTACATATAGAAAAAAGAGACATTTATTTATTACATATTACATATATGATGCGCTTTCATTGTTATTACTATTTTTTTGTCAATCTCAGTTTTTGTTTTTGTTGGCGGGGGATAAGAAAAGACATTATTCTAAGAGGAAAAAAAAGGAAAAAAAATATATTTTACCTCTTAACTTATAAGTTAAGAAGGTAAAAATGAATTTTACCTCCTAAGTTATAAGTTATTGTGCTTTAACCCAGAGTTTTAAAGTGAACCACTTGAACTCTAAACTTTATTGAACATGTACCTTATTAGCCCTTTGTTAAGATTTATATCAATTGCTAATAAAAATAATACATATTTAATAATTAGGGTTCAAGTTGCTTTTTTTAAAATAAAAAAGGTTTAAAGATTAAAAGTACACATAATTCAAAATTTATGAGGTAAAGTGTACTTATTTTTTTGTTAAAAAAAATAAAAGCTTCGAAAATTATAAAAGGCATAAAATACTAAAGGATATAAATGTAAAGAATGAAAACAAAAAGTAATAAAAAAATTAATTTTAAAAAAAGATCATGTTATTACTATAATGGAAGAAATTTTATTTGAACATATAATGTATGGACATAGCATAGATATAAATGTGAGAATGAGTAAGTATTGAGATATATATATATTAGAGTGAAAAGTGTCTAATATATTAATTAATATAAGAGAGATTATTAGCCTATTTGTTTTAGGAGAAAATAAGAGGATAGAAGTAGAAAGGAAAGAAAACAAGCTAAAAAGTTAGTTTTCACTTCATTTGGATGGCAAAGAAAATAGGGGGAGAAGAGGAAATGCTCGTGGGTCCACTCCCAAGATTTTTCAGTCCCACATGCACAAAAAATTGAAAGAAAAGGCACTATATACATTAAATTACTTTTATAACCCCAAGTAAAGGATTAAAATATTTAAATAGTAATGAATTTTCAGTAACAATATTAAATATGTTTTTACTTAAATAAATAAATTCAAAATAAATTTTATAATCTAAATGTTAATAAATTAAATCCCTTTTTAATATTATTATAAAGTGACTTTTTTTTAATTTATAAGAAGCATTTAAAAATCAAATTAAAATAAAATGTTTGTTTTTTTATTGTAATAAAGATATATATTATTTTAATACAACTTTTATTTTCTTTCTCTTCATCCAAACATATAAAAATAAAATATATTTTTTCTTTATTTTCTTTCTTCTCATTTTCTCTTTTCATCCAAACAAACCATACATGTAATATTAAAAACTAGATGTCCATTTTGACACTACCTCCAAAAGAGGAAGTATAGTAAGCCTAACCTATTTGGCCTATAAGTCATATTTTACTAATCCAACCATTTAAGATTTGTCTATGAACTTAAATGAGCCAACTCATTTAACTTTTTTTTATTTTACTTTTCAGGTTTTAAAAAATTAATTTTGATTTAAAAAAAGGTACAAATTCTTATTTTTTATTAAAAAAGTAAAGATATCATAAATTTGATTATTAAATTATATTTTTATATCCTAAATTTATATCTCTTTCCCTAAAAAAAATAAAAAAAGAAACACAAGTTAACGAGCTAGCCCGTACCTGTGCAGGCTAGTTTAACCGGGTCAGACTAAAAACGGGTTAATTTAAACAAGTTGTTATTTTTTATGCCTAGCCCACCTAGTTGCAACTTTCAATTAAAAAGTTATATTTTGATATATAATAGAGCTTAATTTGTATGTACTATTAGTATAAATTTTTTTATACTAATATTCAATTATGTGTCACATACACAAAAGTGATTGACTCTTACATCCACTACTTCAAAAGAAAACTACTTTTATCTATATATGTGGTATCATATTATTGGATATGAATATACAATTTTTTTATATTGATAGTGGATACAAATTAATCTCTATATAATAACTATAACATTAAAAATATTTGTTATTATGCAAATTAAAATGCGTATAATAGAACAAAAATTTGCCAAAAAATGTACGATGGGAATCAATTATGTTGTAATTTTTTGATATTATTATTGTAATTTTTCTATCATAGATTCTATCTTTTTTATTATAAATGGAAGGGAATAGGGAAGCGAGCGCATTGAACATCCAAATAACAATTTTACATTATGTACACGACAAAATTAAGTGTCTCTACTCGTACATATGCATTATGTCCCTTGTCTCCGTCAAAGTACGTATGTTCTCTCCCTCTTAAAGATGAGTTCCAAGTTGATTTGGCCTAGATTCGAAAACTATACCTACGCTGTATTAATTGACCATTCTACTTGCGCGCAAATCACGCATATGTCCCTGTATATGAACTTGGAACTACGATCAGCTCACTTTCATATATGTTCCATTGATCTCTCTATTCGCACAGAGATCACATATGTCCCCCTCTCCTATCCAAGGATGGATCCAAGAAAGCTTGACTTGAACTTCGCATTGATCTAATTTCTACTTGCACACGGATCATAGATGTCCCTCTCCTATCCAGATCAATCCTACAAAGCATGACTTGAACTTTGCATTGATCTTTCTACTTGCACACGGATCACATTTGTCCCTCTCCTATGCATAAATGAAAACGAGGCAATATGGACTTGCATATTTTAATCTCAAAGTCGTGTGTGCAAGACAAAGCTAACTGACTTCAAGGGCACGGAAAGTGCAAACGGAACTTGCGGCCGCCTTTGGTGACCAAGAGCTATTTTTTATCCCCTCCTCCTTTGATGAGAGTGAGATTGTTGACTTCACAATAGCCAAGTCTTAACAATTAGCAGTAGATACTGCAAAAGAAAGTAAAAATTATGGTTTTAAATCGTGGTTATAGCTACGTTATAATACAGAAAATTATGGAAAAACATATTAAAATGACCTCAATTGCTGTTACCATGGTTTTAAATTGCGATTGCAGAGGACACCACTACCACAATTTAAAACAATGGCCGCTACGATGCAGTTGGGTTGTCGCAACCGCAATATTATGGCCATAATTGCAGTTGTGGACTGTTGGTGAGAATCAACAGTTCCCATTCTTCGTGATTGTATTGACACTATGATTGAACCTCCAGAAAACCAGAACAAGTTTCATCATATAATTTCCACTACATTAAGCTGAGGAATCGATGATGCATTGAAGAATGGAATGTCTGGTCCCACAAGTTGGTAATTAACCAGGATACTATGCTTTAGGAGTTCAGGTTTCTAACACATTATCCCGGCAGACATAATTTGAAGAGGCTATTTAATAGCTAAGCAACTGCATATAGGATCCATTTATATGCTCCTATTATCTTTTTCAGTATTGACGCTCCACGGAAAAATCCTGTAATAACAATTTTAACAAGTCATGGTCCGATGATGTAAGGTTATAAATAGGATTTTAACTGTGAAAAGTATTATTTGTCTTTAAAAGTTTAAAATGGTGTTTGATTAGTTTTTTCATTTATTCTATGATTTTATTGATAATTATAAAATATTACCTTAATTTTATTATGTTTATTATTTCCTTCAATAAATCCTAAAAAACAAACATACTGGAAAATTGTTAACTAATAATTAAAATATTTAAATTAAAAATAAAAATAAATCGGAAAAACCCTGATTTTTGCTTTTACTAAATCCGCCCTATTAATTTTGTTACTTGAGGGGAAAAAAAATTTCTCAGTGTTCACTTCAAACAAATGATATGGAAGACAGTGAACACAACCTATCTATTAATAATTAGATGCCATCTTCTAATGAAAGGTAACATTGATATGATTTGGAAATGTTTACTCGTTTAGGGTATAAATAAAATTAAAAAAATTTTAGAGAATTAAATCAAAACTTGTATAAAATATATGAGGAACGCAAAAAGAGCTTTATCCTCATAAAAAACAAAGACCAATACTTTGACAAATAAAATATATAAAAATAAAATTTAAAAATAAAAATATAAAGATTAATATTATGGTGACAGAAGTCAAAATTGTAAAAAATTTAAACTAATAAGAACTAAGATTAAAAAAAATATATATAAAGATCAAAGTTAAAACCAAGTTAGACTATAAAAAATAACCATTTAGAAATCTGGAAAACTGTTACAAACATTATAATTCATTTCTATAGGAAAATTGATAATTAATTTATTTATTCTTCACTAATCTCCTTTCTTACTCTATTTTCCATTAACGTAATAATTTTTTGTTATACTTTTCCAGTTCTGTATATATTTTTTTCATTACATTAAGTATTTCTTTTTTTTTAGCACTTTTTATTTTATTTTTTTTGGCCTTAGGAATTATACAATTTTAGGCTCATGGTGTTGGTTGTTAAGTAAAGTCTTCTCTGAATAGCAACTTTAAAACTTGAAGTTCTAACATTACAAGTAAACTTTGATGGAATCACGTTTCACTACCGCTGTAGTCACTTTTAAGTGTTTTCTTAATACTCTATACGTTTATTTGAATTATATTTCCATATTGTAGTATAGGATGCTTGGTCTAGAAAAGAATGTCAGTTTTTTCAGTTCTAAGAAGTGTGGGGAAAACGTGGAGACGCTAAAATAGCTCTATTTCCAATTACAAACAAAGGCACACATTTTAACTTCTCTAGTTTTGAACTCAAACGATCTTAGGCTTGGTGCAAGTTCCCAACTGAGAGAACATATTTGTTTAAATTGATAAAATCAGCTTTGTGCAGCTCAATAGAAATTTCTGTATTCTAGGATTTAAATAGGCTCATTTTCATTTTTAACATATAGTGTCATGTTAAGTAAAAGAGAAACACACAATTTTCTCTGTACAGGAAATCATCGATTTCCGATGTATATAAGTTCACATGTCAAGAACGAACTGCCTGTGCTTTTCTTTCCTCGGACAAGGTTAAATTTCAGAGGAGAATAGCATAATCAAATATACTTTACAAGTCTAGCGTAAAGAAACAGTACAGTTTTACAACAATACGGATCCCACAAAGGAAATAGAACTGTTTGCAATGGCAAAAGAACTTAAAAATGAAAACCTGAACTTACGTATGTCAGGTTTGCTTTTATTTATAGTCCATATATAACTAGTAACACACATGCAACTTGTGGTAACCTCTTGGTGAAACAGCACGCCCAAGCATGCACACCAAGGACCTGCAAATTATGTACATAGAGGTTGCAACTTGCAAGTGTAAGTGAGCATTGTTTTCAAGTTTGAATATTATGAAAAATATTACCATCTAAAGCTCAGTACAGACTTTGATTTCAAGAATTAGTGCATGAGAAAAGAAATGTTGTTAGTGCTTCTTCAGTTTCTTTCGGCAGAATCCGTTTTCTTCATACTGAATTTTTGAGGATACATTCTTTGATCTGATTTTTATTTGGAGGTTCAACATATTATTGCTTGATAATTGTTTTGTTAACATAACTAAACTAAGCATCCGACATGCCAAATTGATGCTACAAAATGGGTTAAGGGTTGTTGGTGAGGTCACAGAAATAGATACAGCAGGTTATGTAAATCATGTGTCCATCCATAGTCCATCTAATGGCTAGGCAATTGGTCCCAAATTTTGACAAGTATTTTATATTGGGATTTGGTTAAGTTGTGTTATAAAAGCACATGTTAAGAAATAAAAATAATATTTACTATCTAATTTTAAACATTTTTCATAATAAAATATGAATATTTTAAATATTTTTAAAATAATAAATACTTGTATTTTTTATTTTAATTTTTTAGTATGCACGAATAAATCTTGTATCTTATTGCAGTATAAATCTTGTATCTTCAATTATGACTATTCTAGGCAACACCATCTAATTATGGTCAAGAAACACACAAACAAAGTTGTGGCACGCAAAGAACATAAGAAATATATTGCCGAAATGCCCAACTAAAAGCTCAACACACGAAAAAAATAAAAATTGTTTATTGACTTACTAGTTATCAGTGTAGCAGTTTTTGATGTTCCAAAAAATAGAATTCATCTTCAAAATTACCATGTCATACAATCGGCCAAGAAATATGAAATAAGCATGCCTGCATCTCTTGTTCAAGAAAATGGCACCCAATACTCCCTGAAATCCTATGGCAAATCCAATTCCCAAGCCCATATAGAATGATGAATGTGCTTAAGATTCTTCATCATCTTCATCTTTTGTCATTGGGTTTGTATTGAGGGATTTTCCATCCTATGTGCAATGCTTTGTGAGTGGAGGTCCACAAAGTTTAGAATTGCCCGTGTAACTAAGGTTTGGAAAACCTTGAAGTTGGGTCCCTAATGGGATTTCGCCTAGAAAATTGTTGAATGAGAGGTTCAAGACTTCAAGAAAAGACATGCCAGACATGGACTGAGGAATTTGTCCCGAGAATTAGTTGTATGAGAGATCAAGGGATTCCGATTGTTTCATGTTGCTAATCTCTTGTGGTATCATTCCCACTAATTGATTGTGGGACAAATTCAAGGATTGCAATCTAGTTAGCATAAATAACTCCGATGACACTGTTCCTGATAGACTATTATTTGAAAGGTCAATAGCATATATCAAATTTGTATATGATAATTTATTGCCTTTTATAAGCAGCATAAGATTAAAAGTATTTGTTGATGAAATCCCACTCGAATAATGCGAATGAAGAACTTATCAAATGAAGCATAGTCAGAAACCATGCTCATCATGTTGTGCAAGCATTTAGGTATTGGTCCCCACAATCTATTATTTGCAAAATCCAATACCTTGAGAGAATGAAGTTGGCATATTTCAGTGGAGATATTACCACTGAATTGATTGGATATCAATACGAGAGCTTTTATACTCTGCCCCATCCAACTTGGTATAGCTCCAGAAAACATATTTTCAACTAGATTGAGGAGCCATAGGTTTTTACAATTTTTCAATGAGAGGTAATTCCCCAAATAACTTATTACCATTTAGATTCAATAAAATTAGATTAGACAAGGACCCATTGAGTGAGGAATTTTGCCTGTTAGATTATTCTTCTCCATGTTAACAAGAAGCAATGATTTCTAGTTCATCCAACAATTTGGAATTCCTGCAGACAAAGTATTGTAAGATATGTGCATATACTCTAAATTGTTTTTTTCTTTCATCTTGTGACATAAGAGAGGCAAAATGGATTCAGACGAAGAGTTATGTGATAAGTCCACCATAGTCACATTTGGTGATACTCGAGGCACACCAACTCTCAAATTACTATAAGCTAGCATTACCATTTTGGAATTTAGCAACACATTTGCCATGTCTGCATTGATCGAGTAGTTTAGTTGAGCAGCAAACTTCCACAGTTTATCAAGAGGTTCAAATGAAATCCATGAGTTGCTCATGTATAGCAATTTGAGAGAGCTCTGTGTATATATCCATAAGGGAAATTTGGGATCCCACATATCCCAACCACAAAATTTGAAGTTGAAAAGGTAAGATGAAACTCGGTGAAATCAACCCTAGACACTTTAAATTTGAACAAGAGTGAAAATCTATTTTAGAGACGTTTCCTATCAAGAAAGTATAACTAACATCAAGGGTTTCCAAGTTTAAGAGTTTCCCTAGACTTTTTGGAAGATTTCCATTCAAGCAATTTGAATTGAGCTTTAATTTAGTCAAGGATGATAGGTTTCCCAAATTTGTCGGAATTGGACCAAAAAATAAATTATTAGAAAGACGAAGTTCTTGCAATTGTTAAAGTTGGCCTAACTAATCTGGAATGAGTCCATCCAGATTATTTCCAGACAAGTCCAAGGAATTAATTGTTCGAAGAGTTGGCAATGTTTTAGGTAGCTCGCCATGGATATTACTATTGGAAAAGTCAATATGGGAGATGCCACAACTAAGATTGAATATCCAACGAGGCAACTTATACATAAAATCATTGCCAGCAAGATCTAAAACTTCAAGTGAAGTAAAATTAGCATATTGAAGAGAAGGATAGATGTCTTGAAGTTGACAACTCACCAAATATAGCTTTGAAAGTGAAGGAAGCAAGGTCATTGACTGAAGCCAATCAATTTCCTTGTGAAGATCAATACCACTGAAGTCAAGACATTGCAAGGAGGAAAGATAGGAAATTCAGTTGATTTTGTCAATGAGAATATCATCATTATATGATAAGTCTAGATAATAGAGGTTGGAAAAGTTTCCACAATGATGGGGAAGCATACCACTTAACAAGTTATTACATGTCTAGTTACGCATAGAATTATATTGGATGGCCTTGAAGTCATTGTTGCTCAAATTCAAGTAGCTTAAAAATTCAAGATCCAGCAAACATGGGTCGAGCTCATTTGTTAGGCAGTTTGATTTGTCACCTTTGTCACTATCAGCAGAAGGAACTATATGACAAGGGAGACTAAGCTCTATGACTCTGCCTGTGATGTTGTCACATTGAACCCCTGCCCATTGACAACAATCTTTTGTGGTGAACCATGGGGAGAGTAACCCTGAGGGATATGTAACTCCTTGTTTGAAGTTTAGCAATGTGTTCATATCCTTCTCATTGCAGTGAACCTTCAAATTGCATGTGACTGAGTTGAACATGATTATACATAGTAACCAAAGCAAAATGATAGCCATATGGCTAGGAAAGGCACCCATAATGATCACAGAAGACTGTTTGACGTGTGAACGAGAAAATGATGATGCCACTTTTGGTTTTGAAATGTTAAGAAAATGGAATTATGGTAGGCGGGAATAATGCTTGCTTTCTTCTCACCTTTGGATGGACTAACGAGCGGAGCTTGACTATAAATAGCGTCATTTGCTAATGGTTTCAACACACCACTTTAGGTCTAAAAAAATATTTGGTCTTTTCTGAAAGTTTTCTTGATTCTTATTGAAAAGATGTATCCTCTTATCTTGAAAGAGAGTATTATTATTTTATTTTTGTATTTTAAAAAGTTGTAGTTTTTTCTTCTATATAACAACACTCTTTTTATCTTGTAATTTTTTCACATTATTAAAGATTTTTTACATTAAATATTTTGTGTTAGTTTCATTTTCTTAATTTTATTTTGATAAAGTATTAATACTTTGATGACTCTATCACTTTACTACCCAACTTGATGGTAGGAAGGGATTGCCATCAACCAGAAGAATTTATAAAGTTGGAGCATATGGGAAACTCACTAATCTTCCAGGAGTATATTGTCATAGCACGGGAATTCGGGCTCATATTTATGTCTTATTTGTAATAATATCAGCTTAATTTTTTATCTATTGCCAATGTAATTTTTTTATACATCATTAGTCAAACAAATAAATTTTAGGTGAGTTTTAAGGTAATTATTGTGAGATTAAAGCTAAAAGATGATAAAATTTATAAAAATGGAAAATAATATATAATATTTAAATGGTATCTTAATAATGCATATTTTATTTTTTTCTATTCAAGATTAATTAGTTTATAGGATAAAGTATGTGTAACATCCCCTTTCATAAAAATACCTTGTGTATAATAACTTTGGTTCTTTTAAATGATTTTTATATTTCATTGATTTATTTTTAATAATTAAAAATTAATGAAATAGCTGAGTATTAGATATTAAATCTTTAAAGTAAGATAAAACATTCATAAAAAGTAAATTTAATAAAGTAAATTTTTATTAAGGTTAATAGTTTGATTAGATTTTTATCAAAATTTACAAATGGATAATTATATAATAATAGAATAATAATGAAAAAAAGAAAGAATCATGAAACGTAATTTGGGCATAAAAGACTAAACAACAGAATAAGTCTAGCAAAGTCAAAAGGTTAAAAAGATTTTTTTTTAAAAAAAAAAAAGAAGTATTACGGTGCTTACAAACAGCTAGAAAAAATAAGTAAATGTTAAGTTTAGAAGAAGAAGAAGAATAAAATGAGAATCACGTCACTAGTGACGTTAATTACTCGACTAAGTCTGGGCTAACCCTCATAATTTCTATATAAAGGGAAGTTGGGGTGGATGAATTGGTCATGACAGTAAAACGAAGGAAGGCTTTAATTGTTTGAAGCACCATAAGAAAAGTAGAGAAAAAGGAAGAGGACGGAGACTCGGAGCTTAGTTTATATGCAACATCTTCGTCTTTACAAGATTTTCTACTTAGATAATGGAAGGGGATTGTTTTTTGTAACATTGGATTGGTAGACACTTTGGACACTTAAAGAGAGAAAGAGAAAAAAAAAATTATTAAAAAAAATGAAATGAGTGAAATAATTGATAAAAAGAGAAAATACAGAAAAAAAGTATTGGGGTATTCACTCTTTTGGGTATATAAATAATATACCTCATAATGAAATTATTTATAAAATATAACTATGATTATATTTATTTATTGTAAGTAGTTATATTATTTAATTTTTTTATATTATTGTTAATTATTATTTATTATTGTAATTTATTTTATTATTTTAAATTAATTCATTTATTATTCTTTTATATTATTATTTATTATTTTAATTTATTTTATTTGTTATTCTTTTATATTAATGTTGAGCATCATTATTCATTATTGTAAATTATTTTATTTATTATTTTTTTATATTATATTTTCTGATTATTATTACAAGATATATATTACTTATTATTATCGTCGTCGTCATCATCATCATATTATGATATTGTTTATATGATGTTATATTATTTTGAATTATCAATTTTTATGATAATTGCTCTAAGAGGTCAATATTAGGAATAAAATATTTTATCTAACTCTTAAAATAAATAAAATTACCATATATGGACTTGACCTATTAAACTATTTATACCTTGCTTGGAATTTAATACCTTAACCTATGGATAGGATAATAATATGATGATGATCTTTGACTTATGGATAATTATTATGACTTTATAATAACCTTTATAAGGACATGACATTAATGCATTAAATAAGCTATAATGATAAAGACAGATTTATAGATTATGATGAGAAAGTTTTAAAAGAAATTAAATAAAAATAATTTTTAATTTGGTCCATTTAGAAAATTAACATTTAGATTTGATAATTATATATTTTAAGAAATTTTATTAAAATATTATATTATTTATTTTGGTTAAGCTTATATTATTTCCTATTCTTTTGTGGTTTATTTATTTTAAGTTTATGAATTAAATTATAATTTGTGCACTTTATTCAATTTTTTTTATTGCTTAATTTGATGTCTTACTATTTAAGTTATTATGATTATGTGATGAATTTATATTATTCAAATTTCTTGTAATTTAACTTATGTTACTTGAGTTTTTATTTAAGCTCTATTTATTGCTTAAGTTTATTGTTTATTATAAATTTATGCATAATGACAAATAAGTAATTTAAAAAGAAAATACTTAAAATCTGCTGCTAACCACTAAGAAGATAAACATATATGTAAGATTTTTTTATATTACATATCTTGGCTAGTGTGACGTACATATTTTGTTTTATCATTATGAGGGTAAAAGTCATACCAAAGAATGGAAATTATTTAAAAGAAGACTTTTAAATATATGTGAGATAAATAGACAAAGAAAAATAGAAAGTAAAGCAAAGAGATTATAACCTTAATAAGTCTTGCTGGATTTTGAATTACATGACATACTTTTTATTACTCATATTATTTTGAAGTATTATTTTCCCTAAGGGGGTTTTGATGTGATTATAATACAATAGCTATGTGATTTTTCGTACTAAGATACGATTGAAACTACTATAGTTTAAATGTTTTAAAATTGTATATTTTCTACCGAGAATTTTTAATTCCCATTTTATTTCTAATAATTTGAGATTAGTCAAAATAATATCAAAGAGGAAGGCAAACTTCCCTAATCATTGGAAACATATGAACTTGTTTTTAAATAAATTATAATTTATTTTTATTGACTTAAAGATATTTAGCCTATATGCAGTAGAGCTTTGCTTTTACTCACAAACTCTTTATTATATATATATATATATATATATATATATATATATATATATATATATTATTCTTGTACTTCATGCATAAATTCAATCATTTAGCTTTAGTATGAATCGGTGTTATAATATGTATTTTCTAGTTTATTAAAAATAAATGAGAAATATTTTTTATACCACTAGGTTAGTAGATATCTTTAAACATCCAGAAAGAAAAGTGAAAAAAAATTATAAAAGAAAATGAAATAAGTGAAATAATTGATGTAGAAAGAAAAAACAGAGAAGAGGTGTTGGGATATCCACTTTTTTGGGTGTACAAATAATATACCTCAAAATAAATATACTATAACTTCTATTTTATAAAAAGATAATTCTAAAATTATAAAAGATGAAAATTATAAAATACAAAAATAAGAAAAACAAAAAATATTAACTAAAAAATAAGTTTTAATAAAATATCACATAATAATTGCCGTGAACGGAATTTTATATTATACAATAAATAAATAGAATTAGCCAAAAGCATATATGTAAACAAATTGTATATATAAAAGTTTCTTCTCGGGCATGGACCATGGATGTCCCTTATCCCAATGAAATTAAATAAGTTCTTTGCTTCTTGAGGATGAGTTCAACCAGCATGACTTTGAACCTCTCTTTCCGAGACTTTGCACTCCACCTCACTACGATGTGACCCTTGATGGACCAAGGATTTCCCGTACTCAATTTCTGAAGTTGGTTATTTGTAGACCCTGGAACTGCATTTGCCAAACTAGGTCCAACGTTATGGCCCGTAGCAGCAACAGCATAATGAGAAGGGGAAGCTGACCCAAAAAAAAAAAAAAAAAAACAAGGGGGAAGGAAAATAAAACCATAATCCCACAAGAAAGAAAGGGTCTTCAGAATTTAGTGGGAAAAAGATGACACACCAGATCAGAGTTCATCTTGATGATAAAATGATTTTATGCCAAGGTCAAACTATGGGGAAACATAGCTGAATATTTCTTTACAATCTTTCCGATATATTCACAGATAAACCGAGGCAATTTAGTCTTTTAGCTTCAAAGTCGTATATGTATTATATTAAAAGAAAAAATGAAAAAAGAGGGTCGTCTGTACAAGCGGACCGAAAAGGCGGGGGAAAAAAATACGTTTGTGCATAACAAAGCTAAGGTGGTTTCACGGAAAGTGAAAAGCAAAAATGGAAAGTGGAACATAGTGCTACGGTGGCTTCTGACTTCACAGAGTCTTTTGATGAAAGCTAGAGCCTCTATTGACTTCAGAACAACCAACAATTACCGTTAGATACGGATAAAGTAAGAATCAAGCTAAATTTCGGATAAATGAAAATTTCATCATTTTTTTCTAGTTGTAGTTAATATTATTACAAAGAGATTTTTTTCTATCGAAACTATTATAAAGAGTTATATTATTTATACATAATTCTTAAATATTAAATATTAAATATTAATATTTTTTTATATAAATATATGTAAAGCTTTTTTATTTTTATACATATAAACTTTGATATTCACCAACACTTACAATAATATATTACATTCCATATTATATCGATATATAATATATTCAAATAATATTTATCTATTACAATTAAATTCTAGTGTGTTTGGGTGCGCATTCACAAATCTCATATTCATTATTGCTCAAGCAAAACGGGGTTTGTGTTTTTTCATAAATTTTTGGTTTTTAAGTTTGAATAATACTACAAAATTGATTTTGATTTCATACCAATTGAACTCATTAAATTATATATTACTATATTAATAGAATTATTTGATTCAATTATCTATTATCTTAAAAATATTATAAATAAAAATATGTAATTAAATGATAATATAAAAATTTTACATTAACAGTATATTAAAATTAACCTCCTTTTCTTTTTGTTTATTCACAATTGTTGTTCCAACAATTTTTTTTAAGCTATTTTCTCTACTATTTTAATATTACATAAATATTATAAATCTGTCATACTGCCTTTTTTTCAGTTAATCTGTACATGTATGTTTTTAAGTATTTTTTTTTAATACTCTTTTTATAATTACATATCTAAATCAATTTTAACTAATACCATTCAAACGAAAATGAAATATTATTGTCTAATAATATGCTTACACACCCAAAATTTATTTTATATTTTATATTATTATCTAATAAAGTATTATTAAATCATTAAAAAATTCACTTTAACAAATTTTTAACATTTTTTAATTCAATACTAGAATCAAAAGAAAAAGACACTTATATAATTTTTTTGCAAATAAACTTATAAAATAAAGTGAAATAAAAGTGTAAATAAAACATAAAATTCATACCATTTTCAGTAATCATACATCCACAAATAATTTTTGTCCAAATAACATTTATTTGATCAAAATCACTTTTCCAAAATTACTTTTAACTAAAACTAATTTTGACAAAATCAATTTTACAAATATTGAACCAAACACAAATTCAAAAACTTTTAAAGAAAGTGAGACATTTAGTTATTAAAGATATGATGCGATTTGATTATTATTATTTTCTTGAGTAAATGCTCAATTTAGTCCTTAAAACTATAAGTGTATCTCTCTTTAATGTCTGAAATTTAGAAATTAAATTTTTAATTCCTATAATTACAAAACATGAGTCATATTAGTCATTGACTCTTTTTCATTACTATTTCGAAGATATGTCACATTAAATGGCATGATAGCATTCCACGTGACTTCTAAGGTGACATCAATAAAGAATATGTTCAGATTAATACACTAAAATGATATTTCTATTAGTATTCCACTTGATTCAAATAAACTTTTTGACATATTTTTAGAAATTTTAGAAATTAATGTAAACCTATTTTTAATTTATGTCATCTCAAAAACCATATGGAATGTTATTATATCACTTAACATAATATATCAATAAAAACATGATATAACAGTAAGTCACTTTTTTTTTACAACTACAGAGACTGAAAATTAATTTCTAAATTTTAAAAATTAAAATAACTCATACATATAATTTTAGAAACCAAAATAAATATTCACTCCTATATATCCACAAATAAACCGAGGCAATTTAGACGTCCATCTTTTAGCTTCAAAGTCGTCTAGAGATTATCTTAAAAGATAAAGAAAAGGTCGTCCATACAAGCGGACCGAAAAAGTGGGGGGGAAAATGGGGGGAAAAGGTGGATGGGTGGAGAGTGAAAAGCGAAAATGAAAAGTGGAACATTGTGTTGCCTTTGGTCACCGTAGGTGACTTTTGACTTTTTGCCGAAAGAAAGAGTTTCTATTGGCTTCACAACAACCGCAATTAGTATTAGATACTGGGAATGTGAGAATCAACCTAGATTTTGGATTGAAAATTTTATCATTTTTTTTCTGATTGTAGTTTTCTTTTTGACGTATTTTTTTCTAATTGTGGTTAATATTATCACAGAGTTTTTTTTATCTGAATTATTACAAAGATTTATATTATTTATATATAAATATACATAACAATAATATCTTAATATTTTTTATATAACATATTTTTTATATAAATATGTACAACATCTTTTTATTTCTGTATATATGAATTTTGATATTTACCCATACTTACAATGATATATTACGTCTCATATTATATCTATATATATAGTATATTCAAATAATATTTATCTATTACAAATGAATTCTAGTGTGTTTGGGTGCGTGTTCGCACACCTTATATTCACTATTGATTTAAACAGGGTTTGTGTTTTTACATAGATGTTCGGTTTTTAAGTTTGAATAATATTACAAAATTGATTTTGATTTCAAACTATGGTTTCAAAGAAAGCAATTACCCATTCAATTACCATGATTCTGACATACTAAACTTATTTAACACTTTTTTTTATTACTTTTAATTTAATTTTGATATATTGTTATTGTAAAAAATAAATTTACACTTATATTAATATATTGTTACATCAACAAAATTGTTTGATTAAACCACTCATTACTTTAAAAATCTTATAATTAGAAATATGTAATTAGATGATAGTGTAAGACTCTTTTACACTGATAGTATATCAAAATTAATTTCTTTTTCATTTTTGTTTATTCACAATTGTTGTTCCAACTTGTTACAACATTTTTTCAGGCTATTTTCCCTACTATTTTCATATTAAATAAGAATTATAAATCAGTCATGCCGCTTTTTTCTTTTTATTTTTTAAGTTAATATGTACATGTGTGTTTTTAATAGTTTTTTTTTTTTTTAATTTTTATACTCTTTTAGTAATTACACAACTAAGGTTGCATTTGTTTGTGCTTCTAGTATAAAAAGAAGTATTTTTTTAAATTTTTCAAAAAAAAATTATAAAATTTTTAATATTATTTGTTTTTGCTTCTAAAAAAAAGCAGAAGCAGAAAATAATCAGTTTTTCTACTTTTTTGAGAAGCAGATAGAGAGCTGCTTCTCGTAGAAGTAGAAGCAGTAGAAGAGAGAGAATGTTGTTCCTTAAAATTCACAACAACTTTCTTTTTACTCAATTATGATTTTATCCTTAAAACTTTTAAAAATTACCACTCTCTTCTCACTCTCATTCTCTCTCTCCATATCCTTAATTGTAATTTTATTAAATAAAATACTTCTACAGTTATCATATCTAAACAATTTAATAACTTCTAATTTTGATAAAAAGTACTTATACAATTATATCCAAACGTAAAATATTTTTCTGCTTTTGCTTCTACTTCCGCTTCTACTTCCACTTTTCAAGAAGTACTTCTCCTAGAATCTTAACCAAACGGACCCCAAATCAATTTGAACTAATACTATTTGAACAAAAAGGAAATATTATTATCTAATAATATAATTACACACCCAAAATTTATTTAATATTTTATATTATTAGCTAATAAAATATTATTAAATCATTAAAAAATACACTTTAGCAAATTTTTAACGTTTTTAATCTTAATACTAGAGTCAAAAGAAAAAGACACTTGTATAATTTTTTGTAAATAGACTTATAAAATAGAGTGAAATAAAAGAGTAAATAAAACATAAAATTCATAACTTTTTCAATAGTCATACATCCAAAAAATAATTTCTGTTATTTTTTGTTCAAATAACATTTTATCAAAATTACTTTTCAGATAAAATTATCAAATATAATTCACTTTAATCCAAAATCATTTTTATCTAAAGATATTAATTTGTATATACTGATAATGTAAAATAACTTTATACTATTAATCAATAGAAATATAAGAAAATGATAAATCTTGATGGACCTATCATCATAGTTAATAATTACTTGCATAAATTGATATATTTTAGTATTTCTATTGACTGATAGTATATACAAATTAAACTCTAAACTAAAACTGATTTTGATAAAATCAATTTTATCAAGAATCAATTTTACAAATGCAAAATCAAATACACATTTAGCAACTTTGAAAGAAAGTGAGACTTTTAATTATTAAAGATATGATGCGATTTGATGATTATTATTTTCTTAAGTAAATGTTCACTTTAACCCCTAAAGTTATACTTGTGATTCACTTTAGTCCCTAAAATTTAGAAATTAGCTTTTTAGTCTCTATAGTTGCAAAACATGAGTCATATTAGTCTTTGACTCTATTTCTGGTAGTATATGTCACCACATTTTTGTTGATATGTCACATTAAGTGGCATGATGACATTTCATGTGACCTGTAAGATGACATCAATGAAGAACATGTTCAAATTGATCCACTAAGATGATATTTCTATTACTATCCTACGTGATTTATGTGATCTTTTTGACATATTTTCATAAACTTTAGGAATTAATTTGAACTTATTTTTCATTCATACTATTTCAGAGACATGTGGAATGGCATTATGTTACTTAATGTAACATATAAGCAAAAACATGACATAAGAGTAATGGAAATGAAGTAAGGGATTAATGCGACTCAAGTTTTTCTTGCAACTTCATGGGCTAAAAAATTAATTTCTAAATTTTAGGAATTGAAATGACTCATAAGTGTAATTTTAGGGATTAAAATGAATATTTTTTCTATTTTCTTTTATTAATGCTAATCTTTAAAAAAATTATTTAAAAGAGAAAAATAAGAAAATTATGCTTATTAAAAGGTGAAGTTTGGAAATAAAACAAAGAATCCTTTTCGCCGTAATTAATATGAGTTTGAATTAAAATTTACAAACTTCATTTTTAAAAATTTGGATTTAGTTAGAAATGTCTTCACAGCAACGTAATTCATCTTTTAAGTGTCTTCATCTAAGAAGTTCTTTTTAACAAAATAAATATCATTTAGATAACTTTAACCAAAGTTACTTTTTAACATATAATTATTGAAAAGGATATATATTTTTCTTTCTGGTAGTGAAAGTTTATATTGTTCTTACGCCTTTATTTCACTTTATTATCTTTCAAAGTATGCTTGAATAAATTATATGATTAATTTTCTAACTTTAAGTTTTAGTATTAAGATTGAATTTTTATTAAAATTTATTGAAGTTATGCTTCTTTAATAACTAGATGATAATTTTATGGGGTGTGGCTATTGACATTCTCAATTTTCTATCTGTATTTACTATTAGTTACTTATAACTTTGAATTTCTAAATTATCCTTATCTAAACACTCATTAGTTTGTTTAAGTTAAACTTTAATTAAACATATTAAATTTTTTACAGTCTATATTGTTAATTATTTTATATTTTTACAAATGTTATAATTCAAATTATTATAATTATATGAACTATTTATTAATTTCTTTCACGACACCTTGTAAACAACATAAACTACAAAAATATATCTTTTAAGAATACATTGATTTAATTCAACAGAATAGAAAATTTTTCCGATGTAACTTTTTGTAGAATGTTTTCTTAAAAGTTAATCCTTTTAGCCCATAAGAAAAAACTCAAATAGCTTTTTTTAGATTTTTGTTTTTCAAAATTGTGCTTATTAAAGGTGAAGTTTGGAAATAAAAAGAAAAAATTCCTTTTGCCGTAGTTAATATGTGTTTGAATTAAAATTTACAAACATCATCTTATAAATTTGAATTCAGTTAGAAATATGTTCACGGCAATGTGATTCATGTTTAATTGTCTTCATCTAAAAAGAAATTTTAACCAAATAAATATTATTTAGATAACTTCAATTAAAATTACTTTTGGATATATAATTATTGAAAAGATATAAGGTTTATATTGTGCTTACACCTTTATTTCATTTTATTATTTTTCAAAGTATACTTGAATAAATTATATAGATATATAATTGGAAATGAATTTTATTCAAAGATCAAATCAGCAGCTAAAAGTTTGACAACGCACTCTGGAGGGATATCAGTCTGAGTCCCCCATACACCTAACTTAGCCTCATCTACTAAACAATTTGCCACCTTATTACCATTTCTACTGGTACTACCACAATCAAAAGATTCAAAACTATTAAACCAAGAGGAATACATAAAAATATCAGCCAAAACAGAACCATTGTGTGTGTAATCTTCTCTGTCTCTTCTGATGCAGTCATATACCGCCTTTGCGTCTCCTTCGAAATAGACATCTTGTAGTCCAAGTTTGTCGGAGAAAATCAGTCCAGCCTTTGCAGCCCAGATTTAGCTCTATGGGGGGTGTAACAATCTTCCAATCTCTTCCTCCTCTGAATAAATTATATGTCTAATTTTTTACTTTAATTTTTACTATGTATGGCATGTTTGATATAAGAGTAAAAATAGGAGATAAAATTCTATGGACAAATTTTATATATAAAATTATACCCAAGGTTCAGTCATAAAGTTTTTACTCTCTCCCCCCATTTTTACCTCAAACTTAGTTTAAGATTAAATTTTATCAAAATTTATTATTATTATTATTATTATTATTATTTTGGATGGAATGAGCTTCTTTAATAATTAATAATATTTTACTAGATGAAAGTTATTGCATTTTTAAAAGGTTATACTTTAGATAGTTTTATATATTGAAAATAAATTACATAAAATTATCAAAAACTCAAATAACCTTTAATTTATTGCTGTAAATACACCTTGAATCCAATTAATATAAGTTATAAAAGAGAGATCTAAAATAATAAACTGTAGAAAAAAAGACGAAGCAACGGTGCTTCTTTCAAATGATCATACCAATACATAGCAATACCGCACCTACCCAAGAAATCTACTTCGCATAAGCCTTTTTCTAGTCATTAGCCAAAGAGTGACAAAACAGTAATGAACAAAGCTGTCAAATGAAGGATCGAAAATAAGTGCCAAATTAGGAGGAAAAAAAAAAAAAACCAAACACACGGGCTCAAGAATTGCTTGACATGACAACCATTCCTATCGATGTCGCTCAAGAACTCAATGAGCTGTTTTTCTACCCTTTCGTGCCACACAATCCCTATGGAAATTTTCGCAATAAACAGTACTGCACTGCGACAAAGGGAATGGAGAAATCTGTAGTAAACTGTACTATGTGAACGTAAAATTAAGTTCATATTGCTTTAATTAAAAATTAGTTTAAAACTAAACGTGAGTTTGGAAGGATGACTTACGGTGTAATAAAATTAATAACATTTATTTAAGTAAAAGCCCCTTTGAAAAAGTTGCAACCCCTTTTAGTGGTTCAAACGAGCAACCAAACAAATTGAGAGCTTTTTCTTGAATGAATCCACGAGATAATGGAACCTTCAGAAAAGCAGAAGCAGTTTTGACCATTCTACCACTAATCGCATAATTTCCAATCCATTAAACTGATGGGGAGTCAATCATGAATGCAATTTCTGGGTCTACACTACTAGATAAGATTGGTAACTAATCAGGATAGTTCCTCACACCATGCCATCAGACATATCAAGAAGAGTACCACTATATGGAACGAACAATTCAAAGCTACTGCATCAAAGGATGATTATTATGCTCCTAATATCTTTTGGAGGACTGACATAAAGATGATAAAATGGGTTAACTCACCCTAACATGTTCCCATCCATCGTAAGATTGACTAAAACTTAGCCCATTAAT
This sequence comes from Pterocarpus santalinus, assembly GCA_031439595.1. NCBI lineage: Eukaryota > Viridiplantae > Streptophyta > Magnoliopsida > Fabales > Fabaceae > Pterocarpus > Pterocarpus santalinus. The sequence goes on from CM062526.1 coordinate 54,769,998, forward strand.
TTAAGTGATTTAATATTTATTTTTCTTAAAATAATATCTCATGTTTAAGTGCATTGGGAGAATATTTTTTAAAGTTGTTCAACTTAGCTCGAAACTATCAACTCTGGCAAATATATAGGATAGCAAGTAATAAGAAGTGAGAAGGAAATAACAAAAAAAGATAAACGAAAGAAGAACAAGAATGAATGCTAACAGAGATAGAAAGAGCAGAGAAACAATCTTGCAGAACTTCAATAATGAATATTTACACACTACGTACAAGTTTATATACTAATGACTTGAGAACTAACTCTAACCGACTAATCTAACAAACTTAATTAACAGAATTCTAACTAACTACAAACGGCTAATTGATTCACGTGACTGCTGAAGCTTCTGGAGCTGAAGACTATGATACATGGGCCACTCTTGTATTCTGCAACTTGGGCAGCTTGGAGTTTGGGCCTGCATCCTCACAATTGGGCCTGCATCTCACGAGTATTAGGCCAGATTTGTCCTATGCCGGCAGGAAACTAAATCAGTTTTCCGATCAAAGTCTTATTTCATGTCCGTCTCTTTTGCGGTGTTGGACTTGTAAAATGCTTCGTTAAGTAACCTAGTTATTTTATGCGTCATAATGTATATTGCATTATGAAGAATGTGTCATATGTTTATGTGTGTTTGTTTTGCTTTTGTACAAATAAGGTGCTGAGTTAGGCCAACGCAACATTTGGATGGCTGTTAGTAATAAATATAAATTGAAGTTCCTCGAGCTGAAGGGAAAGAGGAACCACCATTACATTGTGTTTAAGATTGAGAACCGAAAAGTGGAGGCGGAGAAACTTGGAAGCCCACAAGAAACCTGTAAGGACACTGCACATCTACCTCCTAATGAGTGCCATTATGCTGTCTTTGATTTTGATTTCACTACTGATGAGAACTGTCAGAAAAGCAAAATTTTCTCCATTGCATCGTAATTTGACGTTCCTCAAGTTCATTTAAGCATGATAAAATCATAGTTCTTTCTAGCTATATGTAGAAATGTTAATAATAATAACATATTACAGTATAAGATGCTTAGTCTACAAAAGAATGCCTGTTTTTGTAATTCTACCAAGTGCGGGGAAAACACGGCTAAGATAGCTCCATTTTCAATTACAAACAAAGGCACCATTTTATCTTGAGATCTCTAGTTTTGAACTCAAACAATCTTAGGTTTGGTGCAAGTTCTCCGACTGAGAGCAAATATTTATTTAAATTGATAAAATTAGAGTGCAGCTCAACAGAAATTTCTGTTTTTCTAGGAATTAAGTAGTTTTATTTTCATTATTAACATTTAGTGTCATGTGTTAAGTAAAAAAGAAACATACAATTTTCTCTATACAAGGATTTATCAATTTCCAATGTATATTAGTTCACATGTCAGGAACGAGCTGCTTGTAGTTTTCTTTCTTTGGACAAGGTCAAATTTTAGAGGAGAATAACTGATTCCTCTCATACATGTAATTTTGTTCACTTGTTTCTCACGTTTAGGTCACCGTATACGTCAAAGTTGAGACAAAAAAAATGGTGTACGCCAGCTCCAAGGACAGATTCAAGAGGGAACTTGATGGCATTCAAGTTGTTACAAGAACGGATCCTAGCGAGATGAGCTTTGACATAATGAAAGCCTGGGCAATATAATAGTGCCATCAATTATTCATACAATCATCTTTCATTCAGTTCCCTACCTTTAGCGGCACTCCTCTTTTCTTTCTTTCTTTCTTTCTTTATTCTTCTTCTTTTATTTTTTTGGTTGTTTGTTGTTGTTGTTTTGTGGTTGTTTTTTTTGTATTTTGTTTTTTGGGGTCTTTTCTTTCTTTCTTTATTCTTCTTCTTTTATTTTTTTGGTTGTTTGTTGTTGTTGTTGTTTTGTGGTTGTTTTTTTTGTGTTTTGTTTCGGGGTCTTTTCTTTCTTTCTTTCTTTTTTTCTTTATTCTTCTTCTTTTATTTTCTTGGTTGTTTGTTGTTGTTGTTTTGTGGTTGTTTTTTTTGTGTTTTGTTTTTTTTTGGGGGGGGGGGGGGGTGCTGTTGTTTTCTTTGTTCTTTTTGTCGAACGGTCTACATTCTAAGTCGTAGCTTAATATGATAGAAAAACACACTGCCACATATTTAGACTATATTAGATGGCTTGCCTTATTGTATACATTACATTCTTTTGCTTTTAAAAATGTAACTGCATTTTACTGAGTTTGTGACCTTGTGATTTCTTCCCACCCTTTTTTTCTTTTTAAATTTGCAAAACGTCATCATTCAGAAACATTAAAAAAGATGATATCCTTGATGGAATTGGTTGAGTAATACTTGTAATCATGCAATTAAAGCCTTACGGTAACGGAAGGTTGAAGTTGAATCTGTCATTGTGTATTGCAAGTGAAAAACCAGAAAGCAAGAGGTAGTTGATAAAGAATACATTCCAACTTATATGTTTTTATTAATATTCCATAATAAGGTCTAGGCATAAATGCATTTTCAAATTTAGTGTAAATAAACAATACAATTGTACCACAGCATAGATGCAGCAGAGCAAACAGAACTGTTTACAATGAGCTAAATAACTTAAATATAAAGAGCTGAACTTCCATGTCAGGTTTGCCTTTTATGGTGCTTGGCCTTTTATTTATGGTGGCTACTCTGGTGCCTTTGCAAGTGTCTGCCTTTGGTGCCCTTCTTCTTTTCTTTTATATGCCTTTTGTGTGGATCCTGTTCTTGATGTGCTGCAGCAGCACACTTGGTTGGGTTGCGTGGCCATAACTCTGGAGTTGCGAGCTCGAATCCTCTCCTTGCTGTTTTTACACTTCTCACATTTTTTTTCATTTTTTTTAAAATAACGAAAACAGAAATAAAAAGGGGAAAAAGGAGAAAAACACAAAATATTCTTAATTCTTCTATTTGCCAATTGCTATTTGGTAGTTTTTGTTTTATTTTTACTCTACACCTTCTTTTTTATTTGCTATCATTTTTGTTTTAATGTCAATTGTTTTGTCTTTTATTTATATATAAGTAATAATATCACTTTACATAAATAATATAATTCATTTTATTTTTTTTCTTCTCCCTTTTATTCAACATCTTACTAACAATATATTGAAATTAAATAAAAAAATTTATATATTAATTATTAAAATTAACATTTAATATATGATATATTTTGATAATATTTAAGTAAAATTTTAATAAAAATTGTTTAATTTCCCACTTCCATCTTTTTCTTTGGTATTTTAATTAAAAAAAATCAAACATTAAAGTAGTGCATATCTACAAAATCTGTCTATAAGATTTTTCACTCAAATTTAATATAACATAATCATTATTGTTATAGAGAATACATTTATATAAATTTTTCTAGAAGTAATTTATTTTCTACAATAATAATGTTACAATTATACTTTTAATTTGTACAATTATGTTCTTCGTCTTAATTTGGTTATACATAAAAATGTATTCAATAATATTTTATAAGTATGTGTAATTATCATATAGTATAAAGAGTTATTTATATTATTATATATATGAGCTCTAAAGTTTTGCATAAAATATAATTAAATTAAAAGCTATGAGGATAGGATTAAGAAAAATTAATTTTTTTATATACAATTTATAAGGATTATATTATATTGAATTTAAACAAAATAAATTGTAAATAGATATTATAGATATGCTCCACTTTAATTTTAAGAATTTTTATTATGATACTAAAAAAAGAGATGGCAGTAGAAAGACAAGCAATTTTTTCTTTTTTTGTAGGTCAAATTTGTATTTAAATATTATAGGAATATATCATATATTAAATGTTAATTCTAATGATTAATATATAATTTTTCTTCTATTTGATTCAATAAATTGTTAATAAAATGTTGAATAAAAGGGAGAGGGAGAAAAATAAAATAAATTTTGTTATTTGCACAAAGTGATATTAATATTCCAAAATAAGTTTTAAGCATATATGCATTTTCAAATTTAGTGTAAATAAACAATACAATTTTACCACAACATAGATGCAGCAGAGGAAACAAACTATTTACAATGAGTTAAATTACTTAAGGGCAATTCTCTGGTGCTGATTCGCAAAAGTCTACACCATGCTGATCATAGTTGTTGGTAGTGACTAGAAGGCATGTGGCATTGATGGGGGCCGTATGGGCAGAGTTTTAACAAATGTATTAAAGAAAACGTCAAAGTTAATTGTGGGGTTTAAATTTATAATTGCAGGAAAAAAAAAAGGTTAAGAAAAAGAAATCCAAGCTAATCACCCTCGCCACATTCGCCATTTTCCCTTCCTTTAGAAGTTTCAAAAGCAGCGGCACCCAATCTTCTTCCAAAATCAGCTTCCATCCTACGTACTTTCTGCAGCGTTGGAGCGTTTCTCAATGAAGGAACCGGAGAGAAGGATGACGACTATTTCGCACATGAGGTAAAGGACTGATTCATTGGTGGCAATTGGGAGGAGGCCGCAATACTTGCCGTCGTGTTTGTTTGTGGCGCCATCGAACATCGGAATGGGGTCTTGCAAAACGCGATGGCGGTGGTGGTGGCGCCGGCGACCGGTAGGCAGTGGCGATGGCGGGGGGCAAGCATGGGGCCAAATGGAATGGCATTCGAGGTGATGAGGGGCGGCGGTGGCTTGAAAAACAGGAATAGGAAGAAGGAGAAAAGTGGAGTCATAGGTGTTATTATGGTGTATCATGGTGATAGTTACATCAGTACACCGTCAAACAATTATGGTTTAGATTAAACCAACACACTATTAGCAAATTAACTATTTAACTGACTTAATTATACTCTCCTAATTCAGTCCCAAATATCATGGCCCACTAACAGTGCAATCCACGTGTTCCTATCTCCTTGCTCCGTGGTGCAGATTTTTTCAAATCTACATAGGAGCAATCACCATAACTTAAATATAAAGAGTTGAACTTCCATGTCAGGTTTGCCTTTTATAATGCTTGGCCTTTTATTTATAGTCCATATATATAACTAGTTGAAGTAACCTCTTGGTGAAATAACTAGTCCAAGCACGCACACCAAGGACCTGCAAAATTATATATGTACACACAGGTTGCAAGGGTAAGTAAGGATCATTTTCAAGTTTGAATATTACTAAAGGCTCCATCCATAATGCACCACCATTAAAGATGGTATTTAAAGCACCTATGTGTTGTTTAAATCTCACAATTGTAAGTATATGAATATTTTTCTTTTGTGATACTATAATATTTTTCAACTTCTCTCTTTCTCCCCCCAACTCCATGGGATTCCAGCGGTGGCCATTACTATGTTGTCTGTCGACCTCCAATCCAACTACTGCCATTGCTTTGCCTCACTGCTGATCGCTATAGTAACACAAACAAAAATATTTTCTCCATTTATTAGAAACTGCAACCTCAAAAACACCAAAAATAACAACAGTAACACAAACAAAGATTAAAAAAAAAAAAACACAAGTTTCCTTTCTTTTTTCTATTATTTGTTGTTCACATCATTTGTTCATCAATTCGATTACCGTCGTCATGGCATTCCAGCAGCAGCCAATTAGCCTTCCTGAAACACTAATAAACACATTAAACATTACAAAACAATATTTGTTATTACTATTTAGAAATCATAAACCATCATATACCTTTCAAAATTTCTATTAACTAATAATATAAAGTTATTTTATACTGTCAATATATAGAAATTAAATCATTCATTGAATTTTTGTCTTACTTTATTTTGTGTTCTTTCTCTTTCTACGTAATGAAAATATACTTATAGAAATTAGCAAATAACTAACAGATTTTACTGATGAAACAAACGGATTTCCTGTCGATAAAATTTAAAAAGAACTGTGCAGTCCCACTGCGAGCTCCTCCAACACCAACCCAAGGGTCGCTGCGTGCCCCACCACGACTCGGCTACACATAGCCAACACCACCAACCTAAACAACATCAGCAACAACCTCGTCCTCCTCGACCTTGAAAACCAAAACCAAAACCAACAACACTAGTACCAACAACAACAACAATTCCTCTCTTCAAGCTTCTCCAATTTCTTCAAATTCGACAACTCCTTCTCCTCCAGCCCCCACCATCACCACCACGCGCTCCATCCCATCGCCATTGCCCCTCCTCCGCACGTGCCTCTTGGTCTACATCCCCAAATCCATGTTCCTATGCACTAAACATGTGTTCCGTTGGGTTGTGATTTTCGTTGTAGTCCCTGAGGAGCAGGAAGAACGTTGGAAGAAATATCTATAGTACAATAAAGGTTAAGATGGCAGGGCGGCTCATGGTTGGCTACACGGAGAATAGCGATGGGGGTGTGGTTTTCGCCAATGAAGGTGGCCGAAGTTGTTAGAGTTGTTGCAAGCCAAAATATGAAGGAGAGGGCTTGCTATAGTGTATCATAAATGATCAGAGTATCGATACACAGCTGATCTTCACAATTGGATTGCCAGGTGTGTGGTGCACCATTCTTAAGGTGGTGCATAGCAAAACGCACCATTACTAAAATACTACCATCTAAAGCTCATTACGAACTTGGATTTCAAGAATTAGCGTTATTATTGCTTCTTCAGTTTCTTCTTGCAGAATCTGTTTTCTTCCTACTTTTTATTTTTGTTTTTTTTGGGGGAAGGGGTGGTTGACATTATTTCATCTAATTTTTATTTTTCAAGTTCAGAATATTGCTGCTTAATAATTGTTTTGTTAACATAACTAAACTCAGCATCCAACATGTTAAATTGATGTTACAAAATGGGTTAAGGTTGTTGGCGAGGGTACAGAAATAGATATAGCTCAGCAAGTTATGAAAATCATGTATCCATCCATAGCCCATCTAATGGCTAGGAAACAAGTCCCAGATATACGATTTGGCTGTGTTATATGAGCACATGTTAAAGAAATAAAAATAATATTTATTATCTATTTTTGGTTATTTAAATACAAAAATATTATTTTTTTAAGATTTTAAAAACAAATAAATACTTAATATTTTAATTTTAATATGTACAGTTAAAACACACGTTAAGGAATCTTATATATTATTGCAATATAATCTTAGTCTGTTTTCTTGTTTTGATGAAAGACAAAAGTCAATTATGTCAATTATGGTCAGGGAGCACAGGAACAAAGTTTTGGCATGCAGAAGAACAAAGGAGGGGTGTTTTTTATGTGAGAGGTGAGTAGAGTAAATATTGACTATATAACCATATATGGATAATTAAGATTAAAAGTTATTTAAAGATCATATAATCGGTTAAAAAAGTTTTTATGTTCTAATCTTGAACAAAAAAAGAGAAACCTAAAAACTCAATAAAAACTTGTTTCTTTACGTACTATTTACCACTATAGCAGTTTCTAAAATTTCAGTTGATAGAGTTAATCTTCAAGATCACCATGTCATATAATCGACTTAGAAGTCTAATATAAGCATGTCTGCATCTCCTGTTGAAGAAAATGACACCTAACACTCCTTAAAACACTGTGGCAAATCCAATTCCCAAGCTCATATAGAAACATGAGTGTACTTTGGATTCATCATCATCATCATCATCCTTTGTCATTAGGTTTGTATGCTAGGATTTTCCATCTTGTTTGCAGTTCTTTGTGAGTGGAGGTCCACAAAGTTCAAGATTGTCTATGTAGCTAAGATTTGTAAAACCCATAAAATGTGTCCCCAATGGGATTTTGCCCTCGAAATTGTTGAATGAAAGATTCAAGACTTCAAGAAAAGACATGCCGGACATGGACTATGGAATTTGTCCTGAAAAATAGTTACTTGCAAGATCCAGGGATTGCAATATAGTGAATATAAATAACTGTGATGGCACCATTATTGAAAGATGTATATATGCATGTCAGTAAGCAGTCTTTGTGAGTGTTGATAAAAGAATAATTTTAACCCCTTTTAAACTACCTTTGATGCAGGTAAGTTAATGTATCAAATTACTTTCATTTTTAAAAACATTAATAATGAATAAAAAAACACTATAGTAAAAATTAATGATCATTTGTAATTAATTATGGTATTAATTGTTTATTTAATAGTTTTTTTAATTATATAAATACTAGATGTTACAAAATAAGGTAGTTGTCTACTATAATTTATTACCACATCTTTATTATGATTCATTTTTTTATTTATTATTTTAAATAAATAATACTCAATATTATTTATTATTTTAAAAAATACTCAATATTATATTATTTAGTTATATAAAAAAATTCAAAAAATTAATACTTAGATTTAAATAATTATTTTAAATAAATTAGTTATCAATACTAGTAATTTCCAGTAACTATATAAAAATTAAAAATAAGATAAATAGTAAATATTTTTAAACAATTAAAATAAATTTTAATTAAATTAATAATAATAACTTTTGATAATATTTGGTGACTAATAAACAATTAATGTGGCCTATTCTTTTAGAGGAAGGGCACTTTGATAAAACTAAATAAAAATTAATAAATATAGGAGTAGTAGTAAACATAGAAGGATGATTATAATTTGGTAACGTTTAACATGGTCGCCCCAAAAAACTAAACATTCAATGTTCATCCAGTTTTACATGTTATAACAGGTTTCTTGTTTTTTCTTTTTTATCCAATAAATATACAAAGACTATTTTGCCACTCCTATATATCAAATTTCCCTTCCATTGAATACGCTCCCACCCTCCCACTGATCCTGCGACACCACCACCGCCGATGACCGTAACGGAGCAATCGACGCGCAGTTCAACCACCACTCCATTGTCAACTCACTCACCTCCAGCCTAGCCCTTTCTCAGTCACAACCACCGCCATCGTGCTTCAGCCGTGCCGGAGACAAAGACAAATAGTCGCAAGGGTGAGGCACTTGAAGACGAAGTCGAACAGCTGCGATGTCATTTCAAGCTTCGTGTCAAAAAAGATTCTATTGAAACTTTGGAAGGAAGGATTGGTAGCGAAGAAGCTTCTAGGCTTCAGGATAGATGGTGATAAAGACTTGGAAGACGAAGAGGAAACCCAACCATGTAGCTCCACTAAGAATGGCCATGCGAGACGAACAAGGATCCAAGGCTTGCCATGATGAATTTGTGACACCGTTTTTGGGATGGATAGGTGGTTATTGGTGAAGATGGCACTATTGTATTGCTGTTGTATCAAAAGCGGTGGTGAGGACGGTGGCAGCGGGTGGTGGTGAAGTGGGCGGCTGATGGGGTAGGTGAAGATTTTGGTAAGCTTGTAAATTGGAGAGGATGGTGGGTTAATTAAGTAATTTGATTTGTTATAAATTTTTTTATTATTAATCAAATTACCTGTTAACTTGAAGGAGTATATATACTCCAACATCATAATTACTTTTATATAATATTAACAGCTAAATTTATTTATTTTTTTATTAATAATTAAAAATTTGATGAAAATTGAATATTCATATTTACTAGGTGATCGCTTTAAATGCTAGCTTATAATTTCCACCAGATTAAGCTGAGGAATCAATGATGATTTGATGGTTGCAATTTTGGTCGTACTCACTAGATCAGGTTGGTAATTAATCAGGATACCATGCTTCGGGAGTTCAGGTTTCTTGCCAATCTTGCGCCATGCCGGCGCAGCAGACATTTGAAGATGCTATGCAATAGGACAGCTACAGCGTACAGGATCGGACAAACAAAGCAAGGTCCGATGCTTTTAGGTTATAAGCAATCTTTTATTGTGAAAAGCATAATTTTATCTTAAAAATTCTAAAAATTAAAATGGTGTTTGGGTTGTTTTTTATTTTCATTTTTTATTGAATGATTTTTTTCAATAATTATAAGAGTTTAATTGGTATGTATTGACAGTATAAAATAATTTTATATTATCAACTAATAGAAATAGAAAAAAGTAAAAAATTATGGTAAATTTTTTATTATAATAAATGATTATTTATATGAGTTGTCATCTTCCATTATTTTTATTAGCCGATAATATAAAATTATTTTACACTGTCAGTACATTTAAATTAAATTCTAATTATGAAAACATTACCTTGATTTTATGAATTTTTTTATAAAATTTATGAAAAAATGGTGCAAATAAATTTTATTGTTTGGATTATTTCTTTCACTTTTTTTTCGGGGGTAAAAATGCACGCCTGTACTAAATTTACCTTATGTTACTAAACACATTATCATTTAGCAACACTTGTGGAAGTGTGGTTAAATCTATTTACAACATTTTTGGATTCATTGCAAAATGTGGTTAAATATCAATGTATGGTGCACCTCCGTAACTGATATGCACCTAAGACAATGCTATATAAGAGGGTGATGAGAAAGTGCATTCGATTATACAGAAATGTTATTTTGCCCACTTCAAATCAACCATATACGGTCGACACCGTATGAGAAAAAGGAAACGACAAAAATCCACCGTATGGAGAGGGTGGATATGGTGGTAGCAGTAAAGAGACAAAAGGGAAGTGAAAAATTCACCAAAATGAAAAACCCACATGAACCTTGACTCTTCCTCCCTCACTCGCGAACGCAAGCCTCCTTTCACCCACCCCACCCTTTCCCCCTGCGAACTCGCTCACTTTCAAAAACTCTCTCTTCCCATTTCCCCTCGTGGACTCACTCACTGTCTAAAACTCTCCCCCTCCTCCTGCAAACTCATTCGTAATCCCACCACCATGACCCACACCACTGGTAATCCAACTTCCACCGTAACCCAAAGCGCCAGCAAGCAAGCCGCGTCCTAGCCTCATTGCAGTGCCCCCACACCACCGCCTAGCCTTGTTGTCAGTCCGGACCATGAAGCCCGGCACCATCACCACAGTACCCATGTCCGTGTGTAGGCCTATGAGTGGCCAAGTCTCCCCCACCAAACCCATCCACAAATACGCGCACATGAATGCCTATAAGCATGACTCACTTTTTTTTTTTTTAATTATAATCAGAGTTGAGCTATTTCTAATCCCAAATATATACTTGAGATTTACACTATTTGTTGACATTTGGGGATATTGAAATTACATTACATGATTTTCCTATGTTTTCTTTTTCGGGATTTAATGTTCTTTACTTGATTGTGCAGGTGAGAAGTTGGCTGAAAGTATTGTCAAAGAAAAGCTTGTAGCTTGTGTAAATAGGGTGCCTGGTAAGAATTTCAATTTCCGCTAGCCATATGTTGTATCCAGTGCAATTTAATTAGTTGAAACTGGTTCCTTTTTGTTTTTGGTTTTTCTTTTTTAGCTTTTTGTGTTTTTGTTAGGAGGGTTCCTTTTGGTAATTACTCTATTTATATGCATTTAGTTGCTAAGTTGTTCCTGTTGATAGATTTACCTTGATGTATGGTCAGAACTACTTGTTGCATCCTTTGTCAAGGAGGAATGGCATGAGTGAGACTTGAATTACGTGGCAAAAGAGGAATTTTTGGTATAGAAACAAATGGTAGCAGAGAATAATGTTTTGGAAGTACGTGTTGATAGAGGTTATGAGGAGTTGATCAGTTATGATTAGTTTGAGGTTAGTTCTCTGTCTCAAATCAATGCATAATAAGCAGGACTTATTTATTTGTACATTGCTCAAGTATAGGATATCACTTTTTTTTGTCATTTTCATCATGGTAGAGAATAATCCTTTTTTTAATAATCTTGACCATGTTTCTAAAGTTACTGATATGTCTCTAGGAGGTTTAACCATGATGCTACACGATATGGAGCTTCTAGACATCTTTCTTGATCTTATTGTATGGTGGGATTAACATGTTGATCTTGGATCTTTGAGGCTCATTTAGTGTTGGAACCATATTTGAAAAGCATGTGGGCTAATAGTCCTTAGAATCAAGTATAATTAGTGCTCCTTGAGGAACAAAATCTGCAAAGGAACAACACATTATCCGAAGTAAAGCACCTTAGGGACAAGCTCTGTTTTTAGGGACATTATATTTTAATGCCGAGCTTAAATGGGCTTCTCTTAGATATGAAACTATAGACATAGAGAATCATAGCATTGTGTAATGATCCAAGTCTGCTATAGTTGATCAGAGCTTTTGTTGAGAGTTTAATACTTAATTGACATAGAGAGTCAGAGTAATATGTCATCATGTATTCTTGCTCTAGGTGATCAATTTTTTTGTTAAGACAATATTTTCAGTAACATGAAAGAATTTATATCATGAAACTTGGGATTGGGTTGACATTTCTAAAATGCACATTTATGGATAAGGATTCCTAGTAATTTTTATGCTTGAATAAGGCTCGTAATATAGTTCCATTTATTCAATTCCCTTGTATGGGGACTACACAATTTCCCAACATGTTGTAACTTGAAGTATATTATATCCATTGTATTTGATGCGTCTGTACTGCATGTGCAAATAACAAGCATGAATGTTAGTACATTTCTAGGTTAGCCATTAGCTTCTAATGTACGTAAAACTGAAGAAATGCTTAATTTATCCATTAAAATAATTTTACGGTTTGAATGATATTCTAATTCATTGGAATACTAGATGCTATAATAAACTTGTATCAGAGGTTTTGCAGCTATACTTTTTCTTCCTAATTATTTAAATGTTCCATTGTCAATGTTTGTGTCTTGCAGTGCCTTAACAGGAAGCAATATTTAAGGATCTGAGCTGAACTCATTGCCATGGAAAAAATATGAAAATATGCTTTACAACTTTCAGGGGAGTCAGTTGCTGGAATTAAGTTATAGTCTGATTATTAGGTACTGATATCATGGCTAAAAGGGGAAAAGAAAGGGAATTGGAACTAACGTATTCTTTGGAACCAATATTAAGAATATTAGATAACTTACCTTGTTACCATGTAAAAAAACCTCCATATATTATGTTCATGTCCATCACATTCCTTACCTTGTTAGTTCTAAGTTCAAGCAACAACTTCTTGTAGTGTTGAACTTGCTTTTTGCACTTACAATTATCACGACTAAAAGTACTAGCACTAGCACTCTAACTTTCATTACTATTGATTGTAAATTTGTTTTTAAAGGATGAGCAATTCCAAGGTGAAAGGTTTTATAATCTAGTGGACATAACAAATTTATCATTGTTACCAAATCTTTTAGAGTATGATTGCAAAATTATGGAAGTACGTTGACTTATAAATAAACTTGCCTCACCAAACAAGATTTGAAAATCTTTTTTTTAGGCTTTACAAGTCACTCTCCACGTGGGGTTGACGCTTCCCTCACCAATGTAACCTGATAGGTGTGGTCTTAACTTGTTTGGATCTGAAGCCATTACGTAAGGCCAGCGAACAAAACAATAATTAATTAATAAATTACCAGTTTTTTGCAAAAGTTACTAGCTTATTGAATTAAAATTACAAGCTTTTTGGGTGCAGTTACCAATGAAGTACAAGTCCTTACTTAAGATTTGCATGAAATTGAGGCTCCATTCAGCAATATAACAAAAAGGACTATGGTGTTAAATCATTTGGATATACCAATCCATTCCGTAGCCCAACAAAAATAAAACTTTAATTTTTTGATAAGTTACCAGTTTTTTGTAAAAGTTATCAAATTATTGAACTGAAGTTACTATCTTTTTGGGGCCAGTTACCAACCATGTGCAGGAATGAGAAGTGCTGACCTAGGCTTTGCAAGTCTCTCCCCATGTGATCTAATATCTTGGGATGTGATTTTAAAGTGTTTATTTGTACCAATCTATTCTCCAAGGTTAATAAAACCAAAATCCAAAATTTCTGATAAGTTACCAGCTTTTTAAAAAAGTTACCAGCTTACTGAACTAAAGTTACTAGCTTTTTACCCAAGTTACCAACCAAGGGCAGAACGGACCAGTGCTCACTAGGGCCTTGCAATTTTCTCCCGATGTGATCTAATATTCTAAGGTGTGATCTTAATGTATTTGGTTGCACAATCTATTCCCCAAGGCCAATAAAACCAAAATCCAAACTTCCTAATAAGTTACCAGTTTTTTAAAAATGTTACCAGCTTATTAAACTGAAATTACTACCTTTTAGATACAAGTTACCAACTAAGGGCAGGACGAAGCAATGCTCACAAAGGCCTTGCAATTCTCTTCCCATATGATCTAATATCCTAGAGCGTGATATTAATGTGTTTGGTTGCACCAAGCTATTCTCCAAGGCCCATAAAACCAAAATTCAAATTTCCTGATAAATTATCAGCTTTTTAAAAAAGTTACCAGCTTATTAAACTGAAGTTACTAGCTTTTTGATACAAGTTACCAACCAAAGGCAGGACGAAGCAATGCTTACAAAGGCCTTGCAATTCTCTTCCCATGTGATCTAATATCCTAAGGTGTGATATTAATGCGTTTGGTTGCACCAATCTATTCTCCAGGGCCCATAAAATCAAAATTCAAATTTCCTGATAAGTTATCAGATTTTTAAAAAAGTTATTAGCTTATTAAACTAAAGTTATTAGCTTTTTGATACAAGTTACCAACCAAGGACAGGACAAAGCAATACTCACCAAGGCCTTGCAATTCTCTCCCCATGTGATCTAACATCTGAGGGTGTAAACTTATTTGATTGCACTAATCCATTTGACAATCCCAATAAAACCAAAATTTTAATTTTTTGATAAGTTACTAGCTTTTTAAAAAAATTACCAATTTATTAAACTAAAGTTACTAATTTTTTTAAGTTCACTTCATCAATTAGTAGTACCAAGGAGTGCTCTTAATATGTTTTCTATTACAAATATATTTCCTAACATATATATATATATATATATATATATATATATATATATATATATATATTTAAACGATTAAGTTGTGGCAATATTTGTGTGTTTGCAAACACTTATAATAATTGTTTAGCACCAGGTCTTCAAAAAGAGCACTTAAGTAAAATTTACATTTAATGCTAAAATAACTGAGTGTAATTGTCATGTTTTCTAAGAGTTTATTTATTGATAATTTTCAGTCCTTTTGAACATAATAATTTGACCATGTTCATAACTTGATAAATTTTTTAAAATTTTTTTAAGGATTTTGAGTTGTGGTTTCGTTTGTGTATTAGTAAAAAATAATAATAATCTTATAATAGTTCTTTAACACAAAAAAAAAAACCAGAAACCCTTAATTCTAGACAATAGGAATGGGAATGGGAATAAACACTGACAATTCTTGCAATTCTATCTGTATTCAAGTTACTGACTAGAAATGGCATCAAACAACTTTTTTTACATATAAATTGTTATCAAACACTCTAAAACTTGTCTATTATTTGGTTGAAGTTTGGTCCAGAGGCTCAATGCTTTTAAACTTTAGCCTTCTTGTTACTACGACTGGGGCACTTGTATTGCATGATGTGCTTGGCCTTAGCAAAAGTGATTTTAACATATTTACCAAGGAACCATCTCTAATACACATATATAACCATCTAACTAACTCTAACACACGTCACAACAAATCCAAAACTCATCATTGGCATAACTTTGACAACAAGCGCCACATGTTGTGCTTTATTTGTCATCATCATCTTTTCCACGCTCATCATCATCTTTTCCACGCTCATCCTCTTCTTTCGGTGCTGTAGAAATCTTTTCTCCCTTAGCCTGAGACTCAAATTGACAGGATTGTTAAAAGACAATATCCAAATAGGAAGAACTAAATGACTTTCAACATTCAGGGAATGATAGAAAATAAAGTCAGAACATGAAATTGAAGATTGCATACCACCTTTCCACTTGATGTGTTTTTGCTGCCATTGTTCTGAGCAGCCATTGATTGCTTAGCACTTCCCATCAAAGCTTCAAAGATGGCTTACAAATCATTGCCTTTTCCTGTAAAAAAAACCATTTAAACCAAAATCATAAACATCTTGTAAAATTAGTATCATATTCAAATCAGCAATACTATATTTCATGATTTATAGTAATACATTTGTTTAAAATAAAATCTAGCAATATACATTCTTTCTTTGGAAAAAAGTTGATATTACCGTGTCAGCTAACACCATAGAAAATGGAAAATTCATTTCAGATCTAATATACATGTAGTACCAACCCATGAAAACGTGATAATGGTCATCAAGTGTAACCTCCTCATACCTAAATGTGGACAAACAAGTTATTCAAGGCAAACAAAATGATACAGACAGGAGGAATATGTTGTGTACATAATTTTAACATCGATGATATAGATTTATAAAGTTGTAAAATTTTTTTTACCATATTTGTTTAAAATAGATGAATAATTTACATTGATGAATGTGCTAGATTGCCCAATATCTATTACTCACTAAACTATATGGAAGGAAGAAAGAGCAAATGAGAAGTAAAAATTCTACCAACAAGAGTTGTTTAGGAAGTGAAAATATCGTTCTCATACTTTCCTTGGCACTACCACAAAATCTAAGAATAAACTGTCAGGAGGACTTAATGCAATCCTCATCAAGCTTTATCACCATTTGGTTATTTCATAAATTGCTTCCATGATCTAAGCTTAATTGGGGAGAGATGGAACAGCCAATCTTGTCAAATTGAGTATGATCATCCCATTCCAGACAGTCAATAATTACAAATCTCCCACTATTTAATCCAAGAAATTGAACACATAAGACAGATCATAAAACTCTAGAACCAAGCTTTGACTATCCAACAACTAAAATTTTTGTAACATACAATTTAACCTCAAAAGCCCCTCACTGCACATAACTATAGAGATCCAACATCCATAAGTGAAGCACACTGCAAGGGACCATCCCCAACACAAAATGGGAGAGTGATACTATAAGGTTTATAATCCTATAACAAGTTCAAGCAAATCTGCTCTGCTCTTTTAGTGAGAATTGATGGATACAAACAAATCAATTCCTTCCTAGCATACAATTACACTAACTAATTGAACTGAAATTGAAGCAAATTAAGTTCACTAATTCACTTCTTTCCACAGTTATAAGACTAAGCTTCCCAATTCCAAATTCCTAGTCCTAACTGATCACAAGCAATTCAAAAGAAAAACAAAACTTTGGGATCAAGCACGTAATTAACTTCCCAATTAGAGCAAAATCACCTTAGATCTAAGCAGATTCAAACGAGATATGACAAATTCATATAAAATAAATTTCACTCCACAAAGCAAAATGAGACAGAGAGAAAAGAAATCTGAAACCCTCCGACGGCGCCACTCGAAGGCATAACCTTCCTCCGGCTCCATCTCTCCTAGCAGTGGAAGCACTGGCTTGGAGACGAAACTGATGTAGTCGTAGTCGTTTCCATTTCTGTTTCTGTTTCCATTCCCGCTCTTTGCTGCTACATGCACAGGTTCGAAGGGAGATTGGGAGTAGCTGGGTTCCAGATCGTTGAGCCCGAAGATCTTCGACGAGATAGCTAGAGAAGTGTGGTTGATAGAGACATCGCCGTTGGAGAAGCAGGAGTAGCCGCCGTCGTCGGAGAAGCTATCGTCATCGGCGTGGTGTTGGTGATGGTCGGAGTTGACGCTGAAAGCATCGAACGAAGACGCTTCCTTTCTCTCGCTGTTTTGTTTTCTCTCTCTATAAATGATTTTCTCTCTCTTTTATAAGAGAGGTTTTGAAAATTAAATGATGCTCTACCCTACACCCACCATATGCTAGTCCAACATAACTCTCTCTCTCCATCTACTGATTTTGTCATTTTCTGACTACTTTATACGGTGTCCACCGTATATGTTGAAAGAAACGTGGGCCAAATAACGTTTCTCTTGATTATATGCAACATGAGAGTTATCTGGTTTCCCTCTAAAACTTCATTCTCCCTTATCCAACCCTAATCCTTTATTCTTGTCAATTAAATATTTACCATGTTAGTCAATTACATTCATTCAACCTTCATATTTATCAATCATAAATTTCAGCCTATCAATCATGACTTCTAATCACTTTATCTATCAATCATATGTTTTAGCCACCTTTTTTTACCAATTATAATTTATTTATGTATTATTCTTTCTTAAATATTAATGCTTACTTGAGAAGTTTCTTAAAAATAAAAAACGAGCTTTCACGAGAAGCTTTTTTTTTTTTACATATTTTCTTTCCTAATACCTTCTTTTCATCTTTTTCATTATTTTGACCAATTACAATTTACCTATTTTTTTAATTATTAAATTCAAATTAATAAATTATATTTATATATATTTTTATCAAATAATAAATGATTTTTTAACTTTGATAAAAAAATATAAATCTTTTAATATATTATTAATTATTTTTAATCTTATATATAACACTTCAATTATAGATCTATATATTACAATTAGATCCACAAGATTAGATATTACAATTACACTCATATCTCTATATCATAATATCATTTACTTTTGATTAATAAAAATGTTATAAATTTAATGACTTGCAAAAGTAAGGGATGAGCTTTTTATAAGGATTTTACAACTTATACTACAAGTTAATGGTGGTCACATTAAAAAAAAAATGTCATGAAATATTTCTTTTACAAACAATGATATCTCAAACCGATGAAACAATATATATATATATATATATTTATATATATATATATATATATATATATATATATATCATATGTGTGATACTAAGCACAATCATTACCTGGGTATTGATTTACCTACCATATAATGATTATCAATTTATGTTAGGTTTGAATTAAAAAGTTATATTAGTATGTTGTTAATCCTATAATAAATAATTTTTTAAACTTTGGTAATATAATATAAATAATGTAAATTATTATTAATTAATTTTTAAATCTTTCAACACTTTAATTGTATATTTATATTTTACAACTATATCTATTATGTTAGGTACTTTGAGTTTTAATAAATAATGTAATTTAATTTTTCTTAATAAAAATACCATGAATTTAGTGTTTTAGTTTTTTAATTAGCAATTTGAATTACTCTATACATATGTTTGAAGCTTTAATATACAATATTATTTACATTTTTATTAATAAAAACACCATAGGTTTAAAGCCCGAAAAGCAAGGAATGAAAAATTTTATAAATTCTTTGAAACATATCGAAAGATTGTTTTATGACCAATATTGATAACTTAAATAGGTGATACTAAACATATATTACATATGTGATACAAACAAAAAAAAGTGGATTTGACGTGATACCAACGTATATTATACAAGTAATACAAATATATAAATTGCATAGAGAATGATTAGTATAAATTGTAATTATTCATAATTAAAAATAAACTTTAAATTAAATTTTTGAACTATGAAGCTTATAGCACATTTAAATTATATCAATTCAGTTTTTTAATTAGCGATTTAAATTTATGTTAATGAATTTTGCTAATCTTACAATATTCAAAGTGTATATCTATATCATATATTAATATCTATAAAATTAGATATTTGAAGCTTTAATATGCAATATTGTTAATTTTTTTATTAATAAAATATCATATATTTAATGGCTTGAAAACCAGGGGATGAAGAATTTTATAAGGTTTTTTAAAACTTACTCAATGAATGTAAATTTATAAGATCCTTAAATAACTTAAGGAACTTTAATGACCAAAAAAAAAAGGCATAGATTGGTTTTCTAAGTAATATTGATATATCAAATAGGTGATACTAAACATATATTGCATAGATGATACAAATATAAAAATTATACTTTGATGTAATACTAAATATACGTTACACAGGTAATGCAAATAAATTGCATAGATTATGATTAATATATATTATAATTATTAGAAATTAAAATAAATTTTAAAATTAAATATTTGAACTTTAAAGTTTATAGTATACACTCTAAAGTTATATGAATTATTTTTTAAATTAATGACTTAGATTACTGTTAATTAATTTTTCTAATCTTATAACACTGATCAAATTTTAGATCTATATCATGTATTTATATTTATAATAATTAAGACTAGATATTTGAAGTTTTAATATATAATACTATTTTTTATTAATAAAAATGTCATAGATTTAATGGGCCGGAAAGCATATGCTAAAGAATTTTATAAGTCCTTTAAAACTTACTCATAGATTAGTTAATATGATAAGATCCTTAAATAACCTAAGAAATTTTAATGATACAAAAAAAAATTCACAAATTGGTTTTCTAACTAATATTGATACCTCAAATAGATGATACTAAATATGTATTGCATGAAGGATCAAACATAAAAATTCCACTTTAAAATGATACTAAATATATATTATGTGGAAAATGCAAACATAGAAATTGCACATATATTGATTAATGTCCATTACAATTATTAATAATAACAATTAAAATCAAATTTAAAATTAAATATTCAAACTTTAAAGCTTATAGTACACTCCAAAGTTAATTATGTTAATTCAATTTTTTAATTAGAGATTTAAATTACTGTTAATTAATTTTTCTAATTTATTCATGATATGAACTAAATTTTCTTAATGGAGTCTCAATAAAACTACTTTTCTAATAAGATAGTTTTTTCATTAAAGTTTCTATTAAACACAATATCTTTCATTAGTTAATACTAGAAATTTTGATTTTAAGATTTATATAATTTTAATAATTAATGAAAAAATACTACTGATCAAATTTGTCTATTGTATGTGATCATAATTACAATAATCTTATTATTTTAAACATATATAATTTTATTCAAAACATAAATTATATAAAATAAGTATAAATAATGATCATATATTTAAATTGATTCAATATTTTAATTATACAAACCTTTTTACATTTAAACTGTGTAATCTCCCCGTGCATCGCACGGATAACTGTGCTAGTTAGTTCTAAAAAGGTGAATATTAGGTGGTAAATAAGCGAGGCTCCACAGCTGGAGTGAGATGGTGGAAACGTATACAAGTTAACATAATCAATTGAATTTTTGAAAACCACGAATCCCTCTCTTCAGTCTTCTCTTTTAATAAATCACAAATCTCTTCGATCCTCATCCTTGTTTTGATAAATATAACTTGATTAACTTATTTATATTATCCAAATTCGATGTACGTTAGATTTACAAATGTTATTAATTCAATTTAAATAAGCTTTTGTTTCAGAAACAAAGAAATTATATAATTTCATAAATTTATATGAATCATTTCATTAGCATAATAGATAAAGTAAAAATTGGTTAAACCAAAGTATTAATATTTTATTTTTATTCGATTTAGATTTTGGTTTTTTATATTTGATTATTTTATATTTTTGTTTGTATAATTTTATTAAATTAGATTTCCATACTAATATTTTTATAATGTAAAATCATAAATTAATTCTTAATAACAAATTAAAGACTAATGCTTTAAAATGTATAAAAATTAAAATAAAAAATCAAGATCAATATTATAATGAAAGAGTCGCGTAATATCATATCCTTATCATCAGAAATTACAATATTAAAATTAAAAGATAATAGAATTTATAAATATGTAGAATAAAGATATTTAAAGAGTATTTGATAATTTTATTTTAATTTTTTATTTTGTAGATATATATACATATATATATATATATATTAAAAATGAATATATAGCGACCGTTATTTAAAAAAAAATGAAAACTTCAAAGAATATAATAGATTTGATTATTGGATTTCTTTATTGTAAGTTATTTATAAGTAAAGATAGTAAAACGTACCCAATCCAATCCACTAGCTGGCTCACCTCATCCGCCAAATATAGCGAGTTTCGCGCGTTAGTATCTTTAGCCTGCCTAACCTGCAGGACGAAGCGTCTGAGATGGGGGTTCAGCCTTTAGGCTAGTCTCTACTCCCTTTAGGTCAGTTTTTTTTGTTCGTTCATCTTTTTTTTCCATTAATCTGATTCTAGGTAAGAAAAAAAATATATTGAAAACTAAAAGAGATAATCCTTTGATTTTTAAAAATTTGAAGGCACTGCGAATCTAATGCATCACTGTCACCAAATTGACTTTATCTTGGTTTTGCTTACAACGTACTTTTCATTTTTGTGTTCACTGCATAAACAGAATATATATACAAAAAAAAAAGTTATACATCTTATATTTTGCATGTAAAACAATATTGAAGTTATTGTTTAAGCCACTATGAGGGGATTAGTGCTAAGCGATTTGGGTAATATAGACGAGGTTCTAGGTTCAAATCTCATTGTCATCAATGTATATAAAAAAAAAAAAGAAATAGAAAGATTGAAGTCATTGTTTTTTTGCTTTCTTTTTCCTGATTGTTATAAAGTTGTTAAGTTATAATTAAAGTACTATCCTCCTATTTAGTTCCTATATCCTAGAGTAGTGTATTTATTAGTTTATTATATTTGTGTTTGAATTTAGACGTAAATTATGTAGTTTATATATATATTTTAAAGTTTATATAGATATTATCCTATTTTATTTAGGCAAAATTTTTATTAAATATTTTTTAAAAATTATTTAGGTGATTTAATTCATTAAAAATATTAAAACATGCTTTATTTATATTTTTTAATTTTTTGGCAGACTAATCTGCCAGCTTGCTTACAAATGTGATGAGCTGTCATAATTAACCCATTTTATTATGGTGGGCTGGCCTATCCAGCCTCCTTTTAGACAGGCTTTTGGTGGGGTAGGGTGGGGTGGAATGGGTTGGCTTGCTTTACTTTCTCTATCTGTAAGTATGTCTATAAATACAGGTTACCTTGACCTAGAGTCAAATGAGTCTTTCCCTCAATATAGTTATAGAATCCTTAAGGTCATAAAGGATATAAATCTATATAAAGGATGAGAAAATAATAATAATTAAAAAATTAATTTATGAAAAAATTATCATGTAACAATTATAATGGAAGAAATTTTTTATTCTACAAGAGTATAAACTTTATATTATATATATGGTGTGCACATCATAGTTTTGAAAAGAAATGATATAAGATAGTCATGCTTTGCTAGTTCTTATTTGACAGATATTACTGTTATTTTTTTTTTGTGAAAATAAAATTTAATTAAGTTGTGAAATAATTGTAATTACCTGAAGTCAAAATCAAAACAATGCATAGAATCCCCACAAAATAGTTTGGACTGATGCTGCTGGCCATCATATGAAGATAACCTTCAAATCTCTTTCTTGTTTCTTTTGTTGCTTGTTCACTCTGTTTACAATGATTCTCACGCTTCTTATATATGATTGATGGAAAACACTTTGGTCGAAGTCTTTTTTATTTTTTATTTTTATCATACATCTGAAAAACAGAAACAGCAAACTAATTAAATGGGTCAAAGTCATACAAGCCTGGGGAATTTAAGCATTATATGAAAAGGATAGGGATACGAATATAATATCAATGTATAACTAAGACCAAATAGATCTATCTATATTAATTGAACTGACTAAGAATAACTTTAAAAATTCCGTACCAATATTTTAAAAAATATAGAATATTAATTATGATACATGTTAAGATGTCTAGAACTATTCCTAGTCTGTTAGTTTAAATATAGTTTCTCTAAAATATCCTTCCTACTCTTTAGTAATAAGAATAATAGTTATTATTAATGCTTTATTATCAATAATAATTTCATGTGAAATTATTATTATTATTATTATTATAAATGATAATTAATTTAATTTTAATATTAATTATATTTTTATTTTTATCTGAGCAGTAAATACAATAAGTATTTATATTTAATGTACTTAACATAATTATTTAAATATAACTATTAAATTAGATTTTTAATTTTTTTATAATATAACAATTATCTAAATGATTTATAATATAAAGTATCTTAGATAAAATATAATAATTAGAAAAATGAACAAATAAATTGTAATATGCAATACATATCCAATGTTCGTACCATAATTGTATATATAATTTAATATAGTATCAATTAAATATATTATATAGCTATTACTGTTACTAGCATTTCAGTATCGATCTGCTAACTATTATTATTATTATTTTTTAAAAATTTATTTTTATTTTTAAAAATTATGGTAATATAATATATCAAATTAGCTATTTAATTAATTAGCATATACAATTAGAATAAAAATTTTACACTAACCATTGATGATGTATTCTGACATCAAGTAAGGTGTTTCTCAACAACAAATGAGATAGATATCAAACTCATTAATAATGCGATCAAACGTTATTGGATGATAGTTTAAATTTAGTTTAAATTTTCTTACACTGATGACATTATTATCAAGAATTATTTTATTCAATACAAAATGTTGTTATGTTAATAATAATTTACTCAACTTATTTTCATTTCATATAATATTTATAGAATATTAAACTATATATATATAATTATAAAAATAATATTATGCTTAAAGATAAAAAAAAGTGAAAAAATTAATTCAGTTATAAAATATCTTTAATATTAATGGAATTAATTTGTGGCATAATAATAATTTTTTATTTTTATGTGAAAAAATAAATTTAATCTATTGTTTGAGAAAAAAAGCCAAAAATGAAAAGTTTTTCACAAAAAATAAAAAAGTAAAAAATAATGAAATATTAGAAGAATTTTTTAAAATAAGTATTAAAAATAATGAGTTTAAATAAAACTAAAAATAACAAAATATTATTTACACTAAAAAAAAGACTATTAGTTTATTTATTTATTTTTGATACCCTATTAGTTTATTTATGAAAGAGAAAGAAGGGCATTTCAAGAATGCTAAATAAAGCTAACTGAGTGAAAGTGACAATAGATAATAAAGAGTGGTAATAGCTCCTTCCTATGTTTATACTTTTAAACATTATTTTCACATATAAGAGGATTAATAATATTGTTGTAAGTTTTATGTATAGTTGGCTGATGCTCTGTGCTAAGGACTGCTTGTCCAAGTTATGGTTAGAACAGGCCCCTGGACTTTTGTCTCATGTATTGTTACTAGACTCTGTTTGAGGTTTAATAAAGTTTTTATTCAGTTAAAAAAATTATTGTTGTAAGTTATCTAAATCAATTAAATAATTAAGTATGTATATAGAAATAATAAATAAAGAAATACAACAATAAAAAAGACAATAGAATAATTAAGTCAAGTAATATTTTTAAATACAAACAAATAACAGGAGTAAATTTAAGGAAAAAAAACTAAATAGAGAAAACAAAAATGATATATATGTTATGTTATGTATGTACGTGTGTATCCTCTCCCCATTTTTAAAAATAATTTCAGGGAATGCAGTTTCTAATTTAATGTTTGAGACTTTATACATATTTTGTTTATTTATTTTTATATTTTTTATTACAAAGATAAAATAAGAAAAGTAAATATGTTTTAAAATAAATTATAATTGTATAATGAAAATTAATGAGTTCATTTATATACTTATATTTAGTGAATAAAAAGCCGTTTAAGTGATTGTATTTATTGCTAAGTCTTTAGTTAAATTAAGTATTAATAATATTTTTATTTTGAATTTTTAAATAATTAAACGGTCTATTTGAAATTTTAAAATTTTATTTTTATATTTAAATGAATAATTAATAAAGATATATTAAGAAAATTGAAAATTAGCTACTAAAGTGGAAAATTTCCTTTAGAATAATTAGTGGATTGACATATACGTGTGTGATAAAGTTTACATTGATTCAAAATAATAATGTGTGAAATTCTTTACCAAATTTATCAGTAAAATAACTAAAATAGCTAAATATTAACATATTATTTTGTACAGGAAAATTCACCTATAATATGACATAACCAAAATCTCTTAATTATCAATATATAATTCTTCATATGTCAAAATGGTGTATTCAAAATTGATGTTATTATATACTCACATTCACACAATCACATTAACATTGGCAAATTGATAGCCAATTTTTTAAATTAGTTTCGACAAATATACCAGCCCACAAGTAAGGAAGGGGAGTAAGGAATGTCATTTCCTTGAGAACCAAAACTAATTACCAAATTCAGTCACATCACTATTCACGCAAAGAGATTGTGGAAATTTAAGAATTTAAAAATAATGCAAGAAAAATGTAAACAAATGAGCAGTAGAAAATATGAAGAAATAATGGAAGATGTTAGGGGCTGATTTCATTCAAATTCCCTCGTTTGGCATTATTCAAATATCAAAATTAATTTATCAACAATATCACTTCTGGTCAAATTTCTCAAAACTAATAATCAAAATTCAATTCATCGATACTATGACCCTTTTAAGATAAATTGAATAGTTTAAATTTTTACACTATTCTAAACCTATCTTAAGCATAAAAAATGAGAAGTCAAAAAATTGCATAAATGAGTACTTCTATTTCTAGGTATTCTAACCTATGGTAATTTCTAAATTAATTGGCTTATTTTATAATAAGGTGAAATTCCTTTTGACAATATAAAATTATACATTAGTTAATGAGTGATTAGGTCAAAAATAGAATTAAGAATACTAGAAATTACACAATGTATTGAAAAAGAAAATTAAAGTAATAAAAGGAATACAAAACATGTTCCCTTAAGCTACATCTCCCTAAACTTTAAGAAATTTAGCACGCCGTAGTCAAAGAATAGGAAATGTGGCACAACCCAACTTGGTCGTGATTAGCACGTAAGGGACATTGGTTCCCTAGCAACTCTACTCAAAGTCTTTTTCTAAAAATTACATGATTTCTTTCCTTGAAAAAGGAATCCAAATAAATAAAATGCTTATTCAAATATAAACTTAGTTTCCATAAAATCTTGGGAAAAACAACCTCAAATACTTGTACATAATGGCAATTAAATTCATGAAAACTTTGGAAAACATGGACTTAATAAACATAGCATAATCCTTCTTTTATAACAAAAAATAAGGACTCTATCTATAGTGTTATGGAGCAACTCTAAACATAAACAAAATAGGCTTTAATACTAGCCCTTACTCCAAAGTAAAGGGTACATCAAAAAATGGAAACTCATGTCCTACAAAGCTCAAGGAGCAGGATTTGTGTCAAAACCTGTATCTAAAAAGAGGAGGAACAATGAGAGGTGAATTATGCAACTCAATGAACATACAAAATATCCATAGTACATATGGGACATTTCTAAAATCATTACTCTATACTTGTTGAACACATAATACATAGATATATGTCTACATATGTACATAGTAACAATCAGTAAACTATTAAACATAACAAACATGAAGGAGCTCCTCAATTTCATAATAAGTTGGTTCCACATTTGGGCAGCTCCACCACTTAGGGTAGCCATTTTCTTAGTGTGAACAATAACTTTGGGACCACATTGGGCAACTTCATCTATATGAATAGCCCTTTCTCCTCTGTGATCAATTTGTCTGGACGTATTGGCCTACATTTCTGGCTAGCACAATCCCTACTAGCTAAGGATGATGATCATAGTATATCAAGATTAATGTCTACTGCCATTAACTTATAGTTTCTGCCAAAGACTTATTCCCACGAACAACAAATTTTCTAAAATAATAGAATTATGTTATAAAATTCACCCTTGCTTGCAAAACTGTGACTGTTTAGCCACTCTCATAACTAGGAATTATAATGTCATAATTTCTGTTCTTTCCCCTAACAAAGATCTTATAAAAAAATCAAGCTCATAAATCTTTTACAGCCATTTTCCTTAAAAACATAATATCAGTTCGTAAACAATGCTCTTGTTTGATAGTTCTAAAAATAATTCATGATGCTCAGAAAACATAATTCCTAAAATTCACAATAATATTGAAGAGTAAGTTCATAAGACTTCTAATATGCATTAAATTGACATAATACATAAACTAAGCTATAGACACACTATCCACTCATAGTGCTTGACTAAAGAGATGACGTTCTAACTCTTCGAAGCTTATGGAACTTCGAGGATGCTCCTAACAAGAAGCTGATATGACAACATAACTTCTGGAAACTATTAGAATTTGATAATTAACCCAATTTTTTCTAACGCATCATCAATTTCTAAATTACCAAGCCTTAGACTTTCTAAACCCTTCCCATGGAATAGTCTTTAAAGAAAACAATAGAAAACTACTAACGCAAAATGAAATTTGGATTAGAAATTACTTTTGAAACCAACGGAAGGATTGGATGGTGAGAACCTTGAGTCTCTTGCCCAAACATAGCTTTCGATCTCCAAAGCTCAACAATGTAGTCTCTTGGTGACATAGCGAGTAAGCATAAAATTTTGAACTAAAGAAAGGTCAGCACGCGGCAAGACCTTCGCACAACACTAACTTACACTCAAAGAGAGTAATTCTCTAAAATAAAATATTTATTATTTTAAAGGATGCCTAAGTACAAACCAAGGCTCCTTATTTATATGAGAGTTGCTTTTCTCACATCTTTTATACAAGTGAGTCGAACTAATGATGAAACAGGAAATAAGAAATGAGAAAACTAATAAAATACAATCTTATTTAGTCTTCTTAAGACTAAACTCATTCTACCCATCACCCAGCCTAATATCCATGTTATAAGGCCTATTTAAAGCTGAAATATTACAAAATGATAAAATTTGGAGTCATGTAATTTGGCATAGGCATGTGATACCCTCAAGGTGGAGTCTTGATTCCTCATGTTTTCCTCTCTTTGATATTCACAATACTCTCAGAAAACACAAAAACTTTAGTCTCTCTCTCTCTTTCTCTCTCTCAAAATAATGGATAAAACCTTCTCCCTAAGTTACAACTATTTATAAAAGAAATACAACTTGTCTAGGCCTAAACATGCCTCGCTATAGTAGCTAAACCAATGTTGGCTCACAAAATCAAAATCCCCAAATTTTCTCCTTCGTTAAGATATTCCAGTCAAATATTTCATCTTGATTCTCTTCAAATTTGATCCAAATCCTTTCAGATCCTCAAATCTTCATCAAAATCTTCAAATCTCCATCAAAATATTTCCCTTGATCTTCCATCTATTGGTGCTATATTTTATTCTACAATCAAACAAATCTGAGAATCTTTGTCAATTAAGCTCAAAATTATTTCTTTCTCACTACTAGCATCAAAATTAAAATAAATTAGGAAAATTATCATATTGAAAAATATAAATTTGGAATAATTAATACATAAGTATGAGGTACAAATAATATATTTTCACAGCTTATCCCAAATGCTTGCATTGCCTTTTTTTTTTAATTAAAAAAATATCATTGTGTATAATTGTCTTGAAAAATAGTGTAATCATTTTTTCCCATTCAATGAGAAGAAGGATCTACAATGTCGAAGTAGATTCATCCTTGCAATATAGAAAAAGCACCTCCTAAAGGGAAGAGGCTATGGTACTACTCCCAAACCAATTACAAGGATCAATTTGATCGTCGAAAATATTTTTTGTAAAGGGGGGGTGGGGAATTGATATGAACAGCAACATTGGGAGGGATTAATGAACAACCTCTTGGGAATTTTTAGTTATGTTATAGAGATTAAAAACTTCTCTTTCTCTAGTGTTTTCTCTCTTTCAAGCATGAAGAAAGATAAAATTTTAAAGTTTGTAATGGAATACATGGTGGGGATCAATGTTCAAAATTTTAGAGAGTTATAGTTATGCAATAGAGATTTTTATATACATGCTTGTACTTAACTATTTATTTGAATACATAATAAAAATCACCACTATTCAACTAAGAATCCTCCAAGTTTTATATGTAAATCCTATCCAACCAATGATATGATAGGAAAGGTAGATAGAGAATAAATCATCATTATAGAAAAAATATTTTTTATTGCCCATTATATAACTAAAAGTCCCCAAAATGAATTTTAATCCCCGCATTATTATTCATTACCAACTTATGCAACATAATAGTAATAATAATAGTGGGTACAAATCCTACCAGATTTGTTGGGAGTACCGTAGACTACCTCCTCCTAAAGAATCACATGTGAAAACTGAGCCACACCAAAACGTGGGAAACTTTTTCTTTATTTGGGTTGCAAAACGTGGGAAAATTCTTCATAACATTTGAAACTATTAGATCCATTGCAAACTTTATTCAATTTATTCTCGACAATACATATATATAACCACATAGCTGTGGAGGAACATAAAGATAACTCCACCAGAAGTTTAAAATATCGCGACAACGTTATCTAATTCATGACATGCGAACTATCAAATACAGCACAACAATGTTTATAGGATGTTTGTTGATAACATGTAACCCATCAAACAGATCCTACTTCGTAACACTATCTAAGGATAGGCTTCAATGAGAGATCTAAAACCAAATATGGGAAGTATTTTGTAGTGTTTGAATCCTGCTTTACCGAAGAGTCGCTTCCATTCTTTTTCATTTCGCTCTTTTCCATTAAAAGCCAACATGATTATATCCATACTGAGCTTTATTTGAGTTATGTCTGGATTATCTTGTTTTTCATTTATTACAATATCCATGATAATCACCTTTCCTCTTTTGCCTTTGTTTAAAATAGCATCTTTACACTTCTTCAGAATTTTTATGCAATTCTCCTCAGTCCAATCATGTAAAATCCACTGCAAAATAAAATAAAGTTAAAAAGTAATAATCGATGGTTATAAATATTCTCTTTATACCTTCATGTAATATTCACACCATGACAGTAAATCAAATTAGCAAATGAATATGAGAGATAATATATTATAATGAAATAAACGAATTTGCAATGAGTGATGCTATATAATCAGAACTAATTGTCAGAATTTATCAAAATTTAAAGAAGTGGTTGAATAATTTAAAAGAGTACGTAAAAACTACCCATTCATCCAAGCAAAAATTCTGACAATAAAATTCTAAGTATATTTTTCATTTGCAATAACTCAACAAATTGACTACTCATCATGTATGTGTGTACCTTTAGCAGAACTGCATCAGCTGGTGGGATAGATACGAACATATCCCCACCAACATAACTCAAATTATTGCTGTCTGACAAGCCAGCCACAACCCTTGGAAGGTCAAACACTACACATTTCAACTTAGGAAATGCCTTACAGATAATTTTGGCTGTGGTTCCAGTTCCACCACCTACGTCCACAATGGAATCTAGCCCCTCAAAGACCGAACAACAATTTTTCAGTGCGAAATTTACCATCTGAGAATCACTAGCCATGGCCTCATTGAAGAGTCTTGTGTATTCAGAATTTTGATCAAGGAACTCCCAGACGCTTGCTCCTAAGGCTGTCTCATATAATGTGGGGTCCTCCCCACGAATCCACTCCCCCAAATGATGAAACTTGTTCTGCTGACGTGGATCAGTGAACAACATAACCATTGGAGACAAACAATGGTCGCTGCTTTTGACGAGAAGCTTTGATGCAGGTGTTAGAGCATATGCTTCACGCTCTTCTTGGTTCTCTTGGATTGCAAAGATTCCATTGTGTGCCAGAAAGCGCATGAGCCTTTGCACAAAACTAGTTTTAGCTGGTGGAACATGAAGAGTTGACACCAACTCAGGAAGTGTGATGGGTTTGCCACGGTTGTGTATTATGTCTGCTATGCCTAGTTGGACAGCCCACTTAAGACACATAGGTCGTAGGTAGCCAAATATCTGCATGTACAAGAGAGCTTGTCCTTGGAACAGCTCAGTTTCATTTTGGTCATTCATCAAAGCCATAACTGCTACCGATACTTGTGTTTTAACTTGTTTGCTTTGTTTTTGATGTTCAGCATTTGCTTTGTTTATATACTATATGTCCTTCTAAAGTGCACCATCGGAATTTTTTTTTTAATCTATTATTTCACCATAGTAATTTAGTCATCAAATTCGACATATACCTTTAATTAATAACATCTCTTATTCATTATTATCTAATATCATATTCAATATTTATATAACTGAAATTTACATTTATTTACACATAATTCATCATATATCAATTTAGATCATATGCTGATTTGGATATGTAAAAGCTAGGATAAGAAAATCCACAACGACTAGCGCATTTTTTATGGTCCGTCTCACTCACTGTTAATATTGTATGTTATTGAACCGTTCAAATGATATCTATCCTTTTTTTTTTTCACCTGTGTAAATGTCGTTGTGCTTAGACTTATTATAACGGTGTTATACAAATTCACTAATAAGTGCGTAAATACATTTGAATTGACTTGGTTCTTGGTTGGACTTATCCTTTTGTTGTTATTATGATGGGATTATTAACATTCAAGGTCACCTGCTAATTAAGTATAGGACAGGGTATGCCATCCAAACTTTTCAAACTTGGAGCCAACAAATTACGTAAATATGGCATTTTAATGGACTTGAAAGGATCAATACGGCAACGAATTGAACGGTATAGAAGTCTGGCTTCACCTAATTAATAAGTTTTTGAGAGATATAACTCTTAATAGGGTAAATAGCATAAACTCCCTTTCAAATTTTTTAAAATGGCCTTAACCCCATTTTTGTTAAAAAATTACACTTCACCACATTAATAGAATATTTTAACATAGAATAGTCTAACAAAATATTTTCACTTATTTAATATGGTTAATCTAAAATATTTTGTTTTAAAAAAAAGACTTAACTAACCTTAATTGACATAATCTCATTCTTCGAGGTTATCGTTTATCCTCACAAACCTTAAAAATTCACAAGAAATAAAGTGAATATCTTTCATCTTAATTTTCTCTATATTCTTATTTTTTTAACAATCTTTTTCTATTTTTGAAAAATTTCACATATCTTTTATTTTATGAATTTTTTTATCTTTGGAATCTGTGAAATTTATTAAAAGTATAGGATATTCAATGAATGATTATTGAATACCTTAAAAAATACTTTTCTAATGTTCTAACTTTTTTCTTAAAAAAAATAAAAACGGTATATTTCTTGAATTTAACATATAAAGGAGGCTAAAATATTTTTAATAAAGTATAATTCAAACAATCCTGAGATATTTAATATTCATGATTTGATTGAAAAGTCAAAGAATTATAATACATATCTAATAAATTTTTAATATTAAGTTTAGTCTTGAAACAATTGATTTATTTATAAGCAAAATGAATAAATTATCTACATAAAAAGAGAGAGATTGAAAATGAGGAAATTATCTTTTTTGTTTTGGTTGTGAGAGAGTAAATTATATTGATCTTAATCAATACAATTCTATATTTTAGCACAACTTAAATAATAAGAATATAGATAAAATTATAAGATTGAAGCGCTTCATCTTATTTTTTGTAAATTTTTAATAAGCGATACAACAAATGCTAATGAGGATAGGTGGTGATAAAAAAAATGAGATTATATGAATTAAAGTTGATTAAGTTTTTTTTTTTCAAAGAAATATTTTGAACTAATCATGATTAAATAAGTGAAAGTATTCTCATAACGAAATGAAATGTAATTTTTAATCAAGAATAGAATTAATAACTATTTTAGGAAAAGCCCCCGCGTAGGAAATTTTGTGTTATTTACCCTTATGTATGTGATAAAAGTTTTCACTCGCGCGTAGATCGTGGATGTCTCTTGTCCCGCTCAAATTAAGTTTGTTTTCTTTCTCGAGGATGAGTTCCATGAAAATTATATTTGGGCTGTATCTATAGACCATTCTACTTGCGCGTAAATCACGCATATGTCCTTGTGAACTAGGAACTAGGATCACATATATCCTTCTATTCAAGGGTCTATCCAACCTACAGGTCAGGCATGACTTGACCTTCGCATTGATCTTTACCTGCATGCCGGTCACGGACGTCCGTCTCCTATCCATGGATCAATTCAACAAAGCATGCTTGAACTTCGCGTCGATCTTCCTGCTTGCAATCACACGTGTCCCTCTCCTATTCATAAATGAAAACGAGACGATTTGGACGGCATCTTTTAATTAGTTTCAAAGTCGTCTGTGCGTCTTGTGTAAGCTAAGTTAGGCAAAGCTAATTGAGTTCAAGGGTGGAAAGTGGAACTTGCGCCCCATTGGCGAGAGAAGAAGACTGCTGACTTCGCAATTCCGAAGTCTTTTTGATGAAAGTGAGAGTGACTGTTGACTCCACAATAATCAAGTCTTCACAATTGGTAGCAGATAACTGAGAAGGAAGGTGACAATCGGCATGTAATTAGCTCTCCGCGAGGGTATCGCCAGCATATGATGGAACCCCCAGAAGATCACCGATATGTTTGATTTAATTTTTTAAAAAATAGAAATGGTAGAGGACTCACTTGTTGTGAGCCTATGATTTTGGCTAAGGTCAATATGGGAGATGTCACAATTAAGATTGAATATCCAACCAGGCAACTCAGGTCTAAAATCATTGGCAGAAATATTTAAGACTTCAAGTGCAGTAAAATTGGCATATTGTATAGACGGATAAATGTTTTCAAGTTGACAACATGCCAAGTGTAACCACTCTAAAAGCGAAGGGAGCTGACTGAAGCCAATTAATTTCCTGGTCAAGGTGAATACCACTAAGGTCAAGATATTGCAAGGAGGAAAGATGAGAAACCCAATGGAGATTATCAATAACAAGATCATTGTTATGCGATAAATCAAGATAATGGAGTTTGGAGAAGTTTGTTACACCGAAGTGGAGGTGTACCTGATGACAAGACATTACATTTCTGGCTACCCATTGGATTATATTGGATGGCCTTGAAGTCATTGTTGCTCAAATTCAGGTGTCTTAAAAATTCAAGATCCAATAAAGATAGTTCGAATTCACCTGTCAGGTAGTGTGATTTGTTGGCTTTGTCACTATAAACCGGAAACGTTTGCAATGGTCCATGAACACCGGTGTACCAGGATTATTTCCGGTGAGTTATTGGTTACTTTTTTTGACAATATGAAAAGACACAATAATCCACATTCTAAAGATTATTTCACAATCGTGATATATACATTTCTATGGCTATTTCACATACGACGGTATTAGTTACTATGGTGTTTCTTTGTTTTTTTTTTTAATATATATATTGGAAGTTATTGTGGTGTTATTAAATCAAAAAATAATTTCAAAATTATTGTATATTTATCCTATTCCTTTTATGCAGTTAATTACTAAATGAATGAAGATATAATATTAATAATGATAATTGTAATTATAGTATTATTTATCATTTATGTATGATAATTATAATTATAATATTATTTATCATTTATAATGACAATAATAATAGTGACGTTTTTAACAATTACAATTATAATAATATTAATAATAATTTAATTTTAATATATTGTTAGTATAAATTTTTTTATATAAATATCTAATCATATTGTCATATAAGTAAAAATATTTAATTCAATTACCCACTATTTTAAAAGTATTACAAATAGAAATATATAATTGGATGACAGTGCAAGACTTGATTTCGTAATGTTGTGGCTTTTTTAGAGCTGTCGAATTCTTTGAACTATTTAAAAATTGCTCTTAAAAAGTCATAATAGTATTATTTAATAATATAACGTAAAATTTGTTCTCAATAAATAGAAATTATATGAGTAATATTTAGTAAAATTATTTTTAAAATTTAAAATAACTATAATGGATATAAATATTAAAAAAAGGGATAAATTTTGATTTTTCATAGTGACTATAATGACTATAATAAATATAATCTTAAAATTTAAAATAGTTCACAATGGACAAATAATTTCACTTTTTCTATCATTAAATAGAAGGATAAAATAGGATTTTTATTAAAATTTAAAGTTATATTAATATTTTAAATTTCATATAAAAGGTACATGTTAACTTTAAAAAGAAAAATATGACCAATGATTTAAAGGAAAGAAATGACCAATGATTCAATTTTTTTTCCATTACTATTTAGAAAATAGCTCCAATGCACCAAATTTCATAAAGTGCACAACATATCTTATTATTCAATGACTAAGATATGATAATATATCTCATCTATAGTATAAATTATTTATGAATTTGGAACTCGTAAACTTTAACCTAAAACTTGTAAACTTGAATTTGGAATTCGGTTGAACTCAGAACTCGGGACAAGGAGAATTTATGGTATACCATAGATAGGATACATTATTTTTTGAGTTCCGAGTTAATATTTCAGAGTTCTAGCTTAAAGTTTCTGAGTTTCGAGTTTAACATGAATTTTAGAGTATATCACAATTATGTGAAATATGGATACATCAATATATCTTAACTTTTAAATTACAACGCATAAGGTGCATCTTATAAAATAAGGTGCACTATAGCCTTCAGCTATTGTTTAACTCTCACTTTAAAATTTACCAAATATATTCTCTTAAATTAAATTAAATTAAATTAAATTTTCATTTAAAATAAATATATTTATACAAATTTTGTTTCATAAAACTTATTTCTTGAATAATAATTTCTAACATAAGCAATGAATGATTCTTTAAATATATAAATTAATAATAAATAATGTTTAGTAATAAGTAATATTCAATATAAACTTAATTATATATAATAAAAGGCATAATAATTATAACTAATATTATAATATCAAAGTTTTTTAGCCTTCAATTGCATGTATGCTATATCAGATTTTGTTCTAACTTTTATTTTCAAAACTGTTTGAAAAATGTTAATTATTCATAATTAACTATACGCTAATCGTATTATTATTATTTATCTATTACTATAGCTATAGTAATTACTATTACTATTATCGTTACTGTTAGCGATCATTATTGTTATACTATTGCTATTATTATATTAAAATTAATCGTTAATTGATTACTTTGGTCATTAATAGTTCAAAATATCCTAACAACAATTACTATTTCCTATTTAATTATTAATAATTATTAATTATTAACAGTATATATTAATTAATAATTTCTATTCACTTAAAAATATATCTATATATAATAGCAGCAGTACGTTGTTGCGCCAGACGCCGGAGCATGAAGTGTCCAACTGTACACCTTAGCAGTATCATGTTTGCACGGCTCGATCTACAGGATGTCCACTAGCGTCATTTCACAATATAACAGTTTTTATTCTTGAAATAATTTACTCGACAACCGATAGTCTATCGATAGTCTAACAATAATATGATTACATAAGATTTGCCTCATAAAATCTAAACCGTTGTATTATTTTTTTTAATATATGAATGGCTATAAAAATTCGGATTATTAATGATCCAAATTTTTGCCTGGAGCAACGTAAACACTTCCAAACCGTATAAGCAAAGGGCATGGCATGGCAAGGGAGACTGAGCTCAGTTACTCTGCCTGTGGTGTTGTCACACTGAATTCCTATCCACTGACAGCAATCTTTTTCAGTGGACCATGAGAAGAGCACGCTTGTGGCATCTGTCACTAGTGTGTTTATGTCCTTCTTGTCACAATGAACCTTCAAATTGCACATGATTGGGTTGAACGTGATTGTAAACAGTAACCAAAGCAAAACAATTTCAATATGGTAGAGAAAGGCATCCATATTGATGGCACAAGAAGATTATTTCGGTGTTGGGATGGTATTTCCACCCGAGGAGTGTTATTTGTACCACTCTTTATTGTGGACATCCAGACACCCAGAGACAAAGATTAGAAAAAAAAATTATAAAAGAAAAAGGAAAAGTGAAAAAGTAAGAGGAGAGAGGAGAGAGATAGATACAGGGTGTCAAAGTATGTCAATTGGTAGTATGTACAAAAAACATTTCTCTTTCCACCCCGGAGAAGAATCTATAAGATTGAAGCAAGTGCAGTATGGAAACTTCCAGGGTTACATGGTAAGAGAATGGCCCCCGGGCTCATATCTATTTCTTACTTATAATAATATATGAGATTAATTTTTCTTTAAAAATATATGAGAAATTTTAATGCATTATTAGTCTAAATTTTTTAATACTAATAATTAAAGCCCCATGATCAATCACCTTTAGGTTTTTAAGATTGAGTTATGGAATAAAATATACATGTTCTGATCCATTAAAAGTTGAAAATACTTTTACTACTATTTGAAAATAATAAAAATTATAAATGATGAAAAGTCATCAAAATTATGAATAAGAATTGAATTTTTTTCCTTAAATATCGGGTAACAATTGTAGTAGAAAAAAGTTTATGGTGCAATAAGTAGATAGATTTAAAAAGGTAAAAATGTACGTGAGTGTATAGCCTTCTTGCTCTTTGATCCCGGTGTCCAGTGAAATTAGATATGCTCTTTCCTCCTTAAGGATGAGTTCAGCCATCACGACTTTGACTTTCTTTCCATTTTTTTTTTGGTCCGAGACTTTCTTTCCATTTTTGATTTGGACTTCAGTCGTAAATCATATCTGGGCTGTATTTTTTACTATTCTACTTGGGCACAAATCACGCATATGTCCAAATGAACTGTATAGGAACTTCATTACACCCCCCAAAAAAAAAATACCCAAAAAAAAAAACTATGTAGGAACTAGGATTATATCATTGATCTTTATGCTTTGGATGTACTTTTGGAGGGTTAAAATGCCTTTTATTAGTATGAGAATAAAAATATATAATAATTAATATATTTAAGTATATAAATTTTTTTTAATTTGTTTTTGGAACTTTATAAAAAATTTTAAAAAAATTATTTTTAAAATTAATTTTCATTCTATAAAGAAGTATTTTGAGAGGAAATCTTATTATTATTGTCATATTAATAACAACAAGTAATTTTATTTTATTCTATCTAAATAAAATTTATTATTTTAAATTTACTTTTGACATATTTAAATTAAATAAAAATTATTTTTTAAAAGTAGTTCTTTTAAAAAAAATTTCTTTAAAAAATAATTCTTCTAAAAATTAAACCAAATATACCTTTCCTCTGCTAAACTACCGGACTAAAAGCCGCTGCAAATTTTAGCTTGTTTGTTTGTGATTTTAAAATGAAAAAGGTAATTTTAAAAATAAATAAATAAAAACGTATTTCTAAAATGTTTAATGACTTTAATCTTGTTTATTTGTATTTTTCATATAATCGGACTTAGATGCAAGCATTTGGTGTATGAATCACCTATTTACAGCTTCACCACTTCTCAAAATGGGAGATGGAAGAAAGAAGGCGGCGAGAAGCTTCATCTACAAATTACAACGCAACCACTTCAACATTGTCTTGTTACTTTCAATTGACTCCCGACTCTAAACTCTAGTCCATCTGTAAGGCAGCACTACCGTCATGGCAGAGAGGGGTGATGCAGGAGGAATCAGAAAAGAAAAATAAATAAGAAAAAAAAGGATGAGAGAAAGAGGGAAAAAAATAGAAAGGCAGAAAATTGAAAAATTATAAAAGAATAAAATACAGTATATTAAAGTTAAAATATATGAACAATAAAAAGGAATGACATGCTATGGGCGGTCAACTTTTGTGGAGCATGCTCAACGAATTTTAGGTCCGTTTGTTTTAACTTTTAAAAAAATAATTTTTAAAATTAAATTTTATATATAATTAAAAAAATTAAAATTAATTTTTTTTGAAATTATTTTTTTAGTTTCTAAAAAAAATTAAAAATAAATTTTTTTAAAGATTTGATTATTTTTAAAAAATTATCTAAACATATAAAAATTAACTTTTTTATAAAAAAAGTGATTTTTTACAAAAAAAAAAAAAAAAAAATCTTAAACAAACATGTATGTTAGAATCTTCCAAAGGAAAGAACTATGGTGTTGATTCTCACCTACATAGTGGTAGTTTAGATTTGGATATTGTGAAGTCAACATTCAACAATGACTCTCACTTGCATCGAAAGATCTTGGCAATCGTGAAGACTTGGAATCATGAAAGGCGCCTCAATTTTCACTTCCCACGCTTGAGGTAAAGACGACTTTGAAATTTATTTATTTATTGAGTTGGTCGAAAGACACTTCGAAATTAAACGACGTACTGTTACAAACTATACCCAAGGCCTCAAGATGGCAAAGACCGAAGGGCCCCTGCAGATAGGCCCGAGCCGGGAAAACGGCTAGTATTATCTCAACAACTTCATCGAAAAGAGTACCATTATACGATGCATGTCGCATTTGTTTTAATTTTTTTAAAAAATAATTATGAAATATAAATTTATATATAATTAAAAAATTAAAAATTATTTTTTTTCATAAGTTATTTTTTAATTTCTTTAAAAAAATTGAAAATAATTTTTTTAATAATTTGATTATTTTTAAAAAATTATCCAAATATATAAAAATTAATTATTTAATAAAAAAATAATTTTTTTGTATGAAAATCATTTTAGCACAGTAGTGGGGTGGGTGACCATTCAAAGAAGAGAGATAGTTAAAAATAATAACTGATAATTGAATGACAAATCAATCCGTAATTGCTTCGTACATCAATTTTTCATAACATTGAGTATTTTCCACCGAGAAATGGTTTTAGCAGGATTCCCACTATCTCTAAAAGCAGTTACTTGACCCCGCTTATCTTGGGATAAGTAATTATTGAATCTCTAAGAAAGATTGAACATTCCATCTCTAATTGTGATATCTAAGTTGGTCTTTCCCACCTTCTGAACCATTACACGATCTATCATTGTAAACCATTAAATTCGATTCAATAATAATTTGATAGTTGAGATAAAATATGTGTACATAGACCCTAATTAACAAAGAACATAGCAGGTGTTATCATTCTTCCACAACCTTTTCCTCCAAAGCCTCTCTCGCAATAACTAGTGGAGGACACTGCCGCTAGCACCACCTTGCCATCACTGCCCCTACCATCCTATTTTGGAATCTTGCACTCTTAACACATTCGCTCTCTCTCTCTAACCCAAATATTGCGGAGGCAACAATAACCCAAGTTGTTAAGTTTTCAATGATGATAAAAAAACGATAACGTTCGAAAATGAGTTCAAGACCCATTTGCAGAATACCATCCCTGAGTGGAGGGACAAGTTATTGTGTTTCAACCTTTGAAGAGGCTTCTCAAGATTTGATTTCTCGACCCAAAAAAAAAAAGACTACTCTTCACCACCAGCAACAAAACCAACACCAACCCCATTAATCTTCATCTTCATTTTCTTCAACACCAATTTCCAAATCCATAACCACTTTTCTTCTTCTTCTTCCACCGACCACTAGGCCTAGTTCATACGAATTCTCAACGAGGGGCTGACAAGTTCACTGATTTCTCTTTCAATCTTTTGAAACCAAATTTGGAACTTTACCTTTTTTTGTTTTTGATTTTGTAATTTTTAGTTAGATTTGAATATTTAATTATTCCAAGTTGCTAAATCAAGCTTGCAAATGCAGATTTAATTCTCGCTAGTGAAGCTCTGAAGGTCTCTGTGGAGAGATGGGGTACATGTATAAAACTTAATATGCTCCATAATAAGTAGGATCTATATAGACTTATATTTGATCTTAATTTTAAAATTATTATTAAAATAAATTTAATGATATATAAAAATAGACCATATAATGATCCAGAAAATAGGCCAAACCAAATTAGACATCGTCATCTCCAACTACCCGTTATAAATATTGACACAAAACTCAAGTATGATTTGGATCATTACATATTAGTATTTCTTGATTTTTGATAACTTATTCTGGTAATGCGATATCCAAATCTATAAAAGTTAATTGTTTTTAAATATTGAAAAACTGTTACAAACAAAGTAATTCATTTTTATATTAAAATTAATAATAATTTAGTTATTCCTCCAAATTAACATAATCTCCTTTCTTCCGCTCTTTTTCCAAAAGTTACGTTTGACACTGTAATTTTTCCTTTTCCTTTTCCTTTTCCTTTCCTTCGTCCCATTGATCATGGGCCGAAAAGGTGACATAAGTTAAATTAGAATATTTATTATACAAAGAAAATAATTAAAAAAATAACAAACAACAGCGAAAATAATAATAATAATAATATCTAAACCACAGTTGCCAGACTCGCTACTTACCCCTAAGCACCATGTACCAATTCGCGGGTATTTTGGCGAACTGGGACGTCATGGAACGCCAGCCGAATCGCCACGGTTGTACTGATGGAGTAGCAGAAAAGCAGAGCACAGGCGGTGAAAGAAGGAGGCTAGGGGGCCGTGGGTCTATTGCGAGCATAAAAAATCCCCAGTGGGCCATCCCTATTGGGTCTTTTTCTACTAAAATACATAATATCTGAAATAGATTTATGATCTTCTAAACATTTAAGTATTTTGAGTTTCATTTGTATTATGAAGTATTATAACTTTTTAATTATTCACTTAATAATTGAGAGAAAATTAGTAATTTTACTCAATTTATTGTGATATTATTTTTAA
Organism: Pterocarpus santalinus; assembly: GCA_031439595.1. Classification (NCBI taxonomy): domain Eukaryota; kingdom Viridiplantae; phylum Streptophyta; class Magnoliopsida; order Fabales; family Fabaceae; genus Pterocarpus; species Pterocarpus santalinus. The sequence continues at coordinate 54,812,030 of CM062526.1, forward strand.
AAAAAATTTTAATTTATGGTTTTTTAACAAATTATATTAAAAATATATTAATTAATATATTAAAACATACCATAATGTACCAATTAAGTATAACCCTAGCATACCATATATTTAACAGAGTAGCGAACCACGTACTGCATACTCGTATCCTAGCCGAAGAGTATTGCGAACTTGGTAACTATGATCTAAACTTCTATAAAAAGGGGTTCGGCGTATTTTGACTTTTTTATTGGTTGTATTTTACTTTTTATTATTATCATTTATTTTTTATATTTTTATATTTTTTAATTTTTTTTAATTTCTCTCAATTTTTCTAATTTTATTTATTGAGTATTCTAAAAATAAGTTTAATTATTATGTATTGTCAATGCAAAAGAATTTTATACTATCATTCAATCAAATACTTATATTTATAAAATTTTAAAAATAGTGAGTGATTAAATCAAAATTTTTTGCTAATATAGTAATATGTAATTGGATGTCTATATAAAATATTTTAATAATAGTAGTGTATATAAACTAAATCCTTAAAAAATATTAAAATTTAGACACTAAAATAAAAAAAAGAGTTACTCACTTCAATTTAATTTTTTAAAGATAAATAAAAATAAATTTATGAATTTATAATAAAATAAGATTAATTTAATTTTTATTATATTATTAATATAAAATTTTTTTATATAAACATCCAATTATATATAGTCATATCAATAAAAATATTTAATTTAATTACTCACTATTTTAAAAATTATATAAATAAAAATATATGGTCAAATAATAGTGTAAATTTCTTTTTATACCGATAATATATCAAAATTAAATATAGATTAATAGGATTTAGTTAAATCTACTGGTGCCTATCAATCACTGGTGAAAAATAAATCCACAATTAACGATGAATAATGAGTTATAAGTTACAATTAAATTTTAAAATCAGATAAGTTTTTTTCACTTTATTTTTATTTTTATTTTTTATTTTCTTAGGGCCAGGGCTCGGTTTTGGCAGTGCCTCAGAGTTAGGTCTTCGTCTCTTTCACGCGTGCAAGGCAGCGACCACATCTCTCTGAATCTGTCTTGCATTCAGATTCGAAGGTTTCCCACTGCCTCATACCTTTTTTCAGCATTCCGTTTTTCAAGTTAGTTTTTTAATTGCTGAGAAATGGGTGATTATTCTGTTAAATCTGTTTGGGTCATGTGTCATATGCATCGGGTTTTATTCTTTTTGGGTCCTTCTGAGATTAACGTTGATGAAATATGGAGATTGGAAATATCGTTTATTAGTTGGTTTTTTATTAAGGGCCTCTGTAGGTGACCTATGGTTTGAGCGAAAAAAAAAAAAAATGGGCTTTATTTCGGTTTTAGATTTTGATACGTGTTTTATGTTACCCTTTCGCCTTGTGTCTATTTAGCTTAATTGACTTGGAGGATTGTTGTTTGATGTAACATGAGGATGTGCCTTTACAACACTTGTGTGGTGCACTCTGTGCGTTTGATATCTTCCCTTTTAATGCTTGTTTGTTTTGATCTTTTTATAGGCTTAATTTTGGGTTGGGTTTATGTTTTATTGCTGTTTCAAGGTGTGAAGATGGTTATAATTTCAGGCATTGCCGAATTTGATCATTAGTCTATCTTCTTAACAAATGTTGTGTTCTCAAGGAAAATAGAAAGCTACTTTCGTGAGTTAATCAGGCTTTAGTTTTTGAGCACTAATTTGCTTTCATTACTGGACATTGTTTTCTTGGCTGAATATACATTCCTTTTTCTAATTGAATGTCCTTTAGATTTTCGAAGATGATTCAACATACATTTGACCTGAAATGTGAGTTTAGACCGAACAAGCCTGTGATATGTAGACTGAAATTTTTTATTCATTTTGGTCAAATTTGTTGAGGGTTTTCGTGGTTGAGTTCAAGCTGAGAATACAATTGTTCTGAGTAGCTTATATGGGCCATCGTGAGATAACTGGTAACGATAACAACTGCACAGTGCTTTATTTACTGGCATTATCAAGATGCTAGTATTACTGCTGCTACCAAATTTTGTTTCTTTTTATAGAGATGTCGAACCCTTGGTTTTCATCAAAAAAATTATGAGGGACTTTCTTTGCTCAAGTGCTTTAGATACAAGCCATGATCACTTGGTGAGCTAGGAGGTATGTTGCCATCCTAAGAAGGAAGAGGGTTTGGGTATAGTAAACTTGGGGTCTAAAAATGTTGCCTTGACAGCTAAATGACTATGGCATTTTCTTCTTGAGCCGCTTTCCTTATGGTACCAGGTATTTTTGAAGTAAGTATGGTCTTGACAGGAATGGGTGGGATGCTAATACGGCTTCTCATGCTACTCAGTCTAGCCCCCGGAAATTCATTTCCCAAGGTTATTCTACCTTTAAGACTTTGCTTTCCATGAAGGTAGGCAATGGCTTCCGTTTCGACTTTTGGGAGGACTATTAGATAGGAGACTCTTCCTCTTTTAGTATAGCCTTTCTATGTCTTTATCGCTTATCTTCTCTCCACAATTCTCCAGTCCAGAACTTTTATTATGTACAAGAATCCACTTAATCTTGAGACTTCCACTTTTTAGAAACTTAAATGATAGAGTCTTCAGATTTAGTAATCCTTTTTTAGTCTTCTTGACTCTATCATTTTGTCTCCTTGTCCAAATAAAAGGTCTTGGTCTCTTTAGTCCTTTGGAGTTTTTTCTTGTAAATCTTACTTTCAATTCCTAGCCCATTATTTGATCGAAACTCCTTTTTGCCTTGATAAACCCATTTAGAACTCCAAAGCTCCCTTGAAAATCAAATCCTTTATTTGAACAGTTGTGCTTAATAGAATTAACACCAACAATATGTTGCAAGTTCGAAGCCCACAAAAGGCTATTTCCCCTGATATGTGCGTTATGTGTAGTGCTAGTTCGGAATTGGCTACATCTCTTTTTTTGCACTATTCTATGGCTAATTTTTTATGGAATGCACTGTTTGATATCTTTGGTGAGTTTTGGGTGTGTCCTAAAGTTATCGATCAGTTCTTGCCGACTAGGTTTGTTGATTTTTTGGAGGCAGAAAGAAGCCAAATTTGTGGTAGTGTGCTGCCTATGTCATTGTTTGGTGTGTTTGGTTGGAACGTTGGCAGGCATTCGGACAAAGAGGTCTTGTGGGATAGGATTAGGTGTCTAGCTTCTACTTGGTGCAAGACGCATGATCTTTTTAGATGGATGTCTCTCTCTAATATGCAGAGAGATTGGAGAGCATTGCTCTCTTGATGTATTTTTTGTTTGTTCTACTTTTTGTATTGAGGATCTCTTGTCCTCCATGCTCTTTGTAACCCTTAGGTGTTTAATATAAGCTAGATGTTTTCTTTTTAAATTGAACATGATTGGATGTAGGAAATGCTGGTTCTTGTTCGGATTGTATTTGATGAATTATCCTTCCCTTCAAGTCATAGGTGATCATTCTTGTTTAGGAAGTGGGTACTGTTCGTTGGTTAGATACTTCTCCATTTCCGTTGATGAATGTAAACTTGAATAAAGGTTGGATCTGCACATGGAGTGCCCTTTGAATGGATATACACTTGATCTTTGAACTCTTTTTCCTTTCCCTTTTCTGAGATCTTATTGAGTTGCTGGTGAGTTGTTTTGAATAATGATGCCTTATGTTCATGTTCATGTTTTCATTTAGTAGTTGTGGTTTGTCATTTGTGAATGTTCATTTCTGACCCTTGCTTAATAAGTTTTCATTATATTTTTAGTTTATTATATTTTTTTATAGTTTGTTCTGTGTATTGTTAGGTTCCTATCAAAATTCAGTAACTGGTTTTGCATCTTCAGCTTTTTGCTTGCATCCACAAAACTGTTTCTCTTCAATATAATGCATTTGATAATGTATATTACACTTCAAAAAAATCACACACCATAAATTGTGCCATTATATAATTTTTGTCAAATGAAACACAATTACTAAACACTAACATTATTTCAGATTTCCTATAAAGTTGGATTGGAAGGGAGTAAAACAGGATGCAGAGCAGCCTAAGAAATTACTCGGTCAAGATCCCATAAAGTTGCTGTATTTACATCCATTCTCTTGAGCTGAACAAACCTGGTTCTGTTGTCTAAACCATGGACAGATGCCCCAGCACCAGCAGGTCGGTGGCCTTGTCTTCCCCTTCTATCACTGCCACCACCACCATAACCATTGGAAACTCTGACCTATCATCCTTTTCATCTCAACATGAACAACAACAGCAACCAGAAGTCCTTTTCCTCCCCCTCAATAGGAAGAAGAAGAAGGTCTCATGGAAAGAGGGCACTGTAGACAATGAGTTCATGCAGAAGAAGAGCTCCAAGAAGTGCTGTATCTTTCATAAACAGAAGCCCTTCGATGAAGATGATAGTGATGATGATGACATACACAATCACTCTGATAAAGGTGCCCATGATCACAGTAACAGTGGGTTTTGCTGTAAGAATCATTATGAAGCTGGTCCAAGCTGTTAGGGTTCTAATTGATCGGAAATGTTTCTGGAATTCATTGAATTTAAGCTGATTAGCAAATGCAATCGTTGAATTTTGGTTGTAGCAAATGTGTGAAATCATGATATTGGGAGTGTTGATTCATATCTGTTGCGCGTGAACTCTGTTGATTCACTGGTGGTATTGATTGCGAATTACATCGTTCTGATAGCCATTTGTTTATTACATGTCATGCATTTGCTTTACAACTATGTACCAAAAAAACTAAACATTCCGGCCCTTGGTATCTGCAACTTGCTTCAAATTCAAACTCATTGCATGGTTCCGTTCCACAGTCCTTAGGAAAACTGACGAACTTGAGGGAACTAGTTCTCGGGAGTGATCATCTGAATGGGATCATTCCTTAAAGCCCAAGCCCACTATCAGGTAAAATCCCCGATGGTTTCATTGTTTGGAAGCTCTGATTTCCAAGTTTTGAAGCCATTATCTAATATGCTCTCTGCACCATTCAAAGATCATTTTCATTTCCTATGCTGAATCCCACTAATAAGATACAGCACAGGTTTAGCAATTTTGGATCTTGGAGATAAATTGGACAGTCAGTTGTCTGGCATTATACCTTCTTGGGTTGGGGAAAGACCATCGCAAATTCTTAGGCCAAGAGGAAACATGTTCCAAGGTAGCATTACTTGAAGCCAGTGCGATCATTAGAATGCAATCCTTGGACCTTGCAGATGATAATTTGACAGGTTCTATTGTAGTATTATTATTATTGATTTTATGTTATTATTTCAAAGTTGATGGAGTTATTTGACCGATTCAACTTCTATGCTTCCTGGCTACCACACGTACACGTTGGGCATTACCTCTTATTTTCCAGTATTTGATCAAGTCTCGGTTGTTGAATGAATTAACTTTTACTGAACACACAACAGGAGGCATTTGAACGGAGTATTCTAATATGCTCTTAAAATTTCTGAGAGCATGATGCTCGTATCAGCTGAAATGTTTAAATATCATTGATTAAATATTATTTAATTTGAATGGCTAAGATAAAAGATGGTAACTATACGAAAAAGTAAAAACAAAATAATCCCTATAAATTCTTAAGTACTCTTAGAATTAAAATTTTTTCTTGCTATGATTCATATTCTATTGGCCATATTAATGAATGTGGGTCACTTTTATTATCTTAATCATCAATATTCATTAATGTGACAAATAAATAATTGATAAGAGGAGGAGAAACAACACATAAGAATTTCTCAATATCCTCAAGCCGAATCCAGTAATCAGAACCTTTATACTTCAACGACAAAGACAATACCAGCCGGCGACATTATCCTTCTTGCTCGAATTATTAACAGACAAGCAACACAAGGATCCAAAACTTAACAGGTCCCTTCTGAGGGTATAAGCCTCCTTAAGAACAGCACTACCCATCTTAGCCTGCCTATCAATCCTCCACATCTTAGACCGACACCAGACCTTCCAACATCAAACCAGCAATCGAGAATCAAACCAGCCTTTAATCATGAATCAAACATTTTTGCGGATCAACCACTCGGTCGAATTTATTGTGCTTTCTTGGATTTCAATCGTGGATAGCACGATATTTTAGATTTTAATTAATTATTTTAACTGGAATAGACTTGCCGTTTTACTTCAACAACTTATGATTCTCTGCCATGGCAATGAAAACAAAATTATTTTACTTGATCCCTCACACTGCTAAACCCGTCAACCAATTCCGAATTTAATCGATGGAATAACAAAATCTCAATTTGAGTTCTTTAGGATTCAAGCATGTGTGATTTTTGTTTTATTAAATACCCAATTTCATAACAAAATACAGTTACAGCCATAATTAAAAATTAAATTGGCTATGACACTAATTGAAAGAATTTTGAATCTCAATCAATATCAACAATAATCCAAAATCTCGGCATATCAATTTTAACCTTTAAGTATGCCGTGTGCAATAATTGATTATTATAAATAAGAGATTGGGAAACTAAGATTAATTAGAAACATTGAAGATGAAAAATTCATAATCGTAGTTACATGTCAAAAAGGATGTTAGGAGAGTTACTTCTTGTATTCCATAATAGATATTTTGTGTTATGGCATCAATGAAGTTAAGCCATTAGGAGTGATTTAGTGGTGAGGGATTTTGATAGTATGTATGAAGTTCTATGTTTAGATCTCATTACCATTGATGTACCAAAAAAAAAAAAAAATCAAAAGAGCAACTAAACACCTTATATATTGCAAGCATGGGCCTCTCCTTGCGTAAAATAACTTGATGGGCTAAGTCTTTCTTTTATAGCAAAAGTCCATACGTAAGGATCCATAAACATATCTACCAATAAGCAGTATTAACCAAATAAGCCCCGTAAATAGATCATAGATTTTGAGCTAAAGTAATAGAGTCTAATTATTTTTATATCTAATTAATTTGGAACCAAAATAATATATGATATTGATTTATGCTAGACCACACAAATTTTCAATACAATTTGTTAACTTATCATACACGATAAAGCTTGGCTTGACTCCGTGATGCTTCCATGAAATTAATCATAAACTTGTTTATTTATTTATTTTGCCAACCATTAAGTGTGTGTTTGGAAAAACTGAAAAATTAAAATTATTTCAATAATCACTTATTTGTATAATCATTTTTTTATATAATCACTTATATAAGAATTAATTTATGTTTAGATATTTTAGCTGGAAAGTAGTATTAAGATAATCTATTTTTTGGGGTTATATGAAAAAAGTTGCTTTTATATGATAAAATTACTAAAAAAGGTATGAAATAATTATTTATATTATATAATATTTGTTATTTAGAGTCAATTTAATAAAAACATAGTAATTCTAAAATAATCAGCTTCTACTTATAATTATAAGCTCCAAAAAATTGCTTATGTTTATAAGCTATTTTTCAACTTAAAATTATCAATTTTAGATTATAATCTATTTTCACTTTTTGAACTAAACATGATTAATTTTTCAAAATAGTTTTTTTTCAAAAAAAAGTTGTTTTACAAGGTACCCAAACATACACTAAGTTGTTTAGAAACCAAGTAATAGGAAAGTTATACAATGCTCCTCTCAAAATGGGAACATTCAATGTTCACTTAACAATACTGTTATAACAGGTTTTTCTTTTTTATTTTAAACACTAAATTTATATATTGGTTGATCAAAATAGGGTGGTCTTTTAACCATACTATCCCTGCATTACTCTCTTCCTAGCAATCACTCACCTAACTCACACTCATTTTACCCATAGCTAGAAACCGACATTGGTTTATCACCATATATATTGCGTGTGTATAATGCCACATTAAGAAAATAAAAAGGTTTCATCCATGCCACTTCAGAGGCCACGAGGAATGCTATTATATTATTTAATATGACAAATCAATAAAAATATGACGGCATAATAACAAAAACAGAGTCAGAGACTAATGTGACTCAAATTTTGAAACTTTAAGGACTAAAATAATAATTTTTAAATTTTAGGGATTAAATTGGCTCGCGCTTGCATCTTCAAGAATTAAAGCGAACATTTATTCATCAACAAAAGGATAAAGTCATTAGGGTAATGGACTACATAGACTATAAACAAAGAGAGGCATCCCTAAGAGCTACTTCTTACGTATTTGTGAAGGGATAAAAAAAAAAATTCTTGCAAAAAATGTACAAATCATTTATTTGAAGAGTAACACGGAGAGAGCAAAAACTTAAACAAAATGGTAAAGACTGTTCTTGAAGTGTTCTTATTCTAGGAACATATCGAAATTTGTCAATTTTCAGCGATGAGTGATTAGAGAACTGGTAGAGACTACAAAGACAATAAACATTGAAGGAGAGTGGGACACCAAAGACAAGTTGTTAAGAAAAGAAGAAAAAGGTTATATAAGATGAAATATGGGCGATCTAGTTAAATTGTAAGAAAAGTACTTTTTTAGAAGCAGAATTAGAATTAAAAGCAGGAGCAAGAAAATATTTTGCATTTGAATGTAATTGAAAAAGTTTTTTTTTTATCAAAATAAAAAATTCTTTCTATTTATATCTATTTATAAAATCTGAAACATAAATTGTGGCATTAACATCTCATCTATTTCTTATCTCATGATGTTGCCACATTATCCTATTATGCAAGTTGTCACTCAACCATACCCACCTTTAGTGTCATACTACTTAATTATAATAAGATGCATTCAGTCACTAATATTAACACATATAATTATATATACTTTAAATTAACTATATACCTTTAACTCCTTAATCAAAATAATTCGAAAGTTAATATTTTTCAAATTCTAATTTTTAATGATTTTTCAATACCGAAAAAGACTGCAATTAAATATTTATTTTAAATATTAAAAAACACTTTTACAAAAATATCAATCTCCCACAAACAGTTAATCAACTATTTCACATATCTACTTTTATCTTTGTTATCTTTTTAATAGTCTCATTACCCAACATGACCACCAAAAAAAAAAAAAGTCTGCAAAACATCATAAATCAATAAAATTACAATACTAAATAAGAAATATTATATGAATTAACTTTGACATGTCACGAATATTATTATAAAATATTTGCTATCACAAACTTATATTCCAAATAAAAATGAGCAATCAACTTGAAAGAAGTACACTATCACAAAGACTTTTGTTTTAAACAGCATTTTCAACCCCAACCCTTCTTGAAAGAAATCAAATAGGAATTGCCCTTTAATAGAAGTCACATCTTTGTTATTCCAAGATAACAAAATTAAAAAAACAACAAATAGAAAGCATATAATTCTTCACATGACGCAAGCAAATTTTAAATCTAATATTTATTTCTAACATAATTCAAGAACCATGTTTACCATCAGTAATATTATCAGATGAAGAGTTTATATCCATACAAATGTCAAGGAAATATCATAAGTAAACACAAAACACAATATGAAATAGGGCATTTATAAAGGAAAAATAAAGGTATCATGGAAATAAAATATACATCATCATTACACGAAAAGGCAATCTTAATTAGAAACATCAAGAGAAATAGTTCCAAACAAGCATAACTTATAAGCAACTCAATGAAAAGAAAAATAGAAGTGTGAAAATAGGAGACGGGTAAAAAAAAGCATAAAAACAAAGCTGACATTAAAAGGATGAAATTCATTTAAATATAATACATGTATATGGTTTGATTACATTCAAAATGAAAACAAATACTTTTATTTCACTTATATTACCAAATTATCACCTAATCTTAAACAAAGAATATTTTTCTTTCATTATATAGTTATTTGACATCAAATTATTAAGATAACATCTACTAAATCATTTCTATATTCGTCCAATTAATATCACTTGTCTCTCTTTCCTAATAGAAAAACATATATATTCATTTTGGTGTTCGTGCAATGTATGGATCTAAATCTAGTTATTAAACTATTTGGATGTAAGAAATATAAACTTATAAAATTATAATTAAGGACATATTACTAAAGTGAGAGGCAGAGGGAGAGTAAACATGAGAGTGATTTCTTTTAATAAAAAAAATGAAGGATAAAATAGTAAGGTGGTTCATAAGTTTTAGGGCTTAATTTTGCTCTCTTCTATTACTTTCGATTTTGAGAGAAACAACCTCCTATTCATTTCTTAAAAAAGAAGAAGAAGTAGTTATTTTTTACTTCTAGTTTTTTAAAAAGCATAAGCAAATAATACTAAAATTTTTAAAAGTAATTTTTTAACTATACCAAAAAAAAATACTTTTTAAAAAGAATTTACATTTTTTTATGTGCTGAAATCACACATAAATGCATCCTATACCCTCACAAACTTAGTCATAGCACTACATTTGTGGAAGAATAGTGACTAAAAGAATTTTTTTCACGCTATACTTATATTATTAATTAAGGTATAAATAATTAATAATTAATAAATGTTAAAAAAGTTAAAAAAATTCATTCTCATAATACCAACCTAACTTGAACTAGTTTAGTTGTAGTTTAATGACTGTGAATACTAGTAGTTTAAAGAAAATGTAAGTTCTTTAAAGACTTGAAAGTCTTTGCCTATAAAAAAGAAAAAGGTCTTTAAATATCATCCAAGTGAAACAAAGCTGCCGTTCTCTCACTTTCTGTCCTAATTTTGTTATGATTATTATTATAAAATTTTATTTTACCCTTTTCAAATATAGATTATATATACTTTAATCTTTGAACTAAAAAATGTGTAATGTAATTCCCCTGATTTTTTTAAATATGTACTTTAGTCATTTTACTAAGTTTCTGTATATTGTCAACGTAAAAAAAGTATATTTCACCTCTTAAACTTTTGAATCACGTATATCATTTTCCCTAAGTTTTCTAAAATATGTACTATTTTAGTTAACAATGGATGAAAATTTAAAAAGAATGATTAAAATATACATTGAGACAAGCTCCAAGAAGCACGCTTTACACTTTTTTTTTTTCAGTTCACATTGCACATTGTCTAAAATGCTCCTAAAAATAGTTGAGGGTCTGTTTATGCTTGAGGGTCCAGCCGCGATCATGATTTTTTTCTTGTTGGATGCTGGAAAAGTTTTCAGCCATACTTTATTTTACTTTTCAATTAGTGATTTCAATACGGGATCACAGAGACAGTAAACATTCAGAGAGAGGCACATCAGAGAGAATTTCTTCCGTATTTGTGAAGGAAGAGAAACTTTTCATGCAAGAACATCTCAATCATTGATTTGAAGAGCGAGAATGACAGAGCAAAAGAGGGAGAACAAAGTAGAAGACTTTTTCAGAGAAGTTTTTCTTGCTCCATTATTTTATCAGAATTTTTCCACATAAAATTAATGCAGTTTCCATTGGCAAGTGAGAACTGATAGAGATTACAAAGACTCTTATAAGTCTAAACATTGAAATAGAGTGGGACATGAGTGTTGATTCTTATCTATTGAACATCAACTCTGTAGATTTACAAGTCGCATACTGCGAATTACAATATCATTTTGATAGCCATTTGCTTATTCAGTAATTAATATCCTTTGAAGTGCATTTACTTGAAAGCTATCTCTATTCATGCTCCGCAAATGGTAAATGCTGTCTAATTAGGTTTACTACGATTACATTTCAATTCGACAGTCATTTAACTTTTCACTGCTTAATTTCTACGGTATTTTGGGGTCATAATAATAATAATAACATCAAAAATATAAAATTTAACATTTTTTAAATGATCATTTTTAAAATTTATTTTCTTAGCAATTTTTCAAATTATCGTTGTTAATTGAATTTTTTAAAACTTAAAGATAAATATAAAATTAGAAATATATTAAAGATAAATATAAAATTAGAAATATATCTTACTTGATTTTGAAAATAAAAAACAAAGGAATTAATCAATTATAAATATTTTATTAACTTAATTATCAAAAATAAAAATAAAAATAAAAACAATTATCTTTCAGCATCTCAGTCTAGCCCATAGGAGTTCTGCTACTTCTATGAACTTTGGGATATGTACGGTGTTCTTTTTAAAAAGCTCATTATTGTTTTCAAAAATCAAAAGCAATTAATTTTTATAAGTATCATTTAGTATTAAGTTAATTTTTATTTTATAAAGCAATAAATATATAAAATATCAAATTTATTAAATAAAAACTTGATTTTGATATGATGCCAATGTATACCGTACACTGACAACATATAATTACTTAATATTCTAAAATACTTTATATTAATAGTATATTAAAATTTATTTTATTAAAGAATGTGTGATATTATATTATTAAACAGAAATATAAAGTTTTCTATAGACAAATTACATTAAAATTAAATTTTTAGTACACTATAGATTAATTTTTCAAAACACCGATTTTGAATTCTGCTAGGTCTAGCTTTCATCTACTAATGACCTTTTTTTTTCATTTTTTTTTTTTTATCATTTGCTCTTTTGACTTTAAACCCATAGATTTTGCTGGTGAATGCTAATGGTAAGACCTATATGAACTAAATCGGTTAATTTTTTGATTAAGAATTTTTTTTTATTTAGTCAAGACTTAAAAAATAAAGCAAAAGATTAACAATATAGCTTAAAAAATAAATCCAAATTTCGAAGAGAGAAAACTATTTGATTGATTTTTCCACAATATAGCTCAAAATCAAGCATTAAATCAATTGTTGTACCATTTAATGTTTGATTCTGAGCTATATATATTGTGGAAAAATTAATCAAATAATTTTCTCTCTTTGAAATTTGGACTTGACGCGCGAGACGGTTGGCAGCATGAAAAAGTAGTTATTTGTTACCATGAATAATACTAGGCACGTATCAGTCAAGAAAAGAAAAAATAATACTAGGCACGTATATTATATCCGCTGTTAAAAGTATGAAGAAAATAATGTGGGCCTAATTATAATCAAAGTAGTGGAAAGTGCAGAGATATAGGCTGATATATACGAATGTAAATCGTTATCATTAAAATTAATTCGGTGCTCCGAAAGTCATCACGATGTTGTATTTGTGATGTGAATCTGTTGAGTTACCATAAATGATGCGTAAAGCTTGGGTTCGGTTGATTCCGGGGGGCTTGCACGAAAGTAACCATAGTCATGGAGTTGCTTAGTATATATATATATATGGTTCGGCAATAAAAAGCCATCATCAAAAATCATCAATATAGCATTCCAATAGTTCTTTTCCCAAACATGGGAGGATACCTAATTAGTGCAGCGTGTGCAGTCCTTTTCGTGTTGGCTGAAATTGCACAATTATGCTTGTGCGCAAATTCAAGCATCCCCTCTCCATGCGTAGAACGAGAGAGGCAAGCTCTTCTCGAGTTCAAAGCATCCCTCCATGACCCATCAAACTGGCTTTCCTCTTGGGAAGGTGTGCACTGTTGCCAATGGAAAGGCATCGGCTGTGACAATCTTACTGGACATGTTGTCAAGCTTGATCTCCGTACTCCTTCTTACGTGGCATGTAGGAGATTAAGGCCACCTCCACTTGGACACATCCAGAATTTGAGATGTGACATTGACGAATTATACAGCGGGCAGTATGTTATAGCTCCAAATGTTGATCCATCTCTGTTGGAGCTGGCATACTTGACTTGGTTGGACTTGAGTGGAAATTTTTTCAATTGCAGTTCCATACCCATGTTCATTGGTTCTATGCCACGGCTGAGGTATCTTTCGCTTTCTGGTGCTGCTTTTGCAGGGGAAATTCCCAGCAGTCTCGGAAATCTCACCAACCCGTACTTTCTTGATTTGAGTTGGAATGATTTTTTACCACCCAGTGACATCATTTGGATCTCTGGACTTCGATCACTGGAACACCTTGACATGAGCAATAATAATATTGGCAAAGCACAGCATTTGTTCCAGGTACTTAGCACGCTTCCTTCTTTGTTACGTATTTACTTGGATGAATGTGAACTTGGCGAGCTGCCGGTTCCTCATGGTAATCTCACTAATGCTCCCAAATTTCAAGTCCTCAGTCTTACTGAAAATAGACTTACCGTGCCAGTTCTTGATGCTTTACAAAATATGACATCTCTTGTGCATCTTGATCTTTCAAAGAATAGTCTTGATTCAGTTCCATCATGGTTTAATAACTTCGAGAAACTTGAGTATCTCGATCTTTCGAAGAATCAGCTTCGCGGCCCAATTCCATTTGCTTTCAGAAACATAACTTCCATTAAATCCCTCAATCTTGCTGAAAACAATTTCACTTCAGTTCCATCATGGTTCTGTAACTTTGGGAAACTTGTGCATCTTGATCTTTCAGCCAATGGGCTCCATGGTCCAATACCTGATGCCTTCCCAAACATGGTTTCAATCGAATTCCTCTACCTTTTTGGGAACGAATTTGATTCAGCTCCATCCTAGTTTCATAAGTTTAAGAAACTAAAGCATCTTGATCTTTCAAGCAATGCGTTTCAGGGTCCGGTTCTTGATGCCATTCAAAACATGACTTCCATTGAAGTCCTTGACCTTTCTAATAACAATTTCACTTCAGTTCCATCTTGGTTTATTGAGTTAAAGACACTTCTCCACCTTGATCTTTCAGAGAATAGATTTACTCCTACCAAATGTTCCCTTTCATCAATTCTCAAAAACATGTGTCACTTAAAAAGCTTATATTTCTCAGGAAACAGGTTTTCAGGACCAGTTGGACACAATGAATCCGCATGTATCACATATGATTTGGAGAGTTTGGATTTGAGTGAAAACAAATTTGTTGATAGCTTGTCAACTTGGTTGGTGCAACTTGAAAATTTAGAGTACCTTAATCTTGAAGGAAACTTATTTTATGGTTCCATTCCATTTTCTTTTAAAAATTTATCAAAGTTGAAAAGATTACATCTATCCCGTAATAACTTGGAAGGGGGCATTCCTAGTAGTGTGGGACACCTTGTCAATCTAATCCACTTTGATATTTCAAATAATTTTTTAAAAGGCACCATCCCCCCGAGCTTTGGTCAACTTGTACATTTACATAACCTTTTTCTTTCAAATAATTATTTTAATGGCACTATTCCTCCAAGCTTTGGTCAACTTGTAAATTTATATTGGCTTGATCTTTCAAATAATTACCTTAATGGCACCATTCCTTCAAGTTTTGGTCAACTGTTAAATTTAAATGTCCTTGATATTTCAAGAAACAAATTACATGGGAGCATTCCAACTGATTTTGGTCAACCAATGAATCCATCAAAATTAGATCTATCTTCAAGGATTTTGGACGGAACCATTACACTGGGGAAAAAATGGTCTTCAATTATGCCACAATTACGGTATTTGAATCTCTCCAATAACCGAATTAGTGGTTCACTTCCCAAACATCTCGGCCATATAATGCCCAATTTGGAGCACTTGCTTCTTGAAGATAACCTCATAAATGGTTCAATTGCAAACTCATTGTGCCACCTTGAGCTGACAAGTCTTGACCTTTCAAAGAACAGATTATCTGGTGAAATTCCAAATTGTTGGAATGATACATATACATGGACTGAAATAAATTTGTCATCCAACAAACTCTCGGGTGTTTTTCCAAGCTCATTGGGGAATCTTTCATCGCTGGCATGGTTGCATTTGAACAATAACAACTTTCAAGGGAAGCTTCCAGTGTCTGTGAGATACTTGAAGCAGTTGTTGGTTTTGGATATTGGAGAAAATCAATTTTCTGGCAGTATCCCCCCGTGGACAGAAATCACATTTCCTTCACTGCAAGTTCTTAGGCTGCGACAGAACATGTTGACTGGTAGCATTCCTTCAAAACTATGCCAACTATCATCCCTTAAAATTTTGGACCTTTCTTGCAACAATTTACAAGGTTCAATACCTTGGTGCATAGGCAATCTTCGAGGAATGACTCTTGGGAAATCATCAGTCGAATCTATTACAGTAACTAGCGACGGCGAAGTTGAAGAACATTCGTGGTACACTGAGGATGTCAAACAAGTTATGAAAGGCAGAGAACTGGATTACACCAAAAATTTGGTTTGGGTTGTTAATATGGATTTGTCAGATAACGAATTGGCTGGTGTTATTCCGGCAGGAATAACTCTGCTCAACGGATTGCATGGCTTGAATCTATCGAACAATCATTTGAAAGGAGAGATCCCTAAGATGATAGGGGATATGAAGTCACTGGAATCCTTTGACGTCTCTAACAACCAACTCTCAGGCACGATTCCAGCCAACATGCCAGCTTTAACTTCACTGAGCCATCTGAACTTGTCACACAACAACTTCTCAGGACCAATTCCCAGAGATAATGAGTTTTTAACTTATGACCCATCCGTTTATGCTGGCAACCCATATCTTTGTGGATTTCCACTACCAAATAAATGTCCTGGTGACGGTTCACATCAATTTCCTGGAAGTACAGGATTTGAATATGAAGATGGAAAAACAGATAAGTTGGAAAAATGGTGGTTCTACTTTGTTGTCGTAGCTGGCTTTGCAAGTGGGTTTTGGGGAGTTATCGGGGTTTTACTGTTCAAGAAGCGTTGGAGGCACGCTTACTTTAGATGGGTGGAAGATGTAGCAGACACTATTTATGTGACAATAGCGATAAAAATGGCCAAACTAAAGAAACAGATGGTGGGAAATCATGTTCATGGTTGATCGTGTGTTTCTTTTCTATGTTTCTTATTCTAAATGTTTTAATGGGAATTTCAATAAGGTTTATGTTACTTTTTGTATTTGCTTTCTTGTTATTAGCTTTGTCTTTTGTGGACAGTATGTTGTATAGCTTTCTTGTTTATGAATATTTACAGATTTGCTGTGATATTACATGAAACAGCTTATGCTTCGATCAATAATTGTTGCTTACGAATTCCATAGAATATTCAGTCATAAATAAGGTCCTGCAAAGAGATAAACAAGCAAACAATTATTAAGCTTGAGGTGTGTATATTTATATTGCCCTTAAAGATTATTTTGTCACAGTATAGAAACTTCCCAAGGTATATCAGGCTCTTCTGGCTTGGCCAAGAATTCAAGAACTGCAAAGTTATTGTCATATAAAACTAGGTAAAAGGTGAATAAGAAATATGAGAAGGAGAAGATAGTCATATCAGAAAGAAAGAAAAGTAGAGCGAGATTGAGAAGAGAAACAAAAGACCGTAGTCAGGAAAGAATATAAAAGAATTATAAAGAAATGAGTATAAAATCTATTTTTAAAACAAAATAAATTATGGCCGTTTGAAAATAAATGGAGTTAATAAAAGAAGAAGGTTTTGATTTTTTTGTGACAACTATAAAAATGGTCACCTTTCAATTAAACACGTACGAAATATGCACTTTTTCGAGACCTTTGGAAAATTTTGATCTAAACAACGTAGGATACAAACCTTTTAAAATATACCACAAATTTTAACATACAACAATGTTCAGTCCAAGGTTGGGTAACATAGAAGCAATCCTATTCGTCAGTGGATTAGTGACAGGCACTAGAGAAATGAATCTTGATCAACATTCAGCAATTAGACGGAGCTAATGTAAGCATAAGCTCCTACGTATCAACACTGCTTTCCTAGTCAATTATAAGGAGAAAATAATTGTAACAATTGCAAAAATAGTAAGACCCTCAAAAAGTGGATGTAATGATGTTTTGTGGATGAGTACTTCACCGTGAAGGGGAAAAAGAATTTCTTATCTACTACATTCACGCAATCAGAATTGTATGTTTTCGTATCTGTCATGACGTGGTTGAGATGGATTTCAGTAACATATTTTAATAAGTTTCACTCTTGTAGGACCTTACCTTATTTTGGATATATGTTTGATTATTTCTAGTGGATTTTAGGATTGTATCCTCTTTCCATTACAAAGGATCTAGAACAACATAACAAAAACGGTGAATGCATTTTATAGAATCGACAATCATGTAAGAAAATTGTATACATGTAAGCCATTTAGATGTCTGCTGGGAAGTTACAAGCTTTTCTTCATGTTAGTTTCTTATACTGTAATAATAGTTATTTGTGCAATTGGATGGCGCCGTGCTGGCCAGAAATTTGCTTTTAAAGTGTCCACCTTTTGGATGTAAGTGTAACTGTCACAGTAACGCCCACAAATTAAAGAAGTCTACAAGCGCAGAGGCCACAAATTCTCAAGCCTTCATTCTCCTTTATCTTGTTTTGTTTCTCACACGCTTCTTCAGCTTCAGAATGGCTCTGGTACTGAATGTTATATTTTGTTTTTCTGCAGAATATTTTTTTTCCCCGATTGTTTCCTTATGCACATTTTCATGCTTGTTTGGTTATATTATGAGCATGATTCACATAACAATTTAAAATTATTTGATTCAAATTTTCTTTACCATTTTCACTGTTCTCCTCTATCTCAATCTTCATGTTCTATCCTCACTGAATCCATGGCAGAAGGTGGAGTTAAAGGTCCTTACTATGGTTGATGAAAATCAAAGAAAAAGGCAATAGAAGCAGTTGCAGATATCTATGATGGGTGTTCACTTTACTAGCTTGCTAATAAAATTTCATTTTCTTCCTCCCGCAGCAGCAATGTTTCTTGTCCGTTGAAGACCCGATTTTTTTGTTTTTTTTCGTGGACGCATATTAATGGAATGCAATTAAGGATCCATTTGTTTAATTGTTGGTGCTTTGATCAACTGGGGTTGATTGATTCGATCGCTGCTGATATAATATAAAGGAACATAAGTTAACAGTGATTGGTCAAATATATACAATGGCAGTAGTGAAGAAGCAGAGGAAAGTATCAGTTCATTATACGTTCTGTAGTTTGTTTTGCACATTCTTAGGTTCCTATCAAAATTAAGGAACTGTTTTTGCATCTTCAGCTTTTTGCTTGCATCCACAAAGTTGTTTCTCTTCAAGATGCATTAGATAACGATTATTACACCTCAAAAAAAAAAAAAAAAAAGAAAGAAAAGAAAGGCACAAATACACCGCAGTTGTGTTCCATTATACAAATTCATCAAAGGAAACACGGTTATTAATCACTATTCACTAACATTATTTCAGATTTCTTATGAAGCTCTATTGAAAAGGAGTAATATAGGATACAGAGCAACCTAGGAAATTACTCAATCAAGATCCCGCAAACTTACTGTATTTGCCTCTCCATTCACTTGAAGTGAACTTCTTTTTTGCATCCACAACCATAACCATTGAAAACTCTGACCCATTCATCATCCTCTTCACCTCAGCATGAATAACAGCAGCAACTGGAAGTCCTTTTTCCGCCCGCTCAATCGCAAGAAGAAGGAGGTCACATGGAAAGAGGGCACTGTACGTAGACAATGAGTTCATGCAGAAGATAAGAGCTCCAACAGAGTGCTGTATCTTTCATAAACCGAAGCCCTTTGATCAACGTGCCTAATTACTTTGATAAACGTGGCCATGATCACAGCCACCGTCGGTTTTGCTGTAAGAATCATGGTGAAATAGGCCCAAGCAGTTCGGTTCTGACTGATCATAGCGGTGATTAATGAACCAAAAAAGGAATATATATGGAATATATATATATATATATATATATATATATATATATATATATATATATATATATATATATATATATATATATATCAGTGTAAATGTTTCTAGAATTCATTTGAATATCAGTTGATAAGTAAATGGAAATATTGAATTTTGTTTGTAGCAAAAGTACGAAATCACGATACTGGGACTGGAGGAATGTTTAGTTTAAACCTGGATGTTGATTCATATCTATTGAAAATCAACTCTATAATTCATAAACCTTATTGACTGTGAATTACAATATCGTTCTGATGGCCATTTTCTTACTAAATATTCTTAGAAGTGTATTTACTTGACAACTATCTCTGTTGATGTTCGCCAAATGGTAGTTGCTGTCTAATTAGGTTTACTGGAATTACATTTCAATTAAACAGTCATTTAAATTTACACTGCTTAATTTCTATAGTATTTTGGTATAATTTACCTATCTATTTACGCTGATTAAACTAAACATTCCACTGCTTAATTTGTTCAACTTGCTTCAAATTTATTCCATGGTTCCATCCACAGTCCCAAGGAATATTGACAAACTTGAGGGAACTAGTTCTTGAAAGTAATCATTCGAGTTTAAGCTTGACAGTTAACTTGTTTAACCCAATCCGCAAACTTTGTTTAAAAGATAGATTACTAAGTTGAATTTTATTGAGTGTATCTTTCGAGTGAGTTGTTTGAAAGATCCAAGATTTGTGGGTTCAAAAGTTGTCCTAGACTATCAGCACTGGATTATTTTCTTTTCTAATGCCGCAATCATTAGACATGAGCTAATGAACAATATAACGAACTCCATGGTGAACTTCCACTAGCCATGGGATAGAGTACAGGTTTAGCAATTGTGGATCTTGGAGATAATCAAATTATCTGGCACTATACCTTCATGAGCTGGGGAAAGTCCTTCATAGTAAATTCTTAAGCTACGAGGAAATGTGTTTCATGTTAGTATTCCTTGGAACCTGTGCAATTTGGTTAGGATGCAAATCTTGGACCATGCATTGTCAAAAAGGGGTTCTATAAATACCAAGGAGACAAGAAAAACAAACTAACTAAGATCAAATGATAAAATAACAAAAATGTGACAAGAATGATATCTGAAATTCTTTTTTTTTTATTGAATAATGCTCTTCTTTGATTATAATAGTACTTTCTCTCTCTAACTTCTCTTTAGCCTCTCTCTAAAATGTTGAATGAATCTCAACTTGTCAAGTGAGTAGCATCACCTCCTATTTATAGATTGAATTAAGGGATACAATTATCTTTTCATATTTTAAGTAATTAGGGCCAAGGTGTCGCATTTTGATTGATGTTTAATCATTGGCCCTCTCTCGGGACACCTTAGAGGACTCTTCTTCTTGTGGAGCCCCCATGAAGGGCACTCCACCTTCTCGTAGGAGCCCCTTGAAGGGCACCTTTCCATCTCATGGGAGCCCCATGGAGGGTACTCTACCTTCTCACGATACTCTACCTTCTCACGGGAGCCCCCTTGGAGAGCTTCCCTCCTCCTCTTTGGGCCCCATGGAGAGCGCTTTACCTTCGCACGGGAGCCCCCTTAGAAAGCACCTTGGGATGGTTCCAAAACATTTACCCCTGCTCAATGGGGAGGCGTGACTTTCCATTGAGCATTCTTGTTTATGACATCATCTTGAACATTGTCGTGCAGGGTGGTGTTTGCATTTTTCTTTTATTGTCGAGTGTCATGGCAAAGACAATGGCAAACTTTGGAGATAATGGAGCAATTAGGTCTTGAGGACACTTGGCTCTTGTAATGCATGGGCTCTTGAAATACTTATGCTCTCACAGTAATTCCATTTTGATGTGCTTGAGTTTTCTCTACTTTGGTGATCCTGAGTTATCTTTACTTTGGGTACTTCTCATCTATTCTTGCCTTGCTTCTCGTCCTACCTCACCTCGCTTCTTGTCTCCTCTCATCTCGCCTTGCCTTGCCTCGTCTTTAAGTGGGTTCTCTCTATTTTTCAGCTTCATGAGTAACTTCTTATTCTTCTTCTTTTTCTTTCTTTTCGACTTTCAATTCACTCCTTAAGCTTCGAGAACATTAGCTAACTTGGTCTTATGCGTTGGGGCATTTCTATCACTAGCCCTGTGCTCGATAGGGAGAGCAGCTCTTTATGGAGCATACTTCAAGCCCCACTTTAGTCATAGTAGCTCCTTTTAGCCTTGAAAAGTAAGGGCCTCCGCTCATATTTTGACAAGCAAATGCTGGACTCATTCTCTCACCCACTTAGCCACAAAAGGCAAGGGCCTTTGCTCATATTTTGATGAGTGAATGCCGGCTTGTGTTAGGCCCCACTTAGCTCATATCTTCTCCTTCTTGTGGGAGCCCCCATGGAAGGTAAGGCGCTCCACCTTCTTATAGGAGCTCCCTTGGAGGGCACCTCTCCTTTGCACAGGAGCCCCATGGAGGGCACTCTACCTTCTCATAAGAGCCCCCTAGGAGGGATTCCCTCCTTCTCGTGGGAGCCTCCTTGAAGGGTACCTTTTTTTCTTGCAGGCCCCACGGAGAATGCCTTACTTTCTCATAGGAGCCCCCTTGGAAGGCGCCTTCGAGTGGTTCCAAAACATTAGCCCTCTGCTCAATGGGGAGTGACTTTTCATTTAGCATTCTTGTTTATGATATCCTCTTGAATGTTGTGGTGCAGGGTGGTGTTAGCTCTTTTCTTTTCTTGTCAAGCATCTGGCTGATGGTTCTCAAAGACAATGGTAAACTTTGGAGATAGTGGAGCACTTAGGTCCTTAGGACACTTGGCTCCTTGTAATGCATGGGCTCTTGAAATACTTTGGCTCTTATAGTACTTCTGCTTTGATGTGCTTGAGTTTCCTCTACTTTGGTGATCCTAAGTTATCTTTACTTTGGGTACTTCTCTTTTATTCTCGCCTTGCCTCTTGTCTTACCATGCCTCACTTCTCGTCTTACCTCGCTTCACTTCTCATCTCGCCTTGCCTTGCCTCATCTCTGAGTGGGCTCTCTTTATTCTTAAGCCTCATGAGTAAGCTTCTTCCTATTCTTTTTCTTTTTCTTTTTTTTCTACTTTTAGTTCACTCCTTAAGCTTCGAGAACATTAGCTAACTTGGTCTGTTAGGGTATTTCTATCATTAGCCTCGTGCTCGATAGGGAGCGCAGCTCTCTATGGAGCATACTTCAAGCACCACTTTGGTCATAATAACTCCTTTTAGCCTTGAATAGCAAGGGCCTCCACTCATATTTTGACAAGCAAGAGCTGGACTCATTCTATCACTCACTTAGCCACAAAAGGCAAGGGCCTTTACTCATATTTTGATGGGCGGATGTCGGCTCGTGATAGCCCCCACTTGGCTACAAAGGGCAAGGGCTTCCACTTTTATGTTGCTAGCCAATGCCTAGTAATCCTGAGTGATGCCTCCCTCCTAGTAATCCTAGGGTGGGATATCTTCAATTTTGCTAGCTAACACCCAGCAATCCTAAGGCGATACTTTTCACCTGGCAATCCTAGGGTGGGGTGTCTTTAATTTTCCTAGACACACCCAGCAATCTTAAAGTAAGGCCTTCCACCTAGCAGTCCAAGGGTGGGGTGTCTTTAATTCTGCCAGCCAATGCCCAATAATCCTAAGGTAGGGCCTCCCACCCAATAGTCATAGGGTGAGATGTCTTCAATTTTCCTAGCTACACCCAGCAATCCTAGGACGAGGCCTCCTAGCTATCAATCCTAGGATAGGGGTCTTTAATTTTGGTAGCCAATGCTCAGTAATCTTAGGAAAAGGCCTCCTACCCAACAGTCTTAGGGTGGGGTGTCTTTGATCTAATGTCTAAGTTTTCTAAGCATAATACTTGAAATTTAAAGGATCTACTATTACTTAATATCTAAGATGAGGGGTGTGCAATACCTATTAAGATTTATAGCTTCTTCTACATGAGGGTTTTCCTACACTTGTCTTCCCTCCTTTACTTGCTTGTAGAATAGCCTCTTTACTTGATGGCAATCTTTAAGTCCATGGGTTCTTGAACCATGAATAAAACAAAACTCACGATCTCATTTTTTTGAATTTATGGATCTCCTCCCCTGTGCTTTCATCTTAAGTAGCTCTTCATCAAGCCACTGCTCAACCAACTGTCACATCTCATCTATAGACAACAAGATAAAGGGAAACACTTCCATTTGTTGGAAGTAATTCCCCTTGGATTCTTCATTATGCTCTTGATATGATCCTTGCTTTGCTTTTCGCTCCCTTCTCCTCGAGTGGTCGTTATAGTCTATTCTCCTATCCTTGCTCCTACTTTTCGCCACATGTACATCATACACTAGCACCATATCATTCAAGCACTTCCCTTGACGTTTAAGTGATTCGGAGACATTTGCTTCAACAGCTCAATGAACGTGGATATTCTACCAACAGACAGGGAGGGTTAAGACTCCCCTTCAATGCCCTGGATGCAATTATATACGAGGTCCGCCTCAGGTAATGTCTCCTTGCATTTGAGTGCTTTGTCTCTATGATGCTTGATGAAGGCAGTCAACCCTTCGTTACTCCTTTGCTTCACCTTATCCAAGTCCATGATGTGGATTACTCATTTCTCTTCTAAGAACTTGTTACAAAATTATATGGCTAGTTCTTCCCACGTTTTGATGGATCTTGGGCATAGCTTGGAGTACCACATGAAGGTACACCCTATGAGCAACTTGGAAAACTCCTTCAGTCTAAGCTCTCTATTCTCTTTATAGATACCAAGGTCATCCACAAATGCCATTAAGTGCTCCCTTGCACTCCTGCTCCCATCAAACTTCCTAAAGGCAGGCACTTGGTATCCAGATGGGTAAGATTTGCGAGCTATCTTCGAAGGGTAAGGGGGATCTATATTGAAGGCATCCGGCTGCTTATCCTTACAAGTCTCTAGCATCCTCATCACCTCCTCTTGGGCCACCCACTTCTCGCCCTACTCTTGAGACTCCCACATTATATCTTTGTCTCGCCTCCCCCTCGCACAGTTCATCTCCCTTTCCATGTCATGCTCGCTTTCTTGGTTCTCCTCTAGCTTCTTGAAGAGTGCTTGCCAAACCTCCAATGGGATGTTGATGTTGTTCTGGGCTCCTAAAGATGACTCATCATTCACCCCTGCCTTCCTCAAGAAGACCATGGTGGGGTCGCCTTGTCCATCTCTAACCGTTCGTCCCTTGCCCATATCGCTCCTTCTACTCCCCTCATTATCACTTGGGATATTCTCTAGATCCAAAGATAAGTGAGCCATAGCTAGCCATTTCCCCATCTCCTTAGTGGAGTTGCCGAAATGTTGAAGAAGGGTTCTATAAATACTAAAGAGACAAGAAAAGCAAATTAACCAAGATCAAACGATAAAATAACAAAAATGTAAGGATGACAATTACTACCTTATCTACGGATACCCACCCCGCCCCAAGCTGGTCGGGTCAGGTTCAAAACCCGCCCTGCAATAGGGTGGGTAGACACCGGGGCAGGTTTGGGTGCAGGTAGGGTCAAGTTCGGGTTCGGTTTCGGGTTCAAGGCAAATCTGCCCCTACCCTACCCGCACCCCATATATATATATATATATATATATATATATATATAAGATTATTTTTGTAAATATTTCTATCACTCTAGGGTTGCATTTAGTTGGAAGTAAAGATAGATATAAAAATTTCTTTATGTGCAACTTTTCATATGAAGTTAATCTATGAAAATTTTCATTTTATTTTGAACCCTCATATCAAACACACCCCAAATACAAATTAAACTTTAAAATGATTTTTATCTCAAAAAATTTAAAATAATTTTTTAAGTATTTAAAAGAAGTAATGGGTAGGGGCGGGTAGGGCACAGGTTGCAATGGGTTGTTTGCGGGTAGGGTTCAGATTTTAAATATCAAAACCCATGGGTAGGGTAAGGGCGGGTTGAGACTTGTTTAATGAGTTGTGATGCGGGTTTGGGTTGAGTTAAAACCTGCCCCAACCCGCCCCATTGCCACCCTTACAAAAATGTGACAAGAACCATATCTAAAATTCTCCTTTTTATTGAATAATGCTCTTCTTTGATTACAATAGCACTTTCTCTTTCTAACTTCTCCCTAGCCTCTTTCTAAAATATTGAATGAATCTTAACTTGTCAGGTGAGTAGTATCACCTCCTATTTATAGATAGTATTAAGGGATACAATTTTCTTTTCCTTTTTTAAGTAATTAGGGCTGAGATGACGCATTTTGATCGGTGTTCAATCATTGGCCCATGTGCCTTTGAAGTAAGGCCTGGTCCACTTTGCTAACTTTTCTATTGCCTTTGGCCTTTCTGGCTCCTCGGCTCCTTTGGTTCCCTTGGCCCTTCTGATACCTCTGGCTCCTCTGACTCCTTTAGTTTCCCCGGCCCCTCTAGCACCTCTAGAGCCTCTCATATCTGAAGCCCTTCATCTCTGGAGTCCCTTATCTTAGGAGCCTCCCATCTCTGAAACCTACCATTTCTGGTATCTTATAGAAGGTGTCTTATCATCCTCTGTTGGGAGCTCCTAAGATAACTCTTCTTCTTCTTCTTCTTCTTACAAGAGCCCCCGTGGAAGGCACTCTACCTTCTTGTGGAAGCCCTTCTGGATGGCACCTCTCCTTTCCCTTGGGTGCTCATTAGAGGGCGCCTTACCTTTTCTTGAGAGCCCCTTAAAGGACTTTTCTTCTTCTTATAGGAGCCTCTTACTTAATGGGTAATGGTGCTCCATTCTTTCTCTTGGGACAGGAACCCTTTGGAGGATGTGAAGGCCCTCCCCTCTTTGCTAGCTTTGGCGCTTAGGGGCACCTCCCGTTGGGTTCTGGCACCTTTTCCCCCTGTCTTTGGTGCTTTGGGGGGCTCCTCCATGGTTCTGGTGCCATTTTCCTCTTCTCTGGCGCCTTGAAGGCATCTCTCCATTTCTTGGGCGCACTTGGGAGGGTGCCTTACCCTCCCTCGGGAGCCTCTTAAAGGACTCTTCTCCTTTTTGCAGGAGCCCCATGGAGGGTGCTCCACCTTCTTGTAAGAGCCCCCTTAGAAGCCCCTCTCCTTCTCAAGGGAGTCCCTTGGAAGGCACTTTTCCTTCTCACAGGAGCCCCATGGAGGGCACTCCACCTTCTTACAAATATCCCCTTCGAGGGCTTCATTCCTTTTCATAGAAGCCTCCTTGGAGGGTACATCTTCTTCTCATAAGGCTCCATGGAGAGTGCTTTACCTTCTCGCTGGAGCCCTCTTGGAAGGCACCTTAGCTGGTTCCAAAATATAGATAATAATTTAACAAGCTCTATTCCTCTTTGCTTTAGCTATCTTAAAGGAATGATACTCGATCAATCTTCCAATGATGAAAATGCAAGCATTGACTCCTATTGGTTTAAGTTGACAAATAACAAAAGGTGAGGGAGCCAAATCATTGATTTAACGACCGACACGGATAAAGCAAAGAATGAACAAAATGGTAAAGATTTTCCACATATAGGCTAGTTTTTAGTGGTGAGTGATCTAAGAATTGATAAAGACTACAAAGATTTTAAACATTAGAGAGTGGGACACTAGAAACAAGTTGTTAATTTGAAAAGAAAGAAAAAGAGATGTTATTACCACTCCATTTTGTCTAGAGTGTTTATATATCCTACTAATGGTGTGTCTAAATATTTTCTTAATTCAAAATTTCACTTACAATGGTATGAATTGTAATTTATACAATATCCGAGAATCGTTCAATAGGTGTGAGTAAGATTTTGAATTAGTGGGATTTTTAAGCACATCAATTAGGAGGATTTAGTATTTTTCTTTTCTTTGTTGCCACTTCTTTTTATCTATTACCACTTCCACTCAATAAATTTATTTACCAAATTCTCTAATATATATATTGTTAAATTTATAAAAAAGTTTAATTTTATAATTTTTTATAAAATAAATTAGATTAAATTATTAAGTAACAAAAATAGTAAATTAATTTTAGTAGAACCTATATTTATTGTCATGAACATGAAAATAGGTTGGAGGTTGAAAATTTAATCTTTACTTCTACAATAATTCGTATACTTTTTACGAGAGTCTACTGTTACTCTTTTTTCTTTTGGTGAATAGAGTCTATTGCTATTTTTATGTGTCTATTATCACTCTTATCCAATTAAATTTTATTCATTTTCTCTAAAATACAATTCTTTATTCATTAATTAAAATAATTATTTAAAATTATTTTTATTATAACTCCTAAATTTATTTGAATGCTTAAGACTATTTTAATTTTTTTATTATCACTCTTGAATTTTTTGTTTTGGTGACAATTAAGAATTTTATGAATTTTTAAATTTACTTATTTAATATAAATTTAAATCTTAAGTTTTAAGTTAATGTGATTTCAAGTCTTTACAAAAGTTCTTAAAAAACATGATAAACTCATGTATCGAGGTTATTAAAAATAATTTTCTCTTATAAAATTACAGTTGAGGATATAAAATATATTGTTTTGACTGCTAGAGTGAGAGGGTGAAGGAGAGTGATATCTTTTAAAAAAATTTGAAGGATAACATAGTAAATTAGTAGTTCCTAAATTAGAGTAATTTTTAAAAAAATTTAAAGGCTAAAATAGCAGGTGTGTGGTTCTTAAACTAGAATGAAAGTGATATTTTTTTTAAAAGAAAAAATTGAACAATAAAATAGTAAATTTTTGGTTTCTAAATTTTAGGGATAAATTTCTCTCCCTTTTATTACTTTTAATTCTGAGAGAAGTAATTTTTTATTTGCTTATAAAAAATTGAAAATTTGATTATTGTTTGTTTTTATTTTTCTTTTGAAAAGTACGAGTAAACAAAAATAATATTTAACAATGGACAAAAACTTAACAAGATAATTAAAATACATATTGAGACAAATTCAAAAAATTAGGTTGCACATTTTTCTTCTCTAAACTATCATGGGTATTTTAGTCTTTATATTTTAAAAAATTATAAATTGGCCTTTTGAATTTTTCTAAATATATATTTTAACAAAAATAAGTGTAATATACCCTATAAATTTTAATTATATATAAATTGACCTCTTAAACATTATTAAATATACTTTTTGATACTTTAAACATTTTTAAATGTGCTCTATTTCTATTAATGTAAAAAAAAAAAAAAGTTAACAAAATAGTTAATTTGCATATTAAAAGAATTCAGAGAGTCAATTTACATCTTTTAAATAGCAGAAGTGCCTTTTTGCCCGTTATTTTTTTTTTTTTCTTAAGTTCACGTTGCACATTGTCTAAAATGCTCCTAAAAAATAGTTGGGGGGTTTGTTCATGCTGGATGGTCCAGCCGTGATTAGGATTCCTTTTCTGTTGGATGTTGGAGAAGTTTTTAGCCATAAATTATTTTATTTTTCAATTAATGATTAAAATAAGGATGAATATAGCTGAACCCTTATTGCAGGGTTCATCATAAACAAGCCCACAGGTTAGTAGTCAACAAAGGCTAAAAGCGGTCGGAGTACGGGATCACAGAGACGGTAAACATTCAGAGAGTGGAACATCAGAGAGAACAACTTCCGTATTTGTGAAGGAAGAAAAACTATTCATGCCAAGAACATCTCAATCATTGATTTGAAGAGCGACAAGGATAGAGCAAAAGAGTGAGAACAAAGTAGAAGACTTTTCCACATAAGTGTTTTTTACTCCATCATTATATCAGAATTTTTCCACATAAAATTAATGTAGTTTCCATTGGCGAGTGAGAACTGATAAAGACTACCAAGACTTTTAAGTTCTAGACATTGGAATAGAGTGGGACACGAGTGTTGATTCGTATCAATTGAACATCAACTTTGTAGATATATTCACAAGTCGCATTGACTGCGAATTACAATATCATCCTGATAGCGATTTACTTACTCAATAATCAGTGTCCTTTGAAGTGCATTTATGTGAAAACTATCTCTATTCATACTTTCAAATTCAGAATCGCTGTTTCAAATTTAAAGCATTCTACGATTACATTTCAATTCAACAGTCATTTAACTTTTCACTGCTTAACGGTATTTTGGTGTCATTTACCTATTTACACTGTTTAAACTAAACATTTCACCGCTTAATTTGTGCAACTTGCTTTAAATTCATTCCATGGTTCCATCCACAGTCCCAAGAAAAACTGACAAACTCGAGGGAACAAGTTCTTGGCATGTAATAATTCGAGTTTAAGCTTGACAGTTAACTTGTTTAATCCAATCCGCAAACTTTGTTTAGAGGATAGATTACTAAGTTGAATTTCATTGAGTGTATCTTCAAGTGAGTTATTTGAATGATCCAAGATTTGTCGGTTCAAAAGTTGTCCTAGACTATCAGCATTGGGTTATTTTCCTTTCCAATGCTGCAATCGTTGGACATAAGCAAATAAATAATAACAAACTCCATGGTGAGCTTAGCCTTGGGATACAGCCAAGGTTTAGCAATTTCGGATCTTGGAGATATTCAAATTATTTGGCATTATACGTTCATGAGCTGGGGAAAGTAGCACTCCTTGGAGCCTATGCAATCTTTTTGGAATGCAAATGTTGGACCTTGCAGATAATAATTTAACAGGTTTTATTCCTCTTTGCTTTGGCTATCTTAAAGGAATGATTCTTGATCAATCTTCCGACAATGAAAATGTAGCATTTGGCTCCTCTTGGCTTAAGTCAATAGTCAACAAAAGGTGAGAGTCATCGGGGTAAGGGACCACACGGACTGTAATCTACAAACAAAAAGAGGCAGCCCTGACAGGTACTTGTTCCATTTTTGGGAAGGAAGAAAAACAAAGTTCTTGCCAAAAACATCTAAATCATTGATTTGAAGAGTGATAAGGACAGAGCAACGACTGAAAAAAATGGTTAAGTTTTTTCCAAAAGTTTTTCTTACTCCGAGCATATATCAGAATTTTTCTCCGTACATTTTAGTTTACATTGGCGAGTGATTAGAGAATTGATGGAGATTACAAAGACTTTAAATATTGGAGACTGAAGAGTGGGACACTGGAGACAAGTTGTTAAGAAGAGAAGGAGCAAGGTTATATGAGATAAAGTGTACCCCACAAACTTGAGTCAAAGCGCGGCAGCTGTGGAAGAATAGTGACTAAAAGAATTTTTTTTCATGCTATACTTATATTATTAATTAGGGTATAAATAACTAATTTTTGTTAAATAAAATTAGCACATATATTATGCAATAATTTGAATGAAAATTATGCAGAAAAAAATATGATAAAAAAATGAAAGAATAATGATATTTTTACATCCCGCCTGCTGTTGCTGCAGTGGTGCTCATACTGATATTATATGGTAAAATCATACTATGAATGGGTTAAAAAATAATAATAAAACTAATAATTGAATAATAAGAATTGTGCAAGAAGTATAAAGTGATATTTGTATAAATTTTGTGTAATATTATTTTGACTAAAAGGAGACAAAGACCTTTACATGCATGGATTTTATAACAAATATTCAAAAAGGAATATATCATTATCGACCTTACGCATCTAAAATTATCAAAAGAACGTGCAAACATTACCAAAAGAAGGAACTTAAATAATGGTTAACATTATTCTCTCCGATTAATTTACACTTGCAGTAATATGAATGAGTTGATTCAATTTGCAAATTGACTTTTATGGGGACAGATTTTACAAGTAGTCATGAAATTATTTAACAGTTATTTTACCTTTTGAATTAATTATGGCAATTATATTTGAATCTATAATTTCCTATAATGTACCAAACTCTCATCGCTAGCTTATTCCTAGTGACCTTTAGGAAGTTTGCTCTTGTATCTCAAACTAAGCTTCTAAACAAATGCACGTCAATATTTATAGCGACAAGATCATTTTGAGTATACTTTCTTGATCGAAACCATAAGCATATATATATATATATATATATATATATATATAGTGGGTACTTCCATTAATTTTGACACAATTTTCACTGAATATGAGCCACTGTTCTTTTAGCAGACTTGATATTAATGTTGCATCAACATTTGTATTCACAAAATGTGCATAAAGTTGCAATCACTTAATTTAATTTTGGCCTAGTGTTCTTTTTCTGTGCATTGAATTACAGTGTATCCCCTACATTCCATTTTCGTTGTCCTTTCTGATGGGTAAAAGTATTATAATTTATTCAAAAGAATATTGATTCAAGTTTTAAATACAATAATCATACATAAATTATGTGGGGTTCAAGCTTAATTATTTTTTTTTTTTGTGAAGCTATAACTTTCTTGATAATTAGTGAAACAAAAATTCTGGATTTTATATATCAACATGTAATCAAGATCCATACATATTTTTAGTACTTTTTTTATCATTGTTTTTATTTATGACCGAGTTATCTCTTTCTAATGAAATACCGAGATGATATTTAAATCTAATAACCAAATTATCAACCGCAATCAATAAAAATAAATCATAAAAAAATAAGGACATATGAATGTAAATCTTTATCATCTATTACAATATATTAAAGTTAAGATACAAGCAAACTATGACACAATAAGATTACGAAGTATTAGATACTCTACGATGGTACCGCATTAGCTTACGGACGAAAGTGTCATTCTCTAATGTAACTACTTTTCATTTACCAAGACACGTAAGCATGCCACCACTTTATTGTCCCTTCTTTTTTTTTCGTCTCTCCTATTAATTTTTTTATTTTTCTTCTCCCACCTCACTGTCTTTTCCCTGTTTCTCCAATTTACATCACAAGATACTTCAAAAATAAAAGGATGCCCACTTCCACTCTCAGTTTGATATTCCATATTCACACTTCCAAAGTTAATGTCTCTTTTTTATATTAGTATAGTATTTTGTGTCATATTTTAATTTCAATTCAATTTATTATCTTAAACTCAATTTGATCATTTTTTTTTGGCAGATTCAATTTTATACACGTAGTGTAATTTTTTTTAAATTTTTTTAATAATTTTAAAGTTATATCATATTATAAAATTGAGTTTTTTCCCTCTCAATTTTATAATATGATATAACTATAAAATTATTAAAAAATTTTGAAAAATTAGTTACTATACATGTACCACATATGATGTAGACTTTTACAATTGTATGTAAGTATAGGTTAACAAAAGTGAAAATAAATATTACTTAACCAACTTCTCATTCTTTATCTATCTTATATTTTACAAAAAATTAGTTCACATAAAGATAATTTTTTATTATATTAAGAATTACAAAATTCATATTAATTGAAATTATATTATTTTATTTCTTAATATTATACTCACCTAAAAAAAAACCTTAATTTATGTACATTAAACTTTATTTTAAATCTTTACTCTATAATGAATACTTTTAATTAATTAATTAATTATATGGATCTATTTTATTACTGTAAATTACTTAAACTTTTTCAGACTGTTGATAAAATTAAGCTCACTTAGCTCATTTTCTTAATAAAGTAATTATTTTTAATTAAACGTAACTAATTTAAAAGTTACAGTAATTATGGTTTTTAAAAATAATATTATTATTGCCTAATCATTTAAAATAAAGAAAAATCACATTTTGAAAGAAGAGTCCCAAAGCTACATGATTACAAAGACTTTTATCCTAAACAGTAGCCCAACTACTCTTAAAACAAATCAAATATGTAACAAACCTTTAAATACAATTGACATTTTTGTTGTTCCAAAATTACATAATTAAAGAATGACACATTTCAAACATTCATATACTTTTAGTTCATTTTAAATGGTTATAAAAGGATATATATCTTTGTTTTTGCTATATTATTATACTTTCATTTTATTACAAATAAATAATATTTTCATGTTATTTCACTTTTAATTATTTTTATAATATTTAATAATTCTTTTAGGTTTATTTGTCCCGCATATCGTGCGGGTGTCGTTCTACTTAAAATTAATTCCGTGCTCTAAAAATGACGATATTTTATTTGTGGCATGAATTTGTTAACTTATCCTAAACGGTACGTAAAGCCTGGGTTGATTCCAGGATGAGTCCACGAAAGCAATCATGAAGTTGGTTAGTATATATATGGCTTGGGTGAGTGTAGTGAAATCCATCATCCGAAATCATCAATAGCATTCCATTTCCAATAGTTCTTTCTCCAAACATGGGAAGATATCAAAGTAGTGCTGCATGCGCAGTCCTTTTCGTGGTGGTTGAAATTGCACAATTATGCTTGTGTGCAAATTCAAGCATCCCCTCTCCGTGTGTAGAACGAGAGAGGCAAGCTCTTCTCGAGTTCAAAGCATCCCTCCATTACCCATCAAACTGGCTTTCCTCCTGGCAAGGTGTTCACTGTTGCCAATGGGAAGGCATCGCCTGTGACAATCTTACCGGACATGTCGTCAAGCTTGATCTCACCACTCCTTATGAGAAATGCAGGAGATCCCAGCCGTACACACCACAACACTACTATTATTGGGAAACGGACGAGTGTGAGGAATTAGTATATGGCATGGAGCGTGTGAAAGCTGCAAATGTTAATCCATCTCTGTTGCAGCTGGAATACTTGACTTATTTGGACTTGACTGGAAATTATTTCAATCAGAGTCCAATACCCATGTTCATTGGTTCTATGCAACGGCTGAGGTATCTGTCTCTTTCTTTTGCTGGTTTTGGCGGCAGAATTCCCAGCAATCTCGGAAATCTCACGGACCTGCAGTTTCTTGATCTGAGTGAGAATTATTTTTCTCAAACCAGTGACATCAGTTGGATCTCTGGACTTCGATCACTGGAACACCTTGACATGAGCGGTGTTTATCTTGACAAAGTGCACAATTTGTTCCAGGTACTTAACATGTTTCCTTCTTTGTTACGTATTTTCTTGGATGGTTTAATTTGTGGACTTGACAAGTTGCTCTTTCCTCAGGTTAATCTCACTAATAATGCTCTTAAACTTCAAGACCTTCTTCTTGCTTACAGCGGACTTGCAGTGCCAGTTCTCGATGCTTTACGAAACATGACATCTTTTGTGCATCTTGATCTTTCAGGGAACATTCTTACTTCAGTTCCTTCATGGTTTAGCAACTTTAAGAAACTAGAGTATCTTAGTCTTTCAAATTGTGGGCTTTATGGCCCAATTCCAAATGCTTTCCAAAACTTAACTTCTATTGAATCGTTGTACCTTTATAGCAGCTATCTTCCCCCTTATAGCAACAATCTTGACTCTATTCCATCCTGGTTTCATAGGTTCGAGAAACTTAAACATCTTGACCTTTCAGGCAACAAGTTTCGGGGTCCAGTTCCTGGTGCCCTACGAAACATGGCTTCCATTGAAGTCCTCAGCCTTTCTCAAAATTATTTCACTTCAATTCCATCTTGGTTTGTGGAACTAAAGACACTTCTCCACCTTGATCTTTCAGAAAATGAATTGACATTCATGGAATGTACCCTTTCATCAATTCTGAGAAACATGTGTCACTTAAAAAGCTTCAATTTCTTAAGAAACAAGCTTCGAGAAGAATCAATTGGACGTGATGAAGTGTCTGCATGCATTAGACATGATTTAGAGATGATGGATTTGAGTTTTAATGAATTTAATGACCGCTTGCCATCTTGGTTGGAACAACTTGAAAATCTAAAGTTCCTTTCTCTTAAAAAAAATTTATTCTATGGTCCTATTTCTTTTTCTTTCAGAAAATTTCCAAAATTGAAAATTTTATCTTTATCCAATAACAAGTTAGAAGGGGACTTTCCCAATATAATGGGACAACTTGTCAATCTAATTGATTTAGACATTTCAAATAATTATCTTAGTGGCACCCTTCCTCAAAACCTTGGTCAACTTGTAAATCTACAAGGCCTTGGTATTTCAAATAATTATCTTAATGGCACCCTTCCTCAAAGTCTTGGTCAACTTGTAAATCTACAAAGCCTTGATCTTTCATATAATTATCTTAATGGCACCCTTCCTCAAAGTCTTGGTCAACTTGTAAATCTACGATTCCTCCGGCTTTCCAGAAATAAATTACATGGGAGCATTCCTGCCAATTTTGATCAACTTGTGAATCTATATGAATTAGATCTGTCTTCAAACAACTTGGACGGAACCATTACAATGGGAAAAAATTGGTCTTCAATTATGCCGCAATTGTGGAATTTGAATCTCTCCAATAACCAAATCAGTGGTTCAATTCCTCAACACATTGGCCATATAATGCCTAATCTGGGGCAGTTGCTTCTTGGAAATAACCTCATAAATGGTTCGGTTCCCAAATCATTGTGCCAAATTGAGCTGATGAGACTTGACCTTTCAAAGAACATATTGTCTGGTGAAATTCCAAATTGTTGGAAGGATAATCGTGGGTGGGATGAAATAAATTTGTCATACAACAAACTATCGGGTGTTTTCCCAAGCTCATTCGGGAGTCTTTCTCTTTTGTCTTGGTTGCATTTGAATAATAACAGTCTTGAAGGGGAGCTTCCGGTGTCTTTGACAAATTTAAAATACTTGGTCATTTTGGATGCCGGAGAGAATCAACTTTCTGGCAGCATCCCATTAGGGACTGCAGATGCATTTTCTTCACTACAAATTCTTAGGTTGCGTCAAAACAAGTTGGGTGGTAGGATTCCTTCACAAATATGCCACTTGTCATCCCTTAAAATTTTGGACCTTTCTTGCAATAGTTTAGAAGGTTCAATACCTCGGTGCATAGGCAATCTTAGGGAATGACTCTTGGCAAATCATCAGACAAACCTACTGCAGAATTGACTTCCACTGGGAGTCCCTCCGTTGGGAGTCTCGCTTTGAGTACCCCGGGTACCGCTGTGGGTCCCCCCACTCCGCCAAGGGGTCCAGAGTGGTCAACTCAGGATGTCAAACAAGTCACGAAAGGAAGAGAACTTGACTACATCAAAATCTTGAATCTTGTAGTCGACATGGACTTGTCAGGAAACAATTTGATTGGATCCATTCCCGAAGGAATAACTTTGCTAACTGGATTGCATGGCTTGAATCTATCAAATAATCATTTGGAAGGAGAGATCCCTAAGATGATAGGGGATATGAAGTCACTGGAATCCTTTGATGTCTCTAATAACCAACTCTCAGGCACGATTCCAGCCAACATGCCAGCTTTAACTTCACTGAGCCATTTGAATCTGTCACACAACAACTTCTCAGGACCAATTCCCAGGGATAATGAGTTTTTAACTTATGACCCATCCGTTTATGCTGGCAACCCATATCTTTGTGGATTTCCACTGCCAAATAAATGCCATGGTAACGATTCACATCAAGTTCCAGGAAGCAGAGGATTTGAAGATGAAGATGGTAAAAGAAATGAATTGGAAAAATGGTGGTTCTACTTTGTCGTCGCAATTGGCTTTGCAACAGGATTTTGGGGAGTTATTGGGACTTTGGTGTTCAAGAAGAGTTGGAGGCATGCTTACTTCAGATGGGTGGAAGATGCAGCAGACACAATTTATGTGACAATTGTGATAAAAATGAAGAAGCTAAAGAAGCGGATGGTGAGAAATCGTGCTCATGGTTGATCGTGTGTTTGTTTTCTATCTTTCTTATTCTAATTGTTTCAGTGGCAATTTCAATTAGGTTTATGTTACTTTTTGTATTTGCTTTCTTGTACCAGTTTTGTCTTTTGTGAATAGTATGTTATATGGCTTTCTTGTTTATGAAGATTTACAGATTTGCTGTGAAATTACGTGAAGGGGCTTATGCTTTGATCAATTGTTATTGCTTTCAAGTTCCATAGAGTATTCGGTCATATTTTTTGAACTTACTGTTCAGTCCAAGGTTGGGCATTGGGCAATAGAGAAGAAATCCAATTCCTCAGTGAATTAGTGACAGGCACTAGAGAAATGAATCTTGCATCAGTATTCAACAATTAAACTCCTACATATCAACACTTCTTTTCTGGTCAATTATAAGGAGAAAATAATTGTAAGAATTGCATAAATTGTAAGACCCTGAGAAAGTGGATGGCAATGATGTTTTGTGGTTGAGTACTTCACCCTGAAGTAGAAAAAGCAATTCTCATCTACTACATTCATGCATTCAGAATTGTGTGTTTTTCTATCTATCATGACGTGGCTGAGATGGATTCCAATAATATTTTGATATTTCTGTCATCTACTAAGATTATTGAAATGAATTTAGTAGAAAAAGGGTAAACCTCTTAGATACATATAGCGTACCATCCTGAATTGGATTCCTATAGCACAAGGAGGAAAATATTTAGGAAAAATTGAAAAGTTGCACTCTTGTACGATCCTACCTTGTTCTGGACATATGTTTGATTAGTTGTAGTGGATTTTAGGATTGTATCATCTTTACTTTATAAAGGTTCTGGGACGACAAAACAAAAAAGTATGGTGAATGAATATTATAGAATCGACAATCATGAAAGAATATTATATATGTATAAGCATTTAGATGTCTGCCGCGGCCTTCGAAGTGATAAGCTTTTCTTCATGTTAGTTTTTTATACTAGAATTATTTGCACTGATAAGGAAACATTGGGTTGGTACCTCATTGGCATTATATACATATATATATATATATATATATATATATATATATATATATATATATCAACATTTATAGCATCGTACGATTGTTCTAAGTGACCACTAATTAATCAGAAATGAGAATCCAACTTTTTGTAAAAAAATTACAAAATTGTTTTCTTCTAATTTCCATTTCACTTATGTTTTACATATTGTTAATATATATTACTTGAGGTAATCAAATTTTGTTTTCTTTAGGTAGGAAAAGATAACAAGAATATGAAGAGAAAAAAATAAAAGAAAATTCAAATAGCACAGAACATGCCATCGCCATGTCAAATATTTGTCCTTTATGTGCTATTGAATGGCGCCATGCTGGCCAGAAATTTGCTTTTTTTAAAGTGTCCATCTTTTGGATGTAACTCTCGCAATGACGCGCACAAATTAAAGAAGCCAACAAGAGCACGCCTTACCTTATACTACAAAGGCCACAAATTCTCAAGCCTTCATTCTCCTTTTCCTTGTTTCCACACCTTACTTCCACTTCAGAATGGCTCAGGTACTGAATTTCATATTTTGGTTCCTGCAGAGTATGTTTTTTACGTTGTTTCTTCATGCACATGTTCAAGCTTGTTTGGTTTTATTTATAAGTATGATTCACGTAAGAATTTAAAATTATTATATTCAAATTTTCCTTATCATTTTCTCTATCCTCATCTATCTCTATCTCCATGCTCTATCCTCATCACTGGATCCATGGCAGAAGGTGGAGTTAAAGGTCCTTACTATGATTGATGAAAAAACAAAGAAGAAGGCAATAGAAGCAGCTGCGGATATCTATGGTGGGTGTTCACTTTACTAGCTTGCTAGTAAAATTTCATTTTCTTCCTCTTATTGAAACAATAGTTACTGTTCATTGAAAACCCTTTTTTTTTTTTTGTCCTTGAATACATATTAATGCAATGCAACTAAGGATCCATGTGTCCAATTTTTGGTACTTTGATCCAAACAGGGGTTGATTCGATCGCTGCAGATATAAAGGAACAGAAGTTAACAGTGATTGGTCAAATGGATACAGTGGCAGTAGTGAAGAAGCTGAAGAAAGTAGGGAAGGTAGATATACTATCAGTTGGACCCGCCAAGGAAGAAAAGAAAGAAGAAAAGAAAGAGGAACAGAAGGAAGAGAAGAAAGAAGAGAAAAATGAGGAGAAAAAATAAATACAGTAGATATCATCGGATTTTTCAAAATCCTCCCCCTTTTCCTTTTTTCATATTTTCCTATATAGAGAAGCCATGGTAACTATGTATGGTGCAAAGTTGTTCATATAGTTCTTTTCATGTTGGTTTCTTGTCAAATATGTCGTCACAATCTTTTTTACTGCAGTAATTGATTGCTAAAATAGAAACAAGTTTTTAAATGAGCATTGACAAATTTGTTTTGGATTTTAATTTTCTTTAATCTTTACTTTATGAATGGGGGTAAGCATTGACGAAATAGTATCATCGTTATCTTGTGACTTGTGGCCACAGCTTCTCCTCTTATGGCGATAAGACTATAGATATTTGCCATTCTATTACAGCAAATTTTATATGAATAAAGTAAATTTTTATGGTGCAAATTGGTGTTGTGGGTATGACAATATCTATGCCTTATGTTCATGCGTGTAAAGTGTTATGAAGTGGGTACGGGGCCAAATTTTTTTGGCATCACAAAATTCCTCCTCCATTCGTTTGTGGGTCATTTTCCATAAACTGAATGTGAATGGAACAAAAGGGCCAAGGGGGCTACGGTGTCCATAGTACCAATTAAAATAAATGAGTGAAGAGAAATATGGTTTTCAGATCATTTATCCAAGAGCAGAGCTGAGTCATACATACAAGATTGCATGATGAGCAAAGCATTTTCGTCAGTCATTTTGTTGAATCAGCTAGTCAGGTTTGGCTGTATATGATGGGCAACAATGACACATTTTCTATTTCAATGAGCTACAGTGAGAATATGAAACTTCTTCACTTTACTAGACCAGGTGAGGTTATCGGATGTCTCGTTAAAACTTATGGCATGCTAACCTAAACCATTTAGCTGAGAATAATGTTATTTAATTAAGAATAATATTATTTGTATATTAAAAATAGATATCAGAAAAATAGCAAGTGATAAAGTATTTGATGATAGTGAATTGAGTCAAGGTTTTGTCTCCTTTTCTCTCTATAGTATCCATGAAATGTGCCTATTTTTCATGTATAAACAGCATCACTCTTTTACTACTAATTTCAACAGTTAGGACAAAATTACTTCAAGTAAGTACAAGCTCACGAGTGTTTACACCCAGGTTGAGTATAATTTTAACCGCTAGATGTTATTCTGCAACTGAATGAATCCAAGTGGCACGTCAATGAATTGTAATTATCAACCTTATATATGTTCAACATGTTGAGTAAATAGTTAGAACCCAGAAGTGGCTTGACAAATTGCAGACTAGTGATACAACTACAGTCAAATATTGACATATATTCTGTGTGATGATAGCAAGAACCTCGAGAGGTCTTAAGAACTATAAAAAGGAATGTCTTGAAATAACAGAGGCCCCTTTACTTTGACTCGTAAATTCCAGCTCATAATAGGTAGTTGACCAAAAACAAAAGATGCTTATGACTGATGGGTAGTATTGTACTTGACAAGGTCGAAGATA
This sequence comes from Pterocarpus santalinus, assembly GCA_031439595.1. Lineage (NCBI taxonomy): Eukaryota > Viridiplantae > Streptophyta > Magnoliopsida > Fabales > Fabaceae > Pterocarpus > Pterocarpus santalinus. The sequence continues at coordinate 54,852,680 of CM062526.1, forward strand.
CAAAGAACAGGAGTCACTCAATTTTCTTTATGGTGCTGAAATTGTATAAACAATGAAGCTAGACATGACTCTTGCAATAAAGAAAGGGAAATTCCAAAAGATGTTCTGGCATTTAAATGGTTAATCTTCATTATAATCCACTTAAGGTTTGTTGCCCGTAATGGTACACGGACAGTTGAACTTAAATTGCATTGACCAGCCGTCCTGTTGTGTGTGCATGACTAGGAATCTCACCCTGTCGACATTTAAAGTACATAACTGGCCAATTTTTTATTGCTTCGGTCAATTATGACTGACCAATTCAATCAAAAAATTAATAATGAAAACAAATAAAAACCATCATGAGTGGAATAGAAAACCAGGGTAACCGACACGAATAATGTATTAATGTCTGCCGGTTGAACAAGTAGTACATTCGGGGGTTGCACATCTAATTAACTATTTACTAAACTGATTTGATTAATAATTTACTTACCGTTAACTGTAAGTTTGAATGGAAAAAAACAAAATCAGTTAACTGTAAATTATTCGTTAAATCAGTTTGGCGAATAATTAATTAGACACTAAACTGATAGACTTCTCACTTTTATGAACATGCTGAAAATTTCTTTTTCCAAAAACAAAAGGCTCACTCGGCTAAGCCGACAGACCAAAGAAAGAGCAATGCTTACGTTCATAACAGGAAAATACCGGAAGAATCAGATGATGAACACACTTAAGTTCAGGGCTTCAGGCTTCTGGGTTACCAATCCTATAGACAGAAACTTGAAGTACTTGTACCTGTATGTATGAAGCAGTACTGATCCTCCACAAAGAATGAACGACCTACTTGGAATAATGTCAATAGCAACAAATGTAAGTCTTTTATGCGTGCATATTCAAAAGTAAATCTAACAACTTAAAAATAAATAAAGCCTTAAAGATGTGAGGTAAAAACATGTGCGTTTAACAGTTTTAATAATCTTCGTAAAGGATAAGTCCTTCTGTGACATGCATACTAACATAAAAGAACAAGTTTTACCAATACGAAGGTCTCATATTTAAGCACACTTAAAATAAAATTAACCCTACTAGTTTTTTTCCATTATACGCTCATGTCTATCTATGCAAGAAGTTTTCGTAGAAACAAAGTGCCATCTTTGGTGCATTGGAAGTGGAAGTTACACTATGCAACTTCTGAATCCAATAGTTGGAATTTGATGGTTTATTGATACACTAATTATCTGTAGTACATCATAATAATTTCTAAAATTTACCTATATGATCTGAAATTAAATAAGATTTTATATGTATCATCTTGAAATTAAACAAATATTTTGGGGGATATTTTAGGATCACGTAGACAAATTTTATTTATTTTTAAAATACATATAATGCACTGTAATAATTCTTAATCTTATCTATGTAATTTTAAAATTAAATAAAATTTTATCTATACGATCCTAAAATTAAATAGATATTTTTGAAAATATTTCAAGATCATACAAATAAATTTTAGTTACTTTTAAAATATATTTAATTATAATTCTAAAATTTGTCTAAAATTTAAAATCTATTATGATACCCTATAAGTATTTGGTGTATAGATACACCTTTAAATCCCACCCATGTACCTTTACAAGGTGCATGGTGCAGCATAGAAACAATGGAGTATAGCATTAAAATGCTTGCATTGCATTCTTTACAGATATAGCAACCCAACGCCATATACAAGAACAACTATGCTGATGACTGATTCGGCCTATAAAAGGATCGCTAGCATGATAAATGAGAGAAAATTAGACCAGAACTTGTATGTCAACTTATATGCGCGTGAAATTGAAGAGGAGGTAAGGCAGTATCCAGCAACCGTTGGGCAAAACACACGAATCTGACATTTTTGATTTCTACCTAGTTAACTTCTAACAAGCTGTTAACACAAAAAAAATTGCTAGGCAGTTGAATTGTGTCAGTAGACAAGTTGAAGTCATTTACTGTTCCAGAATCGGCCGATATTAATTTTTTTTCTTTTCTTTTCTTTTCTTTTTTTGGGTCTTAGGGTGGGCATTAATTTAGCCATCCAAAAACTTATAACATCAATAAATCCTCGAAAAAGATTTTAAGTGATATCAAGTTGACACATAAGCATCAGAATAACGATCTTAGGAGATAAGAGTTGGCTGCAAGACTAACTTTATGCCAAATCTTTTGAAAATTTATTTAAAATCACAAGTTTTTACATAAATAAATTAATTCGTATGTATCTTTGAAAGACGAATCGATGATTTTAGTTTTGATTTAATTAAAGATAAGTCATTCACAGTGAATTTAGGCAAGCATTATTAATACTCTATTATTTATATCTTAACTCTAAATAATTGGAACAATTAGAATTCAATCAATATATAATTAATGATGGGTTTACTGACTTTATTTACTCACATATAATATGTTCATTTACCATTGAAACAAGCCAGTGAGACAAGGATACACCATGCAATTGAAAAAAATAAGCATTGGATAAATCACAATAAATATAATAGTTAGAATTTGTTCCTCGAATTATTAGAATAATCATTCATCTCACTCAATACATTATATATAAAAAAAGTGAGGTTAAGAAACTTTACTATTTTAATTGGATTAAATTGTCCTCTTTAATAATTAAATATATTATTAATTATAGAATAAAATTTTCTGTTTCCTAATAATCATTACCTTCATATTTCATAAATAATTTTCTTTTTATTAAATAGCAATTTCTTTTTACTCAAACTCTACATCTTATTCAAATCTTAATAAAGTCATCTATTTAAAGTCATTGTAAAGTCATCCGAGTTAGACAAGGCTTAACTTGTCATCATTTATTCAAATTTTCTGATTTCGTTCCCTGTAGTTTATGTTTTATTTAATTATTTTTTTATGAAGCTATCACTTTCTTGATAATCAATGAAATGTAAAGAATGGATTTTATATATTAAGTTGTAATCCATGGACTTTTTTGGCATCTTCTGTAATTATTTTTAATTAAGTTATCTCTTTCTAACGAATTTTCGATAGGATATTTAAATCTAATAAACAAATTATTAATCACAATCAATAATATATATAAAAAAGAAAATAAACTGTAATTGAAATGGCAATATGCTTGTTTACATAATTGAAAGTATGATATGAAATTGAAGCTTAAATATGTTTTTGATTTCTATAAATATAGGTCATTTTGATCTTAGTCTACTTAATTTTATTTTTTTGGCTTATGGTCCCTCTTTTTTTTTTTTAATATTATGGGTTTAGCCATTGTTGTTCTAAATTTTAGTCTATATAAGTATTTAAAATAAGCAATTAATTTTTACAAATATTAAAAATTTTATTTTTGCCCATATAAATATTTTGTGAATCTTATTCTGGTCCTTATGAATATCATCATAGCGACAGGAACTAAAACCATAATATTAAAAAAATTAAGGACCAAAAACTCAAAAAAAAAAAAATTAAAGAGCAAAAATCAAAATGACCTATATTTATAAGGATTGGACTAAAATTATATTTAAGCCCGAAATTAATTTAAAATTTAATAGTTTTTGTTTGTACTATCCATAGGTTAAAGTTATGCAATTGATTTAATATTTGGTTATGCGCTATATTGAAAAAACAATAATAAATCGAATCATTTTTTCTCTTCATAATTTGGAGTAGACAACGCGGTTGATAATATAAAAAGAATTTAATTTTGATATCTTAATAGTATAAAAGTATTTTATATGAATATTTAATTATATACTATCATGTTAGTAAAAGTGTGATTGACTTTCATACCTACTATTTCAAAAATTTTACATATAGTAGTATATGATTGGTTAACAGCATAAAATTATTTACACTAACAATATATCAAAATTAATTTCACATAAAAAAAATTATTTGTTACCACGAATAATATTAGGTGTATATTAGTGTATGTTATATCCAAGTAAGTAATAATATAGCACTCACCCAAGCACGGTATCATTGTTAAGTCATAACATCACACTTAGGAGCTGTTACTGGTACATATGTAGACCTTATCTGATAGCAATCTTTGGTCATCTTCCAATCTCAATCAACTCCGTTTAGGATGACTATCTTCAATATCTCCTGAGTTATTTGAAGATAACATGAAAAACATACATAGAGGTGAGAATTATAAATTCTTAATAGGATGTCTTAGACTACCACATATAGTTTCATCATCATTATCTCCAGCTATTTAAATTTATTTAAGAAAAAGTGATTATGTCATATCAACTATAAATTTTGTTTTATAAAGGTCAAAATTATTCTTTCCAAAGCAGGTTAATTTTATTCACACACTTGGTAATTAGAAGAGCAGCTTCATGATAGAAATAAAAAGAATATAACTTATGTATATATAGATACACATGTCTTTCTTAGCTTTCTTTAACTTTCTTTATTTAACACACCTAGGCGTTATGTATCACTGTCTCTAGGTGTCTACATGGGTCTATACTTGAGCGTTACATATTGTCATCCTCAAAGTGCAGCCTTTCTTATCTTCCTTTACTTAACACACTTAAATGTTATGTATCACCATCCCTAAGATGTCAATATGTATATGCACTTGAGCATTACATACCGCCGTCCTCAAGTGCAGCCTTTTGTGTACGTGAGTGTTACGTATCACCGTTCTCAGGATACAATCTTAGATGTGTCTTTAATTGGAGGGACTCAGCTAACAAACTGCCTCCAACGTAAAAGAACCCAATAGTTTTAGCTGCCTTCATATGGAGGAACTCAATTAACTGCCTTCAAGTGAATGAATCTATATCTTATATATTCATATTCTTTTATAGTTCATATGCTCATATAGTCATGTATGAATATACTTAAGAGACTTATGCATATGCTTCGTATCTCACTTTCGAACATTATTGCATGTATGGTTTATATGTTCATAATATGTAAACACTTATAGCATCCACATACTTTTGTTGAAAATTCGGTAGCATAACAGCTAAAATGTAATACCTCATTTAAAATAAAATGCCTAGTTACATAAAACGTTGGTAACCAGGAGATTTTATGTAACTTATACATTACGTATTTTCTTTATTTACTTTTAAGAATATTGTAACAAAGGAATTAAATTTGTATAGGTAAAGTTTTAAAGTATTATTAAATAAAAATAAAAATAAAAAAGGGAAGGGGACCACGATGCACCATAAGTGGTATGGCACACCTTAGGCCCCCTTTTTCTTCAATTCCACATCTTGGAGCTTCTGTATCTCAATTGCTTCTGTATCTCAATTGCTTCTTTCTTACATTTTTGTTTCCTTTCCTACAACGCTCCCTCTCTCATTCTCTTCCTCTTACTCTCTCGGCATCTGTAACTCTTGCCCCTACCAACCGCCCTCGCGCCGCCCTTCTCTCCGCTGCCACCACCACCGCAAAGCCTTTTCCTTTGGCATTTTCTCTGTCTGTGTCTCTCTCTCTCTCTCTTGGGTTCATCTCGTTCTCACTTGTCTCTCTCCCTTTGGTTTGCGTGTGTCTCTCTCTGTTTTTTTTCCGCAGCTATTGGTGACTTGTTCATTGTTGGTAACTTCTTAAGCATGAGGATATATAAGCAGTAGATTAAATCTTAATCTATGGATTAGTGACTAAACTAAAATGGGTGGTTCCATGATTTTGGGTGATTTTGAGTATAAAAAGAGAGGATGTGAGCAACTACTATCGTTTATGCAAATTTTAAATTGCTATCTATTTTATTTCTTTATAAGTATAGTTTAGTTAATTTTATTCATCTATTAATATATTTTGTGTCAAACTATCATGAAAATATTCTGACTGTACTTTAGAAATGGACCTTCCTTTTTGCAAAAGATACTTATGTATATAAAAGTAATGACTAGCAAACTTCTCAATACTTTCTTGTAATTTCGCTTTATGCAAAAATTACCTTTAAGTACTGCTTCATTGTCATGTTTTGGTTTTGTTAAGTCAAAATCGTATATTTTTTTGTTGTAAAGTTTTGTGACTTAAAATATAAATTAATTAATTAATTAGTTAATTATGTATTTAATTGCTCCAAAACTTCCTTGAAAGTTTTTATTTTTGGGAAAAAGATTAGAGAAAGAAGATTGGAGTTAAACAATAAATCGAAGCATTTATGGTTAAATCGGAAATAACCATTTGTGTGTAATTTCAGATTCCCCAGGAGATCAATTTACAAGTTTAGTGGCCCCACGCCATGAACTGGACGTTTCCTAATGTTCTGTGAGTGGACAATGCCTCTATGGCATATGGTCTTCTTATATAATTAGTTTTAGTTTGATTTTAATATATATTGATAGCTTATCTATATATATCTAGTTAACTATGAATATTTTGTTTAGTGGTATAATTGTCTTATGGTTTAATATATTTATCTAATTGTGGACCTTTGATTCAATTTTGAGGAAAATTTATTAATGTTCAAGTGTTGAATGTTCTTAAAGTTGTTTTTTTTTTTAAAAGACTATGAATTTTATAAACAAAGGACAAGCTCTAATCTTTGTTTGGATTACTGAATTGAGTTATTGAGTAAATTACATTTTGGACTTTCAAACTTTGATGAATAATTTGTGCTTCAAAAATTTGATTTAATATTTGTTACTATTTATTACTTTGTGCTTTTATTACTTTAGTTCCTATATAAATTGTGGGAGGATTTTCAGTTAATCGGTAGCTAGTGGTCGCTGACGCTAGCCTTGGTACACCTTGGTTTGAACCCAGCTAGCAGGGGTGTTGCTAGTTTGATGTGTGTGTGTGTGTGTGTGTGTGTGTGTGTGTGTGTGTGTGTGTGTGTGAGGCCAACGTATACCGCCGACTTAGTCATATTTGAAAAGGTTATCCTTTAATTGGAAATATCTCTGAATTAGAAGTCTCCCCACCTTAGTATTTACATTTGAGAAAAATATTTTTTTTAGTTATGAGATAACATTAATTCTATATATATTTGAAAAGTATAGTTTCAAGTTATGAACAATGTTAATCCTTTATATACATGCATAAATTTTAATGATGATTCTTTACTTATATTTTATTCCAAATGATGATTCCTTACTTATATTTAGTTCATGATATTAATTCTTATTTATATGTAGTTTGCTTTATCCCTAGAGCTTGCCCTCATCTGTTATAGTTTCATTGCCCCTCATTGAGTCACTTCGACTCATCCTGCCCCTTTCCATGTTTCAGTTTCAGGTTTTGTTGCAGAATCAATTACTTTCGTTCAGTTTTGTCATACCTAGTTCAGTGAGCCCAACCCTTGTAATGGGGGGCCATTTTTGAATTTATGACCAGTTATTTTGGGTGTTCTAAGTTTGAATTCTATAACGCTTTTGAATTGCTCCATTAGTCTGCAAGTAGGATCTTGTTTCTGCTATTTGGGTTATTTAAGGATTATTTTGTTTTATATATATATATAGGTGGTTCCTGTTGCTCTAGCTAGGCATTCTAAGAATGCCATGCTGTTTAGCTATCATAAAAATTGCTTGATTTGGCATGACATGATACTTGTACTATGGAAAATGCTCAGGTTTTTTAAAAAACCTTTGTCTTTCTTTTTCTAAAATTATTAGTTAGCCTTGCAAAGGGATGAGCCTCCCTATGCGTCGATCATGGCTCGAAGTTGGGCTGTGACATAAAATATGAGGTTTCCCAAAGTACAAGCAATATATCTATAATATATCTACAAATTTAATTACTTGACAGTGCTAGTTATACGAAATTTGGGATGTTACAAATAAGATCATATAATAAATATGAAGAAAATGATGTGGGTCTGATTACAATTAAATTAGTAGAAAGTGTAGAGATATAAGATAATATAAATGTAAGTCATTATCAATAAAATCGATTAGGGAATTGGAAACTAGGAATTTCAGATTTAGAGATGGAAAAAATTTGTCTCTAAATTGTGAAAATTCCATTGCTAAACAATTTAGAGCTAGAACTTGATACGAAAATGCATCCATCATTAAAAATGGGGTCGCTAATTTTTAAAAAAACTTATAAATTATAAAACATAGCATTTTAAGTTTACAACCAACAGGTTGTGTTTAGTGGCAAAAAATGTTGAGCTCATGGACGAAGTTGTGAGTTCAGACTCACCTCTAACTATTTTGTGAAATTAATATATAAATACATATAAATTTAATATAAATTGTATCCTTTAAAAAATATCGACAAGTATTTCTGTATATTAAATAATATTTATTATTTACGTGTATATTTTTATAAGTATTTGTTATTGTAATTATTTTAATTTATAACTATAAAATCTTTTAAACATTTGTTATATGCAAATATAGCTTGTGTTTAACAATACAATTCATTTATTTATTTTTAATAATTATTTTCATTATTTTTATCAATATAAAGATATGAGATAAAGGGGGGAAAAAGAGAGTCCTTATATATCGAACTTTAATTACGTCTAATCGTTTCTTTCTCTTGAGGCTTGAATGAGTTGCATATCACTTACTGGAATATTTAATAATAAGTTTTTTAAATAATAAATAAGACAAAAAGCCGATACTTAAATAAGGCAAAAGAATTTTAAATATATCAGTAAACATATTTTTAAGTTAGTTAAAAGACTTTTTAAATAGATCCAAAAATTTTTAAATAGATCAAAAAACTTCTATTATCATTATTATTTTTGAAATAATAATAATAATATCCCTCAAAATGAGCCATCTGACCTATTTCTATCTCTAGTCATATATATCTATAATGAAATAATAAAATCATCATTTCCTTAACGAGTGTTTGGCATGCTATAATAAGAATGATAGAATAAACTAATACTATATATATTTTATACTCTTATCTATTATTTATCATGGGCAACATATTATATTAGCTTGTATATTATAATTCCCTTACACATCAAAATAATGAATAATTTAATCAAGCCTAATATGCTAAATTAGATTTAATCAACTTTTAATGTATAAGATACCTTTTATAATTTATTTTTTTATATATAATTGAAATAAAAAGTAATTATTATTTAAATAAATACAAAAATTATACAGACTTAAAAATAATTAATTATAATTAAACATTTTAATGAATATTTTAAAATAAATAATATTAAATATAGAAATAAATAGTAATTAAATACTAACATTAAATAATATCAATGAATAAAAGTTTTTTTTATTATAATGTATTTTTAAAATTTATATGTACACAGGTAATGATAATTATTACCTTAAGTGGATGAGTAACTACTTCATTTAAATTTAAAGAAGGATTTAGAGACAGCATTTAGAGACGGTCTATGAATCCGTCTCTAAATAACATTGACTTCATGTTTTCCTAATCAGAGACAGATTTATAGATGAAATATTTAGCAATGGAACATTAAGTTCATCTCTAAAAAATATTAACTTAATGTTTAACTAATTAGACACAAATTTAGAAATGGAATATATGGCAACAGAAACTAAATCCATCTCTAAATAAAATTGACTTGATGTTTGCATAATTAGAGACAGATTTAGAGACGGAATATTTAGCAAAAGACACTAAATCCATCTCTAAAAAAAAATTGATTTAATGTTTGACTAATTAGAGACAAATTTAGAGACGAAATATTCAACAATAAAAACTAAATTCGTCTCTAAATAACATTGACTTCATGTTTGATCGATAAGAGATAGATTAAGAGATGGAATGTTTGGCGACAGACACTAAATTTGTATCTAAAAAACAATGACTTAATATTTGACTAAATAAAGATGGATTTGGAGATGGAATATATAGTGACGGAAACTAAATCTGTTGCTAATTCACATAGACTTTTCAAAATTGATTATTTAACCTGTTAGAGATGCATTTAAAAGTGGAATATTTTAGATGGAGATTTTCTATCTCTAATTCCATCACTAAATCTTTAATATACAACTTGATCTCTAGTTTATATTTTCCATCTCTATTTGAGATAGAATTATTTCCTTCTTTAAATTTCGACTCTAAATCATATTTTTCTAGTAGTCAATATGCTTCCACCAAATTAACCAAGATGTGTGCAGTAAGTTTCACATTTTGTTTTAGAAATAAAATCCACTCATCTCTTTCTAATCACACATGTGTTTAAGAAAACTGTGATATTAAAATTATTTTAATAATCACTTATTTACATAATTAATTTATATTTGAATATTTTAGTTGAAAAATAATTTCAAGATAATATATTTTATTTAGGTTGTATGAAGAAATTTGCTATTGGATAGTAAAATTATTAAAAAAAGTATTGAATGATTGTTTATATTATATAATATTTGTTACTTGCGGTTAATTTGATAAAAATATTACAATTATGAAATAATTAACTTCTATTTATAATCAAAAGTTTCAAAAATTACTTATAATTATAAGTTATTTTTCAACTTAAAATTATTAATATCTGATTATAATTCATTTCCATTTGATTGCCAAACATCTTTGATTTTTTCAAAACAGCGCATTTTTTGAAAAAAAAAAGCGAAAAACACTTCTTTGGAATGCTTCCGAACATACTACAAGTTATCTCTATCTAATTATATAAACATATGTATATAACTTGTACACACACTTGCTCAAGTCTTAATGTCATTTATTCGAAGTCTTTGTGAAGTCGTCATTTATTCAAAGTCTTATGTAGTCATCATTTGTTCAAAGTCTTTGTGAAGTCATCATTTATTCAAACTCTTTATAGGGTAATCCCTCTCTTGCTCTACAATCTTTTTTTTTTTCCATTTTTTTTTTGGGGTAAAGATGTCACTTTGATAATTAGTGAAACGTAAAGACTGGATTTTATTTATTAACATATAGTCAAGACCCATGGATTTTTTTTAATTCTTTTTAGAATTATTAATAATAAAGTTATCTCTTTCTCGTGAAATTCATCGGATATTTAAATCTAATAGACAAATTATTAACTACAATCAGTAATTTATATTAAGGAATATAAATGCAATTGAAATGTTAATATACTTGATTATATAATTTAAAGGCAAAATAGATTTTTTAATCTGTTATCTTTATTATTATTTTTTTTAACTTGATCCTTTATCTTTAATTGTTTTTTTTTAAATTTGGTCCCTTATATATGTTTTAAATTATTCACAATTTGATTCTTAGTCATTTTTCCATCATAAAATTAATGGAAAATGCTAACGTGACATAATTCACGTCAAATTCACATGTATGCCATGTCATCACCTTTTGTGCCACATCATCATTTTTTGTTAATTTTTTGACGAAAAAGTGATTAAGAACCAATTGAAAATGACTAATAACATAAGATGTTAAATTAAAAAAATAAAAATAAGGGATTAAATTGAAAAAAAAAAGATAAGAGATCAAAATTTTTTTCACCTAATTTGAAGTATGATAAAATATTAGTTCAAAATTTAATAGTTACTGTTGTACTGTCCACAGGTTATAGTTATGCAGTTGATTTAATGTTTCACTCCAAGCTATATTGTGAAGATGATAATAATAATAACAATAATAAATCAAATAATTTTCCCTCATCGAAATTTGGATTAGACAATGCCGTCGGGAATATAAAAAAGTTGTTTTTTTGTTTTTCTGAGAAAAAAGTAGTTATTTGTTACCAAGAATAATATTAATTAGGTGTGTGTATGTTATGTCCGCGTAAGTAATAACATCATATTATAAGTATGAGAAAAATGATCCGGACCCTATTATAATCAAATTAGTAGAAAGTGTAGAGATATAATGTGATACGAATGTAAGTCATTATCATTAAAATTAATCGGAAAATTACTCTTTCTATTTTTATTTGTGACATGAATTTGTTGACTTATCATAGACGATAAAGCTTGGGTTGATTCCAGGATGCCTCCACGAAAGTAATCATAATCATGAAGCTCCTTAGTATATATATATGGTTGGGTGAGTGGATTGAAAGCCATCGTCCAAAATCATCGATGGCATTCCAATAGTTCTCTCTAAACATGGGAAGATGTCTAACTATTGCTGCATGTGCAGTCCTTTTCGTGGTGGTTGAAATTGCACAATTATGCTTGTGTGCAAATTCAAGCATCCCCTCTCCATGTGTAGAACGAGACATCCCTCCATGACCCATCAAACTGGCTTTCCTCCTGGCAAGGTGTTCACTGTTGCCAATGGGAAGGCATCGCCTGTGACAATCTTACTGGACATGTCGTCAAGCTTGATCTCACCACTCCCTATGTGAAATGTCAGAGATCCGACGGGCTAAATGAACGATACTACTATTCCTGGGAAACGGTCGAGTGTGAGGAATTATATGGCATATAGTATGTAAGAGCTGCAAATGTTGATCCATCTCTGTTGCAGCTTGAATACTCGACTCATTTGGACTTGACTGGAAATTATTTCCATGACAGTCCGATACCCATGTTCATACTTCATTGGTTCTATGCAACGGCTGAGGTATCTGTCTCTCTCTCATGCTGGTTTTGGCGGGAGGATTCCCAGCACTCTCGGAAATCTCACCAACCTGCACTTTCTTGATCTGAGTTGGAATTATGATTTACAAACCAGTGACACCAACTGGATCTCTGGACTTCGATCACTGGAACACCTTGACGTGAGCGTTGTTGATCTTGGCAGAGCACTCAAATTGTTCCAGGTACTTAACATGCTTCCTTCTTTGTTACGTATTTACTTGGATGGTTTGTTGACTTGACAAGTTGCTTGTCCCTCAGGTTAATCGCACTAATGCTCCTAAACTTCAAGTCCTTCTTCTTGCTCACACTGGACTTACAGTGCCAGTTCCCGACGCTTTACGAAGCATGACATCTCTTGTGCATCTTGATCCTTCAAAGAACAATCTTGCTTCAGTTCCTTCATGGTTTGGCAACTAATTTGAGAAACTTGAGTATCTTAATCTTTCATCATGTGGGCTTCATGGTCTAGTTCCAGGTGCTTTTCAAAACTTAACTTCCACTGAATTGCTGTACCTTGGTAGCAACAATCTTGATTCTGTTCCATCTTGGTTTCACAAGTTTGAGAAACTTAAGCATCTTGTTCTTTCAGCCAATAAATTTCGTGGTCTAGTTCCTGATGCCATATGAAACATAACTTCCATTGAACTTCTCGACCTTTCTAGGAATTATTTCACTTCAATTCCATCGTGGTTTGTTGAGGTAAAGGCACTTCTCTACCTTAATCTTTCAAGAAATGAATTAATGTCGACAGAATGTTCTCTTTCATCAATTCTGAGAAACATGTGCCACTTAAAAACATTTGATTTCTCATTAAACAAGGTTGGAGAAGAATCAATTGGACGTACTGAATTGTTTGGATGCATTAGACATGATTTAGAGATGATGGATTTGAGTTATAACATATTTAATGATCGATTGCCAACTTGGTTGGGGCAACTTGAAAATCTGAAATACCTTTTTCTCGGCAAAAATTTATTCTATGGTCCCATTCCCTTTTCTTTCAGAAAATTATCAAACTTGGAAGTTTTATATCTATCCAATAATAAGTTAGAAGGGATCCTTTCTAATAGTATGGGACAACTTGTCAATCTAATTTATTTAGATATTTCAAATAATTCTTTTAGTGGCCCCATTCCTCAAACTCTTGGTCAATTTGTAAACCTAGAAACACTTGACCTTTCAAATAATCATATCAATGGCACCATTCCTTAAAATCTTCATTTCAATGGCACCATTCCTCAAAATCTTGGTCAAACTTATAAATCTACAGAGTCTTGTTCTTTCAAATAATCATTTTAATGGCACTATTCCTCAAAGTTTTGGGCAAGTTATAAGTTTAGATCAACTTGATCTTTCAAGAAATAAATTATATGGCAGCATTCCCGCTGAATTTGGTCAACTTGTGAAGCTATCAATATTAGATCTTTCTTCAAACAATTTGGATGGAACCATTTTTATGGGAAAAGAATGGTCTTCAACTATGCCCTACTTGTAGTATTTGAATCTATCCAATAATAGCCAAATCAGTGGTTCACTTCCTGAACATATTGGCCACTTGATGCCCAGTTTGCAGTACTTGCATCTTGGAAATAACCTCATAAACGGTTCTATTCCTAACTCATTGTGCCAGACTGAGCTAGCCAGCCTTGACCTTTCAAACAATAGATTATCTGGTGAAATTACAAATTGTTGGAAGGACAATCTTTTTTGGTTAGAAATAAATTTGTCATCCAACAAACTATCCGGTGCTTTCCAAAGCTCATTTGGGAATCCTTCGTTACTGTTATGGTTGGATTTGAACAATAACAACCTTCAAGGGGAGTTTCCTTTGATGAGAAATTTGAACCAGTTGTTGGTTTTGGATGTTGGAGAGAATCAACTTTCTAGCAATATTCCATCATGGACTGCATACACATTTCCTTCACTACAAATTCTTAGGCTACGGCAAAACAAGTTAAGTGGTAGCATTCCGTCGACACTATGCCAACTGTCATCCCTTAAAATTTTGGACCTCTCGCTCAACAATTTACATGGTTCAATACCTTCGTGCATAGGCAATCTTCGAGGAATGACTCTCGCCAATTTATCAGACAAATCTAATAGAGAATTGGCTCCCACTGTGGCTGTCGCAGAGGTTCCAGTAGAAGCATGGTCTACTGATGTCAAACAAGTTATGAAAGGAAGAGAACTTGATTACACCAAAAACTTGGTTTTGGTAGTTATTATGGATTTGTCAAATAACAATTTAATTGGAGTTATTCCAGAAGGAATAACTTTGCTAACTGGATTGCATGGCTTAAATCTATCAAATAATCGTTTAATAGGAGAGATCCCTAAGATGATAGGGGATATGAAGTCACTGGAATCCTTTGATGTCTCTAAGAACCAACTCTCAGGCACAATTCCAAACATCATGTCAGCTATAACTTCACTGAGCCATTTAAACTTGGCACACAATAGCTTCTCTGGACCAATTCCCACAGATTATCAATTTTCAACTTTTGACCCATCCATTTATGCTGGCAACCCATATCTTTGTCGACTTCCACGACCAAATAAATGCTCCGGTGACTATTCACATCGAGTTCCAGGAAGCAAAGGATTTGAAGATGAAGATGGTAAAAGAAATAAGTTGGAAAAATGGTGGTTCTATTTTGTCATCGCAGTTGACTTTGCAACAGGCTTTTGGGGAGTTATCGGGACTTTGTTTTTCAAGAAGAGTTGGAGGCATGCTTACTTCAGATGGGTGGAAGATGCAGCCGACACGACTTATGTGACAATTGCGATAAAAATGGCAAAGCTAAAGAAGCGGATGGTGAGAAATCGTGTTCACGGTTGATCATGTGTTTGTTTTCTGTCTCTCTTATTCTAAACGTTTCGGTGGCAATTTCAACAAGGTTTATGTTACTTTTTGTATTTGCTTTCTTGCTATGAGTTTTGTATTTTGTGGACAATATGCTGTATGGCTTTCCTGTTTATGAATATACAGATTTGCTGTGAAACTAAGTAAAGCAGCTTATGCTTTGATCAATAGTTATTGCTTACAAATTGCATAGAATATTCAGTCATATTTTTTGAACTTAATGTTCAGTCCAAGGTTGGGCATTGAGCAATAGAGAAGCAATCAAATTCCTCAGTGAATTAGTGATAGCCACCAGAGAAACGAACCTTGGTCAGTATTCAACAATTAAACAGAGCTAATGCAAGCATTAGCTCCTACATATCAACACTTCTTTTCTAGTCAATTATATGGAGAAAAAAATTGTGAGAATTGCACAAATAGTAAGATCCCAAAAAAGTGGATGCTAATGATGTTTTGTGGATGAGTACTTCACCCTGTAGTAGAAAAAGAATTTCTCATCTACTACTATTGCAACCGTGCAATTAGAATTGTATGTTTCTGTTATTTGCCATGACGTGGCTAAGATGGATTCCAGTAACATATTTTGATATGTCAGGACATGGCTGAGATGGATTCTAGTAATATTTTGACATATCTGTCATTTACTAAGATTAATGGAATGAGTTTAGTAGAAAAAGGATGAACCTCTTTGTTACATATAGGGTATGCCGTGAAATGGATTCCTACAGTACAAAGGAAAAAATATTTAGGAAAAATTGAGAATAAATTTCCCTCTTGTAGGACCTTGCCTTCTTTTGGATATATGTTTAATTAGTTCTAGTGGATACTAGGATTGTACCAACTTTCATTTAAAAAAAGTTCTAGGACAACATAACAAAGATGTCAGGTAAATGCATTTTATAGAATAGACAATCATGTGAGAATATTATATATACGTAAGCCATTTTTCTTCATGTTAGTTTTTTATACTAGAATTATTTGTGCAATTGAATGGCGCCATGCCTGCCAGAAATTTGCTTTCAAAGTGTCCACCTTTTGGATTTAAGTGCAACAGTCACAGTGACGCCCACAAATTAAAGAAGTCCACAAGCGACGCCGTACCTTATATTACAGAGGCCACAAATTCTCAAGCTTTCATTCTCCTTATCCTTGTTTTGTTTTCACACCCTTCTTCAGCTTCAGAACGGCTGAGGTACCGAATATCATATTTTGTTTTCTGCAGGATTTTTTTTTCCCCATTGTTTCCTTATGCACATGTTCATGCTTGTTTGGTTATAATATGAGTATGATTCACATAACGATTTAAAATTATTTGATTCAAATTTTCTTTACCATTTTCTCTGTCCTCCTCTATCTCAATCTTCATGTTCTATCCTCACTGGGTCCATGGCAGAAGATAGAGTTAAAGATCCTTGCTATGGTTGATGGAAAAAACAAAGAAAAACGCAATAGAAGCAGTTGCAGATATCAATGGCGGGTGTTCACTTTACTAGCTTCCTAATAAAATTTCATTTTCTTCCTGCCACAGGAACAATATTTCTTGTCCCTTGAAGACCCTTTTTTTCATTTTTTCCCTTTCCGTGGACGCGTATTAATGGAATGCTATTAAGGATCCATTTGTTTAATTGTTGTTGCTTTGATCAACTGGGGTTGATTGATTCGTTGCTGCTGATATAATATAAAGGAACATAAGTTAACAGTGATTGGTCAAATATATACAGTGCCAGTAGTGAAGAAGCAGAGTAAAGTATCAGTTCATTATACGTTCTGTAGTTTGTTTTGCACATTCTTAGGTTCCTATCAAAATTAAGGAACTGGTTTTGCATCTTCAGCTTTTTGCTTGCATCCACAAAGTTGTTTCTCTTCAAGTTGCATTAGATAACGTATATTACACCTATCATGCCCCAAACATAAGCCGTGACCGACGCACAGGTCAATCTGACTCACTTAACCTGGCAAGCCTAATGACCATATTTTGTTCATATAATTTAGCAACTTAAGTACGAGGGATACCAAAAATTCGGCAGAGTCTCCCCTGAAAATTGGACAATCCAAAAATTTATATAGACCTATTTTATATCAGATATAATAACCAGAAATCATAGCCAGAATATTTCCAGAATAACAATCATAGGGATCAAAAGATCAGCTATGCTAAAGAGTAATATACGTATTATGACTATATCCATGACCCAAAAACACTGATCCTATGCCCTAAGTTGCAAAGTACTGGAATCAACAAAAATAGAAGCCTCTTCCATATTATAGACCTACCAAAAGGAATATCCTGGATAGAATAGCTAGTCCCAGGAACCTACTACTCAGCATCCTGTGAATCTGAAGAGAAGAAAAGGAGATAGGATGAGTCATACAGACTCAGTGAGGGTATATGAACAAAGTGGACAGGAAGGAGAAACTAAATCATGCATGAGCTTTTAAAATAACTGAAAACAACTAAATAATTATACATTCACCAAAGAAATTAATTGAGGCAATAGTTTATCAATTCTATATTTCCATAAATAGAACCTTGTCAACATCCTTCGTTTAAATTAAAACTCATTAATAGAAACTTAATAATTCTTAATACATTGCCTCAATCAACTTCATAAATAGACTTTGCCAATATAGAATTAAATATTTTATCAAACTAATTACTCCATGAGGGTTACTCAAGAAGAACAAAATTTTTCTAGAGAATGGTTTCAACCCATCTGATCATAAATATGAGTTCATCTCAAGTCGGGGGCCTTGCCTCACCTGGTACCGTCTCATCTAAATATGCTATGTGTATATAGGTCATTATATCGCTTCACTAACGGCAAACGGTACCGCTATATCTCTTCGCTAGCAGTGAACGGTGTTCTAACTTAGAACCCATCATGGTTTTCCCAACATAAATTTATTTTAAATTGAAACACTTGGATTCAATAAGTCAACTTCTATAAAATCAAATTCTTGCAAGAAATAAACTTTCATAATTCATTATAAATAACTCATAAAATAAGAAGAATAGCAACATGTGGCATTGAAATAATAATTAAGAGGGTTCCCAAAATATTAAATCAGCTATTAGTATTCAAAGAAACTTAATCATCATTTTAAACAGAGGAATTAATCGGGTGAAATGACTATCCAAATCAATTATTAGTATAAAATCATATTATTAGTTTTAACAGGTTAGTTTCTCCTATAAAAATAGATCTAAAACTATTGTCACTAAGTAAATAATCACTCACAACAAAGAGGGATCAACCGAAATTGCTCCCCAACAAATTCTGTAGAAGAATGCAGACCAGTATCAAGACGATCTGATCAACACAAATATTTTGACAAGCTTAGAAAATTATTTGGAGATAGTCTAATAATTAACATGCTTATTATTAAGTAAAATATCAAAATATTACTCATATACTATTTTATTACTACTCCTTAAATTTAAGATAACCTCTAAAATTTATCCATAAAAAAAAGGTTTGGGATTAGAAACTCACCTCAAGCTTTAAGAGCTAGTGGATATCAAATTTTTGTGATAAAATAAAAGACAGAGAGCTTTGATCATAGGAATAAAAGGAAGAAAAAGAAAGAAGAAAAAGAAAATGAAGAACAGAGAACGGAAGTGAGCTTCGGTTCGAATTGTAGAGAGAAAGAAAAGAAAGGAAAGGATGCTAAGGTGGTTTCATTCCCACCTTTCATTTATCCCCCCCCCCCCCCTTTTTTTAACTTACAATGAAAAGATCAAAAGCCCTTAACCTTTTCTTCTTTTCCTTTCATTTGTTTCGAGGCCTCGATGTTACAACACCTCAAAAAAAAACAAAAAAAATCTCTGATCCATTCATTGTCCTCTTTATCTCAGCATGAGCAACAGCGGCAACCAGAAGTCCTTTTTCCTACCGCTCAATCGCAAGAAGAAGAATGTCACATCGAAAGAGGGCACTATACGTACGTAGACAATGAGTTCATGCAGGAGAAGAGCTTCAGCAAGTAGTGCTGTGTCTTTCATGAACAGAAGTCCCCTTTGATGAAGATGACAGTGACAAAGATGATATACCTAATCATTCTGATAAACGTGCCCATGATCACAGTCGCAGTGGGTTTTGCTGTAAGAGTCATGATGAAGCTGGCCCAAGCAGTTCAGGTTCTGACTGATCAGAGTTGTGATTAATGAACAAAAAAAGGCATTCTTTTTTCGGTGTAAATGTTTCTAGAATTCATTGAATATCACTTGACTAGTAAATGGAACCATTGAATTTTGATTGTAGCGAAAGTATGAAATCATGATATTGGGATTGGAGGAACGTCTAATTTAATCGGGAGGAAAGTTTAAGTTACTTTCTGTATTTGCTTTCTTGTTATTAGTTTTGATATGTGTTTTTTGTTCCCCTTTCAGGTTTGCATTAACTGTGTTGATCAAATGTATTGGGAAAAAAATTTAAATGGGTTTGTGTATGGTTCCATATTTTTTAGTGCTTTCGCCTTGTGTTTATCTTGCTGAATGTGAATGGATTTGGAGGATTGTGGTTTGATGTAACATGAGAGTGTGTCTTAACAAGATTTGTGTCTAATGGCACATTCTGTGAGGTTGTGTTTTCCCTGTTAATGCTTGTTTGTTTGGATCTTTCTGTAGGCTTGATTTTGGGTTGGGTTTATGTTTTATTGTTGTTTCAAGGTGTGAACTGTGAAGATAGTTATAATTTCGGGCATTGCTGCATGTGATCTTTAGTCTATCTTCTTAATAAATGTTGTGTTCTCAAGAGAAAATTGAAAGCTACTTTCGTAAGTTGATCAGGCTTTAGTTGTTGAGAACTAATTTGCTTTCATTGCTGGACATTGTTTTCTAGGCTGAATATAAATTCCTTTCCTAATTGAATGTGCTTTAGATTTTCAATGTTGATTCATCATCCATTTGACCTGAAATGTGAACTAGGACTGAACAAGCCTATGATATGTAGACTGAACTTTTATTCTTGTTGGGCCAACTATGTTGGGAGAATTTTGGTGGCTGAGTTCAAGCTGTGAAATCTTTTTTTTTTTTTTTCCTGAGTAGCTTATATGGGCCTTTTTGAGATAATTGGCAACAACAACAACCACACAATGCTTTATTCACTGGCGTTATCTAGATATTAGTACTGCTGCTGCAAGCATATTGTGTTTCTTTTATAGAAATGTCAAATCCTTGGTTTCATCCAGTTTAGTTTATGTGTAAGGAGCATTTTTTCGGTTCCTTTTATGTATGAGCATCAATTTGCTTTCTGTGATATTTTACTGGGAAAGCCATAGTTTTGTTCTTGGGTATTTGATTAATGAGCTCTTAGTTGTTTAATATAAGCTAGATGCTTTCGTTTTAAATTGAGCATTATTGAACTTGATGTAGGAAACGCTGGTTCTTGTTCAGGTTTTTTTGATGAATTATAAAGTTTCAAACCATGGTTTGGGTAAAGGTTTGTCTCTTATAACTTTTGTCCAAACCATGATTTCGGAGTTTTAAAAGCTAAACTTGACATATGCTATTGATTTTGGGCAAATGATAGTTATTCTGTAATTAGGTTTACTACAGTTATATTTTAATTCAATATTCATTTATACGCTGCTTAAATTCTACGGTATTTTGGTATAATTTACCTATTTACACTGATTAAATAAAACATTCACCCGCGGCCCTGCTTAAGTTGTGCAACTTGCTTCACATTCATTCCATGGTTCCGTCCAAACTCCCAAGGAAAACTGACAAACTTGAGGGAACTAGCTCTTCGGGTTTAAGCTCGAATAATAAGTTGGATTTCATGATGTGTATCTTCAAGTGAGTTATTTGAAAGATCCAGGATTTATAGGTTCAAAATTTGCCCTGGCCTATCAGCATTGGATTACTTTCCTTTCCAATGCCGCAATCACTGGACGTGAGCAAATGATCAATAATAAACTCCATGGTGAACTTCCACTGGCCTTGGGACAGAGCACAGGTTTAGCAATTTCGGATATTGGAGATAATCAAATTATCTGGCATTATACCTTCATAATCAAATGTGTTTCATGTTAGCATTCCTTGAAGCCTGTGCAATCTTTTTAGAATGCAAATCTTGTACCTTGCAGACAATAATATAACAAGTTCGATTCCTCTTTGCTTTGACTATCTTAAAGGAATGATACTTGATCTATCTTCCGATGAGGAAAATGTAAGAAATGGCCCCTGTTGGCTTAACAGTCAACAAAAGGTGACAGTCAATGGGTTAGGGGACCACACGGACTGTGTACAAAGAGAGGTATCCGAGAGCTACTTCTTCCACACTTGTGAAGGAAGGGAAAAATTAAAAATTAAAAAAAATCTTGCCAAAAACCTATAAATCATTGATTTGAAGAGTGATAAAGACACAGGAAAAACTGAGACAAAATGGTAAAGACTTCTACTAAAGTGTTCCTTACTTCAGGAATATATCACGATTTCTCAGTTTTTACAAAGACTTTAAACATTAACGAAGAGTGTATGTAGTTGTAAAAGTAAAAAACATATCTATCTATTTATAATTTATAAAATCTAAAGCAAAGTTGTGGCATTGACACAATACCCATCTCCCACCTTATCATGTTACCACATCGTAAATTATTATTCAATTATGCTAACTTTTGGTGTCCCACTATTTAAGGAAGATAAGAAGTATTAAGCTACCAATATTAACATAATTAATTATATATACTTTAAATTAATTATACTTTAAACTTCTTACTCAAAATTATTCAAAAGTTAAACTTTTACAAATTCTGATTTTAAATGATTCTTCAATAAATAAAAAATAATAAACTAAATATTTATTTTAAATATTAAAAGAACACTTTTACAAAAATATCAATCTTCTGCTACCAATAGTTAATCAACTATTTAACATGTTTTCTTTTATTATTATTATTTTTTTCCCTTTTGGTGCCTCAAGTTATTTTTATTTTTCATTTTAGTCCCCTAATTAATTTTCTATTCATTTTGGTCTCCTAACTCTTTGTTGTCAACTAATTTTCTATTCATTTTAGTCTTTCTAATGGTAAAGAGTCAAGGGACGAAAATGAATGAAAAATTAATTAGGAAACTAAAATAAATAGAAAATTAGTAATTGCGGAACCAAAATGAACAAAAAAATTAGTTAAAGGATCAAAATAAAATATGAAAATAAGTTAAGAGATCAACATGTCTATTTTGCATTATGTTTTTAATAGATTTAGTATCCAACATGACAAAAAGTTTATAGAGCATCATGAATTTGTAAAATTACAATACTAAATAAATAAGAAATATCATGTGGATTATCTCTAACATGCCATCGATATTATATAACCTTTGCAATCACACAATTATATTTCAAATAAAAATAAGCAATCGACTTGAAAGAAGTACATTATTACAAAGACTTTTGTTCCAAACAACATTTTCAAGCCCCAACCCTTATTGAAAGGAAGCATATAGGAACTATCCTTCAAATATAAGTCACATCTTTGTCATTCTAAAATAACAAAATAAAAAAAATGAAAAGCATATAACTACCTTCACATTAAGTAAACAAAGTTTAGCTTTAACATTTATTTCTAATATAATTCAAGAACTAAATTCACCAACTATAATATGATCATCAAATGAGGAGTTTATATCAAGGGAAGGGCATTTATAAAGGAATAAGAAAGACATTAGTGGAAATAAAATACACATCATCATAAGATGGAGATTCAATCTTAATTAGAAGCATAAAAAAGAAAAAGCTATAAACAAACATAATCTATAAGCAACCGAACACTCAAACACATTGAAGAGTAAAATAGAAGACATGTGTGAAAAAGAGGTAAAGACAAAATATGGCATCAAAAGGATAAACCTATTTGGACGTCATACATGTATATTTCACCATGTTAAAAATTACCTTGAATACCTTTGTTTTACATATTGTCAAACTATCACCTAATCTTAAATAAAGAACATTTCCTCATTGTATAATTATTTGACTTCAAACCATTAAGAATATTCTACTAAATCATTTTTATATTAATCTAATTAATATCCCTTATCTCTCTTTCCTAACAAGAAAACATATGTTCATTTTGGTGTTCGTGCAATGCATGATTCTAAATCTAGTTATTAAATTATTTGAATGTGAGAAATATAAAAGTAATTTTCTTTTATAAAATTATAATTAAGGACATGAAATATATTATTTTGACTACTAAAATGAGATGTGAGGTGAGAGTGAGAATGAGAGTGATATTTTTCATAAAAATTTGAAGAATAAAATAGTAAGTTAATGGTTCCTAAATTAGAAAAAGAGTGATATTTTTTAAAAAATTTGAAGGATAAAATAGTAAGTGGCTTTTAAACTAGAATGAGGGTGATATTTTTTTAAACAAAAAATTTGAAGGTTAGTGGTTCCTAAATTTTAGGGATAAGTTTTTCTCTTTTCTACTACTTCTAACTTTGGAAGAAACAATTTCTTATCTACTTATAAAAAAAAGTAGAAAATCAATTATTATCTACTTTTACTTTCTTGAAAAGTATGAGTAAACAACAGTAAAACTTAACAATGGACAAAAACTTAACAAGATAATTAAAATACATATTAAGACAAATTCGAAAAATAATGTTGTACATTTTTTTTAGGAAAAAGGCATTTAACCTCTTCGAACTATGTATCATATGCGCTTTAGTTCTTACATTTTAAAAAGTATAAATTGATCTCTTGAAATTTTTTTAATGTGTATTTTAGCTAAAATACATGTGCTATACCCTCTAAACTTTAGGTCATGTACAAATTGATCCTCTGAACTTTATTAAATATGCAATTTTATATCTTAAATTTTCTTAAATGTGTGCTATTTCCATTAACAATTGATGAAAAAGTTAACAAAAAAGTTGATTTACACATTTAAAAAACTTTAAGGTGTTAATTTATATATTTTTAAAATATAAGGGATTAAAGTATACATCATATTATACTTTAAGGAAGTAAAGTTTTTTTCCCAATTTTTTTTTAGTTCACATTTTCCATTGTCTAAAATGCTCCAAAAAATAGTTGGTGGTCTATTTGTTAAAGCTGTCGAAACGTGCTAAAGTCGATGGGTCAGCCCAAATAACCCGAAAAAATGGTTAGGCTGATGTATAAAAATAGGAGTAAAACCTTTCAGCCCTCACATGATAGAGGCGGCTACCCCTTTGAGAAGGAAAAAACAAAGAATCCATGATAGATGAGTTTTTCAGATTCGACCTTTTTTTTTTTTGGTCATATTCACTGGTACCATACTGAAATATCTGGCTATTTCTGAATTGCGTCCAGCCGTACTCCTTGCATATCGTCCTTGAAATCAAAGGATGCCAAATCACAAGGGGACCCGAACATCAAATGGAAATTATTGTTGTTGTTGTTGTGATTGTGATTGGTATTGGTCTCAAGATTGGAATTCAAAGCTTTGGACCGGTCAAATTGAAACATCTGATGGTTATTGGACATGATGGCTTCTACAAAGAAGTTTCCTTCAACAACCATTCCTTGACCGCGGAAAAAGTTGTCCTGTTGTTGCTGCTGAATACTGGGCTGGGGAAGGTTTGGATTTTCTGCAGCTACACGGTTACTGGAACTTATGTTCTTGCTGCCGCGAACATTTGTCCCTTATTCCCTTATTACAGGGTTCATCATAAACAAACCCATTGGTTAGCAGTCAACAAAGGCTAGGGGCGGTTCGAATACGGGCTCATAGCGACGGTAAACGTTCAGAGAGAGGCACATCAGAGGAAACTTCTTCCGTATTTGTGAAGGAAGAAAAATGTCACGACCCAACTAGAGTATGTAGTCGAACAGAATGCCATTCCCCAGCAAGCCTCTGGAAAATTTTTCCTAAGAAACGGACAGAATTTCCCCTAAAAATTGGACGTTTCCCAAAATACAAAAAGCTCTAGATACAAACCGAAAATATACAGACCAGCCACAATTCCCGAATATCAACAATATTGAAAATACAGACTCAGGACAATAAGCATTCTCCGAATGTCGTCAAAATTCAGAACATGCGAGACATACATAAGGATAGATATTCTTTTAAAAAAAACAAACCTATCACCATTATATATATAGATACATTACAACGGAAGCCAGACCCTGCCTGTGGATTATGGAGCATAACTATAAGTATTAACATATAATGACTCAACTATATCCAGATCAAAATATATAGACAACCCGGAGGTCCACATGGATTGCGTCAAGTTCACGGAGCTTCTATACCTTTAATTTACTGAGACAAGTCACTTGCAGCTCATATCTAACTCTGAAATAGAGGGAAAGTGAGGAGTGAGTCAAATAGACTCAGTGAGAGATAATATACTTATAACGGGGAGTGGGACAAGTGTAAGCACGAGTTTTTATTTAAAATAAATATAATTAATTAATGATATTCTCATAAAAGATTTGTATACAAATATACATATATATATACAAAAGACATTCCAGATCAAACATGTTGCATGACACCAGAACATGGTAAAGCAGAAAATAACATAAAATTCTTCATAAAAGTCATCATTAACAAATTAATACTTCCAACTATTGATAAATTGGGTACCATTGAATATGAAGTTGAAATTAGTTTTAAAAATAAAACAGAACCAATTCTAAAGTTTAGAAGGGGAGGTCTCAATTACAGAGTTAGAACAGAACAGAACAGACACGTTTCACCAACGGGCGTCCCCGAAGGATCAACGAGAACAGATATCTCACCAACAGTCCTATGCCGAAGGATCGACAAACAAATCCGGACGTGTGGCCGTCACGCCAGCAGCTAACACCCACACTGTTGGGTTGGCCAAACCAAGGTGCACCCAGGGCTAACGTATACTGCCGTTAGCGTACAGTTCTGTTAAAGATCCCTCCCAAAAAAAACCGTTTATCCAAAACTCAATGAAAGCTCATAGTTAACTTTATTTCAAAAATTGAATTCATCAAAGTCTTAAACTCCCGTAATATTAAAATCCAATATAGTTCCCCAAGTATATCAAATTTTAGAATCTTTACTATACAAGCTCCAAACCTCTTCAATCATGCCGATAATATTAAATTTAAAATTAGTTTATGAAAATCAATTTCAAAACTTATTATACCAAAATCCGTAAACTTCTATTGTCCGAGTTCATCATATTAAAACAATATATCAATTCCAAAACAATTAGATATTCAATTTCCAAACATCAATTGATAACAACAAATGAAATTCTTAAACTAAACTGGAGCATCGAAAAGTAAGTTCCTCAAAATACTTGTCCCACCTGTGAATGTCTAAAACTAGATAACATAATACTAATATAAGCAATTTCAAAAGTTCGATTAGAGAATGAGTAACTGTCAAAACATATATTTAGGAAAATAAGAACAAAAAAAATAAGTTATAAATATACTATCACTCACAGACTAAACCAAGAATAAGCAGTTGGAGGTTATGGCATCTCGGAATCTCGGTCGCTATCCTAGGGAAATCCGGCATCAAAACGTCACCATTCACATGCAATTAGCCTGTGCCAGGAATTAACCCAAGATACCTCAGAACAAAAAAATCCCCAAACTCCTTATCTCGGGGTTTTACCAACTTATCCAAAATCAAAATTAATAAAGAACAATTAACTAAGACATATGGTGCTAATAAGTAGTATTAAATTAATTAAGATTATTTCACTTGCCAGTACCCATAATACTCAAAGATTAATCATCAATTAAGATTTACCAACATACACCAAAATAAACATTATAAAATATCCAATTATAATTCTTCAAGCTTAAAAGATCTAAATCTTAAAACATAAAGCTGTTACAAAACTCATGAGCACATCCATAAAACCATCAACTCAACATAGAAACTAATCATCACCAAAAGGAAAGGAAACTAATACTTGGGGATTACAAGAAGGAAAACTATTGTTTGAGAACATTTTTATTTCAACAAGCACAAGATAAGCTCACCAAAGGAGCAGTGAGTTAAGTTGGAAGAAGCAAGCCACCTCCCTCCATCCAGAGCACGGCAAACAGAGAAGAAGAGCGCGGTGGAGAAGGACAAGTAGAACCACATCAAAGAGAGAAGCAGAACCGCAACAGGGAAGCAGAACTGCAGCAAAGAAAGAAGCTGAACCGAGAGAAAGGGATGCAACGGTGGTGTGTGGCAGAGGGAAGGTTGACCGCGGTGGGGAGTGAGAGAGCAAGAAGAGAGAGACTGCAAGTGAGAGAGGGAGTGAGAGTGAGAGTGAAAGAGAGTAACGGAGAAAGGAAAAACAAAATTGAAGGAACAGTGCGTTAGGAAGAAGCCCCTGACGTGAAGATGAAGGAAGAGAGGGCTCTAGGGTACACTAGATCACTTATGGTGCACCGTGGTCCTCTTTTTTTTTTTAAAAAAAAATAAAATCTTTAAAAATTCTATCTAACAATTTTAATTAATCTATTGCTATATTCTTAAAAGTAATTAAATGAAATCCCCAAAGCATGAGTTATGGATATATATATATATATATATATATATATATATATATATATATATTTTTTTTTTTTACAGGGTATTACAGACCTAAACTATGTAAAGTTTTTAAATTTTTTGTGACTAATGTTTAATTTTAAACCAAATGCTTTATTTTCAGCCGGGTATTACAAAAAACTTTTCATGCAAGAACATCTCAATCATTGATTTGAAGAGTGACAAGGACAGAGCAAAGACTGAAACAAAATAGTTAAGTTTTTTCCAGAAGTGTTTCTTACTCCAAGCATATATAGATCAAAATTTTTCTACGTATAATTCAGTTAACAGTGGCGAGTGATTAAAGAATTGATGGGGACTACAAAAACTTTAAACATTGGAGATAAAATGTACCCCACAAACTTGAGTCAAAGCACAGCAGCTGTGGAAGAATAGTGACTATAAGAATTTTTTTTCACGCTATACTTATATTATTAAGTAGGGTATAAATAACTAATAATTAATAAATATTATATAATAATCAAAGATAATAACTAATTTTTGTTAAATAAAATTAGCATATATATTATGCAATAATTTGAATGAAAATTATGCCAAAAAAAACTATGAAAAAAAATGAAAGAATAATGATACTTTCGCATCCCGCCTGCTGTTGTAGTGCTGCTCATACTGATATTATATGGTAAAATCATACTGTGGATGGGTTAAAAAAAAAATAAAGATAAAACTAATAATTGAATAATAAGAATTGTGCAAGTATAAAGTGATATTTGTATAAATTGTGTGTAATATTATTCTGACTAAAAGGAGACAAAGACTTTTACATGCATGGATTTTATACGTAACATGTGCAATAATCCAAAACCCCTACTTATCAATTTTAACTCTAATTATGACATGTGCAATAATTTATAATTATAAATAAGAGATTGGGAAACTAGAATTAACTAGAAAGATTGAAGATGAAAATTTCGTAATCAAAGTTACATGGTATCTTAATTTGGTAATAAGAGAAAAATCCAAGAAGAATGTTAGTAGTGTTACTTCTTCTATTCCATAATAGATATTCTGTGTCATAGTGTCAATGGAGGTAATTAAACACTTTATATATGGCGAGCAATAGTATTGGTCTCTCCTTGCATAAAATAATTTGATGGTCTAAACCTTTGTATTATAGCAAAAGTCGATATACAAAAATCTATAAATATATTACCAATGAGCTTAACCAAAATAAGTCCAATAACAATAATGAACACAAATTTTGAGCTACAATAATAAGGTCAAAATTTTGACATCCAATTAATCTAAACCCAAAATAATATATAATATTGATTTATGCTAGACCGAAGAAAATTTCAATACAATTTGTTAACTTATCATACACGATAAAACTTGGCTTGACTCCATGATGCTTCCATGAAATTAACAATAAACTTGTTTGTTTTGTGAACCATGAAGTTGCTTAGAAACTGAGTAAAGCGTGATATTTGGGTTAAAAGTGGAGAGTAACCACTTTCCTCAAGTTCTCTTACTTTTTGAGGATTCTTCCTAATTTTTTCTCAGCTACTCCCGCTTTGATCCCACAGAACTTCCTAACCCAAACTCATATTGTTTTAAATTTTAAAATTAATTTCTATCATTTTGGACCTCGTCGAAACTACTGGCGCGGCTTACGGCTTCCGAGCTGACCCAACTAACTTCCTGCAGTGGATTTCAAAAATTAGTCTCCATCATGTGTCTTTTATAATTGTTTATAATCAATTTATCTCTTTACAATGTAATTCCAATACGATATTTAAATCCAATAAACAAAATATCAACCGCAATCAATAATTCTTATAAAATAATATAAACGGCAAATGAAATGGCAATATAGTTGTTTATATAATAATTCTAATCAGATTAGAATTTAATAGTTATTGTTGTACTATTCATACGTTATACTAAAGCAGTTGATTTAATGTTTGATTATATGCTGTGTTGTGACAAAATAATAAATAAAATAATTTTCCTTCTGCGAAATTTCGATTAGACAATGCGATTGCCGGTTGGCAACACAAAAAGGGCAGATATTTGATCCCAGGAGTAGCAACAGGTGTGTATGTTTTACCTGTCTATGTAATAACATCATATTCAAAGTATGAAAAAATGATGTAGGCCTGTCTATGATAAAAAGTAGTATGAAGTCTAGAAATATGAGATATGGATACAAGTCATTACCATTAAAATTAATCATGGGCTCTGAAAATCATGATTTTTTTTATTTATGAGGTCAATTTGTTAACGCAACACACGATAAAGCTTGGCTTGATTCCAGGGTGCTTTTATGAAATTAATCGCGAAGTTGCTTAGTCATATATAGAGAGTTCACTGAGTGGAGTGAAAGGCATCGCTTAAATTCTACGGTATTTTGGTATAATTTACCTATTTACACTGATTAAACTAAACATTCCACTGCTTAATATGTTTAACTTCTTCAAATTCATTCCATGGTTACATCCACAGTCCCAAGGCAAACTGACAAACTTGAGGGAACTAGTTCTTAATTGGGAGTAATCATTCGAGTTTAAGCTTGACAGTTAACTTGTTTAACCCAATCCGCAAACTTTGTTTAAGGGATAGATTACTAAGTTGAATTGTATTGAGTGTATCTTCGAGTGAGTTATTTGAGAGATCCAAGATTTGTAGGTTCAAAAGTTGTCCTAGACTATCAGCTGGGGAAAGTCCTTCTTTGCAAGTTCTTAGTCTACGGGGAAATGTGTTTCATGCTAGCATTCCTTGGAGCCTGTGATAACATCATTTTAGAATGCAAATCTTGGACCTTGCAGATAATAATTTAACAGGTTCCATTCCTCTTTGCTTTGGCTATCTTAAAGGAATGATACTTGATCAATCTTCCGATGATGAGAATGGAAGCACTGGCTCCTGTTGACTTAAGTCAATGGAGTGGAGTGGGGGACCACACAGACTGTAAACAAAGAGAGGAATCCCTGAGAGCTACTTCTTCCGTATTTGTGAAGGAAGGGGGCAAAAAAAAAAAAGAAAAAAAGAAAAAATTCTTGCCATAAATCATTGATTTGAAGAGTGACAAGGACAGAGCAAAAACTGAGACAATGGTAAAGACTTTTCCTGAAGTGTTCCTTACTCCAGGAATATATCACAATTTCTCAGTTTTCAGGGGAATTGATAGTGACGTCAAAGACTTTAAACATTGACGTAGTGTATGCAATTGTAAAAGTAGAAAAATTTATCTATTTATGCTATCCTATCTATTCTATAAATGAGGGTTTCATGATAGTGGATTTGATAATATAGTATCATGAGATAAATTTGGTTTCTCTGCAAAATTCAGTCATTCTTATTTCTCAATCATAAGGAGGGTTTTATGATAGTAGATTTGATTTCATGGCATTATGAGGTGAATTTGGTTTTCCTCCGAATTCAGTCACTCCTATTTTCCAATCATAAATAACTATTGATGCTTATTTGAGAAGTTTAATTAGAAATTTTCATGAAAAGTTATATTTACTTATCTTCTTTTCATATTTCGTTTTAATTTGAGAAGTTTCATGTGAAACTTTCATGAAAAGCTATATCTAGCCACTTTCAATATTTGGTTTCTTTTCACATAAAAAAATTGATTTCTTTTATTTCCTTTTACTATTTTATCCATCTTCATAATGTTACTTTTTTTATTTTATGCTGATATTACTTATCGTAAATGGTACGTAAAGCTTGGGTTAATTCCAGGATGCTTCCCCGAAAGTGATCATGAAGTTGCTTAGTATATATATGGCTTCGGTGAGCGTAGTGAAATCCATCATCCGAAATCATCAATAGCATTCCATTTCCAATAGTTCTTTCTCCGAACATGGGAAGATATCAAACTAGTGCTGCATGTGCAGTCCTTTTCGCGGTGGTTGAAATTGCACAATTATGCTTGTGTGCAAATTCGAGCATACCCTCTCCGTGTGTAGAACGAGAGAGGCAAGCTCTTCTCGAGTTCAAAGCATCCCTCCGTGACCCATCAAACTTGCTTTCCTCCTGGCAAGGTGTTCACTGTTGCCAATGGGAAGGCATCGCCTGTGACAATAATCGTACTGGACATGTCGTCAAGCTTGATCTCACCACTCCTTATGCGAAATGCAGGAGATCCCAGCCATACACACCACACCCCTTTTGGGGAGCGGATGGGATATGGAACGATTGTGACAAATTATACGGACAGCTTATAGAAGCTGCAAATGTTGTTCCATCTCTGTTGCAGCTTGAATACTTGACTCATTTGGACTTGACTGGAAATTATTTCAACTACAGTCCGATACCCATGTTCATTGGTTCTATGCAACGGCTGACGTATCTGTCTCTCTCTTATGCTGGTTTTGGCGGGAGGATTCCCAGCAATCTCGAAAATCTCACGGACCTCAACTTTCTTGATCTGAGTGAGAATTATTTTTCTCAAACCAGTGACATCAGTTGGATCTCTGGACTTCGATCACTGGAACACCTTGACATGAGCGGTGTTTATCTTGACAAAGTGCAAAATTTGTTCCAGGTACTTAACATGTTTCCTTCTTTGTTACGTATTTCCTTGGATGGTTTAATTTGTGGACTTGACAAGTTGCTCTTTTCTCAGGTTAATCTAACTAATAATGCTCTTAAACTTCAAGACCTTCTTCTTGCTGACAGTGGACTTACAGTGCCAGTTCTCGATGCTTTGCAAAGCATGACATCTCTTGTGCATCTTGATCTTTCACGTAACAATCTTACTACTTCAGTTCCGTCATGGTTTGGCAAATTTAAGAAACTTGAATATCTTGATCTTTCAGATTGTGGGCTTTATGGTCCAATTCCAGATACTTTCCAAAACTTAACTTCCATTGAATCGCTCTATCTTCCTTGGAACAATTTTGACTCTGTTCCGTCCTGGTTTCACAAGTTTGAGAAAATTAAGTATCTTGATCTTTCATATAATGGGCTTCAGGGTCCAGTTCCTGATGCCATACGAAACATGGCTTTCATTGAACTCCTCGACCTTTCTCTTAACCACTTAACTTCTGTTCCATCTTGGTTTGTTGAGCTAAAGAATCTTCTCCACCTTGATCTTTCAGCAAATGAATTAACGTCCATGGAATGTTCTGTTTCATCAATTCTGATGAATATGTGTCACTTAAAAAGCTTATCTTTCTCATGGAACAAGCTTCGCAAATCAATCGGACACAATGAATTGTCTGCATGCATTAGATATGATTTAGAAAGTCTAGAGTTGGGTGGAAATGAATTTAATGATAGCTTACCTTCTTGGTTGGGGCAACTTGACAATCTAAAGTACCTTAATCTTGAAGAAAATTTATTCTTTGGTCCCATTCCTTTTTCTTTCAAAAAATTAACAAAGCTGGAAGATTTAGATCTATCCAATAACAAGTTAGAAGGGACCCTTCCAAATAGTATAGGACAACTTGTTAATCTAACTGTCTTGCGCCTTTCAAATAATTATTTCAATGGCAGCATCCCTCAAAATCTTGGTCAACTTATAAGTTTACAATACTTAGATCTCTCAAATAATTATTTTAATGGCACCATACCTAAAAATCTTGGTCAACTTGTAAATTTATATGAACTTGATCTTTCAAATAATTCTTTTGATGGTTACATTCCTCAAAGTTTTGGTCAACTTGTAAATTTAAAATTTCTTGGTCTTTCGAGAAATAAATTACATGGGAGCATTCCTGTCGATTTTGGTCAACTTGTGAATATATCAGAACTAGATCTGTCTTCAAACAATTTGGACGGAACCATTTTAATTGGAAAAGCATGGTCTTCATTTATGCCCCACTTGACATATTTGAATCTCGCCAACAACCAATTCAGTGGTTCGCTTCCTGAACATATTGGTCATATGATGCCCAATTTGTGGTACTTGCTTCTTGGAAACAACTTGATAAATGGTTCAATTCCTAACTCATTGTGCCAAACTAAGTTGACCAACCTTGACCTTTCAAAGAACAGATTAGCTGGTGAAGTTCCAAATTGTTGGAATGGTAATTATGGATGGGAACAAATAAATTTGTCATCCAACAAGTTATCAGGCGTTTTCCCAAGCTCAATTGGGAATCTTTCCTCGTTGTTATGGTTGCATTTGAACAATAACAGCCTTCAAGGGGAGCTTCCAATATTTGTGGGAAATTTTACGTATTTGTTGATTTTGGATGTTGGAGAGAATCAATTTTCTGGCAGCATCCCATCATGGATTGGAAACACATTTCCTTCACTACAAATTCTTAGGATGCGGCAAAACATGTTGACTGGTAGCATTCCTTCACAATTATGCCAATTGTCATCCGTTCAAATTTTGGACCTTTCTCGCAACAATTTACAAGGTTCAATACCTTGGTGCATAGGTAGTCTTCAAGGAATGACTCTTAACACATCACCAGACAAATCTACTGGAGAATCAACTCCCACTGTGGCAGTTGCAGAGCCTCCTGTAGAACGTCAATGGTCTATTGAGGATGTCAAAGAAGTCATGAAAGGAAGAGAATTTGACTATGTCAAAATCTTGAAGCTCGTGGTCAATATAGACTTGTCAGAAAACAATTTGGTTGGATCCATTCCCGAAGGAATAACTTTGCTCAATGGATTGCATGGCTTGAATCTGTCAAACAACCATTTGAAAGGAGAGATACCTAAGATGATAGGGGATATGAAGTCACTGGAATCCTTTGATGTCTCTAATAACCAACTCTCAG